>CM050451.1:105063564-106313564 GCA_027563935.2 Costus lasius | reverse complement strand
AGAATTTCTTAAGAAAGGTACGTTATGTTTCTGAAAAGCTTTTTGCAGCTTTTATTCTTTTGGGACTCGTTATTGTAATTATTTGGATATGTTTGTTTGCAGTTGCTAAATCCGGAGTTGTGAATACTCTACTTACATGGGCTGATTTCAAGCAAAGCAAAGAATTGAAGAAAACGGATGGAACAAAGAGGCAGAGAATTACAGGCATTCCAAAGCTTGAGGATGCTAATGATGCTGGTGGAAAGAATTCTGACAAATGCACCTTGATACTGACTGAAGGAGATTCAGCCAAGGCTCTTGCTGTGAGTAGTTTCTGCTTAAATTGAAATTTCGAGTTCGGGCTTCAATTTCTAAAGCGCATAAGCTGAGATTCGGCTTTACACACAGATGGCTGGTATCTCAGTGGTGGGCAGGAACTACTATGGTGTATTCCCACTGAGGGGGAAACTGCTGAATGTTAGAGAAGCTAATCACAAACAGATACTGGATAATGCAGAAATTCAGAACATGAAACAGATTCTTGGTTTGCAACATGGAAAGGAGTATGGGAGCACTAAGGGCTTGAGATATGGGCATCTTATGATAATGACGGATCAGGTTTAATCCGATGCTCCATACTCGTCTTTTTTTATTACATTCTAAATTAATTGTGCTATTATTTTTAAAAATTGTCCTTCCTTGTGTAGGATCACGATGGCTCGCATATCAAGGGGCTTCTAATTAATTTTATCCATACGTTATGGCCTTCGTTACTAAAAGTTCCCTCATTTATGGTCGAGTTCATAACACCGCTTTTGAAGGTAGATTTACTATATTGTTCAATATAAAACAACTGTTTTTATGGAAAAAAATGTCATTAAGAAACAAGTTCGTTTATGCAGGCAACTAACAACAAGACTAAGACTGTCTTATCATTCTATTCCATGCCCGAATATGAAGCGTGGAAAGAAAGTCTAGGAGGAAATTCAAACGGTTGGTCAATTAAGTACTATAAGGTTGGTTGGTCAATTAATCATATAAATATTCTTGACTTCATTTCCCAAACTTTACATTTTTGAGGACAAGTTTTTTTTTTATATACATGTTATTTGCAGTTTGTTCATACCGTCCCATCGTTCTTTGCTTGACAGGGTTTAGGTACAAGTAAATCAGAAGAAGGAAAAGAATATTTCAAGGCAATTGACAAGCACAAAAAAGAATTTGTATGGGCGGATGAGCAAGATGGAGATGCTATTGAATTAGCATTTAGCAAGAAGAAAATTGAGGCTAGAAAGAATTGGCTGCGGCAATTTGATGTATGGATGTCTTCTTATATAGTAATCACAGTGTATGAACTATTTTCTTTATACTAATCACATTGTATGAATTATTACAGCCAGAAAATTATCTAGATCAAAAGCAGAAGCACATCAAATACAGTGATTTCATCAACAAGGAGTTGATCCTATTTTCCAGAGCTGATCTTCAAAGATCAATACCTTCAATGGTCGATGGCTTAAAGCCAGGACAAAGAAAAATTTTGTATTGCGCATTCAAGCGAAATTTTGTAAAGCAGGCGAAAGTATGTTGAAGTTCTGAATAAATTTCTTCTACAAAGTTGTTTTTTATTGTTTGTTTTTTCCGAGATTGCTTATTTGCTTATTATTTCTATCATTGGCATCTGTAGGTTGCCCAATTTGTAGGTTATGTTTCCGAAAAATCAGCCTATCATCATGGTGAACAGAGTCTTGCTACCACTATAATTGGTATGGCTCAAGATTTTGTCGGTAGCAACAATATAAACCTTCTGTTGCCAGAAGGGCAGTTTGGTACTAGGCATCAGGTTGTTACTCGAAGTAATTTACCTCTTCGTTGCTATATTCCATATCATAATTAGGTTTTTTTTTTATTATTTCGAATTATAGGGCGGCAAAGATCATGCCAGTGCAAGGTATATCTTCACTTGTTTGTCACCAATTACAAGGTTCTTATTTCCGAAGGATGACGACATACTTCTCGACTACTTGAATGAGGATGGGCAGTCAATTGAGCCCACTTGGTAATCCTTTAGAATGGTGTGAATTGTTTTTTATTTGGTTAGCTTAGTTTTCTTCTTTATCATCTGTATATGTCAAACTTCAGGTATATGCCCATCATACCTATGGTTTTAGTCAACGGAAGTGAAGGGATTGGAACAGGTTGGAGTTCATACATTCCTAACTACAATCCAAAGGACATTGTTGCTAACGTCAGGAGATTATTGATGGACGAACCTACGCAGCCAATGGATCCCTGGTACAGAGGTTTCAAGGTTAGTCAAGTTATTTTTCATATTGCATGTGGTTAGTGTTAAAAGAACATGAATTTGTAAATGCATTTTAAATGATTTAACCAGGGTCTGATAGAGAAGTCAGCAACAAAGGAAGCTGGTGTGACCTATACCATTACTGGTATTGTCGAGGAAGTTGATGACACAACACTGCGAATAACAGAGCTTCCAGTCCGCAGATGGACACAGGATTACAAGGAATTTCTCGAGTCCATAATGACTGGGAATGATAAGATCAAAGAACCATTTATCAAGGTAAATTACACAAGTGCTCTTCATTAGCATTCTACCGGACTATTGATTTGGTTGCATCTTTGAACAGGATTACCGCGAACATAACGATGATAAAACAGTACACTTTGAGGTCACTTTGACAAATGAGAATATGAACTTTGCTCAACAAGAAGGGCTGGAGAAAAAGTTCAAGTTGACTACAACTATTAGTACCACTAATATGCACTTGTTTGACCCCAAGGGTGTCATAAAAAAATACGATACACCCGAGCAGAGTGAGTTTTTTTTTTTTTTTCAAATATGATCATTCGATCTCATCTTCAATCAACTGTTAATGAATGAATCTTCTTCACAGTCCTGGAAGAATTCTTTCATTTGAGATATGAATTCTATGAGAAAAGAAAGGTAAGCATTCGTTTCCTCATGTCATTGGTTTTAACATTTTAAATAATGATAAATTTCCACCGTTTCAATGTAGAAAGTACTCTTGGACAACCTTGAGTTTGATCTGCTGAAGCTTGACAATAAAGTGAGGTTCATACTTGGTGTTGTTCGAGGTGAGATAATAGTTAACAATCGAAAGAGAGTAGACTTGTTCCATGAGCTGCAGGAGAAAGGGTTCACTCCTATGCCAAAGAAAACAAAGGGCATTGATGCTTCTGTTACTGGAGCTGCGGAAGAAGATGAAGAACAAGAAGAAGTGAGCCCACAGGTGGATAAAGGTGTAGTAAAAGCCAGCGACTATGAATATCTGATGTCCATGCCAATAGGAACCTTGACCCTCGAGAAGGTTCAAGAGCTTTGTGCAGACAAAAGTAGGCTGGAGGGAGAAGTTGATGAATTACGAAGAACATCTCCCAGATCACTGTGGTTGAAGGAACTTGATGCATTAGAGCAGGAATTAGATGTCAGTATGACGAACTTCAAAACTTACGTTGCTCTTTAGTTTTTTTACTTGACATAAACATTCTAATTCATGAACAGAAGCTAGAAAAAAAGGATGCTGAGGCCGAAAAAAACAACGCTGCCGGTGTTGCACACGCAAGACAAGCTCCTAAGAAACCCAGAAAGACTGCAGTCACTAATTCATCAGCCAGTGGAACAGAGGTTGTTAAAACTGAAGCAGCGCAAAAGAAAGTTAATGGAGGACCTAAAAGAGCTCCTGCGAAGAAGGTTACGTCATTTGCCTTTTTTTGTTTGAGGTTTTACAATTTAATTTCTGGAAATTCAGTTCAGTCTTAGTTTGGTTTTTTAATCTCCTAAACAGCCTACCATCGTCGAAAGTGATGAAGATGATGATATACTTGATCTGAAAGATAGGCTAGCCGCTTACAATCTTGATTCATCCCCAGACCAAACAGGTTATCTAAAGGTTTCATTTACCTGTGGAAAATCTTGCGTCTAATGTGTTATTACATTGCAAGACTTGTGTGTTAAATTTCGCAGCAATGGAAACTGACCAAGAAGGGAAGAAGAAACAAATAACCAGGAAAGCCGCTGCAAGGAAGGCTACCTTTAAAGTTCTCTCTGATGATGACGATAATGCTCCTGCTGAAACTAGCATGCGCACCATAGGAGAAGACGATGACGAGGATTTCAATCTGGAAGAACCAGCACCAAATGTAGGAAAAGGCAGAGGGAGAAAACCTGCAAATGCAAAGGCTACTGCTACTGCAGCAGCAGCAAGGAAGAGAGGTCCAGTAGCAAAGAGCAGCAAACAGACTGTGCTTAGTCAGAATCTGATCACTGAAGTGTCTCAGCCTGCAGAGAAGGTCAGGAAGATGAGGGCTTCTCCGTTCAACAAGAAGAGTGGGTCAGTGTTGGGTGGGCTCAAGAGTTCACTATCGAGCACTGGAGACTCCGGTGGTTCTTCAGGCATGAATGAAGAAGTAGCAGTTGCAATAACTCGACCAAAGAGAGAGAATAAATCTAAAACTGTGTATGTGTTGAGTGATTCAGAAACAGAAGACGAACAAGAAAATGAGGTTTACTCAGATTTTGAGGACGAGGAAGATCTGTAATTGTCGAACCTGTACATTCTTTAGCAAATTGCAACATAATCTTCATGTTGTTTTATTTGGTGATTATATTTATCTTTGACATGTGTGAAGTCCGTGAACTAACAACGAGAATTCATATCAATTTACTAAATTTTTGCCTTTATCAAATAACATGTTTTGAGGACATTCGTTTCTCTTCTGCGTCAGGCAGGGCAGACTTGTACAATGAGGTAGGCAGAGCAACGTGCTTTTTCCCTTTCAATTCGTTTGCCTTTTTCTCTCCTCAGCATCTCGAGCACACTTCCGCTCTCTTTAGAGCACATTTCTTTGTATAGCAGCAGCCAATTACAAGGGGCGCGCGATTTCTGAAAGCATCGGGAAGCGATTCATCAACCAGATTTGGCCCGATCAGCCGGCCGCGTTTTCTAAATGAACAGTCCGTTTATAGCATTAGAATGATCGTTCTCTCGCCAGTTGACACGTGGAAACTTTGATATCCAACTGCACTAAAATCAGTAACTATATGTATATTTTGCCGTGGTTGAATCAGTAAAAATGATTAAGAAACAACTACAGATCTGCTCATACCTTGAAATGGCTGGCGTCGGCAATGATTGGCGAGGCGAGGGCGATGTGCCAGCAAGGGCAGTGTGCTGGCGAGAACGGAACGAGGGCGACGCTGGATGGCTGGTGGCGTTGCCCTAATCCGAGGTGGGTGGCGTCGGCGAGAACGGAACGAAGGCGAGAACGAGGGCAAGGCTGGATGGTTGGCAGCGTTGCCCTAATCCTTGGTGGGTGGTGTTGGCAAGAACAAAAGAGGGCGAGATTGAAAGAGGGTGGCGTCGGCAAAAACGAAAGAGGGCGAGATCGAAAGAGGATAATGTAATACCTTATTTCAGCACCGTTGGATATCAAAGCTTCCACGTGTCGACTAGCGAGAGAACGATCGTTCCGATGCTATAAACGGACTGTTCGCTTAGAAAACGCAGCCCGATCAGCCTCCCTACACCGTCGCTTGTACGACTGTGTTATACCTAGATTTTTATTTATTTATTTATTTTATTTTTTATACAGGGATATAAATAAAAATTTCGTGGACATGTTTATAAATTTTAAGACTTGGGTTAGTTACTTAGTGTCACGCCCCGGTCGGATCGGCCTAGAATTAGCGCTTATCCGCTTCCTAGAGCCGTCCGGCGGAATACCGGAACGTAACCCTCCCTAGGGTTTCCGACCCAAAATCGAAACCCTAATCTCCCCGATTAATTTTTATCCCCAAAATACAGTTCTCACGGAGAAAACCCTAACCCCAATTTAGAAATCCGGAAATCGAACCCTAAATTAATTTACCTCCAAATCGATTTTGATCAAAAGTCAAAATTCCCGTCGCCGATTAATCCCTTGCTGTGCTGACGTCAGGATGACGTCGGCCGCCGATTTCGTTCGTCGAAATCGAAATTCACCCGCTGACGCAAGCGTTCGTCACCCAAATTCGAAATCGATTTCGCGATTTCGTTCCGTTCGGATTTTGACCCGGTCAAAATCCGCGTTGCCTCGAAGCGAACGCCTAGCGCGTTCGTCGTCTTCAAGCTCGCGACGCACGACGCCGCCGCGTCGTCGCTTCTGCCGAGCGCCGCCGCACTCTGGGTTCCGTTGGAACAAAGGGGAAGGCCGCCGCCTCCCGTCGTCGTGGAACAGGGGAAGGAGATAGAAAGTAATGCTTCATTTATTCCTTGACGAAACTTACAACCTCTCCTCGACGCCCGCCGGCGCCCCCATCCCACCCTCGCCGCCAGCGCACTCGCCGACGGTTACAATCGCTCTGTTTCCCTCTTCCGCTCGTCGGCACCTCTGCGCCGACCTTCGCCCCCTGGCGGCATCAGAGCCCTGCTCTGGTAGGACGACGGCGCCTCGCCGTCGCCGGTGGAGTCGACTCTCCTTTGTGGTGTGGTGACGCCTCCGCGCACACCGATTGCTGCCGCCTCGACGCTTCCTTTATAGGGAAGCTTCGCTTCATCCGCCTGCGTCGAGAAACCTGCGCCCGAGTCTTCCGCCGAAGACTCCGTCCTCAGCGGCCGCCAGCCGCGTCCGCCTTTCTCGTCGAGCCAGCGTCCGCGTCTTTCGCGTGAGGATTCCGTCCGTGCCGCTGGAACCGCTCGACGCTTCCAACCGCGTCCGCCATCGTCAGCTGCCAGCGCCCCTTTCAACGCGCGACGAGGTCGTCGCTTCCATTGGCTCCGAGCGGCGCGGAGAAGACGCCGTCGTGGCGCACGCGAGCTCCGCGCAACATCGTTTGGGAGAGCAACGCTCTCCGTGGAATGGGCCGCTGCCCATTCATGCGTTCGTTGGGCTTGGGCTTGGGTTGGGCCGAACCGCTGAACCAGGCCCTAACAATACTCCCCCACCTGATTTGAACATCGCCCTCGATGTTCCATGCAAGTTTGAACACTAGCCCTCCAATGTTCAAAGTCCTCCATCCTCTGCTGATGAATGTTTGCTGCACCATGCTTATAGCAACCTGCATCAACAAATTTGTCAAGGATAATCTTGCTTCACCATATTTGCTGAACTCAGCTGAACCTCGATGTCCCTGACACCGGCATCGACGCCCCTGGCGCCGGCATCAACGCCCCCTGGTGTTGGCATCAATGCTATGCATTGGCATAAACACGCCCTGGTGTTGGCATCAACGCCCCCTGGGGTTGGCAACAACACGCCTTAGTGTTGGCATCAATGCTATGCATTGGCATCAGAGCCCCTGCTCCGGGAAGTGATCTTGCAATCACTGAGCTCTTATAGAGTCTCCTTCGATATCCCCTGACATCGGCATCGACGTCCCTGACATCGGCATCAATGCCCTTAGACATTGGCATCAACACTCCCTGGTGTTGGCATCAGGACCCCTGCCCTGGAAGAACGACACTCCTTGTCGCCCGTAGTGATGGTGTTGCCTCTCAGATCTTTCTGATTCACCTTGCTGGATCATTTTAACCTCTGATACCTGTTGTCACGCCCCGGTCGGATCGGCCTAGAATTAGCGCTTATCCGCTTCCTAGAGCCGTCCGGCGGAATACCGGAACGTAACTCTCCCTAGGGTTTCCGACCCAAAATCGAAACCCTAATCTCCCCGATTAATTTTTATCCCCAAAATACAGTTCTCACGGAGAAAACCCTAACCCCAATTTAGAAATCCGGAAATCGAACCCTAAATTAATTTACCTCCAAATCGATTTTGACCAAAAGTCAAAATTCCCGTCGCCGATTAATCCCTTGCTGTGCTGACGTCAGGATGACGTCGGCCGCCGATTTCGTTCGTCGAAATCGAAATTCACCCGCTGACGCAAGCGTTCGTCACCCAAATTCGAAATCGATTTCGCGATTTCGTTCCGTTCGGATTTTGATCCGGTCAAAATCCGCGTTGCCTCGAAGCGAACGCCCAGCGCGTTCGTCGTCTTCAAGCTCGCGACGCATGACGCCGCCGCGTCGTCGCTTCTGCCGAGCGCCGCCGCGCTCTGGGTTCCGTTGGAACAAAGGGGAAGGCCGCCGCCTCCCGTCGTCGTGGAACAGGGGAAGGAGATAGAAAGTAATGCTTCATTTATTCCTTGACGAAACTTACAACCTCTCCTCGACGCCCGCCGGCGCCCCCATCCCACCCTCGCCGCCAGCGCACTCGCCGACGGTTACAATCGCTCTGTTTCCCTCTTCCGCTCGTCGGCACCTCTGCGCCGACCTTCGCCCCCTGGCGGCATCAGAGCCCTGCTCTGGTAGGACGACGGCGCCTCGCCGTCGCCGGTGGAGTTGACTCTCCTTTGTGGTGTGGTGACGCCTCCGCGCACACCGATTGCTGCCGCCTCGACGCTTCCTTTATAGGGAAGCTTCGCTTCATCCGCCTGCGTCGAGAAACCTGCGCCTGAGTCTTCCGCCGAAGACTCCGTCCTCAGCGGCCGCCAGCCGCGTCCGCCTTTCTCGTCGAGCCAGCGTCCGCGTCTTTCGCGTGAGGATTCCGTCCGTGCCGCTGGAACCGCTCGACGCTTCCAACCGCGTCCGCCATCGTCCGCTGCCAGCGCCCCTTTCAACGCGCGACGAGGTCGTCGCTTCCATTGGCTCCGAGCGGCGCGGAGAAGACGCCGTCGTGGCGCACGCGAGCTCCGCGCAACATCGTTTGGGAGAGCAACGCTCTCCGTGGAATGGGCCGCTGCCCATTCATGCGTCCGTTGGGCTTGGGCTTGGGTTGGGCCGAACCGCTGAACCGGGCCCTAACACTTAGTTTGAAAAAAAAAAAATATTTAAAATTTCATATAATTCCATATAAATAAGGGGTAAAATCTATCCCTAATTATTTCTACTTCTCCCCTCGTGCGCTGCGAGCTCCCCTCTTCTTTTATTTTTTTTAATCCTTCCCTCCTTTGAGTGTTGCTACCGCCTGCCCTCTGTGCTCGCGTCTTCCCCGTCAGCAGCGAGATTGTGCTTCCGGCAGCCACTGGAAAGGGCGTCGGCGTCTTCTTCGTCGCTCCTTGGTGCGGCGCCCGCGCCCTCCGTCAGGCGAGGTTTTGGACGCGTGCGAGTCCAGCAGAGGCGACTCTTTCCTCTCCAGGTGACGGCGGCTCTTTCCTGTCTCAGCGGCGGCGGTTTTTCCTTTTCCGGCGGCGTCCGGCGGTGCTTCCGGAAGTGGGCTGCGGACGACGCCACTCTTTTTCCCTCTTCTCCTTCTCGTGTGCAAAGTTTGGTAAGGTTCTAGAAACCCTACCCTATATCAAGTGATTAATAAACCCTAATTTTAGTAAAACCTTAATTTTTTTAGGTGTGATTAAGGCTAAATTGGGGGATTTGAGGCTTTTATCGTGTCATTAGAATTAATCCCATTGAGTTGGAGCGAAATTAGTAAGAAAGTTATTTTAGTGAATTTTTTATAGTTAATTGTGGATTCACTATCACGGTGGGTAATTGATTATTAATGTGAGTTAAATGAAAATTTTAAGGTTAATTTGATATGATTGTAGACTGAGATAATGACACATTCAAATATGATAACACGAGTTTAATTTAATGCATTCAGTTAAGGGAAAAGGAATAACTGAAGTTAGTGAGGATTGAAGGATAAAAGAATATCAATACTTGAGGTGGGAAACTTTGTATGTTCTTTTGATATAGTGTCAGGTGCATGTTGTAGAATACATTATGATACTATTATCTTGTTAATCCTTTTGCCTGTTTTGTTTCGAATCTGATTGATCTCATTACTTATTTATTTGGTCATATTCTATTTTTTATATACGTAGTTATTATAGATGTATTGTGCCGTGTGCATTCAGATATTTGTTATATTGTTATTATATTGGAATGGTTCTGGTGTATCTGTCTTATGTTATGACATATTGATTTCTAAACCAGATGATTTAGAGACCTATATCTATTGTATAGAGATTGATTATATTGGTTTGTCCGATAGCCAGAGCATCTTTTAGGTTGAAGAATACGGGTTTGTCAAGTAGTCAACGCAATGCCACCGGGTTATCTAGGGCGGCCGTTACACTATGTTAGTTGATAGTGGTAATGCTTTAAAAACTGTGTGGTCATTATTGTTATTTGTTTTGGTCAACCTCAATAATTTATACGACATTCTTTGTGCTTAATTATTTATAGATTATCTATTTTTGACATATAGTATAGTTTTAGTTTATGTAATTATTTTGTTAATTGAGCATGCATCTATCTTGTTTATTTTTTACTTAGCAATTTGCCTCCCACTCTCCATTGACTCCACTGCCTGCCGTCTTGCTCGTGCTCTTCTATCCATCTCTAAGCCCTCCAAATCGTGGAGCCCCTCCGTGGAGCAAACCCTTCACCACGTCCTCCAACCCCTATCCATACCACTAAATGCTTCGCTCGTTGCTGCCGTTATCGACCCCCACCTCCTTCACCACCACACTCTCGCTTCAGGACTTTTCCACTGGGCGGCGCATCAGCCCAACTTTTCCCACACCCCGCAGAGCTACCACTCTCTCCTCAAGTCCATCTCTCTCTCCCGCCAACTCCAATTGATCCAATCTCTCCTCAAGACATCAAGAGCCCATCAAGTCGCCCTCCTTTCCTCTTCTTACCAACTTGCCATCTCCTCCCTTTTGCTTCTTGGCAAGTCCATCGAGGCCGCCGAGCTCATCGATTCAGCCACGAGTAGTAGGGGCGAGGAATTGCCTGCTTCTTTGTACAATTCTCTTCTTGCTGCTCTATCCTCCTATGGGTTTCTTGAGGTTGCGCAGAAGCTGCTTGGCAGAATGCTTTCGAGAGGGATTATAACTAGTGGTGTCGGTTTTGGTGTTTTCATAGGTAATGTTTGCAAATTGGAAGGACTAGATGGTGTTTTAACTGTGCTTGATGGAGCTAAAAACCTGAAATTTGGATTCACTGGTTCAGTTGTTGCTTCTTTAATTATAGATAGTCTTTGTCGGGCTGAGAGAATTGAGGATGCACGATGTGCATTAGAAAAACTCAGAAATAGGGATTTCAAACCTGATTTTATTGCGTATAGACTAGTTTCTGAAAGCTATAGACTTGTAGGTTTGATGGAGGAAACAACAAGTTTACTGAAGCAAAAAAGGAAGTTTGGTGTTGCTCCAAGAGCAAATGATTACAGAGAATTTATTCTTTTATTGATCTCAGATAAAAGAATTCGGGAGGCCATGGAATTGGGTGAGGCAATTGTGTGCGGACAGTTCCCAATTGACAATGATGTGCTCAATGCTTTGATTGGATTGGTTTCATCCATCAATCCAGACTCCGCAATCTTATTCTGCAAGTACATGATTGGGAAGGACCAGTTTCCAAGTATTCCAATGTTGACCAAATTGTGTAGGAACCTTTGCAGGCACCAGAAAAGTGATGAAATGTGGGATATTTTTAAGGTCCTTATGGATAAAGATTTTTTTTCAGAATTAGAACAATATCATGTGATGGTTCTGTTCTTGTGTAAAGCTGGAAGAGTCAGAGAAGCATATGAAGTGCTTAGGGAGATGAAAAAGAAGGGTTTTGGACCTGATATTTACTGTTACAACACCCTGATGGAAGCTTGTTGCAGAGAAGACCTCTTGCGACCAGCAAAAAAACTTTGGGATGAAATGTTTGCAAATGGCTGTAGCGCCAATTTGCACACTTACAACATTCTTATTGGGAAGTTCTCCAAAGAAGGTGAAGTTGAAGAGGCTAGGCATCTCTATTTTCATATGTTGGATAAAGGACTGGTCCCAGATAATGTTACATACTAATCTCTTCTCAAATTGATGTGCCGGGTCAACAGGATAGAGGAGGCAATTCAGATATACAATAAATCTATGAATCAGGACAATTCACTTGGTAGCTCTGTATTGAGTATGTTAGTCCTCTTCCTCTGTAACGAAGGTATAATCTATCACCATTGCTAGTTTTCATACATGTTATTTGAAGTTACTTTCTGGTTGTGGAAATTGTTAAAATATGCATAAAAGTAATATTGTGGAAGTTGTTATGATATGCATCAGAGTAATACTGTGGGGCTAAACATATTGATTTGCCGCTTGAAGTATATTACATCAAAAAAATATTTAAATTTTTTTAATATATTTGAAAAATGAATTCTAAATGTTTGTTGTCATTTGCATATTCTTTTGTAATATGACCATGCTAAATGTCAAAACCTATTTTAAAATAGACGCCCACGTCAGCGTTGAACCCAATTCTAACATTTTCTTTTCTTTTTTTTTAATGAATCCGCCGCACGCGTAACTTCATCCGACACAGCCGCATGCGTCGTCTGTAGAGGAAGGGCCTGTGGCAAGGGAGGACACTCGCGCCTCGCCCTCAGCCTTGTCGACGCCTCCTTTAGATGCTAGATCTCACTGGCCGGAGGAGAGGAAGGAGGTTGGGATTTATAGCCGGAAGTAAGAAGAAGACGCCGGAGAAGATGAGAAGCTTATAAGGGAAAAGATGTCGGAGGAAGGTACGACACCTATCCGCCTCGGACATGTCTGGAATTTTCAGGATGAGCACTGAATAGCCCCATACATACTGTTGAATCGGGCCAGTATGCTGGAGCCGATTCACCACATCCCTTGCCTAGTCCACAGAGTTCCCGAGAAGGAATTGCCGCTGCAGCTCCTCACGGAATGTGTCCCAAATCCAACTCCCAGCCCTCGACATCGAACCAACTTTGGTCTCCACCAAAGTTTCGCGTTGGCTGAGAGATAGGCGGTGTACACTTGCACTCACTCATCATCCGAGACATGGCTGACGGTGAAGAATTGCTCTTTGTCCCAAATAAAATTTTCTAACTCCTTGGACGATCGTACTCTTCTGAACGTCGCTGGCTCGGAGATCCGAATCTTAGTTTTAGGAGCCGTTGCTTCATTGTCGTCGTCACAGGAGCCACCCCTTGTGTCTGTGCGAACGCCATACGCACCACAATAAGCTCAGCCTGCATCTGCTGTTGTGGCACTACCAGCCCTACCACCTACTCTGGTAGCGTTGTCATATTCCCTCCAATGCTCGTTGGAGTGCGGTGATCTGCAACCGCTGTTGCAGATTTTTGTGTTGGGGGACAACGTCTTCCTCGTTCTCGGTTATGTTGAGCACCTGCTCTATTCACACCAACCGGTTTCCTTATGTCGCCATGTTCAGCGGAAGAATCTGCTCTGACATCTTTGTCAAGCCCTATATTAAAATAGACATCGATGTCAACATTGCAACCAGCTTCAACCCTTTATTTTCTTTTTTTTTGTATCCGCCACATGCCTAACTTCTAACGCAGCTGTGCACGTCGCCGATGGCGGAAGGGCTTACAGCAAGAGAGGACACTTGCACCTCACCCGCAGCCTTGTTGATGCCTCCTTTGGATGTCGGAGCTCACTGGCCAAAGGAGAGGAGGCTGGGATTTATTGACCGGAAGTAAGAAGATGCCGGAGAAGACGAGAAGCTTATAGGGGAAATTTTTGCTTGTTTTATACATGTCAAACAAGAGACATAAAACCCCTATGACATATTACACTCTCCGGCCCTCCCCTCGTCGTCTGACCTCACCGTCATCGGAGCTCTCCGCCAAGCCGCCGCTGAAGGTCGCCTCTTGGAGGAGAGGTAGATCCTCTCTATGTAAGCCGGTGAAGAGGGATAGCTTCTTTGCTCACTGTTTCGCACCGAAGGGGTTCTCGTTTGACTTTTGACTCGAGCGGACGAAAGAAAGCCGAGGCTTTCGCCGAGGAAGGAAGAGGAAGCTGTTGTCTCTGCCCTCTTCGTCGCCCGCCTGGCGTCTTAAAGGGAAAGAATAATTCCTTCCTTGGAAAGAATCTCCCTGCTAGCCTCGTTTGTTCCTCTCTTCCCATTTGAAGCGTACTATTTGAAGTGCATGCGTTGCGATCTGAGTCCATCATTGTCCCCACCGGAGCAGAAGCAGTCGACAGTGCTGCAGACTTTTGCAGCGTTGACGCCTTGTCTGCTTCTATCCCGTCGACATCGCATGATGGTGGAGTCACGCACCTTGTCCGCACGAGAGATCGTGATTGAGTGTGATTTCGCGGCAAAATACATCTGCCGCCAATCCGCCAGGACTAAGGCGGTCGACGACACCGGAGACGTCGAAGTCGCCATCAATGCCGAAGACAATGTCGTCGATATTGTTGGGGAAGCCGTCCTTGAAGCTGTTCGCCTCATGCACTGACACAGCAGAATTGTAGGTGGGTTGTTCCTTAATGCAGTACTCTAAGGTGGTGAAACGATGATGCTGAAAATAGGAGAGTCTTTAGACGAGGGAAGGTCAAAAGCGCGTCGGAGGGAAACCCGGTAAAACCGATGAAAACGTCAAGTCGAGATGCGTATTTGAGCAATACCGGAGAGTCAAGGAAAACGGCAAAAAACTACGCTGAAATTAACCTAACCTCTTGTCGAGCCAATTTTTCACGCAGGCACGCAGTTGGACCCCCACGGCACAGCAAAAGGTCAGGCTTTCGCTCGTCCTGAACACCAAAGAGACTAACACACGGTGACTCCGTCAGGGACGGAGGGTGAGGCGCACAATTTCTCAAGCAAACACATAAGATTGAAGATGAGCACGGGGCGAGTCGGTGTCACTCAGTCGCTTTTAATTGAATGTATTGAAAATAGAGACAGAGGTTTACAAGAGTTGCAGGACCTCGCTAGGTGCAACTACAACGTACTCTTACAGCTCCTCGGAGTTTACTCTGGACCTAGGCTTCTGCATAGGGAGGCGACTACTACCACAAAAAACTGAAGACACACTGGTCCCTCTTCCTTTTTGATAGACTAAGAGGGAAGGGGGCACATGAGTTACATGAGGAGAGGGTTGTTAGAGAGGCCAACCACCCTCTGCACACAAAACAAAGTGGGGAATTAAATCCTAACTATCATAAAGTAGTAGCTATCAACTAAAGTAGCAAGGGAAAAGCAAGAAGCTAGCGCATGGGCTAGATCTTCGTGGGCCGTTGACGAGCCATTGTCACACGATCTCCGAGTAAGCCACCACGAAGCAATAGAACCGACTGACTGTGGGTTGGTTCTGCACGGTGTTGGCCGATTCTTGGGCGGTGTTGAACACCCGATGGTTATAGCAGTCTGTTACTGAGTCTTGAGGGGGCCTTGCCGGGAAATGCATGAGGTTTACTGGATGGATCGACTCCGTTGAGGTGGATGAAGGGATAACGATCCCAACAAAATAGCTGGGGGGTGTGAGGACCGTTGGGAACGTCGAACGACGTGAGAAATAGGACCCTTCTGGATTTCTGAGGTGTTCATGGACTGGCCGTGGATCGCTTCACGAGCGTGAACGGGGTCAGCGACCTGCGCCGAAGGAACCTGTCAGCGATATGGGCCGAGGTCGTCATAACTGGGGCTGTGATCTCCTTCACAGGCGTGACTTCGAGCGTGCTTCGAACAGAATGGTCCTTGGCTAGGCCGTGCGCCATGGCACGGGCATGAACGGGAGCGCCGAGCGGAGTGAAGGGCTTCACAGGCGTGGTCATGACCTCCTTCACGGGCGTGATTTCTTCCATGCCTGGGCGACTAGTTTTCACCGTGAGCTTCACGGCCGGGCCGTGCGTCGAGGCACGGCCGTGCACTCCTACGCCAAGTCGATCACGGGAGTGATCTCTTTCACGGTCCTAGGTGTGAACTCCGATTGAGTTGAAATTTGGGGCGTCTTCTTAGGACTCTAGGGAATCTGTAGGGGTGGCTTCCATGGACCCTTGGGCAGCCAAGGCTCCGTCATGCGCCCAGCGTTGGCGCTAGATTTGGGCTTCACTTCATCGACGAGGATTTGGGCCGCCACCCAATCCAATTCTTCTCTCGACCCGGTCCAACTGAAATTCGGTGTCACACTAAACATCATATGTTACTTAGATTGTAGCACATCAACACGGAGATCCCTACTATGCATATACTAAGAATTGAAGATAATTTACAAGTTAATTATAACGTTAGTTAATGTTTAAGAAGTACCATTGAAATTCAATTTTCAAGGCTCCTTTGCAATTTGGCTCAATTTGTAGGGGCCAGTGCTGGAGCCTACTCTTGAATTTATAGTTTATATCTTTTTTATTTAATTGCTTGAGATACTCACAATACACTACTTTCATGTTCATCTTGTATGTAATAATTTTACACACAGATGAGTCGATTAACTTGTAGTATCTTGATGTATTTCTAGAACTTGGCCTTTCTGCATAGAACATAAGCAATAGAAGTAGATGCATACCAACTGCCTTTAAAGTAGTACGAATACCCACTTAGTATGTTACAAACTAATGTAGATGATATTGGTAATATTGTTCAGATATTAGCTTTTACTTGTTATATGCCATTGCCAATAGTTTTATCCAAAAGGGTGATATCATAGTATCATGCTTTTCCAGTCTCCATCTTTACATGCGATGATTTTGTTTCATCTTTTCACAACTAATCCTGAAGCAACTGCTGCTATTTGTAACATATTGGGCTTTCAAATGTTCATTTAGGTGTTTATACATGAAGATGAATGTGAATTTCTTTTTGTAATATGTTTTAATGTACCCATTCAGGCAAGTGTTTGGCAGCTTCTGATCTCTTGCAAAGTATTCGTCCTGCGGAAGCTTCCTCAGATTCTCATGTGATTCTTCTAAAAAGCTTAACAGACGCCGGTTTAGTTGAGATGGCTGTTAAGCACATAGGACGGCTTAAAAGTAATGCTCATTTAACATTTCACACAATATTATCAGAGCTTATGGCGTCTCTTTCAACTGCACCAAATTTGGAGCCTGTTATACTGTTGCTACAGGCAATGCATGCACAAGGAATTATTTGTAATCATGATCCATGGATAAAAGCGTTGAAAGGTCATTCTACATGGAGCTAGGCAGTTTCTCAATTATCTGAGTAATGCAAAATTCACAGGGATCATGAACGTTCATTGTTATAGTAATATTTTGCTTGTATAGGAAGTTTCACTAGATTGATTATCGCTAGTATGGGGCTGATTCTGCTTCTAGTTTTTGTTGACCGGAGAATTGCTGGTTGAAAGGTAGCTGGCTGGGAGAATCAGAAGCTGTTTAGAAAATTACAAATGCTGGTCAACAGAATAAAAATAATGTGTTATTTAATTAAACAAATATTTTTAACATAATTAAATATTTTAACAAGTTGCATGTTTGTCGGTTTGAAACATGTTTATCTTGATTCTGAAAGTGAAATTGTATGTTTGTTTCAGTGAGGAAAGATCCAGCAAGTTGCTCCTTACCTGTTTTAAAGTATCAACCAAATTGATATCCTCTTGTTTTAGGGGCAAAATTGCGCCACAAGCTGTATAAACTTTTCCAAATAGAATGGTTTCAGCAATCATTGAATTTTCTTCTCTCAAAATTGCAGCAGCTCAGATGAGCATGTGTGATGAACCTGCAGCATGACAATCTTAATTAGGGCTACATTTTTGCCCCACAAGTGTTCAGAGTAAGTTCATGAAATTAAATTCAAAATTCCTTTTAGCATTAGTTCGTGTTGCTGGAATCTGATCTTTTAGTGGTCTCTTGATATTATTCTACTCTAAATCTCTTGAGTGATAGGTTTATCTCCTCTGAATACCTTTATGCTAATTCTAGTATGCAAAGGATTGAATTTTCTACTACAATACTAACTGTGCTACTCTGAGTGATGTTCATCTGATTTACTATAATACATACAATTCAGGAGATCACTCATCAGAAAATTCATATTCTGATTCAAAAAGTTTCAGATGCTTGATTGTCAGACACTCGTACTAATATGCGTAGACATACTCTTCAGTGGTCTGAGTTTGTTGAAACATCATATTCCTAAGCTCCTTCAATCGCCTCTTCACCTCATTTGTGATGAAATCATCATCATCCTCGTCTTCTACCCCCTCTGGAGCAGGATCAGCAGCAGCTAACTTCTTGCTTTAAGGAATTACCAACGCTCAGAAATCTTCTCGCTTTAAGGAATTCAAGCAGCAAGAGCAACATGAGCAAGAACAAATCGCCTTAGATGCAAAAATCCGTGGCGACATCCAAGAAATCTTCTCGCTTTAAGGAATTCAAGCAGCAAGAGCAACATGAGCAAGAACAAATCGCCTTAGATGCAAAAATCCGTGGCGACATCCAAGCCGCGGCTCACCTAATGGAGATCAGCCTGCAAGAACCGGAGATCGCCTGAGATCAGCCTGCAGAGGCGGAAGGCGGATCTGCACGCTGAAGGCAAGCGCTGGAGGTCAGCGAGGTGTAGGAGCTGGATGCAGAGGTAGGCGCTGCTCGTCGGCGAGGCATTGGAGATCGGCGAGGTGTTGTAGGTCGACGAGACAGCAGTTCGGCGGTGAGGTGTTGTAGGTCGGCGAGGCAGCAGTTCGGCGAGACGTTGTGTTCACGTGACGAGGGGGTGTTGGAAGCATGCGACTGTGGGGCGCTGGAAGTTGCCAACGGGCTTATTCTCCCGGGCAACTATTTTCAGCTGATGCACCCAGCAAAATCAGCCCCAAATAATTAAAAAAGAATTATTTTTGCTGGCCGTACTTACAAAAATAGGCGGCCAGCAGCTCCAAACTTAGCCTATAATGCTCGTGGCATCCCATTTTTTAGTTATATCCCAATCAATTAAATTAAAAGATGGACTCAAATATTTATTTATTGTTTCAATTCTATTTCAAATGATGTATTAACATACCTAACAATCTCCCTCTTATGTATCATACACATGTATGTCCACACATGTCATATCCTTGCAAAACTAAAATTTTCCCTTTGTCTCAACTTTAGTTAACATATCATATAATTCACATTAGAGTAACTCTTTTTAAGACTCACCACTCAACCATCTCCAACATCACTAATCCAATGTAAATAGAAAATATATAATTAGAAAATTTTATTAAAATGCATAACATTATGATTGTCACAAGAATCATATATGCGTTTTGACTCTATTAAACTTAATTAGAAAAGCTTTTAACTATTCCTTCCCAACTTCAATAATTGTACTTTTCTTCAGTTGTAGGTAGTGTTACACATAGTTTCTATTTTGATCTTGCAAATGTAAATAGATACCTAGATGTATACTTTCTTCCATCCAAGTTACCTACCTGGTTACAATTAGTGAAAATTTCTAAGGCAAGTCCTTGAGTACTAAAATACAAATATATTAAAAATATACCTTATAAGTATCTTATTATTCACTTCATTACTTCCAAGTGCTTTTTGCTTCAATTCAGAAGTTATATTGTGAATTTGTGATACTTTTTTCCCTCATCTTTTTTATTTCCAAACTTGTTAATGACAAAATGTCATTCTCTTGACCACATCTGTTTACTGCAGAAGTTATAGATATTGTTCAATTCAATTTAAAGTTCATATTGACATGTTCTATTAGGTATTCTTTTTCTTTTACCATTTATGTTAGGTATTTCGGTAATAACTTTTCCGGCTGTTGTCCATTTTTTTAGGAACAATCGAAGATAGTTTCCTTCTTTGCATGAGCAATTGAGCATATATGTGATTCAGTTCCTTTTTCTGTCCTACCAACACTTCTGCTGCCACTCACAGTGATTATGCTACATCAACTACATTTTTAGAAACTTTGGCGCAGTAGTTCTGCTTTGCTCCAGGATTTCTTCTCATTGGTACTGGATTTCTCAGTTATTGGTGAGGACTTGCCTTCATGAGATCTAGATCACTAGATCTAGTATTGCGTTGAAATCAACAACAGATGATTCTTTCTACTCTTATTTTTCGCCCCAAGCCCATTCAAAAGACGTATGTTAGTTATCTACCAAGTTGGAATTTAGCATTCTACTATAAACTTATGAACGTGGAGGCGAAGAGTTACTACCATCAGAATGGTATAGAGCTACATATGCTAAGATAATCAGATTGTCTCGTGCTCTGAAAGATACAAAGCAAATTGATGGGAGGTTAATCAATATTAATGACAACTCTATCATCACATATGAGTTTACTATCAACCAGATAAAGACCTTCAAGTTGCTTGCCAAAATGTTCATAAGGCCTATTTCACTACAATGTTCTCTAAAGAAGATGAATCCATTAGCTGCACCTTTGGCATTCCCTGCACTTTTTAGTGAACCAAAAGAGAAAGAGCTCAATGATGCTGACTTCTCTTACAAAAATCTGACTTCCTTAATATGTCGGCTCAAAAGAGGAGTTCCACTGGCAGTGTGCATGCAGGTCGCGCAACACCATGTTTGGAGGGGAGCACTCATGGAGGTCCTTGGAGACTTGAAATATGAAATGGAATCCTCTGTATATCCATCTGTGTCTTTTAGGATGGGTGAGCAGATATTATCTAGCTGCATCAAGTTTTTGACTGATATCAAGGATCCTTCTGGTTCTGCCTCTCCATCATGGATGCGACCAGCCCCTCTAAGGAAGGTCAAGAAAACACTGCCATCATGCAGCTGGGAAGAATTACTTGAGATGTTAAATAATCTCTTGTATGTCCTGGGGCAAGATCAGAAGTTGGCGTATCATGTCTCAAAGATTGAGTTGGTGAAAAAAGATTTATACCAAATTAAGGACATCTTGGTTGAGAGGGATATAACTCACAAGGAACTTAGGCGACAGGACAACCTAGTTCAGAAAAAGTCAACAAACAGCCTAGGGCACTCTTCAAAGTGTTTGTTCAATTTGTTGCTATATTATCTTTTCAAAACAGTGAGAGAAATTGAGGTTGATGTTTGTGGTAGGCTTTGCAGTTACAGGGGGTAAAACTTATCTGTGCATTGGAAAAATTTTAACTTCCCCCGATGATGAGTCAGTACACAGTGGGATTATGCAGCTTAATAGAGCTTTGATTCTGTTTCAGTTTGTGTGGCAAACAGCAGTTATGGATGGAGTTCTGGAGTTGCAAGGGCATGTTTGGTGCCCAGGTGCCGATGAAAGGTCTCTCACATACAGAGGGAATGTGTTTTACGTCCATGGATTAAGGTTTTATTGATGAGTCCTAAATTCCTAGGAGGACAAATTAGAATTTTTTTTATCAAGTTTTTATCTCAAGACCAACAAGGTAAATTGCTAATTTATTTGGAAAAAATTGTATTTATAATTTTTATTTTCTTTAATGGAACCCACATTTTTGGAAACTAATATTGTTTCTCATCTGATTCATTGCTGGATTCTTTTGGTTCTAAAAATTACAAAATCTTCTTGGTTTGGACTTTGGATGTGTTTCTCTTCTCCATTGGCAAGTGGTTTCTATAAGAATGACTGAGATAATCTTGCAGCGACGGTCCCTGTTTTTTGTGCATTAAATCTAAATCATTACCTTATAAATTTACTTAATGTTTATGAAAATCATAGCTAATCATCATGTGTTTATCTTGTTTAAAAATATTAAAACCATAATTATTTTGTGTATGTCTTTTATTTGATTTCAAATAAATTTTAGATTTATTTTGCACAATATATCTATTTCTTTTTTAGATTTATTTGAAGAGCTTTTATGACATGAAAGATACAATAATCGAAGTGGAGCACTACCCAACAAATGAGAGTTAATGGCCACTTTGAGATAAGACCGACAGCATGCAATTCTTAATTTAGCCGTTGATGATGCATGAGGTCAAACTAGTAAGTTTGGTCAGCAAACATGCACATGTCACCCTTCACAAAATCTATTAATTATTATAATTAAATCTAATTTACACTAATACAAGCACGTGCATGAAATAGATTATAGTACTTAAAAGCATTAATCCACTAATAGTTCCAAAATTCAATCCTAGTCATAGCCGACTCAAACCACTTCAATAAAAAACCAACAAAACAAATAGACGATTGGAGCTTTCATCGCACCTAATTCACTCCCGATGAGTGTGTTTGTGTTTTTTTTTATATAGGCAAGTGAGTAATTAAGGTGATATTTGATTACCACTATTTTATTATTATTTACTTAATGGACACTAATTTTTGTCACGCTCGAAAACAGCTTTTCATTTGTCCTCGATTTTAATTTTGTCTAACACGCAGCACATTGTCGTTCAATAAGGGTTAGCGAATTAGATGTGGGTTAGCACGTGAATGCGACTCTACAATAATCTATTTATTCCATTATATGGTCAACCCAACCCCCATTGTAGTAAAACAAAAAGAAAATCTGACTAAAACGACGCATGATATGTGCTGCCAAAGTTCTATCCGCCCTATATATTGCCTGCCAATCTCTGACAACTCAACTTAATCTAATTTAAAGCTACAAGATCGGCAGCCAAATCTTAAAATCTGTACAAAACAATGAAAGCAACAGATCTTCGCTCATCAATGAACTGACCTCTCTTGAATAAAGCCTGCACCGAGGAGGTTTTAACTCAAAAAAATCACATGCAATTATGCAGTAGAATTTATAGAACATGAACCATTAGATCATCTCCATATAAAACACTATTCCATAATTCTAAGCAATAGTCTAATCTCTTACGGAAATGCCTCCTTAAAATTTTTTTCCCAATTATGTGCCGTGGTCGGTGCGTATCCAACTGCATATTTTATGAATTGGTGAAGGCCGATGTGCACATGTCAACCGCCCCTGTCTAATAATGGGTTAAATTAAAACAAGCGCGCAGGCACTTGAGCTCAGCGCATTCTACAGCCGGCTCAGCGGAGCTCCTCCTCTGGTGGGCTCCGCCAGACAGAGGTTCGTTCGTCGTTTCAACTTTCGGGCTCGTCAAACATGTTCCCCGTACGGCATATCGGCTTATCAGCTCGGTGCATGTAATGTCCAAATTAGCCTCGCTTGGAGCTCGGATAAGTGTTGTTCTTTGCAGACACAATGAGAGGATAATCTGGGGACGTCGCCGCAAAGGAAGCTTCGCAGTGATTTCGTTGAGTACACCGAGTACTTGCTGCGTACACGTCGAGCACTATTGTCACTGCGACCAAGCGGGGTCCAATTAGCAGTTGGTACGCAAAGCAGTGTGGCTTGTCTTTTTCTTTTTCTTTTTTTTTTTTAAAAAAGAGACAATACAATTGATAATTCCAATTTTTTGAGTTCATATTTTAATTTGTTTGACTTTGTCATCTTGAGTCACTTTATTGCTTGACTTTGGGTCTGTTTCTTACTTTCTTTATATAAGTTCACATGAAGGAATTTAAGAATTTGAACTTAATTTAGACCAATTTCTAGAAATCGAGTCTAATTTTGACAAAATCTCATAGCATCTTACGAATATTTAATAAGAAATCAATTGGCAATACCATTAATTTTGCTTAAAAACGACAACAAATAAAAATCAGATAATATTTTTTTATTTGGTGATTATATTTTCCTTTGACATGTGTCAAGTCGGTGAACTAACAGCGAAAATTCATATCAATTTACTAAACTTTTGCCTTTATTAAATAACATATTTTGAGGACATTCGTTTCTCATTTGCGTCAGGCAGGGCACAGGCGGTTGGGTGTGGACTGTGGAGACGGTCCGTTAGGAGTCGTTAGGTGAAGACGTTCACGGCCGGAGGGTGAGCCGTTACCATTGGCCATCCGCTCCTATATAAACTGGTACAAGGAGGTAGACAGAGCAACGTGCTTTCCCCCTTTCATTCCCTTTTGCTTTTGCCGCTCCTCGGCCTCTCGAACACACTTTCGCTCTCTTTTAGAGCCCATTTCTTTGTATGGCAGCAGCCAATTCCAAGGGGCGGGCGATCGCTGGGAGCATCGGGAAGCGATTCATCCACCAGATCTGGGCTACTCAGCCTACCTACGCCGTCGCCTCTCCGGCACTGCTTGCTTCCAGGTAATCACTAAATAGCAATTTGATCTAGGGCTTTTACTTTTTCTTTGTTGTTTTCGACGAATCTTTTGCGCTTTTTTATTGATCTGAAACGACGGAGGGTGCCGAAAAGAAGAGGTCGCGACTGAAGGTTCCAGCTAAACGAAATCTTAGCATCACCTGAAACTTGATTACTTAAACAATTTGTTATAGAGGAGGCCTTTAAAAGCGTTTTGATTGTAGTTGAACTATGTAGACAAAGAAAAAAAAAACGTATGTAGACAAAGCACCTTTACAAGCGTTATGGGAATCGAACTGATCCGTCCCATCCGTATAATAATTCTTTACATCTCTGTCCATTTGACTGGCATACTTTGTCGTTTTCCAATTCCTACGTCACACCCACTTGTTTGGGATTTTTTACATGACTTTAATTAATAAAGTAAAATTACAAGCAAAGCACCCCGCTGTTGCAAAAAGAATTTATAGTTCACATACAGTGAGATCCGCGGAGATAGTTTTTATTTTTTATTTTTTAAAAATAACATTTAAATGACCGAGATCCGTCAGTTGCGTGGTGATCGTCCACCAGACTTCACTGAGCTTTGGCTCTTTTTACTCGCTAGTACGCTCCAACCGTACGATATGTTTCTGGCGATCATCGTTATGCTCTCCATTTTTTTTCCTTGCAATTTTGAACACTGGCACCCGCTTGAAAAGAAAAGTTTGTCGTACCCGTTCGAGTTTACCACCCACATGATTGATGGTGATTCCACCCATAGGCAGGGGCTGATTTAGGAAAAGGCATCTCGGCCTCCTGCTCCCGGTGGGGAATTCTCTTACTTATTGCTTCTACGATTTCGGTGGTCGTGTTCCCGAACACTATAAAGACAACTCCTACTTGAACCTTTTTCTAACACGGTTCTGTTTCTGCAGCGTGAGGACCGTACACGTGTCGTCGTACGACAAGAACGTGGATGAGCACGTTCGCCCAATCGTGGTGCCGGACCATGTGATCGACGCCAACTCTGACAAGTACTGGGGCCCCCACCCCACCACCGGCGTCTTCGGTCCGGCCGGCGGTGATAACATCGTAGGCGGCGGGAAGCCGGTTGTCACTGCGGGTGGCAATCCCTCTGCGTTGGACCAGACTGTGTGGTTCCGTCCCCTCGAAGTCGACAAGGCTCCTCCCGCCTGAGCAATCAATTACCCTGACGGACGGCAACGTGGGCCGTTGCAATAAATAATGAAAATAAGTTGCCTGTCTTATGAGTTTGGGTTGAACTCTACTTTCGTCCATATGGCGTGCTATTATAGTAGACATGATAATAAGATGAATGAATGGCTTGCAGTACTGCGTAACATTCTTGGAAAATATCGAAATTTTAAACTGGATATACGTTTGCCCACGTTTTCTCCTTTTCTTCATCCGGCAGTTTTCCTTTTTTTGAGGGTGTTTAACTGGTAAGGAGGGTCAGACCCAGCTCTCATTACTAAATTTGCCTGACAAAAAAGAAATAGTTTTCCTTTTTCTTTATCCAAGTTGTATTAGGCTGTTTGGATGTGGGCTAGTTTTTATTTCTTGCATATCATTGCCGTTGCCGGAGAACTACTTTAAAGCCCACTACAAAATGGGCGGATTTTTTCATTCCCTTGGGCCTTGGCACTCTAATTGGTTCCACGGGAAGTGAAAGCACAATTAATTATAACATACAGTAATTAAATTGCGTTAGAGTATTTAAAAACTTTTGGTTACCTGGTTTTTTAACCATAAATTGGTCTTTACAGCCCTTTAAGCCATGCGATCATTCTCGGCCATAATAATTAATATTAGAGCCCTACTCGAATGTTGTGATTATGAAGAGATATGAATGACGTTATTAACATGAATTTGGTCAAAAAGGTAAAGTCTTTGTGTATCAAATAAAGTTAAGTTTACATAAATCGTTGAGAGGATTGTAATTCATTCTTGGTCATAATTCATTAACTTAAGTTATTGCAGTGTTATAATACTTTTTGCTTGCTTAGGAATTATGCCCAGTTAAGAGGCCTGTTAAACAAAATGCTAAATCATGCTAAAATTGGTCAAAATCCAAATTAATCTAATCAAGGATGCAAAAGTAATAGGTGAACTGAATCATGCTATGCAATTTATAGGTAGAACTTTTAATTTCAATTCTCAGTTTATTCTTGCACCTTTTTAGCTTCGTGCATAATATGTTGCAGTTAATGGACTTGTTCGCTATAAATTGACCTATGAACTAGTTCAGTGTAAGTAGTTGGTGGTGGCAGTGCAAAGAGAAATTTACAGTTTACCAAATTCTCTTTTTTATCTTTTTTTTTTCCCACATATGGAAACTATGTGGCTGATGCAAAGCTGATTACAAATTTTTTTTCATGATTTTAAATTCAAATGAGTGTACATATTTGATTCTTGTATGAGTGCACCTATTTCATTACTTAATTTGATTTTCCAATAAACCCACACTTCAAAGTTTCATTGTTTCACATCCTCACTTTTTGAATATATACAAAGTAATGCAGGTCAGGTAATTTGATTTCTTACATATATCATATCGACCAATTTGGTATCTACATAATTCATGATGACTAATTTGGCACTTATATAATGCATATTTACAAGATTGAAGTTTCACAATAATTTGTGTTAAATAAATTACAAAATCATAATTTAATTTTTTTTTCATTAATTTCTTCGGTTCATATCTACAAAAAAAAATGAAATTTATGCAATTCACATTATTTATTTTTAATCAAATAAGCTGATTGATCCAGTAATAGGATTGAGATGAGAGAAGAGATACCGAGAACAGATTGTTGAATCAACGTTTCAACATGTGTGTGCTAATTGCTGAAAACAATTAAGTTATTTAGAAGACCTAGATTTATGGCAATGCTCTGATCAATTTTGGCGTCTAAATTCAAGTCGGTTTGGATTTTGTTCCTTTTGATCGGATGGATTTGGTTCTCAATCACGTCTTCTTCTTTCTAAGTAATCCACATCAGCCAAAAAAGAAGATGGAGAGATTGACATTCTAGAGTGAGCTTAAGGGCATGGAGCTCTAAGTGAACATACCTTTCACTTATTTAATTGTATATTTATATCTATTTCTTGATTGGTAGATGCTTCTATTGATAATAGTACATGACACAATAATTAGGTTGCAATTGGACCTCGATAACAACTAAAAGGACATGATAATTGTTGTGGTGGGTTGATTGTCTTATTATACAGTTCAACTGGGGATTGCTTAAAAGGTTGATTCGACTCATAATTTTAATAATTCTCGAATGATCTAGGTCGATCTATATCTAAAGTGAGTAATTTTAAGTATTGAAGGTATCTATTAGGGTAGGTCTTGACTAATCTTATATACAAAATATAGAGTATTTGAATGTTTAATTTATAAGATAGCATTAGGTGACTCAAGTGCATTCATAAGTAGAGCCATTCTTTATTGTTTCTTTGGAGAGAATTTGCATGGGAAAAAAAAATATAATGAATCTAGATACAAAAGCTATTAGATTCATTGTATTTTTTCTTTTCCTTAATGTGGATTCTCTCCAAAGAAATAGATTTGTTTAATAACTTTGTAATGTAATATGTCAAATGTGTTGGATCTTATCATATATATACTACATGTTATATTTCAAATATACAATAAATGTATATATTTAATATAAAATATTTTTAATATATATAACATATATTTATATATTAAATGAGTTATTGGATTGTGTTGGGTTGACCAATTTATACATAGGTTGGAATATGATTGAATATTTTAAATTTAATTAGTAAATTGGCCTAGTTTGAGTACAACTTAAATGGGCCAAATTGTGCATGCTATATAAAAAAGAAGATTTAATTATTAGCTAAATTAAATAATATTTATGGCACCTCAATGAAAACATTTCGCCATATCCTAAGGACCTGTTTGTGGGGTAAGTTGCCCAATAATTTTGCTTGAATATGACTGGTAACTTCCTAGTGTTTGAAAAGACGACACATCCTAAGGTCCCACGAATTGTAGACCACGTAGGAAACGGGTATAGATCGGGCAGGTACCCAAATGCGAAGCAGCCATGGCAAGAGTAAAACATATTAAATAGTAATTGCAAAGTAAGTCTTAATACTTTGGAAAATAGAAATAAGACTTATGGTTTTGAACTCTACAGAAAATTAAGGGGAGATTTAAAAAATAAGGCAAGCTATTTTGTACTATTTTTTTACATAACTCAGTTATTTTTTTAATTTTTTGAGGTCAAACTGAAAAGATGCATAAAAAAACATGGGATAATTTACTTTGTATGTATTACAAATTTCTCTCATAACTTTAAAATATTTTATATATTTTTTAATTTAAAATTTTTATTTTGAAAAAGAATTAAATTAGTAAAATACATCTTTAAAAATTAAATAATATAAGATGTTATTCAAAAAAAAATATGTATATATACACATAATAAAAGGTTTTAAATGCAAAAAAAGAATAAAGAAAGAACCCATGCAAAAAGGCCCCCAAGTATTCATGTTTCACGTTTGGCAATGTTTCCAATTTCAGATCAGACCCGTCAGCTCACCCAAGGCATTCGACCCTCAATCGGACGGTGGTTTCCGAGCCATAACTGATTAGACACATCACGTCCGCACACGTGAGTACTCGGAGCTAGGAGTCGTCCCCATAAAGCAGCAGTTCGGCATTCCCCGTCTTTCTCCCCGAGCAGCAGCTGGAAGGTTAAAAAATTAAATCCAATGCCCCAATTCCGAACCATCATCTATCCGCCCCCAAATCCTGGTGAGAGCCCTCAATCCTTCCGCGTGTCTCCGCTCTCGTCCTCTTCGATCTCTCTCCGTCCTGTCTCCTCTCGATTCCCCTTAGATTCGTACTTGATTTCGACCTAGTGTGTTGAAATTATTTCTAGGGTTTCAATTTTCTATCGCCGCTGGAATTGTGGAACTCGTCTAACCCTAGTTTAATTGCGAGCGGAAAGATCCCATCTTTTTGTTGCGCATTGGGGTTTTGATTCGATATTTGTAATGGCAGGAAGATGGATCTGAATCTCTACCTCGGCCTGCCGCACTCGCTGCCTTCTCTAGGTCTTGCTGATTACGGTTCCGATCTCTCTCTCAGTGTGTTCTCCTCCTCCGCGCCCATCGAGGGCAGGGGTGCTGCAATTCCCATGTCGGGGGCTGTGGAGCCGTCGGAGTCTCATCCACCGTACTCTCCTTCTCACGCCGAGTACTTCCCTGACCTGTTCGATGCTCTGCCGTCGCATGCCATCAGCTCGCCAGACTACACCCCGTATTTCCCTTCTTTCGAGCTCTACGAGTCGCCGTCCTCGACTTCTTTGATTCTACCAGCTGTTCAAGCAGCTGGAGGACCTGATTCTGCGTATTCTCCTGCCAGCGTCGAACCCTTACCGGCTGGACAAGAACCGATTGACCCTTCGCTCGATGATGACGACTCTCAACCATATGATCCTACATCTCCCCCGATATTTCCTCCTGAAGCCGTCGCTTACTTGCCGAGTTATTTTACTGGTTCGACAAGCTCGCAAGTCCGTGAAGCATCCACCTTTAGCTTTCACCCACCAATTCCTTCTCCAACTGACGAATTTCTGGCTGGAGAAGGGGGAGCTTCTTCGAGGCGCGAGTCCTTTCGCTACCCTGAAACATTTTTAGATAGGCTGATGGATTCTAGTCATCGACGGCCAATCAGAAGATTCCGATCTTCACTCACACAGGTTGATGAGAGATCTACCTTTGGTACATTGCAATTGCCTAATGCTGAGCAGGCAGGGCGCGATACAGTGAGCTCCCAAAGAACCACACAAGGCAACGGCAAGCATAAAGTTACTGCTGATAACAGTGCAACGGAAGCTTCGGAAGAGGAGGGCAAAGAGAAAGGTAGAAATGCTGCTAACTTTGAGTGCTACATCTGCTTTGATATGGCTGCAGAACCTGTTGTCACTTCGTGTGGGCATTTATTTTGTTGGCCATGTTTGTACGAATGGCTGCATGTCCATTCCGATCATAAGGAGTGCCCTGTATGCAAAGGAGAGGTAAATGATTCCCAGATCACTCCTATTTATGGTAGAGGAGGATCTCCATCCCGTGCCGAGAAGAAAAATGAGAAAGATGGGGAATCAGCTCTTAAAATACCCCCAAGGCCATCGGGAAATAGGTTTGAGAGCATCAGACAGCAGTTTTGGCCTGTTTCGAGGAGACTGGGTGAGGGAATTGCAGCATCATGGAGGCACTTCCTGTATCAGCATGTGCATGGTGCAAACAGGCACGAACCTTATGCAGAATCAAGCGTACAAGAAATATATGAAAATGTTCATCGCAGAGCCCTAATTAGGCTGAGAGCTAGAAGAATGCAAAGGGAGATACAACCTGAAAATGGCTCTGTTGCTGGAGAGCCAGGACTTCCCACAAATAATGTGGCAAACCCTATCAGAAGCGCTGTTGATCCTATTTTTCAAGATGGAATTGATTTTTGGCAGCCATTTGAACGTAGCACTGACAGAATAGCTGCTATCACTGCCGACTTTGGTAGGGTGGTTGGAAGATTCCCCAGTAGTGGTGGACTTGATCGTTCCACTTCATCTCTTAATCCAAACACCGAAACACCTACAATCTGGGCTCGTGCGGATGCAGCATTAGCACCAGAAGCATCTGTTTCTAGTACCATGGCTATGATACAGGGAGATGTAGCCACTTCTGCAGCCCCTGCAGACCCTAATAGCGTCGGATCATCTCGAAACAATAGGAGGAGAGGTAGAAGCAGCACCTCTGGATCTTTGGATGTTGATGGAGACACTATTCACTCGCATAAGAGAAGGATGAACAACTAAATAACCTTCACTTGCTCTTTAGACATTTTCTGTTTATTTGCCTCTTTATTAGTTTGTGTGCTTAGGCAAAACCACCCATGGAATTTTATGATTATTACTTGAAATAATTTTTATCTTTTTTTGGATAATCATATGAGATCAGGTTGTCATTTGGTTTCCTTCGGTACATGCATACAGTGCTAGTACGTGTGTGCAGAAAATTTTGACAGCACTTGTGAGCTTCATTACACAATCTTTCTGGCTAGATTATGTATCTTTGGAACCCATCTGGTGTACTAAATGAGCAGAATTGATGATTAAAGAACCTTTCTTCTTCAGGCCAGTTTTGAGACATTTGAAGTCTTCTAGTATTGTTTAGGATCTGTTTTGGTGAAATCTGAATTGCAATTTTCAATGTTCTCTATTTTGCACACGTGGTGTACTACTCGTCTGTACTGGTCTACTAGCTTGCTCATTACATCAGAGTTCTAGTTTATGTGAGAATTGCCATTTCTCAAAGACTGTCCATGGGAGACCAATTTTGAGCGCCACCCCCAAACCTCTTTGCCCCTTATAAGTGTTTTTTTTTTCTTTTTTACAAGGGCAAATAATTGATGAAGATGATGAAGATGAGGTTGAATCCAAGACGTGAGATTGAAGGCGGAAATTGCTCGTCTCGGTAGTGGTAACTGTTGTTTTCATGAAAATTATTGTTATAACCTTGATTTTAGTAATTTTAAAATTTTAAAATTTTAGAAATATCAGAATTTATATTTTTGGAATTTTAGGAATTTTTCTAGAATTTTTTTGAATTTTTAAATGTTAAAAAAAAAATTTAAATAAAAAACGCGGAACGCGTTCGCGGGACGTCTCGGTAGTGGTAATTGTTGTTTTCATGAAAATTATTGTTATAACCTTGATTTTAGTAATTTTAAATTTTTAAAATTTTAGAAATATCAGAATTTGTATTTTTGAAATTTTAGGGATTTTTCTGGAATTTTTTCGAATTTTTAAATGTAAAAAAAAAAGATTTAAATCAAAAACGTGGAACGCGTTTGCGGGGGCTCAAACCCGCGTCGCATGTTGTTTTCGCGAATACCCAAACCGCTGAGCTAAGTTTCCGTTTTGATTATTATATCATGCTTCTTTTAGTTATGTCGGATTTGATTTGAATTTAATTAAAACGAAAACTGTGTTCGCCATGGCTCGAACCCGTGACGCAGCGACGGAGTTGGTTCAGCCCAACCACTGGGCTGCGTCGCGTTTTCGTTATTAATCCGCGCCTATTATATTTGATTATAATTTAAATTTTGAATTGGAGACCGAGTCGAATCGTCATCTTCCCCAACTTTCTCGGTGAACGAATCGGCGGCGGCGACTTGCTATTCCGGGATGCGTCTTGCCTCTATATTAGAGGGCTTCTGCCCGTTTCGAGAAGATGTAGAACCCTAGCCTCTCTTCAAGCCTCGGAGCATCGCCAGGAGGGAGAAATAGCGCTCGAAACCATTGCCGGAGTTCGAGCGGCGCCGCCACAAGTTCCAGTCTTCCAGCGCCTCCATCGACAGCGATCTCTCGACTCTAGGCTACGATACAGTATCGTAGCAAGGTATACTCTCTTTCCTGAAGCTTTCGTGAAGTTTTGTTGAGTTTTGGTTAAGGTTTGGGTGTCGACGGCGGCGGCACCACCGTCGATACCTTCTGCTGCTTCGGGTGGTTCGACCATGCGTCCAAATCTCGTCTCAGAGCCTCGCTTCATCATCAGAAGCATTCTGGCGAATTTTGGCGGCGAACGAGCGTTCGACGCGTCCTCGTGAACTCGCCGGCGCAAGCAGCAGATGCAAGTCCGGCGGCCTTGCGCGGCGGAGATCGGGCGGCGCGGGCGAATGAAGGTTCAGTCCTAAAATTAGGGTTTGAGCGGCGGTTTATTTAGAAATAAACCGATTGCTGTGTGAAATCGATTTGAACCGGTTCAAGTGGATTGAGAGGTTAAATTCTGTTTTCGGGTCAGTACTTGAATTTCGACCGGTTCGACCCTGATTCGGTCGAATCCGGGCCGGTTCAGGTAGCCGTCGGAAAGCTTATGAAAATTCCTATCTAATGGTAATCTTGGTATCTTTAGATGAGTTGTATATTGTGTGTAATTTAAGTTCTAAGTGTCAGTCTGATCTGGTTCAGGGTGAATTTGATCGGTTCACTGTAATTCTGTTCGGTTCAGTGGGTTTTAGGTTCGGTTCATATGATCTAAGAGTGGTTCTCTAGGTTTAGGGTTATGTTCTACATGTTGGTAGTCTTGGTTTTCAAGTTAGAATGTTTATTAATAGAGTTCATGTACAAATTCATGTTTCAGAGTGATTAATCCAATAATCGGCTTGCATCGTGTGATAAACAATTATTGGCTTTTCAAAAGGATTCAGAATAACAGCGATTGAGGTAGGAATCTGTCCTACTCCTTTCTTATAGTGTCAAGAATCATAGGACTTGCTGCTTAATCCTTTGGTTTGATATATAATGCACATGTTAGAATTGATTGACACTGATATCTAATTGCTTCGTCTGCTTGTATTATTTCTGTAATTCAGTTGACCTCATTTATCTTGTTCATTGGTCATATTCTATTTCTGTATTCACGATGAAAGAAACTGTGTTGGGATATCTGTGATATTGGCATATGCGTATGGTTGAATAACTGTGTATCTGTGATATTGACACATGAGGATGTGGAACAGTTGAATATTTGTCGTGATATATATTGACCTCTGACTGGATGATTTATTCTCCAGTGGCCACCGTGTGTGTGTTATAGTTCCGGCACGTATCGAACTATCTGTTTGCTGGTTAGGGCACCGCCAGTTGTCCTCGGGACAATACTACGGATGTCAGACGTTGGACGCAACATTCACCGGGCTGTTTATGACAGTCGTTCCACTGTGTGAGCTGATGGTGGAAACACTCTGAAAATAAGTGCGGCTCATGATTGAGATCTGTTGGCCAAGCTTGATGATTTGCACGACATTCTTATATTATTTGTATATCATTGTTTCAGTCATTGTATTATCATGTTATTTGACTCTTTCACCCTATTTGTTGATTCATACTTAGCATTTTTGCTAACCCCCCTTTGTTTCTCTTCCAGGTACAGAGTTAGCTTCTGGGAGGGATAGAGTTGATAGATAGCTATGTACCAGCCCAAGTTGAGATAGTTTGCCTTTTGTATTTTATTTCAGTTGTTAGTTTGGATAGCATGCTTTTAGAAATTGTGTTATAAAACTGTGAGCTAGAAATAGCCGGCTTCCTGCCGGGGCGTGACAATTATGGTCACGGTTGATTTGGTTTAAGGATCAACATAGGAGTTGAGTTCAATTTAGGATTCTGCCAAGTGCTAGTAAAATCTGTATTACGACGTGGTTTCTTATGAGCAAATGATGTACCTGTTGTCATAAAGCTTTCTTTTATTGATATGTAAGCTAACAACCGAAGTAATTAGTCGGTTCCATCTTCTATTGTTCTACAAGGTTCATCATCAATTTAAGTCACTGGTTTTGTTGACGACTGTAACAGATTTGAGTGATCTTTTGAAACATTGCTTGTAACAGAGAATATCAGACGAATGTTTTTACTTTGATGCACACTATGAACCTTTTATATAGAATTAGTCAGCCTTGCCATGCTCTTCCAGAGCAGACAAGCAGCGGTCAAGACAAGCAGCCTTGCCATTCTCTGTTGAAGGCCTATTTGAGAGAGCATACGTGTCATTCGACTATGCTCGAATAAGCTTGTACTTTATTCATTGGTTTCGTGTGCTCAACCATTGGTTATCTCATGTGAAATATTATTATTGCTTAGATATTCATCAACCCGGCGGCATCAAGTATGAAGGTGGAAATTGCGAAAACCACTCAGTTTAATATTATATGGATCAAGTACAACAAGTGGAAATTGCGAAAACCGCTCAGTTTATTATCATCTCTTGCGTAAGTGCTTGAAAGGCTGAAGAAACCATGGTTTCTCAGCATACAACAAAGCTTGTGGGGATCTTCAAATACCAGATCCACATAGTATTGAAATCATAACATTGTATATTGGCCAATATTAATTGGCACTTAGGAGACCAAGATGCTTTATCAGAGATTAACTCGCAATGTTATCATTGATCTCAGTAAGAGCTAATCTTCTTCCTGCCACCTGATAAACAAAGCAAGATGGGTATCAAAATTGATTTCATAAGGCCCAAACGCCCTAATAGAAGAACACGGTGATTACATGAAGGTTCATTCGTTAAACCATACCTTGTTATTGTTGATGTTGTTTATCTTCTCTTTGTAGAGCTTCTTAAGCTTTATCAGGCTCATCTCATTCAAGTCTACAGGCATATCAGCACCATTTTCCAGCGCCACTTCTCCAATATTCTCTTTGTTTGCCTCGCAACATTGGCTTTTCTTCTCAGCACCAATTTCCACCGCTACTTCAATATCGTTCTCATTGTTTGGCTCAAAATACTGGCTCTTCTCCCTGCCTTTACCCACTTCAAAGATGACATCTGGATGTTCTTGAAACTCTCCAACTTTTCCCACGATTTCAGCAGGCAAGTCAACGTTATTTGATCCAGCAATTTCACTATTCAAAACAGATCCTATTACTAAATCCGGTTTCTCATTTCCAGCATCAATAGAAACTTGATTCAGGGTGATGGAAATGTCCGTTTCAGTAGAAATTTCATCTTCAGGGAGAAGAGCTAGCCTCATTTCTTCCACTTCCTTGTTTTGCTCGTCTCCAGCATCTCCGAGGATCGTCAGCTTCTCTAAGGAAGATACAAGGCCTAGGACTGGTGATCCTTTTAATCCAGGAAACTCATCGTCAGCTTTATTCGGCTCTTGCTCTTCGGTGATTACTGGAGCATCTCGGGTCATTCCATCTTCTTTAGCATTTACAATGAGTTCATGGTCTGGAAGATTTGTGACAACCGCATTGGAATCTTGTTCACAATCTTTTCTATTGACAATTTCGTCCTCATCTCCCTCGGTACATCCTTCACCAATGTCTTTCAAATCCATGGAACAGATATTAGAGATATCGACTTCTGCCGAATAGGATACCTCATCATCAACATCATCACCTCTTTTGAGAGAACATTTGATTTCAGAACCTAAACATCAAATAGATTATTTATTTGCTAAGGATTAAGCAAATGGTACGTTAAGGTGCAACGAACAAGGGCAATAGTACTTAAAAAAGTTAACCTCTTTCCGTTTCTTCATCACCGCCTTCTTTTTGAGCAACAATTTCCAACTCAACTTCCGCAAACTCTTCAGCTTCTTTGGTTGCTATTCCATATTCTTCAATTTGTAGGGGAAGCTGCTGTTGAGGGCTCGTGTTGTCATTGACCACCAAATTGCATTCTGGTTCACAAAGCACATCAGCGTCCATGCTTGCCAAATCCAAGGTCTTCTCGGTATAAGGAAGCAAAGAACCAATACACTGATCGTCTTTATCAAGGGAACCTTTGATTTCACAATTATTATCACTTGTTAACTAGCAAATTTGATGAAATAATAATTTACCAAAAACCTCTTAATAAATTTACCTTTTTCCTCTAATTCTTTTTCTCGGGCCTCATTTTCCAACTCCAGAGCGAGAATTCCTTCATTTAGTGGTGAGATCACTTCATCTTCTTCTTCTTGGGCCGCATTTTCCAACTCTAGATTGACTATATCACCTTTTGGTGAGGCCACTTCATCTTGGGCAAGCTCATCACTTTCGTCTTCCACCAATTCCTCTTTCTCTTGGGTCAAACCTTCCAATACCACAACAGCATCAGCCTCTGGGGCGGCCATTTCAACCTCTGCCTCTGTGGTAAGCTGATGCTGATAAATATCGGTGTCAACCTCCGCCAAATGGCACTCTTCATATTTATCATCAGTATCCCCTTTTGCTAACTCATATTCTTTCTCTTGGATCAAACCTTCCAACTCCTTCATATCTGCATATTCTTCAGCTTCTGGTTCACCTGTTCCATCTTCAACGACCACCAAGTTGCCTTCTTTCGAATCAATGTCCCCTGTTTTCCAATCCATGGTCTTCTCACCAGAAGGGAACGAAGAATCACCGTCTCTCTCCGCACAAATTTTCACCTCAATCTCTATAAATCCCACACGACCTAATTAGATAGGGAAAGGAAATTTTTAAGAAGTTGAACTAACCATGTTTAACAATCCACCTTTTTCCACTTGTTCTGCTTCGGGAGCCAAGGTTCCCGTCTCAATGACAGAGGCCCTCGTTCGCGCCCTCGTGCTCCTCGCAGCCGTCGTTGCGACGTCAACTACGATCGCCTTGGAAGATTGCCTTGTCCGGCGAGTTGTAGTCCTCGATGACAGGACCGTATAGTCCGTCTCATCTTGCTCCACAGCTTTGGTTTCAGCCCCACCCCGAGCGGTCATCCTCCGCCCATTGCGAATCATCGGAGTTGTTTCGACAGCACCTTCTTTCTTGATATCATCATTCCCTTTCTTGCTCGTCCTTCTCCCACGCTTTACTGTAGTGGTCATGGGTGTGTTCTCCACCAGGACCTCTTTCTTTTCCTCCTCCACGTCATCTTCGGAGACCAGCCTCCGGATCTCAGAAGCCCTGGCGACCACACGACGAGCACGAGGAAGGGGGCTCGCTGGATGATCCTTAGGTTCTACCGAGGCGGGTGCGACCACCTCGGCCGGCCGGCGAGCGGAGGTCCTGCGGGAAGAGCGGATCGGGGCGGCAGCGCTCGCAAGGGATTTCTTTGGAGTCTGGTTCTGCAGCGTGTCCTGGACACTCCCTTCCATCTCTCCGACCTGAAATTTTCGTTCCATACAATTATTGAGCCGAGGAAAGAAGAGAAGAGCACTGAAAACGACAGGGCAGGGGAGAGCATACATCGAGAAGAGCTTGGAGCGCGTCGGCCATGGCGACGTTGGTCATGTTGGCGGGGATGCGGTGCTGCTTGCAGAGCGATTGGAGCTCTTTCCTCGTGAGGCTGTGGAGATCCATGGCTTTCGATCCTTTTTCCTTCTTCCTCTTTCGTCTTCTAGGGCTTGTTGGCGATTCGCCTTTCCTTCCTCGCTTTCGTAACGACGAGGGCAGGCAGGTACATTGAAGCGAATATAAAGAGTCAGATGGAGATTTTTGGTTTTTTCTTATGATTTCAAATATAAGACCGTTGGCGACAGCTGCTTCTTTTTGAAAAATTTGACCGTTGGTCCAATGTGGGTGCGGAGTTGCGGACTACGGATGGATAAATTGGATTAGAATAGAGAAGAGCCCAAAAAACAAGAAGAATAGGCCCATGTCATGGGATCCGCCCACTCAGCCCAGCATGTGAGGACGCACTTAAAAAAGTTGAATTAAAGCTTGGGTTCATTTTAATGTTTAATTTTGTTCAAACTCCATAGAGCCTTGGAGTTTGAAACACTCCAAATGATTTTTTTTAAAAAAAAAAAAAAACCAAAACATTTTTAGAATAAAAAGTATTATTTTTTATTTTTATCCTACCAACTCAATATAAAATGCACCACCAGACAATCTTGAGGGAACGAGAGTCATCTATCAAGTGAATAAGCGTGAAGAAACAAAAGATAGATTTGTATTATACAATAAGAATCCAAGTCAACATGTAGAAAGCTATATATACTCGTTTCTTCAGACAAATAATACAAGTTTTCATAACGACTCACGAGCTACTTGAATTGCATGACGCTTAACTAACGCAAAAAACAAAACAAAACAACACAAAAGTAGGACAAGATATTGCACATTTTACTATAAAAGTTCGATGATTCTCCATGTTTGTTCCTGTTGCATGCAGTAAAAAGAATAACTTGAGTTATGAAAAACCTAATGCATATTGAATCATGCAATGCTGAGAAACAATTGAGGGCAAGCACAAGGATATTATACAGTCTGTTAAAAGCATGGGAGACAGATTCATTAAGTTTGCACAATAATAATTTCCAATCAAACATTATAGATGGATGACACCAAGCAGAGGCGGACCTGTAAAATGTTTAAAACTATAGCGCAAATCTCCTTTTACAAGAACAATATCTAAATTCTGCTCAAACAACGATATGTTATATATAATTTGCATAGTAGTTTGAACTATTCGCCAGCTCTTGTCCTCGGTAAACAATAGCCAAAATTCCACATAAATATTCCTACTAAGTTTCGAAAGTTTCATTGCCTTGTCTACAACATTTTCAATTCACACTCACCCAAAGGCTATTGATTTTTGCTAAAATTAATGGTGTCATCAACTTTCAAAAACTGATAGTTTAATCCGAAGGTTTACAAAATATTAGGATATGCATCTGACAAACATTCAGTAAAAGAGATTACGGTCCTTAAATAAGTATTATGCAAGCCAAACAACGCAAAAGGTAAAAAAAGAAGACTGAAAGAGCAAGTTAAGCTAAATGACTATTTGAATTCTGATAAGCTAGTAGCGAAAAGCTACCGAATGGAGAAAAGGAGAGGTAAATAACAGTTACCAAACCAGAGGAATGCAGACCACTTCAGAGCAGTAGTGAATATTATAATCTGATCTTTTAGAAAGTGGGTCATACGTTAAAACAACAAACCAAAAAGATTAAAATGAAGTTCATGATTGAATTGTAGGCATGCTGTGCATCGCAAGATGGAATTTGAGACAAACATGAACCAATATTGAAACTTGAAACCCAGTTTGGGACAAGTCTATTTAAATGTATATAAACAACCATCTTTAACATCATGGTCTTATTAAAGAAATAAAAGAAAGCTTTCTGAGCAGAATTAATGAGAAGTGCAACAAATAGCTAGGACAACTCTCTCGTAGTAACTCATGATTCAACAAGGAAGGGTCACAAGGATGATTTAGATCCCGGTAATCAGCTAGTACATTATTATTTCTCATAATATTGAGTTGCTAATACATTACTATTACTACTTATGGTCATAGTGTCCTTAAATGATGATATATGCGTCATATAAACCATTTCAAGCATATTTTCATCTTTATTCACCTAGGATTAAAATATCAATCCATACCAAGTAATAAGTTTGGCATATACTGGTCTAAGCATAAACCAATATACAAAAACATAGGAATATCAAGATTCATATGATTTATAAAATATTAAATGATAATCAATGATGTTAGTCTGCGCATGCCATGTGTAGGTCTGTGCCTATATATACAAATCCAAGCTATGCTGGTAAGCTGCCTTGGACCAATACTTAAAACGTTCCTATCACATTCATAGAGCAGTTGTGTTACGGGCCGATTAGTGTTAGTAGGTTATTAATAAAGTGGATCTGGGTTGGTTTGTCATACCCGGTCCGCTAAGTAATAAAAGTCTATAAATAAGGGCCTAGGGTTAGGGTTGAGTTTTGTCTAGGTTATTTACTTTGTCTACTTTGGCGTGTTCTTGCACGAGTTCCTATCAATTGGTCTGACCTGCCGGATCGATCGCCGGGGAACGGTGGTCCGGCGACGGATAAAAGCGGAAGAAATTCCGTTGTCGATGGTAGATCTAATCGGTGGATCTATTATCGTAAATCAAACCGACGAAGGAAACCCTAGGGAGGAGTCCCCTGAAATCCTAGGAGGAGGTGACTATCAAGTTGAAGGTTGGAAGTCGACATCGGTGGCGTCGACAGCAGGATAGAGGAGGCGAGCAGCAGGATAGACTATCAGTTTGTGTTCCAGTAGAAGGAGAAGCGGCGGAAAGAGCTTCTAGGCGCGCCGCTCACTCATGCACGGAAGGTTCTCTCGAAGGAGATCTAGATCTGAGCATCGCGGGCATTGGAAGAGATTAGAGTGTTACTCTCGTACGCTCGTGTGTCCGTTTCGGAAGGCATCATCACCTACGATGGGCGGCTGCGGTTGCGATTAAGTGTCGTCAAAGAGGCGCAGTGGCAGGCGACAACGAGGCAGCACCAACACAAAAGACAAGGCGACGGCGGAGACTCTCTTCGCCACTTGCGTGACGACCAGCGGAAGCCTGAGCAGCAAACTGCTTTTCGGAAGCTTGTGGAAGACGACGCCGACGCCTCCCTTCTGGCCGGAACCCAAGCCTGAACCTTTTCTGTACCCTTGCTGGAACCCTAGCTGGCGACGAACACAGCTGGCCGGCGAAGAGAGCATGGACGGAGGCGGCTCGAGTGGAACCGAGCGTAGGCGGGTGAAGGCGACTTCGGGTAGACGAACGCAGCTCGGGACTATAGCTAGGTTTAAAAAAAAACAGAGAGTTAGGAAAAAAAATACTGTTCGAGTACTGTAGCATCAAAAAAAAAACCTTAAGGATGACTACACGTAGTGAGGCTAGATTGGAGGCTTTGGAGAAGACAGTAGTAGAAGTGCAAAGTTCTCTTGCGATTATACGAGAGGAACTTCAATCTGCGGGGGAGGATAAAAGAATTGAAACTATGACGACAACGGAAAAGCGGCGTCTACATCGGGAGGAAATGGCTGGATTTAACAAGCGCCAGGATGAGATGGAGCGACACTTCGGGGTTATAGATGAGTTGAGGAACAAGATGAGAAATTTGACAGAGACAATGAAAGAAAGGAGAGATGAATAAAGGGAATTTTCAATAGGCCCTAACTATCGCCAAGGCAAGGAACCATACCGACCTCCACAGGCACGTGAGCATTGGTCCCCACCAGAGTCAAGCATGAGGCCAAACAGGATAGAAATTATTGATGTTGACAGACGGGGAGGTGGAGTTCACTTAGGAGACCCGGCTAGGGGGATGACTTCTGGGGAGGACATATGGTGGATCCATAGACGTATAGAGATTCCAAAATTTGATAGGACTGACCCCGTAGGATGGATTGCACGGGCTGAGCAGTACTTTGATATCCAGAGGACGACATATGAATACAAGGTCCCGATGGCTTTTGTGAGCATGGAAGGCTCAGCAGGGCACTGGTTCCGGTGGATGAGAAGGAGGATTTTCAATCTGACATGGGAGAGGCTGAAAGAGGAAATGCTACAGCGCTATAATGAGTTTCTAGCCACTTCAGCCTATGAGTGTCTGACAGCCTTAGAACAGGGTCTCCTGATTGTGACCGAGCACATAGGGGTTTTTGAGGAGATTGTTTTACAGATACCTGCTGTCCGAGGAACAGTACGTGGGTTTCTTCCTAAAGAGCCTAAACAGCGCTATCAGAGAGAAGGTTCGAGCCTTCTTACCCACTAATGTTATGCGTGCCATGACTCTCGCTCGAGTCATTAAGAAGGAGCTGATTGGGGGATCCACATTGCAAGGGCGGACAGGGACATAAGGGGTGGTAAGCAAAAGCCAGCCAGACAGTGGGAACTATTCTTGGGGAGGAAGCTTTCCTCCTAATCCAGCTGTGCCAGATTCAACTTCCCAAGTGGTTTCAGCCTATAGTGTCCAGCAGCCAAGAAGAAGCATTAGTGTAAATTCTAGCAGTACACTGCCTGCTGAAGGGAAAGGAGGTGGGCCATCCCATAATGGCTCCAAAGAGGTGGGGGGTCAACGTACATCTGCAAGCACTTATGATCGTTCTAGAAGGAACAAAGCTATGTCCCATCAAGAGTACATCAATAAGAGAGAGAAATGGCTATGCTTCCAGTGTGATCAACCATATCATCCAATGCACCGATGCGCGAACAAGCAATTCCGTGTGATGTTGCTAGCCGAAGATGAAGATCTGGAGGGAGAGGATCGAGTGCCGTGGTGTTGGAAAACCCCGGGGATTTTAAAATTTTAGAACAAGCACAGCGGAAGCAATCCCCGAAACAGGCCAGTCCCAAAAACCCAGAAGATCGAGTCATGCGAAGGAATCGACACGGTGAGTAGGAGATGATACCTTGAAGCGAAGACAAAAGATGCGATGCAGGCGCCCAAATGTTCGCCCTCTGCAGTCTCGCACACAGCCGACGCTCAAGTTCTCTTCTTCCACGCCCGGTGCTAGCCTCGGGAAGAAGATCCACGCCTCTGGGAGTCCTCAAGAACTTGTGCCACCCACACAGTGAATGCACCAAGAGGAGTAGATGGTGGAAACTCGCCAAGGTCCAACCTTGTGAATGCCAAGAGGAGGGGAAGAAGGAGAAATCGCCAAACTCCAAGCTTGCGAATCAAGTCTTCAAGCGATAGTCTCAAAGGGGAAATAGCCAAGCTCCAAGCTTGCGAATGAAGTCTCCCCGCGCGAGTCTCTCGGAGACTTCTCCTCGTTCGAACCCTTTTCTTCTCAACCCTCCTAGCCATTATATAGAAAGCATGATGATCTCTGGTATTCTGAAATAAATTCAGAATTAATCTCTGTAATAAATTCATCATTAATTGTAGAATTAAATTAAGAATTAATTATAGAATTAAACTCTGAATTAAAGTCTCATAATGACTCATTAAAACCTTAAAATAAAGTCTCATAATGATCATTAATAGCATGACTCTTCAAATTCAGAATTAAATTCATCATTAAACTTAGAATTAATTACAGAATTAAATACAAAATTAATTCCCAGAACTAAATGCAGTATTTAATTCTCATGATTTCCATTGGGCCCAGGCGACTTACCATCATGGCCCACTAGGCCTTACTACTAATTGGGCCTTACGGCCCATTGGGCCTCACCGCCAATTGGGCCTCATGCCCATATGGCCTCATGGTCCATTTAGCCTCGCTCAACTTCATTAAGCAGCTGATCAAGTCATCGAATCCAATCAGATGCAACCCTTAGTTAAATACAGCTAACTGTGGTTAACTCGGGGTCAACATGCCAAAAATGAATTTTAGCTCCGGTAAGTCCCTTCCATCTCATTAGGCACAATGGCGCTGATGAATACTCCCAAATAGGACCGAGTTATCTAATAACTCGATCATTAGGCTACTCGATCAATATGAGAACCTGAGTATCAAGTTGTGCGACCCCGTAGGTTCCTCTGATGTTGGCAGTGATGAACTCAGGTCATCACAAGCAGTGAGTGGCACCTAGCAGTGCATCGCTGCTACCCAAGTCTTCGGAATGGATATCAGCATCGACATCCCCATCATCGCAACAAGATACTGATGCATTACAGTCTCTTTGCCAAACTGATATCCGCACTTTGTTTTCATCCAATCTCATGGTCATGACTAAATCAGGCTTTCACCTGGGTATGGCCATACACTTTCAGTCATGCAACCATAGGGGGGGCCCATGGATATCAAGCTTTCCACAGGAAAGGGCAAATCCTATGTCTGTCCATTGATCTTCTCATATGGGTCGTGACATACCCAATGACAACCGTTATGACCTCCCTGCTACGGCGAGGCGTTAGGTTGTATCAAAGTATATTCCTAACCATATAGAATAGTCAATGACCTCAAGTCAAGGGATCAATGCATCTCCTGTCACTTGTGAGCTTAACTCATGACACCAAGTTAGAGCCTCACAGCGGGTCAGTCCAGTATATCCACCACTGATATACCCATATGTCTGCGTTAGCACCCCGTGCCTAACCAGCCCATATACCAGTCTCACATGTACCAGAGCTGTCCCTTATCCACTCAGTACTCGACTGGGGACACACCATTTGAGCACAGATACAATCTGTCTCCAGGGACATTATTATCCATGTACATAATCGCAGATGTAAACATAGCATAATAACGACAATGCCAGAATGATATATAAATATCAATATCAAGTAGTACAATCTTGACCAACAACGGGTCCAAGGGCATATACACCAACACGTGGGACCTTGGAGACGACACAAAAGGAAGTTTTCAGCCTTGAGGACAAGGCTAATTCAAGAGGGGGGCAATTATTACGGGCCCATTAGTGTTAGTAGGTTATTAATAAAGTGGATTCGGGTTAGTTTGTCATACCCGGTCCGCTAAGTAGTAAAAGTCTATAAATAAGGTTCTAGGATTAGGGTTGAGTTTTGTCTAGGTTATTTACTTTGTCTACTTTGGCGTGCTCTTGCACGAGTTCCTATCAAGTTGATTTTTAGTAATTTTTTCTTTAGTTCAGCAAAAGAAAATGATAGTGATTATACAATATAAATCTTGTATAATCACAGATAAACCATGGGAATTTAAAATGTACAAAAAAATGTTTATATGTGTTCCATGCAACTGATAGACATTTCAATTCTTCAACATGGAAAGTATAAGCTAAATTTCCATATATAGGTCATATACATTTAGAAGAACAAGAGCCTATATTCGTGCACATATAAGAATACTTGGAAACCAGCATACATTGGAAGGTACAGAGCACAAGGCATCCACATTGCATGTTTGTAAGGAGTTTGTATATGCAGCCTTATTATATTTCATTTTTATAGATTTAAGATCGTACAGCTAATAAATTTCAGGCTCATAAAGATCTTCCCTTAAACAAAATTGAATTTGATGTTTTTATGTTGGTTACCTAGTTTGGAAAGTTTTTAATTTGGAAGTCAAGTAGTACTTCACAAGCCTAGTTCTTTCTAGATAACATTGTTGCAAGGCATTGAATCCAAGGTTTAAGATACCGAAGTCCCGGTGGACTAATCCATAATTGGATTGGTACATGCCAGTTAGTTTCGACACACGATAACTAATGGTACCCGGCGATACTTATAATAAATATTGAATATACATAACATTGATACAAACCTTGTACTAGTATAGGTTGCATCAGCACATATCGAGTAGAATGGACCAGTATTGATTCGAATCAATTGGCTATACATCTACAAAAAAAGAAGACTATTTGCAGTTCCATGGAGAATATGAGAGAAAATTTATCATGGGATGTAAATAAGAGAAACCAGTAGGTTCCACCCAAACAAGGTCCAGCTGGAAGCCATGAATATTGGCAGCAATTTAGAAGCCACAATGAAATGGGTTGTATGACTACTCACGTTTAAAGTTCAAATTATACAAAATCTCCAAGCCAAATATTGAGTCAGTTCATTCTGTAACTTTCTAGGGGTAAGTAGATTGAATTCAGTCTTTAGAAGCTCCAAACTCCTTAAATTTAGCACATATTGCTTGTACACTAGATAAGTTTAAGTGAAAACGATGTGGATCAAAATGTCAACCAACTAGGCAGGGTTTGAACTCAACTTGGTTGCCTTTGGTCTAAAAAATTTCAAAGTCAAGGATTGTTCATTGTTCTTTTTCTGGCTTCTCTATGAACCTATACGAAGTGTTAACCCAAAGATTTCCAAAGTATCCTCTCTTTGATACATAAGTTAGATTGAGATCATCAGTTGGACGGTGAACAAGAAAAAAAAAAGATAAAACTATATATGAGTTTTAAAATTTCCCACTTATTAAAGGAATCCTTTCATAGGCAAATGCCTGAGTGCTTATCTTGCTAAGATGATGTCTTTATTGTGATAGGACAAATCCATTAAGTGTTGATATAGGCATTTCATGGCAGCGTTTGAAGTCTCGGTCCAGAAGATCGGTCCTATGAGCTGCCGGACCGGTACGTACCGGTCTGTACCAGTGAAAATCGGACGAAACCATCGGTCTCTCCTCCCGCCTCCGCTCTCGCCTCCCGCTCCCACTTTCGCCTCTGCCTTCCTCTCCAGCTTCTGCTTCCACCTCCCTCTCCCTCATCCAGCTTCCGCCTTCGCCTCCTGCTCCTGCTCCAGCATCCGCCTCCGCCTCCGCCTCTGCCTCCCGCATCCTCTCCCGCCTCCAGCCTCCGCCTCTCGCTTCCTCTTCCTCTTCCACCTCCACCTCCCTCTTCCACCTCCGCCTCCGCCATCCTCTCCCGCCTCTAGCCTCTGCCTCCCGCTTCCTCTTCCTCTTCCGACTCCGCCTCCGCCTCCCGCATCTTCTCCCGCCTCCAGCCTCTGCCTCTCACTTCCTCTTCCTTTTCTGCCTCCGCCTCAAGCATCCGCCTCTTTGGAGTTTGGACAACTGCTCTCCGCTTCCACCACGAGTGGAAGCTCCCGCCTACCCATCATCTTCAAGTGTGAGCATGGTACCGTGCTCCAACCAAGGTTCCGAGCTCGGTGGCTCATCGGACCGGTACCGGAGCAAAATTTTGGCTAGTACGGACCGAAATTTTGAACCATGTTTCATGGTCGTATCTAACACATTAACTCAAGTCAGGTACAAACTACAAACATAGTAGACTACCTTGAATGAGAAGTGCTCTCAGTGAGCAATGACTAGTAAATGTTGGTTGTTGATACTAGAAAATAACACCTTTGGAGAGTTGATGTGCAGCTTGTACCTTAGGAGGTGTCTGAATGATTAGAAAGATCAAGAGTTAAGGCTCAAGAGCTCAGTCACTCAAAACATGAAGGTTTAGGATTAAGCGACTCAAGTGAGCCCTGATAGTCCAAGTTACTTGTGCTAAGATGCTTATATTCAAAACCCAAGTGATTTGAGTGGAGGATTGAGTAGTAACGATTTGATCATTTGGTAAATGCTCAAGTAACCCAATCCCCTATGTTGGATGTCAATTGTTTGAGAAAGATTAATTAGTGGCTCATGCTTATATAAGGCAACAGCCACTCGATGAATGTTGGAGTAATTAGAGATAGATGTGTGCTAATCTATCAAGAAGGCTTGGCATGCTTTAGTGGTTTAGGGTCATAACCTACAAAGTGCATAGATCATCTAAAAGAGCTTCCGTAGCTAATCCAGATTTGTCCATATAAAAAACAATCAGCTCTTCAAACTCCAATTGAGTGATCAACACTACTATTGGACTTTGATAGCTCTAACACATGGACAATATTCTTCAGCTATATCCTTTAGTAGTACACTGTCGATACCAATCCCTAGCAGTCTAGCACCAACCCACATCACCCACTCTACTTGTGATTACTGAAACTCTTCTTCTTCTTGAGAAAGTTGGGGAACCTTCAATTACAATTTAGCCCATAATACTGAACGAGCATGACCAATGAATACAAAAGCAAAAACTGCATTTTACACAAAGAGAAAGTCTAACTCTCATGAAAGTCTAAGCTCAGAGACGTAAGTTAAAATTTTTGGGCGACTATTTTTGGGTGACTTTTGGGCGACTTTTAGGGCTTCGGCCCGAGCTCCTGATGCCGTCCGTCTAGCCGGCGGCGAGGCGCGGTGGTTTCGTGCGGAGGTTGCTAGGGGTCCGGCCTGGGTCTCCGGCGCTGGCAATCTTGCTGAATCTGGGAGTGCTGCGATCTCTCAAGGTGGTCTGCTGCCGGTGAAGTTGGTGGAGATTCTGGTTGGGCGGACTGGTACGGCGGTGCTGGCTCGCCTCCTCCCCCTTCCTCGATTTCATGGGCGGTCCCCCTCAGATTTCTAGGGTACATCCCTGCTCCTCCATGGCTGGTTCTTTTCGTGTACTCTGAGCATCTTCCTTTTCCGAGTTCCCTCTTGCTGGGTTTTCGCCGGGTTTTCTCTTTCTTTTTGTGCTCTGGCTATTTGGCCGTGGGCAGTGGGCTCGGCGTGGGTTTTCCTAGTGCTCCGCTTTCTGGGTTTCTGGTTTCTGCTTTGTTTCCCCGTTTTGGCTGTGCTGGGTGCTATGGCGATTGCGAAATCTGGAAACCAGGTTGGGAGAGCAGCTCGGGGTCCGGTCGCTGATGCTCCTGTCTCATCGCCCCCAGCCCAAGACAGTGGCTCCATTCCCTTGAAGTCATGGAGCTCTTTGTTCGCTAAGTCCCCTTCTTGCAAAACAAATTGTTCCTTACTTCAATCGAATGTCACTATCGAGCATGAAATTCTTGATATCTCGGTTCCAGAAGAGGAATTAGTAGAGAACCGCTCTTTCTGGGAACACGCTCTAGTTGGATACTTCATAGGATTTAGGCCAAATTTCCAAGTCTTAAAACAGAAGATCAACCAACTCTGGAACCCCAAAGGTGCGCTGGATGTCTTCACTCTACCAGCTGGGTTTATTCTCTTTCGCTTTGAAACCGAGGAAGATAAGTTGCGCGCGCTAGAGAAGGGCCCTTGGTTTGTGTTCGGGAAATTATTGATTCTCAAGCAGTGGGACCCTGATGAGGAGTTATCGCGGGTGGATCTATCATCCATCCCCATCTGGGTCAAAATTCATAACCTTCCCCTCAAATGATGGTCTTCAGGGATCATCGGGCAAGTGGCTAGTGCTCTCGGAAGGCCTCTTTCTATGGACAAGGCTACGGCTGCAAAATCTAGGCTGAGGTTCGCTGAATTTGTGTTGAAATGGAGGCGGCCTCCGAATTCCCTGAGGAGCTTTCGGTTATTGTTAACGGGGGCTCGGGGGCCAGCCTTCATTTTGAGTATGAGGCAATTCCAGCTAGATGCAGCAGGTGCAATCTCTATGGCCATAACACGAAGAACTGTGCGGATGCGGGAAGAGCCACAGAGAGACAAGTATGGAAGGAGAAGTCACAGCCCCATCCGGAGATAGCTGCCGGGGCAGGAATCACAACCAATCAGACAATCAAGGAGTGCGCAAGCCAACCGGAGGCTGGGAATTCTGTTATGGGACCGCAGGAACATGTCCTTGCACCCAACACTTCCAGCAAGCCAGACCTCCCTAAAGAGACATCCTCTAATTTCACGCAGGAGAAAGGAAAATCAATTATCACCTCCACGCCTAGTCTCAGGCCGGAGGCTCAAGATGATGATATTGATGTACTGGAGGTAGGTGATATAACATGCCTGAACTTGCCGGCATCAAGGGAAGAAATTGGATGTTTATTAGACCTCCAAGACTTTGTGGTTGTGGACTTTGGGCAAAAGAAGAAGAAGAAGAATAAAAAAAAAATCCCTCTCCCTCCTCCTCGAACCATAAGTAAAGATGCAGGGCCCTTGAATGGAAAGGCATGAGTCTAGTTGCTTGAATGGAGGCTGCACGGGGGCTTTAGACTGATATTCCTAGTTGCTACTTGCTCAATCTTGCTGGAGTTAATTAGTAGCGTAGAAGGAAGGCCACCAATCCAGGTTTTTGGAAAAGCGGCAATTTACATAAATATCTAACAAGGTGCGCTAATGGGCAATAAAAGGCTTTTGCTTGTTGGAAAGTTTGTGTATGCTAAGTGGTGGGTGGGGGAGTAATGTTATGTAAAGGGTCATTTTTTTTTTTGTAGTGCTATTATGTATTAATAGTGATTGTACGCAGGATACCTGTGCTAGGAATTTTGGGGACATATTTTACTAATGTTTTTAGGACCCTGGGAGGGAGGAGGGGCCGACAGATGGCGCGTGTGAAAGCTTATCCTCCTGGGGCTCTCTTCTCAAATGATGCCAAGTTTAAAGATACGATGCGATGTTGCCAAATCCAACAATGTATCGGCTGTAGCAAGTTGGTGATCATACGCAATGTTTTGGGATGTATTTGCGGATGGTTTAGATGTGTTTTGTGGCACTGCGTGCCTTCCTTTTCCTGTTTGGGTTTTGGGTTGGTAGATACTTGTAGCACAGGCTTCACGCGTAGAAATTACAGGGGAGACTCTATCCAATTTTTTTAGATTATGTGATGTGATAGAGGAAAGGGGTGAGAGTGTTTGTATGAACCTTGTAAATATTCTTTCTTGGATCAATAATATCAACTTCTTGCCTTTGGCAAAAATAAAAATAAAAATAACTCTCATGAAATGAAAATAAAATAAAATATCCAAACATAAACCTGTGAATTGGCTTATCAAAACAAAGAGCCAAAACTTCCAATTTCTATTACAGAGGAACCAAAGGTTGGAAATCAGACTATCTAACCTCGATATCGAGGGGTCGATTCACTCGTCGTGGTACGCGAGAAAACGGTATCGCTCCTCGTAGGGGCCGTTGAAGAAGAGGTCGGCCTCAAACCACTTGGGGTAACGGACAAGGTCTCCGGCCACGAAACGCATGAAGCGCTCACCGGATTTGGCTCCCTCGGGGACTACCTGAACCTCACCGCTGACTATGTAGACCTGCTGGTCCACGTGCCAGTCCCAAGGAAGGTGGCACTGCCCCGTCTTCCACACAGACCATCGGTCAATATTGAGCTCGTCCATCCGCTCCTTGGTCAACCTTCGTTCCACCCACACATTGTAGATATCTGTTGGGCTGTTCTCTCCCATGTTGAGGCGGCCCAAGCCCGTGTTACCTTACACGGATGAAGACCAAAGCCCATTATATTCTAAATGCTTTTAGGGCTGGTAAGTAGTAGGAGGCGGTAGGGCTCTGAAGATAGCGGCTGTCTTGCGATGCACTGTGCTGGTCTTTTGGCTGCGAATGAATGATCCGGTTTTTCTCCTAGTGGATAGCTGAAGACTTTTCCAAAGTTCTTGCATTAACTTCCTCCTCTCTCATTGATTCGTTAGGCGCATTACTAAGATAAGTTCTTGTTGTTTTCGCTGATAAGTGAGATGTATTTTGATGTTTGACGAGAACCATTTGTACCCATTTCTTATTGGCTTAGTGGAAGAATTGATTGAGTCTCTGGCCGTGGTTTTACTCCTCTATTGAGGTGGTTTCCACGTTAAAGTCTCTGTGTCATTTACTTTGATGATGTTTACTACTCATGCTGCCTGTTTCTGTTCAGCTTTAAGGAGCCCTTTGATCGCTTTCAACTGATTTTGGTTTTCCGTTACGTTTATTACTACTACTTGCTGGTGTCTCTCTGTTCTAGCAGTAATCACAATCCCTAGGCAAGTATTCCAGAAATATTAGTTTCTGTTTGATTGCATCAACTGCTTATTAGTTTCAGTTACATCCTTTCAAGTGGTATCAGAGGGTTTTGGTTTGATTGATTGTGACCTGTGTTAAGTGATGGAGGCCAATACGAGCAAGATGATTATGTTAACTAGCTCGAATATTCCTCTTGGAAGTCTCGGATGGAGGATCTTCTCTATGTTAAGAATTACTATATGCCCGTCTTCTCTACAGAAAGACCAGAAGATAAAACAGAGGAGCAGTGGACTATTTTCCACAGGCAAGTATGCGGATTTATCAGGCAGTGGGTTGAGGATAACGTGCTGAACCATGTCAGTAGAATCAATAATGCTCAAACACTTTGGAGTAAACTTGAGGAGCTCTATGCCAACAACACCGATAGCAACAAGATGTATGTGATGAATCAGCTGTTGGGATTGAAGTATAGGGATGGCTCTTCAATGGCAGATCACATCAACAACTTTCAGGGCTACATTAATCAGCTGTCTTCCATGGGTCTCAAACTTGAAGACGAGTTACTTGGTTTATGGTTGTTTGGCAGTTTGCCGCATACTTGGGATACCTTCAGAACTTCATTCTCTAATTCAGCACCAAAAGGCATGGTCACATATGACCTAGCTAAGGCCAGCTGCATGAATGAAGAGGTGAGGAGAAAGTCTCTTGATTCTAATCCTTCTTCAAAGTCAGAAATACTAATTACCGAGTCACGGGGAAGAAGTTACAGCCGTGGACCAAAGAGAGATGGTAATGGCAGAAGCAAATCCAGAGGAAGGTTTGCAGATGTAGAATGTCATCACTGTGGCAAGAAAGGGCATATCAAGCCATTTTGTCGACTCTTGAAGAAGGAGAACAAGCAAAAGTACAAAGAGAAGAGTAAAGATAAAAGATCAAGTGAAAATAGCAACTCAGATCAAGTTGCCACCACTACTGAAGATTTTCTGATTGTCTATGATTGTGATGTGGTCAATTTGACCAACCATGAGACCAGTTGGGTGATAGACAGTGGGGCTTCTACTCACACTACCTCACCGAAAGAATTTTTCACCTCCTACACACATGGCTGCTTTGGTTCTGTAAAGATGGGAAACGATGGTGAAGCAAAGGTTGTTGGCATTGGAGACATTTGCTTAGAGACGAGCAATGGTTCCAAGGTGATTTTGAAAGATGTGAAACATGTCCCTGACATCCGCTTGAACTTGATTTCAACTGGAAAGTTAGATGATGAAGGTTACTATAGTACATTTGTAAAAGGACAATGGAAGCTCACCAAAGGCTCAATGATTGTGGCTAGAGGTGAGAGATCTTCAGCTCTGTACATGTTGCAAGCTAAGGTTGCAAATCAAGATGTTCATGTGATAGAACATGAGGCCATATCTGAGCTGTGGCATAAAAGACTTGGCCACATAAGTGAGAAAGAGCTTTCTCTCCTAGGCAAAAGGAATGTCTTATCTGATTTGAAGGACACCGGCTTGCAAAGGTGTGATCATTGCTTGGCAGGAAAACAGAATCGTGTTTCATTCAAGTCCTCATCTCCAGATAGAAAGGAAAATATTCTAGACCTGGTACACTCTGATTTGTGCGGTCCTATGAAGACTCAAACCATTGGTGGATCTCTTTACTTTGTAACGTTCATTGATGATCACTCAAGAAAGATTTGGGTCTATACATTGAAGCACAAGAATGAGGTTGTGGATGTATTCAAACGGTTTCATGCGTCTGTTGAGAGGGAGACTAGACGAAAGCTCAAGTGTATTCGATCGGATAATGGAGGTGAATATTTGGGGCCATTCGATGAGTATTGTATACAACAAGGCATTCGACATCAAAAGACACCACCCAAGACACCTCAGTTGAATGGGTTGGCAGAGAGAATGAATAGAACACTCATGGAACGAGTGAGATGTCTGCTATCACATGCAAAGTTGCCGAAGTCTTTTTGGGGAGAAGCTCTCAACACTGCTGTTCACGTGCTCAACCTTACACCCTGTGTTCTCTTGAAGTTTGATGTTCCAAATCGAGTTTGGAGTGGTAAGGATCCTTCTTATCATCACTTGAAAGTCTTTGGATGCAAGACATTTGTGCACATTCCAAGTGATGAGAGAAGTAAGCTTGACTTGAAGTCAAGGCAATGTGTTTTTATTGGGTATGGTCAAGATGAATTCGGCTTTAGATTTTATGATCCAATCTCTAAGAAGCTTATTCGAAGCCAGGATGCAGTATTTATGGAGGATCAGACAACTGAGGACATCGATAGGATGAAACCCTCCTCTACTCCTAGAAGTGAAAGCTTGGACATGAGCATTGTCCCTCCAATGTCGGCTCTAACACCATGTGAAGACCGGGATGATGAACATGAGACAATTGAGGCAGAATCAAAAGCGGTTGGTGATTTGCCAACTACAATAGAAGCTCCCATTGAAGCACCACTCAGACGATCATCAAGAGAACCTCAACCATCCACAAGATACCCAGTTAATGAATATATTTTGCTAACTGATGGGGGGAGAGCCCGAGTGTGTTGAAGAAGCTATGGAGAGTGAACAAAAGCTTGAATGGACTCGGGCTATGGATGAAGAGATGAAATCACTTCATGATAATGACACTTATAAATTAGTGAAGCTACCTAAAGGAAAGCATGTCTTGAAGAACAGGTGGTTATTCAGAATAAAACTTGAACTCAATGCCCAGCCACGATATAAAGCAAGATTGGTAGTAAAAGGTTTCAGTCAGAGGAAAGGAGTGGATTTTGATGAAATTTTCTCCCCTGTTGTAAAGATGTCATCCATTCGAGTTGTGATGGGATTAGCTGCCAGTCTTGACTTGGAAATTGAGCAAATGGATGTCAAGACCGCATTCCTACATGGAGACTTGCACGAAGAAATTTACATGGAACAACCGGAAGGATTCATAGTAAAAAGAAAAGAAGATTTTGTGTGCAAGCTCAACAAAAGCCTCTATGGTCTGAAACAAGCCCCAAGGCAATGGTACATGAAGTTTGAATCCTTCATGGGGAAGCATGGCTACACCAGAACCAATACAAATCATTGTGTTTTCTTCCAAAGGTTTGGAGATGACGATTTTATCATTCTTCTACTGTATGTGGATGATATGTTGATAGTTGGAAGAAATATGACTTGCATCGACCAGCTGAAGAGGCAACTGGGTGAGCATTTTTCTATGAAGGACTTGGGGGCTGCCAACCTGATACTTGCCATGAGAATTGTTAGGAAAAGGGAAGAGAAGAAGATCTTCTTATCGCAAGAGAAGTACATTCGCAAAGTGCTAGAAATGTTCAATGTTGGAAATGCTAAAGCGGTAAGCTCTCCCTTCCTGGGATTAAGCTGAGCCGTGATCTTTGCCCCTCCACTAGTGCACATAAGGAATATATGAACAAGGTTCCTTATAGCTCTGCTGTTGGTAGTCTGATGTATGCGATGGTGTGCACGAGGCCTGACATAGCATATGCGGTTGGTGTGGTAAGCTGGTTTTTATCTAATCCTGGAAAAGAACATTGGCACACGGTAAAATGGATCTTGAGGTATCTGTGTGGTACCACAAACTATGGTATATGTTTTGGAGATGGTGAAGCCAAGTTGACTGGCTATGCAGATGCAGACATGGCTGGAGATATTGATACTCGTAAGTCTACATTGGGCTATTTGATCACTTTTGCAGGGGGAGCTGTCTCTTGGCAATCAAGGCTTCAAAAATGTGTTGCCTTGTCCACTACCGAGGCGGAATTCATTGCAGCCACGGAAGCGTGCAAAGAACTTCTATGGATGAAGATCGAAGCATATAGATATGAGATATCATTGGATTCAAGATACCATGAACTCTAAGATGATACACATTGAGAAGATACAGACAGATGATAATGGATCTGATATGATGACGAAGGCACTTTCACGAGAAAGGATCATTGCTTGTAGTCAAGTCGCCGGTGTTTCGACGAGCTCTTCCACATAGTCGAGAGGGGGAGTTTTGTTGGGCTGTTCTCTCCCATGTTGAGGCAGCCCAAGCCCGTGTTACCTTACACGGATGAAGACCAAAGCACATTATATTCTAAATGCTTCTAGGGCTGGTAAGTAGTAGGAGACGGTAGGGCTCTAAAGATAGCGGCTGTCTTGCGATGCACTGTGCTGGTCTTTTGGCTGCGAATGAATGATCCAGTTTTTCTCCTGGTGGATAGCTGAAGACTTTTCCAGAGTTCTTGCATTAACTTCCTCCTCTCTCATTGATTCGTTAGGCGTATTACCAAGATAAGTTCTTGTTATTTTCGCTGATAAGTGAGATGTATTTTGATGCTTGACGAGAACCTTTTGTACCCATTTCTCATTGACTTAGTGGAAGAATTGATTGAGTCTCTGGCCGTGGTTTTACTCCTCTATTGAGGTGGTTTCCACGTTAAAGTCTCTGTGTCATTTTCTCTGCTGATGTTTACTACTCATGCTGCCTGTTTCTGTTCAGCTTTAAGGAGCCCTTTGATCGCTTTCAACTGATTTTGGTTTTCCATTACGTTTATTACTACTACTTGCTGGTGTCTTTCTGTTCTAGCAGTAATCACAATCCCTAGGCAAGTATTCTAGAAATATTAGTTTCTGTTTGATTGCATCAACTGCTTATTAGTTTCAGTTACATCCTTTCAATATCCTCCAGGGGCCGCCCGACCGCGTAGATGCGACAGATTCCACTAGAGGGAGTAGAGGAGGACATGGGAGACAAGCGGCGGCAGTTTTGGAGGTGGATGTTGGGAGGGGAGGCGGAGGAGGTGGGACGCCGAAAGGCGGCAAGGGAGAGACTGAGGGATGCTGCCATCGCGCTCCTCGTAGCAAGCTTATTATCCTTGGCTCGCCCCTCTTTTTCAGGGTAAACAAACTATATGAGGCAGGGAGCTTCGTCGGGGTCCTTGGGAAGAGTTATCTAGGCCGTCCGTCTCCAAATGCATTTGATCTGAATCATTCGACATACATTTATGCTTCATCGTTTCGTGATCTCTGTGAACATAAGCATTATAGGAGAATCAGTTCTTTCTGCCGTGGATGAGAGATTTGGTTCAACTCATAATGACCCAAATTATAATTGATATTAATAAAATTTGACCTACATATAGGCTCGTTAAGATCGAGTCAAATCATTGATTAGATTTAAACAAATAAAATTGAGCTCATTAACCATTAGGCCTTGTTTACTTGGGGAGAAAGTTAGAAGGAAAGAAAAGAAAGTAGAAAGGAAAGGAATATAGGCTTGTTTACTTGGGTGGATAGATAGTTTAGAAGGGAAAGTAAAAGGGAAATTAGTCATTAATCCCTCTATTTGCTTTCCGCTCAAATCGGACGGAAAGCTGAAACTATGACTTAACTTTACTAACTTCACACCTAACTTTTCACCGCACCATTACTTATTCTCGCTCAATACGAGCTTTTCTCAACTACTCATCCTTGCCATCGCTGCCATTGCTCGTTCATGTAGCTGCTGCTTGCCCTCACCGTCGTCGCTCGTATTTAATATTTAATATTTAATAATTTAATAATATTATATGTATAATATGAATAAAAAAAATAAAAATTGGGGTGTATATATCAATCCTTCAAACTTTCTTTCCATCCAAGTAAACACAAGGAAGGAAAATCTATAACACATTCCATCCATCTATTTTTCCTTTCTTTATTTTTTTTCTTTCCTTTGTATTTTCCATCCGTCCAAGTAAACATGCATAATTATCACCATTTAAGATGATATTATAGTTTTATACGTGTTAGTACTTGGGCTAGCAATTTAACATGCCCAAATGGGTACTAGACTCGGCCTAACCTGGTAGCTTCGAGTTTCTATTAGCTAAATGGAATGGTTGGAAGAGTCAGATTTTAATTGGGTTCACGTACTCATAACTAGAGATGATTTTGAAATATGCGTTTGGTTTGTATAATAATTAATTTTTTACCCTCTGTTTCTTTGGAGGAAAGGAAAACTGTAAGGAATAAAAAACTGCAAGGAAAGAAAACTTCAAGGAAAGAAAGAAAATTCACATCCTGTTTCTTTGGAAGGAAGGAAAAATAGAAGAAAAATTAATTTCGAAGGTCGGGCGAAGAGGCGTTGTGTTTTCTCCAACTTTTTCGTCCGATTCGGGCGAAAAAGTTTCGGAGAAAAAGTTACAAAATTTTCTATCCACTTTTTTACTCAAATTTTTCCTTCCGCCCAAGAAAACAATGGAAAATTTATTTTTCTTTCCTTTCCCTCTCGTTTTCCTTCTAAGAAAGCATACCCTTAATATACCAATCACCTTTTTTTTTTTTTCCAATTACTTCCAAACCTACTATTCTTCCAAACCTACATTCGGTTTGGTGGTCATTGCAAAAGACCAACCCACCAAACATCAGTTACAATTCTGAGACAAGTTCCATGTGCCGGTTAGGCGGCATTGCCTACCTTCATGCAATACGCTAATCAAGCATTGCTACAGTGTGAACCACTTGCATCGTAGCAAGCTGCACTGCAGCATCAATACGCAAACGTCGGCGATGAAAAGAGCTCTCAAAGATGAATAGAACAACCAATTCTAGTTTTCTTGAAAAAGAACAAAGCTAAAAGAACCATCTTTTTAACTCTCAGATATGGCTTTCTTCAGATTATAGTTCCCTGCAATAGAAAGATATACAAAAAAGTTTACTGTGGACATGCCTGCCAGCAGTAAGAAATAATAATCCAGATGCCCTTTGTTCAAATCATCTGGGATCCACCCGGGCTCTCCTCCTCGCGATGTTACATCAGCAATCACAGTGATAATAAATGAGTTCAAGTAATTTCCTAGTGACATTGAGAACAGAACCATTGCTGTGCATATGCTCTTCATCCGCTCTGGTGCCTGGGCAAAGAAGAACTCGAGTAGGGTAACGTTGTTGAAGACTTCTGAGCCTGCCAGAACAAAGAACTGGGGAAGTTGCCATGCTATGCCCAACGTTTCCCCGGCTTTGACACTGGCCAACCTCCTGTTCTCATTATAAGAAGCTGTTAGCATTGCCAAAATCAGTAGGAATCGGCCAATTCCCATACGTTGCAGCTGGGAAAGTCCCAAGCCATTTCTCGAGTATCTCTTAGCTGCTGGGTCTACCAAGTTGTTGTAGACAAAAACCCAACACATGACACCTATGATTTCGACAGAGCACAAGGATGCAGGAGGGATGGAGAAAGACCCGATTTTGGTGTTCATTGTGCTTCCCTGCTGAATGAAAGTCGTAAACAATTGAGTAAACACGGCTGCGTAGATGATACTATTAGCCTAGATTGGAATCAAGCGTAGGAACATCTTCAATTCTTCTATTTGAGTGACAGTACACAAACTCCATGAGCTCTGAGGAGAACCATCCTTCAAATCCAGAGCAGAAATAGTAGCTGCTTTATCTAAGAACCTAAGGGTATGATTCCAAACCTTAACATAGTTTGCTTTCTAATTCTGTAAGCCCAACTATATGAACAAAAGTTTTAAGTGGTGAAAATTAAGTAGAAAAAAGCATTGGCTAGTAAGAAACAAATTCATTTTTTATTCAAGTGTATGGTTTTAAATTTTTATCATGGGCAATCTGATTTTCATTCCACAAGAGTGAATTCTCAATCTCAGCATTGGCTGATGATTACACAAAAGGCCATAGTCAGGAACCGCGATGAATCATTATTTTGTGTCATGGGCTCATGCATAGCCAATGGTCTTTCCTTTTCAACGATAATCTCAAAAAAAGAGAAAAAGAAAAAGAAACTCAAACTAGGACTGGTTTGATTTTGTGAACACATATTGTAGTTAAAAGGCAAGGAACTTATTCAATGTTGATTATTTCAGTTCAATCAGGCACTAGTAGTGGAAACAGATGCAACCATTTTAGATTCACAACATCATTCAAATAAGTGATTCATAGATTGGTGCAAACTTGGTCTATGAAACCAGCTCCTGGACCTAACTAATACTTCCATGAGAAATACAAAACACAAAAATAAATAAAATAATATAAGCTATATGTCATCCTTAGCCCCACCCCAGGTCATCTATTTCATTATGAGCTTTTCTATCAAGGAGAGTGATAACAACAAAGATGGATTTCTAGGTTAAATCAAACTCAGAGAGATTTAGTCTCATTGACAGTAGAAGAAAGCAAAAAAGAAAATTTGGAAATTTTATCTTTTGTGGTTCTAATGGGGCGGCCCAAGGTAGAAATCACTTGAGTTGACGGCTATTGAGATCTGCACGATGTTGTATACAGGATGTGCCTTAAGCAGGATTTTTATCCCTCCAAGATCTGCTCAAGTTTCAACTACTTGTTTCTCTTGTGCCAAAAACTAAGAGATCTATAAGAGAAGTATATTTGCAACAACAGAAGTTGTAATTGTAATAGAGAGAAGAGTGTATTGGAGAGTGATTTCGATTTAAAAAGCAAGGACTTTTTAGATGGAAAAAAAAAGTAAAGAAAGCAATTAATTGCGTAACGTTCAATATTATTGTCATTTTGCTCAGTTAGTTAAGAATGTTCAGGGGAGATATTCTATGAACTAACTTGACTAAAATATTTATAGTTAAGAATGTTCAGCAGGAGTCTCATATCATAACATTTGCAAAGAGACCTTTAGACACAAGTGGTAGAGGAAAGTACCTGAACTGATTTGTATGCAGTAATCGTTGCCTCAGATCAGATGAGCTCTTATTCACCTCAAATAAGAGACTGGATTCCCTTGGAGTTTCTGCATTCCTCTTCTTGTAGGATGCCACCAATACTTGAATAATGCTTTGCAAGGGGCTGCCACTTGGCAACCTACGCCGAAAATTTGGAGTTCCTAACAAAAAAGCTGCAAAGGCTGTTGCCAAGCAAAATGTTGCAATGCAATACCCAAGCCCCCAGTCTATATTTTCTTGTATCCAGACTATGCAAATTCCTGATGTCAGTACCCCTAAGGTGATACACAGATAAAACCAACCATAAAAGCTCCCCTTTTTTTCTCTCTCTAATGGGTTCTCATCATCAAATTGCTCCGCACAGAAAGGAAGCAATGCAGCCTTAACTCCTCCATTCCCAATTGCTACAAGATACAAACCACAGAATAATAAGGCACCAGATGACTGACATGACTCTCCCTCACATTTATAGAACTTTGAAGCTGCAGAAAAGGCAGAGGACGTGATGGTGACCATTCCCTACAAGCCAAAACGAAATATATCAGGGAAAAAGTATCCTCTAGAAAAAAGTTGATATAGTCAAGAAAAAGAAAGGTGTTGGGTCCGACTTACTAAGAGATATACTATAAGGGATATCAATATTGTCTTATAATCTTCCCAGTCGGTATCAGCCACAACAGCTCCAATCAATGGCGTCAAGAAACATGTTCCACTCCAAGTACCCACATTTGCTGCATTTGTAGTATTTGTTCCTTAATTTTTTGCGAATAGCGCTTTTATTATCTTTGTTTCTTTCTCTTCGCTTCTCCTATTTTTCCTTCTAATTAAGATGGTTTCTTACTTTCTTACATCTAAACATGTAGTATTTGTTCTGGTTGCCGCAATGGTATTATTTTTCTTTTTTATCCTACCAACTCAGTATAAATTGCACCAGACAATCTTGAGGGAACGAGAGTCATCTATCAAGTGAATAAGCGTGAAGAAACACAAGATAGATTTGTATTGTACAATAAGAATCCAGATCAACATGTAGAAAGCCATATATACTCGTTTCTTCAGACAAATAATACAAGTTTTCATAACAACGACTCACGCTAGTTTCTTGAATTACATGACGTTTAACTAACACAAAAAGCAAAACAAAACAACACAAAAGTACGACAAAATGTGGACAAGATATTGCACATTTTACTATAAAAGTTCGATGATTCTCCATGTTAGTTCCTGTTGCATGCAGTAAAAAGAATAATGAGTTCTGAAAAACGTAATGCATATTGAATCGTGCAATGCCGAGAAACAACTGAGGGCAAGCACAAGGATATACAGTTTGTTAAAAGCATGGGAGATAGATTCATTAAGTTTGCACAATAATAATTTCTAATCAAACATTATAGATGGATGACACCAAGCAGAGGCAAACCTGTAAAATATTTAAAACTATAGCGCAAATCTTCTTTTACAAGAACAATATCTAAATTCTACTCAAATAACAATATGTTATATATAATTTGCGTAGTAGTTTGAACTATACGTTAGCTCTTGTCCTTGGTAAACAATAGCCAAAATCCCACATAAATGTTCCTAGTAAGTTTGGAAAGTTTCATTGCCTTGTCTACAATATTTTCAATTCACACTCACCCAAAGGCTACTGATTTTTGCTAAAATTAATGGTGTCATCAACTTTCAAAAACTGATAGTTTAATCCGAAGGTTGACAAAATATTAGGATATGCATCTAACAAACATTCAGTAAAAGGGATTACGGTCCTTAAATAAGTATTATGCAAGCCAAACAATGCAAAAGGTAAAAAAAGAAGACTGAAAGAGCAAGTTAAGCTAAATGACTATTTGAATTCTGATAAGCTAGTAGCGAAAAGCTACTGAAAGGAGAAAATGAGAGGTAAATAACAGTTACCAAACCAGAGGAATACAGACCACTTCAGAGCAGTAGTGAATACTATAATCTGATCTTTTAGAAAGTGGGTCATGCATTAAAACAACATACCGAAAAGATTAAAATGAAGTTCATGATTGAATTGTAGGCATGCTCTGCATCGCAAGATGGAATTCGAGACAAGCATGAACCAATATTGAAACTTGATACCCAGTTTGGTACAAGTCTATTTAAATGTATATAAACAACCATCTTTAACATCATAGTCTTATTAAAGAAATAAAAGAAAGCTTTCTGAGCAGAATTAATGAGAAGTGCCAACAGATAGCTATGACAACTCTCTCGCAGCAGCTCTCATGATTCAACAAGGAAGGGTCATAAGGATGATTTAGATCCCGGTAATCAGCTAGTACATTATTATTTCTCATAAAATTGAGTTCCTAGTACATTACTAATACTACTTATGGTCATAGTTTCCTTAAATGATAAAATATGAGTCATATGAACAATTTCAAGCATATTTTCATCGTTATTCACCCATGATTAAAATACCAATCCATACCAAGCAATAAGTTTGGCATATACTAGTTTAAGCATAAACCAATATACAAAAACATAGGAATATCAAGATTCATATGATTTATAAAATATTAAATGATAATCAATGATATTGGTCTGCGCATGCCATGTGTAGGTCTGTGCCTATATGTACAAATGCAAGCTATGATTGGTAAGCTGCCTTGGACCAATACTTAAAACGGTCCTATCACATTCATAAAGTAGTTGATTTTAGTAATTTTTTCTTTAGTTCAGCAAAAGAAAATGATAGTGATTATAGAATATAAATCTTGTATAATCACAGATAACCATGGGAATTTAAAAGATACAAAAAAAAAATGTTTCATATGTGTTCCATGCAACTGATAGACATTTCAATTCTTCAGCATGGAAAGTATAAGCTAAATTTCCATATAGAGGTCATATACATTTAGAAGAACAAGAGCCTATATTCGTGCACATATAAGAAAACTTGGAAACCAGCATAAATTGGAAGGTATAGAGCACAAGGAATCCACATGGCATGTTTGCGAGGAGTTTGTGTATGCAGCCTTATTATATTTCGTTTTTCAAGTTTTAAGATCGTATAGCTAATAAATTTCAGGCTCATAAAGATATTCCCTTAAACAAAATTGAATTTGATGTTTTTATGTTGGTTACCTAGTTTGGAAAGTTTCTAATTTGGAAGTCAAGTAGTACTTCACAAGCCTAGTTCTTTCTAGATAACATTGTTGCAAGGCATTGAATCCAAGGTTTAAGATACCGAAGTCCTCGTGGACCAATCCATAATCGGACCGGTACATACTGGTTAGTTTCGACACAGGATAACTAATGGTACCAGCCGATACTTATAATAAATATTAAATATACATAACATTGATACAAACCTTATACTAGTATAGGTTGCATCAACACATATCGATGATACCTACTTGGCAGATAGTGATCACGTTGTGACTGTTTGATTATGTCATAGTTTGTCGGGGGATCCCAACATGGTTCAAGGCCTATCCTATGATGATATGTTTTAGTATGTGGTGGCTTATAGTGAGGTGAGATGTACTTGTCACTAAGCCTATGCTTCATGGTTTCCCAATTGGTTATTGGAGCTAGGCCTCTTCTCTCCATTTGTTTTTTTATTCCATTCCAGTATAGTTGGGCTGAGCCTTCAAGAAAGGATCGGGCATACTTAACTTTACTTCTCTCAGATATGCCATAGAATTCAAAGTATTGTTCTGCTAAGGTCTCCCAGTCTAGATATCCTTGATTATCGGTACTACCATCAAATAAGGGAGGGCTTATCCTAGTAGGCAAACTATGTTCAAATTCATTACATGGGGTAGGGGTTTGTTGATTTAGATTTTGAAAATGTTCAATTCTGTCCATTCTTGCCAACATATCCTTTACCATGTTGAGGATATCAGAATGTGTAGATTGATCCCTTTTTGAATCATAAAAACCAAGATCACTCTTATATTGGTTTGGACCTCTTGGGGCATAGGTCTCCCTAGGGGTGTATTCATGATTGTAAGCATAGTTTTGTTCATTGGATTGGATATAGGCTTGATCATGATATTGATTTGGTCCCCTGAACATATTGTTTAATATAACAGCACTTTGAAGGATGTTGTAGTGAACAAGAATATAACCGACTACAGTATGCAAATCTCAGGTGCATAAAACAGCATGTAGCACAAGTAGCGAGTTTGACACTAGAGATGCAGTAGGAATATGGGGATATGTAAATGAAGGGATCGGCTTAGCAATCAAACAGCAAACAACCTGATGTAAATCCTGAAGGTTTAGAAAAACAATCAACACAAAAATCTGGACTTCAGTTTCGAAAAACAATCAGCAAAGCAATCTGCAATCCAGTAGATTCAGATGGTAAGTGCAGAATTTCAGCAGTGTAATGCCGAATTCCAGCAATTACCAGCAAGAGCAGAAATTCAGTTTGGTAAACTATGTGTAGTTGATAGCTTCTTAAAGGAACTTAGCAATTTGAATTCAGAAAGTGAAATAAACAGCAATTTGAAGATGAAACTCAGCTTCCTAAACCAAACAGCAAATTGAAATTCTGAACAATCAAGAGTGCATAGTGGCTGAATTCAGAAAATGCTCTTCGTTTGACTTGCTATACCAGGGCTACTGATCCTTGCCAAGATTCAGATCCTCAATGATTCAAAGATCAGAAAGTCCCAATCAATCAGGGCTGACAATTTCAAACATTCCCAGAAATCTCAGCAGCAGAAACTAAATCCTGGGTAAGCTATAGTAAAAATCCTGCAATTGCAGCTTTGCTCGGTCCTTCTATTTTCACACAGCAACGAATCTGCTGGGGATCTATACGTCATGAGCTTAATTTGGAGAGGTCAGCAAGGCTATCAATGAATTGGATAGCTTCCACCCCACCAGGTTTACACAACGCAAGCAGAGACACCGAAATCTGGTAAGGAACAGTAATTTCAGAAAAATTTGGTTTTGCTCCAAAGCCCTTCAAGGAAGCTAACAGCACTTGGTTTACTGCAGCTTCTGAAGAGGTGAGCCAACTAAAGAAGATCAGAGGACTTTCTATGGTTTAGAGAGCCCCTAACCTCCTTACCACTCCACAAATGAAATCTAGACAACAACCGGTAAGGAATAGTAAAACAGAATTCCAGCCTTCTGTTAACTCCAGCTCGGTCACAGCAATGATCTTGTTGCGCTTAAGCTTGTGCAGCTAGAGGGCATGAGATCTATCTATTAATTGGAAAGTTTGGGGAACTTTCAATTACAATTTAGCCCATAATACTGAACGAGTATGACCAATGAATATAAAAGCAAAAACAGCACTTTCCACAAAGAGAAAGTCTAACTCTCATGAAATAAAAATAAAACAAAATATCCAGACATAAATCTGTGAATTGGCTTATCAAAACAAAGAGCAAAAAATTCCAATTTCTATTACAGAGGAACCAAAGGTTGGAAATCAGCCTATCTAACCTCGACATCGAGGGATCGATTCACTCGTCGCCGTACGCGAGAAAACGGTACCGCTCCTCATAGGGGCCGTTGAAGAAGAGGTGGGCCTCAAACCACTTTGGGTAACGGACAAGGTCTCCGGCCACGAAACGCATGAAGCGCTCGCCGGACTTGGCGCCCTCGGGGACCACCCGAACCTCACCGCTGACTATGTAGACCTGCTGGTCCACGTGCCAGTCCCAGGGAAGGTGGCACTGCCCCGTCTTCCACACAGACCATCGGTCGATATTGAGTTCGTCCATCCGCTCCTTGGTCAACCTTCGTTCCACCCGCACATTGTAGATATCCTCCAGGGGCCGCCCGACCGCGTAGATGCGAGGGATTCCACTAGAGGGAGCAGAGGAGGACATGGGAGACAGGCGGCGACGGCAGCTTTGGAGGTGGATGTTGGGAGGGGAGGCGGAGGAGGCGGGAGGCCGGGAGGCGGCAAGGGAGAGACTGAGGGATGCTGCCATCGCGCTCCCCGTAGCAAGCTTATCCTTGGCTCGCCCTCTTTTTCAGGGTAAAAAAATTTATTATCCGTAGCAAGCTTATTATCCATCGCGCTCCCTACATATGAGGCAGGGTTTCGTCGGGGTCAGAGTTATCTGGGCCGTCCGTCTCCAAATGCATTTGATCTGAATCATTCGACATATATTTATGCGTCTCGTGATCTCTGTGAGCATAAGCATTATAGGAAAACCAGTTCTTTCTGCCGTGGATGAGAGATTTGGTTCAACTCATAATGACCCAAATTATAATTGATATTAGTAAAATTTGACCTACATATAAGGTCGTTAAGATCAAGTCAAATTATTGATTAGATTTAAATAAATAAAATTGAGCTCATTAACCATTAATATGTATAATTATCACCATTTAAGATGATATTATAGTTTTATACGTGTTAGTACTTAGGCCGGCAATTTAACCTACCCAAATGGGTACTAGACTTGGCCTAACCCGGTAGATTGGGTTTCTATTAGCTAAATGGAATGGTTGGAAGAGTCAAATTTTAATTGGGTTCACGTACTCATAACTAGAGATGATTTTGAAATATGCGTTTGGTTTGTATAATAATTAATCCTTTAATATACCAATCACTTTCAAACATACTATTCTTCCAAACCTACATTCGGTTTGATGGTCATTGCAAAAGACCAACCCACCAAATATCAGTTACAATTCTGAGACAAGCTCCATGTGCCGGTTATGCGGCATTGCAATACGCTGATCAAGCATTGCTACAGTGTGAACCACTTGCATAGCAGCAAGCTGCAGCATCAATACGCGAACGTCGGCAATGAAAAGAGCTCTCAAAGATGAATAGAACAAGCAATTCTAGTTTTCTTGAAAAAGAACAAAGCTAAAAGAACCATCTTTTTAACTCTCAGATATGGCTTTCTTCAGATTATAGTTCCCTACAATAGAAAGATATACAAAAAAGTTTACTGTGGACATGCCTGCCAGCAGTAAGAAATAATAATCCAGATGCCCTTTGTTCAAATCATCTGGGATCCACCCGGGCTCTCCTCCTCGCGATGTTACATCAGCAATCACAGTGATAATAAATGAGTTCAAGTAATTTCCTAGTGACATTGAGAACAGAACCATTGCTGTGCATATGCTCTTCATCCGCTCAGGTGCCTGGGCAAAGAAGAACTCGAGTAGGGTAACGTTGTTGAAGACTTCTGAGCCTGCCAGAACAAAGAACTGGGGAAGTTGCCATGCTATGCCCAACGTTTCACCGGCTTTGACACTGGCCAACCTCCTGTTCTCATTATAAGAAGCTGTTAGCATTGCCAAAATCAGTAGGAATCGGCCAATTCCCATACGCTGCAGCTGGGAAAGTCCCAAGCCATTTCTCGAGTATCTCTTAGCTGCTGGGTCTACCAAGTTGTTGTAGACAAAAACCCAACACATGACACCTATGATTTCGACAGAGCACAAGGATGCAGGAGGGATGGAGAAAGACCCGATTTTGGTGTTCATTGTGCTTCCCTGCTGAATGAAAGTCGTAAACAATTGAGTAAACACGGCTGCGTAGATGATACTATTAGCCTAGATTGGAATCAAGCGTAGGAACAGCTTCAATTCTTCTATTTGAGTGACAGTACACAAACTCCATGAGCTCTGAGGAGAATCATCCTTCAAATCCAGAGCAGAAATAGTAGCTGCTTTATCTAAGAACCTAAGGGCATGATTCCAAACCTTAACATAGTTTGCTTTCTAATTCTGTAAGCCCAACTATATGAACAAAAGTTTTAAGTGGTGAAAATTAAGTAGAAAAAAGCATTGGCTAGTAAGAAACAAACTCATTTTTTATTCAAGTGTATGGTTTTAAATTTTTATCATGGGCAATCTGATTTTCATTCCACAAGAGTGAATTCTCAATCTCAGCATTGGCTGATGATTACACAAAAGGTCATAGTCAGGAACCGCGATGAATCATTATTTTGTGTCATGGGCTCATGCATAGCCAATGGTCTTTCCTTTTCAACGATAATCTCAAAAAAAGAGAAAAAGAAAAAGAAACTCAAACTAGGACTGGTTTGATTTTGTGAACACATTGTAGTTAAAAGGCAAGGAACTTATTCAATGTTGATTATTTCAGTTCAATCAGGCACTAGTAGTGGAAACAGATGCAACCATTTTAGATTCACAACATCATTCAAATAAGTGATTCATAGATTGGTGCAAACTTGGTCTATGAAACCAGCTCCTGGACCTAACTAATACTTCCATGAGAAATACAAAACACAAAAATAAATAAAATAATATAAGCTATATGTCATCCTTAGCCCCACCCCAGGTCATCTATTTCATTATGAGCTTTTCCATCAAGGAGAGTGATAAAAACAAAGATGGATTTCTAGGTTAAATCAAACTCAGAGAGATTTAGTCTCATTGACAGTAGAAGAAAGCAAAAAGAAAATTTGGAAATTTTATCTTTTGTGGTTCTAATGGGGCGGCCCAAGGTAGAAATCACTTGAGTTGACGGCTATTGAGATCTGCACGATGTTGTATACAGGATGTGCCTTACGCAGGATTTTTATCCCTCCAAGATCTTCTCAAGTTTCAACTACTTGTTTCTCTTGTGCCGAAAACTAAGAGATCTATAAGAGAAGTATATTTGCAACAACAGAAGTTGTAATTGTAATAGAGAGAAGAGTGTATTGGAGAGTGATTTCGATTTAAAAAGCAAGGACTTTTTAGATGGAAAAAAAAAGTAAAGAAAGCAATTAATTCCGTAACGTTCAATATTATTGTCATTTTGCTCAGTTAGTTAAGAATGTTCAGGGGAGATATTCTATGAACTAACTTGACTAAAATATTTATAGTTAAGAATGTTCAGCAGGAGTCTCATATCATAACATTTGCAAAGAGACCTTTAGACACAAGTGGTAGAGGAAAGTACCTGAACTGATTTGTATGCAGTAATCGTTGCCTCAGATCAGATGAGCTCTTATTCACCTCAAATAAGAGACTGGATTCCCTTGGAGTTTCTGCATTCCTCTTCTTGTAGGATGCCACCAATACTTGAATAATGCTTTGCAAGGGGCTGCCACTTGGCAACCTACGCCGAAAATTTGGAGTTCCTAACAAAAAAGCTGCAAAGGCTGTTGCCAAGCAAAATGTTGCAATGCAATACCCAAGCCCCCAGTCTATATTTTCTTGTATCCAGACTATGCAAATTCCTGATGTCAGTACCCCTAAGGTGATACACAGATAAAACCAACCAAAAAAGCTCCCCTTTTTCTCTCTCTCTAATGGGTTCTCATCATCAAATTGCTCCGCACCGAAAGGAAGCAGTGCAGCCTTAACTCCTCCACTCCCAATTGCTACAAGATACAAACCACAGAATAGTAAGGCACCAGATGACTGGCATGACTCTCCCTCACATTTATAGAACTTTGAAGCTGCAGAAAAGGCAGAGGACGTGATGGTGACCATTCCCTACAAGCCAAAACGAAATATATCAGGGAAAAAGCATCCTCTATAAAAAAAATTGATATAGTCAAGAAAAAGAAAGGTGTTGGGTCTGACTTACTAAGAGATATACTATAAGGGATATCAATATTGTCTTATAATTTCCCCAGTAGGTATCAGCCACAACAGCTCCAATCAATGGCGTCAAGAAACATGTTCCACTCCAAGTACCCACATTTGCTGCATTTGTAGCATTGTTTCCATGAAGGACAGTATGAAGATAAACAATCAAGTTTGCCCCAATGCTATTGAAGGCAACACTATCTAAGTATTGAAATCCTGCACAAAATGAAAACGCATGAAATTCTGTAAGGAATCTATGCATCTGCGATCTACAACAAAATTTACTTGATTTTTATTTCATGTTTTTTAACATTCTACAGCAATTTGCTTCTACTCTGATAATTTAGTTGACAAGTACAATAAAACAATAAATATAGATTGCCATATAATAGATTGTCATATAATAAAATAAATAAATCAGAATATGAACAAAAGCATAACATGAACCTTACCCAATATAATTTTTGATGCAATCGATGCTAGGCTTATGACGTGATCGGTGTCCATGGAGGCTCTGTTCATTCTCCACATTCTGAAAACATTATTCATTTATGTTTTATCATGGGCCAAATTAGGAACAAGATCTTACTCTTTTACCCTTTTTTAAGGATTCACAGACTCATAACTCAGAAATACGTAGAAAGCATGTGATTAACTGGTTAGTCATAAATTCCACATTATTCAGGGGAGAAAAGAGATGGCAGTAGTAAAAGAAATCTTAACACCATAAAGCTATCAATCAAGAGACACCAATTTACGATAAACAAATGAACTCTTTTACTTTACCAAATTTTATTTCCTTGTGAAGGAAGAAAGAAAAGAAAAAGTTCACTGCATGACTTTTTCCCCCCACAAGCGCAAGCATAGGTGCTACTAGCAATGTTTCATGTTCCAAACTAATGTACGTTAATGAAGAAGCTGCTTTTTGGACTACCAAGCTACGAAACAGCTTATTTCTATCTATCTGGACCCCAAAGTAGATGCATTCTTTTAAAGAAAAACGAGATTCCAACAGTCAAGAGAAAATATTTGAAGATACCATTTATTTTACATGCTATTGCATAACGAGGAATTTACTTTCTAGATTACCAAGTAAAATAGGAGCTATTCTTCTACCTCTCTAAATCTTAAACGGAACCATTTTTCCTAAGAAACCGGGATCTGAATAATCAAGAGCAAAGAAATTAACTTTGCAGGAAAGCTTGTCACGGATCATAGATAATCTGGAACTAAAAAGGAAAAGGTGTTTTCTTCGCCATCAAATTGCAAAAGAACTAATCTCCTACTATCTCATCGGACCTAAAATGGATCATTTTTTTTGGAAGAAAAACGAGACATCACTAGTCAATAGCAAAGAAGGTAATTAATTTGTAAGTTAATCTTATAAAATAAACAATTTTCTAACGATCCCAGCTTCTCCTATAACTTTGCAGGAAAGCTTATCGGAGAGCATCACAGAGTATTAACGCCACCCCGCTTGACGGCAGGTAATGATGTCGGGATTTCTCACGCCGCTGCACGTCTACAACTAATTCAGCTAGAGAAACCTATGGAATTCTCCAAATTCCCTCATTTCCAAATTTCTTGCCCAAAATGTCTATACGCGAAGAGTCGAGATTAAAGAAAAGGAATCCCTAAACACTTGTTATGTACATTAGGAAGATGGAACCCGTTACATCTTCCGAAAGTAGCATAAGCGAAAGACAAGAAAATCAAATTAATCAGGAAAAGTGATTGAGTGGGTTACGAAACCGAGCAATGGCCTTCCTCCTCCACTCTCCAAGGCATCCTCCCCCTCCATTGCAATGCCACTCTCCGGAGGACCAAGCGAGAGGGCGAGGGAGGAACAGACCTCGAGCTACATTTTAATCTGTTTCCCGCAATTGACTTTGCGGTTCAAGGTGCGGTACGGTGCGAGATCCTCATCCGTAGGATCAACATATCAAACGGTTGCAAAGAACCAACGAAGGCAAAACTTTCGGAGATAAAAATTACCCACGAAACCGTTGGTGCGCAGTGGGTTGCTGGTGATCTGGACCGTTCAATGACAGTATAGAAGAGCCATCCAGTGGTTGAAACGAATCGCGGGTTTGCACTCGATGGAATTCGATCATCTTTTCACACATTTATTTAATTAAACAATTTTTGCAATATGCCCCTGCAAATCTGAAGTAATATTACACATTATTTAGTATAATACATATAATAATTTTAATATATGATATTATTATTATGCATATGATAAGACTAATTGATTTTATAAAAACAAGAGGAATTAGTGGAGCTGGAGTTTCATATGCTGTTGCACATTGACTATTTAATTAAGTTCTCAGATCACACTTTCACACCAGAAAAAGACTTTATTAATTTATTGACACACCTTCCATGTACGTTATTTTATACAATGTTCTAAGTAGCGACATTTTTCTTTGTTATTTTTTTTTTTTGTGTTCACGTTGGCTTGTATTTTTCGTACTGCAAACAGAAACCAACTCAATTTTCCAATAATAAACTACGTTTTTAGAGGTGTCTAGCTCCAATTTAACTATTTATATATAGTTTAACTTAACTGTTTAAGTTTAATTTGCAAATAAATTTCAACAACTCGTGTGCACAAGTTGAGCTTTTGAGTAACTCTGGGATATTGAGTATATGATGGACAAATTCTATAATTAGAGCAATCCTAACCTACCCGAGTGTAGTGTACGCACACATGGTTCATGCCCGGGCTGTAGCTCTCACATTTTTCACCACCCAAGTAACCAAGTTTGTTCTCTGCCGTTTTAGATCAAACACTAGCTACAGCGACTTCCGAAACTGATGACTTCAATTCCCGTGACCCATTCATTTCCTAGCCTGCAAATGACATTCCTCGTGATCCTGCTGAAGTTCCTCTACAATAAATAAACTCTAATGAACTGATTGAAGATCGAAATTAACAATGACATCAGATCAAGCCAAAATTTCGCCGCCTTCTCTTTCACCCCCTCTTCCCCCCAAACTCAAGAACTCGTGCCCTAATCCCCACAACCAAGCCGAATGCACCGCCATCTACTTCTACGCCTTCACCACCTTCCTCCTCCTCATCGCCATCCAATCCCTCGCCATCCGACGGTCCACATACACCGACGATCCCGCGCTCCCCCAATCCCCAGCCCGCCTCACCTTCCACCCTCTCCTCGATCCGCTCGTGCCGCCCTACAAGGACCCCACCCGCACCTGGTTTATGAGCGCGCTCACTGGCCGCCCCGCCGGCGGCTTCCCCGAGCACTTCGTCTTCCCCTCCCGGCACCGTCCCTTCATCCTCTGCGTCGACGCGGGGAATAAGTCCTACGCGCTCGGCGCGGCGGCGGACGCCTTCCCCTCCGGCGGCGCCGCTGCGCGCGGGCTGACGTTCGTGGCCGACAGCTTCTACGACTTCGAGAACCCGTGGCACGGGCTCAACGCGGTGGCGCCGTTCCTCGCGTGGGCTAGGGAGGGGCAGCGACCGGCGAGGTTTGTGCTGTTTAAGAAGGGCGAAGCGGTGAGGAGGGTGGGAGGGTGGACGCGAGGCTTGTTGAGGGCTACGCTGGGGGAGGAGGCGGAGGTGGATGGATTGGGCGTGGGGAGAGGGGTGAAGTGCTTCGAGAGGGCGGTGGTGGTGAGGCGGGGGTTGGTTGGGATGGATGGGAGGAGGAGGAAGGAGGTGTTTGAGATGGTGAGATGCAGGGCTTGGGAGTACTGTGGGTGTCGAGAGAGGAGGCAGGAAAGGGGGAAGGAGGTGAGGATTAGTTTGGTGGGGAGGCAAGGGAAGAGGGGGTTTAGGAATGAGAGTTCGGTGAAGGAGGTGATGTCAAGGGAGTGCAGAAAGGTGAGCGGGTGCCAACTTACGGTTGTTCAGTTCGACAATATGAGCTTTTGTGATCAGGTTGGCATATTAATGAATAACCTAATTATTTTTTTATTAGTTAAAATTTAGCACCAATCCTCATAAATACTATATAACAATAGAAAGTAGAAATATATAATTCATAATAAATGAATGTGATGCAATACTATTCTTGTAGGTAAGAGTAATGAGAAATACGGACATTCTTACAAGCGTTCATGGAGCACAACTAACAAACATGATGTTCATGCCCAAAGGGAGTAGTGTGATGGAGATGTTCCCAACGGGATGGCTTGAAGGTGCCGGAGTTGGGCAATTCATTTACAAGTGGCTTTCAGATTGGTCGCAAATGAGTTATGAAGGGACTTGGAGGGATTCTAGTGGTTGGGAGTGCACGAAACCTCCTAAGCAAGAGTGTTTTGTGAAGCAAAAGGATCAGAGTGTGGGTGTGAACGAGACATACTTGGCTAATTGGATTGCACTAGTGATCAAACGAAATATTGCACGAAAAGATACCGATGAGTATAATTTGTCGTCACATAATTGTTCATTTTAATTACTTTTTATTCATTTGCCTTTCTCATGGGCCATTTGCAATAGCAAAAGAAAATATTTTTTAGTACTGGAATATGAAGTTTGGCAAAATCATTTTTATCTATATCTATATCTCTCTTTATATGATAGTGAAAGAACTAATATGTTGAACATACAATTTGATCAATAAGTTCAATTACAATTATAATAGAATAAATAAAAATTGAGAAATACGTGCTCTCCATTTGTATATTGTACAAGGCTATCACCATGTATACAAGAAAGGAAAAGGTAAAAGAAAGGATAGAAAACTCAGAAATCCCTTGCTTATTGGCACAGATGGAAAAATTAAAAAGGAAAAACGAGAGAAAAACAGAAATGTTTTCCCTCGTTTAGCTGTTAGCCTAATTTGGGCGAAAAAGCCGCTAAATCCATAAGACGTGTTGAGGCAAACATGCGTCCGTTATTCATTTTTTCTCCCCTTTTGCATACCGATTTCCTCTGCCGATCGACTTTACTGCTCCTCCCCTTCTTCACTCATTAGCTGCCGAGCCGCTTCTACCACCTCACTTCTTCCACATCTGCCTCCAAGCCTCTTCTGCCGCCTTCACTCATCCGCCACCACCCCCTTCTTGCTCACGCATCTCATCTGCCCTAATCACCCTCCTCATCTGCCATCGCTCCTTCTTGATGTACAGCAGCCTTCACTCATCCGCAAAATAGATTATGCTTTCTTTATCAGATTTTATCATAATCTAGTAGATAAGAAGGTGAACTGCACTAGAACAAGGGCCACAAGGTATTAAACCTTCTGCTAAGATACGTATTAAACCTTCAGCTAGGATACATATTAAATTTCTCACATATGTTGAATGTAGTTAATATAAAGATCACAAGTGTTAACATACAGATATACGTATATTTTAATTATATTTTAATTATAACTATGTTTACTAATAATTAATTTATTTATAATTATTTAATTATATTTTAATTATAATTGTGTATACTGGTAATTAGTTAATTTATAATTTTTTAATTATATTTTAATAATAATAAGAGTATAAGAATATAAATATAGAATGTGTATGTTAATCCATCTATTTTCTTTTCTCTTCAAGTATATACAAAAAAAAAGATAATTTTTTAATTTTTTCTTTCTATTCATTTTCTTTTTCATCTAAATTTTTCTCACTCGTTTTCTATTCTCTAGTATACACAGCCTAAAAGTCTTAAAAGATCAATCTAACTAGAATAAAACCAAAAACAATGTGATTTGATTTGGGATTTGGTTGACTCAAACAGGTAAACCCAAATTATTTCGGGGTTAGACCGATTTAATTCAGACCCCATATAAATCACACAGTTAGACCGTTTGGATTGGTACAACTCAGGTTCGGATTTGAACACCATATCAAATCTCAAAAAGGAATACTAAATTAGGGGTAGGAACTGAACCTGAGTTAGCGGGATCCGCTGCCAACCCTAATTCGTTGGGGTTCGAACCCGACCAAATTTAAGTCCAATGTCTGGTGTCAGGCCTGGTTCACGCCACCTAAACCCAAACCCATTGTGCGGAACCCATCCGCAACATACGAAATCACGGTCAAACCTTGTTATTGACAACGCAACGCATCTCGCGTCGTCTTCACCGCAACAATCGGACGAGGTGGCATCACCGAAGGATTCGGACGCGAGCTCGTCGGTGGAGCTCCCGGATGCGGTTTTAGATGGCAACGGCAGTGAAGACCCCGAGCGCAACGGGAGATGCGAGAGGAACGGAAGATTCGTTCTGCGACACCAAAAATAGCAGTGGCGGCTTCCTCGCGAGGAAAGCAGACGCGGTCGCTAAGGAGATTTGAAGGCGACGGCTATCCTCTATAAAAGCTGACGGGAGAGTGTCAATCACGATCATCGAGTGAGCAGTGAGTTCCGGTGCTTGGGGAAGCATCAGCGAGAAGAGGCGACGAGCAGAGATTCGTGAGAAACTTAGGAGTGATTGTAACCGGCAACTAGGGGGCTGCCGGCGAGGGAGGGGAAGAGGGCACCGGTGACGGGGGCCGCCGGAGCAAGGAGAGGTTTGTAACGGTTCAGATGAATAAAATCGAGTTTCCTCTTCAATCCTCTTTTCCTCTGTGTTCCTCTCCTTCTGCGACGGCAACAACGACGAGCACCGACGGCAGGTGACTCCAGGTCAGGGGCGAGGCTTGGGAAGCTTCTTTCCTAGCGACACAATCTCCTCCAGTGAGCTCACGAGCGCAGCGGCGCTCGGCAGAAGAAACGACGCGGTGGCATCAAAACGGAGAAGACGTGCGAGGCAGAAGAGTGGTCATGCGAATTCGACTTCGCAATTTCGGATTGGGAAGTGACGTTGGCGTGACGTCAGGCGGCATTAAACGAAGGAGCGGCGTTGACGGTTGACAGGTCAAAATCGTTGACTAGAGAGGTATCATTTAATTTGGGGGTTTTCTAATCGATTAGGGTTAGGATTTTTCCGTGCGATTTGTAATTTGGGGATAAAAATTAATCGGGGAATTAGAGTTTCTTATTTGGGGTGAGATTTTACCTGAAAACCCTAGGGTCTTACGCCCGGCCTGGTGCTCCGTCGGACTACCGTTAGGCCGGGGCATGACACCTGGTGTCAGGCCTGGTTCAACCCGGTCTAGCCCAAAGCCCACTGGGCCAAGAGGTAGCCTAAACCCATGCGGTAATGGAGAAGTCAGAATTCGATTGAAGGGTAAGATCACCCGGTCAACGGGGGATTTTGACCCCAAATCGCAGGGATCGCATGCGATTTCTTCGCAGACCACTTGGAGGCAGACGAACGCGGCGGCGTCCTCTCCGCGGAGATCGTATGCGGCGACAACGTCTCTCCCGGATGACGCGGATGCGGGCGATGGCATGGCGGCATGCGAGGGAAGGCGACCGAGTCCGACAGCATCGTGCGAGCGGCAACAGGTGGAAGGATCGGGAGCGGCGTCTCTACCTCTATTCTTTAAAGCCGCGACAAGGCGATCGGGGAGAGGGATCATCGATAGAGACCTTCGACCTTCAAGAGCAACCAACCATCGAGCGAGCAAAGCTTAGGGGAGCTTATGGCTGGTGACGAGCGAGTTTTGAGGGAAGACTTTGAGAGATTGTAACCGGCGACAGGGGTCGCCGGCGAGGGAGGGGAAGAGGGAGACCGGCGACTAGGGTCGTCGGCAATAGGGGAGCTTGTAAGCTTTTGAAGGGTAATAAAAGTTTCTTCTCCTCCATCTCTGTTCCCTTACTATACACTCCTTCACCAGTTTGGGCGACGATCTCCAATCGGCGACGTCGAGAGGTTGAGGGAGGCGGCGGTTTTTCCCTACCGGAGACTTCGGCGAACTTTCCTCGACGAGCCCGCGAGCGTAGGCAGCGCTCAATGAAGAAGGTGGCAAGAACAGAGCTCGACGACGCTCGGTGTGAAGGCAAAGCAACAGTAACATTTCGATTTTGACTGGGTCAAGATCGGAACACCAATTTCGCAGGCGGCGAAATCAAGCGTGACCGAATCGGGCATCCAACATCAATGTGACATCAGCAAGGGTAAATCTCAGTAGTTAGCGATTCTAGTGTTGACCAGTTGACTAGAGGTATAATTTCTGATCTAGGGTTAGGGTTTTTCGGCTGTTTTCCGTGTGATTTGTAATTTGGGGATAAAAATTAATTTTGAAATTAGGGTTTTTATTTGGGGTGAGATTTTGCCCGAAACCCTAGGGTCTTACGCCCGGTCTGGTGCTCCGTCGGACCACCGTTAGGCCGGGGCGTGACAATTGGTATCAGAGCCAGATTGTGGGCCCATACCCACAGGTCAGAGTGACATGTTGGCGGGACAATGTAGTAAGACGGCTACTTCACCGGGGAAGGTGAAGGTTGGGCAGAAGTTCCAGAAGACTACACACATAGCCAGAGGAGCGTCAGAGGACGTCTCGCCCGAGCAGGACAAAGGTAAAGCCAAGGAGACGGCTAAACCTGAGGAGATGACAAACCACGGCAATCGCATAGCACAAATCGAGGAGGTGCTCAGTTTGACAGGTGACAGGGACACTGCAATTTTTCCACAAATGGAGATCCTTCAGAGGACAGTGGAGGATCAGAGATTGCAGATCGAGCAACAGAGGTTGCAGATAGGGCCTAAACCTGATAGGCTGCTACCACAAGTGCATGGTCTATCGCGTAATAAAAAGTATCGATCCCACGAGGACTAGGGGTCAAGTACTAACTGATCAGTTAATCAATAGCTAGGTTAACGATTAAATGGGAAATGACTAATGTCCTAATGCAAGTAATTAAACTGCAGCAAATTAAAAACAAGCAGAGCAGAAAATAAGCAATCGGAGTTTTAAGTCTATTAGAGAAATCGGGGTATCGGGTTTCACCGCACTGAAGCATGAAGAAAGTTAATGTTGAAATTTTAGATAAGTTTTTGTCTATGTTCTTAAGGTAATCCTTCCTAAGGTACAGACACGCTCCCTCTCAGGACACGGTCCGGTATCCGACTTAACCCAACTCTCCTACTCTCGTGGCATACCAGGTTAAGTAGACCCAATGGGTTCTGTGAGGAATTAGGGTTCCTCAGGTTATTTCGACAACTATCGTTGCCGAAATCACCAGTCCAGTCTAAGGGGATCCGAAGAATGTGGTTCACCTCTTAGTCCTTCCCACAACATCTAAAGCATGAACATGCATGGCCAGTACATAAACATGAATGAAAACTTCCTAGACATGAATAAGAACAAAGATAAATAAGAGAAATAAATTAATCAAGCATTAATATTTAACATCTTACAGTGGGCTACGCCCAAACCCCGAAAAGAGAGTTTACGCTATAAGATTCATCACGAAATACATCAAATCTCTCGTACAAATTGATTCAAACAAGAGGGAGAGGTAGATCCTTGATGGGAGAAGGTCCATCATGATGATCTTCGTCGGAACAGAGAATAAATCACGCCGGAACAGTGTTTTCGTTAAGAAATCGCCCCAAACCCTAGGTTGTCGCCCCTTTCGCTCGTTCTCCTCAACCGCTTGATCAAATCTGATGATTTTGGTCCCAAAACGTGCGTATCCAAGTTAAGAAAGTCTCCACAAATTTTCAACAAATTTTGCTTCCAAAATAGTAAGTTATGGGTGAAAAATCGGATGCCTATCGAACTGTGCGGGACGATGCACGGCCGTGCATGGATGCACAGCCATGCCCGTGTATGGCTCGGCGATTTTATTTTCTTGGAAAAATTGCTCTTCACGGCCGTGTGAGGGTTCACGGGTGTGCCCGTGAACGTTTCGTCAAAAGATTTGAAAGTGCAGGTTCATACATGGCCGTGCATGGATACACGGCCATGCCCGTGAAGAGCACAGATAACTTCGTTTGCGCTGAAATTTGACGTGTAGCTTTGTCTCATCATGAGGATTCGTCCCATATCCTCAGATCTTCTAAATTCCGTCGATTTTAGGGCAAAATCCCTACATTTAAATAAAACAAGGGAAAAGTGAAGACTCTGAAGAATATGAAGCAATTAAGTAGATAAATGAGACAAAACACGCATTTTACTCTAAAATAATAGCAGAAATAAGTCACGATATATCATATATTTGCATGTCATCAGCAGTTTCTTCCCGGAAACTCGGTGGACCAAGCTCGTGGAAAAGTGGATCGGCTGAGGCACACTAGGTCGATTCAGGAGTACGTCAGGGCGTTCTCCGCATTGATGTTGGAGCTACCAAATATGGCGGAAGGTGACAGGAAGTATCTCTTCATCCGGAACCTTCAGCCATGGGCGGAAGCGGAGGTTGATGCCTCGCATTTTGGTAGTAATTTTGATGGTCATTTCATGATAAATCTAGGCTTATTTTGACACTTTTATACTCTTTATAAGCTTATTTCATTCATATCTTCGAAATCTTCACTTTTTGGCACTTTTATGGAATTTCAGGTAAAAACGCCCTTTTTTCGACATATTTTAAAGATTCTAAGGCCATGGGACGATTTCTTGTATGAAGACGAGGTCACACATCAAATTTGAGCTTAAACGGAGTTGGTATGAAAAATACGGCCAGGTGAACCCCGTGGGGTTCACCAGATCTTGTAAGCTGAGAATTGCATAGTAAAAAACACGGCCAGGTGAACCCGGCGGGGTTCACCGCGCTTCTTTCGCTCAGAACTTCACAGAGAGAATCACGGGCAGGTGAACCCGGCGGGGTTCACCCATGATTCCAACCTAGTCGCGAGCGAGACCGAGTTTCACTCGATTTTTCCATGATTTCTCACCCGATTGGAATTCGAATTTGGCAAGTGAGGTGTCTATGGAAAGATCTTTCAGAGGCGAATGCGTGGGATATAAAAGCCCTAATTTTCTTACCCAAAATATCGAGGGAGAAATTTGGCAAGGAAGTGGCGCGGGCGGAAGAACACGGCAACGAGGCAATTTTTGAAGATTTTCGGAAATTGAGACACAAGATCATCACGATTTCTTCAGAATTCCTTTGGTTCATCGTTTCCTTCCTCTTAGATTCATTTCCTTGTACTTTTCCTTTCATTAAAAGAGAGATTTTGAGCGTTTCAATGATGATTGTAGCGTAAACCCTATTTCAGGGCTTGGTTGAAGCCCTTTGATGATTTTGATCGCAAACTTTGTATCTATTTTCATTATTTGGAATGAATTGTGAGCATATTTTACTTTGACGTATTTATTTCGTGATTTTACCTTGGCCGAGTATTTTCACGTGTTAGCCGTTACGATTCATATCGAGAGAAGGATCGTAAGGGTGGAATCTCTTAGTAAAACTTGCGAGACCTCGACACGAGAGTGCTTGGTCTTCGCTCGAAGATTTCGCAGTCTGCCATAGAACTCATTGGGTTCGTCTTAGAACGATCCACCGCGAGAGTAGGAGGTTGGTCTAACACAAACACCGGGGTGTGCACTCGAGAGAGGGCACCTTGTACCCTAGAGCTAGACTTTTTATGCAAAACCAATAAACTAAATAATTAATATCTTTCTTGTATGATTAAGATTATCATTGTGGTGGAAACCGTAGCCCTGATATCTCTCTCATATTTTCTCTCTATCGTCATAGTCGTGATTGTTTGTTTACAATTTCTGTTTTTGAAACCACATATCGATTCGCTTAGCTATTAGGACTCGGATTTTCTGGTACTCAACCTTGTTCCCTGTGGGATTCGATATCTTTTATATTACTTCAACATAACCGGGCACTTGCGGGACGTGTCAACTTTTTGGCGCCGTTGCCGGGGATTAACGGTTGATATTAGTATATTTCTGAGAATTGGTATACTAGGTTTTAGGTTAGTTTTTCTTTACTGCACTGTTATTTTCTTTTTCTCTTTATTTACTTGCTGTCTTAGAACTTTATAACCTTGACTGACCATTTTATGCAAAGAAGTTCTAGGGCAGGTACATTCTTTGACATTGATCCAGAGATCGAGCGCACCTTCAGGACAAGAAGGAAGCAAAATCAAATTCTGAAGAAAGAAGTCATGAACCATCCAGAAGGAGAAAATCAGATGGAGCACATTCAGCTTGACGTGAACAATGACCGAGTACCACAACCAATGGGAAACAACTATAACAATAGGACATTAAAAGATTACTCTACTCCTTACACTTATGGTTTTCAATCAGGAATTGCTAGGCCCGCTGTTGAGGCCAATAACTTCGAAATAAAACCTGCTCTTCTTTCTATGGTGCAACAAAACCAATTTGGTGATTCTCCTCTTGAGGACCCCAAGATGCACCTCTCTATTTTTCTAAAATATTGTGATATGTTGAAAATTAACGGTGTGTCTGCTGATGCGATCAGGTTGCGACTATTTCCCTTCTCTCTGAGGGACAGGGCGAGAGCTTGGCTGCACACACTACCTGCAGCTTCGATAAGAACATGGGCAGAGCTTTCTCAAGCCTTTCTCTCCAAGTACTTCCCTCCATCAAAGACAATTCAATTGCGAAATCAGATAAACCAATTAACTAATATCTTTCTTGTGCGGTTAAGATTATCATTGTGGTGAAAGCTGTAGCCCTGAATTCTCTCTCATATCTTTTCTCTACCGACGTATTTGTGATTGCTTATTTATGATTTCTGTTCTCAAACCCACATTTCGATTTGCCTAGCTATTAGGACTCAGACTTTCTAGTACTCAACTTCGCTCCCTGTGGGATTCGACATCTTTTATATTACTTCGATATAACCGTGCACTTGCGGTCGTGTCAAGTTTTTGGCGCCGTTGCCGGGGAGCAACGTTTGATATTATTATATTTTCGAGAATTGGTAGACTAGGCTATAGGTTAGTTTTTCTTTATTGTACTGCTATTTACTTATTCTCTTTGCTTACTTGCTGTCTTAGAACTTTATAATTTTGACTGACCATTTTATGCAAAGAAGTTCTAGGGCAGAAGCGCTCATTGATATTGACCTTGAGATCGAGCGCACCTTCAGGTTGAGAAGAAAACAAAATGAAATTCTGAAGAAAGAAATCATGAACCATCCTGGAGGAGAAAGTCAGATGGAACACATTCAGATTGAAGTGAACAATGAACGAGCACAACAACCAATGGGCAACACCTATAACAACAACAGGACATTGAAGGATTATTCTACTCCCTACACTTATGGTTTTCAATCAGGAATTGCTAGGCCCGCCGTTGAGGCCAACAATTTTGAAATAAAACCTGCTCTTCTTTCTATGGTGCAACAGAATCAGTTTGGTGGTTCTCCTCTTGAGGACCCCAACATGCCCCTTTCTATTTTTTTGGAATATTGCGATATGTTGAAAATTAATGGAGTGTCTGCTGATGCTATCAGGTTGCGACTATTTCTCTTCTCTCTGAGAGATAGGGCGAGAGCTTGGCTGCACACACTACCTGCTACTTCGATAAGAACATGGACAGAGCTTTCTCAAGCCTTTCTCTCCAAGTACTTCCCTCCATCAAAAACAATCCAATTGCGAAATCAGATAACGAGCTTCATGCAAAAGGATGGAGAGTCTCTATACGAAACTTGAGAGAGGTTTAAGGAGCTCCAAAGGATGTGTCCACATCATGGAGTTGAGACTTGGGTTTTGATCCAAACGTTCTACAGCGGTTTGGATTACAACACAAGGCTTACAGTGGACGCTGCAGCAGGAGGCGCTTTGATGAATAGGGGAGTTGAGGATGCAATGCACCTTCTCGAGGATATGGCGATTAACCATTACCAATGGACATCTGAGAGAGGTACTTCTACTAAGAAGTCAGGTAAGTATGACCTAGACTCTCTTACTGCACTTACAGCTAAGGTGGATAATTTGACTAGAAAGCTTGATTCTTGGTTTGGTAATTCTATGGATATTAATGCTATTTCTTGTGAGGTCTGTGGAGTTGTAGGTCATGCAGGAGCAGATTGCCAGGTGAAAGATGGACAGATGACTGCGTCGCATCCTGAGCAGTTGAATGCAGTTGAAAATTTCAACCAGAACAACAACCCTTATTCCAACTACTATAATCCAGGATGGCGCAACCATCCAAATTTCTCTTACCGGATAACTCAGCCAATACAACCTGGACAAGTACCACCACAGCAAACACAGCCCCCACAAGGAAACTTTAGGCAACCCCAACAGAGCAACTTCAGACCACTAGGATTCCAAGCTAGAAACTATAATGCACCGCCACCACCGCAGCAACAGCCAAGACCGAACAATGATTCAAATCTGGGCAAGCAACTTGAAGGACTTACAGACATGATAAAGATGATGATGACCAGGATGGATTCCCTAGAGACACACAATAAGATGCTAGAGAGCCAGTTAGCCCAGCAAGCTAGCTCATCTTCCAGAGCACCAGGGAAGTTACCATCCCAGCCTGAGGTAAACCCGAGGGAGCAGTGCAATGCAATCTCCACTCGGAGCGGTAAGCAATTAGAAGACCCGAAGATGCTGACAGATGACAAGATAGAAGAGTCAATACCAGAACCTGCGGAACCGAATACTGATGTGACATCGGTGGCATCTGAACCAGCTGAAGAGGAGTGGCCCTATGTGGGACCGCCAGCATATAAGCCACTGATTCCCTTTCCACAGAGGCTTGTCAAGGCTAAATTGGACAAGCAGTTTGATAAGTTTTTAGAGGTTTTGAAGAAACTCTACATTAACATCCCTTTTGTTGATGCTCTTTCACAGATGCCGACTTATGCGAAATTTCTGAAAGACATTTTATCAAACAAGAGAAAGCTAGAGGATCAAGGGACCATTGCACTTACTGAGGAGTGCAGCGCCATCATTCAGAACAAGCTACCTCAAAAGCTTAAAGACCTCGGCAGTTTTTCCATACCTTGCCAGATTGGGGAGATGTCTTTTCAGAGGGCTCTGTGCGACTTAAGAGCAAGCGTCAGCCTCATGCCACTATCACTTTGTAAAAGGCTAGACTTAGGGGATTTGCATCCAACTAACATTTCTATACAGCTTGCAGACCGATCTGTGCGTTACCCAGTTGGTATTCTTGAGGACGTACCTGTTAAAGTAGGAGATTACTTTATTCCTGCCGACTTTATTGTTTTGGAAATTGATGAGGATGATAGGCTCCCGATCATTTTGGGGAGACCTTTTCTTGCCACTGCTGGCGTTGTCATGGATGTCAAGAATGGAAAATTGGCCTTGAACATCTGTGGCAATGCCATTCAATTTGATCTTACTCATGCTTTGAAAAAACCTTCTCTTGCAGGTACATGCTGTAGGGTGGACATTGTGGAGAAAGCCGCGCAGGATATTGAGCCGCCTGGAAGAGACGTGGACCCGTTGGAACTTACCTCGACAACCTCGACCAAGAACGCCAAGAGCTACAAAGCACGTACCAAGTTTTGGCACGACAAGCGCATAGCAAAGAAGGAATTTCATGAGGGAGACAAAGTACTGCTGTTCAATTCACGACTTCGATTGTTCCCAGGAAAACTTCGCACAAGGTGGTCCAAACCTTTCACAGTTCAGAAAGTTCAACCATATGGTGCTATCACAATTTGGACAGAACGAACTGGAAGCTTCACAGTTAACAGGCACCGCCTCAAGCATTACTTTGTAGATGAGCGAGTAGAGAGAGAGGAAGTTTTAGCTCTCTCAGATCCCCCGGATTTGAAACTTTGAAAACTCTTATGGTCGAGCTACCGACCTAAACCTAGCGCTCTTGGGAGGCAACCCAAGTTTTTGGATGATTTTAATTCTTATGCATAATTTTTCTTTGTCATTAGTTAGTGTTTTAGATCATAGTTTTGTTTTTCTTTTATTTTTGCTTTTCTAGAAGGGATTGCTACTAATTTGATATCTCTATATGTTGTAGGAAGAAGAGGTTGCACATGGGAATTTTTCCAGAATTTTTCCAAATTTTTCCGAGCATCCAGTGAACATCACATCACGGCTTGGTGAACCCCATGGGGTTCACCGTGACGTGTACTGTACAGTCTGCCCAGGCTTTGTAACCAGAGGACTTCACGGGCAGGTGAACCCCAGGGGGTTCACCGGTATTCTATATGCGCAGAAACTATCCAGTAAGCTTCATAGGCAGGTGAACCCCATGGGGTTCACCACGATTCCGAAGACCAGAAATTTTCCAGAATGCTTCACGGGTCGGTGAACCCCAGCAGGTTCACCCGTGCTTCTGTTGCATCCACCCGAACTCAGTAAACTTCACGGGCTGGTGAACCCGGGCGGGTTCACCAGAATTTCGAGTCGTGCTCAGCCGAGTTAGGGCATCGCACGCGTAAAGTTTCCGCCGCCCTCCAATCTCGGTGAAATCCCGTCGATTGTGCCTCTCTCCGATCTGCTCAAAACACAAAGAAGATCCTCGGGGCTTCGATCCGGACTTCCCTTTTCTGGTATCTTCTCTAAGCAAGTCGCGATCTCAGTTTTTACGCATCCGTTGTTCTTCGAGTTTTTCAGCCGATCGCCGCCGCCAACCGTTTTCGACGAAATCGACCGGATCGTGCCGCCTTCTTTCCTTCTCAACACTCAACGGCGATCTCTCAGGTTCTGATTTACGATTCCTTGCAGTCTGATCATGCTATTCTCGCCTCTTTCACACCGGATTTTCGTATCGACTTTTCTCGCCGACTTCTTCTGAACTGCCACTACTTCCGTTTTGTGAGCACCGCCGACCAGATCTTACAGTCGACACTTACCAACCACCTTCCGATCAGCCCAGCAACAATGCCTCCAAGGACGAAGGCCATGGCCAGCAAGAGAACTTCACGCCCTCAACAGGCGCTGTCAGATTCGTCTGCCACGGACGACGAGGAGTATGATTTGACGCCTACACCTCCTTCCTACCGGCCTTCTTCGGCTACGCCAGGTTCTTCATCTCGTCGCAGTCGCACACCCGCTAGCCGACCACAGCCATACGTGTCTCCCCCGAACGAGTTCGGGATTATCTTCCGGAACGCTGCGCAAGAGGCACGGTATCAAATTCTGCGACAACGCCGCGTGCTCAATACGCGGTATCTTGATCGAACTACCTTACAGATGCTAGGGATGCTTGGAGACTTTGACTTGATATATGCATCCATAGGGTGGGAGCAATTTCAGCAGCTATTCTCACCCACCTACATCAGTACCACACTGGAGTTTCTGAGTTCATTGGAAGTTAAAGCTGATCCTATACTTGAGGATGATCCAGGCCATCTATCCTTCCGCCTGGGTAATATCGAACACATCCTCACTCTTTCACAGTTTCGCGATATTTACGGTTTTCCAGAGCCTAGTGCACGCAGAGTCCCCACTGAGTATAGTGAGCAAAACTTCTGGGGCGCTGTCACTAACGAGCACATCTACTCCGCTCACACAGCTCGTGCTTCCAGTCTGTGCAACCCAGTGATCAAGTACGTTCACCGCGTATTGGCCCACACTCTCTTCGGCCACGGTGAAAGTGACGGTATGGTTCGACAGACTGAATTATTTTATATCTGGTGCATGCTCCACAGTTTTAGAGTCGATTCAGGATATTATTTGGCAAAGCATTTCAGCTGCGTCGCCCGTTCTTTGAGGGGGGCGATAGTTATTGACGGCTTGATCACACCTCTGGCAGTTTCCCTCGGCATCATTCCCTATAGCACATTGGAGGCTACCGGCAACAACAGGCTCGACATCGAGTCCTGCATTGCCATGAAGCTGATTATACACAAGGGAGATTCATATTGTGTGACATTCAAGGGGAGCCCCTTCTACTTGCCTTTGCCAAATCCAGAGCGCACATCTATCCGCGTTCGTGGAAACTGGCGCATCCAGCCAGTTGAGGACGCACAGCCCGATCCAGTAGACACAGCACCACCAGTACCGGGAGCATTCTCTTTTGGCGGTACCTCTTCTCGCGATTTCATGATATCTGTGTTGCAGGAAATCAAGGAGGAACAGCTCCAGCAAAGAGAGTTGATCGATCACATGGACACCACTATCTCTCACATGCAGCAGGACTACGCCGCTCGATGGGAATCAAATGAAGCTGGTATGCAACGCTAGCACAAAATGTTGAGCTCTATTTGGGGGAAGCTATCCGCGATAGATGAACGCCTCACTTTCGCATCCGAGGAGCACAGGGCTCAGATGGACATCTCCTCCGACAGCGTTTTTCCTTCAAATGAGGAGTTGAGCCAGATTATAGTGCGCGTGGGAAGAAGAAGAGCTCGAGCTCGAGAGCTTCTGGCTCCCGCTCGCGCAAAAAGAAGTAGCTGCCCCCGGATATCTGTTTCAGCATCCACTCCTCTCACATCATGGTATTGCATAGAGGACTATGCAAAATTTTACAGTGGGTGAGCTTTCTATATTTCGATTTCTATTTTCTTGCTTCATGTGGCTATTTGAGTGTGTTCTCTTGACTTGCTATGTTTGGATGGATGTTTTTATTTTGTGACGGTTGGATATTATGTGGCATTGTATCTTATATGCCATTATATTCGTGGGCCTAGTCCACATCTTCAGGCCCCACTCTATGACAGTTATGTATGACACTTTGCACTTTACTTTCATGCTTATATCAGTACTTTGCTATGATGATTGTGATTTCATGCTATGAAAATCTTGAATGATGTTATGATGCTTATTATTCGTGAATTCATGCGTCTATCATGAGATTTGTCCTATGAAAGCTATTTCGAAATTTTTAAAGTTGAATACTTGATTGGTTGAGAATAATCAAAAAATTAAGTCTGGAGTATACCTCCTTGTTAGAAATACTGTTTGACCATATCCATATGTTTTATGATTTAGAAATTTTGTGATTTGGATTGATTTTGAGATGTTCATTAGTGGGTCAAACATTGATATGATTGTTGAATCAATTCGAGCTTGCAACTTACATGAGAATCATATTGAGATACACATTTACTTAGTTATTCTTTGAATTCCTCTCTGTTGTTGGGGAAACACTTCATTTGTTAGAAAGGATATGTTATTAAAAAAAAATAATAAATAAATCATCACCCTTAGATTCCTCTACTTGGCACTGCCAAAATTTGCAGTGGTACCGAAGGATGTGAGTTGAAATCTAAAGGATGTGAAATGAAATTAATAAAAAGACTCCTCTACTTGGCATTGCGAAAAATTGGCAATGGTACCTAAGGTTATGAGTTGAAGTCTAATGCAATAATCAGTATATCATACTCCACATAAAACATTGGAGTTAACCCCAACGATTTGATTTGGAAATACTAGAATTGCATGAGTGTGGTGTGTAGGCTTGGTTGAATCCTATGTTCGCTGCTTACTAGGTTGTTTGACATCTAGCTATTGTGGGATCAAACTATTGAACACTTAAAACAACCATTTACTTGATTTCTCCTGATTAGATCATGGATTGCTATTAAATATTTTTCTAACTTAGATGTATACCTTGATACAAAAGATTGTTCTTATACCTATCCTGTATTTTATCTTATTTTATTGCTTGAGGACAAGCAAAGATTTAAGTCTGGAGTATTTTGATACATCGCTTTTTGGTAGTGATTTTCATAGTTATTTCATGCTAAATCTAGGCTTATTTTAACACTTTTATACTCATTATAGCCTTATTTCCTTCATATCTTCGGAATCTTCACTTTTTGGCACTTTTATTGAATTTCAGATAAAAACGCCATTTTTTCGACATATTTTGAAGATTCTGAGGCCGCGGGATGATTTCTTGTGTGGAAAACAAGCTGCCTGTCAAATTTGGGCTTATTTGGAGTTAGCCTGACAATCACGGCCAGGTGAACCCCGTGGGGTTCACCATCCCAATCGCCAGCCTGCGTATCTCACAGAGAACATCATGGCCGGGTGAACCCCAGCGGGGTTCACTAGAATTCCATTTGACCGAAAAACTGTCCAGAACACATCATGGCCAGGTGAACCCAGCGGGGTTCACCGTGCTTCTTTTAGCCGAACCCTCAGAAGACATCACAGCCAGGTGAACCCGGCGGGGTTCACCGTGATTCTAACCCAGGCTCGCGAGCAACCCGACCCACACTCGGTTTTCCTTCGATTTCTCACCCGTTCGGAGGCCAAATTAGGCAAGTAAGGTGTCTATGGAAAGCTCTTTCAGAGGTGAACGCAGAGGACATAACAGCCCCAATTTTTATGACCTAATCATTGAGCATTTACGCGAATAACAGAGGCGAGCGGAAGAACACGGCGACAAAGGCGATTTTTAGAGATTTTCGGCGATTGAGACACACGATCATCACGATTTCTTCAGGATTCCTTCGGTTCATCGTCTCCTTCCCCTTAGCTTCGTTTTCTTATACTTTTTTGTCATTAAAAGAGAGATTTTGAGTATTTCAATGACAATTGTAGCATAAACCCTATTTCAGGGCTTGGTGGAAACCCTTTGATTATTTTAACTGCAAACTTTGTATCTATTTTCGTTCTTTGGTATAAACTTGTGAACATATTTTACTTCGACATACTTATTTCATGATTTTATCTTGGCCGAATATTTTCACGTGTTAGCCGTTACGATTCATATCGAGAGAAGGATCGTAAGGGTCGAACCTCCAAGTAAAACTTGCGAGACCTCGACACGAGAGTGCTTTGTCCTCGCTCGAGGATTTCATAGTCTGCTATAGAACTCATTGGGTTCGCCTTAGAACGACCCACCGCGAGAGTAGGAGGTCGGTCTAAGACGAACACTGGGGTGTTTCACTCGAGAGAGGGCATCTTGTACCCTAGGGTTAGACTCCTTTTGCAAAAACAATAAACCAATTAGCTAATATCTTTCTTGTGCAGTTAAGATTATCATTGTGGTGGAAACCGTAGCCCTGAATTCTCTCTCATATCTTTTCTCTACCGACGTATCTGTGATTGCTTATTTACGATTTCTGTTCTCAAACCCATGTTTCGATTCGCCTAGCTATTAGGACTCGGACTTTCTAGTACTCAACTTCGCTCCCTGTGGGATTCGACATCTTTTATATTACTTCGATAGAACCGTGCACTTGCGGTCGTGTCACCGACTTATGCAAAATTCCTGAAAGACATCTTATCAAATAAGAGGAAGCTAGAGGATCAAGGGACTGTTGCACTTACTGAGGAGTGCAGCGCCATCATTCAGAACAAGCTCCCTCAGAAACTTAAAGACCCAGGCAGTTTCTCCATACCCTGCCCAATTGGGGAGATGTCCTTTCAGAGGGCTTTGTGCGATCTAGGAGCAAGCGTTAGCCTCATGCCACTTTCACTTTGTAAAAGGCTAGACTTAGGAGATTTGCAACCAACTAATATTTTCATACAGCTTGCAGACAGATCTGTATGCCACCCAGTTGGTATTTTAGAGGATGTACTTGTTAAAGTAGGAGATTACTTTATTCCTGCTGATTTTATTATTTTGGAGATTGATGAGGATGACAGGCTCCCTATCATTCTGGGGAGATCTTTCCGGGGAGACCTTTCCTTGCTACTGCTGGCGCTGTCATGGATGTCAAGAATGAGAAACTGACATTGAACATCTGTGGCAACGTTATTCAATTTGATTTAACTGACACCTTGAAAAAACCTTCTCTTGCAGGTACATGCTGCAACATTGACATTGTGGAGAAAGCTATATAGAATGATGAGCCGCCTAGGAGAGAAGTGGACCCGCTGGAACTTGCTCTGACTAATTCTATTAACAAGGATGATAAAGGAGAGGCTGAGGTTCTTGCTGCATTGCTGGAAACTGATGCAAGCGAAGATAACAAGGAAGAAGAAATTCAGGAGACTCGGGAACAAAAGAAAATTGAACTCAAGAACTTGCCCAGCACTTTGAGATACAAGTTCTTGGGCGACGATTGTACATGCCCCGTGATTGTTAGTGCGGCGTTGGACAAGGAGCAAACCGAATTACTGCTTAATGAACTTCGTCTCCATAGGAAGGTAATAGGTTACTCATTAGATGACATAAAAGGAATTAACCCCTCTATTTGCATGCACAGGATCCTATTGGAAGACAACAGTAAACCTTATGTAGAGCTCCAGCGCCGACTAAACCCGCATCTAAAGGATGTAGTGAAGAAAGAAGTGCTCAAACTACTAGACGCCGGAGTTATATATCCAATTTCAGACAGCTCTTGGGTAAGTCCAGTACATGTTGTACCCAAGAAAGGCGGCATCACAGTGATAAAGACCGAGGCAGACGAGATGATACCTACGCTCACGGTCACGGGATACAGGATGTGCATAGACTACAGGAAGTTGAATTCGGCTACGCGAAAGGATCATTTCCCTCTTCCATTTATAGATCAGATGTTAGATAGATTAGCGCATAACTCTTATTTTTGCTTTTTGGATGGCTTTTCAGGTTTCTTCCAGATCCCTATCCACCCGGATGACCAAGAGAAAACAACTTTCACATGTCCCTATGGCACATATGCGTACAGAAGGATGACCTTTGGCCTCTACAACGCCCCCGCGACCTTTCAGCGAGTAATGATGGCCATATTTTCTAATTTTAACGAAGATTTCATGGATATATTTATGGATGATTTTTCTGTATATGGTTCTTCATTTCATCATTGTTTGTCTAATTTGTCTAAGGTTTTGCAGAGGTGCGAAGAGGTGAACCTAGTCTTGAACTGGGAGAAGTGTCACTTCATGGTCAAGGAAGGCATTGTCCTTAGGCACCTAGTATCTGAACGAGGGATAGAGGTGGACAGAGCGAAGATTGAAGTCATCGAACATCTCAAGCCACCTACATTAGTAATCAAGTATGCCCATGCATCTAGCTTATGCAACCCAGTGATCAAGTATGTCCACTGCGTGTTGGCCCACACCCTATTTGGCCACAGCGAGAGTGATGGTATGGTTCGGCAGACCGAGCTATTTTATCTCTGGTGTATGCTTCACAGTTTCAGAGTGGACTCTAGGTACTATCTGGCAAAGCAATTCAGCCGCGTCGCCCGTTCTTTGAAGGGGGCGATAGTGATTGGCGGCTTGATCACACCTTTGGCAGTTTCTCTGGGCATCATCCCCTACGGCACATTGGAAGCTACTGGCAGCAACAGGCTCGACATTGAGTCTTGTGTTGCCATGAAGCTGATCATTCACAAGGGTGATTCATATTGCATGACATTTAAAGGGAGCCCATTCTGCCTACCCTTGCCGAACCCAGAGCACACATCAGTCAGAGTCCGTGGAAACTGGCGTATCCGGCCAGTTGAGGACGCACAGCCCGATCCAGTCGACACTGCACCACCAGCACCAGGCGCCTTTTCTTTTGGTGGCACCTCTTCTCACGACTCTATGATGTCTGTATTGCAGGAAATTAAAGAAGAGCAACTCCATCAACGGGAGATGATTGATCACCTGGACACCACCGTTACCCACATCCGGCAGAACCAATCTTCGCATTGGGAGTCCATGGAAGCACACATGCAGAGACAACACAAGATGATGGGATCCGTCTGGGAGAAGATATCGATCATGGATAATCGGCTATCTGCACTCTCCGAGGAAACAATAGCTTGCATGAACATTTCTTCCGACGAGGAGGCCGAGCCCGACTATAGCGCACACGGTAAGAGCAAGAGCTCTCGCTCGCGCAAGCGGAGGTAGCCCCCCCCCCCCCCCAATCAGCATCGGCGTCATCATCCACTCATCTCACATCATGATATTGCATAGAGGACTATACAAACTTTTAGAGTGGGTGAGCTTTCTATACTTCGGTTTCTATTTTCCTACTGCATGTGGCTATTTAACTGTGATCGCTTGACTTTGCTATGTTTGGATGGATACTTCTATTCTGTGATGGATATTCTGGCATTGTATCTTGTATGCCATTTTATTCGTGGGTCTGGTCCACTTCTTCAGGCCCCACTCTGTGACAGACTTGTATGACATTATTTTTCTTGCTTATGTCCGCACTTTGTTATGGTTATTATGCTTTTCATTCATGCTGTGTAAATTTGTGGGCCTGGTCCACTTCTTCAGGCCCCAACGACACTCCCCACTTGACTGGAGGGCGGCTGTAGCGGTGGCCAAGTCTTTGGTGGATCATCCTCATTCCAGATCAGCACCACCAAGGAAATCTAGTTCACCACCGAAGCGCGGCTTCCTGCCGAGGGCTAGAGTTCCAAAAAGGGGCAGACCCTTTCTCCGGCAGGACAGGGGTTCACCGGGACGATGAGAGACAAATCGTCCTGCGGGAAGGACGAACGCGAATTTGGAGCCATAGGGTTGCTTCTTGTGCGGCGGTCCTCACTGGGTAAAGGATTGTCCGTCCAGGCAGAAACTCATGGCGATGGTAGTGCAGGAACCAGCTGAGGAAGCTGAAACCAACACCGAGGAGGTGAGAATCAGTGCTTTGAGGATTGGGGCGATAGTTGCGAGAGATCTGCCCGTGACAGACATCGAGGATGATGTCCAATTTGGGCAGAGTAGAATTGTCAGGTCTGGTTCAACTCGGTCTAGCCCAAAGCCCACTGGACCGAGAGGTAGCCCAAACCCATGCGGTAATGGAGAAGTCAGAATTCGATTGAAGGGTAAGATCACCCGGTCAATGGGGAATTTTGACCCCAAATTGCAGGGATGGCACGCGATTTCTTCGCAGACCACTTGGAGGCAGACGGACGTAGCGGCGTCCTCTCCGCGGAGATCATATGCAGCGACAACGTCTCTCTTGGACCACGCGAACGTGGGCGATGGCATGGCGGTGTGCGAGGGAAGGCGACTGAGTCCGACGACATCGTGCGTGCGGCAGCAGGCGGAAGGATCAGGAGCGACGGACGCGGCAAGAGGCGGCGTCTCTGCCTCTATTCTTTAAAGCTGCGACGAGGCGATCAGGGAGAGGGATCATCGACAGAGACCTTCGACCTTCGAGAGCAACCAACCATCAAGCGAGCGAAGCTTAGGAGAGCTTCTGGCTGGTGACGAGAGAGTTTTGAGGGAAGACTTTGAGAGATTGGAACTGGCGATAGGGGTCGCTGACGAGGGAGGGGAAAAGGGACACCGACAACTAGGGTCGTTGGGAATAGGGGAGCTTGTAAGCTTTTGAAGGGTAATAAAAGTTTCTTCTCCTCCATCTCTGTTCCCTGCTATATGCTCCTTCACCAGTTCGGGTGGCGATCTCCAATCGGCGACGTCGAGAGATTGAGGGAGGCGGTAGTTTTTCCCTACCGGAGACTTCGGCGAACTTTCCTTGGCGAGCCCGCGAGTGTAGGTGGTGCTCGACGAAGAAGGCGGCAAGAACAGAGCTCGGCGACGCTCGGCGTGAACGTGAAGCAACAGTAACGTTCTGATTTTGATTGGGTCAAGATCGGAACACCAATTTCGCAGGTGGCAAAATCAAGTGCGACCAAATCGGGCAGCCGACATCAGTGTGACGTCAGCAAGGGCAAATCTTAGCAGTTGGCGATTCTAGCATTGACCGGATGACCAGAGGTATAATTTCTGATCTAGGGTTAGGGTTTTCCGGTTGTTTTCCGTGCGATTTGTAATTTGGGGATAAAAATTAATCGGGGAAGTTAGGGTTTCTATTTGGGGTGAGATTTTGCCGAAAACCCTAGTGTCTCACACCCGGTCTGGTGATCCGTCGGACCACCATTAGGCCGGGGCGTGACAATGCACCGCGTGAATCCCTAATCTCCGGGGCGTGAACTCCCTAGGTTTAGGGTTTTCCGGGTGTAAAATCACCCATAAATTGAAAACTCTAACCCTAATTCTCCGTCCAGAACTTTTATCCCCAAATCAGAAAATCAGCCGAAAAGATCGAAAACTTAGTTTAAAAATTACTTTCTCTGGTCAAACCAATTTTGACCAATCAACGCCACGCTGCTTGATTTTTGCTTCGGCTGACGTCAGCCCTCCCGATCGAATTTGCCGCGCGCGAATTTGCCCTTGCTGACGTCGTTGCTACGTCAGCCACCAAATTTTACTCAAAATCGAATCACCGCTCCGATTTTGACCCGGTCAAAATCAAGCGTCTGCCTCGAAACGGACGCGGATCGCGTTCGTCTTCTTCCACGCAATTTGCGACCCCGCCTGCGTCGCCGCTGCCATCGAGCGCCGCCACGCTTGTGAGCTCGCCGGAGAGGAAAGGAGCTGGCAAGGGAAAGACGCCGTCTGTGTCTTAGCCTTGCCGCCGACCGGAATTCACCGCTGTGAACACCAGAAGCAGAGGAAACAATGGAGAGGGGTGGAGAGGAAAACTCGGATTTTATTCCTCTCTGAAGCTTACAAAACTCCTCTAGAACTCTCAGGCCCCGGCGACCCTCGTCGCCCGCCCCTCTCCCACGTAGTCCTCTCGTCGGCGACGCCTCCGTCGCCGGTTTACATTCACTCAACTCTCCACTCGTCGGCAGCCTTACTCGCCGCTGCTTACAGCTCTCGGCTCTCTCTCTCTCTCTGCCTGGAGAGGACGACGGTGCGCCTTGCCGTCGTCGGTGGTGGCGCACCCGCCTGGCACTGCTTGCGCCGCTCACCCGAAGATCCCGCCGTCCGCGTCTTCCTCTAGAGACTTCACCAACGCCGCTCGAGCAACCGTGTCTGACGCAATCGAGGAAGAGGCCATTGACGCGGACGAAAGTCGCGTCCCGTTTCTAACAGTGGGTCAAACATCTCTGTTTGACTATACTGTTTGGGCTGAGTTTGGGCTTGGGTAGGGCCATTGATCAGAGCCTGATACCTGGGAGTGCCGACTTGAGCTCATTTATAATATAGTTCAACCTGAGCCGACTGAAATCACTCTTCGCTCCGCCTCCCTGTCTGCGCCCTGCGGGAAGTAGAAGGATGCCGGTGCGATGGATCCCCAAGTTCGGCCAACATTTGCTCTCAGCTTACCGCCCCGCCCTTTCTCCCTCTTCTTCCCGATGCATCGCGTCAATGGCGTTCCCCGTGAATCCCTCTATCCAGAAACCTGTTTCCTCGTACTCTTTTTTCGCAGGCCTCCGCAACGGGCCGCCGGGTTTGGGGTTTTACCCCCCAACGCAGTTTCTACGGGTAACTTTTGATCTCCCTTCTTTTTGATCGCCAGTGGCCAATCGAAACATTTTCGGCTGAGATACAACTTACATTTTTGCTAATTTGGGCGATTCTATTTCATTCACTTTATTATTTGATATTTTTTACCTTGTTTATCTCTTGATGGAATTTAGGCGACTCAATCACGTTTCTATGCGGCAAAGGAGAGATCGAGGGCGCCTCTTACGCCCGTTACTTCTAAAGTGAAAAAATATAAGCTCAAGTCTTACTCGTAGGTTTGGTTTATGATTCAGTCTTGTGGGAAAATTTTGCCCTAGAATGTTTATCCCTTATATAATCTTCTTTCTTCTTCTTCTTCTTGGTTTTTTAAGGTCTTTTAAGTTCAGATTTAGGACCATGCATGATGGACAAATACGGCGATGGAGGGCTGGTAAGCGACACAATGCACACTTGAAGGTAATTCTTTACCTGATCCAACAATACCTGCATGATTAGTTCTGGTTGTTGTTTAACTGGAAAAGAGTAGCGATGATTCAAGCAAGGTGCAAAAAAATATTATCTTTCCATATTTTATACGTTGGTAAAACATAAACAGTTTTTTCTCGAAGGTATCTGTGCTGAAAAACTGATTAGTGGATCTTGTTTATTTAGCTGATAAGATATCAAATAGGATTCTTACTATACCTTCTGGTTTGGTTTTAGATAAACAGGCAGGCTAAAGTGATATGCTTGTTTCTTATCTAATGTTAAACAACTTCAACTTCAATTTTTTGTGGTAGAACTGATGAGAGTTTCCTGCGGTCAACCAAATCATATGCAATTCTATTTGAGCTTGCATTATAACCAATCTTATCAAAGCTTATACCTGCAAAAGGAGTTTAGGTGAATGCATTAAGCAATTGTGTATGCAGGTGCATATGCATATCCATTCAATATCTTTTTATTAAAAAATATATAATATTGATTCTATTTTTAAAAAAAAAAATATTGAAGATTTATTCAATATAAGCATTCTCAGTAATGCTATTCTTATGAAAAAAGGAATAACATATGAGTTTCCAACACAACAATGAGAAAAAAACATTATTTTATGCAAAAAGCTAAATGTACAAATTAGCAATCTTCTTTTAGGTATGAAATATGATACCTTGGTTTAGTCCCATATTGAAATAAGAATAAATTTATGACAATATATAAGGTCCAAAAATCTTACTACTATTATCTTATTCTTGGGCATTTTTAGTTGGGCCATGTGATTGCAAGCTTATCAAGTTAATTTTCCCATTAGCCAAGTTGTAATAAATGATATCAAAGCAAACCTAGTTTTAGACATGGTGAGAGCTATGGATGGTAGAGTCACTATTAGGCTTGCCTCACATGTTGACTAAAGATGACTTTGTATTGTGAGTCAAACCCTAATGAGATGTCAAATTTTAACATGGGGAAATAGTGGCACCTCAATAACTCAATTTAGCTCCACATCAAATGCCTCAATAACTCAATTTAGCCCCACATCAAATGTAAGAGGAGAATTGTAATGGTTTATAAGACATAACAAGCTTATTTCTATTAACTTGATTTTAAGTATTTTCAATTAGGTCACATGGTTTTATGTTTATCAAGTTAAGAAGTTATCCTTTTCATTAGACAAGTTGCAACACCCTGCCTTCATTAGAATCATCATTGAATTAGATTTCTTGTGTATGGAAACTTGATTGTATGATTGTTATGGCTCGACCCTCAGCTCTTGGCTCCTTGGGCTCTCAGCTTAGCCCAGCCTAGCCCTCGACGCTTGGCTCTTGGCTCCTTAACCCAGCCTTAGGCCAACCATAACCAAGCCAGGTCTAGGGACTCCGAATCCCGGCCGGATAAACCGCACAAATTTCATCTGCAGCCCAATGGTTAAAGGGTCATGACTCGTGAGGGTCATATCTAGGGGTCGAATCATGTTGCAGATGAAATTTGTGCGGTTTATCCGGCCGGGATTCGGAGACCCTAGACCTGACTTAGTTATGGTCGGCCTAAGGCTGGGCTAAGGAGCCAAGAGCCGAGGGCTAGGCTGGGCTGGGTTGAGAGCCCAAGGAGCCAAGAGCTGAGGGTCGGGCCATAACAATGATCGGGAAGAATGTTATTTTTGTGAAGCCTAATAACTAATAAAAATTATTTAAACTAAAGATATTATTTAATTTGTATTAACCAATTAATATTAGGGGTGGCAACCTAACCCAGTTCAGACAGGTACCCAACCCGACTGGACCAGTTTAGGACGGATTCGAGTACCCGATTAACTAAATGAGACGGGTTCAGGTTTGATAGATTGGGTTTTAAACGGGTTCGAGTTTAGGGATGCAGATACCCGGTACTCGATACCCTATTTCAATAATAAATATAAATATTTTTTTATTATTAAAATATAAATAATAAAATAACTATTATATAAATATTTGTTACTATTAAAAATATAAAAATAATAATAAATAATTATTATATAAATATATTTATTTTTATTTTTAAATTATATTTTATAAATTATAAAAAATAAATAATTTTATTTTTTATTTAGTCAGGTACCCGTTTAAATACCCAACCCAGGTTCGAGTTATATAATAGGATACCCGACCTGGGTTGTAGGTCGGGTTCAGGTTTAGAGTAAAAACGTGGGTACCCGATCGTAGCCACCCTTAATTAATATGCATTGGATGCTCAGATGCCACATGGAACATGCTGTCCACTTTGCTTTAATTAGATTGCATAAACTAGTCTATTGTATATTACAATTAGTGCTTGTTTTATCACTTGCTTATACACGTTGATGCTCATATTCCTCTTCTAAATCTGATGAAGTTGAGAGAACTTTTTTTCCTTGTAGACAATGTTTAGCATCTAACTAGTTGTTCAAGCATATGCACATTTTAACTCATTTTATTCATTCTACTTCACTTGTCATTCAACACTTCATCGTGTACCAAAAGAAGATTCAGATACTATTGTAGATATCAAAGCAATTAGTAGATCATGTATAGCAGAGACAACAGAGTATAATTTTTTTATTGATCCCTGCTATAATATTGTATCAAAATTTTTTAATTGATTTTCTTAAAAGTTGTATCATTTCTATTATTAAGTAAAATGTCACTTCACTAATGTTAAAAGATATGCCTACAAAAGTATTTTTTTATTTTAAATACTATATTTTACTAGTAATATTTTTAGTGCTGCAGATTAATGGGGGTTGATGGAATAGGTGCAATTTTATTTCCCTATTTATAACACTTATACTAATGGAGACAGTTCAGTTTTTTTTCTCATTAGCCCCATCTAATTCTATATTTCTAGTGCTATAGATTATTTCTATTTGTAGAGAAAATATGAATAAGTAAAAAAATAATTTATGATTAAATTATTTAACATGTTTTGAATAATTTGTTTATCATTAGTTAGCTTGAATAATAGAATTATAAAAACATCTAAATTAGTATGCAATAATTTAGCATGCAAATTCATTTGGCCTTTTTTTTGTTATAACACAAAGTCAAAGGATCTTTATGATTTATAAGCATACAACAATTACCATATTGTAAGTAGTTTTCCATTTAGTGTTTGTATTAAACTTAAATTTTTTATATGATAATAAAAGCTACAATAATATATAGTTTTAAACTTCTTATTCTCTAGGTTTAAAACAATCTATAGAGTTGGCATTTCTTAATTTATTAACATGCTTATCTATTTTTATTATACCATCTTGAACACAAGTTAAAGCATACAACAAGTGCGATGGAAATAAAAATGACCAATCATTTTAGTTTTATGCTGCTTTTAAAGAGAAACAAGACTATTATTATTACTCATATTATTAAAAGTTGAAACTAACCAGAAACAAATTATTAATTATATTATAAACAAGAATTTAAATACTAATCCATACTAGTGTACTATACATACTGACTTGCATTGACATGCCAATTGGTACCTTTAATAATATTATATATACATATGTCAGGACAAACTCTATACTGATACAAGTTAGACTGGTATGAACTATTTGTCATGCCCAAAATTAGTGCTAATATTTTTTTCTTTTTCTGATGCTAAAATGGAGAGCCACGCAAGACTCCGAAAGAAAACAGTCCCACACAAGGGACAAAATAGTACACGGGTGCGATTGGCAGACGTGAACACCCACATCTCAGCCTAACCCAACAAATTGAAACACTGCGCAGACGATGGTGCACACACGCGAACAGCGGATACCACATAGGGCGTTGGGGAAGGGCCAGTCGCATGTAGGCGACTAAATACCCACATAGAACACATAGAATAGCACACAAAAGTGACAGGGTTGCATGCACCGAGAAGAGGGGAGAAGCTGCCTCACTTAGACGAGCAAAGGAGAAAGCAAGAGGAGTGAGGGACCTCATCCGCCTAAACGTGGGATCGAATGTAGGACGCACACGCAAGCAACAGAGCATGACAACGCTAGAAAACACAGAAGCAAGGGTCATTGGGAAACGTGCGATGCTGAGAAATAGAAACAATGAAGTTCGCCGGAAAACAAGAGGCCACGAGAGAGATTACCTGGGCGAGACTCTAACCCACTGGCTCCACTACTGCACAACAAACTAACTGAGAAATAGGGTTGAACTCTTCGACGTTGAACTGCCTACCACACACCACTGGTCGCCGGAGATCACCGTAGATCGTTGGAAAACGAGAGGGAGAAGGGAGACCTCTTGGTGCTCTAAACCACACACCACACACCACCGAAGTTCGCCGGAGGTTGATGGAATATCACCGGAAATCGTCGCCGGAGACGAGAGGAAGAGGTGTATCTACCATTGCACGAGCACACGTGTGTCTCCTGAAGCCGAGCAGCTCATCCCATGAACGTCAAGATCTCACCGATTCACTCCCCTCTCCCGAGCGTCCAAGAGTCAAGGCATTGGTGGCTTAGCCAACTGTACAATGTACCATGTGGCCATCGCTTGCTTGCACACGCTAACGGTGTCCAAAACATCCACGCCACGCGGTTGCCATCGCTCGATGATCGAGGCTCGGGGTTCGCTACATTCGTCCATGTGGCGTCACCTTCGTGTAGACGTTGAGACCGCCCGCTGCAACTGCACCACGTGGCCTCTCGTTGCTGGTCGAGGACGCCGCGCGGTTGCCATCACTCGATGATCGAGGCTCGAGGTTGGCTACGTCCATCCATGTCGCGTTACCCTACAGATGTTGAGACCGCCCGCTGCAACTGCGCCACACGGCCTCTCGTTTTTGGCCGAGGATGCCGCCATCCTCGCCCATTGCGCTCGGCCTGCTCACATCACTGTCGACCCCGACCGATGTCAGCTGCATGCATCGGCGGCTCTGCCTCACTGCTCAAGCTCGTCGTCCGTCATGCATGAGCCATGTTGCATCGTCTTTGCATGCCGGTGCTTGCCTCTCCAGCTTGCTTGCATTCGTTCCCTTTGGTGCTGCTTGTCTGGATATCCTAGAGCCTGCTTGGATGCTCTAGAACTCACCTTCACGAGCCGCCACACACCTGCGTCAACGCTGCTGCCGCTGCGCGCTCATGCCAAAGCCGCCGCTTCCCTTCTGGATTGAGCTCTAGCCTTGAGTGGGCTTCAATCCGGACTAATTTTGACGTAGTCAATAGCCCAGATTGGTCAAATCAGGCCTAACACTATCCGTAATGGATAATATAAACCGGTTTTAAAAATCTTAGTTATAAGTTTGTAAAGTTCCATAATTTTGCATAACATTAACATTTGAAAATCTGCAATAATGGTGTAATGGTCCTAGATGGACGGGTACGTGTTGTATGTACCGCCATTTTGTGGTATTGGTATGTATCAACAATGCATGTACCAATAGTGGACCGGCATGTACCAACCAATTGGTATAGACTGATTTTTAAAATCATATATGCAATAACCAATATAATAATGAATAATTTAATTTTTTGCATAAATATCAAAAATTAAAGAAAATGCAAAAGTAAGTGTAAAGTTTAAATAATTTTATTTTATACTAATAAACTATTTTTAAAACATTCATATGCATAGTTTGTTTACTAATTTTTTATACCTAGGTTGTAAAGTCTTGTGTATATATTTTTAGGTAAATTAATAAATAGTTCTTCATGATACACAATATGTTTAGTTAATTCTCTTCTATTTAATTCTTGCTAAAAAATAAAAAGTTTGCAAAATTGGAAGAAAAATCTTAGAGTTGCATGGCATGAGTAATATCATTCTCATGACTTTTAAGATGGTGAGATAAGTGGTCAATCTCGTTTCTTGATTTTGAATGTTATTTATTTTTTCTATTATGCATTGTGCCATCTCTTCACTTTCAATCATAGCAAAATCATACCCATTTTGAAAGTCACTTGTGCTCTTTCTTTATATTGACTTGGTTAAATTAGTATCACTAGGAGTCACTTCTATGTTATTGTGAGATTGAATATAAATATCATGTTCAGCATTCTCAAGATTGTTCTCTTCATATTAATATATTTTTTCATGTTAAGATTATTTTGTTGTTCAGAAACATCATTAGCGTTGTTTGACTCTATAATTTTGATTTTTTGATTTTGCACTTCCCTAACAAAACATATAATTTATTATGAAATGTTGTCATTATTTCTATAAAATAAAATAAACAATCTATTATTTAGAAAAAAGTGAATATATATCTAAAGATTTGTAGATAATGAAATATTAAATAAATGTTTATAACTTTTATAATAAATTTACGATAATTGAAAACTATCTAGTTCATAAGTAGACTTTGCTTTGAGCCTTTAATCCGACTTGGCTTCTTGACCAACTAGTAATAAAATTGAGCTCAATGGAAATTGATAGAAAATTAAGAAAACTTTTTATGCCTTTAAGAGCTCGAAGTCAATAATACCTCTAATAAACAGCTTATAATTGTTTATAGGGGCAAGACGTCATTTTGCAAGCTATATGACATTCAATGGCCCATGGACCAGTTTGGCTACCTTTATACATATGTGATGTGGTAGACCTCCACATAAGCATATGCAATTGCATCTGCTGTATTTTATAAAACGCATATCTACATGTGAAAAGGCTGAAGCAAAAGTCTCTTGTGCAGTTAACAAAATCATATTTTCTTAGTTTCTTTCATTGATAGTGTAGTTAGAATCATAAGAGCAACTTGAGAATGGCAAGGTAAACAGGTAAATATTTCCTAGTAAGGGTTGAGTCACTTGGCTTACTAGAACTCCATGAGGCCACATATTCACATGCAGTGGCCTTTGACATTGCATATCTGGTACCTTATTCAAATATGTGATTCACCAATTTATGCTGTCCAATTAGAGCAATGGATCATATATTTACATATGCAGTGCATATAATTTGAACTTTGAACATGAAATCTGGCCTAAGTAAAACCAAGACACGTTTGCTAGTTTGTTTTGAGTCACTTCTATACGTTTGTAGGTTCCACAACAAGTGAATAATTCATCACCCCTTCTCTAATACATAAGATGAAGCCCATTCCCTAGAAGTGAAGCTCCTTCCCTTCTTGTTTATACTTCTTTGCTGCTCCTTTTTTACTTTAATTGTTTATATCAAATTAGTTCTCAACGTCTTTTTAAATTATAAATATAACTAATTTGAAATGTTTTTTTCAGAAGGATTGTATATGCATCTATTTATGCACATACGTGTTGCATATGCTCTATGTATTAATTAACTGCAGACTGTCTATATGCATTTTTTAAGATCTTGCTAGTGCTATTACTCGCCCATATACTCGGAACTCCTATAACAATCACTAATATTGAAGTCCTCTAAGCAAAGTTAGAAATGATTACTTATGTCAAGGGTTGTAAATTTGTGAAAGGGTTGCACTTTTCTGGCAAGAAATCATCAAGAGCTATCGATTGCGTTGCACCTATTAAATTACAATTACGTTGTTGGTTGGAAGTAACTGATGCACTATTTAATAGTTGAATACTTTCACTAATTAAATTGAAAAGTGACATAAATATCTTCTGAAAGTCCTCTGGTTGTGAGGAGACATTTATAATTAAAAGTTGATTTAGATTTGGCTAGAATTCCTTTCTTGCCTTCCTTCTTTTGATGGGGAGGTTTGGTTGGGGTAAAGCGTAAAAAGCTGAATTTGCTAAACAAATGGTTTCTCTTTATGGAAATTCAGACAAACTGCAACCTAGATAGTCTTTCATCCAGGAATCAGAATAACAAGATGCCTGAATCTTGGCTGAAGTGTTGGTGGTTCCTTGAATCATAGAAAATTCTCTTGCTACCTTGTCAACCAAACTATGTTGTTAGCCTACTTATGTCATATCAATACTTGAATCCACGATCAAATTAAAGATGTGCGTGTGGATACGTATATTATTGGCATTTCTGCTAATTAACGGGTATTAATTTAAATTGATTATCAACATACCTAACTAATGAGTCCTTTGGCAAATCCTCATACTGCACTATTATGCAAATAATAGAGGAGGAAAGACTTGAGTATAACTTGCAGGAACATCACTTTACTTGAAGCAGATAGAAACATCCGTTTATGAGTTGGACCATTTTCTTGAAATTATACTGATCAAATGTACACTTCGGAACTGTATGCTCGTATTTGTGTTTGTAGCCTTAATTATGGATTGTTAGAATCATCGACATCTTATGTTAAGTTGAATATTTTAAGATTAAACCAAATGCTTCTAATTCTTTTTCTGGTACTTCATCTTCCAAAAAAGGGAATTATGTACGCACTGATATCCTTCATCTGCTTATATTACCCTTTCTTTTGTTAGATTTGTGCAGGTAATGTTGATTATGTTAGATTGTTGAGTCTTCATCATGTTGGATACTCCTTTTAAATTGTATAAAATGTTTAACTGATCCTATCCTTATAAATAATTAGTACCTTAAAATTATAGGAGTTGTTTATGCATGCATTATGGATTTGTTATCAATGCATTCCCTGTCGATAACAAAATTTTGCATTAGGTTATTTATTTTATAGTACATGGAGAATCAGGAACATGGATCATGCTTCACGATGTTAAATGTGAAAAACACAAACCATTGTTTTGAAACAGTTAGCTGGTAGAATGTCTGCCTGATTCTTTTCCTTCATCGAATTTGATTCAACGTTTTCACACAGTAGGTCTTGTACTGCTAAATTTTCCTGTTATCAATTACCCAACCACTTAAAAGGAGAAACACAGCAAATAACTCTTTTTTTCTTAAACTACTCTCAGAGTTCAGACTACAGGTGCTTTGCTGCTATCTTTGCTTTTTCTCAAGTTAGAAGAATCCCTAAATATAGTTATTGTTTAAAACTTCATATGAATAGTCCCACAAGGTTCATGTGCCATGCAAGTAGTTGAAGTCTTACTAATACGTCCTTCTCAACTTTATTTAATTGCAAATAAGATCTGGTAACATGAACTGGTGTCAAAATGGTCAATACGTGATTCAACATAATATGCAAGAGATACGAGGAGATTGGAGGAGACGAGAAATTTTATTTAGGGTACAGTTTTAAAGGAAAGATTTCATTAGTGCAACTAGTAGTGAAAGTTCAACCTTCTCTATTGGATACTCAAAGAGTTAGAATATGGTGTTCCATAATCCGTACTTAAGGAGCATTGACTTTGGAGTAAGATGAGATTGAGCTGAATTAAGTGGATTAAACCACCTAACCTTTCTAAAGGGCTGTTTTCCAGCTGGTTTTTTTACACTAAAAACGAAGAATTAGTAGACTTTAAAGGTAAATAGGAATCATATCTCAGCATCTACCTCCTGTTCCCAGGCAAAACTTGGGTGGAATGCCATGGTTTTGGTTCATAGGACAGGAGTCAATGAACGAGTACTTTCACCTTTTAACCTGGAGGTCATGAGTACGAATTTCTTTTTCCTCTTCTATTGAAGATAGAGCATGACCTTATTTTAATTAAAAAAAAACCTTCCGCAAACATGGTCAGCTAGAACCAACATCTGAAAGAGGATTTCTTGAAAAATTTTGCTCCTGCGCACCTCAATATTCAGTCATTCGCTGGAGGCAATAAAAAGCCTGAAGAGGTTGCAGTTCTGCAACTATGTCTGTGACTGAACTGGTTGGTTGGGAGCAATCGTCAGAGATTCGGTTTTCATCTTTCTTGATGACTGGGAATCAACATTCTTCATAGGAGATGCTATTAATGGTTTATGATTTTGCTTGTCTGAAATGGTATATTCTTTTTGTCTAGGCTAGAATTGTTTTTGTTGCCAACTCTGATAGTGGAGATTTATGCAGACAAAGAAGGCAAAACGGAGGCTCAGGAGGCCTGAGGTTGTCCACCCAGCTTACGCAAAGGTTATAAAGAAACTGAACTTTTGCGGCTAGTCCCGGAAAAGTTCATTCTATTCTGGGAATGTGAGATTGTGTTTCAATTTGTAAGTCCCGACATCAAAATTGAAATTCATCTACTTGTTCATGACTTCAAGTCTTCGACCGTTGGGATAAAGATAATCTTCTCTGGTCTCTTTCTAGTATTTGAAGGGAAAGAACTAGCCCTCACCAAAATTTTCCTACGGACCTGCAGAACCTATACCTTTTTTTCTGCATTATGCCACTCAGTTTTCAGCATCTACTTGTTAAGCATGTCCGACGACAAACGACAAATAAGATTTTTGCCATTGCTTCATACTCATGGCAGATTGTTGAAGCGCTTAAGCACAGGTTTTCTTGACAGTGCTAAGAATTCTTTTAAGCTATTGTAATAGTGAAACTGTTGCAAGCAGTACCGCAGTTAAATTTTCATGTATCATTTTAGTTTATCTTCATCCAGACGTGTGATCAAAAACCTATGTTTTCCCAATCCTTTATAGGCCCATCTGTTCCCATCTCCGGAGAAAATGAGTCGCAGTGTGATTTGGACAGGAAACATGATTTTGTAAAGTGTATTAATTAGTGGGCTGAACTGTTTGCTTCAAGAAGAAGATAGCAACCATGCTTGTTCAACAACCTTATGTTTTTTGAGACTTATCAATCGATTGGTCAAAGAAACACACTTGGTCAAAGGATGCATCCTGTCAGTTGATTACAATAGAATTGTCGAAGGAAAACTTGCTATACATGTCTAGTTATCAGAAAAGAATGGCACAGTTATGGCATATCTCTAACTAAACATAAGAGTTGTGTAAAAATAAAACATTTGAAGAAGTTACTGAATTATACTTTTGAGTAAATAATGAATATAAAAAATGTTTTAGAACCCAGGTTGGACTGTTCAGGTTTGCAAGAACAGAAAATTGACAATAGCTGGTCATACCAGTAGAACCAGGGTTAACTAGGGTGAACACATACAATGTTTTACGCTCCAATCAGAGCTGATCCATATCTTAATTGAATTGTGGCTCTATTCCACTGGGAGAACTAGGACGAAGCTATCTGTAGAGCCAAAACAATAATTAATCAGCCGAAAGAGTGGCATAGGAGTCTGTATGCTTTAGCTTGCTGCCTTGGTGGAACTCATAAAATACAGGATAAATCTCCTTTTCCTGACAGCCTCCAATCTTCAACTGTGCAGCTATAGTAGGTTGATAAGAGTTGACATAATTTAACTTGACAACTGAATTATTTGATACAATTCTTCAGCTAGCTGTTTAAATTAGAAATCCCTTCATTTCACTTGGATAGCATCCTTCTTTTCATGTTTGGCTTCTAGCATTGGTAGGTATTTCAAGTGTCATACTAAAATTGAGTAGCAAGGCCTATTAACCTTGTGTATCCATAGATTTGTGTCCTTGAGCAGCTGAACAATAATACTCTACGCTTTGTTTGTCATTTTGCTTGCAACTGCATCCGGCTCACTAATCGACAGCTGCTCTTTTTCAGCAGGAGAGAATATAATGCAGAGCACCCGTCCACCCGATGACGCAACAAAACGGTGCACTGAAGCCAGTAACGCCAAACCATCCCATCAACAGATATCAATCACTTTGGCCCCTAAACTTGCATCTTTTTTAAGTTCAGTTCCTCAAACTTACGCCTTGTTGCTTTTTTTCTAGTGCATTTTCAAGAGTTGTCTTCCTTTGTGTTATCATAACATAGTGGATGGTATTGAAAAATGCTGCATTGAAGCGAATCCATCCCATCAACAACTAATATCATGTGTGATTTCTCCCACTAAGTCTAACCTCATCTCCCACTAAATTAATTATTCTTTGACACAGGATTAATTCATTAAAGTTTTCCCTGGACCCTTCTGAAGACACTTCACCTTTTGCTGCAAGGGCCTGCCATCCAAATCCAATGGAGCTGAGTGAGGTGGGCTCAGTGTCTCCAGAGTTAAATTTAATATTTTATAGAGGAGCTTGCACATTCATAGATTATTCGATCAAAAGTAAAATAAAAAAATATATTCTTTATTATTTTTACAATTATAAGAGAGAACGAACTTCTCTGTAATTTTTTTTTATCTCTATCCAGGCCTTTTTTTATTTGAGTATATGTTATATACCATAAATGGACAGACAAGGTTTGTTCTCTTGCATAGAGTTGTCAAGCCAAGCATGCATCAATGGCTTCCATCGGCAACTTGTGATTGATTGAAATCTAAATCAGTCTGCATCTTTTCTTGGCCTCTGACAATTCATTCTCCTCACCCTTCGTTTTGCCTACATGAACAACGAAATAATGGCTACAGTTGGTTCCAATACATGGATTGCATAGCACTCATGAGTTCAATTCAATGGTGGTTCATACTTTCCATCAATCAAAGGAAGAGAAGGGGTTGTGAGCCTAGTTTGAAAGGGGAAGTGACTTGCATTGAATAATGGAGTGGAGAGAATCATTAGGGGTCAGAAAACTTTTTATCCTTGATGATTAATTGTTGGTTAGATCCATGTCTATTCCAATCTCATATCTACCTATGATTTTGCTTGCTTTTTGTTTGTAGAATCTTTGGACATGATCACATGATGGCAGGTCAGCTTCATATAGTGCCTCTTCCTCTTTTTTTTTTTTTTTTATGAAATAGAGAGCTAATTGTAAAAATGTCATCTCAATGACCTCATAAAAGAAGACAAGCACTACATATGTTTTGAATTAAAATGTATAATCAAAATCTAAAATGCTATCACTAATTGAATTAAGTTAACAATAGAGATAGTATTAGTCAAATGAATGACCTAGAAATCCAGAGAGTGAGTAGGGCACCCTAAACTAGCATGTAGGGATTCTTTTTGGTAGGGTTGGTGGAAGAAGCCATATTGATGATTAAAATGAAAAATCATTTTAAGTAGATAAAGAAGATAAGGGGAAGTTAAGGGAGGGATAAGGGTTGGAAGGAAACCCCTTTTCCATGGTGAAAAGAAATATAAAAAGAGGAAGAAAAACAAAGAGATGAAGAGGCTCTTTTAAAATTTCAAATTAAAGTAGGAAAAAAAGTTGTCTAAAATGAATGAAGTGATCTAGCTTCTTTCGAACTACAGTTCCTCAATCATAGCTCTACCATGAAGGATAACTTCTTCTCATAAAAGTTCCCTTATGTTGTAAGCAAAGTCCTACTAGTCTAGAATAGGATGAGCAATACCACAAAACAAAAACATGATTTCTTTATATTACTAACTTTCTTTCTTCCTATACTAAAGATGCTTAACAATTATAGTAGAAAGTGAAGAAACTAGTTTAGCCATTTAACCCTAAAAGTGTTATCATTTTCACCACAAAATATTAAAACTAAATTTAGCTTTCTAAAAAAGCCTCTAAAGGCTCGGTCAACTGCTAGGTGAACAATAGCTATAGGTGGAAAGCACACACTTAGTCTTCTATTTTAAGTGTAAACATAATTCATATATTTTAGTTTTAAAATTTTTCATCTTATGTTCATAGATTCCGGTTTAAAACCCATGAGTTTAAATATAATCCACTTTTATTAATTTTTAATTTATCATTTTATTTTATTGGCATTAAAAATGCTCATTTATAATTATTTTGAAAATTGATCCTAACTTTGCCATCCCATCTAACTCTATCCTCATCATGAATGTATGAAATTGCTATTGATTCATATCATTATGCTAAGTATGTACAAGGCTTAGAAGATTAAATTATTAAGCTCGTGTATATGGATGAGGAGATCAATCAACAGATGTATCCTTGTATTGAAAGAGATCAAGTTATAGTTGACTAGATAATGGAAAGATATCCCGTTGACCCTTATATATCGCCTACATTGTGCACAAAATAGTCGTCTTCTCCTTTACTATTATGATCATCTTTCTACCATAGTGGCTCCAACCTTTGTTTTCAACCAACGCAGGTTTCGCTTAGTTATGTTATATTGGATTTACTGTAAATAAAGTATATAAAGCATGAATTGCACTGGAAAATCATGCTCTCCAATGATCAACAGCCATTTATGGTGATGCTGCTGTAACTCCCTGCAAATAGATGAAAACCTAATGCCCTCAATCTACTCCACGCCAAAGAAAAGGCCAAATCCCACAGATTACTATGGGCAGTACAGTTTTATCCTTCATTCCTTTCACTTCCACTAGAGTTGCTGCATTCAATGTGCGATGCTGTTCATCGTATGCCTGCCATTAACAGTGTAGTAGTTTTGATAGAAGAACGAGGTTTTAAGCTGCTAGCTTAAACTTGATCCACATCTGTGCAATTCAGCTGGCTTGAGACATTTCAGCTTTTGTTGTGCGAATGCTCATCATGCTCAAGCAATTAGCTACCTTTTGAAAGCCTCACCAGGCAGACATGCATCTACTGTTGCCTCCCACTTTGAAAAAGATGGTGGGAAAGAGAAGAGAGAAGCAAGATGAGTAAAAGAAAGAAAATAAGAGAGAGAGAGAGAGAAGGAGGTAAGTTCTTGATGCACATGAAATTCCTAACTCCTCGGCCTGTGCAGCCACCGTCTCACACACACGTACTCGTATAACTTGACTGTTGAAAGTTTCTGTTGCTCCCCAGCTTTCTGTCCCATCTGCCAATATTCCAAACTTGTGGGTCTTCAATGTCTGGCTCCTGCTCCCACTGCACTCACACCCCCAATCCAATCCTTTGCTTAAGCCCTAATCTATATAGACTAACTCTTTCAAACAACCAAAAGGTTCTAAATTCATCAAAGAGGTTTATAGCTAGACCTTGAACAAGTCAACACAATATTGGAGCAATGCACTCAGCTCTTTGTTGTTCCGAGGTCTTGTTATAAACCTTCCTCTCACTTTTTTGAGTTTATTAATGGCTGCGGTCAATCGAACATGTGGAAGGGATCCAAGGCGCCCTTGTTCTCCTCAGCATCTGCCTTCGCCTCCAGGAAGGCTTTGGAGAAGATGAGATTTATCGGGTCGGGGTCCAGCTCCGCCAAGTCGGAGAAGAAGTCGTCGGGCTGGTCGGACTGGTCCGGGATCATGGGCCGGTAGGTTTGGTGGGTGTTTGTGTCGCCGCCTTGGTGGTCAGCCCGTTGACTCGTTGTCTTCTCCTCCGATATCTCGGTCGCTGCTTCTTCCTCTTCTTTAATATGATGAGAGCTCGTCGTCGACTCGTGCAGGTCTTCGTCATTGAGCTTGAGAGATTTGGCGTTGCCGTGATTGGAGGCGGTCTTGCAAGGTTGGGACCGAATGGATCCGGCGAGGGCGTTGCGTTGGGTCGGCCATGGGTGGTTGTGCTCGGAGGTGTAGGTGATGACCAACATGTTGGGATCCGTTCGGCTCCGCTCTACTTGCTTCCTTGCCGAGCATCCCTTGGAGCTGCTGCATCTGTAGTACCCCCTGCCGTGTACATGGATTTAATTAACTTTTCGGCTTCTAGATTTCACTACTAATTCCTGAGAAGATGTAATTACTGACAGAAATCATGCATTTGTTGTTCTATGATTCCAAAAAACTTGTTGGGTTAAATTATTTGAAATGGCCGGAATTGATAAATCAAACAATGGAAGCATACTAATTTAGAGGAGTAAGCCAGAAAAAAAAACGAATTTTCACAATCGTTTCTCAATTCTGAATGAATCTTTCTGAAAAGTATAGACTATTTTTATTTTGATTTCATGCATGAATGAGTTACTGGATATTAAGAGCTGATAGGAGCTAATTAAACAAATTAAGGCTGCATTTCTGTCAGATTAGGATTAATCAGATGTTTGATTTCATCAGAGTTAAATTCAGATCTTGTAATAATATATATTCACTATCATGATCCTTAATTATTTATTAGGTTCAATATGCTGTATGATATAATGATCTGGATAACATGAAATAACCTCAAAATCACTTCATGAATAATTAAGAGAGAGACGATCAAGGAAGTTCGATCGAGGCAGGAGATGAGTAAATTAACTGGGGATATATATTTTATGTTCCCTACGCCAGACTAAATATTGATCAAGACCAGCAAATTATTATAAAAGAAACCAAGATCGAATCTTTTCTTGTTCTTGGGTCTACCTGTGATCTTCTTAAGCTTAATTTGATCTTAATTTGCGCAGCCAACAAATTATACATTATTGGCCGGAAAAGAAGTGATCTAATGTGTGATATCCTCTTCGTTAAGAACACAATGAATGATGAGGATTTAAACAAAATAAAATTACCTTGGATAAGGTGAACCCTTGATTGGCTTTTGTCCGTACTTCCTCCAAGCCCATAGATCACAAGGCACAACCTCGCCGGTCGGCCGATTGCTGGCCGCCGCTGGTGCAGGAATGCACACCACCTTCTTCGCCTGGCTTTTCCTGCATATGTATGTGATTACATGAAAAAGAGAAGAAAAAGAAGAAAAAAAAAAGAGTACGAAGTCAAGCCGCGCATGGTTTCTTGATTATATGTAGAATTTACTAATTAAGTGGAACAAGTATCTACGGAGGACAGGTTGATTGATATATATCCATGTGATGAAACATGAACTTGTTCCTGGGGAATCTGCGTCTGAGCTCTCCTTTTATCTAAGATCAGTACACATCTTGAAAACCCAAGTCAGCGGATGGTGCTTCGAAGGAGAAAAAGAAAGACCCTCCCTGCTATTGATCACGAGTCCATAAATTTCCATCAATCTTTTGTCAGATCGGACAAGATAATTCCTCTTACCAACCAGCACAGCGAAAATAACCTAGCTACCTCTCCGTGTTTCTAGGCCTAAATTTTAGGCTCACTACTCAAGAGTCGAGGTTGATCTCGGCAAATTAGTTTAATTCATAGTTGAACAGTAGGACTCAAACCTTCGTTTGATCCCCGGAGCCCGCGGCGAGGTGGCGATCTGCACTCCGCCTCCATGATCCATGCGAGCGAGCGAAGAGGCACTGGCGCCGAAACCTCCGTGGCAGATCTGAGGGTGAACCTTAGGCAGCATACCGTTCCTCGGAGCGACGAGAAAGCGCTCGCCTCCGTCGCCATCGCCGCCGCCGCTGCTGCTCACGACGGCGGCGCCGTCGAAGAACTCTGGCCCTGCAGTGGCGCCGTACGGGCTGAGCAGGGGGTTGCCGATGGTGACGAAAGGGTCGCCGAAGCTGTTGCCGGGGATTAGTCCAGCCGTACTACTGCTTCTTGCGGCGAATAATACTGGCTCGGAACTGGGGAGCAGCCAGTCGTCGGCGGGCTCGCGTACTACACCGGCGTTGGACAAGAGGCCGCTTTGGCCGCCGGCACGGACTATGTCGGCGAGGTCTCCATGGTCGTTCTCCATCCTTTGCCAGAAATAGTCACACATGCCTCAAGCTACAGCTAGCCAGCTAGGTCGCAGAAGAAGAGAGGAGGAACTAAAACTGCGCAGGAAGTAACCGTTGTTGCACCGAGTCGTCTAATTTCTTCTTTTCCTTCTTCTTATTCTTCTTGTTACTTCCATGAAATCGGGTGGAGGGAGAGGCCAAAGCACGCAAGGGAACCTTAAGCAAGAGCAGGAAGAGGAACGGTGGCTCTTTTTTAAACCTAAGAAAAGGAGACTTGACTGTGCATAAAGACAGAGAGATGGAGATAGAGAGAAGAAGCAACAATATATTATATACTAAAGCTGACTTTTTCATGAGCAACAGAGAGAGATATATGAAATATATATGGAAAGGAAAGGGATGATTTTGTCATGTTGCTCGTGATTAGCAGTTCTTATATCTAAAGGGCTTCAATTTCAAAACTGCGCAGTGTTGATTATTTTCCTTTTGATCGATAGATTTCTGCAAAACTGGGCGTAGGGAGAATGTGCAAATTTTAAAGTAACACTCAGACTGATCCAAAAGTTTTAAGAGTCTATTTGGTTCACTATTAATATAATTATGCTATATTATATTGTCAAAATTTATAAGATATTTAGTAATAATTTTTTAATTATTTTTAAAATTAGAGAAGCAGAAATTATAAAAGCATCACACTCTAGTATTCTAAACTTCTGTTTTTATACTATTTTTTTATTATAAAATAATTTTTAATTACTTTTTATTTAAAAATTATTTAAAAATAGTTTAAAAACGAGACCAAAATAGGCCTTAAGTTTTATTTCTATGAGATAATATTTGATGAATTTTAATAGACATACAAATGAAAATCTTCAAAATATTAACTATAAATTTGAAGATCTTTTGGCATTTGGTTCGATGTAACTATAAAGTAAACAACTTACTCTTTATTAGCATGATTTAGTATTCAAATATGCTTATATCAAGCAACGATACAAGCAAATTTGAAGGCACTTGTCAGCTTAAGTTATAAATCCACTAAATAGATAAAGGTTCTATTTGGCATAACTGGTAAGCTATTTTTGTTGGTCAAAATAGTAAATTTTTGAAAAGCTGAGATGTTTGGCAAACTGTTTATAGGTTCCAAACCTAGAAGCAACATGAGATTGGAAAAGCAAAGCATGAGTTGTTTTTGGCTGCTTTCTAGCTATAATTATATATATTTTTTTACATCTTATGTTTGCACGTATGTCTTTCGATTACAAAATTATTTTTTAAATTACTATTTTAATAAAGTTATTAAATATATTTTTTATTATTATTTAAAATATTTTTCTTTTATAAAAAATTTAGCAAAAAATAATATTATTTTAATAAAAATATTAAAATTATTATTATTACATTTAATTTTTAATTAAAAATTATTTATTACTATTATTTTAGTTTTACTTTTTAAAATTTTTTATTTTTAAAAATATTATATTTTTTTAAAAAAATTAACTAACATAACAATTTAGCCAAACACTTTTTTACTTTTCCAACCAATTATTTTCCAACTATTACTTTTTTAAAAATTTCACCTATGCAAAACGGAGCCAAAATCTCTTTGAACAAACAAGTCAACACACTTAGCTGAGATCACTCAAAACTCTTGCTCGAATGATTGATAACCCTACATAGATCATTGAAGCATTAAAGGGTAGTGGCTAGATTGAACTCTTGGTCGTCTCTTTCTTTAGTTAGGATAACTGATCAGTTAATTAGAAATATTCTAATTTAGTAAAGGCACAAGTGACTAAACAAGGCAATTGTTTCCATTTTAATCAAAAGGAACTAATATGAGTCTAGATTTAGTGTGATCTTTAGGTTAGAAATTCTATAATGCATGCTAAATTATGGTCTAGATTTGCTGACTGGTAGGAATACTTTAAGCAAGCTTGTCTATCTTTCAAGTTGCAACACACAAAGGCAACTAGTAGGAAGATTACCTCTGCTATACATAGTTTTATATGAGTGACTATTCTTGAATCTCAATTCCTTTGAGGGATCCAAATTGGAATTTACAAGGCAGTAGCTGGAACATCATGTGAGGACAACGCTCTGCTCAGCAGCTTTGTCTTGTATTCTCAAGGTGCATAATTAAATTGGGCATCTTTCAAGGTCTTATACTATAATTAATCTCTGGTGTCTCAGAGTTTATCTACTTCCAGCTTTCATTTACACATAAAATAATACTGCATTTGGTTGCCTGCTTAGCTATCTTTGCCAAATTTTAATTAAATTTGCTCGTTTTGATGCAAGAGGACAGCGTAGGTCATGTGTACAGGCGTACAGCGACTATAATTACTTTATTTTTTTAATTAAAAATATATTTTATTTTGTATTTTTTTTTACAGAAAAACAAGAGATCTATGTAGAAAAATCTAGCAACTGAGATTGAGCGATGACATGCGAATGCGCTGTTTTCGTTGGTGGCTTCGATTTCCGCGGCAGTCGGTGACGAAAAGGAAATCGAAATTCAGATCCGCTGTAACGCATCAGAGACGCGTTGGGTTTAGAGGTGCAATAGAACAAACAGACTATTAATTTGTTGGGAAAAGGAGGAGGAGGGATGTGACCGTTTGAGAATCTTCTTGTCTGATGCCGGTCACATGATCTCGGGCCTGGGGATTGGGGAAGCTTGCAGGCCCGATTCCGGCCGCTTCCGCACTCACGGCCTCGTGCTCCATTTCCAGTCACGTGCGCCAGCAACACTAATATCCAGCATGGGTCGTGAATTATGACGCAGTAATCCAAATTAATTAATGGGCTAATGGGCTATATATATTTTTAAAATAAAAACCTGCAGTTGGCCGTGGAGCAGCTTAAATGTGGAGCTCTCACTGGGATTCTCTCTTGTCATCTTGTGCTATGTGGAAACGAGCCGGAATCAGAAGCATCTAATCCATGTGATCGAAATCGTTAATTATTCAGATAACCTCTTAATTAATTAATTAATTTGAGCAAGGGGTCATATGGCTCTACAGTGGGGCACATTTATGCCACCTTTGCAAGTAGTTTTTAAAACTTTAGGGGCGTACTGAAAGATAAGCTAAGCATGGGATTGTGTGGCAATTAATGAATGTGTATGGTGATTTATGTATATTCGCTCGATTGATGAGAGATTACGTGCATTATGAGTTATCGACTGTTCATTAATTGATTCATATTACGAATTAAAAGCAGAAAGCTGGGCGAAGGCCGTACGCTCCTCCATTTATCTCGTGCTTCATTCCATAAAAGCTCCGACACCGAGAAAGTGGCGGAGCTGGCTCATGGCACGAACGAAGGATGTGAGGTCGCCGTCGCGGTGGGCCACGCTGCGTCGATCCAATTGCCGACACCCACCGCGCAGAGCGGGACCCACCGGCCGAGCACGCGTGGCGGTCGCCTTGACCGGCGTTCGATTGGATTGCAAGGATTAGACGCATCGAGGATGAAAAAGGCGAGCACGGTTTCGTGTCGCCCTTTCATTTTCTCCCAGAAACTAAGCCCATTATTTGTTTAAGAAATTAGGGGCGGCACCACGTACTGGGCTCACGGTGGTGATGGTCCACTGGAACTCTGCTTAAACTACTTGGGCCTGAGACCTAGCTTTTTCATACATGGGCCATTTGGATGTGAAGGTTCTAACTAGGTCATATTGGATCATGGCCCAAATCCAAATGCTTCTGTGGAACTGCCAACAAAATCAACCACCTTGTATTGAGTTTTTGATTTTCAGTTCCAGATTTCAATGCATGTAAAACACATACCAAATGGAATTAGAGACCAATGTAGGCTTTGAAATCAGGTTTTCTTGATTCTATGCTAGCTTTGATGCTTTCAAGACTGTGCCCACGTTCTGCCAAATCTCTGTGGAGATTGAAGGAAATTTACAAACACTGATCATATGAACAGAGAAAGGTAATTGGAGAATTAAGGTTCTCAATTCAATGACCTGAATCTTCCATGCAAACTTGACCTCGTTGCTGATATCCAAGTAGATGCTCAAGTCCAAGAGATCCCTCACGCGGGAGTCAAGCCTAGAGATGGTCAAAGAAATGTCAGCATTGTTTTGCTTGCACATGTGACGGAGCTAGAAACATGAACTGAATCTAAGACTCTTCTAAATCATTTGAATGCTTATGTGGCAGCTGCATATTCTTATGCAACTTTGAACGCCGTAACGCATGCAGATTTTCTGATTCTGCGAATTTAATTTAAGGGATACTTATCCATAATATTTGTCAACTCTTTCAAACTTTTCTAAGGAGGATACCTTGTCTAGAAATTTTTTTCGTCGTCGAGCCATATCACAGCGGTAGTGTCACTGATCAATATGTTGGAGTCCGGGTTTTCCCCCCTTTGGTGGCCCTGCTGCTCCCCCAAACACACCTGTGAACCTCCTCATGAAGGTACTCTTGCCGCACCCTGAGTCTCCTGCCAGCGCCCTATCACCACTGTCTTGGCCTCAGCAGAGCATGAGTTGCTGCTTGCCCTCCCTACCCTCGAAATTCTCCTATCTCCACTGGTGAAGAAGATGACCTGCCTCTGGTGGAAGCCCGAGTAAGAGATGGAAGAGGAATGGAAAGGAGTGCTGTAGAGTGTGCATGTTGCCATTTTTTCTTCTGTCCCTGGAAAGTTTTGTAGGAAGTTGGAAGGAGAAGGTTAGGGAGGAAGGGTAAGATAAAGGGAGGGGAAGGTGTGGCTTGCCTTCTTTCCTTGCTGATGATTTCCAGGGGCAGCTACAGAGCAACTGAAACCTGGTCTTCTTTGAACTTTGAAAGAAAGAGGAGTATGGTCTCAGATAATTTCTGATGGGATAAAATTGGGTTTTGTTTCTTGGTAATTGCCATGGTTTGGAAAATAAATGAAGGATTAGAGAGGTGGAATTTCCTGCGTGTTGATTTGTCTTGTAGCTTCATTTGACACTGAAGAAGCCATTGCAATTATCTTAAATATTTCCCCATGTTTGGAGGTATTCGATGGCCTGGATGAAGGGAGAAAGCTTGGTGGTTATTTCATTATTCTAGATATGGTGGTGCCATGAGGCACAAGGAGAATGATTGGGTGGAGATGAGGGAACGACGGGCTGAGACTTGGAAAGATAGGGTTGATGGTAGTGGTACAAGGTGGTGATTAGCTCATGAGCTGACCTGATCAGACCACTTGATGCTGTGATATTTCATACTGAAGCATTTCAATTTTCCAAGTCCACATCTGCAACTGCGAGACGCTTCAACGGGAACTACTCAAATTAAGCTCCACCTCGTGCTCCTGGTGCCAACACATGAATTTAGCAATTCCTCAAGATTTTAATGTATATCAATTGAATTTATCAAAATTCCCTAATAGGACCATCAGAGTTGTGTTTTTTTTCTTTTTCTATCAATAAAAACAACAAAAGTTAAGCCAGCTCCCTAAGCAGCAGCAAGGTTTCTCCTCTGCTGATGCCCTGCAACTTTATAATCAACAACCTCCCTGAACAACCCAGAGTTAAGCTCACAGTCTCTGCTACCATAAACAGCAGCCTGGACACTAGCCATCAATTTAGCAATCTCTCTTCCAGAGAATCCTTCGGTCTTAGCGGCTGCTTCGCTAATGACATTGTCCGATATACCTCTCGTCTCTATTCTCTGCGGCTGCCGCTGAAACAAACTAAACAAACTGGCCCTCCTCTCTCCAGCCTTTGCAATGTATTTGTCCATGTACAGTTTTATTAGCTTGAACCGCTCTTCCTCCCCGGGCAATGGGAATTCAAGAACCTCATCAATGCGGTCAGCAACCGCGGAGTCAAGATCACCAGGTCGGTTCGTGGCAAGAGCAAGCACAATATCTTTAGATTGATCTCCTGTGCGGAAGAGGAGAGCATTAAGCGCACTCCTTTGGGCTTCGCTCATATATGTCTTGTTGCGCCTGAGAAATAGTTTGGTATAGTTCATAAATTACTGGCACACAGATTCATTAAAGCAACATAATATGCAAGAAATTATAGAATTTCAAATTGCAACTAACAGAAATACGAAACTATAGACTGAAAAGCATGAACAATTCTACCATTGGGCATGACCTTAACTGTTTCCAAAATCAAATACTATGAGAAGAGGCATATATCATTCGAGTTCCATAATTAACAATTTGGAGACCAAATAGCAGTATGTAACTGTCCTCGTGAGAAGCGACAAATGTAAAGAACACAAAGTCGAGAGGTCCGGCCCATAGCACTATCAGAACTGGACAGGCGGGCTCAGGAAAAAAAATGGGAAACTCATCTGGCCAGATCAGTTCTCTACTGTGATAGAAACTGCAAAAAAATTGAACTAAAATGAAGAACCTCAAGTTTATTGCGCAGTCATGCCAAAGCATAAAAAAACCAGGAAGATCCCAGTTTAATCATAAGGACATTTAAAGACCAAAAAAAACAAACCATCACAATCACTTCCAGAGTCTTCTGTCCAACAGAGACAATAGTGTATATCACATAAAACATCCTACAGTACAGGGCAGCCAAAGGATAAACTGATTGGCTAACAATATGGTTAGAATCTCTGCTAAATGTGATAGGTATAATTCTTAGCCTAAAAAATTTGCATATATTTTGAGTTCAGTTACTGATCATGTAATATTGCTTTTACAATAGTATGCTTCTTTCCTTTCTGAAAAAATAAGATGTATGAAGCTAACAATATGATTACTAGTGCTGCTAAATGTTGCAGGAACAATTCTAAGCCGCAAAAACGTGCATATATTTTGAGTTCAGTTAGACTGATTTTGTAATGTTACTTCCGTAATGGTATGCTTCTTTCTTTTCTGAAAAATGAAAGCGTATGAAATCTTAAATTGGCTCCTTTTCTGCTCCATGACATCACCCCCCATGCTCCACGTCATGTATCTACCCCTCGCCATATTGTTCTCCCCACAGAAGGCTGGCATACGAGACAGCAACACTAGTGTCAACCAAATTGCAGATGGGGACGCATTGACCAGCTTACCACCTCTCATAGATTCCCTTCCAACTACATTTTGACCCTAGTTGTTAACCAACAGAAGCCCAATTAGCAATTACTTCCTCTTGCTTGGTGGCAGCATTGACAGCAGAAGAATTGCTGAACTTAAACTTGCTCTAAGATCATTCCGACAGCACGCTTTTAGAGACATCTCTTGCCACTCTGTAAAAAGGCAGGTGGCCAAACCTACAGATCCATAAACAAGTTTGAGAGGTTTTATGGCCATCGACATTATGTTTAATTGAATAAAGTTTGGAATTTATAGGCAAATCGTAAAGTTGTCTACAAATGGTCTATGCTCATACTGAGTAGTACTTATGTTTGATCAAAGGTAGCTAATTAACAAGTCCTAGTTTGCAATCGTATCATTGATTAATTATTTATTGTAGTCTGAAAAGCTCTAAAATTAGGGAATACTAGACATGACTTAGCTGACAGAACACCTTAATTTAATTAATTTCAGTGTTTCATGTTCTGATTTGTAAAATTTGTTCTTTGACAAACCGGTAGTGGTAATGCGACCAGAATAGTTTTTGAAACAAGAGGTGAAAATTGTATACTTTTGACTGCTTCAAGTTGGCAAGAGTAGTGGAGATAAAGTAGAAACTCTTTCAATTGTTCAGACAAATAAATTAGAGCATTGGAATAAAACCTGGGACAAACGAACAGCTGCTCTAATGTAAAATTGAAAACATTGGAATGTTGAATCACTTACTCGCACAAAAATGCATCTGCTTCATCGACAAAAAGCAGTAAACCTTTTTTGGATTTCTTAGCCCAATCAAATAATTGATGTATCTTGGTGACTGCTTGTGATCCTAGAGGTGCAACATCACCACCAGTCATCAAGGCATAATCTAGGCCCTGGAGAACACAAAATGACCAGTGAAATGAATTAGCAACTTCTAAAATTCAAAAGAGAGAAAGATAACTAACATACAGATTTACGAGCTAACTCTCTTGCTGCCATAGTTTTTCCTGTTCCAGGAGGACCATAAAATAGCATATTGCGAAATGGAGCTTGATTGACTTTAGTATTGGCAGTTGCACTAGCAAGCTGTTCAACTCTTCTTTGAAGGGAAGGATTGAGAATGACATCGCCAAAACCATTTTCATTCTTTCCTTTATTGTTTCCTTGTATCATTTTGCTTGATGCTGAGCTAAATGAACGATTGAAGACAACAGACCAGGGATATTTCCCTCGAGATGACTCCCTGACTAGGGATGGCTGACCTAAAACACGGTCAACATATCCCCAGATCACTCTAGCACCTTCTCTGATATGAAAAGCATGCCAAAACAAAGAACACCATACTCGTAAGAGGTCATTGAAAAGCAACTACAACAGAAATACTTACGAGCTGTCATCATAAAAGTATATTCTATACAACTACTTTGCAATTTTAACAATTTCTCCCATCATAAATATTATATTCTACATGCACGTTATACATTTTCTTTCACTCTCTTTCTTGCAGGACAGAAACCCACAACGCAGATACAAGATACATTTGTTTGGTAACACGAATCAGCAGTATCCAATCAGTCAAACATGGATCTCTGGAAAGATAGCATAAAATAAGATGTAGATGTCTACTGGAGTCTACAGATGAGCTGTCAAAACAATAACATTTCGATTGGAAAAGACCTAATTTATCACATTTTTATGACTTGCTGGACTCTTAACTTCTAACTACTTAAAAAATTGAAAGAATTTATTTCAACATGGGCCCAAATGATCTCGTATAACCATACTATATCGACTAGCTCTAGATAGCACTTTATGCTGCCTAAACATAGGTTCTCCAACTGCTTTATCTCCTTCCAAAATATAGTAAGCAAAAATGCATTGAACAAATATGCAAATCCAATGAACTGAAAATAGAATCCTCAAGTAATCAGTAGTTACCTTGTTGTGTAAATTCCTGCAGCAAGAGCAGTTAGACCTCCAACAGCGACTACTAACTTGTTCTGATCAGTAAGCAATGCCTTCAAGCCACCTACAATGCAACAAAATTCCATAAGAAATCAACGTAGACAATAATGAAGGTGCACATGCTAATATAATAGCTAAAGGAAGTGAGGAACGCCATTGCAACAATAATCCAAAACCAATCTCAATTTCTTATTTAAAATATGATCTAACGAAGTTATTGGCACAGAAAAAAAAAGGAATAGAGGACTCCAAATCACATGCATATTTAAAGTTGCTCATACAGCAAACTTTACAAGACAGATTTATATAAGTAGAACTGGACCAAGGTTTCACCTCTTCAACATACCGGCCACCACCTTAGAGAGCCTTCAAGAATAAAATCTTCAAATAAATATGTGAATAAACGTTGCTTACCAGCATAAAGAAAGCATAACTAACAAACATACAGCCCCTTCAATGGCCTGTTTGATAGTTATCACTGTACATATAGTCGATAAGGCAATGTGCCCAATGGCCCCAATCGCACTATACTACTACTGTCCACAAAAAAAACACCACTTTGTTTGCAACACAATTTGGTATTGAAGATTATGCAGTAGAATCTAAAGCATATAGAAGGAAAAGGAAAAAAGCATTGAAACCTACTAAATATTTTTGGGAAAAATAAAATAAAATTTATTTAAATAATAGAAAAAATAAAATTGTTGAAATAATAAAAAAAATAAAATTGTTTTCCTTAGGACCTTTCTGGAAGCACTCGCATGGTCACAAGTCATAGACTCATAGTAGTCGAGGACTTTGAAAATCTTATCATAATAGCAATAGAACTCCTGAGATTCCCAAATTTAAATTTTCCTACTTGGAAGGACAATCGGTTCTTGGTCATGAATCAAGATGTAATCATAGAGCCCAATCTTAAAGTACTCTCTCAGCAACTATAGGTTGCATTTGACTACACTACCAAACCTATGTGGGTGCCTGCATAGCAATAGTAAAAGCAAACTCACTTTTATTCTTACTTCTATTGCATGTTCTAGCACACAATAACTACACAGCTAGGTTCGAGAAGCACCTCACAACCCACTTTGTGTATATTGCTATTGCCTAAAACAATAGTATTTATTTTTGCAACCCAAGCTTAAGACATCACATTCTCTCTAAGATTCTCATCACGTCATCACTCGAGCTTTAACTCGCCATCGACTCACATTATTGGTAACCTCTCTAATCACCTCGTCTTGCCCCAAGGTGAAACCCCTCATGCAGGAAGACAAATGGCTCCTCTCGATCCCAAGATCAAAGGCGTAGTTTTTGCAAGTATGATCATGGATCACCTATCCAGTTATAGCCTCTTCCAACTTCTTCCTCTCCCCCTTCCTCCTCCTCCAGTTGTTTTGACTCAGGCCATGCTCGCTCCACAGCCATCATCTCGGCCACCTCTGTGGCCTCCACAATGCAGGTGCGCCTATGCTGATCATGCCTGCACCATACCTTAACTATTACCCTTTGAAGCCGCCAACCTCCGATGATCCCACCGCATTATGCTGAATCCTGGACGTCCACTACCTTGCACTACAGTTGTTTCTTTCACTACATCGAGTTGAATTTTGATATGGATGTTGATTACGCATTAATAGTGTGAACTAGTTTACAGCGTCTTTCTACTATGTAGATTGAAGTTTTATAAAGGAGATCCAACTGAAAGAAGTGAAGTAAAATTTGTGTACTTTCTTTTCCATTGGTAAATGGATTATATTTCTCCCATATTAAGGGAAAAATTATTTAGCTTAAGTATGGTTTATAGCTTTTCAGGATCTACCCCAAAGTTAGCTTCCTAGTATATGATCCATTGTTTATCTGTTTGATGCTAGTGGTCCAACAAGATATCTAGTATTTCTCAATTTATTTGTTGATTGCTTAGTCCCTCCTGGGGCTTTTGTCTAGATGTTGTATTCAAGATTTTTTGTATATTGGTACTGTTCTCCAGCCATGGAAGTGTCCAATGTACCTTTGTTTCATTATTCTGCTGAAAAGTACTTCTGTAGTAACAAAAGGCAGCAGAAAGCAAAATTATTAAAATTCTTGAAGCCATTCACAAATACAACCGGTAATTGGAAGAGAGCCAACCAGGTGCCTTTCCTGTTTGTTTTTGTATGCTTATGCTTTTATGAAGTTCTCCATGGCACTGCCAAGTTGAATGTTCTACCTCAATTTTTGATTGTTTGTCGTCAGATATTTCAACCAAGAAATTCCCTTTCAAATGGAAAATCTAAATGATTGTATTAATGTGCAAAAAACTCATAATTGGAATGTTGCTTCTTATAACTTAAGTTTCTTTGCGTGCTAGAAAAATCTTAATGTCCAATATTGTTGTCGTTGAGCATGTGAAAGGAAAAAATATGATGCATATTTGTGAATTTATCATGTATATCATCATATGATTGTTGTTCTTGCATGTATATGGAATAATATGTGCTTTTTTATCTTGGCTTTTCTTGAAGAAACTCTTTGGCTCACATACTTTTATCATACCAATCCAGTCCTCTAATTGTGTGATTAAAAAAGTCAAATTGTCAACTATTTGTCATTACAAAAATTGTGGGACCTGCCTATACTTATTTGGTGGAATCTATTTGAATATTAAATGACCTTTTTCAATTGTAATAAGTTGATTCAAATTAATCATAATAAGATTGATAATATCCATAATCAAATTGCATTTAGGTTGATGAGACATAATATCCATAATCAAAAAGTTAGTCATTGTACTTTTAAACTTAACTATTTATTATTTATGAGACAATTTACCATGTTAAATTTGTTCTATAATCAAAATATTCTAGAACTTATTTATCATCAAAATAGTTTGTTTAACCTACACTGTTTTTAGATATTTTAAATTTATCATGCTAGAACTTATTTTAAATATGATAGATAATCTACAATGTTTTTCAAACAGCACAACACAACAATCACAACAATCTACTTAGTGTTTCACCTTCATCAAAGAACCCCCACTTCCTATCTTTGTGCGTGGAAGCTGCAGTCTTGCCATCCACCATTCCATGAAAAAAAAAAGCTTGGAACAGGACATCAAAATGCAAACAAACATGCACTCCATGACACTATTTAGGAATTGTAGTGCATTGATCAGAATGATCCAGATAAGAATCCACTAACATATATATCTCTTTTCGTTACTAATTAGATATTATATTGAGAAAAAAGGATTACTAAAGGTTTCACAATCAAGGATCAAAATAATGGATAACAGTACAGGAAATCTATCCATCAAAGTTGCATTTAGATAGGCAGACAAAGACATGTATATCTTTGTTAGTTAGTACATACTCACATATAGATTCTTATATAAAGAGAATCTAAAGACAAATGGGCACTACATTAATTAACAATGTAACTGTCCATACTATTAAATGATCATTTACAATGAAATCTAGTGTGTCCTATTCTAAATGGCAGTAAAATAAGAAAAATAGAAGTTAGTTTAGAAAGATATTATGTTTCATAGCATAGGCTTTAGCACGTTAAATGATATCGTATCATCAGTACCTCCAATATGGTTAAAGGTTGTGTTAATGGCTGATATCCACTTTTCTCTCTCTGCATTAGCTCGCTCTACTAGGATTCGTCTATTTACCTCTTCAGCTAATTTTGCTTCATGAGCTCTTCCTTCTGCTTCAGCTAATGCCCTCACTCTGATTGTTTCTTGTTCTATCTCGGCCTTTTCCCTTTCGGACTGTCTTCGCTGAGCTTGAATCTGTTCTTCAGTAGCACGACGAATTTGTTCCAGCCTAATGGCTGAATCTTCTTGCATTTTGACAAGCTCCTGATTGCTAGCCCTTTGACTCTCATGCTCCAATTGCCACAGACAACATAAGATGCATTTACCAAAAAAAATGCAATGAAATAAGGGGACTCTATGCGTGGATGAAGAAAATGTTAGAAAAAAAAATCCAAATTACATAAATGCCAAAAATCCCATGATATATCTGAATCAAAACAACAAATAAATAATTTTTTTAAAAAACCGAGAGGTGGTAAAAATTATCCTAAGGGGAAGATTAAGCCCTAAAGTAGGTTATATCAAGTCTTTTGCCCTAAAGATACAATAAGGGTCACTATCCTACCAATACAATAATGGAAAAAAAAAACTATTTGTAACCTCTTTTATCTTTGAGCAGAAAAATTATAGAAAATAAAATAAACATAAGAGGAACCTCAAGAATGAAGGAACGAGAGAAGAGGGGAGATTTTACTCTCTCCCTATAAGACATTTTTATATATATTTCAAACGGGAAGGGTCCCTATTTATAGGGCAAAGGCACCCTTCTCAACACTCTTTCAAATTAATCAAATAAACTACAATCAATAAAAAATAAAAACACACATTTTGAAAAACAAAATAAATTAAATAAAAAAACTAAAGGTTACAAATTGTAATTATTAACAAAATTTTGAAATTTATTAAAAAAAATGAAACAACGCCAATAGGAAAATGTTACATGCCTGCATTCTCTTTCTGGACATTCCATCCTCATATTGAGCCATTTGCTCCTTTGTCTGCGCTTGTTGTTGGACTAGTTTTTTCTTCTCATCTTGGCTCACACGTTGCCTCTCCTATAAGATTTTAAGCTTAATAAAGTGCACCCACAATGAAGTGTAACTCAAAGAATAAAAGTAGCAAAACAATTTACACATGAATATTGAAATACTTAATATCATTATCTTGCTCCCTCAAGTATAGTACAACTTGAAACATTAATATAACCATATATGTGATCGAATTTCTCGTCTCCATTAACCGTTGATTTGAAAAACTCAATATCAAAAAGAAACTCAGAAAATACATGGAATACTATGAGAAAAATACAGAAAATCTTTATGACCCTTCAGATATCTCTCATGCTATTGGGCTAAAAAGGAGAATTATGTCTTTTATTTCTTTCTAAATCAATATATTTTTAAGAATTGGAGGGTCCATTACATGCTGGTGATGTAAAAAACAACCATTCATGATACACTGAGTAAAGATTTTATTTTCAATATGCAAACAAGGATCATATTCAACAGCCACAGAAGCTAAAGTGATTTGGTTCTTGCACAGCACCAAGGTGCATGAATAACCCCTGGCAATATGAACGGCTTATGAAAGTTGCCACATCGCTTGTAAAATTCTGCACTGACCTTAAGGTCAACACATGACATACATATGTCTGACCAGGATGGCTTCAGTATGTTACAATATTAAATAACAAACACCTCCAAGTAGAAGTTTTAGTAGATAAAGATGGATAACAATGAAAAGGTCAGACTGCTTTAAATAAATTTTTACGTGACTGCAATATAAGGAAAGAAAATGTTTGTAACGCAGAAAATGAACTAGGATCAAAAGAAGTGCAAAAATATAGAACTCACATGTACAAAAAAAACATAAATATAGAAGAAATACAAAACAACATCACAAAAAAGTAACTCATTTTTTACATTCACATATGTAGGTGTGGCAATACAATAATGAATTAAGCCACAATAACATACTAACACAACATATCTCATTTCCTTGGGGCTAGAGATAGAAGAATAAATAGATTTCATTGCATAAACCAATAACTTCATAACCATTTTTTCCTGAGTATTTTTCCTTGTTCGCTATTGAATAAAATATCTTGCTTATTTGGTGTAAGTTAGCTCAAACAGGAGTCGTAGTAGTAGTAATAATAATTATAAAATTATTTCACAAGTACGACTTTTTGAGCTTCTATACTTCCATTATAGCTTGTATCTTCTATCTTGTATCACACATAAACAAGTGCTGGAAACCAACCGTTTCGTACTGAGCCTGCAGTGCCTGGAACTCTGTCTTCTTCGCAGCCCATTCCGCCTGCTTAGTCTCTTCTTGTTTCTTCATAAATTCTAACACCTACAGAAGCATCAGCAAACGAAACCCCATCAACAAGAACTTGGCATTGCAACAAGACATCCTCCAAAACACTAATAAAACGAAGGAAGGAAATCAAACTCAACAAAACAAAAAAAAAAAAAATATCGCACATTTTTGCCACGCGCGGAGTTGTCAATCTGCCGTAGAGTATTCACACCCCTCTCCAGCGGCTCGGGATCGAACCCCGCGGCAGTAGTCCGAGGGTTGTTATTCCGCACTTTAGGTTCATTCTTCGCGGCGTCTTCAGCAGGAGGAGGTGCGTCAACCGCGGCCGGCTGAGGCGGGGACGGGAAGGGGGAGAAATTGAAGGGCCCGTCTGCGTGGACGATCTCCGCCGCCATAACCGTCGAGGCCAGAGCGGAGGCCGCGGCCGACGCAAGAGCCCGAGCTTTCTCCATCGATTCGGAGGTGGCAGGTGTCAGCCCCTGAGATTTCCGGTTCGGCTCAATCCAAGCCCAAGTCCACACAGGAGACCCAGTTCATGGTCCAATTTTGACGAATCAAATCGATGGATTCGGAGCGAGGCTCGAACGTGAGCTCCTCGCCGAAGGAAGCGGGCGGCTGCTAGCTTGGTGGCCACACGCGAAAGGCGGAGACGACTGGAACTGGACGCGAGGCGGAGGCTCGTGCGGCGCTGGAGAAGTAGTTCGTAGCGGAAGAAGCGGGCTACGAAGGCGGCTTTGGGGAGATGTTCGGACGCGGCGTCGTCGTCTCCGCGAGACTTTCGGAGCTGACAACACAGTCGCGGCGGAGAGCAGAGGCGGCGCGAGTCTCCCTATAAAGGTCCGACGAGGCAGACGAGATCGGGATCGGAGACGGGGGCCGAAGAGAGCATCGACGATCGAGTTCTGAGCGAGAGCGTGTAACGGCGTTGAGAGGCTTCGCCGACGAGCAGAGAAAGAGCGACGAGAGGAGTGGGTTTTTGTAACTTTTTATTACAAGAATAGAAGTGAAGCTTTTCCCCCTCCACTGTTCGTCTTCCCCGGTGACTTCGTTCCCCGGTTCGAAGCGTTATTCCCCTGTTCTCCTTCACAGCGGCGACGTTCCTCTGCTTCGGTGTTCATCCGCGCGTCGACGACGAGTGTAGAGGCGTTCTTGGCCGACGACGAGGGCAGGGGCGACTCCGGTCGGCGGTAAGGCGAAGACGCCGGCGGAATCTCCTCCCTTGCCAGCTCCTTCCTCCGGCGAGCCGCGAGCGAACGCAGGTGTGCGCTCGCGCTGCGAAGACGACGGTTTCGGACGCGTTGGGCGTTCGAAACGAGGAGCGTCAACGCAGTCAACGAAATCGAAAAGTAATTTCGATTTCGCGATTTCGGACGAAATCAGAACGCCGACGCAAGACGACGTCAGCCGACGCAAATTTGGGCGCTGCGGATTTCGGCGAGTTGGGTGACGTCAGCAGTCGACCGGCTTACGTAAGCGGGCGAGATTAATTCGGTAATTGGCGCTGAGGAATTGATTTTGACTTTCGGTCAAAATCGAGGAAAGCTATCAATTTAGGGTTTTGGTTTTAATCGGTTCTTTCCGGATTTCTTGATTAGGGTTAGGGTTTCTTGAGCGCGATTTGTAAATTGGGGATTCAAATTGAGCGGGGAACTAAGGTTTCGAATTTGGGGACGAGATTCGGTCCGGAAACCCTAGCACGATCACGTTCCCGGTGTTCCACCGAACGGCTCTAGGAAACGGATAAGCGCTGTTTTTAGACCGTTCCGACGAGGGCGTGACAGTAGGGAATCTAGAAGTTAAACCGCCGCGAAAGAGGTGTTTAAATGAGGGGACGAGATCTCGTACTAGCCTCCTGGGGCATTTACGGACGTCGATTTGATGCGTTCATCGTGACTTGCGGCCCAAGCCAGACCGGATGAAAGATAAAGCTACATGACTGAGTTTCCTGAACCGGCCCGGTTCAATTTTAATTTCTATATCCAATGATCCGAAATGACTTGTATTAGCAAGAAGAGCTTCGTACACACATTTGGTACTGGGCAGTAATGATGCTAGAATATTAAAATTGAGTGAGGGGGTTTTCATAAAATCCGGTTGGATGGTAAGATTGTTTCCCAACAATTTTTAAATAAAAATCGTATCGATAGCTGGGACGGCGGCATCGCTTGGGCCACAAGTCATCCACCCATCAGGGTAGGCAAAGCATCACATGCCTCACACGGCAAAGACTCTACGCGTACTTTTCTCATTTTATAGAATCGCTGTCTTCTGTTTACATCCCCACAGCTGCGAATCACTATACTCCATGCTTCGCAGCGGTTCCACCCATCCAACCGTCAGGATTCATTGCATCCATCATTCAACGGTCATTCGGAGGCTCGATGCCGCTTTAATTCATTGTTCTCTCTCTCTCTCGCTCAACTCTCGGTTTTCGCCGAAACCCGCAGTTGCTGCACATAGAATCGAACGGAACAGAGAAAGATCCAACCGGAGATTGGTCCAAGTTAGGGTTTAAGATTCCTCCCGAGTTGCTGCGATTTGTTCTTGGAGAGGAAGGGACTCGATCATCCTATCAATGGCGGGGGCGCTCCAGTACCTGGAATCACAGTGCAACGCGCAGCCGGAGCTCGCCGACTGGTACAACGCGCTGGCGGACTTATATCAGCGCAAACTGTGGCACCAGCTCACCATTAAGTTAGAGCAGTTCGTCGCCTTGGCCGTCGTCCAGGTCGGGCCTCCCCCTCTTTCTCCTATTTGTTTCTTCCTAGGGTTTCGAGTTGTCAGTGTGGATTTGGTTTAATATTCCCCTTTGGATACGCGCCTGTGATTCTTTTTTCCTGTATAAAATGTGTAGATGGATCATGGCTTTAATTGGAAATTTGGTGTGGTAAAAATTAGATCTTGCAGGTAGAGAACGTTCGTCCCCGAGCAGACATTCCCGGATCGTAGATTTTTCTTTTGAAATTTATGGCTCCTGTGGAATTTTCTAATTGAACGTTAGCATTCAGGTTTCTTGACACATGTAGATTCTGCTCTTGTTCTGCAGTTCAGTATATTACGGTTGTCTTATTTGTAAATGCTTATATTCTATCATAAAAAATCTTTCTATCTTCTGTTATTATATTGTGTTCCCTGGATTTAAAATATAGGTATTTGGATGGAGCAACAGGAAATCGAGTACAAGCCAGTTGCAGAGGGAGAGAGGTTGTTAGGGTTGAAGAAGAGAGGAACTTGACTTTCATTCCGAATTCAGAGGAAAGAATTTTAGTATGAATAAAAGCGAGGGATATTACATGGATTTTCTATTGCTGTAAATATAAGTTTAAGCAACATGGGACTGAACTTCTAATACTAACATGCTATTATTTTAACAATATCAACTAGTCACTCAAGGTCCATGATTACGATGTTTTATTAAGTTTGAGATTAACAAAATTATAGTTGTGTACTATGCATAAGTTTTTAGTTAATTCCTCTTTTGACCATATATTATGAATGAGGAAAATATTACATGATTTAGGAAGTTAATTGCTTTATATGTCAGGCTGAATTAACATTCCCTCATATTATGCCAATTCTCTCTAATAGTTTCTCCTCATTTAGCACGTGTGAGATTTTTCTTAATGCTTTAGTGAGATTCATGCTTTTAGACACACTTTTAACAATTCTTTCTTCCTTTGTAGGCTGGTGATGCCCTTATACAGTTGTATCATAACTTCATTACAGACTTCGAGACAAAAATCAATCTCCTCAAGCTTGCTCAATTTGCCACGGTGGTATCACGTCAGTATTCTGATAAAGATGCTGCAATTAGTTATCTTGAGGGAATAATTGAAAAACTACGAGCTACTCGAGAGTCGCGGATTGAGGAGCCTATTCTCTATGCCAAGATGCAAATTGCCACATTTTATCTAGAAAAAGGTTGCCAAAAGGAGTGCAAAAAGCTTCTGGAAGAGGGAAAGAGCACATTGGATAGCATGACTGATATTGATCCTTCTGTTCACGCGAGCTATTATTGGATATCTTCTCAGTATTATAAATCTCGACAAGAATTTGCGGAGTTCTACAAAAGTGCTCTTCTCTATTTGGCTTACACTTCAGTAGAGTCTCTGTCAGCCTCGTTCAAGCTGGTAAATGTGATATATCATTTTGGAAAGAAAGTAAAATAACCATTTTTTAAAATTAGTTGATATTCTGTAAGTGATACTTGTTTTCATGCATCCTTGCAGATTCATTTAGGTGTCATGTTGTAAATTTTTCTATTACCATTCTTTAGTTTATTCCTATTTTGCCATCATAAGCTCCTGACAATCTCCAAGGCCAGATGCCAGTTGCTTTTTGTAAAGGCAATTCGAATTTGGCAATTTTTTTCTTGAATCCATTTAATATTTGAAGGAGGCTAGAAGTTTTTGTTCCTATCTTAGTTTATAAGGATAGGGGCAAGAAAGAAAATGGATAAGTAATAAATAATTGAGGAGAACTATCTAGATCTTATCATAAATACGTATTTTATCATCTGTCTATAATTAAAAATTGTAACAATTCTAGTGTATAGGTAGCAACTCAATTTGGTAAAAGATGAAATATTATATTATTATGCGCCCATGTTCATTAGGAAAATCTTGTCGGAGAAGATAAATATACTTTTTACTGATTAGAGAAAAATATGTTTTTCATTAGGATGGCAAGATTTCTACATTTCTACATTGTTTAATCACTAATTTATTGGAACTAATGTTGTGCTATTGTGCTGCCATAGCATTTTTGTGGTAGGATTCTGAGCATTTGGCAACCCAATGCTTGTAGTGTGGCGGGTTTTGCTACTTTCACCATTGTAGATGCTTTTCATGCTGCAGAGACTGCACACGAGGCGGAAATAGCAAAATATGGACGGTGATGAAGATGATGCAGGGAATGAAAGTCTTGAGGATAAAAATGATAATGCCCTTAATTGAGAAGATGTTTATAGGACTTTAGGGGTTGGAGAGCATATAACATATACTAATACTAGGCATAGATAAAAAAAAAAAGGCCCCTCTAGTGTTGTGATGGTGTTGCATCTAAATAAGAAAAGGTTTGGTAAGTGCATTTTCTTTAACCAAAAGAGGAAAAAAGAATGTGGTTGAAGTAAAAGAAGATGCATTCTTGGAAGAATCAGAAAAAAAATTAGAAGATATTGATTTTGAGGATTCAAAAGAAGTTGAAGGATATATAGAATGATGATTATGTTGAGGAAAAGGCAGAATGAATAAATTTTTCTTTTTTATCCTTATTTAGTGTTTTCAATATTTTGTTTTGAATTTTGTCTTTGTTTTGTCTTCCTAGTATTATGTTTTAAGCTTGAAAAATTGAACTTATGCCTTGAGTTGAGTTAGTAACATGTCAAATTTATATAACTTGTTTTATTTTTTTAATGCAGCTTATTTTTATTTGAATATAACTTATTTTGTTATGAATATAACATATGTTTCAACCACCTTATTAGACTTTCGCTATTTGCCCACTATGTCACATTGTGAATTTTTGGCTTTGCAATCCGATATTGACAACACTTACTGGAACTTCTCTCAAGTCCTTAAGAATACCTAGTTTTGAATTATGAGAATTTTACATTTTTCTTTTGTGATTGTTAAACCAATAATTGGTAAAAATGCTGATGGTCTACTCACAAATTCTAGCACAACTCCAATTTTCAGGATTTGGCCTTTGATCTTTCTCTTGCTGCGTTGCTGGGAGAAAACATATACAACTTTGGGGAATTGCTTGCACATCCAATTGTAAGTGAATGTTATTGGTAAAATTGTACATGCCTATTTGTTTTAACTTAATTTATGCATTTTCTTGGTAGACTAAGTATACCTGGTGGATAAAGCTCCCTAATTAGTTTGGAAAAAGGGGAAAAACTCAATAGTAGTGTTGGATGTTACGTAAAGAAAATTATTACTTGTTGGTGTGTTATTGTTTTATGTGCTGCTACGTGACAGCATTTCTTGATTGCTTGTTCTGTATGGCCATAAATGCTTATTTTTCTCTTTAATTATTAATTGAGTTTAATGTGCAGCAGTCAGCTGACTTTCTTTTTTGGTGGTGGTCGTGCATATCGTTTTGGTATTTCTCATACTATCAATCATGGAATCAAATGCCAATCCGGATTTTTTTTTTTTAAGGCCAATCCGGATTAGACAGTGCACCCTCACATATCTTATTGCGCTTCTTGTGCTGTTTCAGTCAAGGAATCTTGTTCCATATTGAGAGTAGCATAATGTATCCACCCAATGAGTTACCAATAACCAATATACTAATGTCAGCGCCATTGAGATAAATAGTGTTAAACCTAAAAATGTAGTGATCCTAGCTTGGACTGAGAAGGGTCTCACTAGTAGTATTTGAAAATTAAATTTGCGTGGTTGATTACTGTTATAATATGTTTAAGCAAATTCCCTAGGGTTGCTGATATATCTTGTTTGCACATATTTTCCCATCCTAGTATTTGGTTTGGGGAACTATCATTAAATTTGTGAATTAATTGCTTATCCTTGTGAGGAGTAGCTTGGTTTACTATTAAAAGTGACTGATCTCTTTTTCCCTTTAAAATAAACCTACAGAGATGATGGTGTTAGTTAGAAAGGTATATATTCAGGGAATATTAGGAATAACCTTATTTTAATTCCCCTGTACGATTACGTTATTGATTTGCTGACTCTGAGTGATTTGTGCTAGAGCATTTCGAAACCATAGTTTAAAAATATGTTATGAATAGTGTTAATATTATAGTATTTGTTTTGAAGTTATTATCTTGATTAATAATTTTTGGACTAACGTATGGGCAAATTCTTCAGGTCCTAAAATTCTTTGTTCTCCATAAGTTTACTTTATTTCATATTTCAGATGGTAAATAGAAGTTAAAACTTCTCCCTATTTTAATAGAAATGGTGCAAGTGTGTAACTCTTAATAATCATGTTAGTTGATCTTGGAACTTCGATGGTTGTGGCAGCAATTATGAGCTTACTGTCACGCCCTAAGCTTTTCGGTTGGACGAACCTATGCTGATTTACCACCCTGCCTCAATTACGATGAAATAATCAATCATTTTAATATGCAACACATGTCGAACCAGACACCTGAACCGTAAAGCTCAATGAAAGGCATACATATATCATTCTAATAAAAAGGAGAATCACATCCAACATGAAGAATGGACAAACACCAAGGCCTGAAGGATTGTGGCCCTTGTGCACTATTATCACTTATGTATTACACTAAACTAAAAAAAATACTCTGTACGTCTAAAGGCTGTGTTTTTGTTCCTCTGGTGAGCTAATTTTGCACATTCTATCTTGGGTGCAAAATTGTTCCCCTTGGTTAGTCGTGACATAACTCGCGCCTGAATCCAAGTAGAAAGTGACTCGTATGTATGATATGTACACACTATCGTCACATAACTCACTGTTGTATATTCTTCTTTGGCATTGATTTATTTTGTGTTCTTCTTCGATATCAATTTATTTTTAATCTGTCTAGGATAGACGTAATCATAGGCAGGGATTTTTAAACTTTTGAGTGGTATCTTCATCTGTTTATTTATTTTCTTTAAAAAATTTATGAGATTTTTGTGCATAACTATGCTAATTCGTCAATATTTCTGTCTTCATGCTGTTCATGATTGAATTTCCTCTTGATTCTTCATACATATCTTGATTCGTTAAAAATTTCCTCTTGGTTGTCTTCAAATATATCCTGATTCTCCATATACTCGCATCTTTTTGCAAATGTTTATTTTCTAGTTTCTGCAGTTGTTTTCATTGTGGCTTACCACCTCTACTCAAATATTTAAGTGTTTATTTGTTGCAGATCAATAGTCTTATTGGAACCAAAGTTGAGTGGCTCTATCATATTCTTCAGGCGTTTAACTCTGGAAATCTGGTTCGTTATCAAGAACTATGCCGGATCCATAATACTGCTTTGAGTGCACAACCTGCGTTATTAGAGAATGAGAGGAAGCTACTTGAAAAAATCAATATTCTGTGTTTGATGGAAATTATTTTTAGGTAAAATCTTGATAGGAAACTTATGCCTTTTCTATGTTTTCTTTTCCAAGATGCATAATCTTTCCTTTTTCCCGTAATTGACAAATTGACACAATCAATTTGTTGCAGTCGGCCAGCTGAGGATCGAACCATACCATTAAGTATTGTTGCACAGAGAACTAAACTTTCCGTTGAAGATGTTGAGTGTCTTCTTATGAAAGCTCTTTCTGTAAGTTTACCTAGTTTTTCCCCCTTTTTTTGTATTCAGCAAATGATTAGTCGCATAATTCGTTTGGTCGCTTGTCTCTCAGGAAGAAATTTTAGTCTTGAGTGGTGCATGTTCACTTATCTCTTTTCCATTATTCCTTTTTTTACTTTAGTTTCTCTGCAATTGACTTTGCTATGCTGTGCACGGAATTCACTGGTGTGCATGGATTTTGCATGATGATTTTAACATATTATTGTCAATTTAATTTCCACTATACCTCCGTACGTGCACACTCTGTTGCTTTCTCCTTATTTTCTCGGTGCTAGAGTACTATATCCATCTATGTTAGTGTGTATCTTGATTTGCATTTGTTGATAATTCTTGGCGAGTTTCTCTTCAACTTTCTTACGGCTTCTTATATTTAGATTCTTTTCTGTGTTTTACATTTTTCGTTTATGTTATTAGCGTCCCATCTGAACTGTACTGACCAGATTAGCATATTTTATACGAAAAAGAATTCCTTTTTGTATAGGTTATATATACTCCATGTATTTGATACGAAAAAAAATCATTTTATATTTGTTCTAGGTTGTACTCTCAGTTGTCCTCGTTACTTGGGTAATTTTCAAATAATTAGCTATCTGTAGCCTTCTTCTTTCTTTTTGTACTTTGCGATTTTTCTGGTCAAGGTTATTATTTATATGGCCGTCGTGTTTGGTGGAATAATTATCTTCTCGAGCCTTTCAAAAAACGGATTCTCAATCTACGTTGAATCCCGGTATCAATACTATGTTATTTATTCTATTTAAATTATATCAATCAGAACTCTTGATTCTCATCTAGCATGTATTTTGTTTCTGTATCATATAAGTAACTTGGCGAGGATACTCGGGCAACTCTTTATAGGTTCATCTTATTGAAGGCATAATAGATCAAGTTGATAGTACAGTACACGTCTCATGGGTGCAACCGAGAGTTTTGGGGATTCCGCAGATCAAATCTTTGCACAATCAATTGGATGCCTGGGTAGAAAAGGTACGGACAGCCCTGTCGACCGTCGAAGCAGAGACACCTGATCTCGTTGGACATGATTTAGCTTGATACTGCGCCTGTTTTACTCGTCTCGCTCTCTTGGTTTCCAGCTCGGAATAGAGAAGGAAAAGCTGTGTCCTATGCCATTTCTGTGCCACCTTCTAATTCTTAGAAAAGATTTTGTGTTTGAGGAGCAGCAGCTGAGCTGCATTTGTATTATTTTTTTTCAATCTTTAACGGCATTTCTGTGCTCCGAATGTGCTTTATGGTCGATGCCATACTAAACTGCCCTTTAATACTCGAGTGGTTTCGGATTCAGGCAATTTTATTTGTTCTGCAAGGAACTGTTGCCTTTGTACCTTCTAGTTAGAAAATAATTATTTTTATTACCCTTTGTACTGATTTCGTTGCAGGTTAATATTTTGATTGCTACGTTGACTTGATTCACTTTTGATGAGGCTTGGAGTTTTGCGGCGTGTATGTGGCAACAAAACGGCGCCCAATTGTGCTGTCTTGTCCACTGTTTTTTTGGATGGAAAGAGTTGGATAGAAAAGAAGTCACCCTTTTTTTTCCATTCCCTGGGTGGATAGGTTTGGATGAAAAGAATAATGAATCTATTTTCTTCCTTTTTGTTTCTTTTCGAATCGGATGAAACGTCTGCGCCTTTCTACTCCATCCTCTCTGCCTCCTCTCTTATCCATATTGTTTTCCCTTCTCTCGGCCCCCTTTCTCTTTGTTGGCAGTCATTTCATTTCTCTCTCTTGTCAGTTGTGCGCCTGCCTCCCAGCTTTCTGTCGCCCTGTGACCTTGCTGGCCCCGTCCCATGGTGCTTCCCCCGGTTACTATGCTCTGCTTTCCGCTGCTGTGTGCAACAAATAATCACTTAAAATTATGTATCCTTCCGCCTTGATATTTTTTTCTTTTTTACTTTTCCATCACTATGCTTCTTTTTTCTCAAAAGGAAACACAGTATTAAGTTAATTTATAGTACTAGCTTTCTCTGGTGTAGATCAATATTGAAGTGGTTGAGTTAAATTAGATTCAACACTTAAAATTGGTTAGGCAATGACATGTCAAATCTAGAGTGATTAAAATTGACATGTTTAGTATTTTTGCTGTCTCATTTACTTTTAAAATTACTGTTGATATACTTTGGCACAAAAAGAAAATTGTATTGTTGATATAATGAGTCAACAAATTGTAGTGAACTATAATTTCAATACGTAGAATTATACATTGAGGCAATACTAACACGCCAATTTGAAATAGAGATAACAAATAAGAGCCTTTTAGTATCCATCCCTTCTAGGGTTGGAGATAGATTGTTTATTTTTTCTGTCCCTACCGTGGAGGACAAGAATAATAAGATTGGGTTGATCGTAAACATAATAAGTTATAATCAATTTCAATATGCTTTATTCTTTTATGAATAATATAGATTGTCAAGTGAAAGATTGATTATCATAAAACATAATAATCAATAAGAACAATAAAAATTGAAGTCTTGCAATAAAATTCTAACCCACATAGTCTTGCAACAAGACTCTCTACGAAGGCACTAATCTCAAAACTAGTGGAAATAGAGGAGGTACCGCTAGATTGATGATGGCCATAAAAACGGGCACAACTGAAGACATTGTCAAAGCTCTCTTTGGAGGTCTCGATTGAGAACAAATCTATTGAGGTAGAAACTAGTTTAGCAAAAACTTTAGACCATAATAAACAAACACTAGGATGAGAACAGCAAACAAACACAAAGCTCACGCGCATCACTCAGATGCTGAAGCAGCAGCATCATAAGCTATTGTATTAGCATATGACAATAATAGCTCACACGTAACACTATATCATGTGACAAAAAACTTAAGGCAACTCTTGTAGTATTTGCCAACTCTTCTCAACAAACATCATATGAGGGAATAAGGACAAATTTGAATGCACTTAAAAAATCCATTCAAAGTCCCCTACTCAGATAGTAGGCCGAGGCATGACATCCATTTAGTAGATAACATCTCCTCGGCAACAAAGTGGCTACAACACATGGCTTTTAGATCAATCATGAATTCTTGATTGAGTGATCAAAACGCCCTCTCATCAGAGAGAAAAAGTAAACTAGATTTGATAAAGCACTTTTAGCTATTTTCTTCTTTTAAACACTAGCTCTTCTTTTAAACACTAGTTCTATTGAGTGCATAATTAAATATTCAGTGTGTGCAACTCAATAATCAGTAAGGAGGCATGATGTTACATTTGTGACGATATGTTTGTTAAAATGATGTTACTTTATACACCTTTTGTTTTCTCAAAGGTGTATAAAGAAATCAAGGAAATTTATTTGGTCCTTTTGTTGAACTAGTGGATAAATGCTTGGTGAAGACTCTAGTTGTTTATAATAAGATCTTTAGGTCTAAATCCTACCTCACGACTTGCCTTATTGCAAAAATGACAAATGCTAATCCTGTGGTTGTTTTGATATTACTTCCGTCAGTTTAATTATGCCAGTAAAATATTATTGCAAGCCTTTTGTAATAACTCTTCTGTTTGATTTTTTCTGTCAGTAATATTATACAAGTAGTAACATTAAATGCTAGATGCTGGAAGATTCCCAGGTTTGCTTGTTTGTTTTCTCTTGTAAATTGATCAAAAGGATAGGTTGCATTATAATATCTGAAATGATGAAATTTGAAACTTTGCTCTAATGTATTGCCATTTATTTTTGCAAGTTACATGTTGAAATTGAGCTAAACTGAACATAACTAGTATTGTAGGAATATCCTGAATCTCTTGTTTCAATCACTCGAATCTCAGAGACATACAAGAAAGCATTTTGGAGTATGAGGAAAATGAAACATTATGATAGTCAAGTCAATGAGTGTTACGCATGACATAAAAGAACAGAGGAAGAAAGAAGAATATAATAGAAACTAGAAGGATGAGAAGATAAATAAGTTGAAGCGGAGACACGAGAAATATAATTCCTACCATTACAATAGGCTTAAACCATATATATAAATGCAAGAGTGGGTACATATAAAGCCAAGTAGGATGTGACTGATTTAATGGAACAGGCCAAAGAGATTTCTAAACTTGAATAAAATGTAATATAATTTGTTGCTGGTCCTCAATAATGGTTGGGTAATTAAAATCAATGAATTTGATGAGATTTTTCCCGTGATGATAGATAATAACATGAGGTATTCCTATCCGTCTTTTAATGCAAGTACACAGCTTTAGCCGAAGCATTTAAGAGCAACTTGCTTGTTAATAGCATTGGAAAGGCTATATAAGGAATGGAAGTTGGTCTCATTCTTTAGGGAAAGAGAAACAACAGGATCTTTTTGCTCAAGATCCGATCTCTTGGCTGATAGAATTAAGGTAAACTCTATAATTTTTCCATTCCTGTGGTTTTCCTTCCAAGGAAACAGTATGTTAGGGTTGAATTATGCCTACCGTTTACAATGTAAAGTATTATTGCTCAATTGATATGTTGAGTAAACTTATCCATGTATGCTCTCACTTGGACTTTATTATTGTACCAATTGGTATAGGAGATGCTAGAGATGGCAATGTCACCAAGGAATGTATAGCGTGATTCATCGTATTTTTTGCTTTGTGCTTAACTTCTTTTTTTTTTACACAACACAACCTTTATTATCAGTTAACCTTTTACATCAGCAAGTACTAGCTTGGCCAGCTTACTTGGCCAATTTACAACTCATCCAAGCATTAGATTGCATATTCTCCCTGGCATAATCAACAAGCCAGTTTGCTGCTTTGTGATTAATTGACAAATACAAAACCACAGAGCAATTCGCGGAATACAGCGTATTTATTCCTTTCGTAATCAAGTTGACACCACTGGACAACACTAGAGGAATCACTTGTTGCATAGCCAAATCAGGAATGTATAACGTGATACACATCAATGAACCATGGATGTGATGCTGAATAAGTATGCATTCCAAAAGATGCTGCTAAAAATAGATTCACTTGGAAGCGAATAGAAACCTTTCACACAAATCTTTATTGTAAAAGCCTACTTTCCACGCACGTGTATAGTTAAAATACAGAGGAATTAGATCCTGGTTCTTTCACAGAATTCTGTATACCTGCTTCTGAATACACTCTAAAATATAGTATACCCCAATTATTATCTCAGTATTAATAAAGGTACCTTACCGTTGCTCAGTTAAGAGTCAAGTGATTCCGGCACTATATGTGGCTACCTGGCTTGACTTCTAAAACATCAGTCAAGACCAAATGACGCAAGGAACACCATGCTGGGATGATATAGACAACACGGTGCCAAGAAAAAAGCAACTGGATCAATTTTATGTCAATTTTGTAAACTATTGTGGGTTTAGTCAGTTTTGTCTTCAGCATTTCTATTGCTATCTTCGAGTTTTGATTCCTCTTCTTTTATTATTTCCCCAGCTTTCTCCTGCCAAGACACTAGCTTTACTGAAGCTCTGCATTATCGAATATTGCAATCAAGATAAACTTTTATACCTTGAGAGAAGCATTTTGAGCAAGAAGTTCATCATGCTCTTCCTTGATTCGGACTAGTTCTGCTCTAAGGGCGGAATTCTCTTCCCTAAGAACCTCAACACGCTGAGCCAATTCTTCATACTCAGCCTGAAAGTACCAACTCAAAAATCAATTGTGATAAGACATAAATTTCCTTCAAAAGTTCTATTTTCTCCAGAGGCATTTACCTGTTTGCGCAACCTAGACCGGCGCGCAGATTCCCTATTTGACTGCTTTCGCCTCTGCCTTTTGAGTTCTCTTTCATCCTGAATTCATGAAGGACCATACAAATACATCAACACAAATTTTGGAAAGCAAGGTAAATAACAGTTATTGTGCTGCAACAAAGATTGACCAGGCAAAGGGGAACAATGATCTAACGACGTGAAGGCAGTGTAGGTTCATAAGGTTTGAAAAAAGAAAATAGCAACAGCATGTGTAAGTGTGAAGAAAAGTGCTCAATTTCCAGCACCCACTTGACACAATGGACAAAATTCTACATGCACATTAATTCACAGGCCAATCTTCGCTGTGATCAGTTTCTGTACCCAATAAAATGAATACAAGTCTCTGACGGACCTTCAAGTACACAAAGTACAATACAAGTATAGAATCTTACCGCACGTCATGCATTTCAAAGTAAACTGATGCAGATAATCCAAATAACTAGGTTTGACGATGAGAAAAAAACCTGAAGCCATATCTCTGTTGGAACCTTTTCATCGGTCCCAACAAGAGTACCAGAAATCATTGCACCAGCAGCTGCGGTTGCAGAAATCTTTCCATGCACTAGAGGGATAGCAGTCGACGTTGGAGCCACCCAGTAGTCCATTCCAATGTTCAAATTCGTAGTGGGGCCAGCAATCCCTCCAGGTACTCCAGCCGGTAGCACAGGCATAAGTGACATTGTCTTGTGTGATATTCCCTTTACTGGCGCAGCAGCTACACTGCTTGTGCCATTCCGTGATTTCTCTACAACAATACTCGCTTTAAGTCACACGGAGAAAATTTTCATCGAGTTATATGAAATACTAGTGATTCCTACCATCCAGTAGTTCCTGTCTGCCACCTGTCTTCAGGCCTGAATCCTATACAATTTTATCCAGTATTAATAGTTGATAACTTTAAGTTAATTTGAAATATGGGAACTACCTTACATCTCTTGTTAAGCAACAAGAAAGAGCGCACATATCAACTGATGGAATATCAGAAGAAGATGCATGCATCTGAATATTCTTGAACAAACTAATAAAATTAAAATCGGTAACAGATAAAAATAGACAACAAATGGAATATCTACACAGAAACAGAAACAATCATCAGCAATATTTATAAGATACAGATACTAACCAGTAAACCAAATATCCCAACAACATGAACTTAGCTCTAACAGCAATATTTTTGTAGGTCCTACTTTTCTATTGGCAGCTGAAGATGTCCGATTCAAAGAGGGTATATTTCTACTCATCAGAACATATAAAACTTCCTTAAAATATTTTGCTCTTCCTCACGCTCATTGTTAGACTAGAAATAAGTAACAGCCTTTTCCAAATAGCATATGTTAGCGATAACTTGATTAATTCTTTATCGTAGTGGCAGAGGATTTGGAAAAGTCAAAAGTAGGACTTGCCATGTTTCATCCTTCAAACACCTATATATGGCCTTCTTCATGTAAACGCTCAAACAGCTAAATGGCTTGCACTCTCCTGCAATTGGATCCAAGCATACCCATGATAGAAACTTTGGATTAGTGCTAACCTATCAAATTCTTTTGACAGCCCTCGTAGAAAAAATGAGGATGTAATTGATTACATCTATTGATATATAGGAGTTAGTTTCACCTAATCTGAAGTAATGGCTATGGCAATCTTTTCAAGTTTAGTGGAATGTTCTTTCTCCAAGTAATGATAGCCAGATCTGTTGAACCAATTCCTAATGGAAAACTAATCTCTGCATTGATAGAACTTAGATTAAATTTGACACATGGTCGTATTAAACTATACAAAAACCAAAAAGAACTACCATAAACTTTTCCCACCTTATCGACACTTAAAAATGGAAATGCCTTAAGATGGCAAAGAATGAACCTAGAATATATGTAAAGTTTGACTATTGAAACTGGCATGTTAGTAGTTATTGCTGCTTAAACTTGAAATGACATGCTAGTCTGATCTCATAAATTCCAAACATATTAACACAAATGTATTGACGCCAAACGTACCGAGTCATATATGCACCCGTTCATTCATATATCAGATTGGTATGTATTGGTACCAAAAGACCCTTCGGCATTATATTGCTCCACTATTGTACTAGTATGAGATAGTGGTAAACAAATTTAAATCTAACAAAAATACAAATGGAAATTGTTGATTATAGTATTTCTATTACCATCAAATTAGTTGTAATATTATGTCATGGTTAAAGGATGCTCGATTACTGTAATGAAACTTTAGAATATACTTTAAATATTCTATAAACAAACAAAAAAGCAACAATAGAGGAAGGACCCACGTTCTGAGAGTTTGCATCACTTCCTTCGCTTGAATCTTCACTTCCACTATCACCACTGAAAAAAAAAAACTAATGATGTTAGCAATCTTGCAAGAGAAAAACTACAAATTTAACAACAAATAGTAAATGCAATAACAAATTTTTGAAATCAAATTATATGTACCTTTGTGAAAAGGCTCCATTAAGTGCACTAGAAGTTTTCTCCAGTTCATTGCTTTTTCCTGTTATCAAGTTTAAACTTCCAAGGCTTCCTTTTGACCTTTGAAGTGAAGGCTTTTCCTTACCCTCAGATGATTTTCTATCTCCTTCTGCACTTGCAGGAAAGTTTCCCTACAATATAAAGGACATGGAACCATGATTCGCTACCATCAGCAAATGTGGAATGAGATAAATTTCACTGCATGGTTTAATGGGTAACTCACATAAGCTTCAGTGTTACCATTTGGAGAACTCATAGCATAAGGACTAAAAGGGTGTGAACCCTGCTCACAGATGAAACAGTGAAGTAATTATTGGCATGTCACATTGCATTATCAATCATGCATCTTAAAGAAATGAATATTGGTATCATGGCCTGAAGATGCTTACCGGTGGAACAGATGGATGTGCATATATGCCATGAGGATACATAACATATGGAGGCGGTGGGGTCCCATAAGGAGGCATAAGGTGCTGTGAAGAGAAAAGTATAAACATATTTCATGATTGTACTATAGATTCCTCATAGATACATTAACATGAAAGTTCCACTTGGATTTCATTTAGATTATCCAACTCACCACAATTTCTCTACCTAGATGGAAGTCAATAATGTTAAAGATAGAGAAATTCAAATGAATGTCTTTCCTTACATCATTCTATGTACTGCTCATACCAAAAATCAGAAACTTCAATTTCGTGACCACCATTAAGTAAAAAGCATAATGTTATGATCCGTTTAATGAGTAGACCTATTAACTTCGTGAGTCTGAAGTACCGTGACTCAATTTAAAATTTTTAAGCCCAAATTAATAGTACAAAAGCTAAGTAAATCTTATATACCTTAACATCTTTTCTCCCACACTTTCCATATGGATTGAAATATCACAATCTTTCTCACTTAAGACTTGATATCCTCATCACTCATCAATGCTAAAGTTTAACATATGTCTTGAGAACTATTCCTCAAAGTTTAAAATACCGATCTGAACCAATGTACTGGACTGGTATGCTATAGTAAAACTGGCACAATGCTACACTGAAACCGACTATATTGACATAATACTACAGTAAAACCATACCCATCTTGGACTAGTACAAATCAAAAATTTTGATCGGTTCGAACCAAAATTTCAAACATTATTATCCCTTAGACAACAACATATGAGATTAGCCCAATGGTAACTCCACCGTTCTTAGCAACCCTTTTCCTATTAGTCTGTCACTATGCTTAGGACTAAATTTACTTTGGTACTATTTATTATGATCATCTTAATGAGCAAACTGACCCATGAACTTGGTAGTTGAATAACAACATGGTCTAATTTATAATGTTTTAAGCCTAAGTTAATGATAGTAAGCGTACTAAGCCTTATATACCATATCATTTTTTCTTTCACTCTCCAAGTGGGATTAAACTGCAGTATCACATATACACTTTTAGTTATGTTTCACAACATCAGAATTAGAGAGTCAAAAAAGTACAACAAAATAAAAGCATTTGTCATATTGGATTAATAACAAAAGAAAAAACAAAATAAAAATAGGATGAATAAAATAGTTGTCTTGTTTTAAAAGCATAGAAACATAAAAAATATTATTTCCTACATTTCAAGATAAAATATAAACTATATACTATGTAATGAAGTACAAATATATATTATTAATTTATTTATTGTTTTCTAGATATTTGGACACTTTAGTATCAACTTAACATTAATTATATGATATATAATTAAATTAAGTCATTTAATTATGCTTATTAGATATAATTAAATGTATTTTATTTCCTCATTTTTTATACTAAAATATTTAAAATTATATATATTATTAGTTATTCAATATTAGTAAGATTTTATTTATATGTATTGTTAGTTATATATAATGAATTAGTTAACTATTTATTTTGATTAGATTACCCAATAAGTAATTTAAACCTAAGAAAACTCACTAACTAATAATTATTTTTAAATTAAAGCAAGTATTGATTAAATATTAACCATTATTGTAATTAATGATAATACAAATTCAATGCTCAAATAAAGTGCAAATAAATCTTTATATAATTGAATCATTTACCTAAATAGAGTTGAATCGTTCTACTCAAATCCTTTGACTCTTTCATAATTTCCATCCTTAGTCCTCAATAGAGCCAAATTTACTCAAACCCTTTAAGTAGTAAATAGTGGCAAAGCTGCTCAATCTGCTCAATGGTGCCAAGGACAACCGCATCGGTAGTCCATGTGACAAGATCTAGAAAGTTACAAGGTTCCAATGGTGAGGGCACTCAACAGCAATGGGTGAGAGGCAAGAGGCATGTGGCAACTTGTAAGGAGAGACATTGAGCAAGATGTCAGAGGCCAGGCAACAGGCGTTGGAAGAGATGTCATCAATGATTCTTCACCTCATATAAGTGTAATGATATGGTCACTACTTGCAATATTCTACTTTGATCATTGGGATCACCTGATACGAACAAACCAATGGAGAATTTTACTTTTGTAGGCTAATTTCTTCTTGTTTAAAGCTAAACGCAATAATTTGATGGATCCATCAGAATCATATGGGATGTTGTAATCTTGATTGAACCAAGCTGACCTGTACTGCAAACTATATTTTTAATGGGTTTCTTAAAAAAAAAAAAGGTAATCTTGCTCTAATGGGTTATTACTTGTGACGTGTATGAACCAGAATTCAGGTTACAGGTTAATAGCTACCTCCCAGCAAGATGGCATATACTCATGAATCATGTTTCCGTCGTTGCTATTAGTGACATGCTAGGATTGTTCATGAGTCATCTAACTATGCACGCAGTTAACGAATTTTTGATGGGATATTAAATCAAATTCCAGAGCTCCAAATTCAAGCTCCCTTCCTAGAACTTCACGAATACAGATCCAACACTAAGTAACAGACATGTAAAGACATAGAGTAAAGGAGATGAATACAGAATAGAGCACCACCTGAGCTCCCCACATGTATGGATGACCCTGGGGACTTGAGACCACAGGAGAGTGGAAGAAGCCATGTGGTGGAATGGGTGAATATGCCTATTTGAATCAGATGAAAAACATAACAAGGTCATGATGACAACTGAAGACAAGACTGATACAATCATTAGAAAGTTCTCAAAATATTCATCTCGGGTGCCAAAAAAAAATCAAATTAGCACCTGAAATCCAGACCAGTCCGGATAGACAGCAGCACTGGGGCTGGAGCTCGTGGCTGGTGGATGCTCCTGAGCAAGGGAAAAAGATAGAATAAAAAAATGTAATCGGAAACTAAAAAACATCACTCTAGATTCAGACACAGTAACCTAAACAGTGAATCCATTTTGCAAAAATCGTGAGAAACATATATTACCTGCGCATCTGATGTCTTCGGTCCCTTGGTATCTGTCTCGCTACCTCCCATTATAGCACGTTCCTTCACCTCTCTCTACTGACTATTATTTCCCGTGGTTGTTCTTTCGTTATTTTCTGTCAAGCCATCTTTTTTCTATCCCAAGCGGTCCAATGAGCAAAATTTTAGATAGTCCTCAACGAATTTCGAATACCAACAGCGGAGACCACTCAATTCCTGTGCAGATCTCCCTCCAAAACCCTAAAGCGTCCTAAAATATACGAAAACGGGATACTAAAAATCAAACCTTTAAGCGAACGGCCTTGGAAGCAAACTCCAAAACGGAACCAAAACTAAATTTCAACCAATTAGGATAGTGATTCTAAAACAAAACACATCAAATCTGTTCGATCGAAAGGGACAACAACACTTGCACGGAAGAGAACGCTCTTACAAGCAGCAATGGAGCACGCAGCGAGATCGAAAGCAGGACTGCGGGTAGTCCGATTCCCTTCACCGGTCTCCGCGTAGAAAAAGGTGAGCGAAGGGGAGCAGGAAAGGCGGGTAGGGTGGGAATCCACTGGTATTTTGTGGGAGGAGAGAGAGAGAGCGAGCGAGCGAGAGAGAGAGGGGAAATCGCTTTCGGAGCGCTGCTTTTGTGTTCATATAAACCGTCCGTATTAACACACCAAAACAATTGTATACATGAATTAAGGTTGGGCCGGTATGAAACGGACCGGGTGGTAATGGAATTGGCCAGGTTGTCTCATTGGAATTGAATAGTGTCATGACCAGCCCAGATGGCCCGTCCAAGTCACCGAGTTAACCTCCGAATGCATGCCAAAATTGGAACTTTCACGCCGCGATTTCGTTTAAGCTCTCGAAACCGATTTTGACTGAAGCGTTGACTTCAACCCGACCTTGTTTCGAACGCCAAAATCACGTTCTCCTTCGTCTCTTTCGGCCGAGTCATCTGCAACGAACACACGCCTGCATTCGTTTCTCCTCGCCGGTGATTGACGAACAGAGTTTGGGGCGTGCGGCAGGACTGAACAGCACCTGCTCAGCCCTCAGCCTCGTCGCTGGAAGCTGTCACTGCCGAGAATGATGAAGAACACTATTGGAGACCGAAACAGGGAGAAGCTCGGTAGTTCACCGGAGAAACCAAGGAACTTTGCTAGAAAGACAATAAGAGGGATAAGGAAAATTTCCATTCGATTGATTAGACCGAACCTACCTACAGCACACTCGCCGTCAACTTATAGTTTCACGCTCCTCGCCGGAAACTCGTCGTCGCCCACCTAGCGATGGCATCGAAGCCTGCTACTCCGAGAAGAGGTCTCACCGACCTCTCGTCGTTGCCCTCCTGACGATAGCATCAGAGCTCGGAGCTCTGGAAGGGGTGGTCAATGCTCAAACAACCTGGAAGCATGCCGTTGTGGTTCCAGACCCACCTCCCCCGCTTCTGCTTAGATGGAGCCTGGGGAAGAGGGTGCTGCGTTGTCAAGCCTCGACGGCTAATGGGAACAAGGGGAAGCGGCCTGCTCTGGTACTAGCTCCCCTCCTCTATTCGTCGCCAGTCGAATGCCCCCTCCTCTCGTCGCCTGGTGCCTTAAAGAGGAGGGGACAACACTCAATTTGGAAGGACACCCACTTGCCAACCAGCGCCAGCCCCCTTTCCATCGTTGAATCCCGTTGGTTCGTTCGCGGCATCCTCATTTGGATATCAGCCGCCATCAGCGTCAAAGAAGTTGCCGTCATCCTCACCGGAGAAGGGGCCGTAGATGGCGCCAGAAAGGCAGAAACGTCACCGCCATCAGTACCAAGGATGGCGCTAAGAAGGACGTCGCCAATGTTGATCTCGTCCGCACGATCGACAACGCGACTATGGGCTTCATCCCAATCCATGCAGCCGAGTGGACTTGGGCCTCCACCCAGCCCATTTTCTCCCGGCCCCGGTCCAGAGGAGAATAGACATCATAAATTAGACCTGACAAAATCTGACATGACCCGCTGACTCGACACGAAGTTAGGCGGGTTCGGGTCAGCCATAATCGTGTTCGGGTCATAAATAGGTTAATCCATTTATAACCCGAAAAAAAAACGGGTCATGTCAGGTTATAAAATGAGTTGACCCGCTTAACCCGATTATAATATATATTTATATATATATATATAATTTAAATATAGACTCACCTAACTCTCTTTGCTAGCTTATAAGCCAAAATATCTTCTAACTATCTTTTAACTTAGATTTCAGCCTACCCATAAGTCCAAAATTTTATTCATTTTAATATAATTTTTATTAATTTATTATTTATATATAAAATATAAATGATAAACGGGTTATTTGGGTCGTGTCAGGTTAACCCAATTATATTCAGGTCGTGTTCAAGTTAGATAGTTTGACCCAATTAATTAAATAGATCGTGTTCGGATTGGCTTAATCGAGTCATCGGTCACAGTTGACATGACCCGTTTATGACATACTGACCCGAATTGCCAGGTCTATCATAAATAACTATACATGGTGGAAATAAAATACTAATATTAACAAGACACTATAAATCATTATTTAATAGATATAAATTGTAGAAAGTTTGCCAAAAATAAATTGTAGGAAGTTATTGACACCAATCACTACAATCACATAAAATTGCAATTAGCATATTTAAATGGGGTATATTTTATAGTTTGTGGCCGAAAAAATCAATAGCATAAACAAAATGATAGTATATATCGAAGTTAAGGGTGAGTATTAATCGGTGATTATCGATTTTTATTGATTTTATCTAAGGTAAAAATTAAATCTATTTGATAAAATTGATAATCAATAATAGTAACAATAATAAAATTTATGCTATTTAGCATTTGGGTAAACGATACTGTAAAAAAGTTTCAGTTTAGTAAATTTATCAATTTACCTAATATTTATTAAAAATAAAATTTTTAATTATTTTGAGTTGAGTAATTAATATCTTAATAAATTTTTTATTATTTTAAAAAGACTAAACATCATTTTTTTAATAAAATAATTTATTGAATAAAATAATATCTTAATAAATATTAATTAATTTATTATATTATTAATAAATATTTTTTATTATAAAAATATATAATAATAATAAAATCAGTATTTTATCGATTTTACGATCGGTAAATTACCATAATTTTGTAATTAATAACGATAACGGATAATCGATAAATCACTAAACTGTAAATCTTTTTACTCAACCCTAATGAAAGTTGTAGCACATTCACTTATCAAAGTGACCTTATCGAATGCTAGTCAATTTGACCATCTCTTCATTCCGACGAGTTCTTGTTCCAACGTCCAAATGACTTCATCGCTACCATTAAAATAGAAAGAGTCGTTGCAATCTTTTCCGTTGACCTTCCTAAATTCCACTCTTTTCTTTCTACTCCCAAATTTACAATGAAGATAAAAAAGTCCATTTGGCTGCTAAATCCCCACTCTCCGACGCGATTTACCCCCACCCTTACCACCGTCAGATCGAAAGGTGGGCCAACAGCAAGGAAGGTGTCCGCATGGGTAACGTACCAACAAGTGGCAAATTACTTTGCGGTGAGCAATTTGCTCAGCATTCCTCAACTTCCCACACAAACTTTCGCTAAATTTTACTATGTTTTATGATTTTTTTTCCGTAGAAGATTTTATTCGTATGATATACTATTAGATAGCTTAAAATAGGTTGATCATCAATAATATTTTTTATTTTTTTAAAAATAATTATGATGGCAAAATTGTCCTCTTCCTTTCGTCGCGGAGCATCGGTAGTGATGGCCGTTTCTGTGGGGCCGGTGCCGATTGGGAAACAGGTGGACCTCATGCGTAGTTTCCACCGGTTAATTGGATTCCAGGCCGCAGAGGGTATATGATACCAGCCCTGCGAGGCAAATCTGAAGTACCCATCCCCGAGAACGAGAAGTATACCTCGTGCTCTCTTCGCGGCACCCGCGACCGATTCTATCCTCTGCCCCCTTCCCCATCCCTAATCCATTTGGCGGCGCCACCAAGCCTCGCGGCCTCTCCCTCTTGTTTGCCGCCGGCGCTCGCTTCGCAGATCGACCCGTAGACCTCTGCTCCGTGACTGCTTCCGCATCGTTGACGACGTCCCCCACCTCTTCTCGCATAAACCGATGTAAAGGTTTCTCGCCGTGTATTAAGAAAGGTACGGCTGGTTCGTGCCCTGCCATTGGTTTCCCTGTCCTAATTTATTTGTTGAACTATCGATTCTAGATATAGGATGCTTGATCCAGATATTGTAGCCTTGCGAAAATCGATCATCGATCAGTTTAGTTGAAAATCGTCACGCAGGATGTTGCTTGACCTTCTTTTGTTCTTTTATGATAGAATTTGGTTCGACTTAATTGACTGAAATACTTGGACAACTTTGATATCTCATAACAAAAATTGTATCGAAATAAGATACTTTTTTCATTACGATCCAAACAATAGATGACAAGACGATACGACTCATGGGTACAAGATGCAACATTTATCTTTTGCAAGGGTTTTCTTGTTCTTATACCTTTTGGAAAAAAAAAAAACAAACATTTTTCTTGAGGGATTTGATTGATCACTATGTTACTACAATAATTTATTCGGAGGCTTCCATATGTGGTACAAAAGTGGAAAAGTATTTTATGCAGATATACAAGACCTTGATGTCATTATGTTTGAATTTAATCTGGTTGAAATAATTTATTAGCTGAGTATTCATTCAGACTCACTGTGCCTTTGAGTGAATAGAGGTTATTTTCCTTATTTAATTTGATTGCATTTGCCATCGTCTTGGTTCTTTGAATTTTTTATCCACACGTGTCGAGGTGGAAGAGATACAAAATAGAGTTAATATTAGCGAAGATAACACTAGTAGAAAGTGCAAAATTGAATGACAACATCATTCAAACTTTCTAAATGCAAATACTTAGTTGTAATGAATTTATGATTATAAATTCATTGAGTGCACAATTGAAAATTTTAGAACTCGTTAATCACTATGGCATGAGTGTTACATTATACTGAATGTTGTCATTAAATTGCAAAAATGATTCTTCTTTCAGTCCTCTTCCTGGTAATCCTGTCATTCACTTAATGGTTTCATTTTCTCGAAGGTGTATATAGCAATTGAGGAAATTTGTTAGGTCTTCCAGTTGAACTACTGAATTATGTCTACTGGATTGATAAATGCTAATCCTGTAGTTTATGAAAGAAAAGAGCGTCGGCTTCGAAGTGTGCCTACCACCAATGATGAGAATGAAGAAGATATTATTGATCAACAGGAAATTTTTGATATCCTTACGTTATAGGATTGCTTATGTCACTTCTATAGTCATGCCAACAAAAGGTTTTTTTTCGAGCCTTTTATATAATTCTTTTGCCTTAGATTATCTGTCAGAAAAAATATACTAGTAAAATAATGCAAGATGCACTGCCAAGAAAAGAAATCTTAGGCAATGATGTTGCCTAGGACGAGTTAAACAATGGTAGATGTGGGCAATCTGATCCACGTGCCACATGTAGGATGATAGGGCGTGCACCCTACATAAGCTGTCCTAAGCAACACCATTGCCTAGAATTTTTGCTCCATTGTCAGATGTTTTCCCAAGTTTGCTAATTTGTTTTCTTTTGTGTGTAATCAAAAGGATATGTAGTATTCAATCTAAAAAATGATGAAGTTAGAAACTTTTCTCTTGCAATTAGTGTCATTTCTGGAAAGTTAGATGTTTAAATTGAGATGAATCTGAATAAGATTAGAATTTTGGAATTATTTTGTTTCTCTTGTTATAATCACTTGATCTCTAAGGCGCAACTACAAAAAATTGGAGTATGAGAAAAATAGAGCATTATGATACAATGTTCAATGAATGTGCAATGCATGACAAAGTTGGTTAGGAAAATAGAGGAAAAAGAACAAAACATAAAGTAGAGAGATGAGGGGGATAAATAGAAAAGAAGCAGAGATACCAAGAGATATAATTCAACAATTTATTCATGCAACCATTATAATTGACGTAAACAATATAAATAAGTGTTTAGGTACACCCTACTAGACTTAATACCAACTAATCCATGGTCTAATACCCATCAATCCATAAAAAAAAGACTTAATACTAACTTTAAATAGTCAATATTCCTACTATTTACTAATATAATATAATGAAATAATTAATACCACATCGGTCATCTCCACTAATATAATTTACTTAAATAAAACCCGCATTGACAAGATTGACCAGGGATTTTTAGAGGTTTATGAGGCATTTGCAAGTGAGGAGAGATGATTTTGGAGATGAAGGATGATAGCGTCAATGGAGATGACAACACAAGTGGAGTCCTTGATAGTTCAACATTAATCCTATGATCATGGTAGCAAAGGTGGCAAATATTAGTGAGCGGGTGAGAAGCATGTGGACACTATGGTGTTGGAGGCATACAAGCTAGTCAATGAGCCAATAGAGGTGGTTGATGGACCTGCATTGGCCTTCTTCATGCCCCCTCCTCTTTTTCCTATATTTGGTGGTATGCACACTGATTCAGCAAGTGGTGATAAGTTGGTGTACAACAAGGGTGACTAGTTTAGGTGGGTGATGGCATTAGTTGATCTCATTATCTTTGCTGCTATCACAGTTTGCCAATTAACAATTGCAGAGGTTGTTCTCAAGGACGATTACAGAGGTTGTGGAGTTGTTACATCTGAATTGTTGTTGACTAATCTATTAGTTGCCACGCTCAGTTTTTGGAAATTTAACCACCAATATCAACAAGTATCTACATCCACATATCTACAACTAGTGAATACATTTGTCTTCTTGGACTCAAACTCCAAATAGTCCAACATATTTAACAATATCAAAAAACAAATCTTTGTCTTGGCATCAGCGTTAAATCAATAAATCAAATCAAGCGACAAAACCAACAAATCATCATCATCCACCAACTTAATTTTTTTTTTAAAAGAAGTCACATCAACCCAAATTTACTTACAAGGATTTTAGCACAAGTTTAATTATACTTTTACAAAGACCAAGAAATGTATATATATGTATATATGCATAACAACAAAATAAACTCAACATTAACAAAATGGTGCTGCTTAGAGCAATAACACGACATCATCATAAGTAGCATAGTATAGACACGTATATTTTGTTCATGATTAACGAGATATGCAAGTATAAGGGCAAAGGATTGTATATCAAATCAACATTGGAAGAGTATTGAAGTTTCATAGCGATGAGGATTCGATTTAGAATTTAATCCAACCTTATCAAATTTAAAATAATTTATAAGAAGTTCAGCTTATATTTACTTGAGCACTAAAATGTAGGTTAACTGCAGAATTTTACTTTTAATACTTGTTGTTAGAAGCGGAGTAAGATCCAAAACCGTTAACCCGTTAGGGTTATGCATCTCTCCTATAAGAACATTGTAGTTGTACACATCAAAGTTAATGAATACTACTCTTTGAATCAACATGGCATCAGAGGCATTTCGTCGCCCCCCTCACCGGCAATGTTCGGATCGCCACCTTAGCCGATTCGAACAATTGTTGGCATCAATAAAATGGCGGAAGGCGGAAGGTGCGTCTTCGCTTCCGTTCTCTTCGCTTTGAATTCACTTTGGCTTCGATCGCCCAATAGCTCTCACTGGCAATTGTCTTTGCTTCCGCTCCGATTTCCACTTCAGCTCTACCCTCGACCCGCACATCTGTTCTCGGTGAAGGCGGAAGGCGCTGCTCCTTCATTTCTGCTCACAGCGTCACCTGATCTCGGCACAACGGAAGACACTCTTTCCTTTTCCGCGAGGCATCATCATCATCACCATAGCATTGACTTCTCAAATGTGTGATGGTATTTCTCTCCCAGTTATTCTTGCGTATGATGCTTTCTGAACTATCATTCTTATCGGGCTCGAGCACAGTTGCTCAGCATATTTGAAGAAGGTTCTGATGCATTCTTTTGTGAGCCTTCTTGATTCCGTGAATCTTTCTGCTCTTTAACTAACATTGAACAAAAAGCCACGGCTAGGTGACGTTCTGTGAAGTTAGCTTATTACAAAATCTTTAGTTGCATACCGGCTAAATCTTGGACCTCTTATGGATTCTCAACTTCAACTCTCTGTTGATGCCAAACCCGCTACCAATCTTGGTACAACTATGAAGTTCAATGGAACAAACTACTTATTGTTGGCTAGGGCTATGCTGTTTTTCTTGGATCACATGGTAAACGACAGCACGTCGGAATGAATCCTCCAGCAACCATTGTTCCACAATATGCTTCCTGGAGTATGTCAGATATGACAGTGATCACCTCTCACCTTCACAGTATGGAGCCTCAAATTGCATCGACTGTTATGTTTCACAATACTGCGAAGGAAGTGTGGGATACTCTTGCAATCACATATGCTCCTCAGCACAATATCAGTCGAATTTATCAACTATATGAAGAGATCCTTCTTATGCGACAAGATGGACGCCCTTTACAAGAATACTATACTCAGTTAAAGGCGAAATGAGATAAGTTGCACCAATATCATCCTCTAATAGCTGATATTGCAGTCATTCTACTACAACAAGAAGATTTCATTGTGGCCAAGTTTCTTTTCGGTCTTAATGCGCACCTTTTTGCTGCTCGGAACCAATTACTGGTGGAGGTAACTGTGCCTACATTTTAGAATGCTTTCTATAGACTTCTTCGAGTTTTGCCCACTTCACCCTCTGACCCTCCTTTGAACCTCAAAGTGCTCTTCTTGCACTGCAGTCGGGTGGTCGATCTAGGGGCATGGGCCTTGGCCCCATTCGTGGACGAGGGCATGGGCGTCGTTTTTTAGCTTGTACTCATTGTGGCCATACCAATCACTCTTCTGATAGGTGCTGGGCAAAATTTGGACGATCTCCCCATGCTTGCCTAGCTGTTGATCCCTCGAGTGCCACGGACATGTAGTGGATGACACGCCATCCATCAGTCTTGCTGCCACACCCTCTGGTATAGCTTCCTTTGTTGCTCATGATAATTCTTAGATTCTTGACTTAGGAGCTACATCCCATATATCAGGTAATAAAGACTTATTTTCCTCTATCATCTTTGGTAGCCACCACCCACCTGTTCGCATAGCTAATGGCTCCTTTGTCTCTGTTTCTGGCATTGGTACTATTCATATCAATACCACACTTGTACTTGTAGATGTTTTCTATATTCCTCAGTCTTCTAATAATCTTGTCTCTATATGTGCTCTCATACAAAACTTGAACTGTGTTGTGACATTTTTTTCTTCTCATTCTACATTCTAGGACCTCTAGACAAGTAAGATGATTGGTGAGGGGCGTAGGGCCAGGGGTGTGTGTGCTATCTACCGCTTCTCCATCGGCCAGTCTTTCTGTTGTGGTCTCACCCTTTCAGTGGCATTGTCGGCTTGGTCATCCGTCTCCGGTCAAAGTTTAGTAGTTTTTGTCTTTATCATTGTGTCCTGTGTTTCAATGTGATGCTTGTCTACTAGGCAAACATCGTCGTGTGTCTTTTTCTTCTAATAACACTGCTCCAAGTAGTGACCCCTTTAATCTTGTTCATTCGAATATATGGGGTCTGAGTCCTGTTCCTATCTGTGAGGGTCATGGTTATTTTGTCACTTTTATCGATGACCACTCACACGTGTTGATTGTTTTTGTTAAAACATCATTATGAACTTTTTAATGTATTTCGTGTTTTTTATGAGGAAATTTGCACTCAGTTTGGTTACTCCTTAAAAGGTTATTCATTTTGATAATGCCTTAGAATGCACTAATACACAATTTCAGTTTTTTTTGTCATGACAGGGGTATTCTTCATCAAACCACGTGTCCATATACTTCTCAACAGAATGACATTGTTGAGCACAAAAATCGTCACCTCCTTGATGTGACTAGGTCACTTCTCTTTCACATGAATGTCCCTTGTCAATTCTAGGGCGATGCCGTTCTGATCGCAACTTTTCTCATTAATTGTGTTCTCATGCGGCTACATCAGGGCAAGTCTGCTTTTTCTATACTCTATCCTCAACATTCCACTTTTCCGGTTATTCCTCGGGTTTTTGGATGTGTATGTTATCCTCACATTCATACTATCCATCGTGATAAATTACAACCCCACGCAACTCGTTATATTTTTTTAGGTTATGGATACCGATGTTATGATCCTGCTACTTGTCGGTTGATTGTTAGTACTGATGTTTCTTTTCATGAGTCATCTCCCTACTTCCCCAGCTCTTCTCACCCGGATCCCTCTTCTATCATTCCTTTTCCTACTCTCGGTCCCGTCCCTTTACATCTTGACCTTCCCGTTCCATTGCCTGTTCCCCCTTTGTAGGTATACAACAGACGTATGCGGCTTCCTGATGTTCCCTTTGCCGATCCATCGACCTTGCCTGCTTGTCCTCCCCCAGACGACTTACATCTTTCCATTGCCTTGCGTAAGGGTAAACAACATACTAGCTCTGATCCTCTTGGTAATTATGTTTTATATCATAGCCTCTCTTCTTTGCATCGTGCCTTTCTGGTTGGTCTTTCCTCTCTTGTGATTCCTAGATCTTATGATGAAGCGAAGCTATTCCCTGAATGGTGTGCTGCTATGGAAGCCGAGATGGATGCACTTCGTACTCACCAGACATGGTCCTTAGTTTCGCCCCCTCCTGAGGTTCGCCCCGTGGCTTGTAAATGTGTTTACACCATTAAACATGCCCCGGATGGCTCAATTAATCGTTACAAGGCACGCCTCGTCGCTAAAAGCTTTACCCAGACCTTCGGCCTCGATAACTTTGAGACTTTTTCCCTAGTTGCTCATCTCAACTCTATCTAGGTTCTCCTTTCCTTGGCTTTTAATCTTGGTTGGCATCTTCATCAGATAGATCTTCGCAATGCATTTCTCTGTGGTGACCTTAATGAGGATGTCTATATGGAGCAACCCCCTGGGTATGTTGCTCGAGGGAGTTGGTGTGTAAGCTGCATAAAACCATTTATTGGTTGAAACAAAGCCCACGAGCCTAGTTCCACAAATTCTCACAGATCATTTCAGTTATTGGGTTCCGAGGATGCAAACCTTATCATTCTATCTTTATTCGATATACTGACAAAGGCCCGATAATTCTTGTCGTATATGTAGATGACATACTTTTAACTGGCAGTGACTCTAAAGCTATTCTAGAGTCGAAGGCTTATTTATATTTCCAATTTGCCCTTAAAGATCTAGCCAAACTTAAATATTTCCTAGGCATCGAATTCGCTTATAAAGGATCATATATATACCTTTCACAAAGGAAATATGCTATCGATCTACTTGAAGAAATCGGAATGAGTGAGTGCAAGCTTGCTGAAACCCTCAATATAGAATCAAAGGTATTCCAGTGTAATGGATTCTGACTTAGTAGATGCCACGAGTTATCGTCGTCTAGTTGGGAAACTAATATATTTGAGTGTCACAGGACCTGATATTTCTTATAGTGTTGGAGTAGTTAGTCAGTTCATGGAAAAGTCAAGGAAGGTGCATTGGGAAGCTGTAATGAGAACACTCTAATATATTAAAGGCGCACCAGGAATAAGTCTCTTGTATAAGAAAAATGAGCATGCTAGAATTGACGCTTATGCGGACAATATGGATGATAGACAATCAATAACTGGGTACTATACCTATGTTGGAGGCAATTTAGTTATTTGAAAAAGCAAAAAACAGAATGTAGTCTCTAAATCCAGTTATGAAGCAGAATACAAAGTCAATGTCACATACAGCCTGTGAACTGATGTGGCTCATGAATTTATTACTTGATTTTGGAATAAAATGCGAGGAGTCGATGCCTATGTTACGTGACAATCAAGCTGCGATCTTTATTGCAAATAATCCTATAAGTATAGTGTTGGAGTAGTTAGTCAGTTCATGGAAAAGTCAAGGAAGGTGCATTGGGAAGCTGTAATGAGAATACTCCAATATATTAAAGGCGCACCAGGAAAAAGTTTGTATAAGAAAAATGAGCATGCTAGAATTGAGGCTTATGCAGACAATATGGATGATAGACAATCAATAACTGAGTACTATACCTATGTTGGAGGCAATTTAGTTTTTGAAAAAGCAAGAAACAGAATGTAGTCTCTAAATCCAGTTATGAAGCAGAATACAAAGTCATGTCACATACAGCCTGTGAACTGATGTGGCTCATGAATTTATTACTTGATTTTGGAATAAAATGCGAGGAGTCGATGCCTATGTTATGTGACAATCAAGCTGCGATCTTTATTGCAAATAATCCAGTCTTTCATGAAAGAACAAAACATATTGAGGTAGATTGTCACTTCATTCAAGATATTGTCTCCAACAAGCTCATACATCTTTCTCACGTCAAATCTGAAGATGAGCTAGTTGGTATCTTTACAAAATCCTTGGGATTGTCAAAATTTTCTTCTTTATGTAACAAGCTGGGCATGACTGATATTCTCCAGCATGAGAGGGAGTGTTAGAAGCTGAGTTAGGAGTAGAACATTGTAGTTGTACACAACAAAGTTAATGAATACTACTCTTTGAATCAACCCTTGTCCTCCCACTTCTTTGGGTCATGTAACTGTCCTCATATGAAACCAAGTTTGAAGCTTCATATTCCATCTAAGTTATCATTCTAGGTCATTCGTATGAAGAGTACTTAAATAATTTTTTATTATTCTCAAGTAACATTATATATCTTTACTTCTAATTGATTTTAGTGATACCATGAACTCTTATAAAAGTTGTTAACACATTAAGAAAACTAAAGGATACTAATATGAATAGAGGGATTTTGTTACCAAAATCATTCATCATTATCTGCATCTTCTTCTTCTTGCCATTACAGGAAACTTTGGAGCTCCACCACCACCAAACATTGCCGTTAAGCCTAAGCTGCTGCAACAACTTGAAGGAAGAATAGGTTAGGATGATTGAATATTGTGGACAAGTCAAACAAGGGTTAAAAGATAGAGAGACAATGTTTAATATAAACAGAAGTGGGTATGGTCAATTCATCAAAATTTTCATTCCATTTAGGCCAAGTCAACAAAACCTCACTCCTGGAGAAAGTTCAATTTTATTCTAAATCACTATTTTTCTAACTAAACATAAGCCATATATAGACTTTTAGACAAAATCCTAATTAAATAATAACAAAAAAAGAATATTACTAACCTATGATCTAATACCTAATGACCACTAACACAAGACTTAATAATAACTATAAACATTAAATCTTCCTTCTAATTACTAATATAATGTAACTAAATCCTTAATACCATACCAGAATGCTTCCGAACTCCTTTCAACACTAAGACAATTATCTATTATTCTTGTAGTTCATGTCACTGCTATTTACATTTAAACACTAACCTCTTCATTGTGTGCAACTTCATTTTCTAATGGTTGATTTTTTTCCTCTTTCCTTTTTGTTCCTTAGAAAGAGATATGCAATTTTTTGGTAGATTATGTCATGGTTCATCTTCTAAGTACCCGTTTGGCGCTACGCCGCTTTCTGCGATGAGGCGACGTGCAACGGCTGCATCATTTTTTTACCTGTTTGTTTGACTACTTTGGCCCAATTTGGTTTTGTTGCGCTGTAATAGCTGCACTGTCATTGTAGCACCTGCTGTTAAGGGTGTTTGGTGGATAAAATTATGCTATTACTGTGGTAAATATTATTAAATAATCAAATTTATAAAATATTAATTGATAGTATATTTTAGTTTTAAATTTTAAAATAAATGATGTCATGCCAAATTTAAATTAACATAAATGACATACATAAAATGTTTAAAGTTTGTTTACGAAAGTACCATGTAAAATAGTTTCTATATTAATTGTGTCACCCTTTAGTTGATACCACTTGTTTTTTAATTATATTTTATCATACTTTAAGTCTAGTAAGTTGATTGAAGTTTTTAACTACATATTTCTAACTCTGTGTATTTAGATGTGTTCTAGGGTGCATATCTTTCTCTACGGCAGATGCACATATATTATAAAAAATTTGTAAAATTTGTACTGTATTTATGATCCAAATTGCCTTTGATGTTTATTGTAAATTTGCTATCTCCTAAATCAATAATACTATTTTCAATACACAAATTAAACAAAATCAATAATAGATGTTATTGTATCAAATTCCAATAAAAAAATTTGGACGAAGGAATTCTAATAAATCAATAATACTACTTTGATTCAATCGTGAGTGATGAGACTCTCTATGTACATAATTTTTATAACACCCTGAATTTTATCATATGCATCTTTATCCTTTTCACCAATTGACCTTTAAGCTTCATGGTTAACAAGTTAAAGGTACGCTTGAAGAGAACAGATTAAAGGTACGCTTGAAGAGAAGAAGGAAGAGCATCCCGTAGACAAAATTTTGACATATTATCCTATCGAATCAGTTAACAGTTAGTGAAATTTTTTTCTTGTCATGTTCTTTATGATTTTTTACATATGTAGAATCTCGTATACAGTCACTGGGCAGTAGGGTTAGAAGATGCTAAGTGAACTAACTTATAAAGGAAAGACCACATTGAATATCTTTCTCATGTAGTTTCATTTGTGAGTAAGAACATGTTGCTCAAAATAGCCAAACCTAAAGAAAAAAGTAAGCATATATGCACATTATTAGACAACTAAAAACCAGTATAAAATTATTGTACACTTGAGATATTTAATTAACTTATTTGAAAAAATAGGTGTCAAACATCATTAGAGCGTTTCCAAAGTTTACCAGAACACTGAAAGCCAGCAAACATGATAAAATTGATTGTTTCATGACTTAACCTATTCTACTAGATCCCTTATATGGTACACCTTTATTTTTTTCTCATGCTAATGATGTCTAGTAATTAAAAGAAAAGTGAAGAAACAATCTTAAATTGGCAATGAAAAATAGCATTGCAAGAACATAAGAACTAAACAACTTATTCATGCACTACTAGCAATTTTTTTTAGAGTGAAAATAGCAAACCTATTTCTATCCTGTTCTCTATTTGTTTAAAATTTTTCATGCACAATGAAGAGCGACTATTTTTGCCTCCCTCTTTCTTCTAAAGTGACTACTACAAAATAAATACCTATACGACAGATGGCTTATGGAAATGAAAAAAAGTGTTAACTTTCTTCTCTGTAGGTGAAGTGATGTGAATTCCAATTTCACTAAAGTAAATGTAGAAGTAGATGATTACTATTTGAAGATAATTGAGAGAATAAAAAAAACATAATAGCATATAACCATTAGAATGCTATCAAATCTGACAACTTCATGTTCACCAGAGAGCTTTTGTGGCATTAAGAGAACTTAACAAAGAAAAAATGATGCAAGTAACCTCAAAGCCTTATTTACTGGCCGATGAATGTGTGAGCCGTGGTTGGAGGCAGAGAGACAACGGTGGCAATGAGATGGTGGTGGAGCGAAGGCGTTGGGGGGTTGAAGATGGAGTAATGACGGTGGTAGAGCACTGACGCTGGCGGAGCTTACGCACAGACGGAGGAGGAGCCACGATGATGGTTGGAAGGAAGGAGAAAGGGTAGAAGTAAAGAGGATTTGGGGAGAAATGCAAAGGGAGAAACGAAAGAGGAAAATAGCAGCTCGAGTAAAAACCTTTGCACTGTAGCAGGAATAGCAACAGTGGATTGACAGCTGGAAAAGCAGCATTCTTCATCTTTCTGCTATAGTATCCTAATTTACACTGTTACACAGTCAAAGTATCCGTTTGGCACTACGTCGCTTCCTGTGGTGAGGCTATGGATAGCTGCTGCATCATTTTTTTATCTGTTTGGCTGTTACATAGTCAAAGTATCCGCTTGGCACTACATCGCTTCCTGCGGTGAGGCGACGGGCAGCTGCTGCATCATTTTTACTACTTTGACTATGTAGCAGTGTAAATTAGGACCCTGTAGCCGAAAGCTGCAGAATGATGCTTTACAGCTGTCAATCCACTGTTGCAATTCCTGCTACAGTACAAGAGATTTTTACCCGAGCTACTACTTTTCTCTTTCGTTTCTCTCTTTTCATTTCTCCCCAAATCCTCTTTGCTTCTCCCCTTTCTCTTTCCTTCCAGCTGGCATTGTGGCTCCTCCTCTGTCTGAGCGTAAGCTCCGCCAGTGTCGTCGCTCCGCTACCGCCACTACTCCGTCTTCAATCCACCAACGCCTTCGCTCCGCCACCATCTTGTCACCACCATTGTCTGTCCTCCTCCAGCCATAGCTCACATGTTCATCGGCTAGCAAACAAGGCTTTGAGATTACTTGCATCATTTCTTTCCTGTTAAGTTCTCTTAATGCCACAAAAACTTTCTTTAGTGAACATGGAGCTGTCAGATTTGATGTTATTTTAATAGTTATATGCTCTTATGTTTCTTTTATTTTCTCAATTATGTTCAAATAGCAACCATCTGCATCTACATTTACTTTAGTGAAAATTAAAATTCACTTTCACTTCACCTACAGAGAAGAAAATTAACACTTTTTTCTATTTTCATGAGTCATCTGTCGTATAGGTATTTCATTTTGTAGTAGCCACTTTAGAAGAAAGAGGGAGGCGAAAAAAATCGCTGTTCGTTATGCATAAAAAATTTTAAACAATTAGAGGATAGGAAATAGGTTTGCTGTTTTCATTAGCAAAAAGAATTACTGTCCTACCATGTGCATGAATGAGTTGTTTAGTTCTTATGTTCTTGTAATGCTATTTTTCATTGCCAATTTAAGATGGTTTCCTCATTTTTCTTTCAATCATTGGACATTAGCACGGGGAAAAATAAAGACGTAAAATATAAAGGATCTAGTAGAATAGGTTAAGTCATAACACAATCACTTTCATCATGCTTGTTAGCCTTCAGTGTTCTGTTAAACTTTGGAAATGCTCTAATGATGCTCAACACCTATTCTTTTCAAATAAGTTAATTAAATATCACATGTGTACAATAATTTTATAATGGTCTTCAGTTGTCTGACAATATGCATATATGCGTACTTTTTACTTTAGGCTTGGCTATTTGAGCATAACCTGTTCTTACTCGTAAATGAAACTACATGGAGAAAGATGTTCAATGCGGTCTTTCCCAGATTGATGTGAATGCTTCTTATCAGATTTTATAAGCTAGTTCACTTATCATCTTCTAACCCCATTGCCTAGTGATCGCATACGAGATTCTACATATGTAAAAAAATCATAAAGATCATGACAAGAAAAAATTTTCACTAACTGTTAACTAATTCAATAGGATAGCATGTCAAAGCTTTGTCTATAATATGCTCTTCCTTCTTCTCTTCAAGCGTACCTTTAACCTGTTAACCATGAAGCTTAAAAGTCAATTGGTAAAAAGGATAAAGATGCATATGGTAAAATTCAGGGTGTCATAAAAATCATAGACATAGAGAGTCTCATCATTCACGACTAAATTAAAGTAGTATTATTGATTTATTAGAATTCCTTGGTCCAAATTTTTTTATTGGAATTTGATGTAATAACTTCCATTATTGATTTATGTTTAATTTGTGTATTGAAAGTAGTATTATTGATTTAGAAGATGACAAATTTACAAAGAATATCAAAGGCAATTTAGACCACAAATACAGTACAAATTTTTTGTGATATATGTGCATCTGCCGTAGAGAAAGATATGCGCCCTGGAACACATCTAAATCACAGGGTTGGAAATATATAGTTGAAAACTTCAATCAACTTACTTGACTTAAGTATGATAAAATATAATTAAAAAACAAGTGGGATCAACTAAAGGTTGATGCAATTAATATAGTAACTATTTTAAGTGGTACTTTTGTAAACAAACTTTAAACATTTTATGTATGTCATTTATGCTAATTTAAATTTGGTATCGTATTATTTATTTTAAAATTTAAAACTAAAATATACTAATCAATTAATATATTTTATAATAATTTTATCAATTTAATTATTTAATAATATTTATTACAGTAATACCACAAGTGAATCCACCAAACACTCTTAGCAGCAGGTGTTAGTGATAGTGTAGCTATTACAGTGCAACTACGGTAGCGTAGCAGAACCAAACTGGGCCTAAGAATCTTCTCAATTAAACAAATAAAGTGAGAAGAGTTCAGGAATGAGCTGTAGATACAGTGATAGTTAATTATATTTTAGCTCTTTAGTTTTTCTTGCAAGGACACTAGCATAGACTTAGAAATGTTTGGAATTATTGTCATTGTCACTTTTCACATGTCTTCTATTGCATTTACCTATATAGTGCATGTCAATTTGATTCCTTTATTTTCGCATATTCATTTGAATCGTGCTAGATATCACTCACATCCTTTGAGTTGGATTCCTTAAATTTCTTAAATTATATTAGAGATATACAGGATCCTGAACACCCATATACGCTGGAAGAGTTGAAGGTGGTAACTGAAGATTCAGTTGAAGTGAACGATAAGAAAAGTTATGTTAGGTAATACAAAAATTCTTCAGATCTAGTTTTTGTTCTGCAAGTTCTTGCATATAAATCATTTAACTGTTTCAGTGGAAACTATTTACTTATCTTCAGGGTTACATTTACTCCAACGGTTGAGCATTGCAGTTTAGCAACTACTATTGGACTTTGCTTACGTCTGAAACTTATGCGCAGTCTCCCATCGCATTATAAGGTTAGTTCATTCTTGCACTCATAATATCCAAATTATACATAAAGTTGGAGGTATTAAAGTTTCATTTGTACATATGTTGTTTTTTCTTTCTCGAGACATTTTTAAGGTGAAGCTTCTCTATAAAAATGTGTTTAAAAGCCCTCTATTAAACAATATTCTCCTTTATGCCAGCTTCCAACAAGAATTTATTTCTTCGTCAACTACAGGTAATTTTAAAGTAAAGCTTTCAAGTAAATCTAGGGTTCAATTAGGGTGCTAACCTTTTTGAGATACGGAATCAATCTAGAGTTCTGATCCTTTTGATATTTCTACGCTTTGGACATGTATTAATAATCAATCTCCTTACGTTTTGGTACATATGTTTTTCTTGACCGCCAAAAGGATATTTGTCAAAAAAGTGTTGTCATTGTGAGTGTGATGTAAGTTTATTTCTTCGTCAACTACAGGTAATTTTAAAGTAAAGCTTTCAAGTAAATCTAGGGTTCAATTAGGGTGCTAACCTTTTTGAGATACGGAATCAATCTAGAGTTCTGATCCTTTTGATATTTCTACCCATTGGACATGTATTAAGAATCAATCTCCTGACGTTTTGGTACATATGTTTTTCTTGACCACCAAAAGGATATTTGTCAAAAAAGTGTTGTCATTGTGAGTGTAATGTAAGTTTATTTGCTTGTGTAGTCATTAAGAATCATCAAAATAACTCTAGTGTAAAGGGATGCATAGATACAGTTTGAGTAAGCACTAATGATGTTTGGCTCGCAGCATTGCTGTTCTGTCATTCAAACTGTTAATTGATTCTCTTCTATGCAAGCATCTTAGATAATCACAAACATAAGAAAAATGATCTTATGGAATCTTTATTTTTATTTAAAGAAAAAAAAACATTTTCCTTTCAGATATCTGAAGATCCACCTTTCTATTCTACTTATTGCTTTGTGCTTAATTTTGCATTAATTGAGGTTGGAACTTTACCAAGCATTTTTGCTCAGGCGCACCCCTCATTGGCTAGTACATCTTCATGTCATACAATTTAATCACCTTTTATGATTGTTTGAGCCAGAGGGGATTTGATTTTTTAAATATTTAGCTATAATGTTGAATGAGTACGATTTTTGGAGTTAGGAGATGCATGAATTAATGTGTTTCTGTAATATAATATTTTCAGGATTTATCAAACAATGGCATGTTTATTATTTTGTTGTTGGGGTGGGGTTGATGTGGTGGGGAGGGGGAGGGGAATGGCAAAACTAGTATCATTGTTTTTGAATAAACATAATTAGAAAAATGATCTGCATATAAGGGTAAGAGAGAAAAAGAGACCAAGAGCGAATGTCAGTTACTGCCTGCAACTGCTTTGTTCTTCCATCTATAGTCTGCATTACTATTTTCTATTATACACCAGTTGACTACTTACGCTCTTTGAGATATTCATAGGATATGTTGTTTACTAAATATGCTATAAAAGCAGAAGGTTATGTCCATTAACGATCAAGTAAGTTAAATTGAACTTCGCTCTGATAATGATAGGATATTTATGGAATCATCAATCTCCAAGGTTATGATGCATAATCTTTGTTATAAGAAAGCAAAGCACAAACTTACTGAAAAAAAGGAACGGAATCGATGAACACTTCTTATGCAATTAACTTTGACAAATAGTTCTTCCATTTGCTTAATATATGGTACATATTCTTTTTCTTTTATTGATATATACTTCCTTTCTATAACATTCTCTTCTTTGTTAGTTTGTGCCATATAGTTATTTGGTTATAGTAATGTACATGTTCTGGGAAGAAATACTATTCCATTAACCTTTTTTTTTCTGCATGGTTCATCAATTCTTAGACTTACTATGCTTTTGTTTCAGGTGGACATAAGAGTGGCACCTGGGACACATTCAACTGAAGCTGCTGGTACCTTGTTTTCCTTTTCTGGTATCTCATTCTATTAAGTAAATATTATTTCTGAAATTGCTTAGTTTCTTTTTTCATAGTAAATAAGCAGTTAAATGACAAAGAACGTGTAGCAGCAGCTCTGGAGAACTCCAATCTAATGTACATGATAGACAGATGCATAGAACCGGACTATTATTAGTACTAGTCCTGTGATATTCCAAAATTGTGGAGGACGTGATTTTGTTTTGTTCTTTTTTGTGCATACTACTCTCCAAGATCTGTATCTACAACTCAATTATATGCCGCATTGTAACCCTAAATAATGCCAGGCATTTATCACATTGACACTCCTAGATGGTGTCAGACAATTACCTGTATATTTAGAATGGAACTTGTATGAATGATGTGAAGCACTGCATAGAAACAGCAACATCTTATGATCAATAACACTGGTTGATATGTTCTGTACCAACTTATTGCTTTGAAGAATGCAGCGCAGTGCTAGAGTGCAATCTAGCACCGAATTTTTTTGTGCTAAGGGGTGTCCATCAACATGTCTCAGTATCTATCCTATCTCCACTTGTTATTCTGGACCTGTATATATATGTTTGATAATTATCGATGCAGATGGCTAAACATTGCTTACGTTTCGGTTCCTGTTAGATCAACACAAACTGAAGCTTAAGTATATGGAGTTTTCAAGATCATTCGGCGACTTGGTTCAACGTTTATGTTCGCTATTGTTTCTTGCCCTACTCGAGTTTCGTAAAAGATTCTAATGGTTCCTAAAACTTGTTGTATCTATTTTCTAATTCAAATTCTTCCGTTCGGAATGTGCAACTCTTTCCAGTAGTAATCTATTTTCTCCATAAAAATTCAATTACTAAGTGGTTACAGTAGTACATTGTCGTTATATTGTTATATCATTTGTCAATAGTGTTATCGAGATATACTTGCGTTATACAACTATGTCGACAAATTATTTAAGCAGCTGTCAAATTAATTTGATAGAGCATGCATGCAAAATTGAAATGTTTTATATATAAAAAATAAAATGAGATGAATAACATTTAGGCAACTAAACGGAGTAAAAACTTGTTTGTTATGTTTAAACTCTGTTATTTTACATATACAAATATTTGAGACTAGTAAAAACTTATTATATAAAATTAAAAATATTAAAATTTATATAGTTCAACCTGCAAATAATACAAAATTACGTGTCCATAAAAGCATGAGGACCAACTTATATTATTCAAGATTCTAGCCCAATTTGTAAATATGAAGAATCTAAAAATCTATAACTATTGAGATGTATTTATATTTAAAAACTGGGGCCAATTTATAGAAGATCCAAAACCATGAGGATCAATTTATTAAAAAAATATTATGAAATTGCAAAGAACCTATATCATTATTGAAAAATCATTTACTAAAATATAAAACTGCGTTAATTTATCATTTTTAAACTAGTAAGTCATTTTATAATTTTAAAAATGTAAAGAATCTCGCTTATAAGAACTATTAGCGTATTTATAATTTTTTAAACTTTAAGGAGTAAAAATTGAATTTTAAATTTATGAAATTTTCACCAATGTGTTTAAAGAATATAGTTTTTAGAAAGTATTATAATGATAAGAAGATGTTATTAAAAAAACTATAAGGAGATTTAATTTATGAAAATTTTCAAGAATTAATTTATAATTATTTTAAGATAATTAGAAACTTACTGTTGGTGAAAAAATTTTTATATTAAGGTATGTTTTAAAAAACTTGTAGGACTATGTATGACAACCAAAATTATAAATAATTTTATAAAATATAAGAATAATTTTATAATAATGTAAATAAAAAATGCTATTTTATGTCTAAATTTTTTTTCTAGAAATTACATTGCTAAAATACCCCTTTAATGTTAAGAGTTATTTATAAAAAAACAAATATAGAAACAATATAGATAAACTTATAGTTGCGTACACATGTGGCTTACATGATAATATAAGATTCAACTTGACCACTAAATAATATACCACGTTATAGCATGAAAAGGAAAGTAGGCACAGATACACAGTTCTAAGGCGCTATCTTAAAATTATATATAGCAAGATGTCCAACCTGCAACCTATAATACAACAAACTTTAAAATTAAAATACAAATCCTGCCTTATTAAGTTTCAAATATACATGCAAATATTCAGTTATACATTTCACTGTCATATAGAAATGCCATTGTATATGACCTGTCTCATTAATCTATTGCGGTGCTGCAATTATTATGGTACTCTATACAAACAAATTGAGCAGAATTGTATATGACAGCCTTTGTTTTGCGATGGCACTCAGATCAAAAGTTGATTAGATTCTTCTGTTACTTCTGCTGCTTTGTAGGATCTTGATCCTGCGATGAGCTCCATCCCTTTTTACCAAATATCATCTCATCTAGATCACCAAAGACGTCATCGCCCCCGCTTGACTTTGCTCGTACGCCTGCTGGTTTTCTGACAAGGGCATCTTCACTGCTAGCCCGAGGAGACTCCTCAGGTTCTACAGCAACAGGAATTACTGCAGGCTGTGGTTCAGAATTGACAGCAGGAGGTTTCTTCAGTGCTTCATACTTCGAGAGGACCTTTTGTAGTTCATCATTTACATTCAAAGCCTCAAAAAGTACAGCTTCGTTATCGCCTCCTGTCTCTATAATTCTTTGGACAGTGTATTGACTCTGTTGGCATTGCTGAACGAGGGTATTTGTCAAGTCATCCTGCCAACAGAGTGAGTAACAACATTCAGACTACAAGATTGGCATGATATGATTTCCAGTGTGCCTTTCTTATAGTAACAGACTATCCAAATTTCCTATGGTTGCATATCAGATTCTCTGCCGATTGAGAGTTATAAGATATCTATTCATATCAAGCTTTGGCCAATTGGAGAAGACAGGTATTAGATGGAACAAATATTAGAAATTCAAGCAACCCAACGCAGTGTCTCCCTTTGATTGTGCTAACTTAAGTGCCTATGAACAGGAAAGGTATGGGCTTAATTAATTTTTCTTGTATAACAGAAAATTTCCAACCAAATCTAGGCGGGCTATCTAAGGTTTTAATGAAGGTAACTCTAATCATTATCTATAAATATGAGGCCTCTAGAAGATAGATACATTTACTCATAACAATTGACATGATTGGATGTGTCCTGTGCTCTTCACAAAAGGATACATTAGTTGGGTACTCTTAGTACCGGTTAATTTTGATAACATAAGTACTTAATAGCAAGGTCTACGGTACTAGTTCATACCGGTCCGTACTTGATGGTACCAACACATAGTACCTGTCACTACCTATAAAATACACATATATACTTTATATATAATATATATTGGTACTGACCAAGGTCAGACCGTTTTTAAATCAATGCTTAATAGAGAAACAAATCTAATGACAATATGATAGCATCAGTAGCTGGTCTCTTTGGGAGGGAAGGAGAAATGAAATAAGGATTATATCCATGCAGCCCAATATTCACACCTGATACGTAAATAACTAACAAATCTTTAATTCTCCTGCAATAACTAGATTACAGCCTTAGGCATCCAATTATATAATTTGATCTTTATTTATAAGTTTACAGCTCTGTGCCATTGGTTCTCCACTAATCGATTACATTGAAAGTTTATAATTGAACTCCATAAAACTAGTATCACAATAATCTGAGAATAACATAGCGCAAAGAAACATATATAAGATCCATGAGATTAGTGGCCGATCCTTTTAACCCTTGTAATGTTCAAACAATGAAGTTAAGATGAACTGCAGAAGCAGATCAGTGGGTGCATATCAATAGACCAATACAGTATATGCCAAGATCAGTTATCAAAATGGTTCTTGTGGTTCAGTCATACTGAGAGGAGTACATACATAATTCCAGTGTAGCATAAAGAAACAAGCTGCTAGAACTTTAAAGTGTCAGGTAGTTTTGTTGCCCGAGATTTAGTTCCATGTTCTATTATACCCTTTATGGTCTCATTAATATTTAATCTTCCACGTTAGTCTATTCAACCCAAGTAATGTAAGATTAAACACGTGATAGTAACTCATTTTGACATATAAAAACTCTAATACTTTCCAATAAATTCAAGACGGTGAAATTAATACAACCTTGATTTTATTGCTTCCTACATCTAACTCATGTTTATCTTTGACTATAAGAAGATAATATTCACATAGCTAAATGTTGCCTATATATACACGTGAACATGCGGCACTATGTGAGAAGACCGTAAGTAGCTAAATGTCATACGTCCATACATGCCTATTCTACATCAATCTACATGCACCATTAATACTGTGTTTAGCAGGGCGGACGGAAAGCAGAACAGATGAATATTGATTTTTTTTTCATGTTTAACAGAGTGGACGGAAAGTAGGAAAGGAAAAACTGGACGGATCACCACCCTATTTTCTTTCCAAAATTGATATGTCCGAAATCGGACGGATCAACACCCTCACGTGCTCTCGTCTCATATTCTCACCCCCTCACGATTCGCATCTGCTCACAACGAAACCTGTTTCTCACCTCGACTTGGGCCATCTGAATCAGTGATATCTTCATCAGAGGCGACGACGAAGATTCATGAGCTCATGGGGACGTACAAAGGCAAGATCTTGTTGCTCGGAGTTGATGACATTGATCTATTCAAAGGTATAGGATTGAAGTTCTTAGTAATTTGATGCAATTTTGATGCAATTTTGCGGTTGTAAATTCATGTAATGGTCTTTATTATATAGTATGAGTATAAAAAAGAAAAAAAGGATGTCTATAACAATCCTTCTCAGTTTCCTTCCCTTTAGCTAAACACAGAAAGAAATTTTTTTTATTTTTCTTTCCATCTTATTTTTCCATTCTTCTCGGTTTCCGTCCGCCTTGTTAAACACAGTGTAAGAGTTACTTAACACACAAGTAGCTAAGTATTTTCTATCCATCCATGTATACTAGAGATAGCGCACATTAATCTACATGCAATGATAAACACAACTTGCTCATGCATATGAGAGGCATGTCGACCAAGAATAAATGCAATTTGGTACACATAAATACATAGGAAAAAGTTGTTGGAGAGAGATGGGCAAGCACAAGAGTTGGAGGAGACCAAGCCTCTAGGTTAGGCCGTTCAATCTTCCAATATGTCATAATCACAAATGCCTTTGTGCCACTAAAGCACAGGAAGCATCAAAGATAATGAAACTAAATATAAGTGTGTCCCTTTGTGAGATTTTGCGTTGATCTAATGCATAACCATGCTAATAGTACATCACGAGGTCATGCAACAAGACCCAAATCAAGATTTGCCAGCCCATTTAGCTAATTTGGACATGATCTTTCAAATTCCAGCCTTATCAATATCAGACATTTCTATGACAAGATCTGATCAGTGATCAACATTACAGGGGAGATAACTCTTCATGTTTAAGTATAGATTTAGTGCTACTGATTTATATAATTACCAAAATAACTCATGAGTATCTCGAAGGTTCTATGTCCTCATATTGCACATGTATTATACTTTAATCACAGTTGTGTTGTCTGCTCATTTCATTTATACCCCCTAAGTGGGTTATTATATATATCTAGGATAGCATTATAATTTTTAGACCGACCAACCTCACTGTGCCTTCCAAACTCTGCATTAGAATGGCTAGTGTTTGAAAACCCCACTCCAATAATAAAGTGGATGATAAGAAGTGATTCTTATTGTTCATTCATTCCACAAGTAAGAGTATATATATATATATATATATATATATATATATATATATATATATATATATATATAAAGAGTACATATATATAGACTCTTATCTATAAGACTTTAAGAAATAAATAATCTGGGATAAGCAAGCAGTAGTAACTCATTCAAAGATATAAGTCAAACAATAACAAAAGAGAAATTACAATCAAGATGAACAATGCTCCCAGGAAAATAATATAGCGCATATCTACTTTTCTAACTGTTCAAAGGAATTGAAAGAAAAAGCATGGATGTTGAGGCTATGATAACCTGTAAAGCTTCTTGATGTGGCGAGGAGGATAAAACAGTTGACAGAAGTTCAATGCTGTTACGAGCTACATCAAATGCTTCTTGTGTTTGTTCAGCAGTGAAAGTATGTACATGAATATCGTTATACAAGAACTGATTAGTATTGCTATATGATTCTGTCTCTGCAACTGAACGATGTGGGGTAAATATTGGGACTAAACTTTCATCATCTCGTCCAGGGAAGAGAATGCCTCTAGATTTCAGACTCTACAAGAGAAAAAGGTACCCATCAGATATTCTGCACGTTAATAGCACTTGCATAAGTGCGTGCAAGTCAAAAGTAAACGTGGAAACATGTATTTTGGGGGTGTTTTCATTAGATCCCATAACATCTACTTCCTCAAAATGTTATAAAAAGGAATCCAAGTCAAAGGTATAAGCATTCCATAGATAGGATCGTGAAAAACATAAATACTTTACAGAAACATTAATTTAAAACATTTTATAATTTACAAATGTTTCAGTCCAAAGTGAGTAAAGCATGATGCATATATCAGGACAAAGATCTGGCATGCAAAAATAATTGTAAGAAAAAGGCAAAAGGTTAGATTTGTCCAGTACTCTTTTGATAATAGAAACAACACCATTGAACACAGATTAGCAAGAAAAAGTGGCTGACTAGCTGGACCATGGTAAAGAGATCAAATAAACTCTCTAAAATGTTTTGAGGAACCAGATAACATCTTATATCAGTGCTGGATGCAAGAAGGATAATTTTCAACTTTGGTCAGCGAGTAGCCCACCACAGCTACGCTTCTAATGATGCTAAATATAATTCCCCTAGTGCAAACTTAAAAAGATGGTATCAAACCGCTAACCACATAAAATCTGCTATATTGAAAACAATTAACTGCAAGTTTTGATACCATGGTGAGATTACCTAACCTTGTAGGTTTCTTCAAAAACTGGCAAGTATCTGAGTTCCTCTCCAGCCTCCCCCCAAGTTTCAATCATAACAAGAGCCTTGTTCCTGTTATTCACTACAGTCTGTGGATCATCAATCAACTTGACCATCTCATCCAGAACTCTCTCAGCAGCAACCTCAGAAAAAGCCTTCTCGCAGTTTTTGACACAGGTATCGAGGAGAACCAAAGAAAGATACTGGACAGTAGGATTCTTCAACATGAGCCGCTTCTTGATGCCACGGATGAATTTGACGCTGTCGAATCTTCCACTGTTGATCATACTACAAATGTCAAGGTTGGCAACCCAGTCGGGGCCATCCAAGTTCTCGGAGGTGGCATCCTCAACTATTTTCTCGACTTCGTCCTGGACTTGAAAGAGCTCCTTCATCTTAGAACTCATGGAGTTCATGCCCGCCGTCATCTTGCGGCCGACTTCAGATCCGCCGATCTTTAGGCGCTCGCCAAAGGCGCTAACCTTATCCTTGAGGTTGTCACCCATCCTCCAAAAAAAAAAAATTGGACGTCGTCGAAAGACTGTATTGCAGAACTCAAATCTTGCAATTCAACAATAACGATTCAGCATGTCCCTGAAAGTTTGTAAAATTCAAGAATCATTGAAACTATCGAAACTCCAAGAACGATTCAAGAACGGCCAGAAATACACCCAAATAACTGTCGCCAAGAGTAATCAAAATTGAATCGGGAAGGATTTGACCTCGACAATTGAGAACGTGGCACAACTAAACCCCAGGCGAATAATCGAAAGGGATGTACCGGGGGGGAACAAACAATTGAAAGGAATATCACGACTGCGAGAAACTTACGGCACTTGGGGAACAAACAAGAGGAACGGAAATTTCTTGGGTCCAAATACCATCAGCACAAGAATCCGAGACCAGAAACAAAACTAATAGAACCAATCAGAACTTGCCAAGAATTGTGAGATTTATCTTGGGAACGGAAAAACAAAGGAGGGAGAGATCTCCTCTACTAGTCAACTTCTTCCTCCCTGCGGTTTTTTGCTCCCAATTTTCTCTTCCGCCGCCTCGACTTCTCGCCAGTCCCGGGCGTGGACTGGCTAGTCCCTCGGAGAAGAGTATAGCGAGGTCGCGTGGAGAAGTTATCGGCCGTCTGATCAAGCATCATTGCCGTTGATGATGGTATTACGGCCGTCCAATGATGCAATGGAAGGGATATTTCTTTTTCAGCAATAAGCAATGTAGTAAATCATATAATTATTTCTGATAAAATAAAAGAGATAATAGGGAATTAGGGATCAAGAAAATCAAAATTATTTGGATTTTTAAAGATAAAATTAAAGAGTCAACTCTACGACAAGTTGACTTCTTCATGGCCAAACGGCATACTTAACAGATGCTTTGAAGTTCTCAGCACCTTACCTATTCTTCATACTTTGAAATGGTGCTCAACTTGTATCACAAGCTAAGCTATTTCATGAATTTAATAAGGTCTTGGCAATGGAAATGATTGATGTAAGCTTTCCAACAAGAAAAATTCCTAGGCATCAATCATAAATTTATCCTTAATTTTTTTTAATGTATATATTCACAATGATTTACACCTTCTAAGCTATCCAATAATATTAATATTTTCACGATAAAAAAAATTAGATTTTTAAAATTATAGAATTTTGGCATGCTACTATAGCATAGCAATTTTAAGATTCTAAAAATCTAATTTTCTTATCGTGAAAATATCCATCTATGATAATATTATACCGTTGGATAATTTAAAGTGTGTAGATCATCGTAAATATGTTTATCTAAAAATAATTTTGGAGGCAAATTATGACTATCCTTCTTAATATCCCTAATATATGACCATGCCTTCTTTTAAGAGAGGGGGCGCTTAATTTTTTTAAGCAAAGCTATCCAGATGATTTTCAAATCATTCTGGCGACTGTCCGAATCTCACAGCAGGATCAACGGATTGATTTTACCCGTTTAAAAAATTTATTTTTAAGCCCCGCCGAAAACGAATATTATTAAACTAGCTCTGGACAGGGCAACCACCGCGACAAAATTATCTCAAGTGGTGTAGAAGGTTAGTTCCCTCGGGCCCCACAGCCAAGAGTCGATGACCCCACCACTGGGGTACTTGACAAGGTCCAGACAGCTCGCAAATGCAAAGCTTCTACGTCGTATCCGATCTGTTGCTGCTGACTGGAGCCAATTTGGATTTTGGCTGGCCTTCAACCAACCGGTCCAGTCCTCCTACTCCTCCTCCGCATGTGGCCATACAGCTTCTACACCGTATGCTATCTGTGTATGCATGTGTATTCTTCTACGTACTCTGCTTAATTAATTAATTAATTAATTAATGGCCCCTAGTTGGTGCGGCGTCCGTGTGACCTCGAAGCGACGCGCCACCACCGATCTCGCAACCAAGGAGCGCTCGACGCGTGTCTGGCGCATACTCGGCTGCGGTCAACTCCGTGAGCTCAGCGTCGCCGCTTTCTACTTGTACTATTATGGCGCTGGCACGGCGTCGCCGTCGCCTCCTACGCGTCCGCTTATCTCTCTCAAGCAGCAACCAGCCGAGTTTAGTTTTACTCATAATAATGAATTATTTGCGCTGCGAATTGCAGTGGATAAACACGAACGAAGAAGAAGAGCTTTTGTTGTAGGATGGAGAAGGAATAAATCAACTTCCATTTCTTCAATTGACACGCCATTTAATTCCGCACATGTCTTTTTCAACTCGTCGCCTCTCCTTGAGCCATAAAAAGGTGGCCGTGGCGTGATAACATGGTTGAGCTCGAGCCGAAAGGGGACCCGAATTCACATATAAAAGGGTGGGGACGACGGTTGGTTGACGTCACTTTTTCCTGACACGTAATTAGGGACGTGACATGACCATCCAACAAATGAAGCTTTTTACCTGCAGTGTGTTCACATAATTTTCTCCATGCGTACCTAAAAGAGAGAAGTGGTTCAACTAACCAAGATCGGTTTTCAAATCTAATTAAGCACCTTTTAATGCTTTAAAATTGACCCAAACCCATTCACCCAACCATCAAAATTTCAATCGGTTCATTTAAACCATTTAGTAAGGTTATTTTTCTTTAAAAAAAACGAGTCAAAGAATAGTAGTTGCTAATTAATTAGCAGTGAAAGAGAGGTTGAACCTGCTCAGAGCGGTACCACAAGACGAACATATAATTAATTAATTAGGTATTCAGAGGATATGCATGAGCCGGTAGCATTTTTGTCATTTAAAATAATCATATGAAAAATTAGGAAAAAAAAATATACAAGGATGCAATAAAAAGACAATAGATTTGGTCCCATGCATTCGTCTATATTTTCACCTTCCCTTCCAATTTTTCCTTTCAATTATATAAAATGGGTCTCTTATCTCCGACCTTTATATATACAGGCGAAGAAGGGAAAGAGAGGCGTGAACAAGAAGATTTCAGTATCATACTGCACAAGGCAAGGAGAGAAAGCAACAGCAGAAAGAAAAAGGCTACGTCATGGCGGCGATCCCCTCCGCTGCGTTGACCGCGCTCTTGTTCCTCCTGTGCGCCATCGTGGCGGCGGCGGCGGCGGGTAATTTTAACGTGCCAACGTTGAAGTTCAGGGAGGTCTTCACCCACCTCTTTGGGAACGACAATCTCATCCGCTCCGCCGACGACCGCAGCGTTCGGCTTACCCTCAACCGTTACTCCGGTGATCATCCTCCTCCTCCTCCTCCTCCCTAGTCCCTGCGCTATTCGTTATTTGACTTGTATGGCTTGAAGAAAACTGTGATTGAATTGTGCAATCGATTGACAGGGTCGGGTTTCATCTCGTCGGACCTCTACGAGCACGGATTCTTCAGCGCGTCCATTAAGCTGCCAAAGGATTACACGGCCGGCGTCGTCGTCGCCTTCTATGTGAGTTTAATCAGTTATCGATGAATTGTTCCTCCATATCAACCACTTCATCTCTTATATAAATACATTATGATGAAAGTAATATTAGTTCTAAAATGATTAAATTGCAGACGTCTAATGGCGACATGTTCCCCAACACGCACGATGAGCTGGACTTCGAGTTCTTGGGCAACGTGAAGGGCAAAGACTGGAGGATTCAGACCAACGTGTACGGCAACGGCAGCACCGCCCGCGGCCGGGAGGAGCGCTACCTCGTCCCCTTCGACCCCACCGAGGAGCCCCACCGATACTCCATCTTGTGGACCCCGGACTACGTCATGTAATTAATTATAAACCTACAATTATTTCATTCATTATCGTCTAGTATATCGTATGATTAATTGACTAATTACCTCATAATTAATTAAGCAAGTTGGAGGGGGCGAGTAATTAATTTGGTTCTAGATGCAATATCGTTTTCGTTTGGCCAGCCCAAATCATCCTTACTTCCTTGCCAGCGCATTGAGCGAAAGCTTAGCAACTCCTCTGGTTCGGATGACGCGTGCTTGGCCATTGTTGCACAACTAGTTGTCACTTATCCAACTTGTCATTCTTACATGTAGTCCCACAATTCCGCCATATTTTCTTTCGGAGGAAATTAGTTAATTCCAAGGGGGATAAATATAAATTTGTATTTCTTTTTTATTCAAATATATTATACGAGCAAAGTTTTATTTTTTGCCATGACCAAAATACCCTTAACCGTCATGCAGCTTCTACATCGACGGCGTGCCGATCCGCGAGGTGGCGCGCAGCGATGCCATGGGCGGCGACTACCCGTCGAAGCCGATGTCTGTCTACGCCACGATCTGGGACGGCTCCTCGTGGGCCACGGCGTACGGCCGCATCAAGCTCAACTACAAGTACGCGCCATACGCCGCCGACTTCTCCGACCTTGTCCTCCGCGGCTGCCGCGTGGACCCGATCCGGCAGGTCGACTCGGCTGACCGCTGCGCCGAGTCCGTCGAGGAGCTCATGTCCGCTGACTTCGCGCTGCTCACGCCGAGGAAGCGCGCCGCCATGCGCCGGTTCCGCGAGCGTTACATGCTCTACACCTTCTGCTACGACCGGCAGCGCTACGGCAACGCCACGTTCCCGGACTGCGACTACGCGGCGCCGGAGCGCGCCCGCTTCGGGGAGTGGGGCGAAAACTTGTTCCCGCCCAAGGAGGTGCGGAGGGTCAGGCGGCGCAGCCGGAAGCCGAGCGCCGTCGTCGTCGAGGATGCTTCGGATTAATTAACAGATACAAGATTACTTCTTCTGTTGCATTCATGTAAATTATTGGTGTTGATTTAACTGTTGGATTACTTTGATTCGATTGATTCAAACTGTATTGAGATGGAATTTGTTGATTCTTTGCTAAAAAGAGGTTTGTTTATAATTGTTTCTTTAGCCGATTGCATATGATTTAAGTTAGCCCATCCTACGTAGGCCAAGTTTGAATCACTATGGCAGTGCTATCTCGGTTTAGAAGATTCTTTTTGTTGTAACGAGAAGAGATTTATATATATCAATTTAAGTAGAATCTATGTGCAAAGTACTGTGGACTCAGCGAATTAAAGCGACCAGAAGCTTACAAATAATCTAATAACAGTTTCAAATGCATCTGAACTCGAGAAAAGAGAGCTTTATGCAAATCAAAAAAAATGAAAGCTGCTTCAAAAGACCATCTAATCAACAGGTCTACTAATGATTTCACATACTAACCAAATTCAGCCAAAGTAGGACTAGTTGTTAAACGAAATAAATCAAGTTGATTTAATAGTATCCAAATTCAGAATAAGGTATTGATGCGAATATTACTGATATATCATTGGCCTTGATCATCACTATCATCTAGGAACTCATTTTAGCCACAACTCAGAAACTCAACTGAAACTCAACGGTATTTGGGATGAGACTCTGCTGCTCTTCCCATTGTTTTGCTACTGCATCAAAATGACGACAAGGATGATGAGTTCGCTGAGATGAACTTGCAGATGATGAAAAGAGCCAAAATCTCCTCTATTCTTTATTCCTTCTACTTAGCTGCAACTCTCTGTCGACGTCTCTCTGTTGCCAGACGCACCAAAATTAAAATCAGCCCTACAAAAGCACACTTAGGGCTTCTAACCATATTTTTTCTTTTTTTCCTTTTTTATGTTTTTATTATTACTTACATGGGTCCACATAGAGGGGGGACCCACCAACAAACCTCCCCCTCCCTACTACATGGGGAATTCCACCAATCCTGTCGTGGATCGGCAGTAGATGAACTTCTCCCTTGGAAGAGTTTTGGTTAACATATATCATCCATTTTCATCAGTATGGATCTTTTCAAGTCGTAGTAGTTTTTTCTCTAACACATCTCTAATCCAATGGTACCTCACGTCAATATGTTTTGACCTAGAATGGAATGATGAATTCTTTCCAAGGTGGATGACACTTTGATTATTACAGAATAGCTCATACTCTTCTTGATAAAAGCCAAGTTTATTTAGAAAACCTTTTATCCATAGCAACTCTTTATAAGCCTCGGTTGTTGCAATAAACTCTGCTTTAGTTGTTGAGAGCGCAACACATTTTTGTAATTTTGGCTGCCAAGACACCGCTCCCCCTGCAAATAAAATCAAGTATCCTGATGTAGACCTTCATGTGTCAACATCACCTGCCATATCCACATCAGTGTAACCAACTAGCATGGATTTTCTATCTTCAAAGCACAAACACATCTTTGTAGTACCATGGAGATATCTAAGAATCCATTTCATTGCAGCTTTATGTTCTTTGCCAGGATTTGAAAGGAATCTACTTACTATGTCAACTGCATGAGCAATATCGTGTCGTGTGCATACCAATGCATAAATTAGACTTCCAACTATTGAAGCATATGGAAATCTATCCATCTCCTCCTTTTCTCTTTTTGTAGAGAGACATTGTTTTGAACTTAAATTAAAATAATTAGCAAGAGGACAATTAACTGCCTTGGCTTTGCTCATATCAAAATGTTGGAGTATTTTCTCAATGTATCCCTCTTGTGACAACCATAATTTCTTAGTGTTCCTGTCTCTAATTATCTTCATACCAAGAATCTGTTTTGCTGGTCCCAAATCTTTCATTGCAAAGGATTCGCTTAATTGCTTTTTCACGTTACCAATTCTAGATATATTTTGACCAATGATCAGCATGTCATCCACATAGAGTAACAGGATGATGAAGTCATCATTAGAGAATTTTTGCACAAAAGCACAATGATCCGAAGTGGTCTTCCTATAGCCATGCTCCCCCATAATTGATTCAAGCTTTTTGTACCATTGTCTTAGTGCTTGTTTCAACTCGTATAGACTTTTCTTCAACTTGCAAACATAGTCCTCTTTGCCTTTTACCATAAAGTCTTTTGGTTATTCTATGTATATTTCTTCTTCCAAATTACCATGCAGGAAGGCAGTTTTTACATCCATCTGTTCGATCTCTAGGTTAAGACTCGTTGCTAATCCCAAAACTATACGAATGGATGTCATTTTCACCACAGGTAAAAATATCTCATCAAAGTCAATTCCTTTCCTTTGGCTGAATCCCTTGACCACTAATCTAGCTTTGAATCATGGTTGAAAGCTATGCTCTTCATGTTTTGTCTTGAACACCCACTTGTTCTTTAAAACACTTTTACCTTTTGGTAGCTTCACTAACTCAAAGGTTTCATTCTCATGCAGTGATTTCATTTCATCTTCCATGGCCTCTATCCATTCCCTCTTATGTTTATCATCCATTGCTTCTTCAAAGCATTCTAGTTCTCCTTCATCACTTAAAAGTACATGCTGATCTACAGGATATCTAGTAGAGAGTTGTCGAACTCTAGTAGATCTTATTAATTCTGGAGAACTCATTTGAGATGGTGATTGATCATGAACATCATTGTTATTAGAATTATCTAATGGGAGCTGAATTGAGCCATTCGAATTACTTGTCTCAAGTTGATCATTATGTGTCTCATTTCTAACACCTCTCGGTGTTGTTGCCGAAGGGAGTAATTCTAGATCTGTTAAATTATCACTAGATCTAGAAACATACCCCCGAGTCTCCTTAATCTCTTTAATGGTCTCATCTTCAATGAACACTACATCACGGCTTCTTATAAGCCTCTTTTAAATCGGGTCATAAAACTTGTAACCAAACTGATCTAGGCCATAACCAATAAACACACACTATCGTGTCTTGGTATCAAGTTTTGATCTCTCATCTCTTGGAATGTGCACAAAGGCCTTGCAACCAAATACTCGCAAGTGATTATAAGACAGGTTCTTTCCTGACCATGCTTCTTCAGAGGTGTTAAATTGTAGAGGTACCAATGGTGAAAGATTCAAGACATGAACAACTGTTAGTATGGCTTCACCCCAAAACATCTTAGGTAACTTTGCATGTGAGAGCAAACATCTTACCCTTTCTATCAAGGTTCTGTTCATCCTCTCAGCTAAGCCATTCAATTGCGGTGTCTTTGGAGGTGTGGTTTGATGTCGAATACCATGCTCTTTACAATAAATATGAAATGGCCCTATGTATTCATCACCATTGTCTGTTCGGATACATTTTAGCTTCTTATTGGTTTGCCTCTCAACCAAAGAGAGAAATTGCTTGAAGACATCTAATACTTGGTCTTTAGACTTCAAAAGGTACACCCATGTCTTCCGAGAATGGTTGTCTATGAAGGTCACAAAATATTGAGCACCGCCGAGTGACTTAGACATTGGTCCACACAAATCCGAGTGTATCAAATCCAGTACATTATCCATTCTAGAGGGTGGAAGACTTTTGAATGTCACTCTATTTTGTTTCCCTGCTAGACAATCAGAACACTTCTTTAAATGAACTTGATTCAATCCATGTAATACATTTCTTTTGGCCAACCGAGACATGCTTGTTTCACTCATATGTCCATGATGTTTGTGCTATAACACAACTATATTATCATTCTCCACTGCATTCACAACATCTTGGAAGAGCTTTGCTTTCATAAAATGCAACTTAGAATCCTTTTACCCTTTGGCCACTATCAACACACCTTTAGTGAGTTTCCATTCACCGTGTAGGAAGGTATTACAAAAACCTTCATCATCTAGTTTGCTTGTTGAAATCAAATTCAGGCGTATATCAGGAATGTGCTTTACATCCTTTAAAAATAATTTCATTCTATTTTCCTTCTCCAACAAACATCTCCTTTACCTACTATTTTTGAAAAGTTTTCATTTCCCATTCTCACAAAGCCAAAATCTCCTGCCATGTAGGAGGAAAAGAATTCCCTTCAAGATGTAGCATGTATTGTAGCTCCACTGTCAATCACCCAATTGGTTTCATGTGTTGTAAGATTTACCATATCATCATCATCATAGACAATGTTGAACTCCTCGATAGCATTTTCTTGTTTTTGCCATCATTTTTCCATGACCTTTTGCCTTTGTACATCTCTTGATTTTGTTTGAGTTTGCGACAAAATCTCTTCATATGCCCCTTTTTCTTACAATAGTAGCATTCAACATTAGGATACCTATTTGATTTTCCTCTACTTTGATCTCTTGACACTTGATCCCTAAACTGATTTCTCCCTCTTGATTCTGCAACGAAAACTTCTTCCTGTGATGATGAGGACCTTTGTGCTCTCCTTCTCATTTCTTCATTCAAAACTCCATTTTTAACAAATTCCATATTTATTGTGCCATTTGGAGTAGAATTTGTAAGTGAGAACTTTAATGTCTCCCAAGATTCAGGCAAGGAAGCTAGAATTAAGAGTGCAAGTACCTCATTTTCAAAATTGATACCCATTCTTGATAGTTGCTCCACAATCCCTTGAAAATAATTTAGATGATTTGCCATTGATGTGCCTTCGCGATACCTCATCTGAATCAATTTGGTCAGATAAAATAGTTTATTGTTACCACTTTTAGATACATACAACTCCTCCAATTTGTTCCATAATGTTTGCGCCTGAGTTTCATTAGATACATGATTGTACACATTGTCTTCAACAAATTGTCTGATGAAGCTGCATACCTGCTCATGCTCAAACTCCCATTCTTCATTTGTTTTGCCTTCTGGTTTAACAATACTAAATACTGGTAAATGCATTTTCATCACAAACAAAAGATCTTTCATTTTGCTCCTCCACATATGGTAATTTGTAACATTCAAACTTATCATTTTGTTTGTCCTTGCCTCCATGATTTCCCTATGTCTGCCTCTGATACCAGTTGTTGTAATGAGAAGAGATTTATATATATCCATGTAGCAGAATCATATGCAGAGTAATGTGGACATTCAGCGAATTAAAGAGACCAGAAGCTTACAAATAATCTAATAACAGTTTCAAATGCACCTGAACTTGGGAAAAAAGTGCTTTATGCAAGTCAAGAAAATGAAAGCTGCTTCAAAAGACCCTCTAATCAATAGGTCTACCAATGATTTCACTTACTAACCAAATTCAGCCAAAATAGGACTAGTTGTTAAACCAAATAAATCAAACTCAAGTTGATTTAATAGTATCCAAATTCAGAATAAGGTATTGATGTGAATCTTACTGATAGCTCATTGGCCTTAATCATCAGGATCATCTATGAACTCATTTCAGCCACAACTCAGAAACTCAGCTGAAACTCAACGGCATTTGGGATGAGACTCTGCTGCTCTTCCCATTGCTTTGATATAGCATCAAAATGACAACAAGGATGATGAGTTCACTTAGATGAACTTCGAGATGATGAAAAGAGCCAAAATCTCCTCTATTCTTTATTCCTTCTACTTGGCTGCAACTCTCCGCCGACGTCTCTCTGTTGCCAACGCACCAAAATTAAAATCAACCCTACAAAAGCACACTTAGGGTTTCTAACCATTTTTTTTTTTTTATGTTTTCATTATTACTTACATGGATCCACATGGAGGAGGACCCATCAACACTTTTTAATTTTTTAAAATCAAATTTCACTATTATATTATCTTCATAACAGTTAAAGAACAGCTTTTGGATCAAAACACATAACAGTGAAAAAACAGCTTTTAAAATCAAATTTCACTGACATGCATCAAGATTTGTAAATCAAATTTATATTAAATACTAATTTCTCTTCATACTAAATTGGACAATATATACCTAGTTGCACAATTATATTAAAATTAAAGGGTTAGTTTGGATATTAAAAAAAGTGAAAAGGTACTTACGTGATGAGTAAATTGTAATATAATCATTTTATGATTTTATCCCACAAATTAGAGTGCCTTGGACTGCTAGTTTTTGGCAAATAAAGCAACCAACGCATTCCTTCCCCCTACACTCCAGTACGCAACGGTCATATGACCGTTGAAGACCTCCCATTTCAAATCTATTAAAATCGTCGCTCGGACTCGCCAATCTTCCTCCGCTCCCCTTCTCTTCGTCCGTTCACACTTGTTTAGGGTTTCTTCAATCTTGAATTTGGACCCTCGATTAGTATATCTGATTAATGGTAATGGAGACTCCGTCATCCGCAAGAAAGCTCGAAAGATCTGAAGCCGCCGCTAATCCCGGTGAGAGAGAAAAAGACCGCTTTCGCTAACTCTGTATGCTCCGCCCTTTCATTAATTTGATCGCTTTCTGAACCCAGAGAAGAGCAAGCAAGGATCAAACGGTGGCCGCGCGGCGCTCTTCGACATCACAAACGACTCCCCCGTCGTGGGGCTTGCTGCCGGATGCCTCCTGTCGGAGAAGACGCCCTCGGCGGGAGCGGTTAAGAGCTGCGCTGCGGCGAGGCAGACTCCCGGGTCGGGCGAGGAGGTGCTCCGTGGCCAGGTGCGGACGCTGCTGCAGAAAGTCGAGGAAGAAACTGAACTCGTCCCCTTCGGGCACCCTCACCATCGACCGCCGGCCCTTTTGGGGCTTCTGGAATCGCCATCGCAGCTACTGGCCCCGACGCCGGTCAATACGCCGCAAATCGCTGGCGGATTGGTTCCGTTGGAGGTAGAACACCCATGCGTTCCTTCCCAGGTGCCGTGATGATGATGCCTTGACCCAAGCTTGGAATTTAATTTGTTAAATGGAAAATTGTGTTAGGGGTTGCAATTCTTCAGGTCATGGGAGAGTCGTCCGACGCAGCAGACTTCATGCGTGCTCAAGAATGCCATATCAACCGAGCGCTAACATTTGACTCACCGGAGAAATCAGGCATGTGGACGATTTCCTCGTCACTGACATACGATTGCGGCAGCAGTAGCGTGGAGATATCATCCTACCTTGAGGACGACAACTCCTCCGTCTGGTCGACTCGGGCAAATGCGAGCCCCAACTCCGATCGCGGCAAAGATGTTGAAGACAATGTGCAAGATGTGGGGGAGGGCGGAGACGGTGACTTGTGGGAATTGTGCGAAGACATGAGGAAGATTTCATTGATGGGGCTGCCTCAATTTACAGGCAAGCACACGAGGTTTATCTACAACAGCGACGATGAGATAGAGGAAGAGGAGGAGGTGAAGGAGGCGGTTTCACCGATCGTGCTGACGTTGAAGGGTCTGCCTAGGTCGGAAGGAAAACATCTGCGCTTCCAGGAGGGAGATGAATAAGGAAAGCGACAGTAACTCATATTGATTTGGTGTCTCTTCCTGTCATACACCATCATCCTCTTGAACTTTCTTTTAACAGTTCCTGCGCGTTTTCATTGTGGTTACTTTGACCACTGACTTTCTCTGAATAACGATCAATTTAGGATGAGCATATGCTGTTTGTCTTCCATGCCACTAAAGTTTTCTTTTTAAGGAAAAGTGAAATAATAGTTAAAATGAAAAATATATATATATACATCATACGATTTTAATTCATTATAGTAAATATGAATTATGATATTTTTCTTTCATTCATTTCTACTCTCATATTATGATTATTGGGCTTCAACTTGATTCTTTAATTACATTGTAATTAATTTACTTTTACTATTCAGCAAATACTTCACACTAAATATTAGTCATAGAGAATAGATTTAAAATAATTTAAGTGAAGTTGCATTATTATGTATGTATTCAATTTAGTATATAAATATATAATGAGTTATATTTTTAACTATTTAGGATAAAGTATATAGATGTACCTGTAAAAACATATTAACACTAGGATATAATTTTCCATAATATTCACCTTTCTTGAGTTTCCATAATATTCACCTTTCTTGACTAGAAACTCGATTCTGCCAACCTAGCTTCTCAGTTCTTTTAGCAATGTTCATCTGAGTGAAAAGTCCCCATGTTTTTTGATGCAAATTTGCATGAGTTGCAGCTACATATACACACATGTAAGACAAATTGACGAGTAATTGACGCTAGGATGTTTGCTTGTGCGAATAAGAATCATTGGATGTAATCAATACTGCCAACTGATAGCGACAGAAATTAGGATGTCTACCTAGTGAATAAGAATAATTGGTTATTGACCAACCAAAACAGCAAATCTGTCTTTGCCTCAAAACCAGTCCCAAGGAACTTTGGCGTACCTCAACAAATTCCTTTAGCCTATGTTTACACCCGAAAATCTTAATTGTACAGGATAAACAAGTATAATACATTGTCTTCTTTACTCAATTCTTTCGTGGTAAGTGTCAAGAACATATCGGTTCAGCTGTTCTCCAAATTTCTTGGTAGAAAATTTTTGTACAACATGACTTCTTGCCTCTTCACCCATCCTCACAGCAGCTTCAGGATAGCTAAGAAGCTTGGACATGGCCTGTGCAAACGCAGAAGGGGTGGGTTCACAAAGAAACCCTGTGATCTCATGTTCAATTGTCTCCAAAGGTCCCCCACTGTTGCATGCAATTACAGGTTTCTTCGCTGCCATTGCTTCCAGAGGTACAATACCAAAATGTTCATCCTACATAGAACGAAAAATGTGATCTCAAAAGGATATGATGCTGATAAAGCAGTGACAGGATGGAATCATACATCTTAAAATTTTAATTGCAGGAAGAAGACGTATATTGTGATCACGACTCACCAAATCTTGCAGAAAATCTTCTGAACAATGTATCCCAAGCAGAACAAAATAGAATAAAAGAAAACTAGCCTCCAAGTGGCAAATATGAATAATCAATTAATAAGTAAATGAGACAAGTAAACGATCGGAGTGAAGGCAGGACGCTGAATCCACATATCAGAAGCACAATAAACAAATAGCATACGAGAAAATTTCATCATGGCAAATATGAATGATCAATTAATACGTAAATGAGAACAAGTAAACGGTAGGAGTGGATACAGCATTTGGGATGCACACATCAGAAGCAAGTCTAATACCGTGATAGGCAAGTGTTCAAGATACAATACCAGAATGTTCATCCCACAAAAAAAAAACTTAGAATACACTCGTATTAGATGAAACTACAACTTTCAATAGCAAAAAGATATGCCAAAGTGCCTCTTTTTTTATTTTTCTATATTGGTGATTTAGTGTTGCCAAAGTGTCTCTTTTTTTATTTTTCTATATTGGTGATTTAGTGTAATTCTAGCATTAACATACTGCCAATATTACCTTTGGTGTGTATAAAACAGCAATACATTGTGAGAGTAGTTCATTTCTTTCTGCAGTTGAGCAAGACTTAACAAATTCAACTTGCTCTGACACCCCCTCAACTTCAGTCAGTTTCTTTAACTCGTCTAGATACTCGACATTTTCCTTGAGGCGTTTATCATAACCACCTGTAACACTGAAGTTATCAGTTTAAAAGATGATTGCCCATCAGGCAGTTCAGAGCTTTATAATTTCTTCATTCCATATGTAGGAAGGAAGGCAATTACTAGAAGTATACAAAAGAAATAAATCAATAATTAGAGTCATGAATAAATCTTCCCTTGGCACTAATAAGGTAAGTTATGATACATATGGTACCTATTTTATCTCAGAAATGAACTCTTATGGTAAAATGAGCTAGCTCACCAAAAGAAATAAATCAATAATTAGAGTCATGAATAAATCTGCCCTTGGCTCTAATAAGGTAAGTTACCATACATACGGTTCCTATTTTATCTCAGAAATGAACTCATATGGTAAAATGAGCTAGCTCACCAACAGAATATTTTGCTCAAGGCTTTCTTCCCAACTGGAACACTCTTGCTGCAGTCGTGCTCATGTGCTCTGGAACATATCATATACAGCATTATGAACTCCAACCATTTATGAAGTTTGATATTTAGTTATAATCTTAATATTCGCTGTAAAATTTTGTGGAGGCATAATATGGTTTGAATATCACAATGCAGGTTGTGATTGTTGATTTGCATAATGCATAAAAACATTATTTGAAGCTTCAAAGTGCAGATTTGCACGATACGTCTATAAGCATAAAACTGTATATGACCAAAGGTTTCTGCTACATTATACCCGTAAGTAAATTGCATGACAAAATATCAATACAATAGACATGCCATAAAAAGCTCGTTATGTGCAGTGTATTTTATGCAAGCACAGACTAGGATCACATCATGCCCTGTGCTGAAAATTATGAGATGTTTCATTAAAAGAATCACTAGTAGTGTATAATCAATCACCTGCAATTGTCAATGTAGGTTTGACATGACTCGGAAGTGCACTTCCAGAAGCGCAAAGCAGAGCAAATGCCGATATTGCTAATTGGAGGTTCTTTTTCCTTTCAAATCGGTTTATTGAAAGAAAATTCAACCTGAAAAATTAAGGAAAATTACAACTTATTAGACAATGAAAACAACCAGACAAAGACAATAAGTGATCTGAAGAACCAAAAATCATATTTGACAGTTGCAGATTTCCAGATATATATGAGATAATCAGTTACTTGTAAGTGCAAGGCCCATCAAACTGTTCCACATTGACTGCTGGATAGAGTACTGAAGGATGAACGCCTCTTGAATGGATACGACGGAAGGTTGCAGCAAATACAGATGCAGTGAATTTACTGTTCACTAAGATCAGATCTGCCATACCTGTAAATATAATAGTTCAGCCCAACTGGTCAGATAAGAACATGAAACTATATGTAGGGGAAGCTGAGAAGCTGTATAAAACACAGTTGCAAAATAAGAACATTCAAAAAGAACAAAAAGACTACACCTGTAGTTGATTCTTCAATCATGTCAATTGGCCTGCGATATAACCTCCGAAGCATAGTTGTATGCTGTGCCAGCAATAAATCGGGGAAGTGGCAGTAGAATAATACCTAGAAAGGACTCAATTATCGTAAATTCTAAGATCATAATACTGCATTTTAATCACAAAATCAAGGAAAATACCTTTGTTGCTCGTTTTAGTTTCAGCAAAGGAATGACAACAGAGACCTGATCCGCCAGTACAAGATCAAATGAAGGCCACATAACAAGAACACAGAGTGCAACAAAAATACACCGAAGATATGCACATAGAGCATGGAATCGATAGAATATGTGGCGAGGTAGAAAACCACCATACACTTGTACTGAGAAAGGACCTGAACAAATGATGACGGTAATATTAGCATCAATGATCACCTTGTTTTAGTTTAACTACTCAAGTGATTGCAGAAGCAAAAGAAAACGCTTGATTTATCTTTTTACTAGGACAGAAGTGAAGAATAGTATATTTTTAAAAAGTTCAACTGGATGATCTTCAATGCATAAGCAACGAAAAAATTGCAAAACCATGTGGTTTTCTAACTAGATGTTTTGTGCACACAGAGAAACGAAACACAACTTTGATCAATATTAGTCTTCTATTAAATGGATAAGAAATTAATAATTGCAGCATATGAGCTAAAAGAACCAACATTTCTGTCGTTCTATTTAGTAACTATATTACAGAAATACATAATGAATGGAAGTTGTACAAACTGAAAGTCAACAAATATCAGGTGCAAATATAGAAATTGGAATCCAAAGACTTAGTTGCCAATTGTTTATTCATATTGAAACTGAGATGGTAGAATCAACGATAGACTTACCAGCAAGAGTCTCCTCAAAACATCGGCTCCTATCATGATGTGATGTAAAAACATGAACACTATGCCCATGAGAAGCTAGTTGAACAGCTGCATCAACAATTAACCTTTCCGCCCCTCCTACATATAAAGATTACATGAGTAATTTTTCAGACAAAAATGTATGGAACTGATTAACCATGTGAAATGCCTTACAGCATCAAAAATGAAATATCAAACGCGTAACAAAAAGATTATACCATATTGATTAACTCCACAAAAAAGTGATGTCCATTACTAGTTGTTAAGACTATGCTTCTTACTGTTACTGAATATTTTCGCCTTTCTTTGTTTAAACTCATACCACTAGAAAGTTTCATGGTGCTTGGTTAATTCATTTATCATGTCGATTCAGAGTATCCTTTCGTTGGATTTAATTTCCTGCTCAGCCATCCCAGCTTCAGTTGGAACATTTAGAAAATTATAATATTTGTACAAAATGAATGAATGAATATCATCTCACACTGCATGTTCGACGGTTTCTAACTTCTGTCACATGATGGCGTACCATAACATCTTAATACAAACAATCTCTAGTACATGTACAAAGTTTTTTCTTGTGAATGTTGCTAAACACACTAACAATACAAGAACTGCAAGAGACTTAATTTCTACTTTTATAAATATCTAATCTGAGATGTAGAAGCAAAGCAAGCAAGCATTCTTCATGTCCCAATCTAATACGTACGATAATTCTTATGATCGCCATTGCTTACATTCAAAATTCATATTATTCTGTTCCCCTATTATAGAATCATTATACTAATTAACACAAATCAATGAGTGGAAGATCAGATTGCAGATCTGAACCTGCCATTTCGAGGCGAAATGTTTCAGGGTTTCTTTTCCACATAAAAGAAGGACAAATTTAGAGAGAGTGACTGACCAATTCCGAGATCGGGGTGGATGATGGCGATTTTCAGCTTCTTGCTCGTATTTCGATCACTCTTCTCCATCCTCGTACCCTTCCCCTGCACCCGGCAAGTCCCTCGTCCCTCGTCCCCAAGAAGTAATATCGACCTCCCAGGTCAGGAAGATGGTTCAATCAGTAAACGAATAGATGAACAGATCCACGATAGATTCTCTGAGCAAACACCGCGGAAGCGAGGTTTGGGGTTTCGGCAGGATGAAGACGCCGCCCGACCTCGGAGCGATCCCGGCGGAGTTGAAGAGTTAGATCAACCGTTCGTTACACGCCTACAACGAGAGCCTGACCGGTCAAGCCAACATAAGGTGCATACATCGGATCGGATGACAGAAACTTGATCCGGCGGGGAAATTGAACACAGTCGTCTTCGGATCCAACCCAACCCAAGCAACCCAAGCAGCTTTGGCTGCGTTTGGGATTGTAGGGTAGGTGGTGTATTGTGGGTTGTAAAAGTAATGCGCTGTAGGATTAAAAGTCGTAGGTGGTAAAAGCGCGATTGGAAAATAAAATAATTAAATTAATGTTATTTCTATTCTCTCTCCTCAGTAGGGATGGCAAAAAATCCCATTCCCGACCCGACCCGACCCGAAGTCAACGGGGAAAATCCGAGTTGACTGGGGGTCGGGTCGGGTTCGGGGAAAACCCGACTAGGGTATAGTCGGGTCGGGGTCGGGTATGGGAATTTAGGTACCCGCCCCGAACCCGACCCCGAACCCGCCCCGACTATTAAAATAACAAATTTACCCCTTATAAGTTATAACCTAGTTACTAAATTTTAATAATTTATGTAGAAATGATGATATAGTTTATGTAAAATATTTATTTATTTATATATTATGAATAAAGAATGCAAATTAATTTTAAAATATTATTTATAATATATATTTATTTTTTAGGTCGGGCGGGGTCGGGTTTCCCCGCGGGTTCGGGTTTCCCCGCGGGGTCGGGTGTGGGGCAGGGTTTTCTAAACCCGTCGGGTTCGGGGTCGGGTTCGGGGACGGGTTTGGGGAAGTCGGGGTCGGGTCGGGGATGGCAAAACCCGACCCCGACCCGCCCCGTTGCCATCCCTACTCCTCACTCCTCTAGCCTCTCTCCTCTCGCTCGGTTCTCCTTCCATCGTCCGCTCCTTTTTGTCCGCCGCCCATCTCCCCTTCCTTCCGCTCCGTCGCCCTCCCTCCCTCCCAGCGTCCCCTCCTCTCAACGTCCGCCGCCGCCCCACGCGACCCAGAAGATGAGGAGCGGGAGATGGAGGGGTGCCACCAGGAGGTGTGAGTTCGAAGGAGAGCGGCGACCTGGCTCGAAAGCCTGCTCCGCACCACGCGTTTAGGAGAGGAGGAGCGGGAGATGGAGGGGTGCCGCCAGGAGGTGTGAGTTCGAAGGAGAGCGGCGACCTGGCTCGAAAGCCTGCTCCGCACCACGCGTTTAGGAGAGGAGGAGCGGGAGATGGAGGGGTGCCGCCAGGAGGTGGGAGGGGAGACCCGGCGGTGGCGGTTCGAAAGCTTCCGAGGACGACGACGGCGACGGAAGAGGAGGAGGAGGGTGTCGAGTTTGCGCACCCACGCGAAGCCCTTGAGCCCCTCCCGCAGCTCGCCGCGGAAGGCGGCGTCCATGGACGTCGCGCTCATCGACGGGACGCGGAGGCTGCCGAGTTTGCGAAGAGGAGGACTTTCCACCCACGCAACCTACAAGGGGACCCCTGCAGGCCGAGCCGGGCGAAAAATGCTCGGTAATAGTGGTCAACGCGCCTAAACAGCTCCAAAGTGACCTCGGCGCCAAACAAAATCAAGCGTGTTGACCGACGCCCCACGCGACCTACAGGCGCGCCTACAATCCCAAACGCACCCTAGTATGCAAACTGCCACCGATGTGCAAAAGGCTTCCCAAGCCGTAGCAAGACTAATTTTACACATTTGATACTTTACATACTAGGTGTCAGGGCCCGGTCTACCCGGTCCGGCCCAAGCCCAACGGACGTATGAAATGGGCAGCGGCCCATTCCTCGGAGAGCGCTGCTCTCTCGAATGTCGCTGCGCGGAGCTCGACGGAACCTCGGAGCTCGCGTGCGACGCGGACCCCACGACGACGGCATCAAAAGGATTTCGGCGAAGGAAACGGACGCTGGCGGCGTCCTCTCCGCGAGGCTCGGATGGCTGGCGCGGCAACAGAGTCTTTGGCGGAAGACTCGGACGGCGGCGGCTATCTCTTCTATAAAGACCGCCGAGAGGAGCAGAGCCGGGGGATCTTCAACTCTGATAGGAGGGAAGCGAGCTGAGGGCAGCGACGCGGGGAGAGCTCGAGGAGATCCGCCATTAACGACTACAACGAAGCTTGGTGAAGCTTCGACGAGAGTGAGAGATTGTAACCGGCGTCGAGGAGACGACCGGCGAGGGAGGGGAAGTGGGCGCCGACGGGATCGGTGGAGTTCTGTAACTTCTGGGAAATAAAACAGAGCTTCGTTTTATCTCCTTCTTCCCTTCGTGTTCTCTGTGGTGATTCGGCGACGACAGCAGGCGGCTGTCGATCGGCTTCGGACGGAGGAGAGTCGCGAGCGCAGGCGGCGCTCGGCTTCGATCGCTCGCGGCGTCGCGAGGAAGACGACGACTCGGCGTTCGAGGTGCGAGTCAACAAAACGTGCAGTCAACGCTCGAATTGAACGAAATCGAAATTGGATTTCGATTTCAGGCTGACGTCAGCGGGGCGACGCTGACGTAAGGCGGCGCGATTTCGAAGCGGCGAACGAAAATTACGCGCGGCGAGGATTCGATTGAGGGCTGACGTCACGCCGACGTTAGCAAGGCTTTGATTTTGACTTTGGTCAAAATCAGAAGAGGTATTTAATTTAGGGTTCCGTTTCTTTTCGGATTTCTAAATTAGGGTTAGGGTTTTCTCTGTGCGAATTATATTTTGGGGATAAAAATTATCCGGGGAGATTAGGGTTTCTAATTTTGGGGCCGGAAACCCTAGGGTGAGTTACGTTCTGGTATTCCGCCGGACGGCTCTAGGAAGCGGATAAGCGCCAATTCTAGGCCGATCCAACCGGGGCGTGACAACAGGTATCGGAGGAGGCTAACGTGCTCTAGCAAACACGGCACCTTCAGCCTCACCCTCGAAGGTGAGGAAAGGTCTGAAGTTCCAGAAGATCACCCATACTGCTAGGGGAGCGTCAGAGGACGCCCGACCCAGGCAGGATAAAGGAAAGGCCAAGGAGACGGCTGATCCTGAAGAGATGGTGAACCAGGGTGATCGCATTGCTCAGATCGAGTAGATGCTCGGTTTGGCCAGTGGTGGAGGCAATGGGATGATTCCACAGGTGGAAAACCTCCAAAAGACTGTGGAGGATCAGGAATTACTGATCGAGCAGCAGAGGCTGCAAATCGAGCAACAAGGGTTGCAGATCGAGCAACAAAGGTTACAGATCGAGATCATGCAACAGACCATGGAGGGTCTGATCCATCTACCAGGAGAGATGACCCGCATGAAGGAAGACATGCACGCTGAAGTAAGGGTACTGCGTTTAGCCCTAGCGCAAGTATCGAAACCAACACCGGTGGAGCAGGAGGCTCCCAAACCGAGGATGTGCGTGCCAGACCCAGCGACGTTCGGGGGGGCTCGATTGTCCAGAGAGGTCGAAAACTTTATATGGGATATGGAGCAACTGTTTTCAGCTAACCATATTTCTGCAGGAGATCGGGTGCAGGTGTGCATCGCCTATCTTACAGGCGACGCGAAACTTTGGTGGCGAACCAAAGTCGGCTCTACCTCGGGGACTACTAGTTGGACTTGGGAGACTTTCCGTGAGGAACTACGGCGGCAGTTTCTTCCCGGAAACTCGGCGGACCAGGCGCGTGGCAAACTGGATCGGCTGAGGCATACAGGCCCGATCCAGGAGTACGTCAGGGCCTTCTCTACTTTGATGCTGGAGCTTCCGGGGATGGCGGAGGACGATAGGCGATACTTCTTCCTCCGGGGCCTTCAGCCATGGGCAGAAACAGAGGTCCGACGTCGCGAGCCGGTTGACTGGAGGGCGGCGGCGGCAGTGGCTGAATCTTTGGTGGATAACAGAAACTTCAAACCAGCACTACCAAAGAAATCCAAGACACCACCAAAGCGCGGCTCTCAGCGCTGCTCCCCACGCACGCCACCGGGGGCTAGAGTTCCAGAGAGGGGTAGACCATTCTACCGGCAGAACAAGGGTTCACCGGGACGACGGGAGCAAAAGCCACAGGGTTGCTTTTGGTGCGGCGGTCCTCACTGGGTGAAGGATTGTCCTAGTAAGCAAAAGCTCATGGCGATAGCAGCATAGGATTCAGCCGAACAAGTTGAAGAAATCGAGCAACCACGGATTGGATCACTACAGGTAGTTTCACACACTGCCACGGGAGCATAGCAGTGTCGGGTTGGTGCTTTGAGGATCGGAGCGATGGTTCTGCAGGATCCGCCCGTTAGAGACATCGAGGGCGATGTCCAAATTGGGCGGGGGAGTATTGTCAGGGCCCGGTCTACCCGGTCCGGCCCAAGCCCAACGGACGTATGAAATGGGCAGCGGCCCATTCCTCGGAGAGCGCTGCTCTCTCGAATGTCGCTGCGCGGAGCTCGACGGAACCGCGGAGCTCGCGTGCGACGCGGACCCCACGATGACGGCATCAAAAGGATTTCGGCGAAGGAAACGGACGCTGGCGGCGTCCTCTCCGCGAGGCTCGGATGGCTGGCGCGGCAACAGAGTCTTCGGCGGAAGACTCGGACGGCGGCGGCTATCTCTTCTATAAAGACCGCCGAGAGGAGCAGAGCCGGGGGATCTTCAACTCTGATACGAGGGAAGCGAGCTGAGGGCAGCGACGCGGGGAGAGCTCGAGGAGATCCGCCATTAACGACTACAACGAAGCTTGGTGAAGCTTCGACGAGAGTGAGAGATTGTAACCGGCGTCGAGGAGACGACCGGCGAGGGAGGGGAAGTGGGCGCCGACGGGATCGGTGGAGTTCTGTAACTTCTGGAAAATAAAACAGAGCTTCGTTTTATCTCCTTCTTCCCTTCGTGTTCTCTGTGGTGATTCGGCGACGACAGCAGGCGGCTGTCGATCGGCTTCGGACGGAGGAGAGTCGCGAGCGCAGGCGGCGCTCGGCTTCGATCGCTCGCGGCGTCGCGAGGAAGACGACGACTCGGCGTTCGAGGTGTGAGTCAACGAAACGAGCAGTCAACGCTCGAATCGAACGAAATCGAAATTGGATTTCGATTTCAGGCTGACGTCAGCGGGGCGACGCTGACGTAAGGCGGAGCGATTTCGAAGCGGCGAACGAAAATTACGCGCGGCGAGGATTCGATTGAGGGCTGACGTCACGCCGACGTTAGCAAGGCTTTGATTTTGACTTTGGTCAAAATCAGAAGAGGTATTTAATTTAGGGTTCCGTTTCTTTTCGGATTTCTAAATTAGGGTTAGGGTTTTCTCTGTGCGAATTGTATTTTGGGGATAAAAATTATCCGGGGAGATTAGGGTTTCTAATTTTGGGGCCGGAAACCCTAGGGTGAGTTACGTTCTGGTATTCCGCCGGACGGTTCTAGGAAGTGGATAAGCGCCAATTCTAGGCCGATCCGACCGGGGCGTGACACTAGGGGTAGTACGGGGGACATAAGATTCAAGTCCATATCAAGTTTCAAATGTTCTCTTCTTATGGACACTCGTTTCTTTCATTTTTTTTTTCTTTTAAACGATGAGTTTGAGAGAATTATTTTTTCTTTTTCCAAAAAAAAAAAAAATAGCAAAAAGCCATTGAAGGAGCATAACTAGTCTAATTCATATAGTATAATATATAACTTAATATTATTTTATTAATTTAGATATACATTAAATCTCAATGTGGTTCACTTGGATTAACTTTAATGCTAAATATTTAGGCATTTACCGAGAATATATTTTAGAGGATAGTTCATAATAAATTAATAATTTTTTAGATCAATATGGTCAAATTTAGTAACATTGAATTAGAACATAAGCTTTGACTATTGTTGTGACATTTTTATATAAATTAAGAAACTAAATGATGTCCCTACTGTTAAGCGCAGCACCTGGCCCTGAGCCTAGTCCCAAGCCTAGCCGTGCGGCCCAACCCATTTGCTTAAGTGAAGCGGGTTATCGGGCTTGCGGGCGCGGATCCGGGCAGTTTAATGGGTGGAACGCGTTCGGGTGGAACGCAAGAACGGCGGCGGCGGCCGTTCGACTCCCTCTCCTCGATTTCTTCTCTCCTCCGTCGAGTGCGGCTCCGGCGAGGGTTCCGGCAGCGGCGGCGGACTCCGGCAGCTTCCCGGTGGGTTGAGTGCGGCGGTACGGGATGCGACGGAGCAAAGGGGCGGCATTCCCCTTTTCCCTTCCACCTCCTCATTCTTCGGCATCGCCAGTGGTGGAGCCAGCGGACGGACGTCTGCCAAGGTACGTGTTCGTTCCCCTCTCGTTCCGGCTCCGTCCGGCAGGTGGTTTTTCATCGACAAGCGATTCGCCGACTCCTTCTTTGCCTTCGCTGTGCCTCTCCTCTTTCTCTCGTTTCCGGCAAGAGTTTGGCCGACTGGCGAGGCTGGGGCCTCGGTCCCCTTTCCTTGGCGACGTCCGGCGAACAGGGTGGGTTCGCCGGCATCTCCTCTTCTCCAGCATGCCCGGGTTGGTTCGGTGAGTTTCCAATGGGCGTGGGTTTCGTGCGGGGACGCATTGCGTGCGTTCCCCGTCGTCTCCCCTCCTCCGTGCGGTATGTTTCTTTTCTGGTGTGCCAAACTTGTACACGCGCTGCACCGACGTCGAGTCTCGGCTTTGTACCTTGTTGCGCGTTGGAGCTGGTTCGTGTAGCGGTCCTTGTGGAGACGCGTGGCAGTCTCCTTCTCGTCGAGAAAAGCAGATAGGTGGTCATTCGGGATAGGCTGAGGAGTGCATCGAGGACGGACTCCTACCGGTCACGTCCAGATTAGCGGTTCAGCCGCTTAGCCCCTGCATGGGCGTGCTTGGGTACGAGTTAAGGTGTTGACTCAGGTGTATTTTATTTAAAATTTTGTTATCCTAATTCTGGGCGTGACAGACTGGTATCAGAGGCCAAGTTCTGCACATTCCAACTTGTACACCGGCATTGTACACGTGTTGGCAGCAGTGATCATTCCGATGATCACAAATGTCCACAACATTGAGTTGCTGGTGGAGACTGTCGGATATAGGGGAGCTTCGCTCCAAAGATATCGACAGAGTTGGCTTGTCCAACTAGTGCCTCACGGCTTCGTTTTCTTGTCTCCCTAGCGGAGACATTCGTTATGGAGGTCGTGCTGCTGAAGCTCGTTATCGTAGCTTCTATAGCACTGACCAAGGCCATGGGTGGCTTGGGGACTGTCATGCGACGACATGTCCCGAGGGCAGTCAAGTGTGCCTATGGGATAATTGTGCGATAATATATCCCGGACATCAATCATTGATGTCAAAGGACAGTCATGCGATGACTTGTCTTGGAGAGCAGTTGGTGGTGGTCTAGGGGACAATTGTGTGACAATGTGTCTCGAACACCAGCCAATGTCTCCATGGAATTGTCGTGCGACGATATATCCCAGAGATCGGTCGATGGCGGCTAAATAAGTGTTGCGTGACGACACGTTATAGGAAATGAGGCCTTTGTAGCCTAAGGGATGTCGTGCGATGACATCTTTGGAACACCGGCCAAGAGTGGCTGTGTCACCGTCTTGAGATGGCGTACTTATGAACTAGCACCCTTTTCAAGGGTTTGCTACGTTGGGTAAGTTGAGGACTTCCCATGGGGTGTTGGAATTGTATTTCCAAAATACCCAGGGTTCTGCTGAGGGGCTGGCATATGAGTGTATCGTGTATCTCTCCTGAGATACAAAGCTGTGGTGGCGGACTTAGGCCGCACATAGCCCTTTTTGGGGTTCAATTCGACCTTTAAGCTCTCCTGAGGAAAGCTCAACTAAATGAGATCAAGGATTTGTTCCTACTCAGGGAACTTGTCGTGGGCTGCGTAAGGCACCCTAAAACGACTAAAGCATACTGGGTCATACGGGACTAAATCCGGCGGTATACCCAGGTGATGCTGGAAACGAGGGGTTTCCATTGTCAGCAACACCCTAGTGGTAGGGTTTTGCCATAGAGAGACAAGAGTTGACGACTCTCCTTGCGAAGGGGAGGTCCCTTCATTGGTGAAGGGTTTGTTGGAAGAATTCTCCGACGAGTTATCATCGGCGCTTTCTAAACACTTTCCCCTAAGGAGAGGGATTGATCACAAGTTCAGCTTGTGACAGGATCCACTCCTCCACTAAAGGCCTTATATTGTATTTCTCCAATGGAGTTGGCCGAGCTTCATTAGCAATGGTGTGGATTGCTCGAAGCCAGGTTCATTCGGCCTACGGTATTGCCTTATGGAGCCCCGGTGCTCTTCCAAAAGAAGAAGGACGGGTCGCTAAGGTTCTGGGTTGGCTATCGAACCTTGGATAAGATAACGGTGAATGACTGTTATCTTATACTGCTTATCCCTGATCTGAGAGATCGACTAGGGAAAGCATTGGTTTTCTCTGAGCTAGACCTGAGGGCAAGTCGCTAACAAATTCGTTATGCCGAGGGCAACGAATAGGAAAACCATATGGGTAACCCGATATGAGTCCTCAAGTTCAAAGTGATGCCATTTGAACTATTAAAGCCCTCCTACATTTTGTTATCTATGGAATAAGTGTTGACCCCTTTTCTTAGATGACTATGTAGTTGTGTATTTGGATGATATCATGGTTTTCTCCTCAAGCGTTGAGGAACACCCAAGTCATATATGACTGTTGTTGAGGGGAAAATCAATTCTATTTGGAGTTAGAGAAATGCTTATTTGGATGGACCACGGACAAGTGCGCATGGACAAGGTAAAAGTCTAAGCTATTGCGGAATGGCGTGCCCCCTCAAATTAAATCGAGTATGGAGTTTTCTCGGTGTGGTGAACCTCTATTGAGGGTTCATCAAAGGCTATTCGAGGAAAGCCTTACCCTCGGTAATCTGCTGGAAGGGAACTCGAAATGAGAGTGGCGTGATCGGTATCAGTCGGCCTTCCGGGAGTGAAGGTCTGTATCGCATGTGAACCGATCTTGAAGTTGCCCGACTTCAGTATGCCTTTCGAGTTTCACACTGGTGCTTGGGACCAAGCTATCAGTGGTATACTTTTATTGTATGGGCATCCTTTAGCTTTTAAGAGTTGAAAGCTAACAAGACTAAGTGACGGTATTTGGCCACGAGAAGGAAAAGGTGGTGGGAGTCCACTATCTCCGGACGCGGAGAACCTTTTCGAGGCACTAAAGACCAACAATGTTACACCACATAAAAGAAGTTGTCGGCAAAATAAGCACGTTGGCCGGAATTCTTGGGTGAATTCCACTTCCAAAGGGAACATAAATCGGGTAAAGGCAATGTGTTTCCTTATGAGTTCAATAGATTAAATGCCCTTATGTGCTATACCCTGTCCAATGTGAAAAGAGAATCTGCTAAGTAGAATAAAGACAGCCTAAACTTTTGATAGAGAGAATCAAAAGTTAAGTTCAGCAGATTATGCCGGGCATTGACACGTCCCGCAAGTGCATGGTTATGTCGAAGTAATATAAAAGATATCGAATCCCACAGGGAACAAGGTTGAATACTGGAAAATCCGAGTCCTAATAGCTAGGCGAATCGAAATTGGGTTTTGAAGACAGAAATCGAAAACAAGCAATTGCAACTACGTCGATAGAGGGTAAATATGAGAGAGATATCAGGGCTACGATTTCCACCGCAATGATAATCTTAATCGCACAAGAAAGATATTAATTATTTGGTTTATTGGTTTTGCACAAGGAGTCTAGCCCTAGGTTATAAGGTGCCCTCTCTCGAGTATACACCCCGGTGTTCGTCTTAGACCGACCTCCTACTCTCACGGTGGATCATTCTAAGACGAACCCAATGAGTTCTATAGCAGACTGTGAAATCCTCGAGCGAAGACCAAGCACTCTCGTGTCGAGGTCTCGCAAGTTTTACTAAGAGATTCCACCCTTACGATCTTTCTCTCGATATGAATCGTAACGGCTAACACGTGAAAATACTCGGCCAAGGTAAAATATGATCACAATTCATTCCAAATAACGAAAATAGATACAAAGTTTGCGATCAAAATCATCAAAGGGCTTCAACCAAGCCCCGAAATAGGGTTTACGCTATAATCATCATTGAAACGCTCAAAATCTCTCTTTTAATGAAAGGGAAAGTACAAGAAAATGAATCTAAGAGGAAGGAGACGATGAACCGAAGGAATCCTAAATAAATTGTGATGATCTTGTGTCTCAATCTCCGAAAATCTCCAAAAATCGCCTCGTCGCCGTGTTCTTCCACCCCAGGCCACTTCCTTGTGTGATTCCTTAATAATTAGGGAAATAAAATTAGGTATTTTATATCCCCTGCGTTCACCTCTGAAAGAGCTTTCTATAGACACCTCACTTGCCAAATTTGGACTCCGAATGAGTGAGAAATCGATGAAAAACCGAGTCAAGGTCGGACTCGCTCGTGCCCTGGGTCAGAATCACGGGTGAACCCTGCGGGGTTCACCTGCCCGTGATTCATTCTGTAAATTTCGGCTGAAAGAGCGCCGGGTTCACCTGGCCATGCTTTTCTCTGTGCAGATCTCGACCTTCAGGAAAATCGGTGAACCTGGTGGGGTTCACCCGGTTGTGATTCTCTGGCAAACTCCGAATGAGCTCAAATTTGATGGGCGGCTTCATTTTCTCACAAGAAATCTTCCCATGGTCTCAGAATCTTCAAAATACGTCGAGAAAAGGGTGTTTTTACCTGAAATTCGATAAAAGTGCCAAAAAGTGAAGATTCCGAAGATATGAAGGAAATAAGGCTATAATGAGTATAAAAGTGTTAAAATAAGCCTAGATTTGACATGAAATATAACGGAAAAACACTACCAAAATGCGATGCATCAAAATACTCCAGACTTAAATCTTTGCTTGTCCTCAAGCAATAAAATAAGATGAAATACATGTTTGGTATAAGAGTAATATTTCGTGTCAAGATATACATCCAAGTTAGAAAAATATTTAATAACAATCCAATATCTAATCAGGAGAAATTAAGTAAACGGTTGCCTCAAGTGTTCAACAGTTTGATTCCACAATACTAGATGCCAAACAACCTAGTAAGCAGCAAACATAGGATTCAATCAAGCTTACACAAAACACTCATGCGATTTCAATCCTTCCGAGTCAAATCGTTGGGGTTAACTCAAATGTTTAATCCAGGGTACGATATGCTGATTATTGCAATAGACTTCAACTCATAACCTTAGGTATCATTGCCAATATTTCGCAATGCCAAGTAGAGGAGTCATTTTATTGTTTTCAATTTCACCTCCCTAGATTTCAACTCATGTCCTTCGGTACCACTGCCAATTTTGCGCAGTGCCAAGTAGAGGAATCTAAGGGTGAGAAAAATGAAATTTTTTTTATGCTATGCTCAGCAGTTGATAACTTAACCTTTCTAACAAATGCAGTGTCTTCCCAACAATAGAAAGGAAATCAAAGAATAACTAAGTGAATATGTATCTCAATATGATTCTCATGTAAGTTGCAAACTTGAGTTGATTAAACAATCATAGAAATATTTGACCTACTAATGAACAACTCAAAATCAATCCAAATCACAAAATTTCTAAATCATAGGACATATAGATATGATCAAACAATATTTCTAACAAGGAGGTATCACTCCAGACTTAATTCTTTGATTATTCCTAACCAATCATGCATTCAACTCAAAATATTCAAAATTGTGAAATAAAATTGCCATGAGAGGACAAGACCCGGGCAAAGCATGGAAAAATTTACACAGCATGAATGAAAAGCATAATGACCATAACAAAGTGCGGACGCAAGCAAGAAAAATAGTGTCATACAAATCTGTCACAGAGTGGGGCCTGAAGAAGTGGACCAGACCCACGAATAAGATGACATATAAGATACAATGCCACATAATATCCATATCAAAATAAAAGTCTCAAGTCCAAACATAGCAAAGTCAAGCAATCACAGTCAAATACCCACATGTAGCAAGAAAATAGAAACCGGAGTATAGAAAGCTCACCCACTCTAAAAGTTTGCATAGTCCTCTATGCAATACCATGATGTGAGAGGAGTGGATGATGATGATGCTGATGGTGATGGGAAGCTACCTTCGCTTACGCGAGTGAGAGCTAGAAGCCCGGGAGCTCTTGCTCTTTCCGCGTGCGCTATAGTCTGGCTCGGCCTCCTCGTCAGAAGAGATGTCCATGCGTGTCATGTTCTCCTCATTGATAAAGGCCAGCCTATCATCTATGCGTGATAGCTTCTCCCAAACAGAACCCATCATTTTGTGTTGCCTCTGCATGTGTGCTTCCATCGATTCCCATTGTGAAGATTGGTTCTGCTGGATGTAGGTAACGGTGGTGTCCAGGTGATCGATCATCTCGCGCTGATGAAGCTGCTCCTCTTTAATTTCCTGCAATACAGACATCATAGAGTCGTGAGAGGAGGTGCCACCAAAAGAAAATGCTCTGGGCACTGGTGGTGCAATGTCGACTGGATCAGGCTGTGCGCCCTCAACTGGCTGGATGCACCAGTTTCCACGGACTCTAACTGATGTGCGCTCCGGGTTTGGCAAAGGCAGGCAGAAGGGGTTTCCCTTGAATGTCATGCAATATGAATCACCCTTGTGAATGATCAGCTTCATGGCAACACAAGACTCGATGTCGAGCCTGTTGTTGCCGGTAGCTTCCAATGTGCCGGAGGGGATAATGCCCAGGAAAACTGCCAAAGGTGTGATCAAGCCATCAATTACCATCGCCCCCCTCAAAGAACGGGCGATGCGGCTGAGATGCTTTGCCAGATAATACCTAGAATCGACTCTAAAACTGTGGAGCATGCACCAGATATAGAATAACTCAGTCTGTCGAACCATACCGTCACTTTCACCGCGGCCAAAGAGAGTGTGGGCCAATACGCGGTGAACGTACTTGATCACTGGGTTGCACAGATTGGAAGCACGAGTTACACGAGCGGAGTAGATGTGCTCGTTAGTAATAGCGCCCCAGAAGTTCTGCTCACTGTACTCGGTAGGGACTCTGTGTGCACAAGGTTCTGGAAAGTCGTAAATGCTGCGAAACTGTGAAAGAGTGAGGATGTGTTCGATATTACCCAAGCGGAAAGACAGACGGCTTGGATCATCCTCAAGTATAGGATCAGCCTTTACTTCTAATGAGCTCAGGAATTCTAGAGTGGTGCCAATGTAAGTGGGTGAGAATAGTTACTGGAATTGCTCCCACTCTATGGCTGCATACATCAAATCAACGTCTCCTAGCATCCCTAGCATCTGTAGTGTGGTTCGGTCAAAATACCTTGTATTGAGCACACGGCGTTGTCGCGGTATCTGATATCGTGCCTCTTGCGCTGCATTCCGGAAGATAATCCCGAACTCATTTGGGGGAGATACGTAGGGCTGTGTGACACGATCTGCAAGTGCACAGATATGTCGAAGTAATATAAAAGATGTCGAATTCCACAGGGAACAAGGTTGAGTACTAGACAGTCCGAGTCTTAATAGCTAGGCAAATCGAAACGTGGGTTTTTGAAGACGAAAATTGAAAACAAACAATTGCAACTACTTCAGTAGAGAAAAGATATGAGAGAGACTTCAGGGCTATGACTTCCACCACGATGATAATCTTAATCGCACAAGAAAGATATTAATTACTTGGTTTATTGGTTTTGTACAAGGAGTCTAACCCTAGGGTACAAGGTGCCCTCTCTCGAGTGATACACCCCGGTGTTTGTTTTAGACCGACCTCCTACTCTCGCGGTGGATCGTTCTAAGACGAACCCAATAAGTTCTATGGCAGACTATGAAATCCTCGAGCGAAGACCAAGCACTCTCGTGTCAAGGTCTCGCAAGTTTTACTCAGAGGTTCGACCCTTACGATCCTTCACTCGATATGAATCGTAACGGCTAACACGCGATATTACTCGGCCAAGATAAAACCACGAAATAAATACGTCAAAGTAAAATATGCTCACAATTCATACCAAATAACATAAATAGATACAAAGTTTGCAATTAAAATCTTCAAACGGTTTCCACCAAGCCCCGAAATAGGGTTTACACTACAATCGTCATTGAAATGCTCAAAATCTCTCTTTTAATGAAATGAAAACTATAATAAAATGAAGCTAAGGGGAAGGAGATGATGAACCGAAGGAATCCTGAAGAAATCATGATGATCATGTGTCTCAATCTCCAAAAATCGCCTTTGTCGCCGTGTTCTTCCGCCCACGCCGCTTCTTCACGTGAATGCTCGATAGTTAGGGCATGAAAATTAGGGCTTTTATATTCCATCTGTTCACCTCTGAAAGAGCTTTCCATAGACACCTCACTTGCTAAATTTGGACTCCAAACGAGTGAGAAATCATGGAAAAACCGAGTGGAATTCGGTCTCGTTCGCGCCTGGGTTGGAATCACGGGTGAACCCCGCCGGGTTCACCTGCCTGTGATTCCCTATGTGAGTTTGGACGAATAGAAGCGCGGTGAACCCGGTGGGGTTCACCAACCCGTGCTTCTCTCTGGACAGATCTCGACCAAAGTGAAAACCAGTGAACCCGGTGGGGTTCACCTGGCCGTGATGCTTTGTGGACCTCTGCTGGCTGACGACCGGGATGGTGAACCCCAGCCATGATTCTCTTTGTAAGTTTCCTGCAGCCAGGCGAAGAATCTGGTGAACCCCATGGGGTTCACCTGGCCATATTTTTGAGGCTAACTCTGTTTAAGCCCAAATTTGACGCGTGACTTCGTCTTCACATGAGAAATTGTCCCATGGCCTCAGAATCTTCAAAATATGTCAAAAAAAAAGGGTGTTTTTACTTGAAATTGCATAAAAGTACCAAAAAGTGAAGATTCCGAAGATATGAAGGAAATAAGGCTACAATGAGTATAAAAGTGTTAAAATAAGCCTAGATTTGACATGAAATACAACGGAAAAACACTACCAAAATGCAATGCATCACTGTGGTCGGCTGGCAGGTGTGCGATCGTGACGAGACAAAGAGGAGCCTGGCGTAGCCGAAGAAGGCCGGTGGGAAGGAGGAGTAGGCGTCGGCTCGTACTCCTCATCGTCCGTGGCGGACGAATCTGAGAGCGCTTGCTGCGGTCATGCGGTTCTTTTGCTAACCATAGCTTTCATCCTCGGAGGCATGATGGCTGATAAGGTAGGGAGATGGCTAGTAAGCGTCGGTGAGAAGATCTGGCTGGAGGTGCGAGGAAACGGAGATAGCGGCAGATCGTCGGAAACAAGCTTCGAAGAACAGGCGGAGGGAAAACCCACAATCTAATTCGATCGAAGTTTTAAATCCGTCTGGAGGATGGCAAAAGTGTTCTCGAACTCTTGGAGAACTTCTTCGAGTGTTAAGAAGTAGAGAAAACTGCCTGATTCGATCGGCTGCGTCGAAATCGGGAGGCAGCGACGACCGGCTGAAAAACTCGAAGAAACCGGTGAATTGAAAATCCGGGACTAATTGAAGAAGATGCCGGTTTGGATGAGAGGGGAAATCAAGATCAAACCCCTTAGAGATCCCTTCGGAGGCTTGGAAGAAGAGAAGGCGGCGAGATTGGTTGGATTTTCGTGAAGTGTGGAAGGCGGCGGCAGATACCTAGCGTGCGTGCCCTAATTTCGGGCGAACATAAGATGAAATTCTAGTGAACCCACCCGGGTTCACTCGCCCGTGATGTTTACTGTGGTTGGGCTGAAGCAACAGAAACACGGGTGAACCCGCTGGGGTTCACCGACCCGTGAAGCGTTCTGGAAATTTTCTGGTCTTTGGAAAGATTGTGAACCCCGTGGGGTTCACCTGCCTATGAAGCTCACTGGATGGTTTCTGCCCAGAAAGAATACTGGTGAACCCGCTGGGGTTCACCTGCCCGTGAAATTCTCTAGGTCACAAAGTCTGGGCGCACCGGTACAGTACACATCACGTGAACCCCATAGGGTTCACCAGGCCGTGATGTTCACTGTACACTCGAAAAAATCTGAAAAAAAATTTGAAAAAAATTTCCAACACTCCCTCTTCTTCCTACAACATATAGAGACATCAAATTAGTGGCGATCCCTTCTAGAAAAGCAAAAATAAATGAAAAACAAATCAACGATCTAAAACACTAACTAATGACAAGGAAAAATTATGCATAAGAACTAAAATCAATCAAAAACTTGGGTTGCCTCCCAAGAGCGCTAGATTTGGGTCGGTAGCTCGACCATAAGAGTTTTCAAAGTTGCAAGTCCGGGGGGTCTGAAAGAGCAAGAACTTCCTCTCTTTCGACCCTCTCATCTTCAAAGTAGTGCTTGAGGCGGTGTCCGTTTACTGTGAAACTCCCAGTTCATTCTGTCCAAATAGTGATGGCACCATATGGTTGAACTTTCTGAACTGTGAAAGGACCGGACCATCTCGTGCGAAGCTTCCCTGGAAATAGCCTAAGTCTTGAATTAAACAGAAGTACTTTGTCCCCCTCATGAAATTCCTTCTTTGCAATGCGCTTGTCATGCCAGAACTTGGTGCGTGCTTTGTAGCTCTTGGTATTTTCGTAAGCAAAAAGGCGCATCTCGTCCAACTCGTCAAGTTGTAGCTTTCTCCTTTCACTAGCGTTCTTGAAATCGAAGTTGATTTGCTTGACAGCCCAATATGCCCTGTGCTCAAGCTCAACGGGTAAATGACATGATTTCCCATAAATAAGTTGGAAAGGAGACATACCGAGGGGTGTTTTGAGTGCTATCCTATAAGCCCATAAGGCATCCGGTAATTTCATTGCCCAATCCTTCCGTGATCGCGATACAGTCTTCTCCAAAATTTATTTGATTTCTCTATTGGAGACTTCTACCTGACCACTAGTTTGAGGATGATAGGGCGTAGCAATTCTGTGCTTCACACCGTACTTTTTCAGTAGTGCCCCAAATTTCTGCTCATTGAAGTGGGAGCCGCCGTCGCTAATTAACACACGTGGAACTCCAAATCGGGGGAAAATAGTCCGCTTCATAAACCTCATAACGACTCTAAAATCATTTGTAGCTTTAACGGATGCCTCCACCCACTTCGACACGTAGTCGACGGCGACCAGAATGTACCATTTTCCACATGAAGAGGGGAAAGGGCCCATGAAGTCTATACCCCATACATCAAAAATTTCCACTTCTATGATGTTGTTGAGTGGAAGCTCTTCTATTTTTGATAAGTTTCCAGCCCGTTGGCAACTGTCACAAGTGGAGACAAATTGTTTAGCATTATGGAATATGGAAGGCCAATACAAACTAGACTGTAAAACTTTAAAAGCTCTTTTAGAGGCCCCGAGTGTCCTTGATGCATTGTATTTTAGTAGTGATTTTTACTGATATTCCATGATGAATTTGGGCCTATTTGAATATTTTTACACTCCTTTAAGGCTTATTTAGTTAAAAACTTCAGAATCTTCACTTTTCGTCTGTCTTATTGAATTTCAGGTTAAATCACCCAATTTTGAAGACTTTTTGAAGAATCTAAAAGTATGGGGTGATTCCTTATGAGAAGACGAAACTGCCCGTAAAATTTGGGCTCAATCGGAGCCCTTTCTATACTTCACCGATGATGTCAAAGGTTTCTGAAATCTATTGCGCACTTCACTGGCAGGTGAACCCCATGGGGTTCACCCGTGATTCTGTCTGAAGATACCTGCACAGAAATATGCCGAGGATTTCACTGGTAGGTGAACCCCACGGGGTTCACCTGTGATTATTTCACATCAGAACTGCACAGAACACTTTACCACTAGGGGTTCACCTATGATGCTTTCTGGACAGCCCGACAGACACTCGGTTTTTCGCTGATTTCAGACCCGATTCAAGTCCAAATTTAGCAAGTGTGGATTCTATGGAAAGCTGATTCGAAGGAGAGGGCAAGGAACATAAAAGCCCTAATTCTCGTGCCATATTTGAGGAACAATCGAGGAAAAGGCGAGTTAGGGCGAGACACCCATATTTGACGCGAAAGTGCTTGCCCTTCGCTCGAGGATCCATAATCTACCACGGAACTCATTGGGTTTGTCGAAATTGGTCCACTGCGAAAGTAGGAGACGTTTAGGCAAACACCGGGGTGTTCACTCGAAAGAGGGCACCTTCGTACAATAGGGTAGATTCCTTATGCAGACCTGTAAATCCAAATAACCGTTATTTATTTCATAGCGCATATAAGATCGTCAGAGTGGTGGAAACCTTTGCCCTGATATTCTCTCTCATATATTTTCCCTGCCTAGTTGTTTGATTTCTTGCTTACGATTTCGCTTAATTTTAGTTTTTAAAGTTCTAAAAATCACGATTCGATTATCTTGGATTCCGAAAAATTAGACTTTCTAGTACTCACCTTGCTCCCTGTGGGATCGATATCTTTTGTATTACTTTAATAACACCGTGCACTTGCGGTGCGTATCAGTCCTGCGTAAGGTGAAGTATGGCAATGGCTCAACACATCATGTATCTCCACTTCTGGTACGCATCGTTTGTACAACCCGTCCGCACATCTCCGGTATAGATATGGCTCGTCCTAATAATAAAACTTCACATCATGTAGAAACCGCTTCTTCCTCTGACCCAAGACTGCCCCAACAGCTTGGTCGCTAGCATCACACATCAACTCGAAAGGTAGCGACCAATCCGGGGGTTGAATTATTGGAGCCGAGATTAATGCTTCCTTTAGTTTTGAGAAGGCCTCATCGCAATCCCTGTCAAAGCAAAACATAGCATCTTTAGCGAGTAAATTAGTTAAGGGTCGAGTTATCTTAGAAAAATCTTTAATAAATCTTCTATAAAAGCCAGCGTGTCCAAGAAAGCTCCTGATCCCCTTTACTGATGTAAGTGGCCTGAGATGTTCAATGACTTCAATCTTCGCTCTATCCACCTCTATCCCTCGTTCAGATACTAGGTGCCCAAGGACAATGCCTTCCTTGCCATGAAGTGGCACTTCTCCCAGTTCAAGACTAGGTTCACCTCTTCGCACCTCTGCAAAACCTTAGACAAATTAGACAAGCAATGATGAAATGAAGAACCATACACAGAAAAATCGTCCATAAATATATCCATAAAATCTTCGTTAAAATCAGAAAATATGGCCATCATTGCTCGTTGAAAGGTCACGGGGGCGTTGCAGAGGCCAAAGGGCATCCTTCTATACGCATATGTGCCATAGGGACATGTGAAGGTTGTTTTCTCCAGGTCATCCGGGTGGATAGGGATCTGGAAGAAACCTGAAAAGCCATCCAAAAAGCAAAAATAAGAGTTATGCTCTAATCTATCTAACATCTGATCTATAAATGGAAGAGGGAAATGATCCTTTCGCGTAGCCGAATTTAACTTTCGGTAGTCTATGCACATCCTGTGTCCCGTGACCGTGCGCGTAGGTATCAGCTCGTCTGCCTCGGTCTTTATCACTGTGACGCCGCCTTTCTTGGGTACAACATGTACTGGACTTACCCAAGAACTATCTGAAATTGGATACATAACTCCGGCATCTAGTAGTTTGAGCACTTCTTTCTTCACTACATCCTTTAGATGTGGGTTTAGTCGGCGCTGAAACTCTACAGAAGGTTTATTGTTGTCTTCCAATAGGATCCTGTGCATGCAAACAGAGGGGTTAATCTCTTTTATGTCATCTAATGAGTAACCTATTACCTTCCTATGGAGGCGAAGTTCATTAAGCAATAATTCGGTTTGCTCCTTGTCCAACGCCGCACTAACAATCACGGGGCATGTAGAATCATCTCCCAAGAACTCGTATCTCAAAGTGCTAGGCAAGTTCTTGAGTTCAATTTTCTTCTGTTCATGAGTCTCCTGAATTTCTTCTTTCTTGTTTTCAGGGCTTGTATCAGCGTCCAGCATTGTAACAAACTTCTCAACTTCCCCTTTTTCATCTTTGTCAACAGAGTTTGTTAGGGCAAGCTCCAGTGGGTCCACTTCTCTCTTGGGCGGTTCAATATCCTGTGTGGCTTTTTCCACAATGTCCACCCTGTAGCATGTACCTGCAAGAGAAGGTTTTTTCAACGTGTCAGTAAGATCAAATTGGATGACGTTGCCACAGATGTTCAAAGATAGTTTCCCATGCTTGACATCCATGATAGCGCCTGCAGTAGCAAGAAAAGGTCTCCCCAGGATGATAGGGAGTCTGTTATCCTCATCAATCTCCAGAACAATAAAATCAGCAGGAATAAAGTAATCTCCTACTTTAACAGGAACGTCCTCTAGAATACCAACTGGGTGACGCACAGATCTATCTACAAGCTGTATGGAAATACTAGTTGGTTGCAAATCCCCTAGATCTAGCTTTTTACAGAGTGATAGTGGCATGAGGCTAACGCTTGCTCCTAGATCACACAAAGCTCTCTAAAAAGACATCTCCCCAATCTGGCAGAGTATGAAGAAACTGCCTGGGTCCTTAAGCTTCTGAGGGAGCTTGTTCTGAATGACGGCGCAGCACTCCTCAGTGAGTGCAACAGTCTCTTGATCCTCTAGCATCCTCTTGTTCGATAAGATGTCTTTAAGAAATTTTGCATAAATCGGCATCTGCGAAAGAGATGTTAATGTAAAGTTTCTTTAAAACCTCTAAAAACTTACCAAACTGCTTGTCCAATTTAGCCTTGACAAGCTCTGTGGAAAAGGAATCGGTGGCTTGTATGCAGGCGGTCCCACATAGGGCTGCTCCTCTTCAACTGGCTCAGGTGCCACCGGTGTTGCATCTGACTGCAGTTCCATAGGTCTGGTAGTCAACTCATCTGTCATGTCATCAGTCGGCATCTTTGGATCTTCAAGCTGCTTGCCGCTCCAAGTGGAGATTGCATTGCAGTGCTCCCTCGGATTTACTTATGGTTGGGATGGAAGCTTGCTTGGTGCTCTAGAAGATGAGCTAGCTTGCTGGGCTAGCTGACTCTCTAGCATCTTATTGTGTGTCTCCAGGGAGTCCATCCTTGTCATCATCATCTTCATCATGTCTGTAAGTCCTTCAAGTTGCTTGCTCAGATTTGAATCATTATTGGGCCTTGGCTGTGGTGATGGTGCATTGTAGTTTCTAGCCTGAAATCCTGGAGGTCTGAAATTGTTCTGTTGGGGTTGCCTAAAGTTTCCTTATGGGGCTAGGTTTGCTGTGGTGGAACTTGTCCAGGCTGAATCGGCTGAGTTGTCCGGTAAGAGAAATTGGGTGGTTTAACCACCCTTGATTGAATGTGTTGGAGTATGGATTATTGTTCGGGTTAAAATTTCCAACAGCATTCAATTGCTCAGAGTTGATCGCAGCCATCTGTCCATCCCTCACCTGGCAATCTGCCCCTGCATGTCCTGCAACTCCACAAACCTCACAAGAAATAGCGTTAACATTCATAGAATTAACAGACCAAGAATCAAGCTTCCTAGTCAAATTATCAACTTTAGCCGTGAGTGCAGTAAGAGAGTCTAGGTCATACTTACCTGACTTCTTGGTAGAAGTACCTCTCTCAGATGTCCATTGGTGATAGTTGATCGTCATATCCTTGAGAAGGTTCATTGCATCTTCAACTCTCCTATTTATCAAAGCACTTCCTGCTGTAGTGTCCACTGTAAGTCTCGTGTTGTAATCCAAACCGCTGTAGAACGTTTGGATCAAAACCCAAGTCTCAACTCCGTGATGTGGACACATCCTTTGGAGCTCTTTAAACCTCCCCCAAGCTTCATATAGAGACTCTCCATCCTTTTGCATGAAACTCGTTATCTGATTTCGCAATTGAATTATTTTTGATGGAGGGAAGTACTTGGAGAGAAAGGCTCGAGAAAGCTCTGCCCATGTTCTTATCGAAGCAGCAGGTAGTGTGTGCAGTCAAGCTCTCGCTCTGTCCCTCAAAGAAAAGAGAAACAGTCGTAACCTGATAGCATCAGTAGACACACCGTTAATTTTCAACATATCACAATATTCCAAAAAAAAATAGAAAGGTGCATGTTGGGGTCCTCAAGAGGAGAACCGCCAAACTGGTTTTGTTGCACCATAGAAAGAAGAGCAGGCTTTATTTCGAAGTTATTGGCTGATAGGGCCTAGATAGACTGCTACCGCAAGTGCACAGTCTATCACGTAATAAAAAGATCGAACCCACAGGGACTAGGGTCAAGTACTAACTGATCGGTTAATCAATAGAAAAGTGATCTAAAGGGTGTAGAAGTGTCACTAATCCTAAAGCAAGTAATTAAACTAATGCTGACTAAAAGTAAACAATGCAGGAAACAAGCAAATGGGGTTTTAAGATTATGAGAGAAGATCTGGGTTTTAGGTTTCACCACACCGAAGAACGCATGAAAATTAAAGCTTGAAGTTTTAAATAAAGTTTCACCTAAGTTCTCAAGGTAATCCTTCCTAGGGTACAGACGCGCTCCCTCTCAGGACACGGTCCGGTATCCGTCTTAACCCAAGTCTCCTACTCTAGTGGCTTACTAGGGTTAAGATGGATCCAATGGAATCTGTGAAAGATTAGGGTTCCTCGAGTGATTTCGAGTGCTCTCGCAACACGAAATCACCAATCCAGTCTAGGGGTTCCGATAGTCAAGGTTCACCTCTCAGTCCTTCCCTCGACATCTAAAGCATGCATACATATGGCTAGTATGTAAACAAGAATTAAAACATCCTAAACATGAATAATAACAAAGATAAATAGAGAAAAATATAGATCAAGTTATATTATCAAGCATTCTTACAGTGGGCTACGCCCAAACCCCGAAAATAAGATTACGCTATGGTATACATCGATAAATACATAGAATCTCTCATGAAAATCGAATCAAACCAAGGGGAATGGTAGATCTTTGATAGGAGATGGCTCAGCGTGATCCTCCACGTCGGAACGAAGAGAGAAACCCGCCGGAACAGTGTCGCCGATCGGAAAATCGCCCAAAACCCTAAGTTGTTGCCGTTTCGCTTCGTTCGCCGGAACAGTGTCCCTAATCGTTCGTGGCTAAGTTGGGAAGGTCCCCCTAAAATTTCGTCCAAATCCGAGCCCAGAATAGAAAGTTATCACCAAAATACTGGACGCCTATCAATCTGCTCGCGGTGGTACACGGCCGTGTATCGGTGCACGGTCACGCCCGTGCACGGCTCGGGAAATCTAATTTTGTGCACAACTTGCTCTTCACGGCCGTGTATCAATGCATGGTCACGCCCGTGCATGGCTCGGGAAGGTCTGGGTTGTCTGGGTGATGCACGGCCGTGTATGGGTGCACACCCACGACCGTGTACTCTGTAGAAAGCTTCGTTTGTGCTGAAATTTGGCGTGTAGCTCCATCTCATCATGGGAAATCGTCCCATACCTTCAGATTCTCCAAATTCCATTGGTTTTGAGATCAAATACCTACATTTCATTAAAACAGAGGAAAAGTGAAGGTTCTGAAGAATATGAAGCATTTGAGTAAATATATGAGACGAAACATGCATTATGCTCTAAAATAAGAATGAAATTGGGTCACGAAATATCATATTTTTACATGTCATCAAAATACATCGGACTTAAAGTTTTGTTTGTCCTCAAGCAATTGAATTGTCTAGAACATAGTGATGACATGGAATAGGAAATCTCAAAGTAGCTCAACTAGGTCTAATAAGGTTAATGGTTAAACACAACAGTTCTTCAGGTTATAATGCAATATGGAAAGCAAATTAAACCAATTATTATGAATACAATCTATTAAAGCATGCCATGTTATATTACCAAAAACGTCTATACTGCATCTCACACACACATGATATAGTTGATCAAGCCTCTAAAAAGACATATAATTGTGCACTAAGTCATGGGAAAATAGCATCAGTACCACATAGTCCCTATGTGGTGCCTTTTTTTTTTTTGGAATAACATGCTAAGTGCCAAGCTTTGCTTCGGTACCACTTAGGTTCTATTGTTATTATGGGGTTAGTGCCAAGTACGATGGGCAATAAACTTAGGTACCACGAACCCTTTTTCCATTAAGATGCAAAGAATAATGCCAAGTGGAAATACAAAGTGCAATGTGTAAGAACACTTCGGTACCACTATTTTTATTTCTAATCCCCATGACAAAATGCACAAATGAAGTAGAGTGAAGAAACAAGAATCAAGCAATCATGACACAGGAGATGCGTACCAAGGCAAAGGTAAAGCAACAAGCATCCTCTTCAAGATTCTATCAATAATCAATTGGGTTAATTACATCAATCAACTACAGGAAACCCAAGAATCATATGTACTAATCATAACCATTATAGACCATAGGTAAATAAAAGTAAAGATTCCTATACCCAGTAATCATGTACTCGTAGAACAATGCAAAGCCAGAATACAAAGCAAATGTCATAAAGAAAAGTAGGGGTTGGGCATGACACTAAAAGATGATGATAACATTAACTAATTAAGCATGCAAGAAAGAGAAATGACAAACTGGCTAATGAAAACTAACAAACTACTCAAAGAAAACTACTAGAACTCAGAAAGCTGACCAAGTAATGGATGAAACCAAAGAAGATCATCCCCAGCGCCGACGCAATCTTGCCTGAAATTCATGCACAGACTCTAAAATAGAGGATTGTACTCGCCCTTGGTGCTCCACTTCTGTCTCAAGTTGTTGGATCTGGTAATTGCCGTCAGAGACAGACAGATGAGTCTCTTCCTGTGCGTCTCAGATGAAGCGGACATAGGCCTCAATGCAGTCGAGCTGGGTAGAAGGGCGCTGCTGAGCAGGTTGTGGTGGTTCAGTTGCAAGAGGCACATCCACATCTTCAACTGCTTCTACTCTCCAGTTCCACCGCTCACGAATTGTAGTGCGTGTTGGGTTTGGCAGCGGCAACTTCACATCGCTCCCAGGGAAGATCAAGCTGTAAAGTGCACCTTCCTTCACTATCATCCGCATCGAAACGCTAGAATCGAGATCAAGTCGGCAGTTGCCCTGGGCTTGCTCCATTTGGTAGGGATGAATTCCTACTGCGCGAGCGATAGGGGTGAGAAGTCCCCCGAGAGCTATTGCACCTTTCGGTGCCCTTGATACCTTCTGGAATTGTCGGGCAAAGTGAAAAGCAGTGTTGAGGCGGACCCCATGCAGCATAGCCCAAAGAAACTGAAGCTCAGATGCTCTGACTAAGCCATCAGACTCTCCTCGTCCAAAGATGGTATGTGCCATGACACGATGCACATACTTCAAAACAGGGTTCCTGAGGTAGGTGGCTCTAGCTGTCCTGGTGTCAAAGGTTCTCAGGTCGGTGTGAGCCTTGTCCCGTCTGTAGGAAAATCATATATAGAGTTCAGCTCTGTCAGTGTCAGCACATACTCAGCGTTGTTGAGTCTGAAGGATAGACTGTCGTCGTCGTCGTCAGTGTGGATGCTAGCATGGAACTCCATAGAAGATAGGAATTCCAGTACAATGGGGATGTAGGTGGGGTAGCAGATGGTGAAGAATTGTTCCCATCCTATGCGTTGAAACAACCATTGTACATCTTCATAGAAGCCAAGAGTGTTGAGAGTACCATGATCGAGGAATCTGGTGGTGATCACTGGGCGGAGTACGAGGGCAGTAAGCTCGGCAAGTTGCTCTGGATCACGGCAGATGATCCCGTATGGTGTAGGCGGCAAGGCAGGGGGTGATGGAGTGGCGGCGCTAGATGAGGACTCATGATGCTTGGACGTGACTTGCATGCGTCGAGACATTCTGGAGGTGTAGGAGGCAACGGGAAGATAGCTTGCGTTGTGGAAGAAGCTTCAGAGGCATCGGCGACGATGAAAGACGGTCGGCGGCGATGGAATCGCGGGCGGCGACCGAAACTAGGGCGGCCCTGAGCGGCGTCGTGAGGGACGGATCGGTGCCGGAAGTTTGGGGGAAACAGTCACCGGAAGGTGGAGAAGACGATGGAGGGTCACCGGCGATCGTTCGCGCATCGGAGGCGGCGGATCGGAATGGCGGCGACGGCGGTAGGGTTTCGTGCACGGGTGTGCACGAAGCTGTGTATGAGGCGCTCTTTTATGCAAATTCGTGCACGGCCGTGTATGGTTACATGGCCCAGCCCGTGTATCGCTCGGTCAGATCGGGCCAACTGAAGTCACATACGATGCACGGCCGTGCATCGGTGCACGGGCACGGCCGTGCATCGGTGCACGGGCACGCCCGTGCACATCTCGGTCAAGTGCAGGTGCGGAAGCTCGTTACCTGTCACGGCCGTGCGCGTCATCACGCCCCTGCCCGTGCACGTCTCTATTTGCACGCGGATGGAATAACCGAGCCATGCACGGCCGTGCATGGATACATGGGTGCGACCGTGCATGGCTCTGTGGTACCTGAAAATTCTAGAAAAATTCCTATCAGTGTGGTACAGCTTATAGAGCATGAATATGAAAGAAAAACTGAAAAATAACAATGTCTAAATAGCAAAAATAAATAAGAAAATAAAAAATAATGAACTAGAGGTTGGGTTGCCTCCCAACAAGCGCTTCTTTAGGGTCAATAGCTTGACCATAATGGTGCTCAAGGTGGATCTGGAGGTGGAGGGTCAGAAATATGCAAGGAGACTCCTTTGTCGATGACGTCATGTGCGAAATAGCGTTTTAGTCGTTGTCCATTTACTTTAAAGTTTCCTGATCGTTGACTCCAAATTTCAATAGCTCCATGTGGGAAGATTCTTTTCACAATAAATGGCCCAGACCATCTTGTTCTCAATTTTCCTAGAAAGAGCTTTAAACGTGAATTAAACAGAAGGACATGATCCCCAACTTGGAAGTTCTTTGTAACAATGTGTTTATCATGCCATCTTTTTGTCCGTTCTTTGTAGATCCTTGCATTGTGATATGCAGATAGACGGACTTCATCCAGTTCATTGAGTTGGAGCTTTCTGGTATCACCAGCACTCTGAAGGTCATAGTTCAGCTTTCTAACCGCCCAATAAGCTCTATGCTCAAGCTCAACTGGGAGATGACAAGATTTGCCATACACTAGTTGATAGGGTGACATCCCTAATGGGGTCTTGAAGGCCGTTCTATAAGCCCAGAGTGCGTCATCTAGCTTCAATGACCAATCAGTCCGTGAGAAGTTAACTGTCTTTTGTAGAATATTCTTTATCTCCCTGTTGGAAACTTCCACTTGTCCGCTAGTCTGAGGGTGGTATGGGGTTGCAACCTTGTGGGATACCCCGTACCTCTTCAGTAAGGAGGCTAATTTGTGATTCAAAAAATGCGAGCCTCCGTCACTTATCAACACTCAGGGTACACCAAATCTGGGGAAGATAGTACGTTTGAGCATTCGGGTGACCGCCTTAGCATCGGATGTGTGCTCGGCTGAGGCTTCCACCCATTTAGAGACATAATCTACAGCTACCAGTATGAATCGGTGTCCACAGGAGGATGGGAATGGTCCCATAAAGTCCACCCCCCAAACATCGAAGATTTTCAGTTCCAAAATGCTGGTTAATGGCAACTCATCTCTTTTGGAAATGTTGCCTGATCGCAACCAGTAATGAATCGCCAGGCGTCCCGAAAAATAGTGGGCCAGTAAAGTCCAGATTGCAGTACTTTGAAGGCTGTCTTCGAAGCACTAGCGTGGCCTCCATAAGGAGATGAGTGATAGTGAAATAGTACATCTTGGATTTCAGCTTCAGGTATGCACCGTCGAAAAAGGCCATTGGCACATCTTCGAAATAGGAGAGGATCATCCCAATAATAGTGTTTCACGTCGTGTAGAAATTTCTTCTTTTGCTGCCATGAGAGATCAAAGGGCATGATGTCAGATACTAAATAATTTACAAAATCAGCATATTTTGGTGCTTCAATTTTGGTCAAGGCTAAGAGATGCTCGTCAGGGAAGTAATCGTTAATGTCTTGACAGTCCTCCCCTTCTTGTTCCTCATGCGGTAGTCGGGATAAATGATCAACCACCAAGTTTTCTGAACCTTTCTTGTCGCGGATTTCCAAATCAAACTCCTGTAGTAGGAGGATCCAACGAATCAAACGTGGCTTTGTGTCTTTTTTAGTCAGAAGGTACCTGATAGCTGCATGATCAATATAGACAATTACTTTTGAATCAATAACATAGGATCTAAACTTGTCAAAAGCAAAAATAATAGCAAGGAGCTCCTTTTCTATGGTAGCGTAGTTGATCTGAGCTTCATTCAATGTCCGGCTATCATAGTAGATCGCATGTAACTTGTTGTCCTCCCGTTGCCCTAACACTGCTCCAACTGCGAAGTCGCTGGCGTCGCACATGAGCTCGAACGGGAGTGTCCAATTCGGTGGTTGCATGACAGGGGCTGAGATCAGGGCTTTCTTCAGTTTCTCAAAGGCTGTCATGCAAACCTGGTCAAAAGAAAAGGGAACATCCTTAGCAAGCAGATTAGTCAATGATCTGGCAATTTTTGAAAAGTCTTTGATAAACGGCAGTAAAAGCCGGCATGCCTAAGAAAACTTCGAACTCCCTTCTCAGATGAAGGTGGTGGCATCTTTTCAATGGCTTCCACTTTGGATCGGTCAACTTCGATGCCACGCTCGGAGATCAAATGTCCAAGCACTATTCCCTCTCGTACCATGAAATGGCACTTCTCCCAATTCAAAACGAGGTTGACTTCTTTGCACCTATGCAACACTTTAGAGAGGTTAGCTAAGCAGATATCAAATGAAGTGCCATAAACTAAGAAATCATCCATGAAGACGTCCATTATAGTTTCTATAAAATCTGAGAAAATTGAAACCATGCATCTTTGGAAAGTGGCGGGGGCATTGCATAGCCCAAATGGCATTTGTCGGTAGGCAAACGTCCCATAGGGACAGGTGAAAGTAGTCTTTTCCTGGTCTTCTGGATGGATGGGGATTTGGAAAAATCCAAAGAAACCGTCGAGGAAACAGAAATGAGAATTCTTTGCCAACCGCTCCAGCATTTGGTCAATAAATGGGGGTGGGTAGTGGTCTTTGCGCGTGGCTTTGTTTAGCTTCCTGTAGTCAATGCACATGCGCCACCCAGTCACAGCACGAGTGGGTATGAGCTCATTGTTCTCATTCTTGACTACGGTGACTCCACCTTTCTTTGGTACCACGTGCACCGGACTTACCCATTCGCTATCTGATATCGGGTAAATAACCCCTGCATCGAGTAGTTTCAAGATCTCCTTCTTGACCACTTCCTTCATATTAGGGTTCAAACGACACTGAAATTCTACTGAAGCTTTACTGTCGCTCTCCAAGAAAATCCTGTGCATACAGAATGAAGGGTTAATCCCCTTAATATCTTCTAATGAATACCCAATTACCTGTTTATGGAGACGTAGTTCGTTCAGTAGCTTGGCGGTCTCCTCTGCGTTAAGGTCAGCGCTAATGATAACAGGGTAGGTAGAGTTGGCTTCAAGGAATTCATACTTAAGATTATCAAGAAGGGGTTTGAACTCCAACTCCTTCTTGATGGAAGGGCCAGACTTAACGTCTCCTAAACTTTCGAATCGTGGCCAACGAGGCCTCACAGCGTGAAATTCTTCTAGACTTTTTGTTTGATGTTGATGCTCATCAGCATCTCCTTCAGATTCATCATTTAGCAGACAGATCTCCCAAGTATTCTCGGCGGTTGGTATGAATGGTTCAATGTCATCCTCCTTGGTGTCAATTTCGCAGCAAGATCCTGCAACAGATGGTTTTTTTAGAGCAGAAGACAAATCAAATTCTAATTTTTCCTCACCAACATTCAGTGCTAATTTCCCATTTTTCACATCAATAACGGCGCCAGCAGTTGCAAGAAAGGGGCGCCCTAGGATAATGGGTAATCGAGTATCCTCTTCCATTTCCCGCACTACGAAGTCTGCAGGTATTAAAAATTCTCCAACTTTTATTGGTACATCTTCGATGATCCCTACTGGTTGACGCACAGATCGATCAGCCAGCTGGAGGCATATAGAAGTAGGCTTCATGTCTCCCATACCCAGCTTCCTGCAAATAGACAATGGGATTAGGCTAACACTAGCCCCTAAGTCGCATAAAGCTTTATCAAAAGGCATGTTCCCAATTTGACAGGGGATGGAAAAACTCCCTGGGTCTTTCAGTTTGGGCGGAAGTTTATTCTGAAGTACGGCGCTGCATTCTTCAGTCAGGGCAACTGTCCCTTGCTCTTCGATTTTTCTTTTCTTTGAAAGGATCTCTTTTAAGAATTTGGCGTATGCTGGCATCTATGAAAGAGCGTCAGCAAAAGGGATATTGATATACAAATTTTTTAATACCTCCAGGAATTTTCCAAACTGCCGGCCCAACTTAGCCTTAGCCAATCGCTGGGGAAAAGGAACGGGCGGTTTGTAAGGTGGAGGTGGAATGTAAGTCTGCTCCTTCTGTACATTTGATCTTTGTTGTTCTGGACCGGCGCTGACTGCGGGATTCTCATCTGGTGGAGCTTCCTTAGGTATATTTTGCCCTGCTCTTTCCCTAGGTTCGGGCATCTTTGGGTCCTCCAATTGTATTCCACTCCTTGTCGTTATCGCATTACAGTCCTCATTGCGATTAATTATTTCCTGGATTGAATTAGTTCGTTGGTCAAGTTGTGTGATTTGACTCTCCATCGATTTCTGTTGGGTTGCGACAGAGTCCACTTTCATGCTTAGCTGGTAAATTTGTTCACTCATGGTATTCATGGTCTCATTGTGCTTTGTCTGACTCGCCATGAGGTCCTCTAGCATCAATTCCAATCTGGACTTCTGTGGAGGATCTTGTAAACCCTAGGTTTGGTCAAGCCCTTACTTGCGCCACCAAGTAAGATGCGCCATCATGGTTGATGCACCAAGATGTAAGCTCCATGAGGGATGCGCCCCTAATCTTCTTTGTGCGTTTACAAAACAAAAAGAAAAAGCGGCATGCAGGCCTCACATAAATACATCACAGGCATACAAGGGGCTTGACTATGACCACAACACGATGCACAATCATCTCATGTTTTTCTATATGCTCATGAAAACATAAAACTTTAGTTTTAGTTTCTTAGAAAACATGTCTTTCAACCTCAACGTCCGTTCGCAAATCCAGGATTTTTCATTTCTCTCAGGAGTCTACAAGTGACGCATGCATGCTCCAAGTGAAGAAAGCGAAAAACCAAAGAGATCGAATAGATGGCATGTGAGTCTACAAGGACTATCCTACATGCGTGGGGAGAAATTAATTCTCTCACATATGGGTCTAACCCTACCATGTGAAGAAAGCAAAAAACCAAAGAGATCGAATAGATGTTAGGAACGAAAAACATACAATTTTTCTTACTTAGAAAAATCCATGCGCATATGCAAATTTTCAAAAAATTTCAGATGACATGTGAGCATACAATCAAAGCATAAAACACCGTTCGAGTTCGCAAGATCCTCTGATACCACTGTTGGGAAACTCCGGGGATTTTAAAACTTTTACAGACAAGCACAGCGGAAGCAATCCCCGAAACAGACCAATCCCAAAAACCCAGAAGATCGAGTCTTGCGAGGAGATCGACACGGTATGTAGGAGATGATACCTTGCAGCGAAGAAGAAGGGTGCAATGCAGGCGCCCAAATGTTCGCCCTCTGCAGTCTCGCACACAGCCGACGCTCAAGTTCTCTTCTTCCACGCCCGATGCTAGCCTCGGGAAGAAGATCCACGCCTCTTGGGGAGTCCTCCTCTAGAACTTGCGCCGCTCACAAGTAGAAGGCGCCAAGGAGAGGGTTGATGGAAACTCGCCAAGGTCCAACCTTGCGAATGCCAAGAGGAGAGGAAGAAGGAGAAATCGCCAAGCTCCAAGCTTGCGAAACAAGTCTTCAAGAGAGAGTCTCAAAGGGAAAATCGCCAAGCTCCAAGCTTGCGAATGAAGTCTCCCCGCGCGAGTCTCTCGGAGACTTCTCCTCATCCAGAACTTCTTCCTCTCAACCCTCCTAGCCCTTATATAGAAATCACGGTGACCTCTGGTATTCTGAAATAAATTCAGAATTAATCTCTGTAATAAATTCATCATTAATGGTAGAATTAAATTCAGAATTAATTATAGAATTAAACCCTGAATTAAAGTCTCATAATGACTCATTAAAACCTTGAAATAAAGTCTCATAATGATCATTAAAGATGTGACTCTTCAAATTCAGAATTAAATTTAGAATCAAATTCAGAATTAAATTCATCATTAAACTTAGAATTAATTACAGAATTAAATGCATAATTAAATGCAGAATTAACTACAGAATTAATTCCCAGAATTAAATGCAGTATTTAATTCTCATGATTTCTATTGGGCCCAGACAACTTATTGTCATGGCCCATTAGGCCTGACGGCCCATTGGGCCTCAAGGCCCACTGTACCTCACGCCCATTGGGCTTGGAGGCCCATTGGTCCATGCTCCATGCTAACACTTCATTCGGCCCATTTGGCCCAATTAGCCTATAGGGCCCATTAGGCCCATCTGACCCAAAAATGAAGTTAGCTCCAATAAGTCCCTTCCATCTCATCAGGCACAATGGCGCTGATAGATTCTCCTAAAAAGATCCGAGTTATCTAATAACTCGATCATTAGGCTGTTCGATCAATACGAGAACCCGAGTTTCAAGTTGTGGGACCCTGTAGGTTCCTCTGACGTTGGCAGTGATGAACTTAAGTCATCACAAGTAGTGAGTGGCACCTAGCAGTGCATCACTACTACCTAAGTCTTCGGAATGGATATCAGCATCGACATCCCCATCATCGCAACACGATACTGATGCATTACAGTCTCTTTGCCAAACTGATATCCGATTGGACAAAGTGCGTCACCACTTTGTTTTCACCCAATCTCATGGTCATGACTAGATCAGGCTTTCACCTGGGTATGGCCATACACTCTCAGTCATGCAACCATATGGGGGCCCCGTGGATATCAAGCTTCCCGCAGGAAGGGGAAAATCCTATGTCTGTCCATTGATCTTCTCATATGGGTCGTGACATACCCAATGACAACCGTTATGACCCCCCAAATACGGTGAGGTATTAGGTTGTATCAAAACATGTCCCTAACCACATAGAAGAGTCAATGACCTCAAGTCGAGAGATCAATGCATCTCCTATCACATGTGAGCTTAACTCATGACACCAAGTTAAAACCTCACAGCGGGTCGGTCCAGTATATCCACCACTCATATACCCATATGCCTGCGTTAGCACCCCGTGCGTAACTAGCCCATATACCAGTCTCACATGTACCAGAGCTGTCCCTTATCCACTCAGGTACTCGACTGGGGACACACCGTTTGAACACAGATACAATCTGTCTCCAGGGACATTATTATCTATGTACATAATCGCAGATGTAAACACAGCATAATAACGACAATGCCAGTAAGATATATATTAAATATCAAAGTCAAGTAGTACAAACTAGACCAACAACGGGTCTAAGGGCATATACACCAACAACTTCCTTACGTGATTCCTTGATAATTAGGGCAATAAAATTAGGGCTTTTATATCCCCTGAGTTTGCCTCTGAAAGAGCTTTCTATAGACACCTCACTTGCCAAATTTGGACTCCGAATAAGTGAGAAATCGCTGAAAAATCGAGTCAAGGTCGGACCCGCGCGTGCCCTGGGTTAGAATCACGGGTGAACCCTGCGGGGTTCACCTGCCCGTGATTCATTCTGTAAATTTCGGCTGAAAGAAGCGCGGTGAACCCCGCCGGGTTCACCTGGCCATGCTTTTCTCTGTGCAGATCTCGACCTTCAGGAAAACTGGTGAACCCGGTGGGGTTCACCCAGCTGTGATTCTCTGACAAACTCCGAATAAGCTCAAATTTGACGGGCGGCTTCGTGTTCACACAAAAAATCGTCTCATGGCTTCAGAATCTTCAAAATACGTTGAAAAAAAGGGTGTTTTTACCTGAAATTCCATAAAAGTGCCAAAAAGTAAAGATTCCGAATATATGAAGGAAATAAGGCTATAATGAGTATAAAAGTGTTAAAATAATCTTAGATTTGACATGAAATATAACGGAAAAACACTACCAAAATGCGATGCATCAGGCATGATCCGACATTACTATCTGGGTCCAGATGACATTGTCATGGCCAGAGGCGATTGGCCACTAGTCCCATCGATGGGTGGACTATGCCGGGAGCTACTGAGGGAGCTCCATGATAGACTTTGGGCAAGGCATCCAGGACAAAATGAGATAGTTGTCCTATCAGCACGATTGTGCTATTGGCCCAATACGTGCGCAAACATGGGGATGCATGTCCGCATTTAGCAAAATTTCCAGGAAGGTAAGATCGATTGGAGACTAGGGACAAGGTTGGTACAACCACTACTTGTTCCCGAGATGTCCTGGACAAAAGTGTCTAAGGACTTTATTGGTGGGTTTCCTAAGTTTGACGAGGAGAGCTCAGTGCTGGTGGCGGTTGATAAATTCTCTATGGTTGGAATCTTGATCCAAGCACTTGAGCAGGGTATAACAAGGGTTGCTATAGACATATTCTTCCAAAATATGGTGAAACATTTTGGCATCCAAGTGGATATCGAGAGCGATATGGATGCCCATTTTGGCTGGACACTTTTGAACTGTGTTGTTCAATAAATATTTATCCAAGGTAAGTTTTTCCATAGCCAATCATCCTCAGGAGGATGGGCAAATTGAGCGGGTGAATGCTCTTGTGGAAGAATTCCCCTGTCACTTTGTGATCGCCAGTCAGGATGACTGAGTGAAGTGGATCGATGTGGCATGGAATGTCTACACCTTGCAAAGGCTGTCATCCACAAGTCCCACCTCATTTGAGCTTCGAGTTGGTGTTAGGGAGTCAGCCCCTAACCCCCGTTGATGTGGTACAAAGAGATTCCTACGGGAAGTGCCTTATGACTCAACGGAATGCTCGGGAACGAATCTATTCACTCGGAGAGGCTAAAGGTAGCTAGGAGTTGGCTGTACAATGGATGTAAAGGTATGCATACCGTCGTTGTTGGAACGAAGAATTAGTCGTGGGCGACTTAATTCTTCTTCGACTTACCTCGCAGATCAGTAAGAAAATCTCGGTGAGGGAGGCTCACCGAGGTCTTATCCGAAGATACGACGGTCCATGTGAGATACTGAGTCTAGTGAGCTCAATAGCATACCGTTTGAAACTCTAATAGAGGATATAGATGTACCCTACATTCCATGTGAACTTGAGAAAGTTTCATAAGGATCCGGATGATCCTTCTCGGTCATTGTCTTGCCAAGCCACACTGATGGTTTGAACGGAATTCGACCGAGGGATACGTGATATTTTATATCACTGGGTGTTGAGGCAAAGTAAGCTAAACCGATATACGAAGTTTCACATCCGATGGGATAAATCCCTTATGGAGGAAGCAACCTGGCACAAAGCTTCCGAACAGTACTTCCCCGATGATTCGGATGAGGTTCGATCTAAGGATTGTCGAGATATGAGGTTATCGACTCTTAGGTCATAGTTGAATGAGTAAACAATGGGTGTTTCTCATTCATTGGGAGAGTTATGCCTGAGGACGAAACCCTCTGGTGAGAGGCTTCAGAGTTCTGGTTTATGAGGTGGAGCTCGAGACCTACCTCTAGTCACCGAGGACGGCGACCACCTCAGGTGGGGTAGAATGTTAAGCCCAGCGCCTGGGCGTGAGCCCAGGCCCAAGCCTAGCCGTGCGGCCCAACCCATTTGCTTAAGTGAAGCGGGTTATCAGGCTTGTGGGCGTGGATCCGGGCAGTTTAACGGGTCATGCGATCCGTTTGGGTAAAAGGTGATTAGGGCTACAGTGCCCTTCTCGTCTCTAACGCGCAACACGTTCGGGTGGAACGCGAGAACGGCGGCGGCGGCCGTTCGACTCCCTCTCCCGGATTTCTTCTCTCCTCTGTCGAGTGCGGCTCCGACGAGGGTTCCGGCAGCGGCGGCGGACTCCGGCAGCTTCCTGGTGGGTTGGGTGCGGCGGTACGGGATGTGACGGAGCAAAGGGGCGGCGTTCCCCTTTTCCCTTCCACCTCCTCGTTCTTCGGCGTCGCCGGTGGTGGAGCCGGCGGACGGACGTACGCTGAGGTACGTGTTCGTTCCCCTCCCATTCCGGCTCCGTCCGGCGGGCAGTTTTTCGTCGGCAAGCGGTTCGCCGACTCCTTCTTTGCCTTCGCCGCGCCTCTCCTCTTTCTCTCGTTTCCAGCGAGAGTTTGGCCGGCCGGCAAGGCTTGGGCCTCGGTCCCCTTTCCTTGGCGACGTCCGGCGAATAGGGTGGATTCGCCGGCGTCTCCTCTTCTCCGGCGTGCCCGGGCTGGTTTGGTGAGTTTCCAGCGGGCATTGGTTTCGTGCGGGGACGCAGTGCGTGCATCCACCGTCGTCTCCCCTCCTCTGTGCAGTATGTTTCTTTTTCGGTGTACCGGACTCATACGCGCGCTACGCGGTGTCGAGTCTCGGGTTTGTACCTTGTTGCGTGTTGGAGCTAGTTCGTGCAGCGGTCCTTGGGGAGACGCGTGGCGGTCTCCTTCTCGTCGAGACGAGCAGACAGGTGGTCATTCGAGATAGGCTGAGGAGTGCGTCGAGGACGGACTCCTGCCGGTCGCGTCCAGATCAGCGGTTCAACCGCTTAGCCCCTGCGTGGCCGTGCTTGAGTGCGAGTCAAGGTGTTGACTCGAGTGTATTTTATTTAAAATTTTGTTACCCTAATTCTGGGTGTGACACCTACTATGGTTGCATAGATTCTACTAATGATATGATTAGAATTTTATAACAAAATTTATTTGCTTGATATGACAAAAATATTCACATATGATTTGATAACTAAGTTGGTTTTGATTAGTCTATAAGATTCATTATTTTTAACATAAACAAGTTTTTTTTTTTTATTAAAGTAGACTTCCATGTATCATTTAATAGGAGAGAAGAAAATCAAATAGAAATTAGGATATGACATCTGACGATAAAGTATCAATTTTTATATAATTATTGTTGAAATTAAACAAGACCACGATGGGGTTAGCGTTTGACAATCTCTGGTGAATGCTTTCATTAGTGGTTGAGTAGTAAACCTTAGTCAAACATATTTATGCGTATTTGATTGACTTTGACTCTGATGGGAAGAGTTAGGAATCCGTCCCACGTCTCAAAAGACTAGACACAGTTTGAAAATGTACACCTTAACTCGCAAACAGCCAACCTCAGAACACTCTCAAGTCAACGTCATCCAGCAAATCAGCGACGGAGTTAAGGTCCCCCAGAAAGTAGCTCGACACCGGGTCCTCCTCACCGACAAGCTCTGCGTCCCTCGCTTGGTAGTGGTAGTGGTGGCTCTTCTCCAATTGGTTGCTTTCGCACAGGCCCAGCTCCTTCTCCAGGTACTCCACCCACTGCGATCTCCCCTGCGCCTCCTCCTCCAGCTGCGCCAGCGGGTCCTCCGTCTCCAGGAACGCGGCCGCGTCCCATATCTCCGGGTCGAGCGCCTCCAGCGAGAGATCATCCGACAGTGTCGTCTCGCTCAGATCGCTCCTCCGGCTTTCGCCGTTGTCCGAGTTGCACGAGAGGTCCGCGGCCGAGGAGGAGGAGCAGGTCGAGGAGGAGCTGCTTTGCGAGCAGTCCTCTGGCTTCGGCTCCTCCTGCCTCAATCGCTTCTTCAAGTGGGTGTTCCACACGTTCTTGATCTCGTTGTCCGTTCTTCCCGGCAGGCACGCCGCAATTTTCGACCACCTGCGCGAATTACACGTTAAAAGTAAATTAGTCATAGCTGGCAAAAATAAATAGAGGAAACTTAAGCCGTCGTACTTGTTTCCTAGCAGTTTGTGCAGCCGGAAGATGGTGTCCTCCTCCTCCTTGGTGAAGTTGCCCCGCTTGATGTTTGGGCTGAGGTAATTGATCCACCGCAGCCTGCAGCTCTTGCCACACCGCAGCAGTCCTTAATTAGACAAACAAAACAAACCAAGTCAATCAGCAAGCAACAAGAATCAGAACTGAAAGAGAAGAAGGGGCGGCGGGCACCTGCGAGCTTAGGAAGAGCGCGCCAGTTTCCATGGCCGTGCTTGTTGATATAAGCGACGAGCCTGGAGTCCTCCTCCGGCGTCCACGCTCCCTTGTTCAATCCGACCTTGGCGCAGCACGGCGCTCTGCCTCGGCCCATCACTCGCTTCTCACTGGGATGCAATGCAATGATCGAGTGAGCTTAAATTTATATATATAGCCTTTCGATTACCAAATCCGGACCCACTGCAATTTCTACCAAGAATTAGGATGCAGTTAGTAGATGCTCCTTTCAGTTCCTACCTACTCATGAATTACTCACTGGCGATGAAAGCTTTCTTTGGGCATGTCAGATGAATAAGGAAGGGTGATGCATGGTGTTGGTGATTCAGACAAGGCGGCCTTCAAGCACTGGAGATGTCGGACTCAGTGTGCGATCATTTGCTGTCATTATTACATCAATATCACTATATAAATTTAATTTAATTAGTAGCTATATCGTAAGAACCCAAAAGACTTTTGTTGCACAAAAGGACAAGACAATCAATTACATTTTATCAATTCCTATATTCTTATATAAATAATGTATTATAATGATTAATTGAATAATATATTAGCATTTGTAGGTGAGCAGGTATTGTCTTCAAATCTAAACAGGAGATAAACTTTTAGAAAAGAAAAGAGAAGAAAATGGCGATCCAAAGCATCAAGTATCGATTTTTCCATCTCTCAATCCTCAACCACTATAACTACATTCCTCCAAGTCCACAACTGCATCAACCGTCTCTCTTTCACTGCCAAACTTTGAAATGAAATTATCCCCAACGCTCGCTACTTTATTCATTCCCAATGACTTTTTTGCACTAAAATTTCAAAGCAGTGAGCCCCGTCTCCCTCATCTTTCATTGAATTGGTCACCGACGTATAAACTACCCTCTTCTTTGTCCTTCCTTGTGTAAAAAAATCTCAATTTCAAACTCTAATTTTACTTGGTACTTACCTTGTTTCTTCAATCTTCATTTGAATCGATTCCAGAAATTAATTTATCAACGTTTTCAAGGTTTTTGAGGCTTCTCTACGGCCTTGGCATCGATTACTGGATCCAACGCCAATCATCTTCTTCTTCGCATTAATTTGTGTTGCTTCAGGTTTTTCACGTTGAGATTTTTGTTTCGCTGATGAAGTGCCCACCTGCTTCAAATAATGTTGCATTCTATCAATCAAACTCTTGGAAAAAGTTATGATTAACCATCGATAGAGACAGCCTTGAGGTACGAACAAAGTATCTCAAAGAAGAGAGTTTATAATAGCGAAAACTACACAGAACGAATAGTTACCTAGGGTTTAGCTAAAGTTATAAGTATATAAAGCCTTATAACTTTTCACAATGTGGAACTAAACAATTCTCCATTATTATCATAATTATCAAATTATATAGCACACAAACTGCACTATGTAAAATCAAACCATATCATAAAAAATTTCTTTAGAAATGCCTAAATGAATAATTTGAGGTAGAAGTAAGTTGGATTAACAACTCAAAAAACTTAGTCATGTGATATTTGTCACTCTTGCTTATGATGAAAGTCAAATTAGCATACGGTACATAGTTGGGCAGACCTATAGTCAACGCTTAGGACCCCAAACGATTGTCACTTATTTAAGAACATAGGATGCTTTATAAACTTTTGATACCAGCCGGCAGTCGCCATCGAAGATAACAACAACAAACGTGATATACAGGCTCATATACAGAATAAGCTACCTAAAAATTTTATTATGCTTCGGTAAGCAATGAAACGTTGAATTCAAAGTAGGTTGAAAAATGGAAGCAGCACAGCGGGTTAGTTCCTACTCATAGTCAGAGATGAAAGCTAGCTAGTTAGCTCGAGCCTTCAAACTGTGCTCAAGTCAAACAATCTTTTTAATTCAGAGCATCGACCAGCTCTTGCCATTGCAGGAAGTCAGTTCACTGTATTTGGCTGAAGAAGAAAGCCAATCCCAAGTGCAGGGTTCAGTAAAAAATGATAATTAATAACAACTCGAAGCTAAACAAAACTAATTGGGAAGATGACGAGATTGTATCGTTCAGTCTGTCTGCTCATCTTTTTTACTACAGAAACAGTAGTACTGTAGTCAAAAGTTAAGAGACTGTTCCTCACGCTGGCTTCCTCGCTTTTCTTAAAGTTCACATTAATTACTCGTGTTATCTGAAACCGAAAGCTATGCGCTTCTGTTTTATCATCAAATGTATCGGTTCTCAAGTCTTAATTCAGCGGCAACAGCGAGATTGCGTCGACTAAATGGTCCTACTTTTCTGATTCTTGATCTGAAAAGTAATGTAATTTGCAGGCACAAACACTGAAAGATGAAATGAAAAAAAAAAGGGAAAACACAAGAAAATTGAATCCAACTTTTGAGAAGGTTCAAGTGGGGTTGGTGGATTGTCGAGGATTATTATTGTTGTTTATTCAACAGTGAGTCGCATCATCCTGGCACGAATGGTCAGCATTTTGTGGTCTTAACAAGGCGTGCTGACGGGCGTTATGATTGCTTACTTTCGTGACAGAATGCTGCTGTCAGCGCAGCGTAAGCCACACAAAACAGGGGAGTTTTTACACACGATGTTTCAAATGTTTATCCTTCTTTTCTGTTCGTCTTCTTGTTGTTATTAATCCTAAAAAGGACATTCTATCCATGGGAGTTGGAGGGTGCCCATCAGTTTCTTTTTCAAAATTTTGATTTTCCTTCACTAACATGTGTTGAGTAGTTTAAACGTTTTAATTTGATGTTTCCCTTCCGATGAACTAATTGATAGATGCTACTGCAAGTAACGGAACCCAAAACTCTTAGAAAATGATTAAGTATCGCTGGAAATAAGTACAAATGGAAAGGGAGTGGAAAGGGAGTGGAGTGAAAAACTAAAACTCATTGATTTCAAATAAAATAATTTATACATATTTATAGGGATTATATGTTTCTTAGAATACTTATTAATTAAATACAGAAAAATAACTAACATGCTAGATACATTTGCCTGCTATAAAGTCCACAAAAATCAAAGTGTCTAAACACATCTAATCAGGATTCTCTTGCAACATAGAATTCAAGTTTTACTTTTCAACATTCTCTCTAAAACTTGAAATTCTTATTCAAGATCTTCATCTATATCTTCATTTAGATTCATTCATCTCTTTTTCTTCGAATTACGGTTTGTCTCTTCCTTGTCAATAAATGGTTTTCAGCACTTCAGACAAATCAAATTTTGACAGAGCTGAATTTTATAAAACCTTAATTTTGATCTGCATCTTCTACAATAAATCCAAATAGATTCCAGTAAGTTTTCTTTTGTTTTTCTTTTTAGATCATAATGTTTTAGCTTTGATTGATCTGAGATAATATTCCATACCTCTGCTATTATCTTGAACGTATTTTCAACTCCTTCGTATCTATTCTTGTTAGAGTGGAGTAGCAATGCCATTTTTTTATATTGTTTCTTTGCCTCTGCTTCACTCACAATCATATTCGTTCCAAGAATTTTGTATCTGTCTTTTTCTCCATTGACTTTAGTTTCATAGCATAAGTAAACGTTGATAATGGCATTTAATTTGTTTATATCTTCAAGTGGCAAAGGTACTTAATTTGTTTATATCTTCAAGTGGCAAAGATAATCTAGTTGCTTCCACTTCCAAAACATATACCTTAGCGTCAGCATAATTTTGTTTTCTAAGATTTGTCTTATAGTATTTAATTTTGCTTTGGTAGCTTCTTCGTCATTGAATATCATCTTTTGTTCATCTATGTGACCAAATTTTGACTTTTCAATTTCATAAGTCAATTTTGAATGAGCGGCCATCTCTATTGAAAAAGAATCCAAACTTTGAGAATCTAAGAAATATTAGATGTAATATTTTTTACTTGTGATAACTGTAGCAAGTTACCTTTTCTGCACAAATTTTTTTCTTCATGCCACTGGTTGTTTCCTATGCACAACACTTCCTCTACATGCTTTTCCTTCTAGTGGCGAGTTCGTTTGTGGGTTCAGCAACGATCTTCACTTTACTGTAAGAGGATTATGATGGTTGTCTCCGGTGCTATAGATACATGAAATAAAAGATGTGATGTAGATTCCTTCCTTCTTCATCGAGTTTTCTCCTCTTGACGTATCTCCTCTCTTCAATGTCGCGGTTCTTCTCTTACCCTAACTTTTCTTTACGGTAAGTTGCCTTGTTGACCTTGTGTTTCTTCCTTGTCACGATGCTTCGATGACTGGACGTTCCTTGTTATGGTCTCTCTTTGACTGAACAAAATTCCATGATGCAGTATCCTTAACCGACAACTGCTTCTTCTTCAGGAAACCCTTATCTTCATGCCGGCGACCCCCCCTATACCTAGGGATGGCAAGAAAACCCATCCTCGCCCCGACCCGACCCGACCCGAAGTCAATGGGGAAAACCCAAGTTGACTAGGGGTCGGGTTGGGTTCGAGGAAAACCCGACGGGATAAAGTCGGGTTGAGGTCGGGTATGGGAATTTAGGTACCCGCCCCGATCATTAAAATGACAATTTTACCCTTTCTAAGTTATAACTTAGGTAATAAGTTTATAGTAGTTTGATGTAGAAATGATTGTGTAGTTTATGTAAAATATTTTTTATTTATATATTATGAATATGGAATAAAATTAATTTTAAAATATTATTTATAATATATAGTTATTTTTTAGATTGGTCGGGTTTGGGTTAACCCCGCGGGGTCGGATTTTCTAAACCCGTCGGGGTCGGGGTCGGGGTCGGGGATGGCAAAACCCGACCCCGACCCGCCCCGTTGCCATCTCTATCTATACCAAATGTTAGAAAATGATTAGGAATCATCGGGAACAAGTACAAATGGAGTGGAGTGAAAAATTAGAAGTAGTTGATTTTAAATAAAATGGTTGTACATATTTATAGGGATTATATGTCCCTTGGAACACTTAATAATTAAATGCAGAAAGATAACTCATAGGTTAGATACATTCGCTCGCTATAAAGTCCAAAAAATCGAAGTGTTTAAACACATTTAATTAGACTCTCTTGCAACCTTTAACTCAGCAAAATTCAAGATTTAATTTTCAACAAAACCTTAACACTGTGTATACAAGAGAAGAAAAGGGAGAGAAAGGAAAGAAAAAGAAAGGAAAATTAAATTTTCCTTTGTATACCAGTAGAGAACAGAAAATCAACGAAGGAAAAATATTAACTTTTCCTGTGAATCGTGTTCCGTCCGAATCAGACGAAAAACGAAATCGCGTCGCGTTCAACGCCTCCTTCACGTGTTCAACGCGATGCATCCTTCGCCTGCCGCCTTTCCGCCAGCGTCTCCTTCGCCATCCACATCGCCTGCCGTCCGCTCTCTGCCTCACCTGCCCTCCGACTCGATGTGTGCGCCATCAGCCAGTAGCTCTTCACGGACTCCTTGAGCGAGGTGGAGTTGACGAGGGCAGAGCCACTGAGCTTGGCGAGTTGGTCGGAGCGGGAGGGCATGGGGGAAGAGAGATTGAGAGGGAGCTTAGTGGCAATGGAGAGGACGGTGAGGGTGGTGGTGTTGAGGGAGAAAAGGGAGGAGGGGAACCAGTGCTGGCGGTGGCGGATCGCTAAGGCGGCATCCAAGGCCATGGCCAGTGTGCAGACGACGGAGGCAGCGGCCGCGTAGAGCCCGACCCGTGCAGACGGCGAAGGCATTGAGGGTTTTATTTTTATTTATTTTTCAATCATGTGATAATCACGTGTTCTTTTTTTCTTTCTTTTTTATTTTTTTCCTTTTTTTTTCTTTTCTCTCACGTTTCTTTCTTCTCTTGTATACACAGCTTAAAAGATTGAAGTAATAAATCTCTAGGCACTTGGCTCACGAGAGGTTCATGGAATCGAATGGACGTGGTCTTGGTTAGAGATGACAGACTCAATGGCATCGTATTCAACATATAGATTTGCTTTACAAGAAAGTTCGATAATCTAATGTAGACTTCTTCAGACATACCAAAGCTCACATTTGAGTTGCAGTATTTTATTACACATGACAAAGGGCCCTGAGGCTGTTTGTGTTTGGCCAAGACAAAGCTTTCTGCCAAATTCATCAATTTCCTTTGATTGACTCCTTCAGTTCTCCCTTCCATCTTTATTATTGCATTACATATTTTTTTTTTTTTGGAGTTTTCAATGCATTTCTTCCAGGCTTTAGCCAAACTGGATTGTGCCGCAAGTTTTCAAACATGCCTTTGGGCTTCAATCTTCAAATATTCAATATGTTTTCAGGCCCCATTTGGGGCTACCACGGCAGGTGTTTTTATTGGCCTGCACAGCAAAACATGTAATTTGGAGAGTAGCTTTATTGGATCAAACCGAGAAGAGGTATACTGTAGTTGGAAAGTTGGGGGAGCTGCTTTCCCAAACTCGCGTGAGCCTGGCGGGTCTTTCCCTCGATAGCAAGAACCCTTCCACCCTGGTGCTTTCCCGCAAGTCTCTCCTCTAGATATGCTCAATCAATTTGTCATTTACCCAAACACCTTGACAATATAATAATTTACTTAAATACTTTTTAATTTTTTTCAATCAATAGTTTTTTTCAATTAATAAAAATTAAAAGCACAAGCAGTTTCAAACAAAGCCTTAGGCTACATTTAGCATACCTGCTAACTGCACTATTATTATAGCACCTATTGTAATAGGTGTTTCATAGAGCATGTGCTATTATTATATTTTAATTATATTTCTTATAATTAAAATTTTTAAATTTTTTAAATATTTAATTTTATAAAATTAGTAATTTATATATTAACTAATAAATAAATAAATATTACCTAGTATTATTATGTGCAATGGTGATTAGAAAATGTGAGAAGAATTAAAAACCTAATTACAAGGAAAAATACAAATGATTTTACCAAGAACTACTCACTCGTGATTATTTTATGATGTACAGATAACTCTTACTATAAATGTTTTAAGAATCTTTGTGAAGCCCTATTATAATAAAGCTCAGTTCAAAAATAATATTTATAATAGAATAATTGGTGCCAAATGATGGTGTTAAGCATTGTTAACAGGCATTTAGAGATATTACAGTTAAAAGTACTATTGACTTTCCTAACATTGTCAACAAACCAAGAAATTTTTTTTTATTTAGATGATGCAAATAAATCACAATGTGGAATCGAGCAAAAGTCAAATCACCGAAACAATAGGAGGCAACCGTGAAATAATCATTTAAACATATCGCTGAAGTGAGCAATCATACAACTACAATAAACCTTGTCTAGGTATCACCAGCAGCACAAACGACCATCTATCGCACGAGCTAAATTTTGCCGATCCAAAAACATGTTAAACACTATTTTGCAGGCACTCTCAACCTTCATCTCAAAAGACTCCTCGTCTGCTTTGTGAGCTGGCTCACCTCACCAGGAGTTCCTGTTTGCTTCATTAGCTGCCTATCTGAAAAAAAGTAGTTAATGAACAATTGACTATACATTCGGAACAAGCAAAATTAACAAAATTACGGAGCTAGGTGGTGTGTTTTGCCAATCGCACACTGGCGCTGGTAAGAATGTTAGGTATACAACAATTTAAAATGCATCGTAACTTGCGTTATGTGGGATAACCCGTTGCAATGGTCAACATCACAAAAAATGAACTTCTGTTCCATTTAATTGTTGTCATCATGACCATTGCCTATGAACCTGCACGAGGTATCAAGCAAGCTTGCCCTTATACAAGGAGATTCCTTCACATATTACGCTCGTTCATCGTCGCATTGTAAAGAAACAATATATACAACATCAGCATTATAATTTAAAACTCCTATACATTTTTCGATACCAATTCTTTCATTCTTTCTTTTTAACACTTGTGCTTGTGACTTAATTTTTTTTCAGCAACTGACCAAAATTGGTCTGGAAATTCATTTAAGACATAAATGAGATCATAAAAACAGAACAAAGGAACAAATTAGAAGAAACATAAAGTTGCACCAACCACAGGTAAGATCCTACAGAAGAAATAATATCAAATGCCTGTATGCTTAAATTAAATTCTATAGCTAATAGCAAGTTCAGCAGAAGATTTTGAGTAGTCTTTAAAAATTCATTAGTTCCATTCGCCCCACACCATCCAAAGCGCTCTAAATCTTCCTCCCGTGGCTTGAAGCAAGAATTCATTCAAGCATTGTAAACTGACAAGCATGAACAAACAATCATGTCTTGGTTATATTAACTTTTAAGTCGATTGTGATTTCAAGTCCTGCTGGCATAAGTTTACGATAACAAAATAGGTTTTGCTCTCATTTTCCTTTTATCTCTTGTTCTTGTTACCACAAATTAGGTTTCTTTGCATCTATTACATAGGCAAATAAGTTAGCTACCACTATAAATAATATGGAAGAGTTGGACCCATAGATGTAGATCACTTGTGTGCTAAACCATTTTCCCAATGTTCCATTCAAGAACACAAATTTGAAGTCAAGATCCATTTGATCCAATTTATCCAAGGAGAAGAACAACCGTGTTGTTTTAGAAGTTTACAATGAAAGTCCAACTTAATACCAACATCAAACTTTACCAGTAGAATATCCTCTTTGTTGGGAATCAAATTAAAAAACTTTCCAATTTAATTTAATTTAATTTCAAATCAATTAATTTAATTATTTATGTTGGATACTAATAGCTAACGCTATACACAATTTTCTGATTTAATCACAAGGCATCATACCCTAGAGCAAACATATAGCTAAATTGTCGCCTATAGTCTCCACCTCTTCCCTCTCTTCATTTCTTGTTTTTGCTACTCGTCACCAAAAGGACACCACGGTTGTGTCTTGCAGGAGAGAACGGTTGTATAATTTCCATATTTAACTTGCATGAAAGATAAGATTTTTCACCTAAGGACTAACTTCAACTCTCGTCTGAGTTCTATCATTCTAAACTCCTCTTTTTTATTTTGTATTTACATGTTTGTTATTATTTGTGATTCTGATAAAATTCCTTAAAACAACAATTGTATGAAATCTCACACAACACTATTATCTTCCGTGATCCATGTGGATGACCTCATGTAGGGAAAAAAACAACCTAGCATAGAGCCATATTGCCTGAAAGGTCATTAATGATCTAATGAGATGTGCCTAAGAAAGCCATTATAATTTATGAGAATCTTTTAAATCAACCATGTAATTGTGCTTGCCAAACTGTATTGTTGTTGGACAAGTGTCCAAGCACTTAGACAAGACAAAAAGAAGCCTCTGCACCTTACAGTTGTCTCAAGTCGTGATTTCAGCCAAGCACCAATTAGATAAGTCGTTAGACTCAAGCTTTGAACTGGCGAGTGTGTAATAAAAAATGAAGAAAAATTGCAATAGTTGAGATTCAAAGAGAAGATCAACTAGGTGGTCAACTTTGACTTTTATCACTATGTCAACATATTTTTGTTTATTACTGACTAATGGATACACTATATATTATCAAGTATAAATGGTTTATATATATATATATATATATATATACACATATATGCAAGTGGTAAAGTCTAATTTTACTAACTAGCATAGTTTGCTAATAAGTTGGGAATAAGAGGCGGATCCAGGATCGGAGGGTATGTGGGGGCAGTACAAAAGAGAATACAATTATACAAAGATATAAATACAAATATTAATGAAAACAAAAATTTTATATTAATATATTTGAATGTATATACAAAGATGTTACAATTGCCCTCGATGAGTTTTCATAGACTGAAATCTTTGAATTATCAATTCATTATCAATAGTATCAAAAACATCTTTCTCAATATAGGTTACTAAATAATCATTTATCCATTGATCTCCCATTTGATTTTGTAATCTATTTTTAATAATTTTCATTGCAAAAAAAGATCTCTCTACTGTAGCAATGGCAACTAGCAAAATAAAAATTAATTTTATAAGCATATAAACTAATGAACAAATAATATTTCTTTTTGATTCAACTAATTTTTCTGCCTGCAATTCTTTTTAATATTAAAAATTCATCACTTGTGCACATATCAATTATGTAAGTATCAAACTAGTTTTTAAGTGTTATTAAATCTATATCAGAAAACTCAGAGGAGTAAAATTGAGTGAGACGAATTAGTTTTTTCTTATCAAAAGTTGAAAAAGAATCATCAGGAGTAAGACATGCAACACATAGAAGTAATTCAGAATTTATTTCATTAAATCAATTATTAAGCTCTTAAAGTTGTCGACCTAAAACAACATAAAATAATCCAACACGATATTTATCTATATTAAGTACCTATTGAATTTCACGACGTCGCCTCCCTTTTGCAATAGAGATTGCATTCATATTAGAAATATCAATTTCATTAGTTCTGCAAAATATAGATACTTCATCTAACAATGACTCTCATCCATTATCCTTCATCATTTGTAAACGTTATTTAAAAATTCTAACCACTGTCATGACATTGATAATATCTTGATCTTTTCTTTGCAATGCCTGTGATAATTCATTAGCAAAATATTTTTTATTAAATGTAAAGTAAACACAATCAAATGTTTGTATTAATTCTAAAAGCCCTTTTGCTTTAGCTCTTTGCTATGAACTCAATCCATGTTCTACAATTATCTCAAGTACATCAATAATAGAAGAACACATAATAATTATATTTATTAATGTATTATAATGTGAGCTCCAACGAGTATCACTTAGTCGTTTTAAACTAGTTTCTTGATTTAAACCATATCCACTTTTCAACTCACCTTTTGTTAATCCTTCTTTTACTTTAGCAATTTATTTTTCTCGAAGCATATTCACCTGTTTGCATGAGCCCCCAACAATATTCAGTAAGACAGATACTAGATTAAATAATAAAGCAACTTGAATTTCATTTTTTGAAATAGAAACAAGTGTGAGTTGAAGTTGATGTGCAAAACAAAGACTATAGAATGCTGATGAATTATCTCTAATAAGTAAACATTTTAAACCATTTAATGCACTTTGCATATTACTAGCACCATCATAACCTTGACCACATATCTTTGATAAACTTAGTTTATACTTACAAAACAAAGACTCTATTGCTATTTTTAAAGACAAATAACTCTTTTTAATAGAATATGGATAAAGTTTATCCATATTCTACTAAAAAGAGTTATTCCACTATATAAATTATATAAAATATAGGAATACAATTGTATGAATCTAGAAAAAATGTTATGATTGAATAACTAAAATTTTATTAAAAGATGAAATGTTGAATAGATAGATTAATAGCAACTTAAAAAAAATAGATTTGTTAGACTTAGATCAGATAAAAAGGAGAATGATACGGGTTACCAGGCACCAGTGTATCCGACGCAAGTTATGGGGCGAGCTACGAAGGTGCGTGGGAGCGTAGCCATAGTTGGTGTTGAGACTTGAGAGCTTCCAATGGAAATTATAATGGCGACTGGCGAGTCAAGTCGATGAGTCGATGACGAAGCCACGACGCCACGTAGTCCGTAGATTCGTAGGAGCTTGGCCGCTTGGGAGGCGGAAGCTCTCGATGCAACCATAGACGAGTAGAACAGATGAGCAACTGGCAACTACAAAGAGCCAAGAGGGAGACTCCAGAGCCTAATCCCCAAACCGCGAAATGCCGATTAATTTTTGTCATCGAAGAGGGTCAACTATTACTTAGGATTTGAGGCCGTGGATTTGCATCCTTATTCCTTAGATTGGAGGAAATAAAAAAGCCAATCGATTTCCGAGTGTCGTGTGAATAGGTAAGATGTGAGAAGATTTGATTTGACAACTTAAGATTTGTTAACATTAAAATTTTAATTGATATTTAATTTATCTTAGCCACGGTCACCTGTCACGTTAATTTTATGCATCAGATCATATTTTACTACATGCAAATAGAATGGAGGGCACCCTGGCAGGGGCAATTAGGGGGCAATAGAGATTATATACTAGTAAATATTTATTTCAGTGGGGGCAAATAGTAATATATATATAATATTTTAATTTTATATATATATATATATATATATATATATATATATAAAGTTGGTTGACTAAGTCAGTGGGGGCAATTGGGCCCTATGTGGCTCCGCCCCTGTTGGGAATTGATATTTGTGATAAACTATATTGATTAACATTTTGAAATATGTATATGATTTAGTATTTTGGTATGTGATGATTATAATAGTTATCTTTCATGACATGAAACGATCTAAATTATTAGGGTATATTTCTGAAAAGAGGAAGGAAATAACAAAAAAAGGAAGGAATTTGCTTCCTTCATGCCATCACAACTCTTTCTCCACTCACTTCTTCCCCTCTCTTCCCCCTTCCTCTCCCATAGCCCATCGCACACCCTTGCTCGCCGCATGCACCAATCGTGAAAGAGGACTTCTTCTCCTCTCTTCCTCTTTTCTCTTTCACTACCCACTGCCGGCCACCCGGAGTACTGCTCCCCCCCCCCCCACCAAAAAAAAAGCCGCACCGCCATGCAGGTCACCCTGTGCGTGCAGCGAATGATCACATGATTTTTTTCCCTCCCCTTCTATTTTCTTTCATCTAAACTTTTTTTAATCTATTTTTTCTTCTCTCAAAAGATCCGCGTTGTTAATGTCATTTTGAATTAACAACGCCATTTTGAATTTAGTTTGTCCTCAGTTTAGTAATATTAAATTAGTATAATCTTGTGTTTGAGATTTTCAGTTATAAAGCTTGCATTTAAGTTTTTGAATAAAATATTGTAGTACTGATATTGATTTAGAATTATGATGTAGTATTGATAGTTATTTTCCATGCATATGCATTCAATACTCATGAATCATGATAGAAAGAGTTTAACTTAGTATGCAGTTCTAATAATAAATTCTCATAACACTTTATAATTTAGGGAAAGATATATGTTTCAATATATTATTATTTTTAAGAATCAAGCACTTCATTGAGCATTGAATTTCTCAAGTGTTTTAAGATTTTAACACCTAAGCCGCTTAGAACCTTTCATAACTGTCACAAAACTAACAGATAAAAGATCATCCACAGCTCAAGGCCGCTTCTTTCTTAGGCTCCAAGGTAAAGAAAAATCTTAAACAGTAGAGGTTATCATCTTTTCAAATCCATTTCATTGAAAATTCAAATTATGTTTGACTTGACGATGACCTAATTTTGCTTAAGAAATATAGAAGCCAAACAATCAAGACCTAGCAATTTGATATTTCCATTTTTCAAAAGGGTAACATTAAGGAGCTTAACTAAGTCATCATAAGGGAACAGATCATGCAAATCTAAATCATACAATTTTGCCTTGTTCAGTAGAAAAAAAAAACCCAGCAATTTTGTCTCGTCCACTAGAACAATTTTGGATGTTGATTTGAAATTATGGACACTCATTCTAAGTCAGTTTTTTGCCAATTTGTTGACGAATGTGTATACCTACCCTTCCAGATCAATTTAACTTTCCCCCTAGCCCTATTAGGAATTCTTACCTTCAAGCATGCTATTTAGAGATTGTTGAAGATGCATAACCTCTCTAAGATTTAATCTACGTAGTCCCTGCTAGCGTACTCTCCAAGTATGATCAATTTTAGCTTCTACCACAACTTCTCTTGCACATTAATGAGTATCAAACTTTTATTTATTCTTGTTAAGGCACTACTGAGATGCATCATTTTCATGCACCAAATCATACAAAAGTTCTTCTTGGTCTCCACTGCCCTATTCCAAACATGCCCATGATATCACCAAAATGATGAGACCTAGAGCTAGTAGCTTTTGAATATGAAGGGTCTTCCCTTGATTTAAATGTGACTTTTAAATAAGACAAGTATATTGTCATAAACTTAGTTCTTCCCTATGAATTCTAAATGTTATTGCATTTGTACATAGGAAAAGACTCAGTCAGTAATATCTATTCAACAATTACATACATTACAGACTAAAAACTATATTGAACTTGCATACACTAAACAGATGGGAATCATGGGCCAAGATATGGCAGGAAGAGGAAGTTCTAGTATCAAACAACATGAAGAACTGTGCCTATGAGGCCATTGAACTATCATGAGCATCCACAGCCTATTTGAAGGATATTTACCTAGATTCAAGGTTCAAGATACCAGTCTACAGCAGTTGCCGGTATTAATATAATTAAATGGTATAGACCTTGTATGAATGGTATGAACTAGTTTTTTAAACATTGTCCAGATTTACAATTTACAAATGGAAGACATTAGCAATTGTACATAATATGTTTGAAAATTTTGTCATTGAATAGGGATTCCTTAAATGCATGCAGTCAAAAATATATCCCAAAACAAGATATTTGATAATCACTATACAAAGAAAAGATGCAACAAGGAATAATATATGATATTTGACTAAGGACTTTTTTGTGTGGAACCAAATTCATATTAGTGCAAATTATCAGCTCTTCATACATTCTACCTCCAATAGAACATGGATATATACTGTAATCAGGGATATTTCGCACTCATTGTGATGCACAACAACGACCTTAGCTCAAGATAAATTTCAGAGGTATATGTGCATATTGTGAGATACCAGAAGAGCTTGAACACAGCCTTTGATTTTCCACAGTTTAGTTACAAAATAGAGCCAATACCAGAAGTTGTGAAACTTTTTCAGGTACAAGAAAACCTGGAATGCTGCTTTCATTCAGCCTTTTCAAGATTCGCTTTTGTTTGATATCTGGTGTGCGAACGGTAGAAAGAAAAGAAGGAAAAGAACAGCACTACCAGCGAGTGAAAAAATAATGCATACCTGTCCTTGAAATACGGTGGACTTGAGATCGAGGTCCGGCAAACTTCCAAGCGTCTTCATCTAAGGATTTCACCTCCTTCTGAAGTGCCGCAACCAGTTCCGATTTCAATGCTTTTTTTTTCCAAGACCGACGAATCCCAAAAGGCAACAGTAAGGAAATAACAAGCAAATACATGTGGTCGCACGGAGAAAAGTTATTTTAGATAAGACTGGAAACATTTTAAAGCCCTAAATGCGATATCGAGACTGGATGAAGCAAAAGAAGAGAAGCATTTGGATGATCACCTGCGAGAGCTTCGTCCTTTCGGTCATAGACGGAGAAAATATCGGGTGGGAAGTGGTATGAGGAGGCGTCATCGCCGAAACTCCCGATGCCGGCGCCACCGCCGCCCTGGCCCCCGCTCGTCGCCGAGGCCGATGATCTGGCTGGGGAGCTCATTCGGATTGGAGTTGAATCCGAACTAAAATTGCGATGTTTGTCAAATTAACAGCCTGTTTTAGGGAGGGGCAGAAAATAAGAAGGAAATGAAAACGGGATAAAAAGGAAAATAAAAAAAAAAATAGATTTTATTTTTTTTTCTCTTGCGTCGCTTGGATCGTTGGAATGAAAAAAAATAAAAAATATTAATAATATTTTCTAAAAAAATAAATAATAAAAACATAAATTAATAATAAAATATAAATATATTTGGAATAAAAACATTGACAATTTATTATAAAAAATAATTATCTTATAAAATTATTAAAAAATTTGACAGCAATTTTACTCTATTATCAATATTTTGAAACTTGTACATGAGCAAAATATAATATTGCATCACAAATATAAAAAGACATCCACATACAATATAAAATTTAACATAGATAATCAAAATATAATGTACCAAATTTCATAAAACAGTTCAAATATAACTAAAGTCAAACAACATCCACACTATTGTATAACTCTGGTGGAACAGGTTGCATGATAAATTGATCAGTCAAGCTAATAATAGCTCTTAACACCTCGTGGAAGTGTCAGCTAATTGTTCAAGTACCACGATGAAAGAAAAAATAAATTTTTCGATATTTGACACTATGAGCTACCAAAAACAAAAATGTTGTCACTTTCTCCTGAATGCAATAATTTTTTGTTTCTCGAATTAGAGACGTGCCTTGTAATAGGTCACATAAATGCTTGAAAGCATGCACTCTTATTCTTATCATATTATAACAAATTTCATCTGAAATAGTTAAATTTTTAAAAATTTCTCTCCGTATGTTCTCTCTGTATTTCAGACCCTCTTTTAATGGTTTATCCACGTATGTTGATTTAGATATCCATTGTCGTACAACATAATATGTAGCTATACATATTATGTGTAAATTTTTCAAGTGAAGTTTCAACATATCTCTCATACTCAATGAAACCATGATAATACTTATGATAGTACATAAGAATGATTAAAAGACTATAAGGATTAACTATGCTAAAATACAATAATTAAGCAAACCTCTATAAGCAAGATCATGACAGCATATAGTATAAGCAAACACATATTTTTCAGATATGTAGTATAAGCTAAATCATGGCAGCAAATTTAATAGCAACAAATTTAATAAGCAAGTAAATCATGAAGCAAACGTATCAGCGAAATTAGAGCTAAAATCGTGGAGCAACCTGTGTCGGTGAGGTTGGAAGGCGTCGGCGGCGTTGGAGGCGAACGGAGAGACGAGGTGGCGACGCTATCGGCGAGAGGCGAGAGACGAACGGCGAGGTGGAGACGCGGGAAGGCGTCGGCGACTGGAGAGACGAGGTGGAGACGCTAGGGTTTCGGCGAGAGGCGAGAGGCGAACGGCGAGAGAGGCTAGGTTAGAAATGATTTTCGAGAGAATGATGCGTGAGAGAGCGAGCAGCGTGCAAGAACGTGAGGCGTGAGGGAGAGAAACGTGATTTTTGTCTGGATTGATTTGAAAAGAAAAGTACCTTAAATTTATTTTTTATTTTTTATTTTTTATTTTTTACTAAAATAAAAAAACATAAATTCTTTTTTTTTCTTTCAGATCTCCTTTCTCTAAAACAGAGACTGTAATACTATGTTTACTTGGATAGATAGATTATGCAAAAGAAAGAAAAAAAGAAAGGAAAGGAAAAATAGATAGATGGAATATGCTATAAGTTTTGCTTCGTTGTGTTTACTTGGAAGGAAAGATAGTATGAAAGATTAATATATACACCCCCAATTTTTATTTTTTACTAATATTACATAAATACTATTAATATCATAGAATTATTTAATATTATTTCATACTATTAAATACCATAAAAATTACTAAATATTATTTAATAGTATTAAAAACTATAAAAATTACTAAATATTATTTAATCTCATTAAAAACTATACAAATTACTAAATAGGAACAGGTTTTAGGGTAATGCTGTCAGACGAAGCGATGTGATTTGTTTTTTCGTCCGATTTGGGCGGATTGTCAAATGGTGGAAAATGAGGAAGTTTTACATCGTCTTTTCCTTTCATCATTTTCCATTCATCAAAGTAAACGATGAAAAAATTACTTTTCCATCCGTCTTTCCCAATTTTCGTCCAAGTAAACAAGAGCTAAGGTTGCAAGCGCAGCTCAAAACAACTTTGTTTTCTGAAAGAAGGAGAAACACTTCTTCTACCTCTCTTCTTGAAACATTTTTATTCTCTTGTTTCTTGCAATAAAGAACACACTAAAATAAGGATTAATTGATATATGTATACGTAGAGTTAGTTGCATTTTCATTTTTGTAATTTAAGAATTTCAACTTATAGCCCTCCTTAAACTTAACTGCGTGGCGTGGACTTTAAAACTTATAATTAACTCCTATACTTAATTAAATATACAATTGAAGCTCCTTGGATTTGGATATGGGCCAGGTTTTAGGTTTCTTGTAATAGGCTTCTAATTTATGTAATCCTACTATAATTTTTGTTTGTTATCAGCAATTTGATTTGTTGAATATAAAACGACAGTGATGACTGTAATTTATGGTATTATAGGGGTGTATGAGTAAAACGAGCCCCAAGGGTGAGGGGCCAAGCAAATGGCTTAACTTGCGTATCCAGATTAGAAATTCTACGTTAGGTACCTTATTTTGATATTAAAATTTTTTTTTATTTTTTTTTAAAAATAATTTACATGTAAACTATTCAATAGTATCAATATTAAGATATTTTAAATTATATATACAAATAAAATATCCTAAATATTATTGCATATAAGTTAAAATACTATTTATTATATAAAAATATTTAAGATATTTTATAAATATACATAATTTAAAATATTTGATATCATTAAATAACTTATAATATGTAGATTATTTTTAAAAAGATAAAAAAAATATTTTTTTAAAATAAAATTTAAGTACCTATGTTAGAATTTGTACATAGGGTTTGGCTTTTTTTCAGATTGTAAATAGATATCGGAGCCTTGGTGGTGAGGGGTAACGAATCGAAGAGACCGAGCGCAGTTGGAGGAACGAGGAGATGGTGAGGAAGGCGAAGGTGGAGTTCGATGAGAGTCCTCCGGACTTCGATCCAAACAACCCCTATGGGGATCCGGTGGCGATGCTGGATTACCGGGAGCACCTGGTGCGGGAGAAGTGGATCCAGATCGAGACCGCCAAGATCATTCGCGAGCGCCTCCGTTGGTGCTACCGCATCGAGGGCGTCAACCACCTCCAGAAGTGCCGCCATCTCGTCGATCAGTACCTTGAAGCAACCCGTGGCGTCGGCTGGGGCAAGGACGGCCGCCCTCCTGAGCTCCATGGTACACCTTGCCACTCCTCTTCCTCCCTGACCTCATAATTCTTTCGGACTTGTTTGGAATTTTTCCCTGTTTACAATCTCTCTGACAACTTATGGTTTTTTTAAAAGGTCCTAAGAAGGATACCGATTAGAAGCTGGTCGCTTGGATGCAAGGTTTGTCGATTTTCCTTGAAATTGTTAGCTCCTCGCTATGATATTAATTGATTATGTCCTAACTGTTCTATGAACGAAGCGCTTTGTTCAAAATCTACACTTGGTTTATCCTTACGATGTCTTTGCATTTTTGAAGTTCGGATGTGTCATCAAATGTACTCTTTTCCTAAACATTTCAAACTTTTTTGCTATATTTTCTCTATTGGTTTTTAATCTATTCCTTCAAATTCGAACATGAAAACTAAAAGAAAAAGGAATTTTAGGTTGATGGGTTTAGAGAAGACAATTGACTTTTTGGTTTGAACTAGCTATTAGACCTCTTTTTTTACTATCATTTTATTAAAGCAGAAATTGGATACAGACAAATACAGCTACCAAAAAATCAATAATATATGTTTTTTGCGGGGTTAACTTTTCAGCTTTTGAAGTGTAATCATTTCATGTAATATTTCTGTACCGTTCCTAATTCAACTTTACTCTTTCATTACAAATTTGTTTTGGAATCGCGGGAGACAAAGTAAGAGCAGTAGCTCCTTGTGGGATTTAATTTGATCAGTAGAACATATGTATGAATAAAGAATTTGAGTTGAAATAATCACGTTCTATTTAGTAAGGTCAAAGTCTGCTTCTCACATTATTATTTAGGCATAATGAATAAACATACCTGCAGATGACGCATGTGATAGCAAGTACTTGGTTTTAGATTTATATGTTTGCTTGAATGCATTAGGTTATTCTGTTGTTCGATTTTTTCACATTGTTCTCATGCTAGTTGTCCATAAGCTATTAATCTAAATTTAAGACTCTCCAGTTCATGTGAGAAAAAAAGTTTACTGCCAGAGTGAAAATACCATGATTCAAGTCTGAAACCATGTTTGATGTGCCCTAAGGCTTGTCCTTTATCCATTTAATATTTTCTCTTATCTAAAGGCTAATCCAGCTACTTTCTGAATGTTATTTGTTTGATAAATGAGATTTTGAGTTTGGTGTGTACGACAATAGCCTTGGTCTAGATGAATAGGTCACCAGATTTGAACAATATACTTGTTCATGCGTAATTATGGGTTCATTTCTCAACTAAAATGTGTAGGTTATAATTTAATGTTCTAGAAACATTACAGTTTTGTCTTCTTATCTGACTTAGGCGTTGAATCAATATAGATATGTTATGTATATTAAGCATTTAATGGTCTCGCATTTTATAATAATTGAAATTGATCAGATGCATTTTCAAGAATGAAGTGAAGGTACAATCTTCAAGGAAAGCTATAGCATAACTATTATGGCTGCTATTCAATAGTAGCAAACCTTGTGCTCTTTTGAAAATTTTTGGCAGTTACTGAGGTTGGTCTGAGATTATTTTTTTCTCAATTGTTTATAATATCTAGAACTTATAGAAAGGAATTTTTTTGTTTGGTTATTAGAACAAAATATAATGTTTTCTTCCTAATAGGTGTCATATTTAATTGTCAATTGTTGTGTTGTGGAATGAAGACATCGATGATGATGTACTACATATTTAGTACACTATGGATGTAGTTATATTTTTTGGTATCAACTGAAACCATTGTTCAAGATGATTCTAGAATAAGTAACAAGGATGGTTTGGAGATTTTCCTCCTGCGTGCATCATAGTGGTGGCTAATGGTGCGGCACAAACCAATGTAGCTTTGTATCTTGCGATATCATGTGTCGTATAGTGTTTGTTCATGCTTTGCATATGGAAATTTTGCCAATTTAGAAAAGGGTCATGGACAAGTTTTCACATTTTTTAGCAATGATTTATTGTCAGTAAGATAGTAGCAAGTTGTAGAGTGCTATGTGGAACTCTGTATTTGATGACCTAGGCAATCCTTATTGGAGACATTATTTGGTGTTCTGATGGCCTTATAGTACTTGATTTTAGCCAAGGGTGTCCATACTTTGGGTTAACTCATAATTCAAACTGATCATAACAAAAACTTTCTCATTGGTGTGGGTTTACAGTTTTCCCGTGACTTTTCTGTGGTTTTACTGTCTAACCAAACTCACACTATTAGTATTTGAGATATCTACCTTGGTGATAGTGAGCAACCATTCATTTATGCGATTTCATACTTTCTCATTCTCGTGCATTAGCTTTACTATACTAGTAATTGTTTGAAGATGTAAAAGAGTTCATTATCATTTCCACGTTTCTACTTCTAAACGAATAATCAATGTGAGCTTGGTCATATTTGGCACGAAGCAGACTGCGATATTTTCTAAGCAAATGTTGCAGTGAAGTGTATCTATGTTGATTTCCTGAATCTACTGTAGTATATGAATAATAATGTACTGAATTTGGTATATACTGACTTATTTTACTGAAATTTATATGGGAAGCATTTAAAACTTGTTAACGAAGCTGAACAGACATTTCAACTATTATTTAATTGTGGTTCGAGTGAACAATGTTTCATTTTCTATTAAAAAATGAAGAAAATAAGAATAATGTTAATTTAGCTTCTTTTGCAGGTAGCAGAATTCGGAGTGACTTTAAACAGCATAAGCTAAATCTGCTCCGCATTTTCGTTACTCTGCAGTTTCGTTTTTGACATGGCTGTAGCGCCTGTCTTAATTCTGCCAAATACATAAGATGGTTTTCAATAACGGATGTGTTGGAGGCTTAAATGCTTTTGCTTTATCTTTTCTTTGTTGAAGTGTCTGGACTCTGGACCTCGTTTGAATTGTCGTATGCTCAGAATATTCCAGTGCACTATGGTCATTTAAACGATTCATAGAGTTTGTGTTGTGCTGGTTTGATCATAAAGTTCAGATTATAGAATATCTGAGTATGTCTAAGGTTTACCTTAATTGTATCAGATTTGCAAGTTCAGATGTGCAAGTTTTCACAATAAGTGCACTTGACTAGGATGAGTTGCCTTTTAATTAGGGTTGGGGCAAAACTCGCTGACCCAATAACTTTTCTGGTCAGGTGATATTTTATTTTATTTTGACATTTTTTTTTTCCGATTGAAGGGGTTTATGCTGAATATAAATCCTAGAGTAGTTAATAGGCCAGCGGGCGAGTCAACCTAGGGTTAGTCCTGACTAGTGTGACTAAGCGTTATTTTATTATGTGAATATTAGTATCTTTTAAAATTATGAAATATAAAAATAAAAAATAATTTGAAATAAAAATATTATATTTGTATTATTTTGCAACATTCATTAACTAAGTTAGAAATTCCCAAATTAATCACTGAAAATTTTGATAAAGAAACATGCCTTCATCCATGTTAATTGGTGTATTTGAGAACTTTTAAATATGGCCCCAAGCTCTCTTTGAAGAGGGAGACACTCCTAGTCCTAGATTACAAATCCTGCTCCAACTGTGCTGGAATTTCTATAAAATGAAGCATCACAAAGTACATAAAGAATATATAAAGTGTGGAGCCATTGTTGAGGGAACGCAAAATCATTGTTATGTGTCCCTTCAGCATTTGAATACACAAAAGACAACCTGGGCAACTACAGCTTCCAAGTATCGAGAAAGTAGTACGCCCTTTCGGATGTTGTACGGCCATCAAGGCCCTTGTTTCCTTTAAATGTTCTAGATTAGGCTACATTTGGTGGGGAGCTAGTTATAAATCTAGCTTTCTACAAAAGTCTCCGGATGAGGCACAGTTAAAATTTTTAATTTTTATAAAATAAAAGTAAAAGCAGAGAAAATTTAAGGGCTTTTTACTTGGGAGAAAAGTTAGAAGAAAAAAAAAAATAAAAAAGAAAAAAAGTATAGACTTGTTTACTTGAGTGGATAGTTTAGGAAAGAAAGTAAGAGAGAAAGATAGACATTAATCCCTTCATTTGCTTTCTGTTCGAATCGGGCATAAAGCTAAAACTACATCTCAACTTTACTAACTTCATATCTCGTTTTTCACTGCATCGTTGCTTGTCCTCGTTCACTATGAGCTTTCCTCGACTACTCGTCCTTGTTGTCGAGACTAGAACTTGTCGCCACTGCTCGAGCTCATCACCACTACTCGTTCTTACCGTCACTGCTCATTCTTACCGCCGCTGCTTATCCTTGCTATCGTTGCTTGTATTTAATATTTAGTATTTAATAATTATTTGATATTATTAGTATATATAATATGAGTTAAAAAAATAAAAATTAGAGTATATATATCAATCCTTCAAACTTTCTTTCCTTCCAAGTAAACACAAGAAAGGAAAACCTATAACATATTCCATCGATCTATTTTTCCTTTTTTTTTTTCTTTTCTTTATACTTTTCATCCGTCCAAGTAAACGCAGTGTAAAAGTAAAAACAGGAGAAAATTTAAAAGTATTTGAATAAATAGGTGTGATGATTAATAGCTAATGTTGTACTATTAAGTATATTATCCCTATAAAATTTAACAATTATCTCCTTTTATATTTATTACACGAAGTATTATGTATACAATATACTAAAGTATAACCACACTCATACATTTATAATTATACCTCTAACTGAAAGGAAAATTTGTATATTACATTTAAAATTTTTTAATTCATCCGAGAAACATTCATTTTAATAACAAATCATTTAAAATATATCTAAATCACTCACATGAGCAATTTAATTATGATGCAAATATTTTCCAAATAGAATTTACCAACTTAATTTATATAATTTTATTTAAAATTTCAGATATTATTATTTTAAATAATTTAAAATTTTAATACTAAAGAAAAATAAAATATATTATTATTTTAAATTTTGACAGGAATTAAAATGTTATTAACTAAACATCTTATAAATTTTAATAGTGCAGCACATTACAGTATATAGTTATAAAGCTATTAATAGTAGAGCCAAACAGACCCTAAAATTAGCATCAAATTTTTTAAAAATCTCATCAAATTTTGTTGTTTCACTAATATAATTATGTTATATCATTGATGCAACTATAATTTTAACTCTTGTTTCATATGCAAATGATAACATATCGTGTAATATATTTCACCTATTCTTCCACACTTCAAAACTTTTTATTCAATGCAACTTTTGAGGGATGAATGTACTTTATTTAATACTTCTTTAACGTCTCGTGGTGGATGTTGCTATGATGCTAATGATGTTATTAGTGTTATTTTAAGTTCTAAATATTATAATTAAGTTATAATTTTTTTTATCTTTTAAATTATAGAATATATATTAATATAATATAAAAATAAATAATATACTTTTTTAAATATAAAGTTATAATTAATTTTTATAATATTATGTAATTTGATTATAAAGATTATCCTTTTATAGAATTTATTATACTATTTATTTGAACTAATCTAAATAATCAATATATATTTAATTAATTAAAAATATGGCAACATAAAAAATTTCATTCTCAGTAATCCTGCTAAGAGTTTTTAAATCAACCATAACATCCTTGATATTACCGTCAGGAGTACTTATAATGTGCTTGAAATCAACCGCATGTTTTATAAATTTGATAAAATTGTTATTTAATTTCGATATCTTTGAATTTCTAACCTTTTCTTACTAGTCAATTTCTTAGCTTGGGATAATGATGCAATATTTATTAATTCACTTCTATCATTTAGAGGTAATGACCACTATTCATTCTCCACATTCATCTGTGGATTTTCTTTAAAGGCATCTTTGGCATATAACAATGTGCTCCCAAGGCCGCAATATAAACATAATTTTGTTTTGATTTTGAGTAAATGTCTTTTTTTTCAAAACGTCGTATAATTTTTGTTAACCTAAAAATGCAACAGGTATATATAAGATGAATTATAGTTTTATATAAACCGTTAATAAAATAAATTAAAAATATACCTCAATTTTTATAGCTCACTAATCTATTTGTGCATTCACTATTTCCAATTGAGAATTCGATCCAAACCCAATCTCTTTTTCTTTTAATTTTTTTATAATGTTCAATCAATTTTTAAGTGATCTCATCGATTTTCCAATTGTGTCTTATCATACATAATATTATTTTGCTGTTAAAATTTATTCACAATATATTTTCAAACTTACACATTAAAATATATATTAGGTCTCATAGTTTGTTCAATAGGTGCAACAAAAGGTTCATATAGTCCTTTATGATCTTTTCTAAATTATATTTTATTTAAAAATAAATTATATAATAAACCATAATATTAAAATCAAATAGCATCCAATAAACAACAAGAATGAACGGGAAAAATATCAGATAATATGTGTTAATGAAACATAGCATGAAACTAATTGCAAACTTTGAGCTCATTAGATGCTGCTCATACACTTTGATTAATGGAGTTTTTCACATTCTATTAAGAGTTTGAAATGGCACTTTTCTTTTTCTCTATGAGATAACTAGAAATGGTCTCAGCTATGATCGCCACTGTATCAGTAGTAACAAGGGAGACGTTGGCTGCATGCTCTTCTTCAATCTCGTACTCAATTGTGGATTTAATGACACAAGATGTGCCATCCATGTCTATTATCTCAAAACGAATCAAGTAGGAGAGGAAGCCAAGTTCCAGCAATCCTCCCTCAATACCAACCGCTTCCTTCACTCGATTTTCATTGTCTATCTTCACGAACCTCTCCTTGTAGCATCTCGGACCAGGTGTTCCTACCAGGACAAATTAAACAAAAATTGATTTCTCTTCCATTCGCTGTTTAATTGTCTTCAAGAACATAATTATAATAATCATAGACAGGAGCTCACCGGGGGGGAATGTGATGCAGGCGACTGAGCCGGCGCCGCCGTCTCCCTCCACAAACTCGACCTTTTCAATGAGATTGGGAAGCAGTTGGACGACCAGCTCAGCCAACTGCCGGCTGCAGTAGACCGCCCAGATCTCATCGGCGGGAAGTTTGACTTCGAGCTCGTAAGTCAATGCTCCCTTCATTGCTTGATTTGTTTCTCTCAGCTTGGGTGTGGCATCGTCTCCTCGCTGTTTAATAGATTAAGTGGAATCTCCTGCGGCGTGCGAGTGGATCTCCTGCCACATAAGATGACAAAAGGGGGATGACGACCTGCATTGGCAATGACAATCTTCTCTGGATTTGCTTGGTCGTCGAGTGTTACTGATATCAGCTCTGGCCCGAATACGTGCACAAGACGACAAGATGTCAAGCTGACATGGTCATCTAATCACCAAATATGACTCTCAAGTTTATCGATACCAATTTCAGCTCTTGATCGATGCTCTTATAAGATTTAAAGCTTGCATGTTATCTGTTTTGAGAATTATTGAGGCGTTATGTAGTTCAGAATTTGCATGAATATAACTCGAATCACTCTTGATTGCTGTGAGCTCTCATGAATTACTTAGTTTTTTTTGTCTTTTTGACGTAGGCAAATAATGAGAGCAGATTTTGATCCCAAGATTTTGTTATCAACAACAGAAGTCCTTACCAGTTAAACTCACTTAGTTGTGTTCAAAGTGAAAAGCTTTCCCTTCTTTGTCTAAGGATGTAACCCAAACCAGATTCTTCTGTTATTCCTTCTAATGATCCATTTGTGTTGATTCTTATGTATCCTTCTTCAAGGCGGCTCCCATGAAGTTTGTGGTGTTTACTATTGAAAAATAAGACTATTAATTAAATATATTCTTCATATGAAGTTATGAACACCTAAGCAACAAGAGAACAACGTTAGGGTTTCATTTATCCGGGCATAATTATAAACGTTGATGTTCCAATCACGTCCTCCCGACGTCTCACAATAATTTTTCTTTTGAAAAAAAGAACAAATATGGGAAAGTGGGATCGGTGACAAAGCACATGGCCGATGATTGTGCACAGTAAATGCCAATCAATCTTTTGAGTTTGGAGCACGCACATGGCCGATAATTTATTTAAAGAAACACGTGTCCGTCTATGGGAATACTTTCACGGAATGTTTGCTGTTTGCGCAAGCAGCGGTTACGTACACCGGAACAGCCGATTCTTGCCCACATAGATTAGGAAGATACCCAAGAATCTTTATATTCCTTCCGTTAAAAATTGGAGTTGTATTCTGCAGGGTGGGTAAGTAGAGCCGAAAGGACGAAGAGGAAGAGAGGCCGAGAGGAGAGATCAGTTTTAGGGCTTCTTCGATCTGCTCTCTCTCTCTCTCTCTCTCTCTCTCTCTCTCGCTCGCTCTGGATGATGAATAGGGATTCAAAGTTCCCGCTGTCGAGATGGGAGGTGGCGGTGGCCGCCACCGTGGTGGGTAGCTTTGGTTTCGGTCTAGTCGCGGTGTACCTTTCGATGCCCGCCTCCGATTACAGCTTCCTCAAATTGCCCCGCACGCTTGAAGACATCCAAGAGTTGAGGTGATCTATTGCTTTTCTTTTGTGCGTGTGTAAAGTTTCGTTGTTTACTAACTTATGTGAAGATTTATTATTTTTTTTCTTGGCTGAGTTTTTGAGATAGCTGGTTCCTGAATCGTTCTGGTTGTTTGTTTGCATGCAGTTTAGGTTTTTTTTGTTTGATTTTATCAAGGGGAAAACCGCTGGTGATTAGGTTTTTTAATTCAAACGATCAGGAATTTTAAAAAGGGACGTTGGGGGCTATTTGGGTATCAATCCTTTTGTTGGTTTGCTTCTCTGCGGAACCAAGTTATGGGGCATGAACAAATTATAGCTACTCAATCTGCTGTCGTCTTGTACGAGTGGTGCATCGACTGTCTCTAATTGTCCTCGTCAGTGTCCTTGATTGTATTCGTTCCGAGTGTTGAATGACTTAAGCAGTAGATATCTACGTTTGAAGTTTCGCCGAGAAAATTTTCTTTCAGGCCAGGCTAATAGTTGCCAGTTATAATAATTTATTTACCTATTGACTATAGGCTTACATTGTTATGACGCAGTTAAAGGTTCTAAATTGTAGTAGAATAACTCTTGAATTGACTTCTCATTGATCTGGATATTTCCCTGAGGTTGTGAGGCACCTGTGCGAAGAGAGGGCTGTGAGGTTGGAGCAGGATAATTCTAGATGTGACTCACACTCTTTAGTGAGGAGCACAGAGTTGAATTATGCCGGGATATCAAGTTGTATATATTCTCGAATGCATTAACTTACTTTCGGTCCATTTTGATAACCTTGTGGAAGCTTATGCCTTGATGCATTGTTCTTTTTGTGTTAAGCTTCCAACATATTTCTGTATGGTTAAGATAAATTCTGCACGTTTGCGTAGAGTTCCATTATTTCCTAATTCATTACTGCAATTATGGGTCACAACTATGCTTGATTTGATACCTTATGCATGTCTCTTATGGAACCCTTCTACGCAGGGATAATCTGGAGAACTACACCAGCGACTACACCATACAGGTTTTAATCGGCTACTGTGCAGTTTACATTTTTATGCAGACTTTCATGATCCCAGGGACCATTTTTATGTCCCTACTTGCTGGAGCCCTTTTCGGTGTTCTGCAAGGTGTAGCTTTAGTGGTCTTTGCTGCTACTGCTGGCGCATCTTCCTGCTACTTCCTGTCAAATTTGATTGGGAAACCCCTAGTATTCTCTCTGTGGCCCGACAAGATAAGTTTCTTCCAGCAACAGGTGAGTATTTTGATTACTTTTTCGTTATGTTGCAGGCTTATTCTCCGACTAGTTTGGAAATTGACATTTGCTAACTACATTGAGATGAACTCACTACAATCTATTGGCCTTGAGGCTTTCAACTTTTGTATGCTCAGGAAAGAGTTAATATTTGCAGGTTGCTAAAAGAAGAGAAAAGCTGTTGAACTACATGCTTTTTCTCAGAGTCACCCCAACACTGCCTAACACTTTCATTAATGTTGCTTCACCTATAGTTGACGTTCCCTATCACATATTCTTCCTGGCAACACTCATTGGACTCATCCCGGCTGCTTATGTGACAGTGAGGGTACATTCTTCTGACTCTTCACTAGATTGCTTAAGGAGGCAATCTTATGAGAAACTTTAGTGTAATGAATCTTCCTCTCAGTAATAACGTTGGTTTTTGTTCATGTGTAGCAGGCTGGAATTGCTCTCGGAGAGTTGAGATCTGTTGCTGACCTTTATGATTTCCAATCAATAGCAACACTGTTCTTTATAGGGATTCTTTCTGTTACACCCACACTGATAAGCAAAACTCAAACTGAAAATGATGCATAGGAATGAACATGGATCTAAGTTTGCATCAATAGTGCACTGTCGTCTCACATGATTGCTGAGACACCATGGAAATCTCCAATCTGATAATGTTTTGTTGTTGAACCAAATCTTTGTTCAACACAGTGGTACTAACTGGGTGTCTTAAACTACAAATGTAAATATTCCAAGACAAATTTATTCATGAAATGTTTAGTTCACATTATGTGCTTTTCTTCATTCGAGCGAGTTAATTTGTTAGTACAATTATCAACCTAATCAAGATTTGCACTTTCCATTTGAGTGCAGCTTTCAAATTTTGGTCAACTTGCTGACCCGTACAACTGGTCAAATGATGTTTAAACAGGTCTTTTATTGTTGATATAGTAGATGCGACAGGGTGCTTGTGCTGAACTAAAATGTTGATTCACGAGCTTACAAACAACTATTTTTTTAACTTGAGCGGATTGGGAATTGTGGTAATCAGCGAGATGAGGATTTTGTTTCGTTAATTTTAGTAGTTCATTCTGCAGGAAGATAAAACGCTACCTTCGGCGTCAAACCCTTTTTCAAGGCATCCTTTAAATTTAGAGGTACATGTAAAGAGTTAAAGTATATGAGAGAAAAAAAAAAGTATATGAGAAAGACTCATTTTAATAATTTAGAGAAGCTTTATTATTAGCGAAAAAAGTATTATTGATATTATTATTTTAAAAATATTAAAATAAATTTTCATGGATAATAATTGCCAAATTGGTATCATAATGTATGTGAGTTTTTCTATTATCCTATCTAAAAAAATGTATAATTTAAAAGTTAATTATACCCTTATTATGAACACTAGAAATAAAATCTCACAAATATAAAAGGCTAGATATAACCTAGCTCATTGACTGCTAAAAGGTTTTACTATGATTTTATTTTAACAATGTCCAAGCTATTATTAAATTATGATCAGATCAACTAATGACCATATAACTAATACAAAGTTATTTGTGCTTCAGTATAGCTAATCCTAGCTAATCGTTCTCTCATTATCCATTTATTTTAGATAGCACCCCCTCTTTCTTTTCTTTAATTCTCCCATTCTCTTTTTTTTTTCTTGAAGAGAGACGTTATACGAAGAGCACTAATACAAATAGGTGATTGTTTAACATACTTTTAGATGTTTCGTATTAGATCAGTGACATTCCTTAGAATGTGGCAAAAATCCCTTGAGGGAAGTTTTAAAACTGTATGTTTTAAAACTATAATTAATCTGAAATTTTATGTTTGAAGTTCTGTTCTCATTAGTGCCTGAAGACAATTTTCATTCACGATGGTGAATTCTGTAGGCTGGTTGTTCAATTTGTCTATCTTGCGCTCGTACTTATCCTCATACCTAGTGCATTATTAGTCAATTGACTAATTAAATGAAGAGCTTCACGAGGCATTCGGCACATCCTTTTCTTGGGGCTCTCCTGAATTAACTTTTTTGTTTATCTGGTAGTTGTGATGGGAAAGATGATCATCTGATAATGCACAAATCATCTGCGCAGTTGACCATCGGAGTCCGAGAATTGACAGACCTCACTTTGGCAAGCTGTCTTTTGTATTCACCATCTCAAGCTGTGATCAGGATAAAATATGGGTGGTAAACAGAGATGCGTTCTGCTGTTGAATCTTGCATGTACCTCACTTTTCTAATAAAAGAAGCTAGAAATTTTCTCCAGGCCAGGACCCAGGATTATGCAGAACCCGTCGCATTGAATCTGATTCAAAGATGTAAACCAATTCGATCCATAGAGTAGCGTAACAACACTTAGAATTCACCATTGTAAACAAAACTTTAAATATGAGATGGAACAAACTTCAAATTTCAGTCACACCATCATTGATTTCAAAGTTCAAACAGAGGATAGCTAGACACTGAAACGGTGGAGTCCCTTTTCCTACTTCCCTCCGCTTACAGATTCACACTCGCCAACTTTGGTATATTTCATCGCAAACAAAAGCAAGTACATTAAAAAAACTGTCCTCTCAACATCCTGTTGAATTCCATGTCTCCCCTGTTTATTTCTTCCGTCTAAGCTACTTTGCGCTCCATTAGCATAGTCAGTTATTGCTAACCTTATCATAACAACTTACCTGGTTAGGTTAATATCATTACTATTATTGCCTATGCACATGCTGGGATCACCACCATCGCATCAGAACGCCTGCACCAACGGTGAAGATACCGCTGATCTCTCCTTTTCGTCTTCCTCTTCCTCTTCCTCATCCTCGGCGTCCCATAAGAAATGTGCATAAGATCCCAGCACATAGCTGCAAAGACATTCTTATGAACCATGAGATCCAAACAAGGATAATTTTTGGGATCTGGAGAAGGAACGTACCAATCGTTGGGGGAGGCATCGACTGCGCGCTCGAAGTAGGATTCGGCCCTTTCGCCATCTCTATGCGTCTCCCAAATCAGCTTCCCGTAGAGCGATAGCGCCTGGCTATCGCTAGGGCTCGCCAGGATCGCCCTTCCGTAGCATGCTTCCGCACCTTTCGCATCGCCCTCCACCTTGAGAAGAAAGGAAATTTTTATTCCTTGCTGCCTGTGAAAGAAATGCGTTATCATCCATTCTCACTCACCTCGTGTAGGAATCTTCCGTAGTTGGTCAATAGGAGCGGGTTCGAGGGATCGGATTGCAACATCCGTTGGTAGTAATTAGCGATCCTTCTGTTGTTGTTCTGATCATCGCCATCCCCATCACCTTTTCCTCCGCTGACCTTCCTCCCCTTGCCAGTGCCACCGCCGGAGTACTCAACCTGATCCGCTACCTCCACCTGCTGCGGCCTCTGCGGCACCGCCACACCAAGATCGCACCACTTCACCTCCTCATTCTCCACATCCTCCGCCACCTTTTGCCGGAACGGGGATCTGAGTCCAGCCTGAGGAGAGCGGTTAGACGTGACGAGATCGGCTTCCGACCTAACTCGCCGGAGGCGTCCAAACCTCTCGCCCTCTGTTTCAAGGCGGAGCAAGGTCGCGCAGTGGGATCGCGGAGACAGCAAGGTGCTCCGGCTCCGCCGGAAGTACGAGGTTCCGGAACCTGAATCGTGCACTCCGTCGGTGGGAGACATCCTCGGGGAGGCGAGGAACGAGGGCGAGCGGATTAGGATCGAGGATCTCATGACCGATTCGTAGTGATGCGAGCTCTTTGGGTATTTCGACGAATGGACGACTCAGTTTTTCTCAATAAATCCTTATAGAGAAGTAGGCTTCCATATATAGTAGCAGGCATGACGCCGTTACCGCTTGGATGGTGGTTCACGTGAAACGTCAAAGAGTAACGGCGGATGGAGTGCCGACACGCACGGTGGCCGCACGTGATGGGCAGACGGTGCGCGCTTTTGGTGGTATACGTGGAGCTAGACGACAGGTGCGGTGGGCACGGGCGCACCCTCGAAGAACGGCGCAGAACAAGCCACTTGGACACAGTTCGTTTTATTTTCGGTATTTTACCATTGCGAATTAGACTAATTCTTTCTAGATTGTATCTCACCCAAGGTTTTAAATATAGAAATTTTGAACTTTATTTAGTGAATTAACACCTTTGCTTGTTCAATTTAGTCATTAAAAATAAAAGCTGAACAAACTGCATTTAATAAAAATAAATAAATAGATGAGCTACGTTTGTTTCAGTTTGTTCTATATTTATACCTCAAAACACTCTAGTTGTGCCACATATGGTCCACCATTTAAGTTAATTAGGGTAGATTGATGGACCAATTAATTTAACTTGCTATCTAATTTGATTCAAAATCTTAACTTTTTTATCAGCATGAGATTGATATTATGTTTTATTTGCGAGTAAGATTATGGTTCGAGCGAGTTGTTTTTAGATGAAAATTTTCTAATTCTAACATATATGTCGATCTTGTCCGCTTACTTATAAATTGGTGCTAAGATTCATGAACTCACGTTACCAATAAAGTTCCAAACGTACAAGAGACGTGGGGTGGCAAATAAGCGCTTACAATTAAATTTTAATTAATTCTACAAATAAGTTGAAAGAAGGATATGGTTCGATCAACTCATCTAAAAATTAATCAAATTGAATTGGATGATCATAAAGTTATCAACTCACATAACTTATTTATCACATGTAAGTTATATATAATAATAATATATTGGTCAAAATGTTTGTTGTTCTTATTACTATATAATAAATAATGAGTAATGAATATCCATTCCGATTAACCGAAACTAGTGCAACACTTAGGCAATTGATGCACTGAGCGGTCGGTTTGAGTCCATGTGGATGCTCATTTGTTTCCGACTTTGCACATGGCAAACAAGAACCAAAGGTTACGCCATACTATGTGCTTTCCTTGTATAAGAGGAATAACATCAATGAAGCATTACGTACAAAAGAAATGAGCCACATGTGCAAAGTTTTTTTTTTTTCTCCTATTTGTACCGGAATCAACGATTACAATAAAAGGAAAATTACTTGTCCTATATATTAATTAGATCGTTAATAGATTATGACAACTATGCACGGACTCAAGGTAGATGCAGAGGCGGCTACACATTCCGACGACGAGAATCTAGTGTGCACCAATGGCTAGACACCACGTCATCGACACCACGAGGGAACGAATTACTTGGGCAAACCTGGGCGGTCCATGAAGACGGCCATCACGTGTTACGTAATCCTGCGGATTGATTCTTCGAGCGGCACGCGTTGGACGCATGCCGCCAACGCGTGCCGGGGACACGCTGGCGGTGCACGAGTGAATAAAAGCGTAGGTGGGAGGCCCATCAAGGCATCAATTCATGGTCTACATCAGCGTCTCTTCCTCCTGCAACAGCAACCGTACTATCATCTCCACTTGCCCTGCACAAGCCTGAATGGAATAAAAATAATAATAATATTTTAATCCAATAAGTTTATAATAGGTCTAAGTTTTCATCATCATCATTGGATGAAATGATGAAAACTAATTATTCTGTTGCCTTCTTATATCTCAGCCTTGTTGTGGTTTCATTTGCCATGAACCATCCAATACAAAGAGATTCATGTATGCTCTAATAGTTAGCTCTCGCCAAGATATCATAATTTTATATGCGCCGACAAAGAACTCCAGGCGAGAAAATAACACCGCTATGGTCTTAATCTATGTTCCCAAACACATCATTTTCAAAAATCACCAAATATGAAATGTCTATTAAGTGTGCCGATCAGGTGCATGATTATGATGGCCCTTGCTTGCCTTGGTTAACTGTATTGGACTTATTTAAATGTAGAGGTACAACAAAATCATTCTTCGAACTTTCTTTTCTTCATACTAATCACAGTGTTAGAGAGCGGCCAAAAGTGTGACTATCAAATTAATTGAAAGACAACATTTACGAGTAAAAATACTCAATCATGATAAGTAGAGATGTAAGAAGCGTCCAAATTAGATAAGATTAGTAGGACATACCAAGGAGGCGAGCAGCATCGTGCACAACAGTCAACAGGTCATTCTTGCGTAATTTTTTAATATCAGCCAACGGAAAACACAAGTAGCTAGCCAAAACATGGAAATCATGAGGCGCTCTCAATCATTTTGCACAATATTGCGGCTAAAAAAAGGACAAACATGATGGCCTATAAAAATACAAACCTACAAATGAGATAAGATTTATAGGACATACCGCAGCAACATCCGGGAGAAGCTGCCAGATTCAAGTAGGATGCAAGGAAAGGCTCATCCTTGCCCAAATATTGTCATTATTGAAACAGAAGCAGCGATCAATCTGGTATTCCATTGTAGCAGCAACATCAGCATCAGCAGCAAATTAACCACGCAGTCTATTGGCAGTGAATCTTATATTTGTGCATGCATCATTCATTAGAAATCCCTTGTAAAAACAACAAAGATCTGCCTACTGCCTAATGCCTATGCATTTGAGAAAGAGTTTGGTCTATCCTGATCTATACTTCAATTTCTGCGGAGTACCAAAACATTCCTTGCTCAACTGGAAAGAAACCAAACGTATAAGAAAGTAGGAAACAGTTTATATCAGGGAAAAGGAAGTGGTATCAGGATCCAAAAAAATACCTTGGCTTTGGAAGATAAATCTTGAGCAGAAGAATTGCATATCTCAAAGAAAGAGATTTGGTAATCTGAAACTTATTGTGTACGACTTGCCGTGCCTTCAATGTCTATGTTCCAAGATATGAATGGGTTATTAACTGTCATGGACCTGTTTCTACAACTACTATACCTTTCTAAATTCATGCCAGATTGCCCGTTGATAGAAGCTAAATTCATAGTATCACACATGTAAGATAGAACTAATACTTTTATTAGACAAACCAATTAAAATAAACATAGATCATTAAAGAAACACGGATCTATAAACACCATTCAAGATATAAGAAACCCACAGCTCCCTCGTCAAATCAACAATAGTAAAAGACTACAAAGATAATAAGACATAACTATCACTGAAGGCAGCAAAACAGATGAAATAACGAGATACTCCAATAGACGCTGAAAACAATAAAGCGCCATTTGCAAGAGCACCGAAGCGGCAATTTGTGACGCACAATTATCTCCAGTCATACACACCAAAATAAACGAAGAATGAACCTGAAGCATACTCATCAAATTTCAGATCACGTTGGCAATTAGTGGTAAAGATCAGCTATCCAATTAATGTTTTAATCGTTAATCGAACACTTAACAGAATGATTTGCAGAGAATAGTGCAAAAACAAGCAACTACGACACAAGTGAATCATCGGTAGCCGAAAAGGAAATGAGATGGATATTCTAAAGTGCACAAGTTGATCAACCTGAATAACCATAGCTTCAGAAAAATAAAATAAATTTCTCAAAAGCAAGCATAAGTATCAAGAAATGAGATGGATATTCTAAAGTGCACAAGTTGATCAACCTGAATAACCATAGCTTCAGAAAAATAAAATAAATTTCTCAAAAGCAAGCACAAGTATCAACTTCTGAGATTTCTTCGCAAAAACCTACCACTTTTCGTAGCAACTAACACTGTTCAATTTATGTGTTCTCGCTTAATTATGATGTTCTTTATGGAAAAGAAATGAAAAAAATATACATATTTGCGATACAAGTGCGCATCTGAACAAGGAATAAGCAAGTAGAATGCTTTTTCAAGATATTTAATACAACCAGAAATCAATAGCTTCACTTGGTAAGGAGTTGCAACTTAAGGGCATCGATCAATAAGCATCTATAAGCCTATACACTAAAAGTGACGGCTACGACGCTTGAAAGTTTGAACTTCTTAGCTTTCTTGGAATTCAGTGGGTGGAACAGGATCTCTGTACTTGGCTTCACTGCAGCCTCCTTCCATTCAATTGATGAAGTACCTTCGCTTCTGTAATCACGGGGGTAATATAGTACCTGGAGTCTTGATCTACCTGCATTTACATTGGAATCATAATTGAAATAAGAACTTGAAGTACGACACCAATAACCTTAACCATTCATGAATCAAATTGTCTACAAACCAATCATGCATATGGTTATAGACCACAAATGAAGGTGATAATTGATAATGATGGTATACAAATAATGAATATACCACATACATCATGTTACCAATACCTAAATCTGGTCAGATAATTGAGCTATAGTATTTCATAAAAGAATACCCGTATCTTAATTAGACACAGTTAACATGTAAATTGTATATCCATGTGACAGGTGGTATGCAATGAATCTGATGTTAAATGATGCCCACTGACTCAGCCAAGACGCTATTTTATGTCACAATTTTCCTAAACTTATGAAGAAAACTGTTTTCATGTACTAGTCTTAAATATAAATAAGGCACCTCGTAAGTGCACTAGTATTGACACTATCAATGTTGATCCATAAACCTACAAAACAGGCAGAGTATTTCAAATCAAATTCATTACTAACCAGTAACACGTTTGGCTGTATTGCCTCATTGCCGAGAGATAATTACCTTTCAATTTTGGGACACTACCAAATTTGTTATTTAATGTCTTGTGATTCAAAACATTGCCAATAAATCAGTGTTATCAACAGCGGATTGCGGAAAATAGCGAAAAGCTAAAAATCAGCAATATGATATAGCGGATTACGTTGCAGTCAAATAGCGGAAGTCACGTGACGTTTAAAATATATATTATATACATAAAAAATTAAGTATAACATTTGAAATATATGTTATATACCTAATAAATTAAGCTACATAAAAATAAAATAAATTATATAAAGAAAGATCCCTTAGTACTAACTCAATCCAAGTCATAATTTTAATTTCTAAAACTTAAAAACATTATAATGTGGTCATATCCGCTATAGTGGTGCTATAACGTTTCATAGTGGATTACTGAAAAACCGCTATGGAAAAACGCTATAGCGCCGCTATTACGGCTATTTAACAATACTGCAATAAATTAGACAAGATAGTCTAGAAATTACCTAAACCCAACATACTGGGCTTTTGGACAATGAACCGACCAATTTTTGATCTCTTCACATTTCTTAGAGCTAGCATGTCATCTTGATTTGCCTTGAACTCCACAAACTCCCCAAGAATATTTCTGTCACCTTTAAGTTCCAAACTGCAAAATAGATGGCATAAAAAAATTAATAGATTTTCCTCCCAAAGAAGCATTTTAACATATGGATCTAAAATAGGATGAAAAGTAACTGGGACGTCATAGCTATAAGTTTTTAGTACAAACAAAACCGGTTATAATTTTATAGTAAACCTAGACGTAACCATGTGGAGCAGATATACTACATACAATTACCCCTATATTTCCAGCATGTCAGAAAATAAAACAACCATCTAAGAGCATGAAGAATACCAATAAGCTAAAAGTGACAATAACAGGTAACAATAACAAATTGTACATAATGTTGTATATCCAACTCATGTAAAAGTGCAGTTATGTCAGTGATAAAGGAAGAAATAGAAAATATGAAAGTAAAAAGTGAAGATGATTTAACCAATAGATGCACTTCAATTAAATAGTATCTTTTAATGTCATGGGCATAGCTTTACTGCTTGCCGGTGTAACCTACTTTAAAAGTTGTGACATTGACAACTGTCAAAAAGGAAAAAACACATTGTGGTCAAATTGTCACCCAATCCATAAGACTACAACTTATGGCATGGTTTCTTGGTATAAAGAAAATGCTAAAAGCCATGAACAGTCTAGCGCAGTGCACTAATCACATAGCAAGAAAACACATCACATAACAAAGAGAACAATATTGAATAAGTTAAGCATTCTTTACTCAGAAAAATAGAAAGAGATACATAGCCAAGGCAACTATAAGATTACTCACCAGCAGTGTACACACGCACCTCAGTCACTTGCCCACTTCACTATGTTATTTTGTCAAAAAGGTTTGCATTGTCTCTTACAAAATTTTCTCTCATAATTTTCTCATACTCGAATAAATTCCATTTTATCTTTTAAAATTTTTAAGTCTCTTACATTCTCATACTCTCTTAAGAAGCTGAGCAGGCTCAAAGTTTAAGACTATCAAAAGCTTAGAGGAACGCCCCTTTCTCATCTAGGTATGTCTGAAATTTTCAAAAGATTTTTTTTGAAATTCATCTCTTAGTTGTTTATTTTTCTATTTAGTGCTAAATCTAAATATATACATGTTATTCTTTTCTTATAACTTTTTTTACTTTTTAAACATAATGGAAGAATTTAATAATGAATGAGTTTTTGTCATGGGAAGTACAATCTGAACTTATGAGATTAAATAATTAGAATGATGTTTCTAAGCAACAAAAGAATTCCCAGTATCTAACTGTACCAATATCAACAGAATCCTGAGAAAATCCATGCTCAATATGATATATAAGTCAATCCTTTAGTGTCACAAATTTAATCAAATTTGTACAAAGACTCAAGAGAAGGGTCAATATTATATATAAGTTAATCCTAATGAGATCTCACAGCGGCTAAATTGTTTACTAAACTTTTTAATATGCAATCACAATGTCATAATTTTATCTTTCAAGTATTATAAGTAAAATGATATATAAGTTTTTTTACAGTGAGTATATATAATTCGTGGACAAACTTGTTATTTAAGAAAATGATTGCAATAACCTTACATTTCATCATCTAATCAACTAGTATTGCAAGTAAAAACTGCATATGCATAATTGCAGTATTCGAATTTGCTTGCAAATAGCACCCGCAAGTATTTCCAATTGCAGGCAATCAAATGCTCTCTTTGATTCATTTTCACGGGTTTCAACTAGACTGAGCCAAAACTAATGAATAATAAATATGCATCATATTTTAACTCAAATCAACTCAAAATTAGCCACTTTAATGTATAGTGAACAAAACAAGATTAGCAGTTACAATTTCAGTTCATTTCCACAAGAATAGTATTTAAGAGTAATACCTAGAAAATATTTTAAATTACTTTCCTCTCTACCACTTTAAATCTCTTCTTCAGTCCTTACTTCCTGATGAGAAATACACACGAAGGCATGTGACTAGCAAATCATTCTAAAAATAGAGTAAACTTAATACAATGTCATCACATTGCTTTCATTTACCCAAACTAAAAGGCTTGTATGATGTAACACATGCAATCATTTCAAGGTTTGATCAACCTTAATGACTATTGTTGCGGTTCACAGGAATGTGAGGAGCTATGCTCCTCTTTAATCATCTTCTTATTTATCCTCCTTTGTCAATAGTTATAGCAAAGTTTTGAGGGATAAGAGAAGGTAAGAAGGAGATGAGCATGGGATTGATGCAAGTTCTTTTCCTTCCGCTCTTGCATGCTTCTTTTTACTTTCATTTATCGAAACTAAAAGGCTTGTATGATGTAACACATGCAATCATTTCAAGGTTTGATCAACCTTAGTGACTATTGTTGCGGTTCACAGGAATGTGAGGAGCTATGCTCCTCTTTAATCATCTTCTTGTTTATCCTCCTTTGCCAATGGTTATAGAAAAGTTTTGATGGATAAGAGAAGGTAAGAAGGAGATGAGCAAGAGTTAGAGCATGGGATTGATGCAAGTTCTTTTCCTTCCGTTCTTGCATGCTTCTTTTGACTTGCAATACTGGTAGATGATGAATTGTTAGATACATAATAAATTATATATATAAAAAAATTAATTAGTATACTGATCTAATATTTTGTATATTATTTCAATTGCGTTAATAAATAAATTTGTTGGTTGTTTACGTGTTATTATATTAAGATTTTATATTATGCAAAAAGAAAGAAGCCACCGTTTAAGTTAATGTGCAAAAATATGCTACCATGCTAATGTGAACATAATTTAGCTTTCTCATTAGTATATATAATATATATGCACATGTACATATATACCTATATGTATGTATTTATGTATATGCATATAAATCTATGGAAAAGATGAATACAGTTTAAAATTGAAACACAGCAACACTTATATATTAAGTTAATTTGTAGTTAACCTTATACAACGTGGTATGTTAAGTTAGCATATTAATTATCAAAAGATTATTTATCTATTTATCTATTTATTTTATATTTTAATTATGATTACCTTTATTTGTAATAGTAAGTATTTAATATATAATTAATACATTATGAAACTAAAATCAATAAAGTATCTTGTATCGGTATATCAAAATACTTGTCAATATATTGTTTTCATGCTAGTTCATTCAATACATTAGGTTATATATATTCTTTATTTTTTATAGGTTTACTTATATTGTTCAATAGTAATGTTACATTCTTACAACATGTATGCACATAAACATATATAACGTCTAGATTTCTTTTCCTATGCTGGTGAAATCATATTGTAGATCATGTTTATACATCTATTTTTGCATCTAGATACTGATAAACATATTGTACAACAACCTTGTCAAAGTGATACTACAATAACAACTAATGAATTCTAATGTTATGGAATATTTCAAACATGTATTATTAAGGTTGTGCCGTTATGGATCAGTATATTTGTGCTTGCCTCTAAAGTGATGTTTTAGTTTATTTTTGTCACATTAATGTTTTGTGAAAAATAAATATTTTATACGTTATGTATTAAATTTTCATTGAAATATAAATATTAAAACAAATATTTGATTTGAGGATTTAATGATAAAAATTTAATGGATTGTATTATTCAGATCCACTCAACTTCATATTTTATATGAGAAGTATTTTTTTTAGAAATTTTATGGCCAATTTGGTGAAAATCTATAACAAACTCTATCTGTAAAATAAAGATAAAACCATGGTTTAAACATGTCTACAAGCATGAGCTTTAGCTAAGATCAACAAAGGCTAGCACTCTGCAGCAATTTCAATAAACAAGCATGAGCAAATTCTTTTAGATTGATAAGAGCTTAAACTCAACAAGCTTGAAGATGGTAGGGTACAGAATGGTCAGCTCATTTACAATTCATATTTTGTTCTCCTAATCTTTTGTGTGTATGAAGTAACAACACTAGCATTACTTTGAAAGAAACACAAAGGAGAAAGAATGTTATGAGAAATGAGAATTTACCGGTCCCACATTGGTGATGTGTTCAGGATATGCTGAACCTTCTCATTGAATCCATCATGTATGCCAACTGCTCCTTTAATCCAGTTAGAAAATCCACCACTCGGCTTAAGCTCTTTCCATTTTTCAAAAGATATCACTTCCAATTGGGAAGAAATAGAATAGGCAGGTCTGAAACAGTGATGCAAGGCACATAAGTAATGAGATAATGAAAAATTGACCACTTTATAGTCATTTTTAGCAATACTAGCGTGAAAATTGCAATCCAACTAAAGTTCATAAAACAATTTAAAAAAAAACATTTATCTCAAAATTCTAAACAGAAAAAATATGTTCCAACCACACCTGCAGTTAAAATGAGGAAGAATTACACGGCCAATAATGCATCCTTTAGGCAAAGTCGCCCCTCTTTGCACCAAGTATGATTCAAGAACTTCTGTTTGTCTGCCAACTTCAATCACCTGAACACCATGATAGCTATCTATTAAAAGACAAGGAAATGGTGTAATAGAAAACAAGTATAACAAAGTAATAAGAACTATGAAGTATGTCTTCAATTAGCATCACAAAGAAAAGTCAGTCAATATGTTAGGTATAATGGTTAACTGAAGCATATATCATTTAGACCGCTGAAGTTCACAAGTTTGTTTAACTAATAGATACCTAAATAATGATAGAACAGTATTCAGATGTAATCTACGTTATACTGAGCTCATATAGTACAATAAAATGTTCTGCACAAGTGTATTTCGATAATGGAGAGTTGATGAAATTAAGTGTCTACGTATTGCTAGTCCTTAAATATACACCAAAAGGATCAAATCTCCAGGTTAATTACAGGATCCGGATGAGTTTGAGGCTTGTGCTTCTGGTCACCAGAACAGACCCAGTTTCCATCGCCACCAACCTCCACAAAACCAGAAAAGTTTCGAACTGCCACCACCATGATCTCCCTGAAACATATTCCAGCAATTTCTTTACTCCACACCAAAATGATCCAAAACAAAGATTTCTCGATATAATAAAGAGAAATAGGAAGACTTTCCGTAAATAGCTTCAAATTTTGTTGTTTATTAGACGTCATGAATAGCATAAGATGCAGAAAAAATTAACAGTTCTCACAGCAAGCGCGTTAATAATAGCTACATAGCGAACAAATATATAAAGCCAAACTCTTTTTTGGCTTGGCAAGACGTTAACTTTCAAGTGAGTAACGGTAGAGTAGTCGATCAAAAGCAGACCTCTTCGTGAGGAGAACAATATCTATATGTTGTCGAGTGCCGGCATCGGCGTCGGGAATCCGAAGCCCAACGAACGCCTTACCGCCATAGAGCTTCTCCAACCTGCAAAACCCGCATCACACGGCAGAAAGAATGATCAGATTCCAGCAATCAGAGCAACTCCACGGATAGTTAGGGTTTCGAAGAACTAGAAAGGGATCCAGCATGCCTGTTGGCGACGGAGAAGCTGGCTTCGGAATCGGAGCTATCGACGTCCGGGAAGTCGTCGCCGCAGCCGAACAGTCGGCGGATGACCTTGAACAACACCAGGCCGCAGAGGATCTCCAGCCACATGGCGATGCCGATGCGATCTTTGGCGACTCGAATTCGATTTGTTTGAGATGCAGGGGGTTTGTGTTGAAGGGTAGTTGCTCCTCCTTTTAGCTCTCTTCCCCAAAATAAAATGGTAAAGTTCACACGCGCCCTCTTTATATGGAGGCCCAGTATTCGCATTTTATTTGATACTTGCCCACGAAGTCCCATTGAAAAAATAATATAAAAAATAATTAAATAAAATTCTATATAAAATTAAAAACAGTAATTAAATAAATAAAATATTATAAATTATAAGAAAAAATTAAGTTAGATAATGATATTTATTATAAATATTTTTTATTTAAATATATAATAATATAACAAATAATTTATTATTTAACAATATATGGCCACTCTAAACTAATAATTATAAAAAGATTTTTATGTATTAATAATATATTCTTTTTAATAATAATAAAAATCAAAAAATTTATAAATAATTTATCTATTTTCGATTTAAAAATAATAATTTAAAAAATATATTTATTGGGTTTCATTTAATTTAAAAGAAAAAAAAAACCAATTTTGAATTTTCAAAAATAAAAAAAAATATAATTTATCTTTTTCTCTTTTAATCGAGTACTTATTTTTTAAAATTATGCTTAAACCAATTCCGATTTTAATTTATCTGGAATAGGAATCAGAATTGGAAATTGAAATCTGAATTCAGAATTGAAAATAATTTATTAGAATTGGTGTGGGTCATTTTTTATTACATTTTAATTTACATTGAAATATTAAAAACAAAGTGTGAGCATTTTAAATTCATCTTATAAATTATAAAGTTTTTGTTTTAGTAGTTCTAATTTCCAATGAACACAAGCATTTATTGTTAATTATCCTTAAGGAGCTTAGGGCACCTTTGATTAAAAGATCTATAATATATAACAAAGTGAAGACAAAATGATTGAAAGAATATAATTTATAACTTCGTGTCATAACACGGATTACAATTTGATACAATAGTACATCATCTGACATAAGCTATGGAGAAAATTTTGAGTTGTACTGTAACAACGTTGAGGAACTACGCCCCGATACGAAGTATCGACGTACGCATCTCCCAAACAACGTCATCAACAACACGCGTCAAGAATTTATCGTCCATGATTATGTTTGAGTTAATTGGATAAGTTGAGTGCATGGATTGGGTGAACAAGCCATGAGGCCAAATGTTCGAAGTTCGGGGTGAATGGGCCGATGGGCCAAACATTCAGCATTTAGATTAACGAGCCGATGAGCCAAACATTCAAAATTGATTGAACGGGTCGTGAAACCAAACTTTCAAAATTTGGGTAGAGTTGGTGAATGAGCCGATGGGCCAAGCGTTCGAAATTGAGTGAACGGGTCGTGGGACCAAACATTCAAAATTGGGTGAATGAGTCGTGGGGCCAAACATTTAGAATTTGGGTGAACGAGCCAATAGGCCAAGTGTTCAAAGTTTGGATGAACGGGTCATGAGACCAAACGTTCAAAATTTGAGTTGAATAAACCGGCTGATAGGCCAAGTGTTTAAAATTTAGTTGAGTTGGCGAACGAGCCGATAGACCAAACGTTCAGAATTTGGTGGATTCATAGATCTGCTTAGATCCAAGTCTCTAATCAAAAATCTGAGATCATATTTACAAAGATCTAACTCAATTTGGTAAGAGTCAATGTTTGAATCATCTTAAGAGCCATCCGATTGGCTAAGATCCGAGTGAATTAATTTCAACCATTGAAAGCGTGATTCATAGATCTGCTTTGATCCAGATCCTTGATCAAAAAGTTGAGGGCGGATTTGGAAGGATCTGGTCCATATTTATAAGGATCGAGATTTGGATTATTTTAAAAGCTATGTGATTGGCTGAGATCTGTACAAATCAATATTAGCCGTTGAAATTTTTATTTGTAGATCTGCTCTGATCTGGATCTCTGATTGAAAATCCGAAGGCGGATCTGGAAAGATCTAATTCAGATGAGTAAGGATCAATACTCGGATCATTTTGAGAGCTATCCGATTGGCTGAGATTTGTGCAAATCAATCATAGCCGTTGAAAATTTGATTCACAGATCTGCTCTGATCTGGATTTCGGACTGAAAATATGAAAGTGGATTTGGACAGATCTGACCCAAATGAGTAAGAATCAACATTTGGATCACTTTGGATGTCATCTGATTGGCTGACATTTAGATGAATTAATTTCAGCCGTTGATGTTTCGATTCATAGATCTGCTATGATCCAAGTCTCTGATCGAAAATCCAAGGGTGGATCTAGATAGATCTGATCTAATTGAGTAATGATCAACATTTGAATCGCATCGGAAGCCCTCTGATTGGTATTGATTTTTTGTGAGTTGTATCAATCGTTGATATTTCAATTCGTCGATGTGCTATGATCCAGAGCTTTGATCGAAAATCCAAGGGTAGATATGATCCAAATTGAGTAGAGATCAACATTTGGATCGCATCGGAGCCTTATGATTGGCTTTGATTTTTGTGAGTTATGTCAACCGTTGATATTTTAATTTGTCAATCTACAATGATCCAGAGCTCTCATAAAAAAAACTAGGGGTGAATCTGGATAGATTTGATCTAATTGAGTAGGAATCAACATTTGGATCATATCAGAAGTTGTCTAATTGGGTGAGATTCAAGTAAATTAATTTCAGCCATTGATTACATTCGAATCTTGGATAAACAGATTTTTAGATTGTTTTAATTAAAACCTTTGATTCTTGGGTGATTAAACATGATCTGTTAGTTCGAAGATTAATCCAGGCCGCTTGATTCTAAATGATTAAATTTAAGCCATCAATGTTAAGTTTAATCCAGTTCATTAGATCCTGGGTGATTAAATCTGAGTCGTCAATGTGAAGTTTAATCCAATCTGTTGGATCCTGAGTGATTAAATCGGAGTCGTCAAGTTCACTATGATCAAAACTGAGCCGTTATCTTTAGATTTTACTCGAACCGTTGGATCAAATCTCGGATCAAATTGGATCGTTGGATCCCGTAATTGATTTTTGTTCTTCTGATGGAAACGAACGAGTTCGTTCTTCCGCCGCCCGCCATCGTTTGCTAGCGTTCGGTGGCTCTGGCCGACGACCACTCCATCTAGCCGGACCTGTGGCCGCCGGCCGGCAGTGAGTCGACGCCTCCGAACTGCATATGAGTGATTTTTGTCCGAACAGAGATGAAAATAGGGTTTCCGGAAAAGCTCTCGATTCCGGCGATCCATGAGTCGGATGGACAGATCCTCGTGAGCACGGGTTCGCATGTAAGAATAGAAGGCGTGGCCCGAGTTTCAGTTTGATCAGACGACTGGATGGTGTATTCTTCGCGCAGAACTTAGCAGTGTCGGTAGGGAAAGAAAACAGGGGTCGCCGGAAAGAATCTTTCGATTCCGGCGATCTAGCCGTTAGATGGCCGGATCCTTCCGCCCGTCGGTTTGCATGCTCGAGGAGAAGGTGTGGACGAAGTTTCAGCTTGATCAGACCGCCGGATGTTGGATGCGACGAGGAGAACTCGAAGGTATGCAAAGCTCGGCAGCAAGTTCTTTGGCAAGGCTTGGCGGCGGCGCGCTTCTGTCCTGGCGTTGAGCTCGGCGACGACTTTAGTTCAGCGAGCATTTGAGCGGCAGATGCGCAGAAGCCTTCCAATGTTCTGGCAATGGATTTGGCGGAAGATTTCCAGCGATAGCTGTTTGGCGATAGGCTCGGCGAGGCTTGGGGCAAACCCGGAAGATGAGTTCGGCGAGCTTCGTCAATGATTTGTTTGGCGACTCAGCCAATGGTGGATTCAGAGTTCTCGAGGCGGCGAGTTCTGGAAGATGGAATTTGTGGCCAAGAACAAACTTTGGCACGGACATCTTATCTGGCGACGCTCGCATAGCTCGTTCTGGAGGCGATGAGTTCTGGAAGATGGAGTTTGGAGAACAGAGTTTCAGACGAGACTCTTGTCGTCTTCTTCGGTGACGGTCGAAAGGGTTAGGCGCCGGTGAGCAGAAATCTCGGCGGCGGAAAGAAAGCTTTCGCCGATGATTTTTTTTTTGAGTCGACGAAGTTGGAAGTGATGCCGGGGGTGAGTTTGTTGGAGATACGGGAACTCCATTGGCAATTTCTGGGCGGCAACGATTTCAGCCATCATGCCTCTCGACGATCAGAAATTTCTTCACCAAATTTTCTTCACCAGTTTGATCAGAGGAGAGATTCATCTTCGGCCCCACTCTATAGAGGATTGTGCCAAAGCCGAGATTTCGTCACCTGTATATGGATAAGATGGCTAATTGTTTGAAGGAGAAGAAGAAGGCGTGATATCTTCTTCATCAAATTTTCTTTTGCAGATCTTTCAAGCGGCTTTTTTGTTTTCTTGAGTATGTATGAAGCCATTTTTTGTTTGAATGATAGTACAGAGAGTTTTAGATATATCTTCTTCAAGCGGCTTTTTATAATTTTTTTCATTGTTATTTTTGGCAGAGGCATGTTACCAGTTTCTCTATATTTTATTATATATTTCTTTTCACTTTCCAATGCTCCCTCGGTCTTTTATTTTTTTATTATTTTTTTTTGTCTTCTACGATGTGCATCATGGCTCCTATTTTATTAATTTTATAATTTTATTTTATTTTTCAACAATAGATGAGTTTTACTGTGAAAAGCTGCCCACTATTTTTTTTCTTCACCCAAAATATTTTTTTTTATTATTTTTTAATCACGTTAAAAGGCTTCTGACGATTTTTTTTTATTTACAGTCATGTTCGCATGTCATTACATATTTATTTATTTATTTTATTTTTATTTTTTTGTACACGGTTGTATATTATTTCAAACATAGCATGGAGCTAAAATCAAATTTTGTTCCCTCTCGTATGTTTAGAGTAGCCTTAGGATATTTTTGATTTTAATGTAGTTCGCAATTTTTTTTAATTATTATTATTTTTTTTATATCTCCATGCTGCAGCACTATGGTGACCAACATATAAGGATGCTCGAGACAAATAAGAAAAAGTAAATTAATTAATAATTAATTAATCAATTAATAATTAATTTTTTTTTTTTGCCGTCAACAATTGGAAACAACGAATTGGAATTGAAATGGAATTGGAAATTCAAATCTGGAATCGGAATTGAAATGACATTAATTGGAATTAGAAGCAACAGAATTAGAATTGAAAGCGCTGAAGCCTCTGCGCCTGCCCACGCCACCTACAGGGGGAGTCCTCAAGGCCGAGCAGCCGGGAGAAAAATGCCTGGTCAATAACGGTCAAAGAGAATAAGTAGCCTTTAAATGCCTTTGGTGTCAAACATTTTTTGCTTCGTTGACCGGCGCCCTACACAACCGGCTGCTCCGCCTACAACGCCAAATACAGCCATAATTATATGTAGAATTGCACAAGTTATACTGCTATATAATTGCATACTTGATGTCACGCTCTGGTCGGATCGACCTAAAAACAGCGCCTAATGGTTGTCTTAGGGCCATCCGGCGGAACACCGGATGTGTGAACTCCCTAGGGTTTCCGTCCAAATTTTTTTCCCAAATCAGAAAAGTCTCAAAAACCCTAAATTCCCAAACACCTCTTCTGGTCAACTCAATTTTGACCAGTCAATGCCATCGCGCCGCACTGAAATTTCGAAATCGAATTTCAAATTCTCGCTGACGTCACGCGAGAGCTGTGCAGCCCAAAGCCAATTGGGCTAATCCGATGCAGCCCAAAGCCAATTGGGCCTGACCCAAGCCCAAATCCAAACCCACAAAACACAGCCCGGTCAACATCCCAATTCGGGACAATGACCAAATCGGGGCGCGTGGACGCGAGAGCTGTGCACGCGGCTTCTTCACGCCTTGCAGCGGCGTCATCACCAAAGGACGCGGGCGGGCAACGTGACAACAGCTCGGCGGAAGAAGCGGACGACGCGAGATCTTCGGCAACAGGCGTGGCGGCGTGGTCCACGCGAACGAGCAAAGCGGATGAGCTCTTCCTACATATGCTCGACCAGGCGGACGTGATCGGGGAGGAGCGGGCGCTGAGGAGCGAGAGCCAGAGGGCAATAGGTCGCTACCTCCGGCGACGGCGAGGGCGTCGTCGTCCTTCTAGAGCGGAGGCTCTGATGGGCAAAGAATCCGGTGCCAGAGGGCGTCGGCGAGAGAATTCTTGAGAGATTTGTAGCCGCGACCAGAGGGTCGACGGCGAGGTTGGGATCGAGGGTACTGGCGACAGAGGTTGTCGGAATAAAAGGGAAGGCTTGTAATTTCTTTCCAGGTGAATAAAGGATTCTTCCTCCCTTCCTTCGTCCCCTGATTTGTGCGATATCGGCGGCGTCTCCAGCAACGTACTCGGCGGCGACGTCCTTGAGGGTTCCCGGCGGCGGGCGACCTCCGGACGACGACTTCCGATCGGAGACGAGTCTGAGACGCAGGCGGCGTCTTTCCCTCCGGTGAGCGGCGAGCGAACGCAGGTGTGCCTCCGCACAGAGGAAGACGACGGAGCGAACGTTCGAACGAGTGGCGTTCGAAATGAGGTAAAAGTCAACACATAAGGTGGTCAACGAAATCGATTTGGCGAAATCGATTTCGGCTGACGCAAGCAGACGTCAGCGGGCGGAAGTCAAAATTGGCAGCGTGATTTCGAATTCTCAAGCGGCAAACGAAATCGGAGGGTGACGTCAGTAGTCGAGCGGCTGACATTAGCAAGGGCGATTAAATCAACTGAGCGGCGTTGATGGCAATTGGGTTGACTGGTCAAAATCGTTGACCAGTGAGGTATTTTTTGAATTACGGTTTGATTTCAGATTTCCCAAATTAGGGTTAGGGTTTTCTGAGCGAACTGTATTTTGGGGATAATTATTATTCGGGAAGTTAGGGTTTTCAATTTTGGGTCAGAAACCCTAAAGAGCGCACGTTTTGGTGTTCCGCCGGACAACCCTGAGACAGCGGATAAGCGCTGTTTTTAGGCCGATCCGACCAGGGTGTGACAACAAGTATCAGAGCAGGTTTTGACCAAGCATAGAGATGCGAGGTTCAGCTGAGTTTAGTGGAGATGGTGCAGCAAAATTACTGTGGGCCCATAACCCACAGGTCCAAGATTATCCTTGACAAAGTTTGTTAATGCAGGTTGTTGTAAGCACGATGATCCAGTGCGTTAGACCGTGAACTCAACGATTGCAGGTTGAGCGGAGCATCTGGGGAGATGCGTTATGGACGTGACCCTGCTCGTGTTGAGTTGGGCGGAGCACTATGGCGTGAGATGGCTGGGACACAGGAGGTCAGGCAAAGTACTAGAGGGTACGATAGTATGTGGCCTGGTTGTGTCAAGTCAACGGTGTGCCAATTCCATGCAATGTGGTGCAGCAAACATTCATCATCAAACTGGAGATAGGAGATGGAGGATTCGAACATTGGAGAGCCAGTGTTCAACCCGTATCGAACATCGAGGGCGATGTTCAAATCAGGTGGGGGAGAATGGTTATGCCTGGGTTAATCCGGTTCAGCCCAAAGCCAATTGGGCCTGACCCAAGCCAAATCCAAACCCACAAAACACAGCCCGGTCAACATCCCAATTCGGGACAATGACCAAATCGGGGCGCGTGGACGCGAGAGTTGTGCACGCGGCTTCTTCACGCCTTGCAGCGGCGTCATCACCAAAGGACGCGGGCGGGCAACGCGACAACAACTCGGCGGAAGAAGCGGACGACGCGAGATCTTCGGCAACAGGCGTGGCGGCGTGGTCCACGCGAACGAGCAAAGCGGATGAGCTCTTCCTACATATGCTCGACCAGGCGGACGTGATCGGGGAGGAGCGGGCGCTGAGGAGCGAGAGCCAGAGGGCAATAGGTCGCTACCTCCGGCGACGGCGAGGGCGTCGTCGTCCTTCTAGAGCGGAGGCTCTGATGGGCAAAGAATCCGGTGCCAGAGGGCGTCGGCGAGAGAATTCTTGAGAGATTTGTAGCCGCGACCAGAGGGTCGACGGCGAGGTTGGGATCGAGGGTACTGGCGACAGAGGTTGTCGGAATAAAAGGGAAGGCTTGTAATTTCTTTCCAGGTGAATAAAGGATTCTTCCTCCCTTCCTTCGTCCCCTGATTTGTGCGATATCGGCGGCGTCTCCAGCAACGTACTCGGCGGCGACGTCCTTGAGGGTTCCCGGCGGCGGGCGACCTCCGGACGACGACTTCCGATCGGAGACGAGTCTGAGACGCAGGCGGCATCTTTCCCTCCGGTGAGCGGCGAGCGAACGCAGGTGTGCCTCCGCACAGAGGAAGACGACGGAGCGAACGTTCGAACGAGTGGCGTTCGAAATGAGGTAAAAGTCAACACATAAGGTGGTCAACGAAATCGATTTGGCGAAATCGATTTCGGCTGACGCAAGCAGACGTCAGCGGGCGGAAGTCAAAATTGGCAGCGTGATTTCGAATTCTCAAGCGGCAAACGAAATCGGAGGGTGACGTCAGTAGTCGAGCGGCTGACATTAGCAATGGCGATTAAATCAACTGAGCGGCGTTGATGGCAATTGGGTTGACTGGTCAAAATCGTTGACCAGTGAGGTATTTTCAATTACGGTTTGATTTCGGATTTCCCAAATTAGGGTTAGGGTTTTCTGAGCGAACTGTATTTTGGGGATAATTATTGTTCGGGAAGTTAGAGTTTTCAATTTTTGGCCGAAAACCATGCCAAAACCCAAAATTTCTGAGCGTGAAATCACCCCCAAATTGAAAAGTCAAAACCCTAATTTCAAATTTACTTCTTGGTCAAACCCTAATTGACCAAGTCAACGCCAGAAATCGCCGTCAACGCCCGCCGCTCGTTGATTTAATTTTGCTGCTCACGTCAGCGTGATGTCAGCCACTCCAATCCGCTGCGCAAAACCGAGTTTTGCCCTGCTAACGTCACCTTGCGTCAGCGCCCCAAATTTTGATCGAAATCGAGCGTTGACCATCCGTTGCAGTTGATTCGCGTCGCCTTCGTCTTCGCTCGCGAGAACGATGCCGCCTGCGTTCGTTCTCGCCGGAGAAGAGCAAGCCGATAGGGAGGAGACGCCCTCGTCTCTCCCTCTACCTTCCGTCGCCGGCTGAAAGTCACCTGCCTACCGGAACTCGTCGCCGAAGCACCGAGAACACGCCGCCGAGACACAGAAATAGGGGAACGAAGATAGAGAGGTAAAGCTTGTTTATTCACCATAAAAGAAGCTACAAAACCCTCTCAACCGGCGACCCCCGTCGCCCGCCCCTGTCCCACTAGCTCCTCTCACCGGCGGCGCCCTCGCTGCCGGTTACAATCGCTCACCCGTTTACATGAATCACACCCGTCGGCGTCTCCCCCAGACGCTGGATACCACCGCTCACAACATCCCTAAGCTATTGGTGGCTGGAGGAGATGGTCGCCTTCTGCTTGATGATTGCTGGATGCCCTCTCCCTGTCGCCCGTCACACCTCTTAAAGGAGAGAGTTGCTGCCTTCCAGCCGCTTAAACCCGCTGCGACCGCGTTTGCCTTCCCTAAATCGGGAAGTCCGCGTTCGTGATCATCTCCCGCACTCGTCGACCACGTCGCCGACTCCCGCTTCTGTCGCCGTGTCCGATCCACTCGAAGAAGAAGTTGCCGCCGAGGATGCAGTGTTGCCGTCACCTGCTTCTGCATCTGTCGCATGCGGTGACGACGAAGCTAACATTGATTTCAGGTCAACATTACGTGTTCACCCGGAAGCTTTGCCTGCAGGTTGGGCTCCTTTCTAGCAAAGGAAACCTGGGCTTGGGCTGGCCAATGATCCAAGGCCTAACACTTGGGGCAAGTAGTCGACGTCCCTGCATATGTGTTCTCATGAAATGTAGTTGTTAGTCGCTGTTGTCGTCGACCGTTGGTTAAACAACAAAATAAGCGGTAATACTAATCATTCCAATACAATGAATATAGGTCAAGCTTTTGTGTGTACCATAGTTATTTCTATAATGAAATTTGTTCTATTTAGTGGCATGCTTGATTTCATAATCTCAGGTTTACCTAAGAGTATAATGAATCGATAAGTTTGCATATTTGTCCAAAATGATTGTGGCACATAATTCACAAATCCTCTCCTACCACAAACAAATTTATACTATTTTTATTCAAGTCTCCGCACTAATTAGTGGTATACTCCTGCTACTAATGTTAATAATGCCTTGCATTTTGTTCTGTTTTGAGCAATTGAGCACAATAACTATTTTGATTTATCTACATTGATAAATATCACTTGGTCTAGAGTTCGAATTTCAACAATAGCTATAGTTGGACCGTGGAGGCCATCTTCATTCAGATAATTGTTACTTTGCAGATATGGCAAGGGGGAAATTTTGATTAAGGGATAGTTGTGGATTATACATCTCTAACGAGTAAATCGCTCATAAAATCAACCCAAAACACAAATGGCATGTCATCTTTACTTGCTTTGTCTTCCGACGGGCTTGCAACCTCACGACTAAGCTAAGATCTTCCCAACAAATCCCATGCAGCAAACTGATGCTCTCCACGAGAAATGCTTTTGCAAAATCCTGTAATTGAACAGAATTTTAATCTTATCTATAGTCATTTTAATCAACAAAAACATACGGACAGTAATGCAGATATAAACTTTGCAATGACATACAAAACTCAAATTGTGTCCTCAAGTGATATTTTAACGAAAAAAAATATACATGCGATCACAACCACAGTATACATATCTAATATCTTGTTGAAACATTAGCATGAGTATCTGCAATGACAACCACAACATAAGTATCTTGTTGAATCAGTAAGAAAAGTATCTTCAATGACCACCACAATATACATATACTGTTGAATCAATAAGTCAAGTATCTGCAATCACAACCACAATATACATATCTGGTTGAATCATTATAAGTTTTTCTCCAACATCGATGCTTTTTTTACCATGAATGTTAATACATCAAACTACGTTATGTATGCTAAATGTTGTTTCCCTTTTCCAGTCTTTTCCTTGAGATCAAGAGCAGCATGACAATGATGGATCTCTACTGTTGCATAAACAAGAACTAAGAACCATACATGGTCCAATTTCTCAGCAGTTAGCTAGATCAAAACACTAGGTAACAATTAAGTTCAAGATAAGAGTTAGATCTATGAATGTTAGCATGCAAGAACATGGAACAAAAGTTAAAAACATTTTTCACGGTGCAAACCTCAATTACAATTGCAGGACAAATTCGGATTTAATTTCCAGAGGAAACAGGGCATAGCTGTTAAAATGCGTAGTTCCATAATTAGTGCAAAAGCTGTAAATTGAAACAATTACGGAAGCAAAAAAAAACATGTTGATTTACTCCTGTTATGTTATTTGAAAATTATCCTAATGCTCATATATTGCGATATTGTGTTGTATAATGATATGCCTAAGATTCATTAAGCTGTTGAATTCAGCTCCATATAACAAGTACAAATCTAAGTGAAGCCTAGGACGAGGTAATTGCCCCATTGTGGTACTATTTAATATCCATAACATTGTTTATTGAATAAAAAGTATTATTTTTCCCTCTAATCTAAAAAAGTATTTAAAAGATATAATATTACTCTTACATACTCTTAGAAGAAATCCACCATGGAAAGGATGAAAAGTACAATGCCTTTCCATCCTTTCCATCGTGGATTCTTTCTAACAGAACATAACCTTAGGTCCTGAATCAACCACTGTATAATCCATTCTTTTTTGTGCCAACTAGATAAAATTTATCCAATTTTGAAATATAATTTTTAACCAATAATGCCAATAAAATTTTCACAAAAATAGATCCGTTTAACTAATATGAAAACAATCATTAGATGAACTCGAAAAGATTTAAATGTCTTATCATCTAATTATGACCCTTTCCCCTTTTTTGATGATTTATCTAACATATTCAAGCATACATAGACAGATAACTTTAGAAAGCTATAGAGCATCAAATTATACTGAGCCCCAAATTAGTTGGAACAAACACCTTAAACCTTGATTCTAATCAGAATGGTGAATCATGTCTTAGCACCTTGAACAAAATTCTTTAGTTGGATTAACAATATTGCTTTAACGAGGAAAGAAGGAACTTGCAGCATACCTCTTTGAGCAGGAGTTGTAGTAAAACGAAAACCATTATCACAGAATTATGTGGAATACTTGAGGATTTACTGGATGAAATAAGGTATGTATATCAAACTAAGCATGATGCAGAGGCAAATATTGCAAACCATCCTTGCATCCTTGATTTCAGTGATTTCTTCAGTTTGTCAGGTATCAATTTGGCCAGTCAACAAGGTGGTAGAATTAGGAGTGATGATATCAATCTGGAATATGTTCTATAATTCATCAGCCACCATATTATCCCTTTAGGGCCCCTTGCCCTTTCCGTCGAGGCAGGTGGAAAGTGTGAGATACGAATCACTTTTTAAGTCTCTTACTCTCTTACACTCTTCTGTTTGGGACGTATAATCTAATCTACTAATCTAGTTCATTTGGACAGTTCTCTATCTCTCAACATTATCAGGCAAGGTCAGTTGATTGAATGACTCAAAAAATTAAAAGCAATAGTACTTCACTGAAGAAAGAAAGTCAATGGCACTATTAGGTAAGAGATGGGAGCACTAACGGTGATGAATAATGATGTTGAGATTGAATAATGACGCTGAGATTCCACAGATAATTAACGGTCATGCAACCAAGTTAGATGATGGCATTCAAGTAGAGGTCAGAGTCCAAATCATCACTATGATGGCTTCCTCCTTGGTGTTACACGAGTATCTCTAATTGGCAGGTGAAGCTGACAAGGTCTACTTCTCAACTGGTTCACTGGAGGAGCTACGGTAGCATTGTCACTAAGGTGATTGAACCATCACCAGGAATCAAGTCAGAGGCAGAAATCGACAAAACACAACCCATCTAAAGGAGTGAAAAAAAAAAGAGCACTCTACCAATGTCAAGATCAAGTACAAGCACCTCTAGAGCAGCAAGATCGACTTTAGATGCTTAAACAAACAACCAGAAATCAATAACTTCACTTGGTCGAAAGAGTTGCAACTAAGGGGCATCGATCAATAAGCATCTATAAGCTTATACACTAAAAGTGACGGATTCGACGCTTGAAAGATTGAACTTCATAGCTTTCTTGGAATTCAGTGGGTGGAACAGGATCTCTGTACTTGGCTTAACTGCAGCCTCCTTCCATTCAATTGATGAAGTACCTTCGCTTCTGTAATCACGGGGGAAATATAGTACATCGAGGCTTGATCTACCTGCATTTACATTGGGATCATAATTGAAATAAGAACTTAAAAAGTACAACACCAATAACCTTAACCATTCATGAATCAAATTGTCTACAAACCAATCTTACAGATGGTTATAGACCACAAATGAAGGTGATAATTGATAATGATGGTATACAATAATGAATATATCAATATACCACACATGTCATGTTGCCAATACCTAAAACTAGTCAGATAATTGAGCTATAGTGTTTCATAAAAGAATATCCATATCTTAATTAGACACAGTTAACATGTAAATTGTATATCCATGTGATATGCAATGAATCTGATGTTAGATGATGCCCACTGACTCAGCCAAGATGCAATAATCAGTACAAAAGTCCAATGCATGGAATAAAAAGTTAGATAGAATTCTGACATACAGCCTCTGACGCTATTTTATGTCACAATTTTCATAAACTTATGAAGAAAACAGTTTTTACGAACTAGTCTTAAATATACACTAGTGTTGACACAATCAATGTTTGTCTACAAACCCTCAAAACAGGCACAGTATTTCAACTGAAAATCTTTACTAACCAGTGTAATAGGTAATACAATTGGCTGTATTGCCTCATTGCCGAGAGTTAATTACCATTCAATTTTGAGACTTTACCAAATTTGATATTTAATGTCTTGTGATTCCAAACATTGCCAATAAATTAGACAAGATAATCTAGAAATTACCTAAACCCAATATACTCGGCTTTAAAACAATGAACCGAGCAATTTTTTATCTCTTCATATTTCTTAGAGCTAGCATGTCATCTTGATTTGCCTTGAACTCCACAAACTCCCCAAGAATATTTCTGTCACCTTTAAGTTCTAAACTGAAAAATAGATGGCATAAAATAATTAATAGATTTTCCTCCCAAAGAAGCATTTTAACAAATGGATCTAAAATAGGATGAAAAGTAACTGGGACATCAAAGCTCTATGTTTGGAGTACAAACAGAACCGGTTATAATATTATAGTAAACCTAAACGTAACTATGTGGAGCAGATATACTACATACAATTACCCCTATATTTCCAGCACGACAGAAAATAAAACAACCATCTAAGAGCATGAAGAATACCAATAAGCCAAAAATGGAAATAACAGGTAACAATAACAAATTGTACATAATGTTGTATATCCAACTCATGTAAAAGTCCAGTTATGTCAGTGATAAAGGAAGAAATAGAAAATATGATAGTCAAAAATTAAGATGATTTAACCAATATATGCACTTCAATTAAATATTATCTTTTACACCTCAATTAAATATTATCTTTTACACCTGTTTATTAGCAGGGACGGGAAACCAAAGGGATGGATTAGGCAGAGGGACAGGATTTAGATGTGGATGAAAATTTTTGTCATGTGAGAATCACGTGACTAGATGAGAGTTGGGCTGGTGAGGCGTCATCGGCGAGGCGAGGTCGAACGCGAGATCGGAGGCGAGGCGAGGTGAGGTCGGAGGCGATGCGAGGCGAGGTCGGAGAGCTGGGCTGGCAGGGTCGGACGCAATGCGAGGGCGGCGGCGTGCTGCCCTGGCGAGGTTCGCGACGCGAGGGCAGCGGCGTGCTGGCCTGGCGAGGTCGAAGAGCTGGGCTGGCAGGGTCGAACGCGACGCGAGGGTGGCGGAGTGCTGGCCTAGTGAGGTTCACGACGTGAGGGCGGCGACATGCTGGCCTGGCGAGGTCGGAGTGCTGGGCTAGTAGGCTCGGACGCGACGCGAGGGCGGCGGTGTGCTGGCCTCACGAGGTTCGCGACGCGAGCGCTGTGTTTCCGCCCAAGTCGGGTAGATCAGAAAATGGCAGAAAGTCGGTTAATTTTGCTTCACGTGATCCATCTGCTCATTTTTGTCTGTTCTAATATACAACGAAAAATCACTTTTTCTATCCCAATATTCATCCTGGTATACAGGGCCTTAATGTCATGGGCACAGTTTTATTGCTTTCCAGTGTAACCTACTTTTAAAATTAGTTGTCAATGTCACATTGGCAACTGTCAACGCTGAAGGAAAAAAAACACATTGTGTGGCTAAATTGTCACCCAATCCATAAGACTACAACTTATGCCATGGTTTCTTGGTACAAAGATAATGCCAAAAGCCATGAACAGTCTTGTGCACTGAACTAATCACATAGCAAAAAACACATCACATAACAGCACAATATTGAATAAGCTAAGCATTCTTTACTCACAAAAATAGAAAGAGATACATAGAGAAGCTGAGCAGGCTCAAAGTTTCATACTATCAAAAGCTTAGTGGAATGCGTCTTTCTTATCTAGGTAAGTTTCAAATTTTCAAAAGATTGTTCTGAAATTCATCTCTTATTTGTTTATTTTTCAATTTAGTGCTAAATCTAAATATATACACGTTATTCTTTTCCTATAATTTTTTTTACTTTTTAAACATAATGGAAGAATTTAATAATGAATGGGTTTTTTCATGGGAAGTACAATCCAAACTTATGAGATTAAATAATTAGAATGATGTTTCTGAGCAACAAAAGAATTCCCAGTATCTAGCTGTACCAATATCAACAGAATCCTGCAAACATTCATGCTCAATCCTTCGAGGAATGAAAAATAGAGAGAAGGAAAAAAAAAAGAAAAGAAACCCTCTCGCACATAGTCATGGCAAAATAATCCATCCCCAGCCCAACTCAACCTGGCCCGACCCGAAGTCAATGGGGAAAACCCGAGTTGACCAGGGGTCGGGTCGGGTTCGTGGAAAACCCGACTTGTATAAGTTGGGTCGGGGTCGGGTATGGTATTTTTACTATCCGCTCCGCCTCCGACCCCGAACCCGCTCCGACTATTAAATTTAATATATTATCCCTAATTAAAATTTTCTTTTATCTTTACTATTTTACTATTTCACGTCTCGCCCTCTCGATTTTTTCTGTTCCTAAATCCTAACCTTGCCCTAACCCGTGACCCATGCGCCGCCTCCAATCCATTGTCAACCTCTCGCTCGGTCTGCATCCTCGTAGAATCCAGTCGCCTGCGTATTCGCCCCCTCCATCGTCAACCTCTCGCCCGGCCTGCGTCCTCGCTGAATCCAATCGCCTGCGTCTTCGTCGCGTCCATCGTCGCCCTCTCCATCATCAACCTCTCCCCTGGCCTGCGTCCTCACCGAATCTAGTCGTCTGCGTCTTTGCCGCCTCCATCGTCGCCGTATCCATCATCAACTTCGCCCGGCCTGCGTCCTCCTCCTCCATCGCCGAATCCATCGTCGGCAACTCCCTTTAGTACTGTCGTCCTCCTCAGCCCTCGCCGACTCCCTTTCTCGTTGCCGTCCTTCTCACCTCATCGACTACCTCTTTCGCTCTCGTCCTCCTCAGCCCAAGCAGACTCGCTGCCGTCCTCCCTTTTCGCTGCAAGTCGCCGAATCCATCGAGAATCCGAGATCGAGGTGTTGAATGTTAAGTGCTGTGCTGCAGAGTTATCTTGCTGAGGCCAGAGTGCTGTGTTGCGGGTACTCAATTTCCCAGAGGGGTTGCGTTCCCCATCGGGTACCCGAACCCCGACGGGTCAGGGTTGGGATTAATTTTCTCAAACCCGAGCAGGTCGGGGTCGGGGTCGGGTTTGGCACTACCCGCCCCCACCCCACCCTGATGCCACCCCTACTTGCGTACTTTCACGTGCTCAGATGGTGATCGGGAGAGAGGGAGCAGCAGCTCGAAGAGGGGAGCGGTGGCGGGAAGAGAGGACATGACGGAAAGAGAGGAGCAATGGTGAGGGCGGGGGCTTCTGACAGGAAGAGGGGAGCGGTGACAGGAAGAGGGCAGGGTTTTCCGATGGGAAGAGGGGAGGAGGAAGGGCAAGTCGGGGAGAGGAAGAGAGGCAGCAAGGCGACGAGAGACAGAGAGGAGGAGAAAAGGGAGAGAGAAGGAGGAAAGTGAGATCTTCCGACGGGAAGAGGGGAGGAAGGGCAGGTCGACAAGAGGAGGCGAGGCGTGAAGGTAGAGAGGAGAAGAGGCAACAACGAAGCTGCAAGAGGCAAGGAGGAGGTGAGGCGGTGAGTCGGCAAAAGGTAGAGAGGAGGAAGAGAGACAGAGAAGGAGGAGGAGGGGAGGCAGTGAAGCGACAAGAGGCGAGGAGAAGGAAGAGGAGAGGTGACAGTAGGATAGGTGGCGGCAAAATTGTGAGAGGCGAGGAGAAGGGGGCAAAGAGGCAAGTGTTCAAAGAGGAATTTCCTTTCATTATTTTTCGTTCGAAGAATTTTCAAAGGAAAACAAACTAGATTTTTTTTTTTTTACTTTTTTTTTCTTTCAAAGAAAGAGCGGAAAATTAAACTTTCTTTGCTTTTCCTCCCCTCAAGAAAGATGCTTTAGGCTCTGTTTCCTAGAAAAAATAGAAAAAGGGAGAGAAAGGGAAAAGGGGAGGACGGAAGCAAAACTCATGTGCGTTTGCACGTGATCATCTTCTTATTGCCAAAGCAAAATGGTGGCGAGGCGACGAGCCGGCATCGGAGCACGGGCAGCAGTGGAGGCGACGAGGCTGAGGACGGAGGCGGGAGGCGACGAGGCACAAGCGGCCGTGGAGGCGACGAGGCGGAGGCGGAGATGGGAGGCGAGTCTTGAGGAGGGAGGTGAGAGGCGACGAGGCGACGAGCTGAGGAGGGAGGCGAGTCTAAGGAGGGAGGCAAGAGGCGACGAGCTGAGGAGGGAGGCAACGAGAAGCAGGCGAGAGGCGAGGCTGAGGAGGGAGGCAGGAGGCGACGAGGTGAGGCGACTAGAGGTGGGAAGCGACGAGGCACGGGCGGCAGTGGAGGCAACTGGAGGCGAGGCGACGTCGGGGCGTGGGCTGTAGTGGAGGCAATGAGGCGACAAGCTGAGGAGGGAGGAGGGAGAGGGAAGGAGGAGGGCAGCACCGACGAGGAGGGGAATGAGGAGGATGGCGCCGGCGAAAAGGGAGAGGGAAGGAGGACGGGCGGGGCAAGAATAAAAAGTTTCTAGCGCGTTTGCGACGTGCGTGAGGTTTGGTTTCCGTCCGATTCAAGCAGAATCGTTTTCGACGAAAATTTACTTCTTTTCCATTCCCTTCTTTTCTTTCTATTCAAGGAAACGATGGAGAATAACGTTTTCCATTCCATTCGCTATGGATTCCTTCGAAATACAGCCTTAGGCTATGTTCTATTGAATGGAATCCACGGTGGAAAGGATGAAAAATACAATGAATCTAGATGGATTCCATTCAACAGAACATAATCTTAGAGTCACAAATTCAATCAAATTTGTAAAAGACTCATGAGAAGGGTCAACATTATATATTAGTTACCCCTAAGGAGGTCTCACCGCAGCTAAATTGTTTACTAAACTTTTTGATATGCAACCACAATGTCATAATTTTATCTTTCAAGTATTATAAGTAACATGATATATAGGTTTTTTTACAATGAGTATACATAATTCATCGACAAACTTGCTATTTAAGAAAATGATTGCAATGAACTGACACTTCATCATCTAATCAACTAGTATTGCAAGTAAAAATTGCATATGCATCAACCCAAACAGACTGCTAGTGCTAATTGCAGTATTCAAATTTGCTTGCAAATAGCCCTTGCAAGTATTGCCAATTGCAGGCAATCAAATGCGCTCTTTGATTCATTTTCACGAGTTTCAACTAAACTCAGCCAAAACTAATGAACAATAAATATGCATCATATTTTAACTCAAATCAACTCAAAATTAGCCATTATAATGTATATTGAACAAAACAAGATTAGTAGCTACAATTTCAGTTCATTTCTGATACAAACTCGTGCAAGAGCACGCCCAAATGAGAAACTACAAAACACTTGACAAAACCTAACACAACTCTAAGGCCCTTATTTATAGACTTCACTACTAAGCGAACCGGGTAAGACAACTCAACCCAAATCCGCTTTATTAATAACCACTACCCTATAAAGATAATGTGCCTATAACAACTAATGATAATTGGGCCGGTAACAATTGCCCCCCTCTCAAACTAGCTTTGTCCTCAACGCTGAAAAACTTCATTTTGCCCGGATCCCAAATCGCTCGGTAAGTTGTAGAATCCGCAATGCCAAACAATTTTGCCTCCAGCTCGAAAGCTTCATCTTGCTCTTCAGATATTTCACCCCACTCATTTGGGTAAAAAACATTACTATTAAGCTGAGGTTGTTCCTGTATATCATATTGTGAGAAGCTTGAGGCATTAAAGCATAAGTATCCCAGATCTGGAAGTTCTGCATTGGAAGATTGTTCCTCCTACACATCTTCTAAATCTTCTAAGACAAGTAATGTCACCATATCATTGGGTACCGGCAACCTTGGATGATCATGCGAGCCCTTCTCCTCATCTTCGCTCGCAAACGCTTCAATAACAACACTAGTCATTTCCTCTTCTACATCGTGGCTATAATGAGTCTCAACTGTAGGATAATGGCTTGATTCAGAATGGGGATAGTTGAAGGTAAAAAGAACAAAACGAGAGAAAAATTGTATTGTCTAGGGTTTAGGGTTACAACATATATGAGGATGATGATGACAGGTTAGTTAAGATAATGGGTCGAATAATTACAAATGTCTTGGGCGGAATGAGAAAAATAGGGCAGTCCGATGAGAGAACGGAAAGAGGGCATTTACCTTGAAGTGTGGAGGTAGGTACACGGTTAATCAAGTATGTGGCAGTCAGAACAGCATCACCCCAAAAAGTTTTAGGAACATGCATGTGAAACATGATAGCTCGAGTGACATCAAGAAGGTGACGATTCTTACGTTCGGCAACACCATTCTGTTGAGAGGTATAAGGACAAGTGGTTTGGTGGAGAATCCCTTGTGACCCACAGAACCGAGTAAAACCTGAACTGGTATACTCAAGTGCATTATCAGTTCTCAAAATTTTCAATGGTAAGCCAAATTGATTTTTAATTTCAAGATAGAACAGTTGAAAAACATGAAGCACATCTGAACGATTCTTTAACAAGTAAATCCAACACATGCGAGAAAAGTCATCGATAAATGTCACAAAATATTTAAAACCATCTCTGGTTGGAACAGGACTCGGACCCCAAATATCTGAATGAACAAGATGAAAAGGTACATTGGTTGGAGGACTGACACTATTAGGAAAAGAGGTGCGATGATGCTTTCCAACCTGACATGCATCACACTCAAAAGAAGGACAAGATTTAAGAGACAAAATTTGCTGCACTTTTGTTGATGAAATATGACCCAAGCGACAATGCCACGTGTAAGGAGAGGAAGCAGCAGTCAAGGCACTGGATGAAATAGAAGCAGGGTCAGTCAACACATAGACACCGCCAACCTTAAGCCCCCCACCAATCTTCGCCTTCGTCCTGAGGTCCTGAAAAACACAAGAGGAGGAGAAAAAGGTGATCGAACAATTCAAACTTTTAGATAGAGCATACACAGAAATGAGATTCACGGGAAACTGTGGAACATAAAGTACATTAAGCAAGGTAAGTTTAGAGCCTAAGTGAATTGTCCCGATGCCATGGACAGGAATAAGAGAGCCATCAGGATTGTGCTTAACCGTGTAGACCCACCGACACATAACAGGTCGAGCCCCAGAAGGAAGGGGAACAAGGCTCCAAGTGCATCTCGAGGTAAGAGCATCCAGCTCCTCATCCATGGCGGCCTTCCAGTGCGGAAGAGAAAGGGCTGCAGAGTGACTGGTAGGAACAGAACTAGAGGATAGCGCAGTGATAAAAGCATTATGAAAACTGGAAAGACGTTCGTAGGAAACATAATGAGAAATGGGATACTTAGCGGTAGAGCGTCGCCCTTTGCGAAGAGCAATGGGTAGATCATCTGGATCTGGAGCAATGGGTAGAGCATCTGGATCTGGAGCAATGGGTAGAGCATCGGGATCAGGAGAAGGACCCTCAGGCAATGGCGTGTCAGGTGGGGGAGCAGGAGCCGGAGCGACCGATGTGCGACGATGATACACCTGTAAAGGAACAGAAGAGGGACCAGGAACCAGCGAAGGTGCAGATGGTACATCTAATGGGCATGGAGTAGGGACAGGAATGAGGTGACCAACAGAGACAGAAGCTGGAAAGTACGGTGTAGATTCAAAGAATGAGACATCCATGCTTACCAAATAGCGTCCTGTGCGAGGATCAAAACACCTGTACCCTTTCTGAGTTCGAGAGTACCCAAGAAAGACACATTTAACAGCACGGGGACCCAACTTATCATTATGGGGAGAGAGATTGTGAACATAACAAAGGCACCCAAATGTCTTGGGCGGAATGAGAAAAATAGGGCAGTCCGATGAGAGAACGGAAAGAGGGCATTTACCTTGAAGTGTGGAGGTAGGTACACGGTTAATCAAGTATGTGGCAGTCAGAACAGCATCACCCCCAAAAAGTTTTAGGAACATGCATGTGAAACATGATAGCTCGAGTGACATCAAGAAGGTGACGATTCTTACGTTCGGCAACACCATTCTGTTGAGAGGTATAAGGACAAGTGGTTTGGTGGAGAATCCCTTGTGACCCACAGAACCGAGTAAAACCTGAACTGGTATACTCAAGTGCATTATCAGTTCTCAAAATTTTCAATGGTAAGCCAAATTGATTTTTAATTTCAAGATAGAACAGTTGAAAAACATGAAGCACATCTGAACGATTCTTTAACAAGTAAATCCAACACATGCGAGAAAAGTCATCGATAAATGTCACAAAATATTTAAAACCATCTCTGGTTGGAACAGGACTCGGACCCCAAATATCTGAATGAACAAGATGAAAAGGTACATTGGTTGGAGGACTGACACTATTAGGAAAAGAGGTGCGATGATGCTTTCCAACCTGACATGCATCACACTCAAAAGAAGGACAAGATTTAAGAGACAAAATTTGCTGCACTTTTGTTGATGAAATATGACCCAAGCGACAATGCCACGTGTAAGGAGAGGAAGCAGCAGTCAAGGCACTGGATGAAATAGAAGCAGGGTCAGTCAACACATAGACACCGCCAACCTTAAGCCCCCCACCAATCTTCGCCTTCGTCCTGAGGTCCTGAAAAACACAAGAGGAGGAGAAAAAGGTGATCGAACAATTCAAACTTTTAGATAGAGCATACACAGAAATGAGATTCACGGGAAACTGTGGAACATAAAGTACATTAAGCAAGGTAAGTTTAGAGCCTAAGTGAATTGTCCCGATGCCATGGACAGGAATAAGAGAGCCATCGGCAATGGATACTGGACTATGGTTGGTGCCAATTTGAAGTGAAGCAAACAAGGAACGATTACCTGAAACATGAGAAGTGGCTCCGGAATCTAAGATCCAAGTATTAAGAGATGCAGCAAGGGAGGCAATACCAGAAACACCAGGAGCAGTAGCCACCAAGGATGAGGAGGAGGACTCAGCCTGAGCTGCCAATCTAATAAGGCGATCATACTCTGCCGAAGAAACTGTAATCATCGAATCACTCGAAGTAGCCGGGGTATCAGTGTGCCCAGATATAGGTATACCAGCTTGTCCATGATCAGCAGCCAACTTGGCATAAGTGGGTTTGCCAAATTTTTTCCAACACCGGTCAGACGAGTGATTAACACGGCCACAATGTTCACATGGTGCAGTCGCTCGGCCACGCCCCCTGCCTCGACCAGAACCACTAGCACCACGTCTCCCACCATGGGGAGCAATGAGAGCGCTACTAACTGTGGGGGCAGGAGTGGCCATAGATACACGCAGAAGGCGAGAGTAGACACTCTGAATTGTGGAGACAGATGGGTCAGCAAGAAGCTGTGCTTTAGCAGCTGCATAAGAATCATCCAGGGCGGTGAGAAAGCGAGAAACAAAGAGTTCCTGTTGCTGTTGAATAGTCACAGAGACATCAGCAGTCGGCGGTTGTAACATTTGCAGTTGATCCCATTTGCCCTTAAGAATCCGATAGAGATCAGGTATGGGCATTCCTGCCTGTTTAAGATTAAAGAGGTCCTCATACAGTTGATGAACTTGACCAATGGTCTCTTGAGGGGCATAAATAGAGATGAGAGCATCCCAAATTTCTTTGGCGGTATCCAAACACATGACAGTAGACGCTATACTGGTCTCAATATTGGCCAGAAGAGACGTGACAACAGCCATGTCTGAACGTTTCCATAACTCATAAGAAGCATCTGAGGGGTGAGGCGGCATACTAGTAAGATGCAGTTCTTTCCCATGTGAACCAAGATAGAAACGTATAGATCTAGCCCAAAGTAAATAGTTGCTGCCATCAAACTTAACAGTAGTTGCAACACTAGAGGCAGGCTTAAATTCAGTCATAGTTGATAAATCCATATAAAGAACAACAGTAAGGAGCAGCTGGAGTAAGGGAGGAGTTGACCGAAAAATGAGAAGGCACGTGGATGCTTCGTCCGGAAGAAAGGAGCGCTGAGGCGTCTGTTGAGCGCAAGGCGTCCGGATGCGTCTGTTGAGCGTGAGCTTCGTCCGGAAGAAAGGCTTCCGGATTCGAGTGAAGGAGGCGTCCGGATGAAGGGCGTCGTTCGGATGAAAGGCGTCCGGATTCGAGCGAAAGAAGCGTCCAGATGTGGGCTTCGTCCGGATGAAAGGCGTCGTCGAATGGGCGTCGAACGCAAGAGATCACGAGCGGGCGGATGATGACGAGCGCCCGGATGCAGGAGCGGCGATCACCGGATGAAGGAGCGTCGAGCGTGAGCTCAGCGCGAGAGCGTCCGGATGAAGCGCCGAGAGAGTGTCCGACGATGATGACGAGCGGCCGGAGGAAGCACCGAGAGAACGTCCGGCGGGAGCGTCCGGCGAGAGCGTCAGCGTGCACTAGGTTCGGTCAAGCAGCTGCACCTCCAGCTGCTCCTCCTGAGGAAGACGAGAGCGGAAGCGAAGGAGAGGAGCGGCTGGACGGGAAAGGTTGATGGGCGGAAGCGGAAGAGAGGAGCGCGAGAGTGGGAGAAGAGCGGCTGTAAACCTGCTCTGATACCAAGTTGAAGGTAAAAAGAACAAAACGAGAGAAAAATTGTATTGTCTAGGGTTTAGGGTTACAACATATATGAGGATGATGATGACGGGTTAGTTAAGATAATGGGTCGAATAATTACAAACCCATTAACGTGAACTAACCCGTTAAGCTAATACACATTATATCCTTAACAGGGATCAAAAGTGATATCGGTGGATGCTCTAGAGGCCTGATCAACACGAGTTATATCATCATCTTCATAGGAGCTGTGGTCATGAATTGTACTAAATCTTAGGATCATTTCTGACTTCAGCCTTTCCCAAGAGAGATTAGGAATCTATCGTGTTAACCTTCGAACCCAATCATATGCTGGTCCCACCATACGAACAAATGCCAGAGGAAATTTATAATTATCTTGCGTACCTCTATTGGTGAAGAAATATTCAGCTTGTGCAATCCAATCTTCTGGAGCAGTGCCGTCAAATCCGTGCAAGTCCACATAAATGCGAAGTGGTTATCTATCTTCCATGGCACTCTAACTCCGTAAGGTAGTCTTCAGGATCTCGCTCCCCTCCATAGTCACAACCAATCCTTCTTGTCTTTGCTTCTCCCTCACCATCTCCCTCAACATTAATTTCATCTCATCTAAATCAACAAGACGATGATCCATCTGTCGCTCCCGTTCCTCTCTAATCATGTTTTTCAACATTATTTTCATCTCACCTAAAACATGATCTATCTCACTACTCTTCATTCTCTTTCAAGTTTTTTTTTAAAATTTTTTTCGGTGCTACAGTAACCGATTTTTTTTAACGCTCTTTTTTTTCCTAAACCTAAAGCTACAGTAGCCTTCTTCTACGCCGCTCGTCCCCACGAAGCATCTTCATGCGTTGGCTTCGCTGGCCAATGGTGCCACCACCGGCTAGGGTTCCAGCAGGGAAGGGAGCGTACGCCGCCGGCTAGGGTTTCGGTCAATGCTGCTCCTGTGGTCGCCGCCTTCCCGTAGATTCCCCGTCCGCCCCGCTGTCGTCGCCGCCTGGATCCACGCAAGCTCACCTGGAAAGAGGGAATCGTCAGCGTCGAAGTAGGGCCTCGTCGCCGAGCTGCCTAGATCTGATGAGGGGAGTGGACGGCCGCGGGAATGACGCCTCCACCGTCGTTGATGTCGAGCTGCGGCGTCATCTTCCACCAAGTCGCTTCCGCCTGGGTGCCGCCAAAAGCATAGTGTTGAAGAAGACCTCCGACGCTGCTGGGCGGCGAACTTGGGCGAGGACGAGCGTGCGTCGCAGACTCCCGGATCTGGACAGGGGTTCGGATCTGCGAAGGTAGAGGACGACGAAAGAACGTGAGCAGCGTCGCGTTCCCTGATTTCCCCCATGCTCACCACGCCTGATGTCACCGCAACGCACAGCCTCTTTTGTTTTTTTCCTTCAGCTTGATCAACGATAGCAGATTCTCTGATAAAATCTACCACCGACAACGGAACCTCTTCCGCCTTTATCCGTCACCGGACCACCGGTTCCCCAGCGATTGATCCGGCAAGTCGGACCAATTGATATGAACTCGTGCAAGAGCACGCTCAAATGAGAAACTACAAAACACTTGACAAAACCTAACACAACTCTAAGGCCCTTAAGACTTCACTACTAAGTGAACCGGGTAAGACAACTCAACCCGAATCCGCTTTATTAATAACCACTACCCTCTAAAGATAATGGGCCTATAACAACTAACGATAATTGAGCCCGTAACAATTTCCACAAGAATAGTATGTAAGAGGAATACATAGAAAATATTTAAATTACTTTCCTCTCTACAACTTTAAATCTCTATTTCAGTCCTTACTTTCTGATGAGAAATACACACAAAGGCATGTGACTAGTAAATCATTCTAAAAATAGAGTAAACTTAATACAATGTCATCACATTGCTTTCATTTATCCAAACGAAAAGGATTGTATGATGTAACACATGCAATCATTTCAAGGTTTGGTCAACCTTAATGACTATTGTTCCGGTTATAAGGAATGTGAGGGGCTATGTTCCTCTTTAATCATCTTCTTATTTATTCTCCTTTGTCATAGTTATAGCAAAGTTTTGAGGGATAAGAGAAGGTAAGGAGAGGGGAGTAAGAGTTAGAGCATGGGATTGATGCAAGTTATTTCCTTCTTTTTACTTGCAATATTGGTAGACGATGAATTATTAGATATATAATAAATTATATATATATTAGTGGTCAATCATAAAATATTTGTATTTTTTATTAATTAGTATACTGATCTAATATTTTTTATATGATTTCAAATACATTGATAAATAAATTTGTTGGTTGTTTACGTGTTATTATATTAAGATTTTATATGATGCAAAAAGAAAGAAGCCACTGTTTAAGTTAATATGCAAAAATATGCTACCATGCTAATGTGAACATAAATTAGCTTTCTCATTAGTATATATAATATACATGTACATATATACTTGTATGTATGTAGTTATGTATATGTGTATAAATAATATATGAAAAACATGAAGTCGGTTTAAAATTGAAACACAGCAACACTTTTTTTTTTTTTGCCAAAGGCAAGAAGAAGATGTTATTACTCCAAAAGAATATATACAAGTTGTATACAACCACTCCAACCCCCTGCCACCTTCACAAAATTCTAGAAAATTTTGATAGAACCTCCCTGTATTAGCTAACGCGAGAGCCTGCGCTACATGTATCCATTCACCCGAAAACCAAAACAAAACAAAAGAAGGCGAAATCGTTCAATCCAACATAAAACACAGCACCACGTGTTCAAATACAGCACCATACGCTCCTATTCAAAAACCTTTAATGTTGCCTTCTCCCTTCAGCCTTTGGAATTTGGATTTTGCGGCATCTCACTATATGGAACGCCAAGCGTATAAAGACACCAGCCTGTGCATAACCCTTCCACCATCACATGAATCATCTTAGAGCTGATTCGCGCTTCGTCCAGGCCGTCGCAGGTGGAAATCTAGGTGCCAGTGGCTCCACGGTAGGATCTAAAGTCCGGATATGCAGCCCGTAGCACCAATCTGCGCGTAGGCCAAGGTCGTGTGAAAAAGGATAATATGTCGGCATAATCAATGATAATAAAAATAGAGTAGATGCATCCAGCTGTAGCGACAAAAGACCACCCAAGATCAGAAATTTGAAAAGCAAATTTTGGATGTGAGCCGTCTGCATCCTAAGGTATAAGATCCTGGACTATAGAGTATACACCCATCACCCAAGCGACAAAGATGTAAGCAGGAGGGCAAGCGTGATTTTGCAACCGTGTAAAGATAAAATTGCAGCATTCATTGGAGAAGAGAGTAGCTTTTGTTGCTTGAGAAAAGAGTGCGCCATGTCCCTAGAATACCTCAACTGGCTATCTCCCAAGAGTGCAATAAGTTCAATATCTCAGGGTCCAAATTTTTCGACCTGCCTCTATACATAGCCTTTGCCTTTACATCCGAGACCAAGAGTCGAAAAGAAGCCATAATCCCCTTTCCCTGAGATCCAAAAATTGTCCTATTCCTGAAACTCCAAATGCAGTAGGTCACCCCTGTAAATAATAATTTCTTTAGGTATATCCGGTAATCTTTCCTTTGCTTCCACTGTTGTGATAGCCGGCCCAATAAGTCTGCCCAGGTGCTTCCTATATATGTTATGCCACAACATCTTTTAATCAGCCTCCAAAAATCAGCAACGGCTTCACATTTAAAGAATAAGTGATTGATAGTTTCAGGATGGGATTTGTAGAGCATGCAGGTGGGGTTCTCTAACATTCCCCATTCAAAGAGTCTTTGTCTGGTGCTTACTCGCTCTAGACACAGCATCCACATGAAGGAGTAGCGAGGGATTCCTCCCTTGAACCAGACCATGTCTTTCCAGGGCACCTCGTCAACATGAAATTGGCCTTTATATGCTGATTTTATGGAGAAGGTCCCATGCGTGGATAATTTCCCATGCGTGGATAATTTCCAATAGATTCGATCCTCATTTTGACTGTGGTGGATTTGGCTTTGTGAGAAGGCCCCATAGACATCGATCAGCCTATGAGATCTTGGAATTGGTACCTTCCATCTGCCATTTACAATTAGGGCATTGAGGTGAGCATCCTTTCTGGGGTTCTCAAATCTGATATCTTCCACTAAGTCAAGTAAAATCTTTGAATCATACCAAGAGTCAAGCCATAATCGTACAGATGCGCCGTTTGCTATCTTGAATCCAATCATTCGCCTGCAGGTATCCCGGACGGAAAGAATATTACGAAAGACCCAAGGCGCATGCCTATTTGGATTAACCGACTATATAGTGTCAGAACGCAAGTACCGCTCATAATCCATTTGACCCAAAGCGAGTTTTTGTTGGTCACGACGCTCCAGATGTGGCGCATGATAAACGCAAGGTTCGGTTTTTCGAGATCCGGCAGTCCAATCCCTCTCAGGCACGTGGGCTTTGTAACATTGCACCATGCTACCTTTGCAATACCTTTTTTGTGGCCCGCCGACCAGAGGAACTTGGTAAGAATGGAGTTTATTGTTGCGACTACCCCAGAAGGAAGCTTAAGGGTGCTGCACTAGAAATTAATGTTGCCGTAGCATATCGATTTCATAGCTCTACCCATCCGGCATATGATAACTTTTTTGCCCTCCAGGCAGAGAGATACTTGGTCAACTTTTCAATTAGAGGCATACAGTCCCTTTCCTTAATCTGTCTACTAGTAATTGGGATACCTAAGTATCGGAAGGGTAATTCACCCTTTGGGATCTCAAGGATAGATAGGATCTTTCTTTGCAAGTGAAGGCCGCACAACACGGAAAAGAAGACTTGGGATTTGTCTTTATTTATTTTGAGGCCCATGTCTTGGTAAACATTCCCAGCACTCTAACCACTGCTTGGGCTGACTCTTCGGAGGAGTCGCAAAAAATGATCATGTCATCCGCAAATTGCATGTGTGTAATTCCCAAGTTCCTACAATTAACGTGAGGGCGGATATGTCCCATCAGGAGTTATTCATGAAGCAGGTCCGTGAGATACTGCATAACAAGGATGAAGAGGTATGGTGACATTGGGTAGCCTTGTCTCAAACCCCGAGTGCCTTTAAAAAAGCCCTCATCCTGTCTATTTAGGCTAATGGTAAAGGTGGGAGAGATCACACAAGCCATGACTCTCTCAATGAACCAAGTAGGGAATAGATAACCTTGAAGAATACTTTCTAAGAAGTCTCATCTAACTGAATCGAAAGCCTTTTGAATGTTCACCTTTATAGTCATCCGCGGGGCTCCAATCTTCCTGTGATAATTATGCATAATCTCCTAACACAGCATAATGTTTTCATGTATTGATCTTCCTTTGATGAACGCATGTTGTGTGGCCTCAATAATATCTGGGAGGGAATCCCTGATGCGATCCGCCAAGGCCTTGGAGATAAACCTATATACCATTTGGCATACCGAGATAGGTCTAAACTCTGCAAAACATGTTGGATTAGGGACTTTGGGAATGAACGTAATAGACGTAACATTTACCCTTTTAAGGAGATGGCCATGCGTCAAGAAATCCATGATGGCCGCCAGGTGTCCTCCTTGATTATTCCCCAACATGATTTGAAGAAGGTAGCATTAAAGCCGTCCACTCCAGGGGCTTTTGTCGTGTTTGCCCCCATAGTAATCTTCTCAATGCCTTCTCTAGTGAATCTCACATTTAGGGTAGCGATAGTCGTGGGTTGGAGTATATTAAGTAAATTTGTAGTTAACCTTATACTGCGTGATATGTTAGGTTTGCATATTAATTATCAAAAGATTATTTATCTATTTATTTTATATTTTAATTATGATTACCTTTATTTGTAATAGTAAGTATTCAATATATAATTAATACATTATGAAACTAAAATCAATAAAGAATCTTGTATTGGTATATCAAAATACTTGTCAATATATTGTTTTCATGCCAGTTCATTCAATACATTAAGTTATATATATTCTTTATTTTTTTTATAGGTTTACTTATATTGTTCAATAGTAATGTTACATTCTTACAACATGTGTTACGTCTAGATTTCTTTTCCTATGCTGTTGAAATCATATTGTAGATCATGTTTACACATCCATTTTTGCATCTAGATATTTATGAACATATTGAACAACAACCTTATCAAAGTGATACTACTATAACAACTAATGAATGCCAATGTTATGAAATATTTCAAACATGTATTATTAAGGTTGTGCCGCTGTGGATCAGTACATTTGTGTTTGCCTCTAAAGAGGTGTTTTAGTTTATTTTTGTCACATTAATGTTTTATGAAAAATAAATTTTATATTTTATGAATTAAATTTTCATTGAAATATAAATATTTAAACTAATATTTGATTTGAGGATTTAAGGATAAAAATTTAATGGATTGTATCATTCAGATCCACTCAACTTTTATATGAAAAGTATATTCTTTTTAGAAAATTTATGGCCAATTTGGTGAAAATTTCTAACAAACTCTATCTTTAAAATAATGATAAAACCATGGTTTAGCTAAGATCAACAAAGGCTAGGCAACTCTGCGGCAATTTCAATAAACAAGTTTGAGCAAATTCTTTTAGATTGGTAAGGACTTAAACTCGACAAGCTTGAATATGATAGGGTTCAGAATGGTCAGCTCATTTACAATTCATATTTTGTTCTCCTAATCATTTATGCGTGTGAAGTAAACAACACTAACATTACTTTAAGAGAAACACAAGGAGAAAGAATATTGTGAGAAATGAGAATTTACCGGTCCCACATTGGTGATGTGCTCAGGATATGCTGAACCTTCTCATTGAATCTATCTTGTATGCAAGTTGCTCGTTTAATCCAGTTTGAAAATCCACCACTCGGCTTAAGCTCTTTCCATTTTTCAAAAGATATCGCTTCCAATTGGGAAGAAATAGAATAGGCAGGTCTGAAACAGTGATGCAAGGCACATAAGTAAAGAGATAATGAAAAATTGACCTATTTAAAGACATTTTTAGCAATACTAGTGTGAAAATTGCAATCCAACTAAAGTTTATAAAACAATTCAAAAAAAAAACATTTATCTCAAAATTCTAAACAGAAAAGATATGTTCCAACCACACCTGCAGTTAAAATGAGGAAGAATTACACGGCCAATAATGCATCCTTTAGGCAAAGTCGCCCCTCTTTGCACCAAGTATGATTCAAGAACTTCTGTTTGTCTGCTAACTTCAATCACCTGAACACCATGATAGCTATCTATTAAAAGACAAGGAAATGGTGTAATAGAAAACAAGTATAACAAAGTAATAAGAACTATGAAGTATGTCTTCAATTAGCATCACAAAGAAAAGTCAGTCAATATGTTAGGTATAATGGTTAACTGAAGCATATATCATTTAGACCGCTGAAGTTCACAAGTTTGTTTAACTAGTAGATACCTAAATAATGATAGAACAGTCTTCAGATGTAATCTACGTTATCTTGAACTCATATAGTAAAATAAAATTTTCTGCACAAGTGTATTTCGATAATGGAGAGTTGATGAAATCAAGTGTCTACGTATTGCTCGTCCTTAATATGCACCAAAAGGATCATATCTCCAGGTTAATTACAGGATTCGGATGAGTTTGAGGCTTGTGCTTCTGGTCACCGGAACAGACCCAGTTTCCATCGCTACCAACCTCAACAAAACCAGAAAAGTTTCGAACTGCCACCACCATGATCTCCCTGAAACATATTCCAACAATTTCTTTACTCCATACGAAAATGATCCAAACCAAAGCTTTCTCGATATATAATAAAGAGAAATAGGAAGATTTTCCGTAAATAACTTCAAATTTTGTTGTTTATTAGACGTCATGAATAGCATAAGATGCAGAAAAAATTAACAGTTTTCACAGCAAGAGCGTTAATCATAGATAGCTACATAGTGAACAAATATATAAAGCCAAAGTCTTTTTGGCTTGATAAGACGTAAACTTTCGAGTGACGGTAGAGTAGTCGATCAAAAGCAGACCTCTCCGTGAGGAGAACGATATCTATATGTTGTCGAGTGCCGGAATCGGGGTCGGGAATCCGAAGCCCAACGAACGCCTTACCGCCATAAAGCTTCTCCAACCTGCAAAACACGCATCACACAGCAGAAGAATGATCAGATTCCAGTGATCAGAGCAAATCCACAGTTAGTTAGGGTTTCGAAGAACTAGAAAGGGATCCAGCATGCCTGTTGGCGACGGAGAAGCTGGCTTCGGAATAGGAGCTATCGACGTCTGGGAAGTCGTCGCGGCCGCCGAACAGTCGGCGGATGACCTTGAGCAACACCAGGCCGCAGAGGATCTCCAACCACATGGCGATGCCGATGCCGATGCGATCTCTGGCGAGTTAGAGATGCAGGGGTTTGTGTGGAAGGGTAGTTGCTCCTCCTTTACCTTCTTCCTCGAAATGAAACGGTAAGTTCGCACGCGAACCCTCTTGATTTTATATTCCCAGTATTCGTATTTTATTTTATACTTGTCCACGACGTTTATAGCATAAGCGATGGAATTATATATTCTCGTCCATGAAAGTAGAGCATAGAATTGTGTACTTGGTGTCACGCTCCGGTCTGATCGGTCCTAAATCGGTGCTTATCCATTATTTTAGGGTTATTCGGTGGAACACCAGAGCGCGAACTACCTAGGGTTTCCAACCCAAAATTAAAACTAACTCCCCGAACAAATTTTAATCCCCAAATTACAATTCACACGAAGAAACTCTAACCCCAAATTAGAGAAATCAAACAATACCTCTAGTCAACGGTCAACGCCCAATCGCTGCTCGTGCTTAATTCGATTTCGAAATCAAAATCGCTTCGCATACGTTGTTTCGATTTTGACCCAGTCAAAATCGGAACGCGTGTCTTCTCCTTCGTCTCCCGCACGACGCCGCCTGCGTCGCTGATGCGGTTGAGCGCCGCCGCGCTCAGGAGTCGGCCGGAAAGGGGAAAACGCCCGTCGACCGGCAGCAATCGCCGAGCTCGTCGCCGCCTGCGATGATGAAGAATCACAACCAAGGGCAAGGGGGAAGATGGAGATGGAAGCACTGGAAATACTGTAAACGGTTAAAGCTTACAAAGTTTTCCTCGAAGCCGGCGACCCTCGTCGCCGGTGCCCCTCTCCCTCCCTCACCGATCGTCCCCTGACGCCGGTTACAAATTCCTCTTATTCCCCAAATTGCACCGCTCTGGCTACCCGAAGCTCGCTGGTGCTGGTGAAGACGTCGCTAATCACTCTCCAATGGTGAAGGTCGACCGCCCCCCCTCTCAATCGCTCGCCCGATGATCTCCTTATAAGAGGAAGCCGCCGCTTCCTTCATCCCCTGCATGTCCGCGTCCTCCAGATGGCCGACACAGCCAACGCCAAAGCTCCGCCCGCACCGCGTCGCACGCTTCCCTAATCGAGCTCACGCCCGAGCTTTCTTGCGGCAGATGTGGCTGAAGACGATGCCACCTCCGCCGATTTTGGTGCGAGAGACGCAGTCAGCTCCTCACGCCCGCGTCTGATTCCATGGTCAAAATTACGCGTTGACCATGCGGGTTTAGGGGAAATTAGGACGCTGCTTGCTCTCTTTTTGCGTGGGCTTAGGCCGATGTTTGGCCCATTGGGCCCTGGGCCGAACCGGCTGGACCGGGCCCTGACAATTCTCCCCCGCCCAACTTGGGCATCGCCCTCGATGTCCGTGACGGGCAGATCTTGGGCCACCATCGCCCCGATCCTCAAAGCACTGATCCTCACCTCTACGGGGATCTCCTTAGCCTCCACGGCTGGTTCCTGTGCCACGATGGCCATAAGCTTCTGTCTGGAAGGACAATCCTTCACCCAGTGAGGACCGCCGCACATGAAGGAACCCTGTGGCTTTTGCTCTCGTCGTCCCGGTGAACCCCTATTCTGCCGGTGAAAGGGCCTACCTCTCTCTAGAACCCTAGCTCCCGGCGGTGTCCGTGGAGAGCCGCGCTTTGGTGGTGTCCTGGTCTTCCTTGGTGGTGCTGGTTTGAACTTCTGATTATCCACCAAGGATTCGGCCACCGCCGCAACCGCCCTCCAATCGATCGGTGCGTGACGTCGGACCTCCGTCTCTGCCCATGGCTGAAGGTTCCGAAGGAAGAAATACATCCTGTCATCCTCCTCCATACATGGAAGTTCCAACATCAACGTGGAGAAATGCCCTAACGTACTCCTGGATCGACCCAGTGTGCTTCAGCCGATCCAGCTTCCCACGAGCTTGGTCCGCCGAGTTTCCGGGAAGAAATTTCCGTCGCAGTTATTCACAGAAGGTCCCCCAAGGTCAGGTAGCAATCCCCGACGTAGAGCTGACTTTGGTTCTCCACCAAAGCTTTGCATCGCCTGTGAGGTATGCGATGCACACCCGCACCCGATCTTCTTCTGGAACATAGTTAGTAGAAAACAGTTGTTCCATATCTCAAACAGTTGTTCCACACCCGCATCTCATCGCGCATCCGTGCCATCCCTGCCTGTTGTTCCTCACGCATCCTGACCATCTGCTCTGGCAGGTCGAGCAGACTCTCCAGGGTCTATTGTAAATTCTCAATTTGCAACCTCTGTTCCTCCACTATCCTCTGAAGTCTCTCCATCTGGAGAAGCACCGCCGTGTCCCTATCACATGTCATACCGAGCTTTTGCTCGATCTCCGCTATGCGATCACCTTGGTTCACCATCTTCTCAAGTTTAGCTGTCTCCTTGGCTTTACCTTTGGGCCAGACGTCCTCTGACACTCCCCTGGTTGTGTGGGTGATCTTTTGAAACCTCAAGCCCTTTTTCATCTTCGCAGGTAAAGGTGCCGTGTTCGCCGTAACACGTTATCCTCCTCTGATACCTGTTGTCACGCCCTGGTCGGATCAGCCCTAAACCGGTGCTTATCCGTTGTCTTAGGGTTGTCCAGCGGAACATCGGAGCGCGAACTACCTAGGGTTTCGACCCAAAATTGAAAACCCTAACTCCCCGAATAAATTTTAATCCATAAATTACAATTCGCACGAAGAAACCCTAATCCCAAATTAGAGAAATCAAACAATACCTCTAGTCAACGGTCAACGCCCAATCGCTGCTCGTGCTTAAATCCTCCTCGGATGACGTCACGCTGACGTCAGTTCTTAATTCGATTTCAAAATCGAAATCGCTTCGCGTACGTTGTTCCGATTTTGACCCAGTCAAAATCAGAACGCGTGTCTTCTCCTTCGTCTCCCGCACGACGCCGCTTGCGTCACTGATGCGGTTGAGCGCCGCCGCGCTCAGGAGTCGGCCGGAAAGGGGAAAACGCCCATCGACTGGCAGCAATCGCCGAGCTCGTCGCCACCCGCGATGATGAAGAATCACAACCAAGGGCAAGGGGGAAGATGGAGATGGAAACACTAGAAATATTGGAAACGGTAAAAGCTTACAAAGTTTTCCTCGAAGCCGGCGACCCCCGTCGTCGGTGCCCCTCTCCCTCCCTCGTCGGTCGTCCCCTGACGCCGGTTACAAATTCCTCTTATTCCCCAAATCGCACCGCTCTAGCTACCTGAAGCTCGCCGGTGCTAGTGAAGATACCGCTAATCACTCTCTAATGGCGAAGGTCGACCCCCCCCCCCCCCCCCCTCAATCGATCGCCCGATGATCTCCTTATAGGAGGAAGCCGCCGCTTCCTTCATCCCCTGTGTGTCCGCGTCTTCCGGATGCGCCGACACCGCCAACGCCAAGCTCCGCCCGCACCGCGTCGCATGCTTCCCTAATCGAGCTCGCGCCCGAGCTTCTCGCGGCAGATGCGGCTGAAGACGATGCTGCGTCCGCCGATTTTGGTGCGAGAGACGCAGTCGGCTCCTCGCGCCCGCGTATGATTCCACAGTCAAAATTACCCATTGACCATGCGGGTTTAGGGGAAATTAGGGCGCCGCTTGCTCTCTTTTCGCGTGGGCTTAGGCTGGTGTTTGGCCCATTGGGATCTGGGCTGAACCGGCTGGACCGGGGCCTGACACTTGGGGCAAGTAGTTGACGTCCCTGCATATGCGTTCCCATGAAATTTAGTTGTTAGTCGCTGTTGTAGTCGACCGTTTGTTAATCAACAAAATAAGAGGCAATAGTAATCATTCAAATACAATATAAGTCAAGCTTTTTGTGGGTGCATTTGGCACAGCTTTTGAGCTATTTTTGCTGGCTGTAAAAGTTATTTTTGAGAAGCTGATCTATTTGGCTATCAACTTCTGCACTGATTTAATACACCACTCAGCTTTTCCAATCAGCTATTTTTCAATCAATACTTTCTCAACCGGTATATCAAATACACCCTGTGTGTACCATAGTTATTTCTATAATAAAATTTGTTCTATTTACTGGCATGCTTGATTTCATAATCTCAGGTTTACCGGAGAGTATAATGAATCGATAAGTTTGCATAATTGTCCAAAATGATTGTGGCACAGAATCCACAAGTCCTCTCCTACCACAAACAAGCTTATACTATTTTGATTCAAGTCACCGCATTATTTAGTGGTATACTCCTGCTACTAATGGCATTAGAAATAGTTTATGGAACAAGATAGCCCATGATACGAGATTAAAATCAAATGTCAATAATGCCTTGCACTTTGTTCTATTTTGAGCAATTGAGCACAATAACTATCTTGATTTAACTACAACGATAAATAATTTTTATTTTTTTGTTAAATTATTTCAATTGTAATAATTTTTTGTACCGTCTAACTTTACAGTAAGGAACGCGGAGAGAAGAGTTGGTTAATCCCATTGCTAAATACATGAGTAAGAACCGGAGGTTTTGACCTCTTGTTCTATTGAGCTTATTGATAAAAGTAGCTTGCATGAACGTAAGCACGCCAATACCTTGAAAGTAGAGAACATCATAAATCTTTTTTGAAAAGTTATTGCACGAGCGACTTATGCTTGGTCATCAACCAATACCATGGCTAGTAGACGGAGGAATGAAACAAGTGATGCATTAATGGTGGTTTGATTTAGACCACTTATTGATCGGACACCAAACCAAATACGCTATTACACCTGGACCTATGATGGTTGGTCTCGAATATAAATTTCAACAATAGCTATAGTTGGATCGTGGAGGCCATCTTGATTCAGATAATTTCTAATTTGCTGATATGGCAAGGGAGGAAAATTGATTGACTAAAGCTATATTTCTTTGGACGAAATTTAATTTGCTACTAGATTCAATACATTTTTCTTCTTTCCGCTAGATTTCGTATAATGAAACACAATTTAAGGGATGGTTGTGGATTACATCACTAAGGCTATGTTCAGTTGGATGGAATCCATCGTGGAAAAGAAGGAAAATGCAATAAATCTAGCTTAAAAGTCATCTAGATTCATTACATTTTCCTTCCTTTCCACGGTAGATTCCATCCAACCGAACATAGCCTAAACGAGTAAATCACTCATAAAACCAACCAAAACACAAATGGCATGTCTTGCAACTTCACGACTAAGCTAAGATCTTCCCAATAAATCCCATGCAGCAAACTGATGCTCTCCACGAGAATCCTTTTGCAAAATCCAGTAATTTTACAGAATTTTAATCTTATCTATAGTCATTTGAATCAACAAAACATACGGACCGTCATAGTAAATATAAATTGCAGATATAAACTTTGCAAAGACATACAAAACTCAAATTGTGTCCTCAAGTGATATTTTAACGAAAACAATATATATATACACACCATTGCCTCCACAGTAAGTTTAGTACATGCGATCACAACCACAATATGCATATCTAATATCTTGTTGAAACGTTAACATGAGTATCTGCAATGACAACCACAACATAATATCTTGTTGAATCAGTAAGATCAGTATCTTCAATGACCACTACAATATACTTACACTGTTGAATCAATAAGTCAAGTATCTGCAATCACAACCACAATATACAAATCTGGTTGAACCATTATAAGTTTTTTTCCAACATCGATGCTTCTTTTTTTAACATGAATGTTAATAACATCCAACTTCGCTATGTATGCTAAATGTTGTTTCACTTCTCCAGGCTTTTCCTTGAGATCAAGAACAGCATGACAATGATGGATCTTTGCTGTTGCATAAACAAGAACTAATAACCATACATGGTCCAATTTCTCAGCAGTTAGCTAGATCAAATCACTAGGTAACAATTATGTTCAAGATAAGAGTTAGATCTCTATGAATGTTAACATGCAAGAACATGGAACAAAAGTTAAAATCATTTTTCACGGCGCAAACCTCAATTACAAGTGCAAGACAAATTAAAGAGTCGGATTTAATTTCCAGAAGAAACAGGCCAAAGCTGTTAAAATGTGTAGTTCCATAATTAGTGCAAAAGCTGTACATTGAAACAATTACGGAAGCAACAAAAAAAATGTTGATTTACTCCTGTTATGTTATGTGAAAATTATCCTAATGCTCATATATTGCGATATTGTGTTGTTTAATGATATGCCTAAGATTCATTAAGCTGTTGAATTCAGCTCCATATAAGAAGTGCAAATCTAAGTGAAGGCTAGTATGAGGTAATTGCCCATTGTAGTACTATTTAATATCCATGACATTTTATATTGAAAAAAAAGTATTATTTCTCCCTCTAATCTAAAAAAGTATTTAAAAGATATAATATTACTCTTACACACGCTTAGGTCCTGAATCAACCACTACATAATCCATTCTTTTTTGTGATAACTAGATGAAATTTATCCAACTTTGAAATATAATTTTTAACCAATAATGCCAACAAAATTTTCACAAAAATAGATCGGTTTAACTAATGTGAAAACAATCATTAGTCTATAACTTGAAAAGATTTAAATGTCTTATAATTTAAATATGACCCTTTCCTCTTTCTTGATGATTTATCTAACATATTCAAGCATACATAGAAAGATAACTTTTGAAGGCTATAGAGCATCAAATTATACTAAGCCCCAAATTAGTTGGAACAAACACCTTAACCCTTAATTCTAATCAGAATGGTGCATCATGTTTTAGCACCTTGAACAAAATTCTTTAGTTGGATTGACAAAATTGCTTTAACGAGGAAAGAAGGAACTTGCAGCATACCTCTTTGAGCAGGAGTTGTAGTAAAAAGAAAAACATTATCACAGAATTATGTGGAATACTTGAGGATTAACTGGATGAAATAAGGTATGTATATCCAACTAAACATGATGCAGAGGCAAATATTGCAAATCATCCTTTCATCCTTAGTTTTAGTGATTTCTTCAGTTTGTCTGGTATCAATTTGGCCAGTCAACAAGGTGGTAGAATTAGGAGTGATGATATCAATCTGGAATATGTTCTATGATTCATCAGCCACCATATTCTCCCTTCAGGGCCCCTTGCCCTTTCCTTTGAGGCAGGTGGAAAGTGTGAGATTCGAATCACTTTCTGAGTCTCTTACACTTTTCTGTTTAGGACATATAACCTAGTTCATTTGGACAGTTCTCTATCTCTCAACAGCATCAGGCAAGGTCAGTTGATTGAATGACTCAAAAAATTGAAAGCAATAGTACTTCACTGAAGAGAGAAAGTCAATGGCACTATTGGGTAAGAGATGGGAGCACTAACGGTGATGAATAATGATGTTGAGATTCCACAGATAATTAACGGTCATGCAACCAAGTTAGATGATGGCATTCAAGCAGAGGTCAGAGTCCAAATCATCACTATGATGGCTATCTCCTTGGTGTTGTACGAGTATCTCTAATTGGCGGGTGAAGCTGACAAGGTCTACTTCTCAACTGGTTCACTAGAGGAGCTATGGTAACATATTGTCACTAAGGTGATTGAATCATCACCAGGAATCAAGTCAAAGGCAGAAATCGACAGAACACAAGCCATCTAAAGCAGAGAAAAAAAAAGAGCACTCTACCAATGTCAAGATCAAGTACAAGCACCTCTAGAGCAGCAAGATTGACTTTAGATGCTTAAAAACAACCTTTGTTGTGACTTTGCACCCTCCACCAGTAGCTGTTAGTGATAATGCTGGGAAAAAAAACACCGGGTATATAGTTTAGCATATTTGCTATTGGGTATCCTCTAACCTTGCCAAGTTATATCTTCAGTATGGTATGGAATCAATATGTTATCCATTACTAATTACCATCCGAGCTAATAAACAGGAGAAAGCAAAAGCTAGTATAAGTAGAAGAGGAACAGAGAGAGAAAGATTACACTTACCCTCTCCATATAAATAAAAATACACTCAATCCACCTATGATTCAGCTTCATACAAAGTGAAACAAGGAGAAGAAAACAAGACACAGCACGGTTTTTTCTTTGAAAAATTTGTGTAGAAAGACGCCTCAATCTGAAAAACAACAAACACTGTTCATCTTTGATGAAGAGAATTCAGCCTTGACTTCTGTTTCAATTGGAGAATTTGAGGACGAATATGACTTTCAATTGTGAGTCCAAAGTTGCTATTATGGTAATAGAATATAATTGAATAATAATGATAATTCTCGCACCTCTAATTCCAACAAACTGGATGATTTCATTGACAATGCCAAAAGCCAGCTTAAATGTATCTTTAAATCTCATAGGAATGAGATGAATGACGGAAGCATAGTTTAAGATGATAAAATCCAGATAAGTTGGTTAATTGAGTTGGATATCCTAGGTCCTTTAAACAAAAATAACATGCCATTTGGCACATACCTACGAGGAATTAATGCATTATGGGTACAGACTTCCTAAAGCTTATATTCTTGGTAATGCTATGAAGAGTGGAATGTCACTATTAGAATGCAATTTGTCGTGATAAGGAAGAGCAATGCCCTAAATAGTTTAATCCCTGTTCTTTATATCCCAAGTACCTTAGTTCCTTTTTATTTATTTTCAATTTCAGTCTAGGCTGATCTAAATCTTTATTGTTCAACGATGTAGACACTCACTATATGTTTTGCACTTCGAAAACACATGGGAAGTACTTCAAACTTTATAATCTATTGCATGCAAATATCATAACAAACATAACTCTAAACAGTTTATGTTATAACATAATCTATGAAATAGAAAGCTAAAGCTAAACTGTGACTGGGAATCGAAAGTGCCATGTTAAGGTACAATAATATTGCAATAAATTAGCAAGGCTACTGGCCAACAAATGGATCCTATTTGGATGTAAGCTAAAAAGGACAAATTGTTGTAATGCATGCTGTTTTATAAGGCAATATATTCAATAATTAGCAAGGAAAATTTACATATAGAAAAGGCACTTTTCATTCTCAAAATAAGAAGTTAGGCATTTCTGGCTGAAACAATCAATTCAAGAGTTTGCAAGATAGGGCCATTATAAACTAATTAGAAAAGGAAGAAAGAAAGATGTCAAAAAAATTCGAATTGTATATAAGCTGAGTGCAGATGCACTATAAGCTAAACTAAGAAACTATCTTCGATTAAACAACAATCATTTTACATATTGCAAAGCACTTGAATAGGATGATGATATGCTTAGTAAAAAAGGTAAGTTTTATAAGATCATGATAAAGATAAATTTCTTTCTAGTTCATGCCATGGAAAGAAACACAAACTCTACAGTAAGCTAGACAATAAAGGAAATATGATTTTTTTGACTGACAAACAATATGTTAACCACTGAGTAATAGAATCATTACATCAAGAAGACAGCAAATAATGAAGGTACAATGTGAACTATATATGAGAACAATAGACTCAACATCAGAATCAAATGCAAACATTTAGCAGGGAAACTTACTAACTAAAAAACAAACTAAAATATAATGTGCTTCACGTGCCTCATTTCCGGCTACGCTTCCATACTCCCAGAAGCATAATGCCTACATTTCCAGAGAAATCTCCTAACAGTTGTCGTCATCTTCTTAAACACGTCCCTCGGGGCTTTGGTCAGAGCAATATATAGAGAGCTATTCTTATTGTTACAGTTTCCATCATTTGATGAAGTGAGAACAGTCTCTGCTGTCTTGCAACAAAAGTTGGCGAACGAAGCGCAATAAACCCCCGAAGCTACAACATGTCTCTCCATCTAGGGCTCAGTAATGGTAAGAAGCCCGACGGTGATTGCGGAAACCAGAGCCCGGGAGACTGTGGCGGTTGCGGCCCAGGTGATGGTCCCGCACCCAATATCCCTGGTTGGGGCAATGGTGAAAGGCCAAAGTTAGGAGTCAACGGCGGCGGGTACTGGAATCCCGGGGAGAGCAGCGGATAAGGAGATCGCGGCGATAGCAGGTTGAAGAAAGCAGTTGGAGAAGGAAGCGCCGACGACGGAGTAGTAGGGGGAAGCATCGAGCTTGAATTTGCGATCGCACGAGGCGACAGCAAAGGAAACGGGGGACGAGGGGAAGGGAGTAGCCCAGGGGACGGAAGTGGCGGCAGTTGCGGGTGAACTTGGGGCTGGGGGTGGCGGGAGGTGTCGGAGCTGAGGAGGGAGCTCTCGAGATAGCGCATATAGGCGGAGACGGGAGATTCAGCCCACGCTGCGCCAGCTGTTGGTAAAGGACGGGGGAAGGGAGGGGAAGGGTTGGGATTAGGATTGGGGGGAGGTAGGTTAGGGTTAGGATTGTGGTAAGGGATGGGGGGAGGAGGGTGAGGGCGGACGGCAGCGGCGACGGGCGGCCGAGCGATAGGGGTGAGTGGCGGGGGGCGGATCTTCTGGAGGCGGGTGCTGGGCGGCCGAGGCTGCGGCAAGCGAGGCTGGGGGAGGGGATTGAGGGTGGAGGGGGCGGGGTTGGGGTCGCGGGATGGGGTTCCGGTGAGCTGCTGCACGATGCTGCGGAAGTCGTTCTTGCTGATGTTATAGACCTGTGGCTGGGGCTGTTGGTTCTGCTGCTGCGCTGGCGCCGGCGGCGCGGGAGGAGGAGGCTTGTGGTTAGGAAAATAGTTGGGGTGGTGGAGGGGGCTCTTGCGTATGTTCTTGCCGATCTTGTTGACTCCGAGATGCTGATGCTGCTGTTGGTGGTGGTTGCTGTTCCTGGAGTGATCCATAATTGACCTGGAGTCACGTCCGATTCGATCTGCCTACATCAAAGGGAAGAAGGGGAGAGGGATGCCGATGAAGGATGGGGCATACACCGATACACGGGAGAGGAGAGGAGCTTGGTGGAGAGAAGGGAAAAGGGTGGTGGTGCGATTTGCAGAAGAATCAGGGGGGTGTTTGTGTATTTTGATTGACTTGTGGGGCAAACGAGCAGCGAGGGAACGAGTGGAGGTGGAGATTAATCTATTACCGTTACTAGTCGCCAGTGAATGAAATCCAGCTTCAGAGCTGAGACTCATTGATTGAGTAAACACTAGAAACTAGGTCAGCTAGGTGTGCCGTATGTCACGTGCTTACCTGGTCTTAGCTGCAAATCAAAACATATATTAACAGAATATATACGTATTTATCATACAATCGTAAATTCAATCCAAATAAAAGACAAAAAAAAATGATTTTACTAGTTTTCTACCAAGTTGACGTTGCGTCGTTGCCCGAGAGAATTTGAGTAGGAAGAAGCCCAGTGGGTTTTGTCCCGTCTTGGGCCTTTCTATCCCTCTCAAGACATTCACAAATAACAATTCGCCGTCATACGAAAATTGAAATAGAGACACGCAAAACATGCAAATAATAATATGCTATAAAAATTTAACTAAAGAAATATATATATATAATTTAAAAAAAATCTTGAGCATAATTAAGCTGATATGCGTGCAAAAAATAAAGTTAACCAATAAAATACCCTAGCAATTATGCAAAATAATTTTTGATGCGTTAGCTTACTCCTTGTAATCATTGTAGTCATATCCAAGAGATTCTTTTTGGTGAGTATCTTGTTGATATTGATCCAATGTTTATTTATAATATAACCTCTAACCTCCATCTAGCAGAATCTAATTATCTAAATTACAGGTACCTACTGACAAAAATCTAACTCTTATCAGAGAAACTACGTGTATTGTGAACCATGTACTGCATCCGTGCAACTTTAATATTTAATATATGATTGAGAGTGAACTTTCTACTTCAATTGTAAAACAAGTCTTATTCATAAGATAGCTTTTACCCAAAAGGATGCAATATTGATAGTCAAACCTACTGTATTGATTCATTGTTGAGGCCACTCCACGTACAATGACTATCAAGAGCTAGTTCTAGATCGTTGACCCATTTTTTTGCCTTTAATAAAATTATTTGGCAACTTATAGTCAACCAAGGATAGCTATCTCAATAAATTCATAATAATAAAATTTTTGATAGTGAATGAATCAAAGTGAGGCGTAGATGGTAAAGTGAGGCGTCACTAGACATGGAATTTACTTTAAGATAAAAGCTTTTAAAAGTGCGAAATGGTGGATGCTAATTTTTATTGAGGAATTTACTATTGGCAAGAACGTAGCATCAGCATGTCCTATCAACAATATGATGGAATTCCGCCATCAGTTATTGGAATCTCACATGGAATCTGCAGTCATCCACTTGCTTTCCTCCAAATCAATTCTACAATCCATTTGTTAATGTGCTCATGTGGAATCGTACGAAAAGAGAATTCCAACTTTTATTAAGCTTTTCCGCCTCTACTTTGCCGATTCTTTACTACTTAATTCGTTCAAAGCTAAACTGAGTATTTTGTCACCAACGAAACGAGAGGAAGCAAAGTCTCTGTTTGCTTCTCCGGTCGTCCGCACTCTACTGACGATTTTGTTCCAGGCGTATTAAATAGTTTGACCAAAAATTAAAGCGAAAAACCAAGGACAGAAAAAGTTTTTGACGGAGATGCTGTCGCAGAATTTCACTTTCCTGCGTTTTTCAAATATCGCATTGTCAAGTTGCTGGTCTATATTAAATACTTGATTACACATTACGCTGTTGCTTTGGTGGCCATCCTTTTCAGTTCATGTCAATTTGATTAATTACACCATTTGACAAAGCGTCCAAAAGATGCAAGGACCAGGCCATGGGGAGAGATATCGTCCAATAAATATTAGATGCTTGACTTGATTGAAAGGCCTGAATGGGGATGGAATCCAGAGGTGAGCAATGAAAGAATGAATAAAGCCAAGTCCTGGATCCACTATGCGTGAATCTTTACTGGACCACCCTATTGTGATTCTACAATAATGAACGCATGCCCACTCAGCCGAAGAAAACTTGAACGCAATCGTTAAGTCTAGCTTCAAAGTCTGTTCACCGCATCAATCAGATTCTTCATCTATTGTCATCCGGATCCTGAAATGGATGACAATAAAAGAGAAGATCCTTTTTTAATCGCTTAATATAATTTGATATTCATCGCATCAATCAGATTCTTCATCTATGGCTTCAGATTTGGATTAAACAAGACAAATTTTATGCAAATCATAATTGGTAATACATTCAATAAATATCGATATAGAGCAAACCAAATTGCTTCATTACATATAAAAAGAGTTGGCAGATCATGCTTAACAGCCTACTAATTGCCCATCGAATGAAGAGACGCCAATCTTGGGGATCTCCAACCGAAGAAAGCAGCAAAATGAACACGAGATGAATGAGACACGCGAAGAGAAAGAGAAAGAGGCAGAGGAAGGGGGAGATTGTGTATTCTAATTATTCTAATTCTGGGGCGAAGCGACGAAGAGGCGGATCTGGTCGAGGAAGGTGATGTCCTGGGGGCGATCCTTCCGCTTCACGTACCCCATCGCCTCCTTCTCCGAGTACACTTTGTATCCCCTCTCCCCGTTTCGCCGCCAGAGCTCCCCGGCGTAGCTCCGGTGCGCGTAGTACGCCTCTGCTTCCACCTCCGTCTCAATCCCCTGGTCATCCCCGTCGCCGCCGTCGCGATCGCCGAGGAGGACGACGGAGATGGGGAGGCGCTCGTAGTGGCCTCGGCGCGTACCCTCGAGCTCGTCCATGCGGGCAATGGCACGCGGGGAGACGGCGTAGAGCTCGCCGACTACGCGCTCGCCGGCACCGGGCAGATTGAGAAGAAAGGGAACGCGGTACGGCCCGCAGACGAGGGGTAGCTCGGCGGCAGTACGGGCGGCACCGATGAAGGCAGCGTCACCAGCGCGGACCAGATCCTGCATGAGCACGTGGTTGGAGAAGCCGCGCTTGAGGGTGCCGTAGGTGAACACCAATCGCGCCTCTGTTATGCCGTCCGCCCCCATAAATGAATCGATGGATCGGTCAATTAAGGTTCCGGAGATGAGCACCCAAGGGTTGGGGGTTGGGGGAGGAAGAGAAAGATCGATCCGTGTACGGGGAAATACGGTGGGAAGGCTGCACCCTCTTCAGAGATTGGGGGCGTCGGATGATTGGCGGTGGCGGAGAACACATGGATTTATAGCAGGGACGGCACTTGGCTTTTCTTCTTTTCTGTAATTGGCCATATTCTAATTTAGTCATTTGTTAATATTTAATATCTGGCATATGTAGTTTAAAAAATTAAATTGACCCCCTCTGAGGCCTTAAACCGAAATCTCAATGGCTAACTTGAAACAATGAGTTTTATATAGATTATTATCTATTAGAAACCAAAAAAATACAGTGAACTCATCTTCCAAAAAAAGAAAAAAAAGGTAAATTTCAAAAATAGAAAAAAAAAATCATATTTTGGTAATAAATAATAAAATAAAAATACTATTTTATTTCGGAGGTGGAAGAAACTGCAGGGTCAAATTTGGGGGCAGGTGAAAATGTCGGGTGCGAATGAAATTTACTTAGGAGTTGGGACTGCGGTTGTTGGAATTGGAAGGTGGGCCCATGCTCCATTGCACTGCACTGGTGGAGCAGCGTTGATATGGTACATGAGTGGGTGCTACGTACGAAGTTTCTTGCTTAAAGAGGCAGGTATTTGCTTTGGATCATGTGGTGCTGGCAGGAGGGGAGGGGTAGTGCCCGACCCAAACAAAAACTTCCGAGCTAAGGTTTATTTAGTAATATATTTACGTTATTTTATAAGATTCACAAGATAGAACGAGGCAGACATTACCTGCCTAACATTCGTCCTGTTGCGGTTTTGGGGAATAGAGGGCGGCGAGTAACGACGAACACGACGGCTTGGGTCGCGACTCGCTCGGGTCCACAACTGAACGCAGGCACAGTTCAAGTCTAACTAGGGTTGCGAAGTGTACGGCCGAGGACGAAGCTGCTGTCCGCCACACACGTGGTCCTTTTCATGTTCCCTTCACAAAAAATGCATGTTAGTTGTTGTCTTGTTGACTTGTTTCTTTATTGGTTCTCAATCATATATGCAAATACCTCCCTCTATCTGTTGCATATAACAGACTTTTCCCAAGGAAACATATTGGCAGTGACTAATCTACTTTTGGGCAGACGATGAACGAAGAAAATTAGACTCGGTTTGGACTTGATGGCCCAATCTCGCGTCCCTAGTGGATTAACTTTACGGGCCGAATATTCGATATTTTTAGTTATTTATGATATATACATGATAACAATTTTTATATATTCTGTTTACTAAATCGATTTATAATTTTGACACTGAACTATCTTTTATTTCATTTGAGGGCCCAAATTAATGAAAAGGTGCTTCAATTAAATTCGCACATTAATTTTTTTCCCTAGATTTCATCTTTCCTCCTCTTTCGCTCAGGTGATGATTTGAATCTCACACAAATTATGAATTGTGTATTAACATAAAAGAGCCAAATTAAACTGTAGAATTTTTTTTTCTTTAGCCCATTTTAGTAAATGATACGTTTGAATAAACAAACCTCAACACTGCTTATGCATCGAGAAACTTAAGTTATGCGTATCGAACTAACCTTGCACGCTTTTGGCTGACCACGTGTCTCTGCCTCTTTGGTAACCTAAATGCCCTCAAATGACTCATGGGCTGGAAAAATTATTAATCTAAAAGAATTTTATCAATTAAAAACAATCTTTTTTAAAAAAATTATAAATTTATAAAAAATAAAAAATATATTTTAATTATATTGTGCTTACTATTATGTTTGTCGTGCTATATATTTTTAAAAATAAAAAGTCATACAAGAAATAATAAGATTGTGTGCTATATAATTGAGGGTTCTCTTTAACCTATAGGTAATTTTTAAATTTATTAGTAAAAACTCACTTTCAATTACTCTCCAACTCTCATATAATATGATTTTGATCATTAGAGTGATAATGTCCTAATCCTTTCAGGACTTTCCTCTTCCTCTGTATGACCAGAGGATATGAGAATTCTCATAGACAAATTCTAAACATCTAATCCAGGCACAAATGGGCTAAATCTATTTAGCAAATTTACTTATGAAAATTTTGATCCACATTTTGCCTCTTATTCGATCATTGTCTAAAGCCAACTTATATAGATACCGAAGACTGTATGAAGATGACGTTAGGGTGCAATAGGACAATTTATACCGTTGACTAATTCTTCAGATGGCGTAGATTAAACCATTTAACATGATCCATCCATCCTAAGATAATATGCTAATTTAATTGTATGTACAAGTGGGAGAGGGATGACTCAATAAATGTACTTGATGAGGATTGAAAACAATGGCAAAGTTTCACAATGCATTGACTTTAGTGACCTAGAAAATGACATTGCATGAATTGATCAAAATGTCAATGTAAGTGTTGACTTTTTTGAAAAAGCGAATTAGTGCGAACCAATGTAACTGTCACAGCTCAAGCTTGTAGTGATAGTTTGGAATTGTTATCCAAGGAACTGTCTGGACGATTGCGTGCAACGTTAGCATGAGAAATCTTCTCCTGAAATTTCTGAGCCTTACCATGCTACAAGTTTGACTTTCAGTATTCTGCCTGGAATTGATGACCAAAATTAAAGCCGTAAAGTCGCGAGTATTTTAGTGACTGTAAGAAAAGTTTTCCTTTGTAGATTATCTACAAAGTACAGAAAAGAAAAGGAAAAGGAAAAAAGATGAGACAGGGAGATCAGATTCCGGTGCAATTAGGCGGCTGTAATCCTGCAGCATCTGCCACGGCATAAACCATGTAATAAATGAAGTAGCGTTGGACCGGCGCTCAACCCATCAAAAAATTCCAATGAAAAGTTTTCACGGCACGTGACTCTGCCTTCTACGTGTCCACCGCTGCGACGCAACTGTTGGTGGTCAACGCCACTGTGTGCAAGTAAATGAGGAGTGGATGGGATGGCAACAGTTAATTCATATTCTGCCACCACCTTGAGGAAGCAAGCCCGAGTCGACTAATTGTACCTGTGACTCGTGCCACTGAATCATTTATCTGTCTGGCTCTGGCGCACATTGGCACCAGATTGGCCACGAATTTGCACCACCCCAAACCAAGTGCCACGCGGCTCACCGGAACCAATTATGTATGGTAGGCACGCCTACATTAATTGCACAATCTTCAGCAGTGTGGTCCAGTGCCGATTCACTTTGGCCTTTGGGAATGGTCGATGTTGGACTCGGGATTTGTTCACGATCGGATTCAATGGCAGCAGGGGACGGCCGGACAGAGATGCATAAAGGCACGCATCAATAATGGAAGAGAAAAAAAAAATATATAGGGAGAAAAAGACGTGCACGAGGGTGACGGCGAGGAGAAAAAGAAGCGAAGAAGCAGCAGCCTGCCTTGCTTTTAACGCATCTTCCACTACTCCCCCTCAAGTCTATAAAGAACAGTGGAAAAGAAGCGACTTTTGATGGTTAAAATGGCGATCGATCGAGAATATCCGTTCAGAGAGCGTGATTAACCTTGGAAACAGAGGGATCATGGTAAGTTTTTTTACTTTGGCGATGAGAGATTTGTTGTTAATTGTCTGCATCGGCTAGATGTTTGGGTTTTGTTGTGCTAGGGGATGGAACAGGGAGGAGAGGCGGAGTGGCCGCCGTGGCTGCGGCCGCTACTGTCGACGAGCTTCTTCGTCCATTGTAAGTTCCACGCCGACTCCCACCACAAGAGCGAGTGCAACATGTACTGTCTCGATTGCATCGATGGCGCACTCTGCTCGCTCTGTCTCCTTGCTCACCACCGCGGTCACCACGCGATCCAGGTACGATTGATTGCTTCTTGTTGGACTAAATTTATCTTGAGTCGAATCCCTAATTTGTCTTTGCCAAAATCCACTACTCCACATACCTGCACCATTTACATCAAGGAGCGACGGTTCTAATCCTCCTCCTTGATGAAACTTTTTTGGGGCTTCCAGTGATCTGTCTGCTTCCTTTTTCTTCTCAAAATAGCTATTGAATCCCTCATTCTTCTTGCAAAAATCAAGCCTTTTGACATCGCGAAGAAACTATTTGTTTTTCCAACTGTCATTTCTCCCTTCTCTGCACTCGTTCACCTCAATGTCGTGTTACAGAGATACTATTCCCAATGGCGATGAGATAATATCGCTTTCTTCTTGCATTGGTTGCAGATAAGACGTTCGTCCTACCACGACGTGATCAGGGTCTCCGAGATTCAAAAGGTGTTCGATATCGCCGGCGTGCAGACTTACATTATCAATAGCGCTCGCGTCGTCTTCCTCAACGAGCGCCCGCAGCCGAAGCCTGGAAAGGGTGTCACCAACACCTGTGAGGTGTGCGACCGGAGCCTTCTTGACTCCTTCCGCTTCTGCTCGCTGGGCTGCAAGGTTGACCCCCATTTGTCTTTACCTTGTTTATCTCGTCCACCATATGTTCGATGAAATGCCTCTTCCAGATTGCAGGCATCTCCTCTGACTACCACACGAAGAAAAGGCTCTTGTTGCACAACAAGAAGAAGAAAAAGAAGAAGCCGACAGAGGAACTCGACTCAGAGGATTCTTGCACGAGTAGCGGCCACGGAAGCTGGAAGAGCAATGCTACGCAAAGCTTCAGCCCGTCCACCCCGCCGCCGACTGCGTCCAGCTTTCGGGCCGGGAAGAGGAGGAAGGGCATTCCCCACAGAGCTCCCTTTGGGAGCCTAATGTTCGAATTCTAAGCATACTCAGTCTCACAATACTATGTATTAACCACAGTAGTAAGTATTGAAAACCAGCACCCTGTGCTTCTTGGTGTGTGGAGGCCGGTGCTGGGATAAACAGGGCAGAGGATGGAGGAGAACATGCACTAATATAAATAAGCCTGGGAGACGACGTATCGGCATGTACGCGTGCTCCGTTGTGCTGGTTGTGTATTCGTAGTCCTCGTTCTAGAGTTTATAGTTAAATGTAAATATATATGGAAGCGAGAGAGCTTCCACTTGGAGGAACCTGCAGCGATGAAGTGCTCGTATGTTTGCCATAGTTCATGATGATGTTTACTGCAGCTTTCTCCATACCTGTCTGGGGTGGGTTCCCCCTTTTATGAAGGGGTAATCTAGTGACTGACCCGACAAGGAAGTGGGTATATCTAGTTTTTTTTTATCCTCCTAATTAAGAATTAAACTTCTTGAGTTAAAATACAATGCCGTTACGGAGGCCGAAGAAGTTAGAAGCGTACATGTAACATGCCTAATGGAACAAGTCGTAAAAACACGTGTCCTTCTATTGCATGCTCGATATGTATTGTAAACAAAAATCGAATTTGTGAATTCTTTATTGTGCTTGTTCAATTAAAATGATTTCTATCAATAATCAAGAGATTTCCTATAAAGTACGCAGTCTATCAGAAACTAAAGATTGCACAATACAATCTTTGTTACGTATAGACATCCAAACGTTTACATCATAATTCATTCCAATGAATCGACGGCAACATTGCGGGTCCCACATTTCGATCTCCCCATTAAACCCACACATTTTTGGTGGCGTCGTGTGGTTCTGCTAATTAACCCCCGGTATAGTTACCTAATCCCATTGCGCGCTGCCATTAATTTCATTTGGGCAAATTACGATTTGGTCGGTCCCCGTCACCCTCAATCCTCGGCCGGCCGGTTTTGTCGCTAACGGAGGCGATGAAATTCATGGATTCACGGGTTCGGTTGTGACAAAGAATTAAAAAACTGTTAATAAACTTCGCTTGCCTTTTGAGTCGTTGACAAAAGATGGCGGAAAGTTGGGACGGCAGCCGTTGAAGTTTTAAAAGAGAGATGGGACAATGTCCTGTTTTTGTGCCCAAAGGTCAACTTCTTGGTCAATCAAGTTTGCTTTAGTCAAATGTGCAACAATAAGTTAGCCGCAGGAATCGTTCGTTATTTGATGTGAGTTAATTTTTTGTGCATTGACTTAATAAAGTCATATTTTATCTTAGCAAAACTATGTTATATCTTACAAACCATGTTCCATTAAGCAAAGTCATATTTAGCAAAATATTTTAAATTTCATGCTAAATATTATTATACCTTAGCAAAGGCATATTTTTCCCAAAACGAGATGGGCCTTAATCTGATTAACTTTTAGAATACAAAAATTTACTGCTCTTGACTACATGTACATAGCCATACAGCCCACGGCCCACATCCTTAGGTCATAACCCAGCTGCCACGCGTGATATATTTAATATTTACAATCCTCCAGCAACACAACAGCTGACAATTGCGAGCGTACAAGGGTCTGTTTGGCCCCGCTATTAATAGCTTTATAACTATGTTAAACTGTGCTGTGATGTACTGTGCTGCACTGTCAAAATTTATAAGATGTTTGATTAATAACTTTTTAATTGCTGTCAAAATTTAAAATAATAAATAAATATTTATTTTAAATTATTTAAAATAATAAATATATTATATTTTAAATTATTTAAAATAATAAATATATTATATTTTTTAATATTAATATTTTAACTAATTAAAATAATAATACTTAAAATTTTAAGTGAAATCATGTGAATTAATTTTTTTGAGAAGCAGAAGTTGCAAAAACATCAAATTATAGCTTTCAAAACTTTTGCTTTTTACTCCTTTTTTCTACTTCTACTTTTCATTACCAAACAGTTTTCTAATTACTTTCTGCATAAAAGTTGATTAAAATCAGCTTAAAAGCGAGGCCAAACAGGTCCTAACTATTTAAATATAAACAACTTAAGGCTTAAGCCCAAATTCTTCGGCATGGTAAACTAAGCTGTTGACTAGGTCAAAATCAACCTAACCCCTAAAATCAATCGGTGAGCTGCAATAGTGCGAAATTGACGTTGGCAGATGGTCTGCTGGTGGCCGAATTTCTTAGCATGCGCCACTAGGAGACGACGCCGGCCAGCAGCGCGCCACCAGATGGTAGATCCGCGGTAGACAAAAAGATGCCACAGTAGTCGAGGCGTCGGCGCGTGACGTCGAATCAACTTTGCATCGAGCAGCTATGCCTCCACAAATCCGGCAGCGTCACCAACAACACGCGCATGGCCCATTCTATGATATTTAGTCTACCATACCAAAAAAATTTTTTTCCTACCATTTGCTCATCCCTACTAGGTGTCACGCCCAGAATTAGGGTAATAAAATTTTTAATAAAAATACAAGCGAGTCAACACTTGACTCACACCCAAGCATGCCCACGCAGGGTAATCCCAAGCATGCCCTCGGTATCGACCCTTCGGGGTTGAACGAGGCAAAGGGTATTCCCAGACTTGACATGGATGCCTATGTTGCCATTAAGATGATTACGAGGCTTAGTAGCTCGTATCATCTAATGTTCAGAGGTACCGATGTTACGATGAGGCTGCCAAACATGAATCGTACTATGGTTCATGTTCAGCAGAACTGGATCGTGGATCCCACTCGTGGGGGAAGTCCTAGAGACGCAGCTTCACCTCCATCACTGCCGAGGATTTCAGAGTATATCTCTCCAGTCGAGCCATCCACCGTTGACAGACCATCCACATCTATCAGGCCATCTACTTCAGCACGACCAGATCCTTCTCTAGAGCAGATGCGTGCTGAGCAAAGGATGATGCGTGACGACATATCGCGCCTTGAGCAGGGACAGTCGAGAGCACTCGAGTCTTTACGCGCGATAGAGGAGCTATTACGGCGTCGTCTCCCATCTTCATCGACACGACACACTAGAGACGAGGAGGAGGACTCCAAGCATACAGAGACAGACTGATAGGCTTTGTGAGTATTTTTATTTTGTTTTGATGTATTTACAGTTATTCTTTGATATTATGTAGGAGATCTCACATTTATCTTATGTGTGCACAGGATTCAGTAGATTGGATGCCAATACGACCACACACAGCACTTTTATGTTTTCTTTGTGTGTGTGCGTTGTATTAGGATATTAGTTAGTTCATTTTGATACTTTGACATTATGACTGACATTGTACATTCACGATGGTATTAGACCTTAGGATGCTGAACTTGGTGCAGATAGGATGATTTTGTATATATTTGATATTCATCATGTGACTGTGATGCTTAATGGTTTTGGATGTTTGGTTGATAAGTTTCTGCATTCTAGATTGATTTTGATATTTTAAGTGAATAGTAATTTGAAATGGTAAACTGTGATTTGAATGATGAAACCTGATGGTATTTGATGTTTGAAAGTTGATTACCATGTAAAACTTGAATATCTTTGATATGGTATATTTTTCGGATTTTTCTAAATTGTATTTCATATTTTTGATATAACTTTACAGGGTTTCGCCAATAATATAGAGGAAACTCTTGCAAAATTTTTTCTGAAATCTTTCATTGAATTAATGTTTATACATATGCATTAAATTAAGTCTAGGGTATCCATTTTCATATTTTGCTATTCCTTCAAAGTTTCATGGATATGATTTTTGAATGTTTAAGATCGTTAAGGATTAATCATATTCATTTTATCCTTGATTTTGAACTTAGAAAGCATTTTGGGCATTTAATTTGATGACTTAGAGAGTTTTTGAGATTTCATGAAAACTTAAATTGTTGAGTAAGATTGATTCTGGTATTGATAAAGTTTACATAGGAATTGTTGAATGTTTAAACCACATGTGCATAATGATCTTGGTACTTTAAGTTTAATTTATTTTCCTTTGGTTTAATAGGGATTTTTATGGATAGAATTTTTATGATTTATATATTTAACTTGAGATTTGCTCCAACTCCTCTGGTAGCATAATCTAAGGTTATGGGTTGACAGTGGCCAACTTTCTCCAGATATATTAAAAAAAAAGTGTAACTCCTCTACTTGGTACTGCGAAAAATTGGCAGTGGTACCGAAGACATAAGTTGAAGTGTAAATAAAATAAATGGAGAAAAGCTGTGGGCTTGGTGGAAAATTCCTCTGACTTAAGATTTAGACCATGAGTTAAATTATACTGTTATGCAGTATACTTTGAACAATGTTATGATACGTAATAGTTTAAAGACCAAATTGCATTAAAAATCTCTTATCTATAGTTTCACCAAATGACTTGAAATAAATCTTTACCTATTGATCAAGGCAGGTTTATTAAACCAAAAAAGTATTTGATTTTAGATATGTGTTGAATGAACATTATAATATGACTTGTGAATTTTATCTTTCTTGGATTGTAAATTCTTGACAGTTTGTCTCTACTGTGATTTCTCTCAAATGATCTAAGTTCTGAAAAGTTGCTTGCGTGAAATGTAGACTAAGGACTTTATTGATGGTAAAACTGATGAGCATTCCTTATCTTTACATTTTTTATTCATATTGATGCAATGCTTGAGGACAAGCAAAATTCTAAGTCTAGGGTATTTTGATGCGTTGAATTTACACCATATTTTTGCCTATATTTTAGATCATATTTTGAGCTTATTTGTATGATTTTGTGCTTATTTCGGTATTTTTACTTCACTTTGCACATAATCTTCACTTTTCTCGGTTTTTATGAAAATGTTGGTAAAATCACCCAAAAATGAAGGATTTCACAAGTTTTGAAGCCAAAGCATGATTCCTGAGGAGATCATGAGCTTACACGTCGAATTTGGAGTTGAAATAGTGAAGAACGCAAGAATTACGGCCTTGGCTGTAATTCTAAGTCGGCCGTAATTTTGAGTTCGAGCGATGGGCGGAAAAATGGCTAAGTATAGATATGCACAAAAACTTTCACGGGTGAAGCCATAAATCTATTACGGGCTGTGAATGTTTCTGTGACATAAGTGATATACACACAAAAAGAATCACGGCCGTGGCCGTGGCCTGTGTATACATTACGGACCATAAAAACGTCCGCCCGACGAGTTTTTCACTCGATTCTCCACCAATTCGAACCGGATTTGAGCCAAACCTTACAAAATCATTCCTTGATGGGTTCCAAACCGGTCCAACTATAAAAGATCCGATTTTTCAAGGAAAAAGAGAGCTTTTTGGGATGAACACAAGCGGTGGCGACGATAAGGGCGAAAGTTGATTTCCGAGTGAAATTTCGATGAGATTTCACGCAAAAGCGACGATTGATCGACTCTTCTTCATCTCTAGATCGAGGGGAAGTGATTTTTATTGTTGTCTTAGTGAATTCTTGCGATTTTTTTACTAGATCTATGCTTGTTCATCACTTAAACATGTATTTCCTTAAGAACATGAGTGAGTAGATCATTGTTTCGGGATTTAGGGCTTAGCCCGCTGACTTTTATGAATTAATCTTTATTCATACTCTTTTTATACGAATTTATTATCGTGATTTGACTACGATTGCGTTTATTTCGTAATATACATTGGCCACATATAATTGCGTCTTAGATGTTGCGAGAAGGACCGAGAGGTGAATCGCAACGTCCGATCTATTTCAATTGAACCTTCGAATCCAATCACGAGAATAGGTTGGATTCGTCTGAAGGATTTAACAGCTTTTCATAGAACTTAATAGGTTTAGTTAGGTTAACTGTCACGAGAGTAGGGAGTTAACTTAATTAAACACCGTATTACGCTCCGAGAGGAGGTAATATATACATTAGGAAAAGTTCCTTTCATGATAGATACTTTCTTTTGATTGAGTAACTTTTATACGATTCATAATAGTTAGTGTGGTGAAACCCAGAAATCCCGATTATCTTAGAACTTGAACCCTTTAAAAGTTGTTTTTGAATTGTTCGTACTTAGAAGTTTATCACCATAGCATACTTAGTTTGCTTAGATTCAAACAAGTCGAGAAGTCAGTACTTAACTACGTAGTCCTCGTTGGGAATGATAATCTTTTTTATTACTTCGATAATTCCGTGCACTTGCGAAAGAAGGACGATTTTTGCATTCCAGGGCTTGTTTTGATCCAGATTCTTTGGGGCTATCGAGAGAAGACCAAGGATCTGTCGTCTCCTGCCCTTGTATTGTAAATTTCCTTATTTTTGAATATATTTTCTTGGGTTTTCCTTGTCAAACGATATATGCTCTAGAGTAAACCCTAGTTCGGGACTCGGGCGTAGCCCGTTGAATAATTCTACACATGTAAAATATTTTTATTGAATCTCAGTGCTATTTTTAGTAAATTAACTTATTTAAATGAGTTGTGCTTATTGCGTAGAATTGTTTTGGCCAAACTTTTGTATGTGTTAAGTGTTGCGAGAAGAACTGAGAGGTGAATCGTAACACTCGAACTTTCTCATTTAAACTTGTGACTTGGATTACGAGAGTCGTTTAAAGTCACTCGAGGATTTACGATTGTCATAGAGCCCATTGGGTATTTCTTAAGTTAGTTTTGCTACGAGAGTAGGAGATTAGCTTAAGGTAGACACCGAATTACCTTCTCTCTACAATAGGATTAATCACCTTAAGTTATTTACTGTCGGATTGTGCTTCGTGAGAAGGAGATCCATTTTCTAATTCGTTTTGATTCAATGTTTTACATTTAAAGCATTCAACGAGGCAAAAACCCTGAAGTTTCGAACATTTCTAAAACTATAACTTTCCCGATTAGTCATTGATTCCTTGATTCGATAAATTAGTTTTAGTGCAATTCTTTCATTTCGAATTGGAATTGTCTAGCTTTCAATGATACTTAAAGTCGGTACTTTACACCTCGCTCCCTTGGGACGATCTTAAATTAGTGGATTGGGCCTGGGCCTGGGCTTGGGCCCAACGCTTGGGCCTCACACTAGGCGGAACCCAAATCTTGCATGTCTCAGCATTAAATTATTTTGAAATTAGATATAAATATTCTATTTTGTCTGTATTTTTAGTTTTAGAAACTTCAAAATTCAAAATATAATATTGTTACATCTATGCTTATAATTCGTATAAATACTATGAATCGTTTAAATACCATTCGTATGAAATCATGCAATTTTTTCAAAAAATACGTAAAAAATTAAAATTTACATCGTCAAATTAATTAATAAAATAACAAAATCAGTCACATTCCCTATTCTCTCTCTAATTTGGCCACACATATTTTAACATTTAAATTTTAAACCAAGACTAATTGGAGATTGGTGCTCTTAAATCTTCTTTAAATAGCATGCTAATGGCCTCCGCCGTCAGCATAAGCGATTCTCACACAAAAACTATCCCTCTCAAACTCTTTTTCCCACATTACTCAGAGCGGCGCTCTTCTTCCCGCATGTCTTCAGAGAGTAGCCGCTTCCACATTTCTTCAGAGAGTAGCTATGGCAAGGAGGAAGAAGAGGATACATCGGTTTCCTTGGATGTTCTCTCAGACGACCTCTTGGAGAAGACGTTCTCTCTCTTGCCTATCTCTAGCATTCGTAACGCTAGTCTAGTCTCCAAGCGATGGCATGCAGTGGGGCAGGCAACGCCCGTGGGCGGTCATTCCGCCTCCGCGAACAGTATTGTTCTTCATGTTCGTTGACACCATCTCCTGCCCGTTAACGGGCCTTGTATACAACCCGAACCTCTGCCGATGGTCCACCGCCCACTTCCCTCCCACCGAGGAGATGTGCTGGGACGCTGTTGCATCATATGGGCTAGTGTTACACCCCAAAAATCCACCCGGAGCCCACGCCGAAAATCTCGGACCTCGGGACGCACAACACTGTATTTGTCAAATTAATCCTGACAATCGAGAGGTACAGACTAAAATAAAGTAACATAACACAGGACCGACCCGGTCATAAAATATTCAGAGACAATAATACTGACACAAGATCTGCACAGCGGTCAACAGAAATAACAACAACAGGACCGGTGCAGCGGTCCACAAACCCAACAGATACTCGACCGGCGCAGCGGTCAATAAAGTCTAACACAACATAATATAACACAATGACTGATACACTGATAAGACGCAACACAAACCCACCCAGACTGGTGGTCACAACTAACTATCTAATCTGCTCCAGAGGGAGCCGCGCCTGAACCTGGAGGCAAATCAAAGGTGGTTAGCCGGAGGCTAAGTAGGGATATCACAAAATCATATGGTGTATGATCAGAATGTAAGGGTTTACCAGAAGTATCACTGTAACTCTATATGTCCCGTATAGCGTATAATCAATCTAAAATACGCATCAAATAACGTCATCATACACAGAGAAATCTGAGAGCTGATACAGCAATGGTCCGAGACCCGCAACTATATAAACTAGAGTGGTCCCTACTGATGGATCCCCGAACAGTAGAGACGACTGTCCGTCGACAGCCCGCTAGTGTAGCGTCCTACACTCAGTACAACCCCTCACTGGGCTAATAACAGACCTCAAGCCCATAACATCGGACTCTCTCGGTCAATCACTATCATAGAGACAATCACACTTGATAGGCTCCGCAAGTGCACGGTCTATCGAAGTAGTAAATAATATCGTTCCCACAGGGAGCAGGTGTCAAGTACCGACCTTTAGTGTCATTGAAAGCTAGATGGTTCAGACTCAAAATAAAAAAATTACTCTAAAACTAAATTATCGAATCGAGGAACAAACGATTAATCGGGAAAATACAGTTTTAGAAATGTTCAGGACTTCAGGTTTCACCTCGTTGAATGGATTAAACGTAAAACATTAAATCAGATTAAAATAGAAAACTGATCTCCTTCTCTCGAAGTGCAATCCGACAGTAAACAACTTTAGGCGATCATCCTATGGTACGGATTACCTTCTCTCGAAGCGCAATCCGGTGCCTACTTAAGCTAATTTCCTACTCTCATAGCAAAACTAACTTAAGAAAGACCCAATGGGCTCTATGATGATCGTGAATCCTCGAGTGACTTTGAACAATTCTTGTAATCCAAGTCACAAGTTTAAATGGGCAGTCGAGTGTTACGATTCACCTCTCGGCTCTTCTCGTAACACTTCACACATATCGATGTTTGGCCAAAACATAAATATGCAATAAGCACACCACATTTAAATAAGTAAATTTACTAAAAACAACACTGAGATTCATAATAATGTTTTACATGTGCAGAAATGTTCAACGGGCTACGTCCGAGTCCCGAACTAGGGTTTACTCTAAAGCATACATTGTTTTACACCCAAAAACCCAAGAAATAATACTCAAAAGTAAGGGAAATTACTAATCAAGGGTAGGAGATGATGAATCTTTGGTATTCTCTCGAAAGCCCCAAAGAATCTGGTCGAATCGAGCCCTCGAATGAGCAAAATCGCCCATTTTCGCCCTAGTCACGTTTTCTCCAAAGTTCGACCCCCAAAAACCGCTCCAAAAATCCTATTTTATAATTCTATATCTTCCTTCGGCAGTTAGGAAGTTCCCCTCCAAATTTCAGCCAATTCCGAGTTCGAAATCACTCAAATCGGACGAAAAACCGTCGAAAAGTTGATCTGCGCGGAAGCTGTCACGGCCGTGCTTCTAGACACACCCTGGCCGTGTCTGGCTCGCAGAATGCAGGAATGTAAGCACGGCCGTGCCAATAAGCACGGCCAGGCCGTGCTTGCCTCTGTGAAGTGCAGGAAGGTAAGCACAGGCGTGCTTCTAGACACGGGCAGGCCGTGTTCTCCATAAAAAGCCCCAAAAACGCTGAAATCTTGCGTGTAACCTCGCCGTATTATGACAAATTTTTTCATAACATTAAATCTTCAATATTCTTCACGAAAATATAGATAAATGACCTGTATTTCATAAATATCCGAAAAAGAGTGAAGATTTCATACTTTACAAGAAAAGATATCAAAATGTGACATAAAATAGAACTTAAGCCTATACTGATGGTAGAAACAAAACTCTAAATCCTATAAAATTGACACCTATCAACACCGCGTCTCAACAGAAATATCACTGGCACTACATCGAGGTACATTGAACTGTCTATCGCTAGACATTCAGCCCTCATGCATACGTATAACATAACTCATACCAGCTATCTCTACAGACTAGCATGCAATACCGATACTCATACCATGTGTCATACAGGCAGTTTATGTCAACGGCTAAAGACTAGAGCAGAAAGGAAATAGAGTAGTAATCAACAGAATTAATCGACAATAAGAAGGTGCCGCTAACTAAACATGCGGTTGACACCGTAACAAAGGAAGGAGGTAGAATCCCTATCTCGAACAGCAGATAAACAGTGTCACAGATCCAACCGGTAAGCAGGTAATTAATCAACAGTTCCTAGCAGGGCAAATCACGTATAAGTCCATGTATTACATTCTAATCCATTTTAATCACAATCATTTATTATCATGTTAATCCGTCATTAATCAATTATGTCCAGATCCAGGTTCTTTGATCAAGTTTCTCAGTCAGGTATGTCCGATTTCTATTTACACATGTATTCGCATAAATGCGTGTACGGAGTCAGGTCGGGGTACTAACCTAGTTCGCAGCCACGTGCGAACGTATAACACCTCCTAACGTCGGAATACGCAAGAACCAACCAGAACGCGTAACTCAAGTCGTCGACATAAAAAACGAGGTTCGCCGGACCAGTAGCGCTGCCGCTACAGTGTCACCGAAACAGTACTTTCCGGTGGCGGATCAGAACTTCCCGATAGTCAGAATGAAGCCGACGCCGAGAGGAGTTCGGCCGTACAGCTCGTTCCGCGAAAGGAGGTCGGGATCGCCGGAGATCTACGTTCGAAGTTAGCGGCGCCGCTCGTGCAACTCACCGGCGCCGGAGATGAAGACGCCAGAAAAGCTTCGGGAGGTGACGGAAATGTCCGCCGAGGCCAGAGGAAGAGGGACGAGAGCTCGCTGGCGTAAGGAGGAAGGTTTGCCGACGATGGGAGCGACGCACACGTCGGAAGTGCTCGTCACCGAGTAGAAATCATACGCTGGGAAGCAAAGGAGTTGCCGACCAGTTCGCTGGACCAGGGCCGCGTCGTCGTCGGTAGAGAAACTCGCTGGAGCAGTCGTTGGACAAGGGTGGAGGCGTGCGAGGGGAAGGGACGAAATCGAAGGAAGAAACAACAGTTTCTTTCGTTCGGTGAAGGAGACGTGAAGGCGGGGGGAGGAAATAGAGAAATAAGGGGCACGCGCGACAACGAGTGGTGGGCAAAGTCATGAGCTTGACCACCGTGCTCTGTGCCCAGTCCCATCTATCAAATCACCACAGTAACTTAATACTATTCTATTTTAAAATCTAACCCCGTTTGTCCGTTTGCATCACGGGCGTAACATTATATCCACCTTCAAAGAATTTGGTCCCCAAATTCAAAACAAATTCATTAACGGTACTTAAACAGAATTACAAAAGTAGTAATACGACAGTCACTCGTACATAAATCACTCATCTAACTCCATCTCCAGAAACAGATCTGGATGTCTCTTCATAAATTCGTCCTCGCGCTCCGAAGTAGCTTCACTCTCGGAGTGATGTCTCCAATTGACTTGAATTAGGCTGACTACTTTGTTCCTTAATTGGTGTTCTTTACGGTCTAAGATCTCTACAGGCATCTCGGCATACGTGGCATCTTCTTGGAAGACTGGATGGATATAAGAGTACATCGGTGGAAGTGTTAAGCCGTATGCAACGGGTCCAACCCTCTCCAGTATCTCGAAAGGACCCATATACCTCGGAGCTAACTTACCAGCATACCCGAATCTAGTCGTACCCTTCTTCGGAGAAATCTGAAGGAACACGTGGTCACCGACTCACCGTCATCAAATTCAAGTGGGCGCCGTCTCTTGTCTGCGTAACTCTTTTGTCGGCTTTGGGCAGCTAATACTCTCCGTCTAATAATCTGAACTCTGATAGCCTCCGCAAGTGCACGGATTTTATCGAAGTAATAAAAGTTATATATCCCACGAGGACTACGTAGCTAAGCACTAACTTCTTGATTTGTTTGAATCTAGGCAGACTAATTCAGTAGATTGTTTTAAACTTCTACGGACTAACAAACTTAGAGGCAGTTTTAAAGAGGTCTTGATTTCTAAAGAATCAGGATTTCATGGGTTTGCCACAAAGACAGTTATGAGTAGTTAAAAAGAATAACTATTTCACAGGAATCATCTATCATGCAAGGAACTCTTCCTATGGTGCATACTACCTCCTCCCGGAGCGTAGTACGGTATTTAACTAAATTAACTCCCTACTCTCGTGATAGTTAATCTAATTAAACCCCTTAAGCTCTGTGAAGAGTCGGTTAAACCCTTTAGACGAATTCAAACTACTCCCGTGATTGAATTCGTAGGTCTAATTGAAATAGATCGGGCGTTGCGATTCACCTCCCGGTCCTTCTCGCAACGCCTAAAACGTAAACTTACTTGGCCAGGATAAATTACGAATTAAGTACAATTTCAACTAAATCATGAAGATAGATCTATGAAAATAGTAAAAATATGGATTAACTCATAAAAGTCAATGGGCTACACCAAATCATCCCGACAAAAGTATCTACTCACTCATGATGATAAAGAAATACATGATGTTTGTGATGAACGAGTAAGAATTCATGTAAAAACGTAAGAAATCACTAAATAAACTATAGAATCACCTTTTCCTTGATCCGTAGATGAGGATTGGTCGCTCAATCGTCTCTTTTGGTGAAAATCTCACCGGAAATCTTGTTGGAAATCAAGTTGTCGCCCCTGTCGCTGCCGCCGCTTGTCTTCGTCCGAAAAAGTCTTTAAACCTGATCAAAATTTGATCTTTTATAGTTGGACCGGTTTAGAACTCATCAAGGAACGGTTCTGCGAAGTTTGGCTCAAATCCGGTTTGAATCAAATGAGAAACGAGCGAAAGACTCGCCGGGCGAAAGTTTTTACGGCCCGTGATGCATTTATGGTTGAGGCCGTGAATGTTTCTGTGCTCAATGCCCTTCGGTTATAGAGAGTTTCACGGTCCGTGATGGAATTACGGCTTCACCCGTGAAAGTCTCTGATCACTCTAACACTTAGTCATTTTTTTCTTCTCCGCTCGTTGTCGCGTTCACGGCTGAATCTGCAGTTACGGCCAAGGCCATGAATGCTTCGACTTTCACCGTTTTCGCTCCAAATTTGACTTATAAGCTCGTGATTTCCTCGGGAATTGTGTTATGGCTTCAAAACTCACAAAATCTACCATTTTTGTGCCTTTTTACCTACATTTTCAATAAAACTAAGAAAAGTGAAGATTCTGTGCAAAGTAAAGTAAAAACATCAAAAATAGCACAAAATCATACAAATAAGCCCAAAATATGATCTAAAACATAGGCAAAAACACTATATAAATGCAACACATCAAACTCTCTCGACATCAAGTTCAAGCATAGCCAGTCCCAACACACGGCTTTCACCTGCTTCGTCCCATAATACCGGAGATCTGCACTTTCTACCGTACAAGGCCTCGAAAGGTGCCATATGGATCGCTGAATGATAACTATTGTTATAAGCGAATTCCACTAAGTGTAGATGACACTCCCAACCATCCGTGAAGTCCAAAGTGATGGCTCGAAGCATGTCCTCTAAGGTCTGAATGGTCCTCTCAGACTATCCGTCAGTCTGCGGGTGATAAGCCGTACTAAACCGCAGTTCAGTTCCCAAATCCTTCTGCAAACTGCCCCAAAACCTAGACGTGAACCGTGAGTCTCTGTCAGAAATAATACCGACCGGAACCCCATGTAGCCGTACAATCTCCTGACAATACAGCCTTGCCAGCTTGTCCATAGAGTAAGTCTTTCTGATAGGCAAGAAGTGTGCTGACTTGGTCAAGCGGTCAACGATCACCCAAACCGAGTCATGGCTTGTACGCGACCTTGGAAGATCCGTCACGAAGTCCATGGTAATGTGTTCCCACTTCCACTTCGGAATAGGAATACTCTGTAAAAGCCCAGAAGGTTTTCTTATGCTCAATTTTCACTTGTTGGCATACCAGACATCGCCCGACATACTCTGCCACATCTCTTTTCATGCCTTCCCACCAATAAGACTTTCGAATGTCATTATACATTTTCGTAGCACCAGGATGTACCGCGAATCTCGACTTATGAGCTTCTGCCAGTAATTCTTCCTTAACTACCTCGGGTACACTTAACCTATTCCAGCACCTTATTACTCCTTGACCATCCTGGGTAAATTCTTCTCTCTTGCCCTTTGTGATGATAGACTGCATGTACCAATCATTTGGTTGCGCCTCAATAATCTTCTGCACCATAGGGGACTGTGCCATCATCACGGCCAAACAACCATGCTCAGTGGGGCACACAATCTCAACACATAAATCTGCCATCTGTTGTGCTAATTCAGTCGGTGTTATTCGCAAGTGTGCTAACACCCCTGCATTCTTCCTACTTAGGGTGTTTGCGACAACATTGACTTTACCCGGGTGATAATTTATTGTACAATCATAGTCCTTCAGAAATTCCACTCATCTACGTCGTCTCATGTTCAACTCCTTCTGCGAGAATAAATATTTTAAACTTTGGTGATCTGTAAAAATCTCAAATGTAACGCCGTATAAGTAATGTCGCCAAATCTTGAGGGCGAATACCACCGTAGCTAATTCCAAATCATGTACCGGGTAGTTCTTCTCATGCTCTTTAAGTTGACGGGAGGCATACGCTTAACTTTACCATACTGCATCAATACAACACCTAAGCCTTGGAAAGATGCATCAGTGTATTCTGTATACCCCTCGTTACCAGTCGGAAGCACTGAGATAGGGGCACTGACCAGTCTTTGTTTTAACTCCATAAAACTATATTCACAATTCTCATCCCAAAAGAATTTAACCTCTTTCTTTGTCAAATTTGTAAGTGGACCCGCAATTTTAGAAAATCCCTCGACAAATTTCCTATAATACCCTGCCAACCCTAGGAAACTCCGAACCTATGCTACGGTCTTCGGACTTTCCCATTCCACAATTGCCTTAATCTTTTCATGATCAACTACAACAGCTTCACTAGAAATTATATGCCCTAAGAAGGTAACTTCACTCAACCAGAAGGCACACTTGCTGTACTTAGCATACAGCTGTTCTCTTCTAAGAGTCTCCAGCACAAGCCGAAGATGTCTCTTGTGCTCAGCCCTGCTCCGAGAATAGATCAATATATCATCAATAAAAACTACCACGAACCGGTCCAAATAATCGATGAAGACCAGGTTCATCATATCCATGAAAGCTGCCGGAGCATTTGTCAGACCAAAGGGCATGACAAGAAACTCATAATGCCCGTAACGTGTCCGAAAAGCAGTTTTCGGCACGTCTTCTCCACGGATCCTCAACTGGTGATATCCAGACCTCAAATCAATCTTCGAATACACAGAAGTACCCTTCAACTGATCAAATAAATCATCGATCCGTGGTAAGGGATAGTTATTCTTGACTGTAACCGCATTTAACTGTCTGTAATCCATATACAGTCGAAATGAACCATCCTTCTTCTTTACGAACAGGACAGGAGCACCCCAAGGAGATGCACTGGGTCTGATAAAGCCCTTATCCAGTAGCTCTTGTAATTGCACTTTCAACTCCTCAAGTTCACGTGGCACCATCCGATACAGTGCTTTGGAAATAGGCGCCGTACCAGGCTCGAGGTCAATAGTAAAGTCCACAGTTCTGCTTCGTGGCAATCCAGGTAAGTTCTCAGGAAATACATCAAGAAATTTCCTGACAACCGGCACACGGGCGATTGGAATCGGGATCTGATCCCCCGTATCAACAATAGACAATAGAAAACCATGACATCCACTGCTAAGTAACCTCTTGGCTTGCATAGCAGAAATTATAGGAGCAATCTGACTAGATACTCTAGTGAATGTATACGTCTGATAACCATGACTTTTGAATACCACCGTGCAGTCATCGCAATCTACGATTACACGGTTATAATGAAGCCAGTTCATACCCAAAATAATCTCGAAATCTGAGAACTCCAGTAACATCAGATCCGAGTATAAAATTAATCCGTTGAAACTCAGAGGGCACTGCTGCACCTCTAAGTATGATCGTAGCGTACCACCAGAGGGTACGAAAATAGTCATATCACGAGCAGATAAAGTAGGCTATAGTCCTAGCTTTCTCACAAATGCATATGAAATAAAAGAATGAGAGCTACCCGTACCTATCAGTAAGTAGGCAGACATATCAAATACTGATATGATACCTCTCATGACGTTGCCTGTCTCGCGCTGCGCATACTGTTCAGTTAGAGCATAGGCCTGGCCAGTCGTGGGGGTCTGATGCGGTCTGCCCTGATGAGTCGGTGCAGTGTGACCGCGACGAGGAGGTCAAGACTGTCCATGTCGAGCAGGTGCAGACCTCTGGGTACTCGGAGCATGCTGGGGACAATCCCGGCAGTTACTTTTATAATGTCCCATCTCGTGGCAGTAATGGCATTCGACGAACTGAAGGGGACAATCCCGAGAGATGTGTCCAACTTCGCCACATGCGTAGCATGCCCTCGTGTCTGGAGAAGACCCAACACTCGGCGGAGGCGACTGGAAAGAACGAGTAGACATGGACCTTGGGGCCTATGATTTCCGACCCGGCTGGATAGAGCGAGAGCCAGATCGCTGCATAAGTGGACTCCGGCTCGCAGAAAACCCAGAATCCTTAGAGTGGCTCGAGGCGGGTGCCTTGCCCGTGCGCTGCTTCTGTTCAATAGCCTTTTCACGCTGCTCAGATCGGCGCGCCATAGCGACCACAGCTGAAAAGTCCTCAAGAGGAGCTGAGTTGGTCTCTCGTGAAATTTCAGGGTCCAGTCCATGAATAAATTGTTCCGACTTATCCTCAACTGTAGGAGTCACAGTAGGAAACATTGCCGACAATCGCTGGAAGTCCGCTAAGTATTCATCAACAGACCGCCCATTTGGCTCCAAATTTACATACTCTTGACGCAGCATCTCCCGAAAAGTCCTAGGAAAATACTTGATATGGAAGGCCCCACAGAAAATGTCCCAATCAAAGCGTGCTGCTCCAATAGTCTGCTCAAGCCCCGCGAACCATGCCTTTGCATCACCCTTGAAGAAGTATACCGCTAACTTTACCCGTTGATCATTAGGGCACCCCAATAAATTCAGTGTGTCGGTCACACTTTCCAACCAGTTTGTAGCTTCCCACAGATCCGGTTTCCTTGAAAACACTGCGAACCGTTGCTCCCCCATGGTGGTAAAGCGAGACGCTAACTCCAACGCTGCAGTCGAGGGAGTTTCACGCTCTCTACGCCGTGGTAGCTCTTGGACCGGAGGCCTGGAGTATGTCACCTGCTTCCAACCTCACTAACATCGTCGTCATATACAGCACGTGGAGCGGCAGCGACAGAAGGTTCTTCCCTTCTCTCCTCACCAGAACCTGATGCCCTCCGCATCAAACTGAGTGGTGCACTTAATGCCTCACGGGCTAATCCAGCCATCCAACCGAAACGAGAGTTTTTCTTGGGTGCCATTTCCTATAACACACCAACAACAGCAAAAGGTAATGTCAATTAAAAATCACAGATTAATATAATCAAATACGATTAACACCAACGCGGATCTTAAATCCTAGAGTTTATCCTAAGTCCTTATGTCCCATGCAAGATCCTGAACCTAAGCTCTGATACCATAATTGTTACGCCCGTAACAGCTAGTCTGTGTGATGGCCGGTCGAGATCCTAGACGTCTTCTCTTCGTCTGCAACCCCGCCACCGGAGACCGAAAGCAGCTGCCCCATGACCCCCTTCTCAACAGCACTATCCCCAGCACCATCGCTATATCTGTTGACCGACAAACCAATAGCTACACCGTTGCCATCGTTAGCCGCTCCAAAAACACCGGCGCCAATTGCGATGTGTCCGTTCATGTTTACGAGTCGAGGACTCAGATGTGGGTCGTAGCGTTCACGCAATCCATGCCCTACTTCGATCACAAGAGTGTCATATGCAATGGAGTTCTTTATTGCTTAGTTACTGTAGATCCCTTAAAACCAGAGTTTTGTTTGCTAGCGTATGATCTTGCAACAAGGCGTAGGTCAAAGTCTTTTGTTCCGACTGGAGTTCCAGCGCCGCCCTGGCTATACAAACCATTGCGATTGTCATTAAGCCCGATGCTATCGAACCCATGGCTTATGAACTTGAGAGACAAGGTGGTGATGGCGGGTATCATCCAAGATAAGGATATATGATGGAGGACGGTCACCACACCTGCTTGCCTCACACAAGCCAGAAGGGCTTTTAAACATGCTTGCCTCACACAAGCTATGTTACAACCGCCCTACAACACTAAGGACCGGCGCCTCCCACCGATCCCCTCGGGCCTCACACCCACAGGGTCCAGGATTTGAGCCTCAGGTGAGCCCACACCCATGCGAGGCAACATGCTGCAGTGAGACCTCTAACCCTCGACTTGGTCATTATTAACCAAGTCCCTTCACCATCTTAGCTGCATACCGAAGAGCAGACCTCAGAATCTGGGTGTTGGAGAAGGAGGGATGGTGTCAGGTGACCCAGATAACACTAGGGCAAATCCGACAAAGGTTTGGCGATCAATACTATTTGATTTACTGTTGTGGCGCCGGCCATTTCATCTACATATACTGTTGGCATTCACGGCTCGTGCTAATTTTTGACATGGTGCAGAAGAAGTGGGAGTGGTCAAAGAAATGCCCAATTAGGAGAAGAGTTGCCCGGGACCCGCTCTTAACCGGTTTTTGCATTGAATCAAAATTCAATATAAATTGTTAAATATACTTTTTTTAGTTAATTACTTTTGTATAATTCAAATACTTTTTCTTAGTTAATTACTTTTGTATAGTTGTCATTTTTTTGGCCTATGTCATCTTATTTTATTTCCACTTTATTTTTATCGCATAAGTAAAAAAAAAAGTTTGGTTCACTTTAAACTAATTTATTTAACTAACAAACCCATAAAAATTTATTTAAAACATGAGTTATTTTTACGGTTTATATATATTTCATAAAACTAATAATATAAATTAATATTCATATTACAAATAAATACATTACTGCTGTTGTTTATGAAACTTAAATTAATGATTTAAACACTTAACTAATGTTTTCGTAATAAGCGCATTGATGAAGAAAAACAAATAAAAATGTTATATATTATATTTTTTGTGATAAATTTAAAACTTTGGATAATTTTATGTAATATCTGTGTAATCCTTTTTCTAATAAAGATATTTTGAAACTAGAAATAGTTCAACAGAATAAAAAGATCTGTTAGACTATGTTTTATTAAATAGAATTTATGGTGAAAAGGATAAAAAATACAATGAATCGAAATGACTTTTTATTTAGATTCATTATATTTTTTATCTTTTTCATCATAAATTTTATTCAACAAAACATAACCTTTATATTCAGCAACTTGTCTGATTTTTCAAGTAATAAAATTTAGATTTACATCTTCTTTAGGTGAGGATTTTTATGTTTTGAAACTAAGCTCTCATATTTCAATCTAATCTTCAGTTTCTTGTTCCTATACAGGATTGAATTCCTTTAATTTCGCAAGTTGTAGCAATTTATTTTCAGTATTGATCTTCCTTAGTCAATTTAATTAAATCTAGAAAATTTTCATTTGATATCCGGGTTAGTAATTCTAGTTCGATTAAATGAAAAAAAAATTCACTTATACATATGAACATTTATATTGTAACAAATAAATAAATAAAAACATCTAATTTGTGCTTAAAATAAGAAGCTAAGATCTTGAGCGTGATCCGATATGGAAATATTTCACGTGAGTTGAGAAAAAGGGAGTTTTCTACTGTAACAAATTATAAAAAGTTTGGCCGTCGGGTACCAACTCGTCGACCTCACGCCGAACACGTGTTCCTTCCTCTTCCCATACTTCTAGGGTTTCATGCATTGCAACGCCTCCGCCCACATCCCCCTCCGCCTGTATCCATAGGGAGCGGAGATTTTGAGCTGTATTCTCTCAACTCTTCCAATGGATTACGGTGGCGGAACTGCGTATCCTGGCAGCAATGCTATCGCCATCATTCCGGATGCCTCTGCCCCCCCTGGCCGCGATCCCTGGCCGCCTTCTGGGCCCGACCAGCTCATATGGGCGACCGACGAAGACTACCGCGCTTGGGCCGGTGACCCGTCCACTGACACCGGATCCAACTCCGGCTACGACGGCCGCCAGTCCCAGTCCCGGGCCGACAGTGAGCAGCCTCCTGGAAGGAGATCTCGGACCTCGCAAGGAGACTCCCAGGGTGGAAATAGGACTCCCAGCTCTAAAGCCATCGGGAAAATGTTCTTCAAGACGAAGCTTTGCTGCAAGTTCCGCGTTGGGACTTGCCCTTACATCTCAAACTGCAATTTTGCCCACGGGATCGAGGAGCTTCGGAAGCCGCCTCCGAACTGGCAGGAGATCGTGGCGGCTCATGAGGAAGGCTCGGAGCCGAGGGAGGAGCAACAGATACCCACGATGAGTGCGTCGATCGTGATCGGTGATTCGGAGAGATCTTATAAATTGAGGCGATGCAAGAAGTTCTACACGGAGGAGGGGTGCCCGTATGGCGACAGTTGCACTTTCATCCACGATGAGCAATCCAAGGCTCGCGAGAGCGTCGCTATTAGTCTGTCGCCCACGGTTGGAGGCGGCAGTGGTGCTGGATACGCAACAGGAGGAAATGGGTCTATTCAGAAGCCTTCGAATTGGAAGACGAGGATCTGTAACAAGTGGGAGACGACTGGGTATTGTCCGTTTGGCAGTAAGTGCCACTTTGCACATGGTGCCGCAGGTATGCCATGCAATCTGGTTATTACCGATTTTCATCCGCAAGTGAAACACTTCAAGTGCCTCATGTGCGCTCATGCTAAAGAAAATCTATATCACTAGCATTTTCCGGTCATACACCCTGAAAATTTAAGTTATTTGAAGGTTTTTGCATGCTTTATACACAAAATTATCATGCGAGTCATTCTGGAGTCATTACGATCTGATAATGACTCTTAGTCCATGTCTTTGTGCTCGATTCTTTTATATTCTTGCAAGTTTCGGAGTTGTTGATTATGTTTTCCTCTTTATACTTTTGGCCAACGCTGTGAATATGGCTTGTGATAATTAAAATGTTTAAAGACCTTGAACTCAGAAATAGGATTAAAAACTAGATTATCCTCTGGTGCAAGTTCATCAGATGCGTGTTTATAAGGTAGGGCATATGGGTATTGGCCACAACTAATGGGCTAAAATCTACATGGATATCAAATGTAGCTAACCAAGAGGAAGAGAGATATCAGATATATGATAGAAAAGCCAAAAGATGAGGAATTCAATGTGCCCAAGTTGCTTTTAAGCTTATAAGTAGGCTTTTGGATACAAGTAATGACCATACAAATCCTACCATTAACAACTACACTTAAAATTATATATATATATATATATGATTATTCCCCACCAAAGAGAACTTTTACTCTAATGAGTTAAACTTGTGCTTGATTTGAACGTCGGGGTCAAACACATTTGCAATGGTACCTTATGTGGATTAGACTATGTTATCCAAGTGACAGGACTCAGAGTCCATTGATTCTCCTAATTCGTATGAATCTAAGGTTGTTGGTATGTTCATTATATCTTTACTGATTGCTTTGAGGCACTAACATGAAGAGGAAGCTTTGCGAGTTTTCCCAATCGTAATTAACTACCTAGATACTCAGATGGTGAATAAAGTTTAAGCAAAAATAGTAGTGAAAGTAGGGGATGAGAAGTCCTAATCTTCACTACCCCACAAGAATAGATATTTCAAGCAATGCATTTGCAGTGAAAGTGGATACATGGTTCTTCAGTGTGATGTGCACAGATGTGACCGAGTGGCTCCATTAATGCTAATATTCATGGCATTAGATGGTCAAGGGGGAGTATACCCAACATATTTAGGGCTTGTTTGGCCCCACTGTTAATAACTTTATAACTGTGCTATATTGTACTGTGCTGCACTCTTAAAATTTATAAGAGGTTTGGTTAATAACTTTTTAACTACTGTCAAAATTTAAAATAATAAATAAATATATTATTTTAAATTATTTAAAATAATATAATATTTTATTTTCCTTTAATGTGAAAATTTTAAATTATTTAAAATAATAATACCTAAAATTTTAAATAAAATTATGTAAATTACTTTTTTAGAGAAGCAGAAGCTGTAAAAGCATCAAATTGTAGCTTTCATAACTTCTGCTTTTTACTGCTTTTTTCTGCTTCTACTTTTCATTACCAAACAGTTTTTCTAACTGCTTTTTGCTTAAAAGCTGATTAAAATCAGCTTCAAAGCGGGGCCAAACAAACCCTTAATCTATACATGGGCGTGTGTTCATTAATTGATATATTTCATGGCATGTGGGCTGGACGCTAGGTTTATTTAGCTTTGTCACTTAGGGAGTTCCTAAATGGCTTAGGTAAAAGGGGTTCTAAGACCTAGGGACCTTGGTCACTAGGTGCTCGGATCACTTGGCAATTAGAGTGTTTTTGTTGTGGAAGGACTAATGTTTTGAGTCACTCAAATGACTTGAACCAAATGAAGGGTGATTGTTAAGGGGCTTGATCACTCCACTTGAGTGATGCAAGCGTAGTTGTGAGGCATCAATCACTTGGGTGGGGATTCTCTAGTCATCTGGATAGTGTGTTGATTTGCTCGGGGAAACTTGGCTTGTAGCGTTGTCTTGTGGCGTAGCTTACCAAGTGTGCAAGTCATCCAAATGGACTTTTGGATTCCGTCTAGTTTTTTGTACCAATCAACTTTAGGAGGATATTATGCCAAATGAGATGTTGCCAATTACTGATGTGGTTCTTGCTTAACATCAATAGTATTGAGGCTCTCTATTTTTTGTTGATTTGTGATCAAGGTGAGATGAGGACCTTTAAATGCAAAGAGGCAATGAACATACTCAGTGTTAGAGTTAGTCACTTAGGAGTTTGGTTTTGAAGCTCTATCTCCTATTGTTTTGGGCAAAGATGCTAATACAAGGCTATACTCATCGGATGATCAATTTAGGTCAATAGCAACTTGCTTTGCAATAGAGGCATACAACTTGGTAAAGAATCAATAGCTGATGGTGCACATCTAACTGCAGAAGAGTTAAGTAATTCTTAATCTCGACAATCTTATTATAGGTTTCTTCTTTGTACCTAGGTGAATGCATTTTTTTGTATTCAAATATCTAATCATTAATAAACTTGTTAAATGTCAACCTAGGTTCCCTGTGAATTTTACAACAAAATTTGCAACTCCAATTTAAGCTTAAATTTTCCATCGCACTTATGTTTTGAGTCTTATCTACTATAGTACTATGTATAAAGCTAATCCTTAATGTATATTCAGATAATTCTCACTCGGCCTTAGCCACATTTCGTAGTAGTTGGATTACCTAAATACTGTATGTTGGTTTAAATTAATTGTTAATACTTCTTGGCTTCACTCAAGTTTAAATAAAACTTGCAATTTGAGTGCCGTACATTTCATATTAATTAATGTAATCTCCTCTTATCTGGTAGTCAAGCAAGGAAGACACTAGGACATGTCTTAACATCAAAAGTAGGGTTTAAACATTGACTCTTCTAGTAATATCCTTGAATCATTTGCAAGTGTACGACTTTGCTTGTTCAGTTGGTCAGATCCTTAATATTGGTAACTAGGTTGATAAAACTTATTCATTTTCTATATGATATTGGTTATCTCTGTAGACTTTCTGTGACTTCTGATCAACCAAATGGTGTGGTGTTTTTAAATAAGATTCAATATAGAGAGATGAACAATATCATAATTGTAAATTTTATTCGGAGTTGTTACTAATATAATTGGTCAATTGTGCAAATTGGTTATATTTATAGTCAATTGTTTCTTGTAAAATCCCATTATAATAATAACATCACTTTGATTGGTCAAACCATTTTAAACTATGGTAAATTGGTTTTCTAAGATTTTAATTCTAGTTTGTTGATTTTTTGAATTTGGAAAATTTCTCTTAAGTTGTGGCAGAAAGATTTTTCTTTTTCTTCCTCATTTTTGTTTGATGTTGTGATTGATGTGTCAAGTACTGAAAATTATACAATGATACTAACATAGTAAAAAAAATGGCATACAGGGAGTTTATAAGCAAAATACGCAAATATTATTGAAGACGGAAGTCATTTTTTGTAATGAAATTAGGTCCTATGCTAAATAAACTTGGTAAGTTAACAAAATATAAAAAAAAAATCTAATATCAAAAGGAAGAAATTATTTATCGAGTTGATGCAGCCCTTGTTGTTAAAATTTAGATAGGCTTTAGGCTTTTACCATCAAAATTTGAACCAATCTTTGGCTTCGTTTGGGATTGTAGTGTAGTTGGTGTAGTGTAGGTTATAAAAGTGATGTACTTTAGAATTAAAAGCTGTAGGTTGTAAAAGTGCTGCTTAAAAATTATAATATAAAATAATAACAACTGGATGAGACCGAAGTGAGAGAAGAGCAAAGAATCTTCTTTGGCTTCTTCTTCTTCGCTCTCTTCCGCCCGCTTCTGCCCCCGGCACGCCCTCTGCTGGCCAGCGTGAGAGAGTAAAGCCTTCTTTCCCTTCTTCTTCTTCATCTTCTTCCGATTCTTCCTCTACCGCGACGACGACACCGCGAGAGAGGGAAGATGGCGGGCCACGCCCGACAAAAGAAAATGGTTGGTTGGAGAGGGAAGACAGCGCGAGAGAAGTCTCCTCCCTTGATCCGCCATAGCTCCTTTGATCCTCCTCGTCATCCTCGGCGTGCTCGGACTAGTTGGCCTTGGCCTTGAGGGAGACGGCAGCAGGATCGGCGCGGTGCTGGGACGCCTTGTGATTCAAGAACCGACACGGAGCAGAGGTAGTCCGACGAGGGCCTCCGGCAGAATGGTCCGATCCAGATCTGACAGGCTGACAGCTCCGTCGACCCCTGCTCAGCAAGTAGAACCGATCCTTATCATCGGCCGTACTACCACCGCCACAAGCGATCTCGACCAGGTCTGCAGAGCTCCGATCCCAAATGAGAAGCCCTTGTCCAACTTGAACCTTGAGGCCTCTGACAGCGACGGAAGTAGTAGCGTCGGTGGCGGAGACTTCTCGGAGGAGAGCGGTTGCAGAAGGGGAAAATATTTAATGAAGGAAAAAGGAAGTCGCGCACGCACCCACGCGAACCACAGGGGATCTGCTGCCGGCCGAGCCGGGTGAAAATCAACCGGTCAAAAAAGGTCAACAATAATAAGTAGATACTGTTTGCCCTCGGCGCCAAACAAAATCTGCTTTGTTGACCGACGCCCTACGCGACCGGCCACTCCACCTATAATCCCAAACACACCCTTTGACTCCCAAATTTTTATTGGAAAGCGTCTATTTTTCTTGCATCTTCTCTTTTTTTTTGCAGTTTTGGATTTTTTTTTTAACAGTTTATTTTTTGTATACCTCATTAGTAACATGGCTAATGAACCTTGTATGGAGGGTTTGCCGGTTTGGTAGCATTCGCGAAATCCATCAGTTCATTGCAATGTCTGTAGGGTCAGCAAGGTTGTTCAATGATGATAGACAAGTGGTGGTTCTTTGAATCCTTGTGGTGATTATATGTTTAAGAAAAATAATGGTGCCTAAAGAAGTCCTAAGGTCTACGGTGATTGGGGAAGAACTACATAACATATCATGGAATGGTCTATGGTGACTTGTGCGAAATAAAGTTGTAACTTGTGGTGGTGGATACTTGATGGGGATCAAGTGGCAGCATTAAGATGGACAACGAAAGTGGGTACAACTGTACAAGGGATCATATGTTGCATGTTGTGCGGAGAGGAGGGATAACAATGGCAATATCTATAGGATAAGGGCTTGACAGCTGTCGTGAATAAGGATACCAAGTGTGTTGTATATTGCTTTGCTCCTTTAGGTGGTATTCAATCTTTTTGCACAGTGCCTAAAATTTTAATTATGAGTAATATATTTGAACCATATCTAATATTGAATCAACACCGCACAAGGTTGGTTAAAGAGTGAATGTATAAAAATAATGAATGGGGAACTTTCAGTTTTAAACTTGGACATGTCCTAAGACTCAATTTAATCAGTACAATCACTCTTTAGGTATTATTACAACTGGTAAAAAAATGTCTATAACGTCTTTGAGGTGGAATAGGGCTTAGTAGAATAATTTTATACATTACCTGCTCGTGGCATGCCACATACTCATTAGGCCACAGAATCCACCCATGCAAATGTATATACATTATACGGACACCACCCTAATGTGTTAAATGAGTTGCATCAGTTATTTTATCCTTAACACGGTGTCCAACTTTACAAGATTGATGTAGGTGAGCTGAGAGAGAGAGAGAATAATAAGTGGAAGAAAGAGGATAAGCAGAAACTGAAAGACGGAAGAATTTAGGGTTTTATTTATTTCAGTATACTGTACTTACAGTGTTTAATCTCATAGACTTTTGGATACAAATAATAACTACACATCTCCTTCCACTAATATGTAACTACTTACTAAGAAATTAATAATAATCATACTTAATGACAAATATTGATTGTCTTATCTTTTTTTCATTATTTAATTTTTTTTCAAAAAACATACAATAGTTTTACTATATTTTGTCTTCTCTTCTCTTCTTCTCCTTCCACTTCCTTTCAATTAAATAAACCCTTAGGGTATTCTCAGTTACATTTTTCTAGTTTTTGTTTGCGTGAAAATGGAACTAGGTTAAAATCTGGTTAGATAGTTTTTTGCCAAAATAAAAAAAAATGAAAATCAGCAATATGAAATGTTGTGGTATAAAAATTGACGTAAATTCATAAGCGAAAAAAAATGGTCTTTGGTGAAAACTCAAAAATGCATTGGCAAATTTGAGAGGTGAAAAATGCAGTGGCATGTTCACAGTACTTATACCTGCAAACCCCTTTTCTCTCTGACAAATATTTTTTTATATGGAAGTATCAAACATGTTTCTATAAAATTGAAAAATGAACATAGTTTCTTTTTATTTTTACTGAAAAATGAAAAGTGTAAACTGAGACGCTTATCAACACACCACCAAATCCGAGTTTAGAATTAATTTCAATTGAAATCATGTTGATAAAAATTCCATTGCCTGGCGTGAATCTCTTTTGTTTCTTCAATGTACTATTCTCTCACCACAGTAAATGTTTAATAACTCTTTTATAGGTTTTTTATTCTCTGAAAGCCATAAGCAAAACTTTTTCCCCTTTACATGTTTACATTTATCATTGTCTTGGTGGATAATGTTCTCCAGGCATATAAATAATCACGATCTACTCTTTTCCAAAATTTCATGATGATTTATTTATATAATCCTTGTATGATTTGAATTGTTCTGTATATTTCCCAATAGTTTGTGGTATCATTCTCTTCAGCCATGGAGAGCATGTTTTTAGTTCTCGAACTGTCTTTACGTTTTTTGTCAAAATATTTTCTTGCTCACCTAAATTCTTTCGAACCTAAACCGAGATATGATCACCTCCTACCCTGTTACCAATTTTCTTCTTCTTTATAGCTTTCTCACATGGTTTTTTTTATATAAAAAAAGAGATTCTGAACTTTTCATTATATTATGTTATATGTGCATTGACTATGATACGATTGGTGAAAAATATCTTATCAAGCATGATAATTTTGGCCGTTTTACTCTTCAGGTATATGTACAATTTTGTAAAGCTTTTACATTTCCCCAAAACATCATAAAATTTCCTATTTCCCTTAATTGAGTTTCTTTCTTTTTTTCTCTTTTATCTATTTTATATGAATATTTTCACAGTTAGTTATTTACGAAGATGTACGTCACATTACGCTTTTCTGATTCATGAATTACCTTATGGACTCAGAACTACATCGTTATGGTGGTGGACTAATGGACACAGAAGGCAGAGATGTATCCTCCTTGGGCACTCCAGATTCTAAGCAAGCCGGGAATTTAACAAAGGCTTCAGCAGATGCTTCTCTTGTTTCAAATGTTTCTGTCCCCCACGCGGATATATATCATATAGGTGTTCCCTCACAGAGATCTGCTGGCGCCATACAGAGACAGGGACAAAGGTCAGTTGAGAAATGGAAAGGGCCAGACAAGATTAGTAAGATATATGGAGATTGGATTGATGACCTCGAATAGAACTTTAACCTCGGATACTTCCTACTTACCTGTAGGTGCATAAGAAACTAGTCATCTTTTTTTGTAGAGTATGGAGGACAACAAGTGAGGTGTAGGCTGGAAGTTTTCCTTCGACATCAAGGTGATCTTTTCATGCTACTCTTGCTGGTTAGATCGGACGAGAAAATCTTCGTCAAAGTTGTGATTTGTAGAAAATCTTCGTCACGAGAAAAATTGCTGAGTTTGCATGACCAGACAACATCATACAAGAACAAACGTTTTACATCATGTATCTGATAGTCCTTGAACCATAATGTGGCGATTAGTTTCTTTAGCTGATTACATTTTCTCGTCTCGTTGTTATGTTCTAATCAATCGAGTAAGTTATTACTTGCCCATACTTGTAGATATATGATGTGGTTGGCTGCAAGATTGCTTTTATCCAGCATTGTGTATCGTTATCTTGTATCCACTTCTCTCCTTGCAAAGTCTTTTTATATTTATATTTACGGTATTGCCGACTTTTGTGGCTGTCCGCTATGAAATGATGAAATGTGTTCCAGGGTATTATTATATAGACCAAATCAAAACAAATTTTTAATTCAGGTCTTCACCTTAAATGATTCTATAAAATATAAATTGATAAGTTAAGATAATATTATATTTATATAATAAATAATTTTAATTTAGTTTGATTAACATCTTAATTTTAAATAATAACAATAATAATAGTAATAATATTATTATTATTAGGTAGTGGCTATTTGATTTCTATACCATTAAATCTAAAACCTAACTCACAGTTGACTTGGAAAATCAAATGTGTCCTATTTTATAATTAGGTGCTCAAACTAGCTATATGCGAGTTAGATTGAGTAGAATATTAGAATTATTCATGTTTGATTGTCAGACCCTAGTTAACTTAAACACGCCACGTCGGATTCCTACGCCCGATGTTGACTTAAGTGTTGACCGCCGAATCATCCTCTTCGTGTTCTCTGCACGATGCCGCCGTGTACGTCCACCGGAAGCGCTGCCAGAAGGGGAACTAGGGCTTGCGGCAGGGGAAGGGTCGTTTGCACCCTTCGTCCTCAGCCTCCGCTTGTCGGCTCCCCACTGGATGCCTAAGTCACTGGCCGAAGTTCGCCGGCCGGAGAGAAGGACAGAGATACACAATGGGGGAAAGTTTTATCTTTATTTCTCGTGAATACAAGGTTACATCCTTCCGTCGGGACTCGTACGCTAAGAAAGAAACATGACACCTCACGAGGTTTACCCGAGGCTCGATCTGGTCATTTCGTATGCCAAGAAACAGGCTGCATTAGCAGGGACACTGCGAACCATGGCCGGTCCAAAGCCTTTGTAAAGGCCCTTGATTCCTTCGGAAGCCAGGATTTTCCTCAAGGCATTCATGGAGCTGGAGTACTTGGGGTGCTTGTAGTCGTCAACCTGGATCACGCTCTTGACGACATCCGTTGGGTAGACGAACAGCCAAAACGATGCTCCGGCGAGGCCTCCTGCTGCCATCAAAGGCATCCTTCCCAGTCCAGAAGTGTCCTGACCGCCAGCGAAGTACTGCTTGAGGGCTTCGTAGGAACCAAATAGGACAGCGTTTCCAGGAACTTCACGTGCCAATGTAGGGACCAAGCCTTTGAATAGGCCTCTAACACCAGCTTCATGGAGAACATGCTTTGCCACATCCATTGGTCCTCCATACTTCACAGCGCCAGATGAGGAACCTGCGATTGCTAATGCACTCTGAGCTTGCAGCCTGCTCAGTACAAATATAGAAGGGTGAGTTATTGTATCGGCACATTAATGGTTTGTGTAGATTGTTAGACAATCAGCAGATCCAACATTTCATGACCTTGATAAATTTATTTTACACGAACAATTGGACTAGCCTCAATATGGAGAAAATGGGTAAAACTGGTATTAATATGCTCAAGCAACACTCATATTGTTGGGTTTTAACGTGCGAGATTTAACGAATCTGAAAATTATAAAGTATAATTTTACCTAAACAAAAAGGAAATGATTAAGAAATATGCTGCGGTGCATAGTTGTGCTTAAGTGAAAATCTTTCTCACGAGTAAATTCCAATTAAATTGTTGCACCCTTTTTCCCTCCAGCGAGAATGATTGTCGAAGGATTGACTAGATATCTTTTGCATGTGAGCGCAGCAAAAAAATAAAGAAATGTTTTGGAAATCTGAGGGCAAGAGAGAGAGGATTATATAAACATGAAAAAATTGGGTAAAGGAGGCACCACTTGTATTCAGGTTAACCCCAATGGATGCGAATTCTTTATTTCTTAAAGAGGGGATTTTGAAACAAAATATGATGATTAAAACTATCCCCGCAGCTGCACCTCCAGTCTGGTCCAATTAAGTTAATGTATGGTTTTGTTTTGAATGCAATGAATGAAAGTAACTTGATGAATCAGAAAAGACCTAATGGATTATTCATTCGCCACTTCATGTAAATTTCACCATTTATGGTTTCACCTTTGTCCGGCTAAAATATATGAAAGTCTTACAGGCTTCCTAATACATAGTGATATAGTTCAGAATTGTAGCCATTTATGGTTAGACTTGAAACTAACTGATTCATTTGACCAAGGTGGATCTAGTTGACTATCTTCTTTTATGCTAGTGTTGTTGCACCTACTGCTGAGCTGATTCACTCTTTTTGGGGGCACCTGTAAGGCTGAAACTTTCTCTGATGCCAAGATTAGCAAAGACATTCATCTTAGTGTGCTACTTACAAATTAAGGTTTAAAGTACTATTCCATACCGAGCGGAAATCTAACCATGGACCATTACTAGTACATAGTAGGTACTGGCTATATAATATACATATATTTTTTTGGTATATATATATATATATATATATATATATATATATATATATATATATACCGACCAGTACTCTTGGTACCGTATGTCGGTACCACTAGTATATACTAGTACATACTTGTCTGGTGAAGAATCAGTTTACCAGTACGGAACGGTTTTGTAAACTTTGGAAGAGTTCTAAGATGTGGGAGATCGAAAACAAATCATTAAGTAGTTGAACTAAGAAAGTTATTCGGGTTAAGAAGGTCCTAAAGAAGAGTCATTTATTGAACCCCTCATACAAGGGGGTCCATATATGCCTCAATGAATATGTTTTAATCAATAAACCACAGGCTAGGAACTCCCTTGCTCCCTTGCAAAGGAAATTTTCACAAACACCAATAATCTCCACACGCAAAAAGTAAAATAGAAATTCAAAAACTGGTGTCAAATGAAGGTTCTGTTTACTCAAGGAAAAAGAAGGCTGCAGTAGTGTTGGATTACATATAAATCACAAGGGAAGTAAAGCCATGGAGGCACAGAAGGAACTTTAGATTGTCAGCACATTAGGTACTCAAGATTATCACAGAATAAGGTTCCACACCACATCATATACTTTGACAAGTAAAAATTTGCAAAAAATTATATCAACTAAGAGTACTGTAAAATAATGCAGTTGGAGTTGGAACTGATCCTGCAGAACATTTCGTACATTAACTCTACGTTTCCTAAAGGGTAAACTGAAAAGAAAAGAAGTAAAGCTATACTTTCCTTCAATTCCTAGGAGGGATAGGAAACAAAAGAAGAAAAAGTGGATAGAAAGCTGTGATAGTTTTTCTCTGTTTCAGTTCAATCCAAATTCGATGAGAGAGCTGAGTAAAAAAACATATAAAAATCGTCTCCCTATATTGCATAAATTACATCCCTGATATTTTAATTTCTACATGTCTGTTGCTTGTAAGAATATATATAGGGATATAAATATATCGTCAAATTGAAGAGGTTAATCTTTTCTTCTTTTTTCTTTCGCTAAAAGGAAATATTCTAGGGGAAATTTGACTGTTTTATTACTTCCTTTTATTCTTCTTTCTTCTTAGAATAGACAGCGCTTAGTTGATTTATAGCAATACAATATAACAGCAAGAATGGGTAGCTAACCTGCACTTGATCAATTCCGTTGGGCATGCTAGAAAAGAAACTGCAACTCCAGCACCAGTACCACAAACAAATTGCTGGTTCACTGTTAGGGGAGCTCCTGGTTTTGACCTCAATAATGCCTCCATTTGTCCCCTTACACTGAACAGAACAGCATTGAATGCTGCAACAGTTGCAAATGGAACACCCATCCCCTTGTATAAACCCCTTGGTCCTTCAGAAGCTATTGTTTTCTTAACTGCATCCATAGCACCAGAGAATTTTGGGGGTTGTCCAGGAAGCGGTGCTGGCTGGCTTTGGAGTTTGACCTTAATAGTGTCGAAAGGATGGCCCACAATCAGCTGAGCTGCTCCTCCAACAGTTCCAGCAGTAAGGTCCTTGGCTACATCCCCCATCTGTTATTTACAGAAATGATACAGAAAGTTACAACCTCTATATGTTATATAGCGTTCTTTGGATCCACCTTTTTGTATTAACGTCAAATTCAGAAAACTTTACTGTCAGATTTCAATGACAATGTATATATCTGCATTTAAATAATGACATTTTAGCGAGGCAAGCAATTATTTTGATCCGATCCCATAGTTCTATAAATCAATGAGACATTCTAGTTTAGTAATTCATATGCGCAAAGACAAATCAATGTTATATTTCTTAACTCTGCATAATGATCCCTTATAAATGATTCTAGCTATTGGAGATTTCATAGACCATTAATTCAAATAATTGCAGAACAAGTACTCCTCAACATTACTGAATAAAGTTTTTTTCTCTTATCACTATGTCAGTGTTTAAAATAACTAAGAGAATCAACAAGCTCTTCTCAACATTACTGACATCAAGTATACTTCTTTTCCTTGAAGTAAATTTCTAACGTAACAAAATTTGTTCATGAAATTGACAGTTTGTAAATCTTAAAGTGCACATCAGAAAAAAAAGTGTCTTTTGCGTGTCACACCAAGTGTCTGATTCTTTGAATTTCTTGAAGTTGAAATGGATGCACATCAGAGTTTAGTACCGAGGAAAGGTAAAAGGATATGGTGCCGGCACATTTCATAGCTTTATCAAATAAATCTACTGCACATTTCTTATACATTTAGCCTCAACATTCTTTGAAATATCAGTGATTATAAATCCAGAACAGCTATCCTATCAACTTATTCATCAGAGTTTAAAGATAAATTACTTAGAATCCTGGGAAGAAAATCTCAATGCTTTTATTCAGAAAAGCTTAGCCATTATACCGCGTAGGTTGAATTAGAGGCACAAAGGACAGTGAACAAAGGGAAGAAAAACTCAATGCTTATAGTTAGCTATTGTTAGCCATCACCTGAGTAGGTTGAATTAGCAGTATAAAGAACAATGGACAAAAGAATTCACGAACAAACCCACTGCATCATATTAAGGTTCGTTGGACCAAAAATAAGAAGAATTTGGCTCTTCTAGTATGCTTGAGCTACATATCAAAAGATGTGAAAACAACTGTGGGCCAATATGCTACTATTCAAAAGAAACATCCTGGATTGTAGAAAACATTATAGGAGAATTTCCATTGACCTTTTCTTGTCAATAAGATATACCAACTTTGTATGACAGGAAACTAGAACCAGGGGAATGAAAGAAAATCAAAAGCTAAAGAATATGGCACGCTTCATGCAAGTGATTAAGGAGAACAGGTTAAGAAGCACAATAAGATAACATTCGAACTCAAAAGTGGTGTTCTAGGTGTTTGATGGTCAGGCCTTCTATTATATTATACCGCCAGCACTAGCAGAATGTGGATCGTGGTTAGGTAGCTAACTAATCACGGACTTGAAGATCTTTCAACATTGAATATGTCCTTTCTGTAAGTCTTTAAAAATTACAACATTATGAAGTTTGATATTAGCTCATCTGTCTCAATGAACTTACATGTGAAACATTCACACATGATTGTAAAGGAGAGAAAAGAATATTATGAATTTGGTGAGGGATACATGATAAACTCGTACTTCGACAAATCTACTTGACAATGCTCCAATAGTAGTGTCATTGTAACAAATAATTAATTGAGTGAAAAAAGATTAAATTTTTACAAAAGGTACAGCTCAAAATATGTGAAATTACATGAACATGACTGCTTTATATCAACAAAAGCATCTAGCTTTCAATATTCCATACTATATAATCTGTTCCAAAACAAGCTATTCTGGCCTTCATAATCACTACAGAATTCACCTGACATTAGATAAAACAGAGATGTCTTCTTTTGACATATTTATGGCGCAGAAATTATATGTTGTAATAAAAATGGTGGGACAATATCAGAATAAAGCTCCGCCATGACTGGCTTTGGCCTGTTTTCTTCTGCAAAGAAGATTTAACAGGGAAGTTTTCATGTTTTGAAAGAAAGTTACTGCACCTCTGAAGAAAAGCACTATTGCGATTTCATTGAAACCAAATGTAAATGTCCAATCCCAGTCAAATTCAAACAAACTAACAAATATCCGGTAGAGTATTACTTGAATGACAACAAATACCTTCTTTCTTATCCTGAAATTCTTCTATCAAATCTAAAATCTTCTTTATCACCTCATAGCCTCATACCGTGAGCTCGACGATTATAAGGTCCTAATCTTTCATTCAAAAAAAAAAAAACAAAGTAGGGTCTCAGTGAATTTGTAAGACATTAAGAACCGATGTCAATCAATTATTATATACAGAACAGATTTATAGTTGAGAAACAACATTTTCCTAGTGACCAGGCGTTACAGCATTTACTCAAACCGTTTTCAGGAACATCTTATATCATCCAATAGACGCGTACCCGATTTGATAAACCGTCATTGAGCAAACAAAAAAAAGCTCAAGAGTAGTCATGTAAATCAAAATCAGACAAAGTTCACGCTTCGGTACCAAAATCATGATCTGGCCCTAAGATTCGCCCAAAATCAATCCCGAATCAAGCGGCAACCGAACAAGCACAAGAACACGGGATGGAGGATTGAAGAAGATAAACTATACCTCACAAAAAAACTATACCGAAGTTGGCGGAGGAAATGGGATGAAATGGAAGAAGGCGGCTACTTGCTCTGCGGATGTTAGGTTCGTCAACCTTGCGCGAAAGGAAAGCGGGGGGAAAGCTTTGAGCATTTATTAAGGAAAGCTTAGCGGAGTCCACCTCACGCACGCAGCCGTGGAAGGGCGCGAACAAAAGAGGTCATGGCCGCCACCCACCTCCATCGGGTTCGGGGAGACGAATGTAGTCGCGAGGAGCGGCATGATTCGTCAAAGTTGGTAGGGTAGTAAAAATAAGACCGCACGCGGTGGTGGCTGGTGAGTCACCGTGAGTATGGGGATGTGGCACTCTCGTATCTCGTCTCGTACGGAAAGCTTGTTGCTTATTTGGTTCTGGTTGGGATTGCGTCAGCCATTACCCTTCCCAACCAATTAGAAATTTATAAATAATATTTAAAAAGTGCTTAATATGTAAAACTTATACTGATAATATATTACACTAAAATTAGTTATATAATGTAGATTTGTACTGTATATAAATATATAATATTATACTTAAAAAAGGACAAATAGTCAATGCGAAAGCGACATGCGGTTGGTCGATATTTAACAACCACTCGTTAAATCTATCGTACGTTACTTAAAGCACACGTGTATAATTATGTGACGTGGCAAGGTAAAAACACAGTCAACGTCAACCAGTCTAGCCTTATCCCGATTTCCAAAATCTAATCAGCGTACCCAATACAATTAGTCAACTTGTATTTTTCGTATTAAATGAACAACTATAATTATTCATACCAGAATGCAAATTGTACGATAACGGACACGTTTAAAATATATATATATATATATGGGAATTAATTGACTAAAATCATCTTCCGAGTCGAAGCTCCAAGTCCAGCTCTTCTACAACTGCGCCTGCCTCCCCTTGTCCACTGCGAGCTGTAGGAGAAGCAGCCGCAGCCTGCGCAAACACCGGCCCGGCGCTCGCTCCGATGGGGCAGAGCAGAAGTATGCCTCCTCCGCTCGCGACGAGCTCCGCCGCCAGCCGTTGCGGCGGCGGAGGGAATACGATATTAGGACGAGCAGGCGAGGCGGCGGCAGTGGAAGGGCAAGAATTGGAGGCGTGGGACGATTGCCTGAGGCGCGCGCGGTCCCGGCGGTGGATGTTCATGTGGCCGCCCAGCGCCTGCGCCGACTTGAACTCGCGGCCGCAGAAGGCGCACGCGTACGAGCGCGGCGGCCACGTGGCCCCTACGTGAGGGCCGGTGAGATCCTCCTCGAAGGAGCGGATCCCCCAGTTGGTGGCGGCGGCGGCGGAGTCCGCGTTTGGTGCGTCTGGCATCTGCTCTCCTTGGAAGATATTGCGGGGACAGAATCCGGTTTCCATAATATTGCACCGAGAGATGGGTGGGGAGAAGAATCAATGATGCATGGCGAGTGAAGCGGACATGGAGATGGGCTTGGTTTAATAGCTAGTGGCAGTGGAGCAGGGAGACAAAGTGAAGAGAGCGACGGCATGGAGTGCATCACCAGCTAGTCATGGCATTGACAGCTACGTTGAGCAAGTGTTGATGGATTTATTTTACATGAATGGGCAAGTAATTGAGTGGAATATTCTGCGCACGACTCCAAGCTTACTGCATTGTCTTAAACGCCACCTCCTGGATATTAATTACAGGTAGTATTGGACGCTTACTGGCACTCAAATTTGGTGAAAGCGAAGGTCAGTAGGCACTGTTTGGAGAGCAGATTATTTATATATAAACACACTGATGGTCTCTAGTTATGGCCGCCCGAAATGGACACAGACACATACTAATGAATGTACTTATCTGTTGTTATCTTAGATATCAATAGATAGCTAGCTACATAGTATTTTTTTTTTTTTTGGATCATTCAGAAGATTCATGAGAAGGAATTAGTTAAAAGTATGCACCAGTGAAGTAATTAACTACATGTGACAATGTGAGCGCTTGTATCTGGAGCTGTTGCCTTAGTTAATAAGCCTGATGCATGGCGAGAATACCTAAGTCAAACTTTATTAAGGACAAGCGGAATCTCCGGCCCTGACTGGATCAACCCTAACTATGAACAATTTAGTCGATATTTTTTTTTCTTTTTCTTTCTAGTAGCAATCGCAAATCTCCATAGCTCCATTTCAAATAAATATAATCTTACAGCGAATGTTTGCGAATGAGAGAAAAGAATAGTAAGATAAGTATATATTTCCTTTGACAGCTTATTCACTATATTTTTGTAAATGTTGAATTGTTCTTAAACTCAGTCTATATCTTACAATATTGTCAATCACTGGATTGGATTACAATAAAATATTTCTAGACTAATATGAAATCAAATTCGTACAAGAGAGATTCTTTTGCCCGAGTGAGAACAGAATCTAGCGTTGGATTTGAGGCAATTCTTTTCATCTAGTTGGATGATACAAAGATTGCATACGCCTACTAATCCAAATGTGTTTTTTTACTAATAATATATTTTTCTTATCTGATTAATTATGTCAAATTTATTGAGTGTGTTGCTCGTGGCGCATTTAGGGGAGTCAGCCACTTATTCTAATTTAACCAATACTGCCTTTTGTTTTTTTTATCTTACTTAAATGAGACCAAAAGCTCTATTAAAGTGTTCGAGAGTCGAGACAAAGATCGCTAACATGGTGCTGTGTTCGACCAATATTTCTTTTATGGTTTTTAATGATTGGATCTGAGGGAAGCAATTAAGAAAGAGTGTGATGATTACAATTAAGGTTATGTGTTCATGTAGAGATCAATTTTTTATTGAGAAACCTACAATTTAGAGTGTTGTAATAGTCTATAATCCTTATAATTAATCTGAGAAATTAACCAATATGATGACTTAAACAGAAGCGCATTGATTCCATCGTTTGCTTGCACAATCGAAGACAGGATAGTTTGAGTCAGACTATCACTGACAACGAGGAGAATTTTTATAAAATATATTAGTCAAATTTGTCAGCTTTGTATGTATCATTGGAGCTAACTTTTAAATAGTGAAAATAATGCTAATATGCCGGTCAAAATTGTCAGCTTTCTAGTATCGTAAGAGCTAAGTTTTAAATAGTTAAAAAGGACATTTTGTTGAACTACATAAAGACAAGTATTTCAAGTTTCTAGGAATTCATATCAAGAAATTTAAGGTAAATAGTGTGATGCCACGTGGTCCAACGACCACTTTATAAATAAGAAAAGCTTGTGGACTCAATTGCAAGAAGGCAAATCAAATTTAATTCTTATCCTAATCTTCTCTTTTCGCTACAGCGTCCGCCGCCCTCTTCTATTCCCTTTCGCGTTCGTCGCCGCCTCGTTGAATTTCACCGATTTCTTTTTCCTTTCATCCGATTTTCTTTCCGATTTCCCAAAGCTTCCAATTTCACCGCCTGCTCTCACGTTCCTTTGATTTTAGCCCTCCTCCATCATCGATTGGTTGAGGATTATTCCTTTCAGTAGCATTTTTATAATATTTTATGGTGTATTCGCTTGTGTTCGAGCGCTGATATGCATTATCGTTTATCGTCGAGTTATTATTTATTGTTGGTTAGCGTGGATTCACCTTTGGCAATAAGTGATAGCGTGATCGCATGTGTTCGGGCACCGACGATGCTTCCTTCCTGGTTGGAAGTTGTTGCATCATCGTTTGCCACCGTTCATCGCTGTTTGTAGCCGCTAACCTTTCCTTATTGTTGGTTCGAGTGAAGATCATATCTTTGCTAACCATACTGTATGTTTGGTGTATAATTAGTTAGTGTGTACACGTATATATATGTATATATGAGTATATGTATACATACTTATATACTAGGTTAAATTTGTATAGAATTAGACTCGTGTATTAATTGTTTGATAGTAATATGATGTATTTTATATTTTGTGATATTATAGGTGTTACTCGGACCGAGGTTAGACAGGGAGGTCCTCGGACAGAGAGCGTTAGACGCATTAGAAGCTACTATTTGTTGTGTTTCATGAGCAATTTGCTAACCTTAGCTCGTTTAGTGCTCATTTGAGGCGTGACAAATAGACTCTATTTCCATTGGATTGAAGCTCTCTATTATTTTTTTTTAACAAAAGGGAAGTTGGAAAAGCTAATCTTATTTTGATTGCAATATTTTGTTGCTTATGGAAGGCCGGCATTGGGCTTCTTGGGCTTTCGGAGAGTGAGGTCAAATTCCCAGCCCATTACATAGGCATCTTGTATTCCTATGTACTTATGTTCGGTTCGATTATCCAAATTCTGTTTTCAATTTTTGTTTTTTTATTTCTGTCCACGTGGAGCGTATGCCTGAGGCCCACAGAAATAATGGAGAGCGGTAGGGGCACATGGCCTCCCACCGTCGTGGAATTCCGTGCGGGCTTGTAAATGAGTGTCGCGCGTGCGCCGGCACTCGGAATATTTCGTTGGCCGTGTCGCTGGATTCCACGTGAATCCATGCAGACCCAAACCCCTCATCATTACGTGGACTGCAACTACAATCTAATCGCCTTCCATCGCAGCCGTCCACTTTACGTACATTTGCTTACTCTATCCTCCCCTTCACACGTAGGTCCTGAATGTTTTGTGTGCTTGAGTGAAACACAGTGTGATCAAACCTAGTGTTGTATCCATTTTTGTAACTGGGCAAGTACCACAATAACAAATAATTTAGACTATGTCTTGTCTCAAAGGTGGCTTATAGAATCAATCTTTTATGAGCGTGCATGTGTTTTTTGGTGTCTAATTGAAAACCTTTCTTTTTTCGTTTCCAAATAAGAAAATACGAGAGAGATATGTTGAGAATATATGAGCTATTAGCAAAGAAGAGATAGCCATCTTGGATTGTATAGGTTGGGCCATCCACATGGCCTTAAGATGGGCGACGAGAGTAGATGTTGGAAAGTTAGGGCAATTGGGATAGATGCCCCTAAGCCAATCAAAGCACATATCATTATTACAAAGCTTTTAGAACATATTCGACTCGACAGTCCGTTGGACAATATTTTTTCAAGTGTAACTTGCCTAACTCAGTGTAATGCATGTTTCATCCAGTTTAGAACTTACTAGAATCACATATGACCTTTCATGTTTGTTATGATTGTAAGCACATGTTTAGGTTTTCTTGCTAGTTGTTTAATCTACACTTTTGTGTTTATAGCAGGTGCAAGTTAGCTTCCAGCACCAAGTTAAGTAACAATTATTTAATTGTAACAAGTGCTATCAAGCTTATTAATTGTAACATATTGTATTGCCCTTCTACTAGGTATGATATGCCCTTCCATAGGAGTGATGTTTTCTAAAGAGGCTTCTATTGGGGGTTAATTAATTAATTTGGGTGTCACGTAACAATAAGTTCGATTAATGTTAACGATCGAGCATGTTAATTAATTTAATTATTAGTTATGCATAAAGCACTTTAAGAAAGTGTTTGGTGTAATCAAGTCCACTACTCGCTCTCAAATTAAATTATTACTCTAGCGCACTTAAACTAACTTTGATTTGATTTGCCGTGGCATGCATTAAGTGGAACAAGTAATTCAATTGTAATCTCTATCGCAATATAGCCTTTCAATAAATTTCATATTTATACAAAAAAATTCCTCTTGTTTGTTTCTTTATAACTAATAAACGCTTTAATTAAGCATTATTAATTTCCCCTAGTGCGGATAATTGCAACACTGTGATTTACGAAATATATACATTAATTATTAAAAGAGGTGCACACTTATGTAAAATTAAATATTCACTTGAAATCAATATCTAGCACACATTTTGAGAACTTCCAAAATGAACTTTTTTGTGATCAGTGCCTTATGATATCTCAACTTTCTTCTACTGTAGGAACTTGTATATATTTTCCAAGTGTAAAGAAAACGTTCAAAGCTTGAGTGCCTTCAATAAACTAGTGGAGTAAACAGTAAATTTTAATTTATATATTTATATTTTAATATGTATGTAGATAGTGCTAATTAAACAAGTCATAGTTAATTTCTTTTCATACAACCTAAGTGATTTCTTTATATGAGTACAGATTTGTTAACACAAGTTCCATCTGACTTTGAATTTTATATATAAGACATGTTTTTAAACCATAAAATTCTGATCCATTTGTCATGTTAGTTCGTTATCATGATTAGTTAATGTCTTCCGATAAAGCATATGATCCATATTTGGGAACCAAAAAAAAAAAATATTATTGATGATTAATTCGACGTACGATCTATTGTTGATATTTTATATATTCGTTCCTGGAAAGATAGCTAGCTACAAGAAAGTTCTCATCATTGAAAGATCAAATGGAGGAATCTTGGCCACAAATTATCGTATAATAAAAATTAAAAAAACAACATTGAAGAGACATGCTTGCATATTATTTACTCTTGGTCGAGATGACCTTTCATCAAACTATTCCGTTGACCTGTTTCATTTTCTGTCAAACTGTTGCGTTGACTTCTTTTTAATGTGACGGCCCAATATATGTATGTGTAGGTCTTTCACAATGTTTGTTTTGAGTAATCTATGCATGTTCTCCATCTCTCTCTTGTTCAAGATTAATGCACTGTAAGAAATGACTGTTCATTACTAGTCTGTGATATTTCTCCACAGTTGGCTGACTTATTCATCTAGGAGTTGAAACAGTAGGATTAAAACTTAAAAGCGACGGCAAAGTACTCCCTTGAATGAAGATGATCAATGACTCCAAAGAAAGCAACTTGCTTCAGGATGATCCGTGTGCACCAATACAATGATTGCAGCAACCATGGAGGGGAGTTGATTAATGAATTAACTAGTCTGTGATCTGACAATCCTGTATAATTTACACTAGTAATTGAAAAGAACCAAGTTAAAGAATCTGGACGCAGTGGAGGGATTAAGATTTGGTTAAGCTCCCTGTCACGTCCAAGCACACACAATGCGACACAGATGATTATGACACCGATTATTTAAATCCCATCTTTAATGGCTTTCTTAAAGCTAAAGGCGACAAGCAAACAGTGCGACTCATCCTCCTCCTCCTCCTGCTGCATAAGAATCCAACAAGCCCTACGGCATCTCCGAAGCCGGTCAAAAGCGGCAGCTACATATGCTTTAGATCTCGAGCCACCACCACCTCCAGTACCACCGCTGGCAAAATCCATCGCCGGTTCTCCCTTGATTTCCTCTTCAACCCTGGGTAGGAGCGAGGTCTTATCTATACCCACTGGCATTAATTATATTTATATGTGGACAAGTGTTGTTTAATTATACACTACTCCATCAGCAGCACAAGAAAAGATACTTGATTGCAACTCATACGCTTAAATAAGACTTCCGCTAGTGTCTCTCATGCATGAGTGATCTGCTCATTTGTTTTGCGGCATTGATGCATTAGTTGATACATTGCAGAAGAAGAAAGGAAGAGGAAAGAAACCGGAAACCCCGGGGGGCGCTGCTTGGGTTTGCGCAGGGGCAGGGTGAAAGGGACAATTAAGGCGGGCGCTTTGTTTATTCATTAAATAGCTGGGGTCTGGGGATGGGGTGGGCCTGCCCGGGTTTTACGGGCAGGGATTAGAGGGCGGGAGTGGTGGTGGTCCCGAGGACACCAAACGGGGGCTGGACGCCGACAGCCATGAGAGTGGTTGGGTGGGTTTGACTTGTTTGATTGCCACGCCCCCGAAGAACACACGTGAAACCCGCCTTCACACTGCGAATTAAACCGCGCGGCCGGTCTAGACCAACTTATTTTTAAATGATTAATTGGGTGACGTAAGATTGTTTAGCTACCATCTGACTGACCACAGTTGGATACTATTTGTAGTGAAAAATAACTAGCAATTGCGAACTCGATACTGTAATTGAATCTTTAACAGCGATGAAGATGATGTGCTTGGTTATATTATATATCATGAAATTATATAAATTTGAACAAGTACAAAATTATTATAAAAAAAAACACTTCAACTAGTCTAATCTTAAATATTGGTGTATACTTTTTTTTTTTTGGTGGTAAATGGATTCGGGTATCGTTGGATTCTCGATTTTAGTTGGATATCATTTTTAAAACATCGCCTAATAGACACTAACTATCGCGTGAGTTTATATAATTAAGAAAAGGAAAAGAGGAAAAAGAGTGAAAGAGAGAAACAAACAGGGCCATGTGTAGTGTACGCTGTGCTCATTCATAGCTAGCCCTATCCTCTTGTTCCCTCCACTTTAATTAACTCTAACTGTAGGTCAACTTGATAAACCCTAGTTTAACAACTCCTAACCTTGGTTTAGAGCATATTAATAGAAGCAAAATGCATCGCCATCAAGCACTAGATCACATATCATATCATATAACTTTCTCTGTCCAACTATGCCTATTATTCTATGGTTTTCTTCTTCAACTCGTAGCTAGGTAACACCTCTTCCTCTCTTCCTCTTGTCTCCTCCCCTTGGCAACCCCCATCGATCCTTCAATTCTCCTCCACCACTCTGTTCGATCGCCTCTCCCGATCGCCTGCTCTCCCTTGTCTTAATTTTTTTTTTCTTCCCCAAATCATAAAATATGCCTTTAAATATGTTGATTTCCAAACTCTTCTCTTGTAGTTTAAATTAAAAGCACAGCTCTTCAATTATTATTTTTTTTCCTTCTTCCTCTCACAGTGGTTTTTCTTGGATGAGGTTATGGCCGGCTTGGATCTGAGCACCGCTTCAAGGTTCGCTCACCATCTCCACCATCGCCCCGACCTCCATCTTGCCCACCACCACCCCAACCCCAACCCCAACTCCGACGACGAGGCCAGCAACCACCACCAGCACGCTGCCAACGGCGTAGAGCATGACGGTGATGGCTCGCCCTCTGCCCTGCAGGGGAGCGACTCCGCCTCCCGCCGTCCCCGGGGCCGCCCGGCCGGATCCAAGAATAAGCCCAAGCCGCCGGTGATCATCACCCGCGAGAGCGCCAACGTGCTCCGTGCCCACATGCTCGAGGTCGGCGCCGGCTGCGACGTGTTCGACTGCATCGCGGCCTACGCGCATCGCCGGCAGCGCGGCGTCTGCGTCCTCAGCGGCAGCGGAGTCGTCACCAACGTCACCCTCCGCCAGCCCTCCGCCTCAGGGAGCGGCGTGGTAACGCTGCAGGGCCGCTTCGAGATCCTGTCGCTCTCGGGGTCTTTCCTCCCGCCGCCGGCGCCGCCGGGGGCCACGAGCCTCTCCATCTTCCTCGCCAGCGGTCAGGGCCAGGTCGTAGGCGGGAACGTCGTGGGCGCGCTGTTCGCGGCGGGGCCGGTGATCGTGATCGCCGCGTCGTTCACCAACGTCGCGTACGAGCGACTCCCGCTCGAGGATGAGGAGCCGCTGCCGCCTCAGGGATCGGGTGGGGACGGCGGCGGAAGCGGCAATCCGTTCCCGGACCCATCATCGATTCTTCCACTGTTCAATTTGCCGATTAACAACATGAACCAATTGCCCGGGGACGGCTGCCACGGCTGGGCTGGCGCAGGTGCGACGGTGCGACCGCCGTTTTGACAGTGAACAAGTTGAGGAGCTATCGATCGACGACCAGCTAGCTGATGGGAAAGGTTAGCAGGATGTTAACATGTGAAACTAGTACTCGGCTTGCCTCATTTCTTTTGTGTTTCTATTTTTAAGCATCTTTCTCTCTACTCTTTTTATTTCTCTCTTGGTTTGCGTCTCTCTTAGCTAAGACTATGTTGTTACTTTTGCTGCATTTGTTCATGGGAGTTATTAAGTACCCTCTCAATTTGTTCTTAGTAATTGCTAGTTAATTACTGAGATGATGATTGAATGCATACGCTTCTCAACCTTTGTGATTAAATTCCTAGACTAAGGCGTTCCGCACTGCATAGACCTGATGATTTTAGCCATACTTTTGATTCTATTCTGAAAGAGATGAATTCATTGAAATGAGGATAAAATGAGAGAGAGAGAGATAGGCATTATGGAACAGTAGGGTTCTTGGGGGAGCACTGTTTTGTGATCCCACGTGTGCATGTCTTGAGCAGAAAGACCTCTAGCTTTTACTTTCTCGAAGCAATCTCCCAGGCGAATCTTAACCCTCTTTTGCTCCATCTACATATGGATGGATGGATAGATATATACATCTGCGACCAAAATATTGTCGTCGTTGTGGTCGCTTTGAAATCTTTGGAAATTAACGTTTCCCATTCAAAGATTCCTTGAGTTGCATTCAAGGCAATGCCGACAAGAAAATGGAAACGTTCTCCAAGGTTCAATTTATGCATCTCCTCCTTTCTAACTCATTAACCTGCTCGTCTAACTCATTATCCATGAACAAGTAATTCTATTTTCTTAATTAGATAATTATATGTTTTATGCCCCAAGCCCCAAGTTTTCACAATTGAGCTGCTCTACCAAACATATTAGTGCAAACTCTTCTTATGTTCAATTGCTTCGGTTGTTTGCTGCGTGAAGTTTTATTTAAGATATGTCAGACCTTCAATAATGCTTGTGATAGCAAACACCAAACAAAAAGAAAATCTTTATAAATATAATATCACAAGTACTACATGCAAGGCTGAACAAGTATTAAATCATGAACTTGATTGACGATTGCAAAGTGTGTGGCCATGCACAAGGAAAAAAAAATATTCATAAATGTCACACATTTCATGAATGTACATCCAATTAATTGATCTCTTTAGTATAATATTTTGGGTACTGTTAGTACCATGTACTTCATCCTGCAAGTTTGCAGAAACATGCAGATTTAGTTGACATCATATCATGCACCAAATTTAGTTGAGCCTTTAGCTTCTGCTTGGAACAGCAACCAGTTGGTTAATGGCATGGTGTTGTGTTCTTCAGCTAGCTTCATGAGATGAAATTTTGAAAAGAAATAAGAAAATAACTGTAGCTAACTTTCATTTAATTGATAGCAATTATGAGTCATTTCTGATTGCTACATGCATCTTACATTTTGTCATTGGCAAAAGGCTGCTCAGCATGTTAATAACTATTGCTTAATGGAGGTGTGTATTAGTCATGTGTGTGACATTTATGTATGAAATGTTGCTTCAACTCAATTACAATAAACCAAATGATAATCCAAATATCATTACGTGTAATTTTATTTGCGTTGTCATTGTTTATTTGGTTGTTAATGGTCATTTTATCTTTATGCTATTGTATAGAAGTTTAATTGAGTAGTTTTTTTTCAATTGCAAAACTAATCCAAATAATCTAATTGATAAAGGTTTTTATTCAAAGAGAAACTAATCCATTAACTGGAGCTCATTGGATATTGAGCCGAATGTATAGAATATATTTTTTTAAAAAAAACACAAAACACACAATTGCGTCCATCTTGAGCTTATTTTATTGGTTAATTGTCTTGTCTCTAATGGCTGAGTACTCTTTTTTTCTGTTTATTTGAACAAAATTCACAGCGAAAAAAAAATATATATTAAATCTAGTACTAAAAAAGTCTAGATTCAATATATATATATATTTTTTCGCCGTGAATTCTGTCAAACTAAACTAAACAAGACCAAATTAAGATTAAAGAGTCATCGTTAGCGATCATCTCCCATCTGCTCTTTTCACGTAACTATCGACTCTGACTTAGAAGCACTTTTGGTGAGGATAACTAGTGCTTTTAAGAGTGATATGGAGTTAGCAAATGCAAGCTGATGCCACAGTCAATAGAGTCTACTTGGCACCACACCCAAATGTATTTATTTGTCGCGGCTGTTATAGATGGCGAGGCTAGATGCGGTGGCTACAGACTACAGTGGCATTGGCAGGAATAAGGTAGTTGTAGAGAAGGGTAGAAGTAGGAGGAATTGCAAAGGCCAATGCAGTGTGACGCATTGGCGGAGACAAAGGAGTGCATTTCTAAGGAGCCGGTCTTGGTTTTAAGAAACTATATCTAGCATTGTTGGATCACTTGAACAACACAAGTTTGCCCTTGGATTGAAGTAGATATCACATCTTTTCCAATAAGTACTAAAATCTGTGGATTATATTTGTCCTTTATGATGCAACAGTGTCAGCAGCGGTATGTTCCTTTGAATGGAAGGAATAGTGGAAGAAGAGTAAAAATAAAAAAAAGGAAAAAAAGGTAAGATGAATGGAAACAAGGAATCATGTGAAATTCATATGATGCTCTCCGGCTCACATGAGTGAAGTAATAAAACTTGCTTTGACACCGGTGAAGAAAGGCAGAGGAGCTTGCTACGACATGAAGGAAGAAGCTGCTCCAACTGGCAACGACGCAAAGGCGGAGAAATCCCAGGCAAAGTAGGCAGACTCACCCGATCCTCCTTGCTCTGACACGAGTGAAGTAGGCGTAGGAGCTTTTGCCTGATCCTCCCTTCTCCAATGCTAGCGAAATAGGCGGAGGAGCCTTTGCCCTATCCTCTCTACTCCGACTTAGGGGGAGCTTGCTTCGATGCTGAGGCAAACATTGCTCCAACGACGAATGTGTAGGCGAGCAATAGCGTCATTGAGCAACGACATCGGCGAGCAGCAGTGTCTAGCATAGGTGAGTGATAGTTTCATGAGTTCGTTCCCTTTCCCCCCAATTTGAGCTGGGGAAAGTCGCATTATCCTGAAAAGTTCTTAAGAAACAAGAGAAAGTTTCTCTTTTTTTTTGTCAAAGGAAACACAATATAAAAGGTTTTTTTTTTTAAAAAAAAAAAGAATAAAAAAAGGAACGAAGAAAGTGTTGGTGGAAACTTCATCAACTACTCTTACTATTGGTGATGGGATCACAGTTGACGAGACTTCACTAAGACTATTCAATCAATGAAGAATCTCATAACTCTCATCTTATCCATTGAGTAAAAATTTTACTCCATCACTTTAGAATGACATTATCCATCATATTAGCAGTCAGTGATGGTTTTAATCTATCATTGATTGTTGATAGTTAATTTATGCTAAATCAATTGATAACCTATAAAAAAGATGTTTTTCATTGTTTTTCATACTAGGTGGTTGCTTAGATATGGTTAAATCATTTGACAAGTATTCTAATATACACCACATAAACTAATCTATTGTGTTTTATAAATTTAACTGTAATTTTTTCATGTACTACAAATGAAGAATAAAGTGCGATTTTCCCAATTAATTTTAAGTTATCAAAATTTATTATTAGTAACAAATGTTTGAAATTGGCATACGGTAGTTTTTTTATTCTTTGCTGCTATCCTTGTACTCAAAATATATCATATTTATATTGCATATGTAGCGAACTCGCAAATTTATAATACACACCAAACATTTATTTAAAATTAGAAGATGAATAAGGTTAGGATTGCTTTCCTTATACTCAAAATATATTAGGTTAGGATTGAGTTTAGGTTCCGGAAGGTGTCAGTTAGTTTAATTAGTAAAGATCATAGTTATTGATAACAAAATCTTAAGTTAAGATATGCTTTCATTACTTATTTATTTACGTGAAAATCCTACTAAATGTAGTTAATATATAAAGTAATAATATTATTTTAATTAAAACTATATATTTTATAAAATAATTTGAGATGAAAAATCTTTTTTAAAGCTTTAATTTGATATGGTTTAAGATATCTATTTCCAGTTATATAATAAGATAATCAAATTTAGTAATTGTGAGTAATGAGTATCTAGTATTGGGTTTTTATAACTAGTAACCAACTCATTGTCATTCATATTTTTCCCTAATTCAAGCTATAGTGATGCCTAGTCTCCATCTTTAGGTTGGTTTTTGTTGCTAGGGTACACAATTTATTACTCAGTACTCGAACTAACCTAAAATCAAATCAAATAATCTATTACATAACCTAAATTTATTACTCAGATGCTTGAACTCAACCCAAAATCAAATCAAATACTCTATTGCATAACCCAAATTTGACTCACAAAAATAGATACTCATCGGTCCCTAATTAAATAAAAAATTAATTTTTTTATTTTAAATTATTCTAAAAAATATAAATTTATAAATTATTATAATAATACAATATGAATATGACAATTATTTTATTTTAAATAATAACTATATATATATATATATATACAAGTTAAATTGCCTTCCCTTATAGACTTGGCACTATTGATAGAACTGCAAAAAGTTTTTTCCAATTTACTTCTTCATCCAATTTACTTGCATATCTAAGTGTTTGCTATCTTAAAAATAATGATGGTTAACTTAAATCTTCATTAAAGAGGTGGTAAGTGATTCCTAAGTTGAATTACTTTGTCCTACCTTCTTAGTAAACTAATGTGATGGTTAATTTCCTTGGTGATGTTGGTCTAAAAATTTTATCTAGACCTTTATTTAAACATAACATAAAAAACATAGATTATGAAGCAATAAAACTTAAAAAATAATATATAAAAAAGAGTTAGAAAGATAAAATCCGGAGGCGCGTTACGGCTTGTCCTTAGGTGAAAATACGGGCTTTCGTGCAAGTTAAATCCGGACTGAACACTCAGGATACAACCGGGTATTCTTCTCATGCAGGCACGACCGTGGAGAAGTTGATCGGACGCACTTTCAGCAACAAGCAGCAAAATCCAAGAAAACCAAAAAGATATAAAAGGAAAGAAGAAAAAGAAGAAAAAATGGGGAGAAGAACCACATTCTCTCACTCTCTCGCAAGAGAAGTTTTTTAACAAGCTTTTTATGGCTTGTTAACAAAAGAAGTAATGTTAGCATTTAATACTAACATTAATTTTTATTTAATTTTATTCTAACAATTCCCTACAAAATTAAAAAAAAATCTGAATATAATTAAACTTAACAAGATGATTAAATGAATTTAAATTGCTGCTCGGTAAAGTGCACTTAAAGGCATAACTTTTACTTAGTGAAAATGTTTCCATCTGAAGGAAAGATAGTGAACTAGTCTTGAACTACTTCCCTTTGACCCAGACTTCAACAAATCCACACACAATACAGGGTTTGTCCAATCGCGGGGTTGCGCATTTTTGGCCATGCGCGTGTATCTTCATAAGAGCTTCTTAGGATTGTTCATGTCCTCAGCCGCGGCCTCATATAGACTCTCTCATATAGGAAGTTCCCTACAAGGGATGAGTGTAGAGGTTTATTTCATGATAATTAACCACTTCGGGAAGTTTTCCTTACCTCTACAATAAGAAGCACAAAATGTATCCTCATATGGGAGTGTAGAGTATCAACTCTATCACATAAATATTTTTATACACCGTAGTGTTTTATAATTTTATTTTTCAAAGTGCTTCCCGGCCAATCAATTAGTTTATTATTACCATATTGAATCTCCTTCAAGGGATCTCCTATTACAGAGGTTAGGTTCCCACCACTGAGAGGCCTATTTTCAGACTAATCTCATTCCTATCGATACTTCCAAGATTATAATCTTGGGCAAGCTTTCGTTAAGCTAAAAGTTTTGTTGTGCTCAATCTTAATAAAAGAAAGAGCTACAACTTTTTATGAGTCAAGCCATTTATATAGACTTACGTCTAATTTTAATATGACTACTCTTTTTTTTAATAAGTTTATTGCTGCTTTATAGTTTTATTTATTTTATTTTATTTTTAAATCCTTTACTTTTAGTTCAAATATTTTATTTTTGAATTTAAAGAAAGAAAGAAAGGATTATTTTTTTAAAAAAAATAGCAATTAGACTTAATTATTTAATTAGGCTTTTAATTGCTCTTATCATAGAGAGAAATCAATTTTAAGAAGTTTTTTCTGATTTTAAATTATTATGCAAAGTCATTTTAATTTTAAGAGAATAATAGTTTTTTATTTACAAAGTGACCACCAAAAACATCATTATAATGACATTTATGTTTTGCATTATGTTCAGCATTTACATGTACATTATTTTTATATATACATCAAATGTATTTCCAAAATGTATATTATAACCATTATGTTATATATTATGTCTATATTTTGCATAATGTTTATAAATATTAGTTTAAATATTTTAGATTACACATTATGCTTGTTCTAATCTAGCTAAGCCAAATTAAATTGAATTAGATAATCAAATTTGATACAATTATAAGTTATACTATAAACTAGGTCAGTCCCCACATTTAGGATCATTAGCCTAATTTGTAAAAGACATTATCATTTATCCACTATGTTCAAAAATATTATCTCAGTTGGAAAAGACATTATTGCGAAATCATAAAATTACAATATTATGAATTAATTAAAGCTGTAACGTTAAGTATTACCAAAATAAATCACTCATAAATCAATTATTATCTACCATTATGAACAATAAATTTTTTAATATTAATGAAGAAATTTCAACACTATTACAAGTATTAATTTTTTTTTCAAAATTATTTATAAACAGTAAACACTATATTACTAATTATCAGATATATATATACCGAAAGACAATGGAGATAATAATAACAGAATTTGGTAACTACAATCGTTAATCAAATCAATAAACCAAAATTACCAGTACACAGAAATGCTATATATATATACTCTTTATTTTATTTTTTTTTTCAATAAATAAAAATAAAGAAATGTGACAGGATAAGAAGATAAGGAAATGTGACTGGATCAGAAACGTACTTATAAAATTTTATAAAAAGAGACGTGGAAGGCTTAATTTAGAAACAACAATAAATTACTGGAAAAGATGAGATTACGAAATCAGCGAGTTAGGGAAAGATTTTAAATCCAATCGAAATTTTCTTAATATCAATTAGAAAACAAAAAAAAAACTATAACAGGTCTCGGAAATAATTAAATCCCTAATATGGATTAGGGTACAGAATATGTAAAAGTAATGAAAATTTTTAATTTGAATTAATAAATTCTAAATTTAATTTTGAACCCAGCAATTTGTACCTCTCGTGAACAGAAAGATTTGCTAGTTTAATAAAATTGTCAGTGACGTTGAAACAAAATCAAATATTGCCGAGTGGAGATACTACCAAATAATGCTTATATATCAAGCATTATAAATTTAATTAAAAGAGAAAAATGTCTCGTCTAGTAGAGAAGCAAAAAATTACCATAATTGTGACAATAAGAAATCTTAATCCACATGAATTGAAATTGCCATAATTGCGGCAATAAGAAGATTATGGTAAATAACTATAAATTGTGGCAAATAAGTAACTGACTCGCAGGTTTAACTATACAATTAATACAGTTAAAATCATATTGCAATATCAATTTATAAACATAAATAAATTACTTCACCAACAATATTTTGAGTATTGCAAATTTTGGTCTTTACCAATTTTTCTTAGTGATGTCCAAATATGATTACAGATCCAAATAAAAGAGATTAACGTCAGGGACGTTGGAAACTTTAATTAACGATTTAAAGCAAATGTCGAAGCGCTGACGAGAGCTTTATATGCAGCAAATTTATTAATAATTCTCGTGAACAGAAATATGCGATTCCACACAATTTTCTTTTATGAAATATTTATATTCATACAAAAATTCTAACTGCAAAAGTAAATTAGCATGCAAATTAACAATAAACAGTAAATTAGCATACAAATTTTCACCTATGATTATTGGTCTAAAAATTTTATCTAGACCTTTATTTAAATAGAACATAAAAAACATAGATCATGAAGTAATAAAATTTGAAAAATAATATGTAAAAAAGAATTAGAAAGATAAAACTCGGAGACACGTTGCGGCTTGTCCTTAAGTAAAAACTCGGACTCTCGTATAAGTTAAATCTGGACTGAATACCCAGGATACAATCGAGTATTTTTCTCCTGTAGGCATGACCATGGAGAAATTGATCGGATGCCCTTTTAACAACAAGCAGCAAAATCTAAGAAAACCAAAAAGATATAAAATAAAAGAAGAAAAAAAAAATCACATTCTCTCACTCTCTCGCAAGAACAAGCTTTTTAAGACTTGTTAACAAAAAAAAGTAACATTAGCATTTAATACTAACATTAATTTTTATTTAATTTTATTCCAACAAGTGATACAAAAAGGGGTGCATTCCACACCTACATCAAATTAGATACAATGTCTATATATAATTTGTTTTGGGCCTTACTAGTGACTGAATGGAGATTTCTACATCAAATTATATAATAATTATTCTCCAGCAGGTGACAACTGCATGGAATTTCCATGAGAATAGTTGTTTCATTTATGATCAAATAATAAAACGAAATTAAATTCATCGTGTTCATTCACATGCTTTAATGAACTCATGGGACAAGGACATTTTGTTTTGTGTTTTTCAATGCACGTTGAATGAAAACCACCTGCCAGCTCTGGTCAAAGCCTGTCTTGCAAGGTGGAAAAAGGTCAATCTCAGTGCTCTCAAGTCTGGACCACAAGTTGGCACGGGTGCGCGGCCAATTTAAATTTCAAGGAATTTTGACTGTTGTGGTCAGTCAAGTCAATATTGCAACACAAAGCCAATGCAAGTAAAAAAAAATTCAAATGGCAAAAACTATTAGAAATAAAACAAAGTAAATGATTAAGATAATTTTATTTATTTTCTTTCTATATTCTAAAATAAAAAAGAGTGCTCTATTTATAGCAACCCAAAAAAATTATAACTTATGATTAATAAATACATAAGTTAATTATGTACATAAGTTTTATAATCAAATGAAATTGAAAGAGGATGAATGGACATCCATAATATTATTCATAACACTCCCCCTTGGATGTCCATTATAAAATATATGTCTCGTTAAAACCTTTACTAGGAAAAACCTTGTGGGATAAAAACCTAATAAAGGAAAAAAGAGTACACTATATTTATAAATGTCAATTGATATCTTTGAGCCTACGAATCTCAATATTATATACAAGCTTTTCAAATATTGTAGTAGGAAGTGCCTTGGTAAATAGATCCGCTAGATTATCACTTGAATGAAATTGTTGAATACTTATATCACCATTCTTTTGAAGATCATGAGTGAAAAAGAATTTTGGTGAAATATGTTTTGTTCTATCTCCTTTAATGTACCCTTCTTTTAATTGGGCAATACATGCAGTATTATCCTCATATATGATTGTCGGAATTATTTTTTCTGAAGATAAGCTACAAGTGTTACGTATGTGTTGAATCATAGATCTCAACTAAACACATTCTCGACTTGCCTCATGTAGAGCTAAAATTTCTGCATGATTAGAAGATGTGGATGCTATGGTCTATTTCATAGACCGCCATGATATAGCTGTTCCACCACAGGTAAAAAAATAACTTCTTTGTGATCGACCATTATGAGGATCTGACAAATAACCTGCATCTGCATAACTAATTAAGTCTGACTTGAGCTCTTTTGAGTAAAACAAACCCATGTCTATTGTTCCTCTAAGATAACGAAGTATATGCTTAACTTCATTCCAATGCCTTCGCGTAGGTGAAGAACTATATCTTGCTAATAAATTAACAGCAAATGATATATCAGGTCGTGTATAATTAGCAAGATACATTAGTGCTCTAATTGCACTAAAGTATGGTACTTCAGGACCAAGTAGTTCTTCATCCTTTTCTTGAGGTCTAAAGGGATCTTTGTTCACATCTAATGATGACACTATCCGCAAGTGCACAGAAATGTCGAAGTAATACAAAAGATATCCAATCCCATAGGGAACAAGGTGAGTACCAGAAAATATAATTCTTGGAATCTAAGCTGATCAAATCGTGGTTTTCGGAACTTAAAAACTAAAACTAAGCGAAATCGTAAGCAAGAAATCAAACAACTACGGCAGGGAAAATATATGAGAGAGAATATCAGGGCTTTGGTTTCCACCACTCTGACGATTTTATATGCGCTTAAGAAACAAATTTCAGTTACATAGATTTACAAATATGCATAAGGAATCTACCATATGGTACAGGATGCCCTCTTTCGAGTGTACACCTCAGTATTTACCCAAAACGTCTCCTACTTTCGCGGTGGATTGTTCTAGACAAACCCAATGGGTTCCGTGGTAGATTATGGACCCTCGAGCGAAGAACAAGCACTTTCGTGTCGAGCCTTCGCAAGATTCACAAAGAGGTTCCGTCGTTACAATTCTACTTTCGTTATGAACTGTAATAACTATGACATGATAATACTTAGCCAGAGTAAATATCAATAAATTAATACTTCAAGTGAAATATGCTCAGAATAAGATCTAAATAACAAAGTTAACACATGAATTGCAAAGTAGAAATCGTTAGAGGGCTTCAACCTAGCCCTAAAATAAAGTTTACGCTACAACTATAGTTGAATCGCTAAAAAATTCTCTCTTTGTACATAGGAAAATCACAGGAAAAGGTTTCTAAGAGGGAGGAGATGAAGAACCGAAAGAAATAAGCAAGAATCACTGAATTCCGATGATCGAATCTCTAGAAATCGCCCCGAAGTCGCCTGTTCACCGTGTTCGTCCGCCCTAGCTGTTTCGTCGTAAGATTGCTCGATGATTAGGTCACGGAATTGGGGCTTTTATACTCTATTTGTTCTCCTTAGAATAAGCTTTCCATAGAGTCCTCACTTGCCAAATTTGGACTTGAATCGGGTCCGAAATCAGCAAAAAACCGAGTAAAGGTCGTGCTGTCCAGACAGCATCACGGGTGAACCCCGCCGGGTTCACCAGGTGGTGAAGTGTTCTGTGCAGTTCTCTTGCAAAATAATCATAGGTGAACCCCGCCGGGTTCACCTACCAGTGAAGTCCATGGTATACCTCTACGCAGGTTTTATCAGTCAGAATCACGGGTGAACCCCATGGGGTTCACCTGCCAGTGAAGCGTGCGGCAAATCTCGGATACCCTAACATCACCGGTGAACCCCGCTGGGTTCACTAGGCAGTGAAGTGCGCGGTGAGTTTCGTTCTTTGGCAAGATCACCGGTGAACCCCGTGGGGTTCACCTGGCCGTGAAGTCCAGAAAAAGTTCTGATTGAGCCCAAATTTTACGGGCAGCTTCGTCTTCTCATAAGAAATCACCTTATGCTTTTAGATTCTTCAAAATTGGGTGATTTAACCTAAAATTTCATAAGAAAGACGAAAAGTGAAGATTCTGAAGCTTTGAAGTAAATAAGCTTTAAAGGAGTGTAAAAATATTTAAATAAGCCTACATTTATCATGAAATAATAATAAAAATCACTATAAAAATGCATGACATCAAATGACCGTACAACCATTGCAGTACACAACGGATGTGATATGTCCATATAAAACCTTTTTAGCACCTTTGCTAAATAAATATTTTGATGTATAAAAATTTCATTATTTAAGTATTCAATTTGTAATCCAAGACAAAATTTTGTCCTTCCAAAATCTTTCATCTCTAATTCTTTCTTTAAACAAGATATAACTTTTAGAAGCTCTTCAGAGTTCCAATAATATTTAAGTCATCAATATAAACAGCAATTATAGCAAATCCATTTTTAGATCTTTTAATAAAAATACATGGACGAATGAGGTTATTTTTATATCCTTCTTTTAGCAAATATTCACTAAGGCGATTATACCACATACGTCCAGATTGTTTCTACCCATAAAGGGATTAATTTAATTTAATTGAATAACCTTCTCGTGAACATGAATTATGTGTTTCAGGAAGATTAAAACCTTCAGGTAGCTTCATATAAATATCATTATCTAGAGATCCATATAAATAGAGTGTAACAACATCCATTAGATGTAAATCAAGCCCTTCTTGTGTTACTAGACTAATTAAGTACCAAAATGTACTAGCATCAACCACAGGTGAATATGTTTCTTCAAAATCAATGCCGAGTCTTTGTGAAAAACCTTGAGCAACAAGTCGTGCTTTATATCTCACAATTTCATCATTCTCATTTCGTTTTCGTACAAAAACCCACTTATATCCAACAGGTTTTACACCTTTAGGTGTATGGACTACAAGTCCAAAAACTTTTCGTTTAGCAAGAGAATTTAATTCCGCTTCAATTGCATTTTTTCCATTTTGGCTAATCATCTCTTTGTTTGCAATCTGAAATAAATTTTGGTTCATGATCCTCATTATCATTTATTATATCAAGAGCTATATTATTTGCAAAAACATCATCAACATTGACTTCATGTCGATTCCATTGTAGTCTATTCATGACATAATTTATTGAGATCTTTTTATTTTCACAAATTTCAGTTTCTTGTGTTTCTTCTGGAATTGGAATATTGATTATGTCAGAGGACTCTTTTGGAGTTATTACATCCTCGATTCGGCCATCTTGATTTTTAGCGCATTTTCTTATGCGAGGATTTTTATCTTTGGAATCGATGGGTCTGCCACGCTTCATGCATGCTTGAGACTTATTTGCGATACTAGATTTTTCAATAAGAATATCAATTTTTATTGGAGCATTAGTAGCTGGTATATATGACTTAGTTACTCTTTTTGGGTCAGTGAATGCATCTGGTAATTGGTTAGCTAAGCCTTGTAAATGAATTATCCTTTGAACTTCTAATTCTCATTGTTTTGTATGAGGATCAATATGAGATAATGATAATTCATTCCAACTAATCTCTTTTTCCAACTGCTTCTTTTCTCTCCTAATGTCGGGAAATTTGATTCATCAACATGATAATCGGCAAATCGAGCCATGAAAAAATCTCCTGTTAATAGTTCATGATACTTTATTATAGATGGAGACTCATATCCAATATATATTCCCAACCTTCTTTGAGGACCCATCTTAGTGCGCTGTGGTGGAGCAATTGGAACATATACAACACATCCAAAAATTCTTAGATGGGAAATATTAGGTTCCTGACCAAAAACCAATTGTAAAGGGGAGAACTTATGATAGCTTATTGGTCTGATACGAATCAATACTACAGCATGCAAGATTGCATATCCCCAAGTAGAATTTGGAAGCTTTGATCTCATAAGCAATGGTCTTGCAATCAATTATAAGCACTTAATGAATGATTCTGCAAGTCCATTTTGTGTATGAATATGTGCTACAGGATGTTCAATATCAATTCTAATAGACATACAATATTCATTAAAAGCTTGAGATATAAATTCACCAGCATTATCAAGGCATATTTTCTTAATTGGATAATCAGGAAAATGAGCTTTTAGTCAAATTATTTGTGCAAGCAATCTCGCAAACACCTGGTTGCAGGTTGATAATAAACAAACATGTGACCATCTAGTTGAAGCATCAATTAAAACCATAAAATATCTAAATAGTCAACATAGTGGGTGTATTGGTCCACAAATATCACATTGTATACATTTTAAGAACGCGAGAGATTCAGTCCTAACTTTTACTGGTGATGGTCGAATTATCAACTTTCCTTGGAAACAAGCAGCACATGAGAAATTATTGGATTAAAGAATCTCCTGGCTTTTCAATAAGTGTCCATATGAATTTTTAATTATTTTTCACATCATAATAGATCCAGGATGACCCAATCGATCATGCCAAATAATGAATTTGTTATTGCCTGTAAACGTCTAGTTTACAATATTATATGTTTCAATTGTTTTAATAGAAGTGTAGTACAATCCGGCGGAAAATATAGGTAATTTTTTAAATATATATTTTTTACCTAATATAAGTCTCGTGATATAAAGGAATTCAATATTCCCTTCATTTGTTGTTTCAATATGATATCCACTTCGGCGGATATCTTTAAAGCTTAATAAATTTCTCTGAGACTTTGTAGAATATAATGCATTATCAATGTGCAATTTGGTTCCTCTATGTAATAATATATTAGCTCTTCCGGAGCCTTCAATTATTTTTGTACTACCAGATATAGTATTAACATTAGCTTCTTGCATTGTTAAATGAGAGAAGTATTTTTTTATCCTTGAGAATTGTGTGAGTTGTTGCACTATCAGCGAGACAAATATCTTCAGTATTGATGTTGGTGCCAACCAAAGGAATACTCATTCTTCATTGAAAAATAAAAGTCTATACAGTTAGAAAAATGCTACTAGAGAAAAAATATTATATTTTAAAAGATAACAAAATATAATAAAATTTATTATTTTATTTGATGAAAAAAACATATTAAGATAAGATATCGATATATAAGAAATTATTTTTGAACACTACAATCTCCAATTAAATAATTAATTTTTTTTCTTCTAGATCAGCAAAGAAATCAACAACGTCTAGATGAGTAATGTCCATATGGTCATACTTAAAACTACCATCTTCACAAGCAAAATTTGTCTCTATCTTTTTCTCTTTGTTTTTCAATGATTCTTGATAAAGGTCAACGAGATGTTTTGGTGTACGGTAGGTACGTGACCAATGACCTTTTCTACCACAGCGATAGCATATATTTTCAATATGTTTGCTATTCTTCACACCCTTCTCTTTATCATTATTTCATTATTTTTCCACTTTCGATGAAAAACAATATTCTTGGAATGTTTACTACGACCATATCCATATCCACGACCATGTCCACGACCACGACCACGACCACGATCATTAGCATGACCATAACCACGACCACGAGTTTGCCCAACAGAATGTTGGTTGTGAGTTGCTACATTCACTACTGGGAATGGAGCAATGGCAATTGGACGGGACTCATGATTTTTCATCAAAAGCTCATTATTTTGTTCAACCACAAGAAGGCAAGAAATCAACTCAAAATATTTCTTAAAACCTTTTTCTCGATATTGCTGCTGCAGGAGCACATTAGATGCATGGAAAGTGGAGAATGTTTTCTCTAACATGTCATCATCAGTGACCCTTTCTCCACATAATTTCAATTGAGAAGTAATCCTAAATATTGCAGAATTATACTCGCTTACTGTTTTAAAATCTTGTAAACCTAAATGCATCCAATCATAACGAGCTTTTAGAAGAATTACCGTTTTCTGGTGGTTATATCTTTCTTTTAAATTATTCCAAAGAACAAGTGGGTCTTTTACCGTGAGGTACTCAGCTTTTAATTCTTCATAGAGATGATGACGAATAAAAATCATAGCTTTGGCTTTATTTTGATTAGATGTTTCATTTCCTTCTTTAATATTATCTCCAAGGCTATTGGCATCTAAATGAATTTATGCATCTAGCACCCAAGATAAATAATTCTTCCCCGTAATGTCAAGAGCCACAAACTCAAATTTTGCAAGATTTGACATATTTAGTACTATCATAAAAATATAAAAACAAGTTAGATAATATTCAATATTATTTAGATAAAAAACTAATGATTAAGAAATGAATAAAAGTAGTTGTATTATATTATTAAACACAAAACCAAAAGAAAATAATGGAAGCTGTAGCAAAGTTAAAATTAGGTGAAATGTGCAGACACGGTTCGAATTCTCGCGTTTGAGTTTTTTTTTTTTTATATTGAAATTTAACAATTCTGCTCACGTGCAAAAATAAATAGGAATTCATAATAGTTATTACAAGCAAGATTATGCTGAGATTAGAATTTGGAATTAAGTAATCAGAATAGTAGATATAGTAGATCTCTTAACATAATTACAAAACAATTAACAGAATTGGAATGCTATGCGAGATCTGAAAAATTATAGAAAACAGAATTAAATTTTCAAATTTAAATGCCAATGAACACAAAATTGAAATGAGTGAGTAATATCACAGAATTTAAACAATATGTGTGAGTAAAGATTAAATGGTAGGGCGATTTAAATCTTTACCAAGAGAAAATAAATAATAAATATTATACTTGATAGACATTTCTTCATGCTGATAACGTATTAAAAATAAAACAAATCAATAAACAAAGTAAATGATTGAGATAGCTTTATTTATTTTCTTTCTATATTCCAATACAAAAAGGGGTACTCTATTTATAGCAATCCAAAAGATTTATAACTTATGATTAATAAATACATAAGTTAATTATGTTATATAAGTTTTATAACCAAATGAAACCGAAAGAGGATGAATGGACATCCATAATATTATTGATAACAAAAACAACTATATGTGCTTCCGTAGTCAACCCGAACTTGAGAACAGAACTAATATTAGTTTAAATGAGATTAATTAATACTCTCTACTATTAATATCAATTCAATTACATATATCATGGCAATTTAATTGATTTCAGATCAAATTATAGTAATTAGCTTTATATGTAATCAACGATTTAAAATATGCAAATTGTTTAGAATCTTGGCCTTTTTTACTCTTATTTATTTATAAATAAATAAAATTAGATTGATCATGTTTACAATTCTTTGCTATTATTGGGCTATTTTCTTTATGACCACTTAATTAATTTTAAATTTATCAAAAAAAAATCTTTACCATTCTAGAGTTAACTAGTTAATTAATTTTGGCATCCAAACGAATGCATTTAATACTAGAAAGAAAAGCTAATATTTAAAGGATTACAATTTGATCCAAACACTAAATATAAAAATATTTTTCAAGAACTAAATTCAAAGAAAATAGTATTTTTTTAGTTCATTTAACAAGTAATTTTATAAAATAATATACTTTTATGATTATAAAGTTAAAAAAATAAAAATAAAAATTATTAAATAAAAATTACTAATCTTGAAGGGATTATTAGTTTTCTCCATAAAAAAATATTGGTTGCTTGAGATATAAGTTAGATAACGATGTGATGCTCCCAGGATTTAGCACAAATCCCAAAGCACACCGAGGGTGATCAATGACGAGACCCCTCGTCATCAGATGTGTTGGACGACTCGGGCGTGCGATTGTGTCACTGAGGTTGACACAAGTCCAAAGGGCGAGGTGATGACTCAAAAATTCATAGTATATTTTATTTTATTTGTTAGTCTTTTTGAGTCATATTTATGCTATTTTGTTTGTTTTTAAGCTTTATTTGTCAAATATTGTGGAATCTAGACATTTTTCTATTTTTGATTATTTTCAAGTAAAAAAGGCCTAATTTCGATGGATTTTGAAAGATCCGAGTGTACGAATGGATTCCAGACGTCGAGATGAAGTCATATATCAAATTTCATGCGAATCGGAGCTAGTTTGAAAATTACATCCTTCCCGTAATTATTATTATAGGTCGTAATTTCTGCCTAGAATACACAGAAGAAATTATGGCAGTGCTGTAATTATTTATACAGATCGTAATTTTCTGCCCAGAATATACAGAACAAATTATGCCACTGCCATAATAAAAATTATGGCCGTAATTACATTCTTGCCCGAGTCTTCCGTTGCCACCTCCCGTTTCCAAAATTTCCAAAGCTAAATTGAGGAGATCCAGGGCACCATTTCAGAATCTAAAGTACTGGGATCTTTTATAAATCGAGGAGAAGATTTGAGGACGAGAATCATCGAATTTCATTAAGAATCGAGGGAGAAATCGAGAAGGGCACTGCTAGGGCTAGGCCTCTCGTAGAGAGGCGTAGAGGCCACCTTTGGCCGTGAAATTTTCAGGAGAGTTTCGTCCAAAGGAGGAGAAGACAAATCGAAAGGAGTTCGATCGAGGGAGAAATCAGCGAAACAAAATTCGGGCGGAAGGAAAAATCACGTTTTACTGTAGCAACCTGTTATTGTAGCGTTACTGTAGCAGCCCGAAAATTTCCAAAATCACGAGGCTGTGATTTTTTTCACACCCTTGTAATTACAGTAAACCCTTGTTTTCTCTTTTTCTGAATTCTGAATATTTTTATGAATATTTATTCTATTCCTATGACTTTGGTAGCGTAATTCTTTTCTTTAGGACTTAGTGAGTAATCCCCTTTTAATTCTGTAATGACTGGATAATTTTTACTCTATTGGTTATTCTTTTAATGATAATTTTGCCTTTGTCATTTATTTTCTTTGAAATTATTATTTACATGTTTTAGGGTTTGTAATATGGACCGAGAGGTGATTTATAAACCTGGAACCCTTAGATTAGATCTAGAAACCTAGATTATGAGAATAGCTAAGTCCTAGAACCCTAATTTATGATGCTTATTTTATATGTGAGTTTTGATTTCATTGTTTCAGATATGATAATATAGACCGAGATAACACTGAGCAGCAAGTCACGAGAATGAAGGCTGTTCCGTGTAAATTGTTGCCGCAAAAGCGAGACAATTTCTTTATAAGTAAATTTTTCTTTATCATGATTTGAATAACCGATAAAATGTTTATTATGTATAGTCATGAGAATTAAAGAGTGATGAAACCTTTGTCCCAGTTTTCTCTCTCCGATCTTATACTACAGTATTCGCTATTTTCGTTCTATTTAACATCATCTTACATGGATCGCTTAGATAGTAAGAATTCAATTATTTGGTACTTAACCCGTAGGTCTCTGTGGGTTCGATATCTTTTATTACTTCGAGTATCCGTGCAATTCCGGACACAACACGAGGGTCGAGTCGAACCACGGAGTGTGGGTTCACACATGGATGTGGGTTTCAGACTCGACCCATGGACCCCAGACCCTCTCGCGCAAGCTTGTGAGCGAGCGTGATGGAGAGGATCGACCGTGGGGCGATTCTAAGGTCTAATCAGCCCCAAACCGGCGCTGAAGTAGTCGAACCAGTGGTTCAGGCTGAACCGAACTTGGTTCAGCCAGTTCAACACACACCCGCGCGAAAGGGGAAATTTCCTCTATTCATCGTCGCTGTGTCGTGTGCATCCACTGCCACCGTCGATCACCTGATGGTGGAGTGCTGCCAGATTTGGAAGGTCGCCGGCAATTCGATTCGATGAGGTAGTGATGGTGGCAGCGATTGGGCGTGGAATCCACGTCGATTTTGACGTGGACGAACCCAGGGTGGAGATCCGATCTTGCCCCGGTGAACACGTGTTCTTCGGCGATTTGATGGTGGAGATCGATGCTTGCATGGCGGCAAGGATGGTTTTCCATCCTCGTCGAGGGGTGGCTGCGAATCTAGCGATTTCCGAGCTCGAGCAGAGGTTTGGCGATGACAAAAACGCAGATCAGAAACAGAGCTTCGCATCTTCTGTCGGTGACGAGGTTCCGGCCATGCACTCGTCGGCGCAAGGCTTCCAGATTGATTTCCGGTGCCTTGAGGTAATGAGGGATTCATCCCCTCCAGCGCTGGCAGCCAGACGTGGGAGTGAGATCGGATTTTCCGATCACCGGTTCCACGCGAGCAGCGCGTCCATTGGATTTGATTCCTCATCAGCAGCGGCTTCTCCTTCCGTAAGCGACCAGATCCCGACCCTCCGGCGTGACTCCGGTGGTTAGAGGGTGACAGATTTGGAAGGGGGAAGCTTCCCCTGTTTCGGAGCTTCACGCGATCCCTATTTCGGATGCGAGCAGAAAAGGGGAAAGGGGAGAAATGTTGTTCGTCGTGTGCATCTCGTTTTGTCTTTGACCCGGCCTCCCAACACAGCTTCTCGGAGGATCTCGGTGGGCTCAGCTCATGGTGTGGTGGCACGCTACAAGGGTAAACCCTCCCCGGATCTATCGTGTGTAGTGGTAGTAGGACGGTTTTCCTGTGTAATAGTGGATATGGATTTTACCTACCGTCCGGACTTCGTGTGGCATTTCGTCCAGACGGTTCTTTACACTATTTTGCCGGCATATGTGTAGTGCGAGTTGTGCTTGCTTGTAGGTGCTTGCTTAAACGTGTCGACACCCTCGAAGGTGTTCGTGCACGTCGCTTGCTATATTCCAAGACGTGTGGGTCGGCACCCTTGAAGGTGTTCGCCACTGTCTCCTTGTGATTGCTTGAGGCCTCACCGGTATAACTTGCTTATATGTGACATGCTTTAGTACCTTAATCAGTGTGCATTGTCTTGTGCAATACCCTAAAATTCTGGAAACAGGGTAGTTTGACCTATTGGTACTCTAATCGCCATATCTTTGTGTATCCTTGGTCAAATGGTTTGAAACCTGGTTTATTGGAAAGTAGACTTGTATACGGTTTTAATGGCTCCTCATTTGCATGGTTCTATGCCGTATGTCCATATACTTTGTTTAAATGACTTGGGCTGATTCACCTATGTTATTGTGTTACACTCCAAGCTTATGATGGTATGAATTGATCAACTTTGTAGTTATTTGATTCATGACACTTCACATTTGATCAAATGAGCTTGATAATGACCTTTGATACTATGGATCAATGATCATGGTGTAAGGGCGACTGTGTGAAGGCAATCATGCCACTATGTTACTTTGACTTTGTTATGATACCATTGTTCTTTGGCCCTTACATCTTATAGTGGGAAATGATTTGATCCCATTTATGAGAATTATGACTATGGATGTGGAACTAAGTGCTACATGGACCAAAGTGCCACATTAGAAATAATGGGGGCCACCTCTTGATCTCCATGGGAGCCACCTCTAGAATCCGTTCATATTTGGTGGTGGATGTGGAACTAAGTGCTACATGGACCAAAGTGCTACATTAGAAATAATGGGGGCCACCTCTTGATCTCCATGGGAGCCACCTCTAGAATCCCTCCACTCACATTTGGTTGGGCCATGGCGAGCCCTTTGCCGGCGTTTTGCTTTGTGGGCTTTCCCAGACGTGGGTTAGTCTAGCTTTCAGACGTGGAGGACTTTGTTTGCTTTGGTTCCCACTATTCTGTGTACGATACTTTGATAGAGCTTGTGACAGTTGACACTCATGATATGATACCATATTTGCTATTATGACATTTTGTTTGAATACCATGAAATTACCATGTTATGAATACCATGAGATCATGAACTTACCATTATTCCTATGCTTGAGTCTTTTAAGCTATTCATATGATTCTTGTTCTTAATGTTTGTCATGTTGGAAGACCCTGTTGGATATATGTACTCCTTCTACTTTGAATACCATTTGGACAGACTTATGCTACTTACCATGAAACTCTATGTTCCAATGTAGTAACAAAATTATATTTTGTTCCATGGGCATAATAGATCTTGCTGAGTTTTCCATAACTCACTTCCTTTTGGTCCTTCACACATTTTGGGAAATATTTCTCATGGAATTTCACTGCAAATGTTTCCCAAGTTATTACCTCTTGCTTAGCCTCTGCCATTCTCTTTATATCTTCCACCAGTGTTCAGCTTCTCCTTCCAGCATAAAAGAGGCAAATGAAACTTTTTGTATATCTGAACAATGTATCACATCAAATATCTTCTCTATTTGCATGAGCCACTTTTCAGCAATCATTGGACTTGGTTCACCATTAAAAGAGGGAGGATTCATTTTCTTAAACTTTTCAATTCTCATATTTTCTGAATTACTTTGACTACTTGTCCCAACCTCAATAGATTTTTCTCCCCTAGACATTTGTTGTTGCATTAAACTTGCCATAGTATCCAAGGCTTTCAAAACACCACTCATTTGTCTTTGAGACTCATCTGGAGATTGAGAAGACCTCGTCATTTTATATCCCTGTGTCATCACAAATAAACTCCAATTAATCGTCAAGACATCATCATTCATGATCTAAACATCAAATTACTCAAATCATGATCATCTAAACATGAACAATCCTCAAAGCATAATCAAAACATCAAACTTCCTCAACACATGCTCTGATACCACTAATTGTCACACCCCTAGAATTGTCATGTAAAAAAAAATAAAAAAAAAATCATTTCAATCCCAGGATTCACAATATGTCAAATTTGTGCATCACCACTATATACATATCGATTTTCTAGGGTTGCAACAACAACATAATAACAACCAATCATATAGTAATCCCACTCAATTAGTATCATAATGAATCACAATTACCAACTTCAAGATGAAAGATCAAAAACAACCTTTATTTATACATGAACACAAGATCACATTTTCTTAGCACTTTACAAAACTTCTTCTCACTAATTGAGTAGGATTACTATATGATTGGTTATTATTGTGTTGTTGTTGCAACCCTAGAAAATCAATATGTATATAGTGGTGATGCACAAATTTGACATATTGTGAATCCTGGGATTGAAATGAATTTTTTTTTATTTTTTTTACATGACAATTCTAGGGGTGTGACAGGTGCCTATCTCGGCTGTGTATAGAAAGGAGCGCGGGATGTGGACTTTTTGTGAGTGCATAGTGGTAGGAGAGTCTCCGACGCGTTATTGCACAAGTGTAAGATTTGTATTCGTGTTCGAGAGGCGGTATTTACACCGAACCCTTCGCGCACGTGAGTGTGAGGGCTTATAGAGTGCTGGGCCAGTTTCCGCAATGCGATCCTAACCGATCGCGGGCCACTCTAGTGTAGGGCTGAGATCTCCGCGAGGGGATCTGCCGATTGTAGTTTAGTTTATTATTAAAAATAAATAAATTGCCCATAACACTAGTTGTGGCTGAGTAAGAAAAATATGAGATTAATGAGATTATGTGAGTATTTAGATTTTGGGTGGGTGGGTAATTGAGTTGGGTTGTTTAATAACTTAGGCTATGGGCTTAAGACATATAACCAGTTTAGATTTTGGGGTAGGTGGGTTATTGAGTTGGGTTCTTGAGACATATAACTGGTTAATCTCAAAACTTGAGTTGCTAAATATTTTAAAATTATATATATATATATATATACACCGATTTAGACAGTTAACTACGGTTCATTGATTTTTTTTGCATGCCTCTACCATTCAGTATAATTTAAATATATTTTTTCAAAAATAAACTGAAAATGGAAAACACAAACAACTAATTTAAAAACTATTTATGCACTGCAACTTATTTTTTACATTTAAAGAGATTTAGTAATATATTAACAATAAATATAAAAAATTAAGTAAAAGTTTCGTTATTAGATTTGCTCAGTTCAGTTGATATTATTAATCTCGAACTAATCGATTTAACACATAATATGACTTGAAACGGAGATAAAAATTCGTTCGAAAAAGCTTTCGTTAGGTTTGGTTTTTAGGGTGAACCGTATTGGCTGTTGCTCATGCTTGAAGGCAATACTTCCAAATCTCTAGTTAGCAGTATTTATTCCCATTTTCCCCAGATTTTGCAACTGCTGCGTCGTTTTGTTTGGTGGTTATGCGGCGAGGGTTTCCGTCTCTCAGAAATGATTGTTGAGTTTGAAGGTTCTCTAATCTTTGGTAAGACTTTTTTATGTTCCCCTGTTCTCTGATAATTCTGGTATCAGTCTTTGCAGGTTTTGAGTCAAATTAATTTCTTTTTTTCGTTTCGTGTACGAAATAAACGATTTTTTTTTTACCGTCGTAAATGTGGGCGTAGTGACGCGATAATTTATGCTTGGTTCAGTAAAAGCTGCGATTTTTGAAGACATTTGCATAATTTCTGCACGTTAGCGTGCATTTTCTGGCTCAAGGCTTTTGTTTAGTGTTTTTTTCCTTAGAAAACTGCAGGAGTGGTTCGATGCTAGGGTTTTTTTTCCCGTCGATTGAGATGTGAAAGATCTAGCTGGTGAGCACCAGAAAGCTTGCAAATTTGGTGTTAGGGTTGTACGAAATGGATGTTAGAGAGCCTCCGCGAGTGAGCTCGACACAACCTCCAAGTTTTGTGGTGGGTCCTGGCTCTTATGGAGCTACTGCAACGAGCAATGCAATGGCGCCACAGAATTCTTCTGGAATGATGCAAGCCATGCGACTTTCTTTCAGTCCCATGACGGTACCTGCATCGAAACCGGTGGACGTCCCTAGTCCATTGTACCAAGGTGATGGTTTCTCTGGAATGAGGCAAGGTGGTACACCTGCTGGTATGTTCAACATGACTGAACCAGTGAAGAAGAAGAGAGGAAGGCCTAGGAAATATGGAGCGGATGGTTCCATGGCTTTGGCTTTAACTCCATCGTCAGCCTCTGGAGGTTACTCTAGCAGTGCTGCATCTGATCCATCAGCTAAGCGCCGAGGTCGTCCACCAGGTTCAGGCAAAAAACAACAACTTGATGCATTGGGTAACTTTGACAACATTTGAACACGTTTATGGATCAGTTCTTCATGTTTCCTGCTGTCTATATACTTGCTATTTCAGTTCCCAGCTTCCTGTATGATTTTAAATTTTGCCAATAGTTTCATAGGCACCTTACATACCGCACAAAGCCTGAGAACATATATTTAATAAATAGAAAATTATAGTGATTCTAAACTTTCCAATATCCATGTATTGGGAATCCATTCCAACCTGCAAATACAATCCAACTTTAAAGTAATTGTAAATTGTATCTTAAAAACATTTAATCTATGACTTTACTCTTGGGTTTGGATATGATATTTCATTATACTTGTTTTACTTTAAGATTGTCTTAGAAGGTATTAAATCTGAACTTTGCCTGTGTTTTCATGTACTTACACATTGGTTATTCCTTTGTAAACTTAATTCCACTATAGCTATTTAAACTTGTTATTTAATGAATAGAAATATTTTCAAACAAATTAGAAGCCTAGTTCCTTGCATTAACATTGCCTGTCATCAATCATGCGCCTAATATTTTCTTTTCTGTTACAATATCTTTGTGCAAATTGTACCCTAAAGTTTTACAATTATTTAAAACTTTCAATATTCTTTCTTAATACTAACTTCAATATTTGATGGCTATCTAGGTGCTGCAGGGATTGGGTTTACTCCTCATGTTATAACTGTTAAAGTTGGAGAGGTAAGTAGTTCAGTTTGAAATGTATAATGAATTTTTTTTCTTTGCCTCAATTGTTGCTTGATTTGATTAAGGTAACCTTATTCTTGGTCAAAACAATCAATTATGAATTTATATATATATATATATATATATATATATATATATATATATATATATATATATATAAAGTATCATGGATTGAGGAACCAATCCGGTACCAGTTTGTACCAATACGGTGGAAGACCAGTTTGCTTGCACTGGCGGAGGCTTCGAACAAAGCTGTAGGCGTTGGGAAGCTTCCGGTGTTCGTTCGAAGCTGTTGGCGCTAGAGCTTTTGCCACTGGTGGAAGAGCGGCGTGCTGCCACTGGTACTTACTAGTACAAACCGGTTCGGCATCTCACTCCAATGAGCTGAGTGAGTTGCCGAACCGAAATTTTAATCCATGATGTATATAGACGGATACATGCACACACTTTTGAGTGAATTCAAGCTATTATATCTAATTAATATCTTACATTTTTTGCATGACCCAGCCTTCACTACCAATTCTTGAATACCTATTTCTATATGCAGAAATTAGTCTTTCAACTGCCTCATACAAAAAGTTGGTATTATTGAACAATTTGTAGTGAAAATTCAATACAGAGTAATAAAAGAAACACATTGTTTGCATCGGCAGGATATAGCTTCAAAAATTATGGCTTTTTCACAGCAAGGGCCTCGGGCAGTCTGTATTATGTCAGCAAATGGTGCCATATCTGATGTAACACTTAGACAACCAGCCATCTCAGGTGGAACAGTGACATATGAGGTTTGAATTAAATTAAACGTTGAACACTATCCTGATTCTTTACTTGCAACACTCAAATTTCATGTAATGTTTGTTAATACTTTGTTGCTTGTAGATAAAACTATTGTAAGTATAGATCCATGTTGATATTGATTGCCTAATCGATCCTCCTAAAATAAAAGAGAGATGATGGTTTTCGTTTGGGATTATAGAATCTTTACATGGTGTCTCTCTATGCAGAGGCGATCTTACAATGATAGAAGAATGTAGAATATGAAAAATATATGGTCTTGTCATGTAGTGGTCGGTAAACATAATAAGGCAATGCAACATATGGTAGATTCCTAATAGAATTTTAAAATTTTAATGGTGTTACAACGGGAATTCAATGCCATATTCAACCTTGCTATCTTGTCAACTTCCATATTTTTCAATCCTCGTAAACCCGTGTTGAAAAAATAAAACAACGATGTGTTACATAAAAATTGTAGATGAAAGATCCCTGCACCAGATTAAAAAAAGTCCTGTCATGCATATGAAATAGAAAGTAGCATGCAAGTATGGCTACCTATGTATGCACATGAGAGTTCGTATGTATTACCTATGGTGGTAAAAGTGTTGCTTGTTAATGCTACGAAAGGAAGGTCACTTAAGTATCTAAAGGGTTGTTTATATATGTTTGCATGTGGCAGTAAAACTGCTATTTGTTAGTGCAAAAAAGAGTAAAAAGGTAAGTGCTGCTTGGTTGCTCCAAAGTTTGTGCCCCATAAAGAGTTGAAGAAGTTGAAAGGAGGACGTAAGCACTATAATCAGAGAAAAAGCTTTGAATTATGAGCCCACCACTGATAAAGAGGATCGATAAGAGAGAGTAGTGCACAAAGATGCTAGTGTGGAGGAAAAAGGCAAACAAACAGATAAGCTTTGTGGGTTGTCGCCATTGCTAGAGAAATACAACTTATGCGAAAGGGGTTGCGACAAGAGAATACTGCAACAAGGTTTCGCTGCAGGGATCCAACAATAGGGCTGTAGAATTTTGAAGGTAGAGTTGTGAGATGCTGCTACAGGTTGTAGAAGGAAGGGTCGATCACAACTACTAGGGGTCAGCTGCATTACTTGCAAGAAATCACTGCAGTTCTTGTAGGAACTAGCTCCACTACTGCAATTGGACAATAATTGGTTGCAGTAAATTCAGCAATGAGGTTGCATAACTACTAATATACTGATGTACTAACTAATGAACTAATCCCATCATTCTCCTTCACATGATTCTTGTGAACCCCATTTTCTTCATGCTAAAGCATTTAATAGACTCCACAACCACCACCAGCATCCTTTTGAAGCTAGTTAGTGCCATCAGATTTATGCTCGCCAATGATGCTAAAGGAAAGTTCAAATTTAACTCGTTGGAGTTGAGTTCTCTTCATAGATAATGAAGGGATTAAATTAGTTAATTAGTAAAGTGTACTAGTAATGTTTAATTAGTAGAATTATTAATTATTGTGGTTACATAACATTAGATTCCATGTTGAAATGCAATATTTCAAGAATACAATTAAAACGATTAAGGATACTACTTGCTGTTTCATTTCTCTAAATCATGGTTGGTTTCTCATGTTAGTGTGTATTTCTTTACCAGGATTTTTTTTCTATGCTATTTCAAAATTCAGACTATCTCCTCTTAAAATCAAATCAGTATCGAAGGACTAAAATCTGGCACTTCATTAATATACTCTTATTATAATATTTTTTAAATGAATTGAAAATCACATTCCAAGTCTTTTGCTGCATGTGGTTGAGAAGATGTATTATGCTGTTCTAGTTCAAGAACTTTTAAAGCATGTCATCCTTGTGGATAATTATTTGGAAAATAGTAAAAATATTGTATATCAATTATTGTGATTCTCAGAACTCTCTGATACAGTTGCTTTCGGGTTTGAAGTTTTTAATCAATATATAAAGCATGACTGATTTAAATCGAGTTAGATATTCTATTGGTTTATGATAGGCATTGCCTAGATATCTTGGATGGTCTTAGGGGTTCCCCGTAAGTAGTCAAACTCCATCCCATGGTGGTCCCGTGAGATAATCTGGTAGAACCATATGATATTTTTTTTTTAATTAAATTTGTTGAGCGCCATTGAGTTTCCTCCTTCATGACTTCGTTTTATCAGCTGTTCCTGATCTTTGGCCATCTTTATAAACTTTGTTGAAGTTGCTCTAGGATCATTCTGATCTACATATGCTAGAGTTGTCCTGACCCATTGCTAGCTGATCGAATCAGTTCATGGTTTGTATGTTCATTGAATCCCAGCAAAGTCTGATAGCTGGGATCAAGTTTTTGGAATCTTTTTCTATCAAAGCTGGTTTTCAAGGGTTTTAGTTACGGTTATCCCTGCAGTACTGTTTTCAACATTCAAATCTTCTACCTATCTTGATAACTTACACAATTTTATGTATCTACATTTTGATCCTTTTTAGAAAGATTTTAAAGAAATGTATGCATGCGCTTCACAAACATAGAGATTATGCAATATGTAGATGTATATCCTTATCAAAAATTTTAAAATTAATTATATTCGTAAAAACACTTGGAAACTATATTGAGAATTTAATAAATATAAAATTCAAAGTAAAAATGAGACAGAGGAGATAAGAAGTGTTGAGGAGAAGAGATGTGAAGGGAGGGGACTGTTTACTTTTAGAGCATGTACTCGAACGCATGGAACGAGGGTGCTTTTTGCTCTAACAGGACTGCATAAATAGGTGTAATGTGTATCGCACAATGAGGGAGACTACGAGAACACTGCATACGCATATGAGCGGCTTGGACTGCATTTTAAAACTATCCTTTTAGTTGAGAAATATAAACAACAGAAGCTATGTGATTGTGACCATCCTGACCAGCTAAATATTACGTAAAATGCAAATTTCCATTTTTCTAGATGGCCTGTCAAAACGCTGTGTTCTGCCTTGCTCTAGAATATGGCTGATAAGCTCACATGTCACTGATCAATGCATAGAAACACTAATATCCATAAAACTTAACAATATGTCAGCTCAAAAGCTACTGTCTAGATTCGATGTAGGGGAAAACTTGCATCCAATAAAATTTAACAATATGTCAGACCTTGTTACTCGAATAGAAATAAAGAGGCACGCCATCGTTTTTTTTATGTTTGTTTGTATTTGATGGTATTACTTCTCTACCCATTGTTTGATATTAAGAATTTCATGAAGAGGTGAAATCGTGGTTGGCTTGTGAATACCAAGTCAAAGAGAGCAGCATTTGCGACCTTAACATGTCTCATCTGTTGGAAACTTTATGCAGGGGCGTTTTGAAATTCTGTGTCTGTCTGGTTCTTTCTTGCTCACGGAGGATGGTAGTACTCGTAGTAGAAGCGGGGGATTGAGTGTCGCATTAGCAGGATCTGATGGGCGCATTTTTGGTGGTGGGGTTGCTGGAATGCTTGTGGCAGCAACACCTGTGCAAGTAACGAAACCTTTCGTTCACTTCCTGTTGCCATCCTTGTCAAATCATTTCTTATATGGTGAAGATTAAGTTCAATTGCAGGTTGTGGTCGGAAGCTTCATTGCTGAGGGCAAAAAGCCAAAACCAAAACCAGAGCCATTGAGGTGGGAACCGTCATCTGCCCCTCCAGCACCAACCACTGCATCTGCACCTGCACCTGATCCTGATCCTGCACCCGCACCGCAGATGGCTGGCTTTGGGGCTGCTATAACAGCCAGCCCACCCTCTGAAGGGACGTCGAGCGAATCGTCTGGCGGCCCTAGTAGCCCTACGAATCAGAGTGGTGGCACCTGCAATAACTCTATTCTGCATGTTCAATCTGCTTATCCATCTGTCAGCTGGTCACACCCATCACATCAGAACAGGCATGAATCTGACATGAATCTGATGCCTAATTAAGCTTAATTTTCAAATCTTTTTCCTCTGTGTTGTGTGTAATAGACATGGATCATAGTAACTGTAGTTCCCTCTAATTGCCACTGTAGCTTAATAGACTGTATGTATCTGACCAATATTCTCAGGCACCTAACTGGGTTAAATTTGGAAACCTAGGTTTATGTTAGCTGAACAAGTTCTGAATTATTTGCTGTCTTCATCAAGAATCATCGTCTCTGTTTGTTACTAAATGCTTGTCAATCTTGGGCTGGGGAACCTTTCCAATTGCTGAATTCTCGGTAACCAGATGATGAGGAAATATTTTGAAAGATGTCTAATTATCCCTTTGTACTTCAATTCTTTGACACCTCTGCCAAGGTTACGTTTTGTTTTGTAGTGCTGGGCTGTAGCAGGATCTGCACATGGTGTAGCATAGTAAGTTGTGATTTTTTTGGTCATGATATCTAGTGGTCAATAAATGAGATAAATTTTGACAATGGTACTTTTTTAGGGAAATTAGTTCAACTTGAAGTCAAACCATCTTAACTGATCTGTTCTAATTTTAATTTGACCTAAACTGGATTAATTATTGTAGGTCAATATTTAACCACTACAGTACCATCTTAAATTTTTAATCATGTTGTAACTTCCAATAGACGCTTCCACTGGGATGCCACCCTAAGTGTCACGCCCCGGTCGGATCGGTCTAGAATTAGCGCTTATCCGCTTCCTAGAGCCGTCCGGCGGAATACCAGAACGCAACTCTCCCTAGGGTTTTCGGCCTTAAATTGGGAACCCTAATCTCCCCGGATAATTTTTTTCCCCAAATACAAGGTCGCACGGAGAAAACCCTAACCCTAATTTAGAAATCCGAAAAGGAACGGAACCTAAATCAAATACCTCCTCTGATTTTGACCAAAGTCAAAATTATAGCCTTGCTGGCGTCAGCGTGACGTCAGCCCTCGAACGAATTTCGCCGCCGCGCGTAAATCACCGTCGCTGACGTAAGCCTACGTCAGCCTCCGAAATCGCTTCTGCCGCGCCGAATTTGCACGCTGACGTCCGCCTGACGTCAGTGTTCCGAATTCGATTTTGCGTTCGAATTCGTCCGTTGACCGCCTCGGTGTTGACTTCCTCGTTTCGAACGCCCGACGCGTTCGAAACTCGCGTCGTCTTCTTCGACGCGAACGAAGCTCGCCGCTGCTTCGTCCGCCGCCTGGTCCGAGCGTCGCCGCACGTCCGGAACAGCCGAGAGGTCGCCGCCGATTATAGAGGAGCACGTCGCCGACCTCGTGGAGAACAAAGGAGAGGGAAGGTGGAAGAAAAGCCTCGTTTATTTCTCTAACCAAGCTACAACCTCGCCGCCGATCCCCTGATCGGTGCCCTCGTTCCCTCCCTCACCGTCGACCCTCGTCGATGGTTACAGCTCTCTCGCTCGCTGATCAATCCCTGTGATCCCCCCCCCCCTGAAGCTCGCTGGCGAATATCTTTTATAGGAAAGCGCCGCCGCCTCCCTTGTCCGCGTTCGCCGCCTGCGACCGCGTCCACCAGCCCTACTTTGGGCATCCACCTCCGAAATCGCCGCGCCGCCACGCTTCTTCTGCGTCTGAAGTTCCGCACGCGTCCGATGATTTCGGCGACATTGTGGCCGAATGCTGCAGCGAAGACGAGCTTCCGCGCTCGATCTTCGATTTCGGGTCAACATGTTCGGTTGACCAAGCAAAACGGGCTCCGTCCCGCTTACAAGCATTTGAGTTTGGGCCTTCTCCTCGTCCAGCGGGCTTTGGGTCAGACCGCTCGAACCCGGGCCTGACACTAAGGACGACCAAATCTTAAATCTCATTTGGGGGTATTGGAAAAGGTAGGAACGTCAGTGTCACGTTTCGCCCTAAAGATGTTCCTACAGATTTTTAGATTGGTGTAAAATTTTTGTTTCTGAGTGTGAAATTATCTTTAATTAAAAATCCTAATTGATCGTTCAAAATTTATCCCCAAATCAAAAAAATCGAAACCTAATTGAAAATTACCACTGGTCAAATTAATTTTGACCAAAATCTACCGTTTACCGAAATCTCGCCGCGCTGCTGAAATTTGGATTTCTCTGCGCTGACGTCAGCTTCCTCAATTCGCTTCTACCGCTTAATTGATTTCGTTGACCGAACATCGTCTTCTTCGTTCCGCCTTGTACGAGTGCCGCCTGCACTCGTTCGTTGGTAGTCGTCGCCGGAGACATGTGCCGGCAAGGGAAGCCCTCCTAGCCACGCTGTTAGGACCCTCTTTCGGCAATCGTAGAAAATCAGCTTGGACCTCTCTTCTCTCTTGACTTTGACCACGCTTCCGCTGCGGCTTCTCTGATTTCGGGTTGAAGAAGGGATCGCCGGCAGGACCGCCTGCTCACCACGGTACTTCGAGGTTTTCCAGCAAGCCGAGATCGGATGTCCCATTCTCCAAATCCCCTCCCTATATTGCCTTGTTCCCCTCCGTACCTCCCCCTCCTGCCGGCCATACCCCGTTATGGATCACATCTCCTCAAATGTGATCTCTAAGAGCTTCTCACAGTAGCTCATTGTAAACTCCCCGGAGCCAGGTGGCTAATTGCTGTAATTAGCTCCTCCATTTTCTTTCTCTGGGCCACCATAAGAGGCTTCCGTACCCAAGCAAGGTGGGCCAACGAGATCAGCCCGTTGGCCCGCCTAGCTGAATCTCGCTCATGCAGCCCAACCCAAATCCTTTGCCTGCTCGTTGACTTGTGCCAGCTCGGACATATGTTGACCAAAGTCAACAGACTATGACGTCACACTATATCCGGGCGTAACATTCTCTCCCGCCCAATTCGGTCGTCGCCCCCGACGACTAACATGGGTCAAATGTCCATAGCACGGCTCAACGAGAGAGTCACCTGCTACAACTCCGGAGCATCATCTCAACGGAGGAGCCGAGACAATGGCCGACCCACCATGGTCGCCACTGAATGAGAGCACGGTCCAGTGCCGTTCCGCTTCAACCTCGAAGCACCATCTCAATGAGGGAGCTGAAAAGCTCCAACCACCTTATAATTTTCCGCTGCGACCTCGGATCAAGATCAATGGAGGAGCCTGGCACCGTCCCGCTTCTACCCCAAGACCCCAACGCCAAGGGAGCCGGATAAACACCGTACCTCGTTGCAATCTGCTTCCACTCCGGAGCACCATCTCAACGGAGGAGCCGAAAAGCAGTCCCGCTTCCACGTCGGCGCCCGCGCACCCGACGGAGCCGGGTAGGCCCATATTCCCTTGAGTATGCCCGCTTCAACTCCGGAGCACCATCTCAACGAAGGAGCCGGAAAGCAGTTCCGCTTCCACGTCGGCGCCCGCGCACACGATGGAACCGGGAGAAGAGATGGACCCACCACAGTGGTCTCTAAGTTCAGGACGCAGCCTCTCACCACCCCGCTTCCACCTCAGATCAAGTTCAACGGAGGAGCCGGGCCCCTGCCCGCTTCTACCCCGTGATCCGTCGGCCGAGGGAGCCGGGTAGTCCTTTCAGTCGTTCACCAGATTCCATCCGCCGTTATCTCGGGTTATCGGCTCCATGTTGACCCGAATGCCATTGGCTCCATTAAGATTCTCCAAAGAAAAAGGATTAGTCCAAATGCCACAACATACCCAAAACGTGGTCAAAATAGCATATATCAACATGGAACAGGAAGTGAGACGATTGAAAGTCAAACAGTCAAAATGTAACCTGAGTCATTTGAAGTGTTGACTTGACATTGACCCAGTTTGAGCCAAAACGGGACTCCTTCTCGTTCAACGTGCTGTTGATGTCGTCATGCTTCCCCCTTCAATCCCCATTGTTGTGGACGCGTCCCCAGCTCGGTCACGACGCTTTCTCGATCCAGCGTCGTTGTTCGACGGAAGCAGAACCATCGTACCAAGACGTAACACTTCGCCGGTAGGCTCCTCGACAGTTATCGCCGGCTCCTCAATAGACAACGCCGCAAGCCGACCCTTCTTTGGGCAGTCTCGCATCATATGCGGGCCGCTTTGCATCCGCCTGCCGCTTGTTCCCGCGCAAGAAACTAGATGAGATTTGGCCGGGCGAGGTCATCTCCTGCACTTTGGGCGGCTCAACGAGAGCGTTGGCCACGTCTAAGGCTTCTTGCATCGTCTTGACTTCTCGTCGGCGAAGCTCCGCCTGTGCCCACGGCTGCAAACCATTCACAAAATGGTAGAGGCGGTCGAATTCAGTCATCTCCGTTACTTCCAGCATCATGGAGGAGTAAGCTGCAGCGTATTGACGAGCCGAGTCAACATGCTTCAGCTTCAGGAGAGAGTCTCGCGCCAGCCAGTTGGCGTTGCCAGGAACAAAATGGCGACGTATTTTATCCTTCAACTCCGCCCATGGCAAGTTACGGACAGCTCCAGCTTCAGCAGAGGAAGCCACTTGTGTCCTCCACCATAGCTTTGCTTCGCCGGAGAGGAAGGCGGCGCAAGTATACGCTTGATCTGCGGGTGGGATTCTAGCAGCGTCAAAATACGCTTCTAGATCCCACAGAAAGTTCTCAACATTGCGAGGGTCTCGACTGCCGGAGAAGTCCTTCGGCTCTGGCATCCGGCGCTTTACTGCAGGCGCTGAATGATCGATTTCCATTGATGCAGGTTGAGATGGTGGAGACCAAAGCTCCAGAGCCGCCAATCTATTCTGGCACTCCTTCAGTTGGGCTTGACAATTTTCCAACGCGGTGGAGAAAAATCGGACTTCGGCATTAAGGTGCTTCACCCGACCACATATCGTGGCAAGGTAAGGAGCTATCTTCTCATCTTGTAACACCTTCTCCTCACCCAACAGCTGCTCGATATGGGTGACGCGCTCCCGTGTCGACGGAAACTGAACGGTAGAACGGGGAAAGGGCCGCGAAGTATGACCCTCATCCCCAGAAAGAAGCTCCTCAGCCATGCTCTCTGTTAGTGCGCCGAGGAAGAGGGATGGAAATTACAGGCGTTATGGAACGAAAAGCCTCTGATACCTCTGTTAGGACCCTCTTTCGGCAATCGTAGAAAATCAGCTTGGACCTCTCTTCTCTCTTGACTTTGACCACGCTTCCGCTGCGGCTTCTCTGATTTCGGGTTGAAGAAGGGATCGCCGGCAGGACCGCCCGCTCCCCACGGTACTTCGAGGTTTTCCAGCAAGCCGAGATCGGATGTCTCATTCTCCAAATCCCCTCCCTATATTGCCTGTTCCCCTCCGTACCTCCCCCTCCTGCCGGCCATTCCCCGTTATGGATCACATCTCCTCAGATGTGATCTCTAAGAGCTTCTCACAGTAGCTCATTGTAAACTCCCCGGAGCCAGGTGGCTAATTGCTGTAATTAGCTCCTCCATTTTCTTTCTCTGGGCCACCATAAGAGGCTTCCGTACCCAAGCAAGGTGGGCCAACGAGATCAGCCCGTTGGCCCGCCTAGCTGAATCTCGCCCATGCAGCCCAACCCAAATTCCTTCCCTGCTCGTTGACTTGTGCCAGCTCGGACATATGTTGACCAAAGTCAACAGACTATGACGTCACACCATATCCAGGCGTAACACTCGCCCTCATTCCCCTCTCGCCGACGAGCGTCGTCGTTGCCGAAACTGGTGAGGAGCATCGCTGCCAAATCAGAAACAGGGAACGATGGATAGAGGCGAAGAAAACCTATTTTATTCTCTCAGAATTTACAAAATCTTCTTCTTTCGTTGTCTGATTTGCTCGCGCTGGAGACCCCGTCGTCGTCGCCCGCTTCTAAAACCGCGGAGAAGACGTGCGGCTTGTTGAAGACAAATGCTTTGGGTCAACGTCAAATGTTGACCGAAGATTTCGATCCCACGGGCGGGCTTCGATTTGTTCTCTTTGAGCTGGATTTGGGTTTGGCTTGGCCCAATGATTCAAGGGCCTGACATCAGGGATGGACACTTGTTTGATTGGATTTTTAAGGTTTTCTTTAAATTTTAAATTTTATAAAAAAAAAATCCAAACAGATATGTTCCATCTGTTGACGGCTGGAGCAAAAATTTATTGTGGTTGGCTGTTGGAAACTTATTTATTTCCAATCAGCACGCGACACCTGCGAGATTTATAGTTATGCTCTTCAGTCTCCACTCTCTAGCCACCAGCCTTCTCGTCCTAGTCCTTTCATTCATGCTCTACTAGTGGCAAATGTCTTCGTTGCCCATCTTCTTGTCATCGCCGGCCGCTCCCAAAGCCACGCGAGCTCCACCCTCTTCCTCTCTTCCCTCCGCCTCCCCTTCGCCACGCTCCATCCGGCTGCGGCCCCGACCCACTCCGTCGAACCTCCGGCTTCTGAACGTAGCCGCCGCCGTCCAGGTCGAGCAGCAGGGAGCCGTGAAGCCCGAACCCGTCACCTCTCCGTCTCCACCGTCTCTTCCCTTCAGAGTAGGACACGGCTTCGACCTTCATCGCCTCGAGCCGGGCTTGCCTTTGATTATTGGAGGAATCGACATCCCCCACGATCGGGGTTGCGAGGCTCACTCTGATGGTATGGCTAGAATTGGGGCTTTGCGAATTGAACCTTTTTCAGTGGGATTACATGCGCCTTTTTGCCTTACGGATTTGATTCTGCTCATGTTAGGGGATGTGTTGCTTCATTGTGTGGTCGATGCGATTCTGGGGGCATTAGGGCTTCCGGACATTGGTCAAATCTTTCCGGACTCTGATCCCAAATGGAAAGGTGCCGCATCTTCAATCTTCGTGGAAGAAACTGTGAGTTATTTTTTTAATTAGTTAGTTTAACTGGGAAGGATCTTCCCGCCTTCAAATTTGCCTATATCAGAAAAAATAGAAAAGAGAATTCCAATTCCATATCCGAAAGGAATTTATAGGAACCTAAAATTCAATTCTTTGTGATTTATATGTAAATACTAACTTGGGAATTAGGCTAAATCTTTTACAAGTTAAATCTTTTATGGTTTGATATGACATTTCTGTAATAGTATTTATAATATAAAGATTCACAATAAGGATCACCAATGTCACAAAAATTAATAATTATATATCGCTTCTAAGAAGAGTCCAAATTAATACTATAGATTCAAAGCTACTTTTTTTTGTATTGTTATTTAGATAAAATTTTTTTGTGCTATGTCTTCAACTATAAGATTATATGAGGGGTATAAGCATGAAAATAATATATAATTATTACCTACAGCATCTACTAGTCTGCAGCCGTTGCTTACATCCCCGGAATCTGCCTGGGATGCATCTGCCTCTGTCCAACTTACCACCACTTTACAAAAACTACCGTCTCCTCCATAGATTTTTTTTTAAAACAACACAACGTTTATTGATAGTAAACTTTCTACGTCAGCACGAACTTAGTATGGCCAATTTATATCCCAAGCATTAGATAGTATATTCTTCCTGACATAAACAGCAAGCAAGCCAGGTTGCTGCTATGTTCCACATCCTACTAACATGTAAAAATTCAAATCTATTGTTTGCTAACATGAATTTTATCTCCTTAAGGATTTTGTGAATCTCAATTGGTGGCTACGAGGATCTTCTAGTGATAAAATTAATTGCTTCTAAGTTATCTGACTGACTGACTCTACCAGAATTTTCTCCTCTTTCCTCTCTTGATATGTGTAGATTCCTAATTGCCCTTAGCTTCAAGTGCAACGTTGAGAGACATTGGTGAAAAGCAGAAACAACACAGATGATGTCTTCTTTGCTATCTTTAACAATATAGCCAATACCTCCCTTCTTAGTTTTACTTTCCCATGCCTCATCAGTGTTAATTTTGATCTGATTTTCTAGAGGTTTTTTTCCATCTGCTACTAGCACTTCCTCTATCCTCCATTTTGCTCACTTTGTCTTTGGTTAGTTCCTCATCTGTGATAGTACATTCCATCATGGCTTCCTTGCTTGTCTATGCTGGACTAATCATTTCCCCTTTGAAGACTCTTGCATTTCTTGCATTCCACACCGGCCAAAATGAATTAAGGATTAGATCTTGGTTTTTTAATTTAACATCCTTACCTTTCTTTGTCCATGATTCTTTCCTCCCTGCTTCCAGCTTTGGATTATATCTCTTCAAATATCTTGTGTGATGCTTCTAGACTTCTATAGAGTAGTCACACTTATGAAAAAGGTGCTCCAATGCATCCTTGTTGCAAAGCAAACATCTAGTGTTTTCTCTCATTCTGAGCTTGTGGAGCCTCTCAAAAGTTGGGAACCTCTTGTTGGGCATTTTCCTACCAAATATTTTGATTTTTTGTGTGGTTGGAAAGTTCCAAAGCAACTTCCGCAGTCATCCTCTCTGTTCACAATCCTTCAACAATAATGTATTATAAATGGATTTAGTGAGAGGAATGCCATTTGTACCCTTTTTCCAGACCCACTTTATCTCAGGCTCTCTGCCTCTTCCCTCCCACTAAACATGTTAGAAGTGCTACCTCCCTCTTGGGAGATATAGGGGCCAATAATTTCTAAATCATGCAATAGCCCTTTCTTTGAATAGATTTGTTTATTCTCTTAGGAACTCCAAGTTGAATTCTACCATATTTAGCCATACAAAATTTAATCCACATCTTTTCCATTAAGATAGTCAAGGATTCTTTTGCAATTCATGGTCTGTTTGTGGATTTTAAAGTCCTTGATGTAAATACCCCCATGTTTCTTAGGCTTAATGAGGGTATCCATAGATTTGTCTTACAAAAAAGTTGCTACCAATTCTTAGCAACAAATGCAACCGTGCACCGCCCTTTAGGGTATGTTCAGTTAGAGGGATTCCACAGTGGAATGGATGAAAATTGCTATGAATCTAGATGTCATCCATTCCACTATGGAATCCCTCTAACTGAACATAGCCTTAGTGTCACTACCCCTCGAATGACCTCTATGGTCAATTACTCTATTCTCCAAGCCTTTGTGGGTGTTAACCTTTACAAATGTGCTCTCTTGGATTCAGTTAGTACCATGGTTCAAAGTTTCGGTCCGGTGGCTCGGTCCACCGAGCCACCGGAATACAGTACCGGCGAGCCGAGGGAGAACCAGCGGTAGCAGCGGGAGCGGAAGAGTGGCGTCACGAGGGAGAGCGGCGGTGGAAGCTTTGCTTCCGCTGCCACTGGAAACGAAGCTTCCGTCGGCATTCGAAGCTTCCGGCGGCAGCGAAACGAAGCTTCCGGTGCCAGCGGAAGCTTCGTTCTTTCGAACCTGCTGCAGCTGCCACCCATGCTCCGCCCGCTTCGCCTCGCTGCCGCCGTGCTCCAAAGCTGGGTCCGGTGCCGGTCCCTCGCCGGACCGGTACAAGTCGGCTTGTACCAGACCGAAACTTCAATCCATGGTTAGCACACGCCTTTCCACCCAACCATTCTCATCCAAGAAATGCATCAAAATTGCTTTGATTATCAAATCCCATATTTTCTTTTGGCTAGGGAACTCTCTTTCTTTTCTAATTTTGTTTCCAAATCAAGGATTTAAACAAAATATAAAATTGGAATTACAATCATGAAAAAAGAAGGATTCCAAGCAAGATAATATAGTGCTTTCATATTCTTTTCTTGCACTTTCTCTTTAAATCCAACCCAACATGGGGAAGAGAATCAGCATAATTATTTTATTTTTTAAAGTATATTCAAACTTAGATGACGTAAAGAGTTGGGATTTTTCCAAACAAAGATACAGTGAACTAGGAAATATGAGATCAGTGCCAAAGCCCTTTTGTAATTATTGGAAGATGAACCTTGAATAACTGTGAAAAAAACTTTACTTTGGAGTAAGTAGGAACTCCTTATAATTCGCATTCTCTTAATTACACAAGTTGAACATGGGCAGAAAGATTATTGTACTGAGTTGGACGGTTATGATTTTGACTGCTTGGAGTAGATTGAAACATATTAATTATAACAAAGAGCTAAATCCATACAGAAAAAAATATGGATGCAGAACTTACAAAAATAATGAGTACTTAGACAATCTAAATTCTGAGTTGCATAAATTTAGGTGAATTAATCAAACTCAATTGTTTTTTTCATGGGAAACAAAGCAACATGAAATTTCGTGATGCTTATGTGGAATAAGGTTGATTGGTTAAATCAAAATGTCAAGTCTATATAAAATAATTCTAGGGAAAATCTCAAATAAGCTTAAAAATACAGAAGACTAATCTGTTACTAACCCTAAGGCTATGTTCTGTAGAACGGAATCCACGGTGGAAAGGATGAAAAGAACAATGAATCTAGATGGCTCACTTTCCATCCTTTCCACTGTGGATTTCGTTCTACAGAACATACCCTTAATGTAAACCGGTGGAATGGTCACATTCATGGTATATTTCTCCATTGACACTCCTCTTTCATTTTCTTTGCTCTTTCTCTTGCTTTTTTCATATTTCTACTTTGCCTCCTATTTTCTCCTTCAGTGATCATGTTCCTCTCACGAAAGTTCTTTCTCTTGATTACTCTCATTTTCTTCTTTTTTCTAGTTTCATGTTTCTCCAGTTTGAGAATTCAAGGTCAGTCTAAAAACACAGTAGTATGATGTCTATTATCGATATCCCAAAACTTTTTATAGTCTTGAAACATGCCCTAGACATTTTGATTTGACTAATTTTCTAGGTAGTTTTTTTTTTCTTAAATTGTTTGTTGAAAAATAATGCATACTTATGGAATAAGATTTCTAAGGTATGGGTGAGACCTAAGATTTGTTATCCTGCTGGTTGCTATGAGCAAGCTCAATAATGTAACTCTAATGCCCTGGGATTAGCTCCTTATCTGTGATCATACGCCTTTCTTATGTTTCTTTGTGTTAGGGCCTTGTAGAGTTTGGCTAGTGAATTCTGGCTGGAGTAGCAACAACGCATATGGTGTTGTAAAAACTATATGAAATAAGTGTGATGTTTGATAGATAACTTTTGTCAATGATTTCCACGTCCAATCATATCCATTGTGTGAAATTCTAAATACTTCATTAATTACCTAGCCTTTCCTCCTGAAAGAAGCTTTTGGAACCATTATAAGAATTCTTATGAAACAAGTTATTAAAATATCGATATTGAGGTTTAATTTTTTTTCCCTGCTACCACTAATATTTTGTTGTCAGTTTTTGACATTGTCACACTACATTATTCTGTGTTTGATTTAGTTTTTTTATTGACGGGCAATTGAGTCATTGCAACTTCATGCACAACCCTGTTGATAGCGGATATTGGTTGAATATGTTAGTAAAGAATAGATCTTCAGTTGCCTCATGGATTTCAAAACTAATATGTCGTATCCTCTATAGCTCGATAATAATTGAGTAATTGTTCAAAGTATGTGAATGATCCGAATGATACTACATATCAGGTTAAACTTATGCGTGAAGCTGGTTATGAACTGGGAAACTTGGATGCGACTTTGATTCTCCAGAGGCCAAAGGTAAGCCCCCACAAGGAAGCAATTAGAGCCAATTTATGTGATCTGCTTGGAGCACACCCTTCAGTTGTAAATCTCAAAGCAAAAACACACGAGAAGGTTGACAGCCTGGGAGAAAATAGAAGTATAGCTGCACATACGGTGGTTCTTCTTATGCGGAAGTGAATCTTAATCGTTATCTAGAGCACATAATGCATCCCAAGGTAGCTATGAGAGTTATTAATGATCAGAACTGTTCACATGGCTACATGAGGTGGCTGTTGATATTGATTTAAGCCACTGTTTTATGCGATCACATAAATCTATTAATAATCCGGTTGGACTTTGAACAAGTGGACATATATGTTATAAAATTGTTATTGATGTATATTTTGATAGTAAATTGGAATTTTAAATAAATATGTAATAATCCTATAGCCTTGGGGCATACAAAAGGCGTATTCTGAGAGACTTGCATCCTTTTCAACTCGATCTTTACCAAACGCAAGCGAGAGTTTTAAAAGCAGGATATCTTGAACTCCTACGAGATCTTTCTTCAATTTGCAAGAGCACTAGAGATACTAGAAAGACGAATTTGTTGACTCTTTAGATAAAACAAATTAAGCTAATTTTATGTGTCCACCTATGACATAAAAAAAATCCATACAAGGACCTAATATAAGAATAAAGAAAAAGAGACATCATTTTCGTAAATTGGCCCACAGGCTCATATGAACCAACACTTGGGTTTCAGTGAGTTACCCCGGACCAATCCATCAGTCAATCTTAACATACTGTTTCTTGGAGGGTTGAGTGGAAGGGCGGATAAAAACTCACTTTTGTCCATTGTTTCTTGAATAGACTGGTTAGAATGGACAGAAAATTCGAAGGGTGGATCAGAAAAAATATCTCATTTTTTATCCCCCCAAAATTGGGTGGAAAAACCTCGCGGCTCTCCTTTTCGCCCATCGTCGCCCGTGAACTCATCTCTCTCACGCGATCGCACGAACGCTCTTCCCTTGTGCCTGTCCGCATCTCTCATGCGATTGCTCCTCCTCCTCCCTCTCTCGATCAGCCCCCCCTCACGCGAACTAGGGTTCTTTGCTCTCATCATTAGCATCTGTTTCTCTCGTCGCCCACGTTTTTCCCCTCCCATTCGCTGCTCGATGATTTCGGTGTCCACTTGATCTCATCATTTGCCTGATATCCTGCGTTTCCAGGTAAGTTTCTTGGCATCCTCCTGTGGGGTCATTTTTTGTTATATTTCAACGTGAAACTGAAATATTAAAAAGTAGTGCGACCGTTAGCTTCCAATGAACGCAAACATTCATTGTTAATTACCCCTAAGGAGCTTAGGACACCTTTGATTAAGAGATCTATAACATATGACAAAGTGAAGACAAAATGGTTGAAAGAAATATAATTTATAACTTCGTGTCATGACACGGGTTACAATTTGATTACAAGAGTACATCATTTGACATAAAACATGGAGAGAATTTGAGTTGCATTGTAACAACGTTGAGGAACTATGCCCCGATACGAAGTATCAACGTACGCACCTCCCAAACAACTTCATCGACAACACGCGTCAAGAATTCATCGTCCACTACTATGTTATTGGAAGAGTTGAGTGCAAGAGTTGGGTGTACAAGCTGAGGCAAAATGTTCGAAGTTTGGGGTGAATGAGCCGATGGGCCAAACATTCAGGATTTGGATGAATGGGCAGTTGGGCCAAACATTCAGAATTTGAAAGAACGGGTCGTGGGACCAATCGTTTAGATTTGGGCGAACGAGCCGATGGGCCAAGCGTTCGAAGTTAGGTTGAACGGGTTGTGGGACCAAACATTCAAAATTCGGGTGAATGGGCCATTGAGCCAAACATTCAGGATTTGAAAGAATGGGTCGTGGGACCAATCGTTCTAGATTTGGGCGAACGAGCAGATGAGCCAAGCATTCGAAATTCGATTGAACGGGTCATGGGACCAAACATTCAAAATTCGGGTTAATGGGTCGTTGGGCCAAACATTCAGGATTTGAAAGAACGGGTCGTGGGACCAATCGTTCTAGATTTGGGCGAACGAGCCAATGGGCCAAGCGTTCGAAGTTCGATTGAACGGGTCGTGGGACCAAACATTCAAAAATTCAGGTGAATGGGCCGTTGGGCCAAACATTCAGGATTTGAAAGAACGGGTCGTGGGACCAATCGTTCTAGATTTGGGTGAACGAGCCAATGGGCCAAGCGTTCAAAGTTCGATTGAACGGGTCGTGGGACCAAATATTCAAAAAATTCAGATGAATGGGCTAATAAGGCTAAACGTTCGAATTTGGGTGCGTGAAAATTTAATTCATAAATCTGCTTTGATCCAAGTCTTTGATAAAAACTCTAAGGGTAGATCTGGAAAGATCTAATCCAAATTTGTAAGGATTGATATTCGGATTATTTTGAGAACTATCCGATTGGCTGAGAATTATACAAATTAATCTTAGCCATTGAAAGCTTGATTCGCATATCTGCTTAGTTTTGGATCTTGAATTGAAAATCCGATGGCGGATTTGGAAAGATCTGATCTAAATTTATAATGATAGATATTCGGATCACTATGGATGTCATCTGATTGGCTGAGATTTGTGCAAATTAATTTCTGCCGTTGATTGAATTTAAATCTGGATCAACAAATTTTTAGATTAATTTAATCAAGGTATTTGATTCCAGGACGTTGGATTGAAGTAAAAAGATCTTGATCATTGTTTGTGTGATTAAATCCAAGCCGTTGGATTGAAATTAAAAGATCTGGACTATTTTTTGTGTGATCAAATCCAAGCGGTTGGATTTAGATCATCAGATCAAATTTGAGCCGTCAATGTTAAATTTAATTCAGCCATTGGATCTTGGGTGATCGAATTTGAGCCGCTAAGTTTGAATTTGAATCCAGGCCGTTGTATCATTTGTTGGGCAAAATTGGATCGTTGGATCCGGTGGAGATTTTTTATTAGCATTTGTGAGGAAGGCGAACAGTGTTCGCCGTTCGTCCGCCGTTCGCTTTCCTCCTTCCGCCGTTCGCCGTCCGTCCACTAGATGCTAGGCGGCTCCGGCCGAGGCCTCTCCGCACCTCACCGGAGTATTGGCTGGAGTTCATCGTCATTTGGTGGCGCTGTGGTATCGAACGAACGATTTAGTTCGGTCTCAGTGACGAAAATAGGATAGCCCAGAAACTTTCGTTTCCAGCGATCCAGTTGCCTGATGGACAGATCCCCCTGTCAGTCTGTGCGCACGCCTGAGGAGAAGGCATGGACGGAGTTTCGGCTCAATCCGACGGTTAGATGTTGAATTCGACGAGGTTGAAGTTTGAGGCTTTTGCTTTTTCGTGTGTTTTGGCGACCTATTCTGGAAGCGGCGGCAGAAAACAAGTTTCGGCGGTGGCATTTCTCCTGGCTTCGAGCTTAAGGACGAATTCTGATCGAGTGAAATTTGCTTTGCTCAAATAGGATTCGTTTCCAGCAAACTTTGCAAAAAAAATTCTACTGAATTCCTCCCCAGTAGAGATAGGATTTATTCCTCCTTCAGAGGTTGCTGGAGCGATTCTCCTTCATATCTGAAGTTTGAGTTTTCAGCATTCTAAAGATTCAACTTTTGCGGTTTGCTTCTTCGATGTGCAACTTTCTAGTTGATTCTCGGGGAAGATCAACTAAGCTTCTTCCTCTGCTAAGGAGCTGGGTCTTGATTCCTGGTTAGAATCCTGATTTTAGCGTGGGGAAGATCAACTAAGCTTCTTCCTCTGCTAAGGAGCTGGGTCTTGATTCCTGGTTAGAATCCTGATTTTAGGGTTTCGACTGGGATTTCTTAGTTTTTTCAATAAAGATCAAGTGGCTTATGTCTTCTCGAGTCAGGAAATTTCGGCGAGGACCGAGACTTCTCTATCAGAAATTGTACTTTTCGTCTTCAATATTTCCAGCGATTATGGTTTCTTTGGCTTGTGAATTTCCCAGCCGATGCTATTTTTGGTGTATTGGGTTCCCAGACAAAGTTTTCTTCTAACAACAGCTTCTTTATTTTGTGTAATTCCAGCCGATTTTTTTTTTTTTGCAGGATTTATTCGTGACGCAGATTTTTAGTGAATCCTTGATGAACATTTCATATCAATCCTCAACGTTTCCGGCCGTAAGCAGCACCCTTTTTTTTAGATGGAAACTCCAACCGAGCCTCCTTCCTTCACCAATTATTTCATCTTTAATGTTTCCAGCCACTTACACATACCACAGCCCATTTATTTTATTATTATTTTTTTTTTGTATGATCTCAGCCGAAACAGCACTCTCTCTCTTTTTTTTTTAATGAAATTTCCAGCCAACCTTTCAAGCAAACCCTTTTCACTGTTTTTCCTTTTTTTTTTCTTGCTGAGACCGCCTGGGGTTTGGAATTTTGAAATTTATCAGCCGCGACCAAAATTTCCTTAAATTTGTTGAATTTTTTTTACTAAGTATCATTTTCTAGGATTTAATCCGGAGTTTCTCTATGTAAAAGTGATTTTTTAGGAGTGTCCTCTCTGATTTAATCCAGAGTTTTCTTTCCATATGGATGATTTTGTAGGAGTCTCCTCTTCGATTTAGTTCGGAGTTTTCTCTCCGTATAGGTGATTTTCGTAGGAGTATCTTCTCCGATTTAGTTTGGAGTTTTTTCTCCGTATAGATGATTTTCGTAGAAGTATCCTCTCCAATTATGCCGAAATTTTTTATTCGTATAAGTGATTTTATAGGAATATTCTCTTCATAGAAAAAAAAAAGGGATAAAAAATTTACAATAGCTGATGTTGTGTCTCCTTTGAGCGCTTCTCTTTCTCCACCTAGCCTTCAATCGAGAATGTTGTCTTCTTCTTTGTGTGAGCGTCAAACAGAAAGTCTTTGTCGTTGCACTAGAGCTTCAGCCGAATAGGGTGAATAGCATCCGTCCTGTGAATCGTCCAATTGTGTCCTCGAGAGTTTTGGCCCCCCCTTCTCTTTTTTACTCATTCCCTTGCTATTTTGCTGAAATAAATAAATATATTTATTTGCTAATTGATGCTTCGTCTCATCTAAACGTGTAAGTGACTGTCGGACAGCTTCTCACGATCATTTAATGCGCCACGTCTATGTAAAGATTGTGGTTATATATATATATATATATATATTATTATTATTATCATGTTCCCTCGTATTTACTAATTCGAATGCGGCATTTGAAGCACAGGATTTGCTTTTGCCATATTCGCTCCCACGTTTCTCTCTTTGTCGAATTTCATATCTCCTATTTCCACTTTACTCCATGTGGCATTTGCTTTTCGATTTTGACCAAACAAAAATAGCTACACAATTTGGTAAATTACAATTTTGACCAAACATAATTCTACTCAAGTATAATTTTGACTCATTCTCTAATTCTCTTTGGACACTATTTTTAATAGGTCAAAATCAAGCTTTTCGATCAAAATTAAATTGTTATGTGACTTGAATTAATTAATTAATTAATTACTTTCTTTTTTTGCCGTCAACACCTCCTTTCATCTATGGCTTAAAGCAACTATGGATGCGTCTTTTGGGAGCTGTTCTTGCTGCTGTCGTCATAGGGTCTGATTCTTGGGTCAAGGAGTTCTTCTCCATGGAAATGAAGGAGGTTCACCAACATGAAAGCTATGGGGTATGTGGCTCCTCTTCACTTGCTATCAGTTTCATTTGCATGGCTTTTTGTAACAGCGTGCATGGATTAAGTGCAGGTTCTTGGATTAAGTGCAGGTTCTTGGTGGCGGCCGACGGAGCCACCGCAGGCTACAGCTTGGTTCAGGCTGTTAGGTGCACCGTCACCATGATCCGGCGGGGCGTGCTCTACAACCGGGTCTTGGCTTGGGCTATCTTTACGTGCGATCAGGCGATGGCGTATGTTACGCACATGGCGGCGGTGGCAGCCGGGCAGGCAGGGGTGATCAACAAGTTCGCCAGCCGGCGCTGCAGTGGATGAGACTGTGTGGCTTCTTCGGGAAGTTCTGCACCCAGTCTGGTGTCGGCTTCGTGAGCTCCTTCGCGGTGAGCCTCTGGGCGGTGACACTATCTGCTGTGTTTGCCTTTAACCTCTTCCGCGTGCGTTTCCACGCATAACTCTGCACACGTGACTCTCATGTGATTTTTTCATGTGGATTATAATTCTCTTCTCTAGTGTCAGACCCCGGTTCAATCGGTTCGGCCCAAGGCCCAGTGGGCCACACACCAACCCAAGCCCGCACCAAATGCCTCAAAGCAAAGCCCAGAGTTGACGGTCAAACGGAGCCGTTGACCCCAACATCGGATGCAGACGTGGCGTCGAGAATTCGGCGTCTTCCCCTTCACCGCGTGCGTCGGAAGCGGAAGCAGACGATGATGCAGAGCCGGGCAACGGAAGAAACGGAGACTTGGGCAACGTGGAGGAATCAGGCAGGCAATGCCTAATCGGGGCAATGCGAGAAGGGCGGGCGGCAAACACCCGAAATAAAAAGAAGAGAGGGAAGCGACGGCTTTCCTTTATAAATCAGTCGACGAGTGAAGAGCCAGGGATTTTGATCGAAGGATCGACCTCTACTGGTAGTGAGCGGGGATTTCCAGAGGGAGATTAGGCATGAGGAGTAAGTGATCAGAGGATCGCCGAGCGAAGCCATCCGCCACCACCATTGAGGGCTGTGAGCCGAGAGAGGTTCGAGAGAGTGATCGGTGATCAGAGGATCACCGGCGAGGGAGGGGAAGAGGGCGCCGACCAGAGGGTCGACGGCGAGAGTAAGGGGAGGAGTTTGAAGCTATTCAAAGGTGGAATAAAAGCTTTCTTCTTCGACTACCTTGATTCCCCTGTCCCTGTGTTGATTCCGCGGTGGCGATAAGTTCCGATGGCAGACGACTGCCGGACGACGACGAGGAAAGGCTGACAGCAAGGCGTCCTCCTTTCTGGCGAGACCAACGAGCGCAGCGGCGCTCGACGAGGAAGAAGACGAATGCAGAGGCGTTCAAGGCGAGAGTCTTCCGATTTTGACCGGTCAAAATCGGAAGGCAGGCAAACAACGCGCAATGAAGAGGAGAATTTGGGCGCTGACGTTAGCAAACGAAAGGTTTATTCGAGCAGCGGTCAACGAGGGTTGACCAGAGGTAATTTTGACTTTAAATTAGGGTTTGGGATTCTTAATTAGGGTTAGGGTTTCTGAGCGACCCTATAATTTGAGGATAAAAATCAATCAGTGAGATTAGGGTTTCTGATTTGGGTAGCGATTTTGCCCGGAAACCTTAGGTAGTCCGCGCTCCGGTGTTCCGCCGGACAACCCTAAAACATCGGTTTAGACCAGTTTAGGGCTGATCCGACCGGGGTATGACAACAGGTATTAGAGGGAGGCTAATGTGTTACAGTAAACACGACACCTTCACCCGCGAAGGTGAAAAAGGGTTTGAAATTTCAGAAGATCACCCATACGGCCAGACGGGCGTCAGAGGACGTCTGGCCTAAGCAGGAGAAAGGTAAAGCCAAGGAGACGGCTAAACCTGAGAAGATGGTGAGCCATGGCGAGCGCATTGCATTGATCGAGAATGTGCTCGGTCTGAGTGGTGATGGAGACAAAGGGGTAGGTCCCCGGGTGGAGATTCTTCTGAGGATAGTGGAGTACCAGAGGTTGCAAATTGAAGCTCTGCAACAAACTATGGAGAGTCTGATTGATGTGCCAGAGCAGATGGCAAAAATGCGCGAGAAGATGCAGGCTGAGATCGTCATCCTGCGCTTGACCCTAACGCAGGTATCACAATCGGTAGCCACGGCGGAGCAGGAGGCTCCCAAACTGAGAGTACGCATCCCAGAGCCAGCGACGTTCGGAGGAGTCCGATCGTCCAGAGAGGCTAGAGTTTTAGAGAGGGGTAGACTCTTCTTCCGGCAGAACAGAGGTTCACCCGGGCAACGAGAGCAAAACCATCCTACAGGAAGGACACAGGTAGAACCAAAGACACATGGTTGTTTCGCCTGCGGAGGTCCTCACTGGAAAAAAGACCAAACAGAGAAAAGTTCATGGCAATAATAGCGCAGGAGAAAGATGAAGATCACACCAAGGAGATGAGGATCGGTGCTTTGAGGATCGGAGCAATCGTGGCCAGAGATCCGCCCGTAAAAGACATCGAGGGCGATGCCGAAGTTGGGCGGGGGAGAATTGTCAGGCCCCAGTTCAACCGGTTCGGCCCAAGGCCTAGTGGGCCACGTGCTAGCCCAAGCCCACGCCAAATGCCTCAAAGCAAAGCCTAGAGTTGGCGGTCAAATGGAGCCGTTGACCCCAACATCGGATGCAGACGCGGCGTCGAGAATTCGGCGTCTTCCCCTTCACCGCGTGCGTCGGAAGCGGACACGGATGACGACGCAGAGCCAGGCAACGGAAGAAACGGAGACTTGGGCAACGCAGAGGAATCGGGCAGGCGACGCCTAATCAGGGCGATGTGAGAAGAGCAGACAGCGGATGCCCGAAATAGAAGAAGAGAGGGAAGCGGCGGCTTTCCTCTATAAATCAGTCGATGAGTGAAGAGCCAGGGATTTTGATTGAAGGATTGACCTCTACCGGTAGTGAGCGGGGATTTCCAGAGGGAGATCAGGCATGAGGAGTAAGCGATCAGAGGATCGCCGAGCGAAGCCATCCGCCACCACCATTGAGGGTTGTGAGCCGAGAGAGGTTCAAGAGAGTGATTGTAACCAGTGATCAGAGGATCACCAGCGAGGGAGGGGAAGAGGGCGCCGACCAGAGGGTCGACGGTGAGAGTAAGGGGAGGAGTTTATAGCTATTCAAAGGTGGAATAAAAGCTTTCTTCTTCGACTACCTCGATTCCCCTGTCCCTGTGTTGATTCCGCGGTGGCGACAAGTTCCGATGGCAGACGACTGCCGAACGACGACGAGGAAAGGCTAACAGCGAGGCGTCCTCCTTTCCGGTGAGACCAATGAGCGCAGCGGCACTTGGCGAGGAAGAAGACGAATGCAGAGGCGTTCAAAGCGAGAGTCTTTTGATTTTGATCGGTGAAAATCGGAAGGCGGGCGAACAACGCACAGCGAAGAGGAGAATTTGGGCGCTGACGTCAGCAAACGAAAGGTTTATTCGAGCGGCGGCCAACGAGGGTTGACCAGAGGTAATTTTGACTTTAAATTAGGATTTGAGATTCCTAATTAGGTTTAGGGTTTCTGAACGACCCTGTAATTTGGGGATAAAAATCAATCAGTGAGATTAGGGTTTCTGATTTGGGTAGCGATTTTGCCCGGAAACCTTAGGTAGTCCCCGCTCCGGTGTTCCGCCGGATAACCCTAAGACATCGGTTTAGGACCAGTTTAGAACTGACCAGGGCGTAACATCTAGGATTATTACTCCGCTGCCCTCTTCTATTACATTCTTTGAAGGAGGTTCAGATTTGAGTGCTGCCTGTATTTGACGGCTGTGATCTAATCTCCGAGGCTTATGCGAGTCAATGCAACGTTTGCAAGCGAGTCTCCGGTCCTATCTGCTCTCGCAGGAGTTCTTCTGGACGGACGGCTCTGCTCTCCCAACCGCGGTGCCGATCGCTCGCTTTGCTGCCATTATTGCGGTTCTCATTTCGATCTCAGCTATCAATCTCACCACCATCACTTGCTGAATTCTTCCAAGTTCCTCGGGATCCCGGTCCAAATTCCAGAGAGATCTCTCTCTTTCTAGGTTTTCCTTCGAAGGACAAGGAGAGGATGTCGTTGTCCATGTTGCTGATGAATCAGGGGATTTCGACTACCGGTGCCGCTGTTGGGGCGGTGGCGCTGGGTTTTGGTCTCAGGTTCGATTCCGGTTGCTCCTGCCACAGGTTAGCTTACGCTTTTCTGCGGAAGGCATCAAATTGCTTCCTTTTGGTCCATATGAACCTGCCTTTTGCCTTGTGCCCAGGCGGAGCCTTCTTGGATTTTAATTTATAATAATACCACATGCTTACTCGTACTTTTTTTTTCCTTATTTTCATCCTCTATTGGCAGACGCAATATTGCTTCGGCACACTAATTTTAAATCTTAAGCACATCGTATGGCATTATGGTAAAAAAAAAGAAATGATATCTTATTGCCAAAAGTTAGGTCATTCTGAAATTTAAACGCTGTTTTTCTGCATAAGCCGTTCTCCCCGTTTACATATTTAAGAACACACGAGTGTGCTAACGTGGCAATTGATTTATGGAATTAGTAATTTCCTGCTTGCTTACATTGCAAGTCGCTGCCTTTCGGGATTTTATTGCCTTCGACTACCGATTCAGATTTGAGATCCTTACAGTCAATTCTAGGTCACATAATGGTTTAGATTTTTTTTTTCGCTTTTTCACTATTTTTCTTTATGCAATTTTTTTAATTTAATGCAGACCATTCTAGGCTAATATTTGAGTCATATTTGAACGTACAGGTCTAGAAGATGGAAATCTCCCGAAGCAGCTGTAGTTCCAAATTTCCATCTTCCAATGCGCAGTTTAGAAGTGAAAAACCGGTTTGTTTGCTGCTAAATGAAGTTGCTGTTTTCCTTACTCTGTGACCAATCATTTGATTACTTTTGTGGTCTAAGTTTGGCATTAGACTAGCTAGAGAATTCTGGTTTTATGACATACATGCACAGTACAGGAAGATAAATTATTTCTGCTTTTTCCAGTAGTTTATTCCAGTTTCATTTTCTTTTTTTTTTTCGTGTTCTTTCCTGTAAGACTATTGGTGGATATCTAATTTTTTATCGATTGAACTTGTTTGTTCTATTAGTCATCTAAAGGCTTTATGTGATACTTTCAATACCTTAATTCCTATTGTTCACTGTCCTCGTGTTATTTTGATTCATTGTCTTCTCACTTGTTGGGGTCAAATACAATACTTTAATTGCCTTCCCTATTTTTTTTCTGTCGTATTTAGGACTTCTGTTGATGATATTAGAAGCTTAAAGTTAATAACAGCCATCAAGACTCCATATTTACCTGATGGGAGATTTGACCTTGAAGCTTATGATTCCCTTATGCACATGCAAATTGCCAATGGTGCCGAAGGCGTAATAGTTGGAGGTACCACTGGAGAAGGCCAACTAATGAGCTGGGATGAACACATCATGCTCATTGGGCATACGGTTAATTGCTTTGGTGCATCAGTCAAAGTCATTGGAAACACTGGAAGCAACTCAACAGGAGAAGCAATCCATGCCACTGAACAAGGCTTTGCTGTGGGCATGCATGCAGCTCTTCATATCAATCCGTACTATGGGAAGACATCCTTGCAAGGAATGGTCTCACATTTTGAGGCAGTCCTTTCTATGGGTCCAACTATCATATATAATGTGCCCTCAAGGACTGGACAAGATATTCCTCCGTCAGTAATACACGCAATTTCTCAAAATCCTAACATGGCAGGTGTGAAAGAATGTGTGGGAGATGAGAGGATTAAAGATTATGTAGATAAGAGGATCGTAGTATGGAGTGGCAACGATGATGAGTGTCATGATTCTAGATGGATATTCGGAGCAACTGGAGTTATCTCTGTTACTAGCAATCTTGTTCCAGGGTTGATGCGTGAGCTCATGTTCAAAGGGAGGAATCCTTCTTTAAATTCAAGGCTGATGCCTCTGATTAAATGGCTGTTCCAGGAGCCAAATCCTATCGGTCTTAACACTGCTCTTGCTCAGCTCGGAGTCATCAGGCCAGTTTTCAGGTTGCCCTATGTTCCTCTCCCTCTGGCAAAGAGACTCGAGTTTGTTCGTATCGTGGAGGCACTTGGCCGCGAGAATTTCGTGGGTCAAAAAGATGTGCAGGTTCTTAACGATGATGACTTTGTCCTGGTAGGTAGGTACTGATGTGTTTTGTTACAATAAAAATTTCTCTCTACTTATATTTTGCAAGCGATTATGGGACTAATAATTTTGTTTGTTGCAATATAAGAAAGTAGATATGGTAAAGGTGAACCTATGTTTGCATTTGTGAAAATCGATCTTAATTTGAGGTTCTCCATCACTTAATTTCTGTTAGTGATATAGCAGCAGGCATGATTAGTATTTTATTCCAGCAATTGCTACTTAGCTATATTCAGCTTAAACCATCTCATAGCTAAAGTTCCCAGGTTTAAATGGCTTCACTTTTGAATGTATCTGCAAAAAAGACAGTGCAGCCTACTGGCATTGCACTTGTATTTATGGCTTCCTACGTATCTATAATTTTCGCTTGGAACGTACTTGTGGAACAACTGAGGCCTCTCTTCACCCTCGTTTGACCTTATAAATTTCTTTGCTACTTGAGTCCCTTCTGTCTTAAAACATGTGATAATTAAATTGATAAGAGATTAACGATTTTTCATGATAATTAAATTGATGAGGTAGGTATAGGATCATTTTTGGTCATGTTTAAATGTAATTGATTTTTTCAAATTTACTTTAAATTAATAAGGCTTTTTGTTTAATGAGTTTTGGCTTCCAATGAGCGCAAGCACTCATTGTTAATTACTCCTGAGATCAGGGAACCTTTGATTAAGAGATCTATATAATAAACAACATTCCACAAATTGGAGGAAAAAAATATTTTATAAATTTCATATCAATACATGGCTCGTGAACAACTTAAAATTTGAATATTCAGCCTTGATGGCTTGTAAATAATTGGATTTGATTTGTACTCGATCTTGATGACTTGTGAGCATTTGAACTTGACTTGTGCTCAGCCTTGATGGCTTTTGAATATTCAAAATTGAGATACTCGATCTTGATGGCTTATGAGTATTTAAACTTGAGATACTCAGTCTTGATGACTTGTGAGCATTTGAACTTGACTTGTGCTCAGCCTTGATGACTTATAAGCATTTAGACATGTGCTCGGCCTTGATGGCTTATGAGCATTTGACTTGATTTGTGTTCGGCCTTGGCAGCTTATTGAATACTTTATTTCGTGAATTATCCAACCTTGACGGTTTATTGGATATTCAAATTTGAGAAAATATTCGGCCTTAACGGCTTATTGGATATTTTAAATTGAGAAGTATCCGACATCGCGGCTTGTTGGATATTTGGAATTGGAAAGTACCCAGCCTCAACGGCTTATTGGATATTTGATTTTGAGAAATATCCGGTCTTGATGGCTTAATGGATATTTGAAAATATCCAGCTTCAACGGCTTATTGGATATTTGGATTTGGTTTGGCCCTTGGCGAGCATTTGAAATTGATTTCTGCTCGGTCTTAATGACTTCTGAGCATTTGAATTTAATCATGAGGAATAATTATTTTATTTTGGAACATCACATACACAATATCATATTGAGGAGCTACGCTCCGATGACAAGCATCGACGTACGTATCTCCCAAACAATATTATATTGTGACACGATAGATTTGATCAAAATAAGTTGAGTGAGTTAATTAGCTCATACTCAACCGGATTTAAATCCAAGCCTTTATTTAGGAAGATTGGATTTAATATTATGTCAATGACTGTTCATTTGACTCATGCTGATGAAAATCATCTTTAGCCCTCTAATATCTGATTTTCTAATGCTTGTTGATCTAAATTCATAGATCCATTTAATCCATGACTCGGATCGAGAATCTGATATTATGTTTGGAAAGATCAGGTCCAGTTTAATAGGGATCAACTCCCTGATCATATTAAATGTCAACCGATTGACCTAGATATGTCCAGATCATTATCAGCTGTTGATTTTAGATCAAATTCATCTTGATCATTCATTTATATTTACAGATATGTTTCAATCCAGAATTCGAATCGAAAATCAGACATCATATTTGGAGAGATCAGGTTCGACTTCGTAGGGATCGACTCCCTGATCATGTCAACGGTCAACCTATTGATTTAGATATGTTCAGATCGATTTCAGCCGTCGATTTAGAATTTATATCAGATTTATCACAACCGTTTATTTAAATTTGTAGATTTATATCAATCTGAGTCTTGTATTGAAAATCCAATATTATGTTTGGAACCATCAGGATCGAGATAGTAGGAATCGACACCTTGATCATATCAAAAGTCAACCGATTAACCTAGATATGCTCAGATCAATCTCAGCTATTGATTTAAAGTTTAGATCAGCTTCCTCTTGACCGTTCGTTTAAATATTCAAATCAGTATCATTCCGAGCCTCAGATCGAAAATCAGATGCCACATTTGAAACGATCATGTTCGATATAATAGGGATCGACATCTTGATCATGTTGAAAGTCAACCGATTGACCAAGATATGCTCCGATCATTCACAACCGTTCATTTGAAGTTTAGATCTGAACTGTTCAATCGAAGTTTGATTTAATCTAATCCGTTGATTTTAATTTATTAAGTTGGCTAGATATCAGCCGTTCGATCTTGTTCAAAATAATCTGGAGCGTCGATTTTATGAAGATCTAGACCGTTCATTTCATGAGATGAATCTCGGCCGTTGGATTTAAGTTATTAGATTGTATTGATCTTGGCCGTTCGATTAAGATTGAAGTGATCTTGATCGTTGATCATATTTTGAATCTAGATTGTTGATTTCATTTTAACGAATCTCATCCGTTGGATTCTAATTGATCTGGATCGTCTGATTTCGTCTAAAGAGATCTGGAGCGTTGATCTAATTTAGATCTCAACCATTGATCTTCGTGGACGCATCTCAGCCGTCCATTCTTTTCCTTCGTTTCTCTCGATGACGGCAGCGGCGGACGAAACTAGGGTTCGTCGCCGTCGCCCGATCACCGCACCTCCTGCTGATCAGCTCCGCCAGCGTCTTCTTTATGCCGAGGACAACTAATGGCCGGAGTTTGAAGCTTCTCGGTGGAGTATCGGAGGCGAATCAAAGAGATTGGCGGAAACAGGGTCATCGGCGTGTTTTTGTTCGATTCCGGCGATCCGTTGATCGGATGACCAAATCCTTTAAGTTATAGTTTCGCCGGCGTAAGGAGAGCATACAAGCGTGATTTCATCGAGATCCAACGGTCGGATCCCAAGTTCTTACGGTAGAAGCTTCGGCGGACGAAGATGGGTCCAGTGTGGGGCTTCGGTGTGAGCACATTAACGATTTTCAGCTAATTAAACCCGTGCAATTTTGACACAGTAGCATCAATCAAAGCAGAACGTGTAATTTTAACACGATTCTTAGAAATAGATTTATGGCATAAAATGCCAGGCAAATTTCTTTCATCTTCAATCCCTAGCCACAAGGGCATCACCGAGTCTAACTTAAAGCTTCCTTCATCTTCAATCCCTAGCCACAAGGGCGTCACCGGGCCTAACCTAAAGCTTCCTCCATCTTCAATTTCAATCTTCAGTCCCTAGCCACAAGGGCGTCACCGGGTCTAACATAAAGCTTCCTCCGTCTTCAATTTCAATCTTCAGTACCTAGCCACAAGGGTGTCACCGGATTTAACCTAAAGCTTCCTCCATCTTCAATCCCTAGCCACAAAGGACGTCACCGAGTCTAACCTAAGCAAGCTTCCTCCATCTTCAATTATCTTCTCTTTCTTTTCTCCTTTTTGGCGTTGCCGATAGCCTCCCTCCACTTTCTTCTCTATTTTTTTACTTTTTTCTTTGCTGGCCGAAAACTCCTTCAACCTTCTCTTTTTTTTATGTGGCCGCTTCCCCTTGGATATTGAGCCGCCCCCCTCTTCTTTGTGTTGTTGCTGCTTGCTTTTAATGCCGCCGCTCCCTTTCTTTTTGATGTTGCCAAGAGCTTTGAGAGCTCTCAATTTCTCCCTCTTCAAATTTTTTTTTTGTACTAGCCGCCGCTCTCCTCTTGGCTGCACCTAGAGGTGGCCATGGGCTGTGCCCGGGCCGGCCCGGGCCCGGGCCCGCCTCGGCCCGAGTTCTGGCGGGCCGTGCCAGGCACGGCCCGACTCTAACCGTGCCGTGCCGGGCACGGCACGACCAAAAAATGCCTGGGCCCGGCACGGCCCGCGGCACGTTTAGCCGTGCCGGCCCAGGCACGGTTCAGGTTCAGTTCGGGCCCGGATCCGGTACGCGGGCCAAATCCGGCACACGGGCCGAATCCGGCACGCGGGCCGAATCCGGCACGCGGGCCAGATCCGGCACGCGGGCTGAAACGGGCCCGCGGGCTATAGTCGGCCCAGCGGGCCGTGCCAGGCACGGCCCGAACGTGAATTATGTATTTTGCATAATTTTTTTTAAAAATATTTAATTATTATTTAATTAATTATTTTATTTTAAACAAATATAATTTTAATTTTAATATATTTATTAAATTAATATTAATTTATTTATTAACAATACTAACAACACATGACTAAAGTTAAAACCAACTCGATTAAATTTCATATTCATAAATTATACATTTAAGCTTAAATCAATTGTCGACATAATGGGCATACACAATTGATCCGTAGCCAACTACGCAAGCAGCTACTATGGAAGATATGTGAGCATTGTGTTAAGCATACTTGCGCTCCGTGCTCCATCTTCTCTATGCATATTGCGCACTCCATGTTTTCAGCTCTACCTCCTTCTTCAATAATAAAAAACTCAAGTGACTCTTGTGCTTGGTTTGTTTCGATATATTGCTCCGGCTCATCGTTGATATTATCACTATCCTCCTCACTATCACTTATTTCAAAGTCCTCAACCTCTATCTCAATCTCAACCCCAGAAGGAGAGGGAGAAGCCAAAAATTCTTGTCTTGCATGATCAGATAAATGGATAAAGTGTTCTTCAAACCTGAATACATCAATTCGTATAATTTGACTAACACGTTCGATAATACTTAAAATAGTGATTCTCCATTGATCAGCATTGAAGAAATTTAAGGTAGATGTAAGGAAGATTGAACGTTGAGAATTTGGCATAATGAGAATTATCTTCACTCTTCTATTATCTGTCATTTTTCTCTATGCCTCGTGCTCGTGCTCACCACGTGATAATTATATTATAAAAGTAAATTAATTTAATACTTACTTGATCTTCTCCACGTCTAGTTACGTAGTGAGCACGAGACATAGGAAAAAATGACTAGTCTAGACCGAAAGAGCATTGAATTCTTGATGGCTAAAAAAAAGCTTAAGTTTGAGTTCAATTAAGAAACTAATTGTAACTCAAGACTTAGAAAAGAGATTAAGAGAGTATTAAGAGAGAATGAGAAATTATTTCAAATATAGTTAGAAACTTGTGTGAAGAAATGAGAGGGTTGGGGGGTCAATTTATAGGGATGAATTGGGTGTATAATTACATATTTATACCCTATTTTTAATTATTAAAAGGGGCTAAAATGGTAATTTTATACCATAAAGACAATTATATCCCTAACTTTTAAAATTTTTATAACTATTATGAGGGCATTTAAGTAAAAATGCAGAAGAATTGCCGTGCCGTGCCGTGCCTGGCACGGGTCCGTGCCGTGCCTGGCCCGGCCCGCGGGCCGCGAACCCTCGGCCCAGCACGACCCGAGCCGGGCCACGGGCCGCCCGTGGCCCGTTGACTTGGTCAACGGACCGTGCCGTGCCCGGCCCGTGTCATGCCGGGCTGTGCGGGCGGGCCGGCCCGGCCCGTTGGCCACCTCTAGCTGCACCCTCTCCCTCTTTTTGCTACGAGTCCTCCGCTCTTTTTATTGTTGTCGAGATATCGTCTATCAGATTTTATTAATTTAATTTAAATTTAACTTTCCAAAATGGCGCTTTCCTTTTTTTTAAGCAACATACTAACGCCTCTTCGTACAAGCATTGGCAATTTCTTTTATAGCATGCGTTTCCTTGTATGCTATTATTGATTTAATTCAATTTTTTTTTAAAATCAATATCTTTGCTTTCCTTTTTTTTTCATCCAAACCGAAATGCATGGCAGCTCCTTCTTGCCATATTTTACTCTAATCAAGACAATAAATTTAATTGATATTCTTTCCTTTTGTTGATCTCCTTTTTTTTTTGGCACATCTCTAATTTTGTCTATAGTCAAAATCAATTTTGACTTTACCATTTTACACATATTTGGGCAAAAATTTATGGTTCAACAGTAGGTATTGATGTTTTTGAATAAATGCTGATGAACTTCTTTAGACCAAGTCAACTTTATGTCATTGGTTTTGTTGCCGTCATTTAGTAGAGATCTTTTTAATAATTCCATATGCTGACGGCAATAAATCTGCCATACCATTTTACATTTGATTTTTTTTTTTATTTTCAACTGAGAATTTAATTGATCTGCAAGACCAAATGGCAACTCAATCAGGTTTGCTTCAGAAATCAAACCATAATTTTAGTTCATTCGAACAACACTTGAATTAGGTATCAAAATGACGAGTAAAAATCTTATGTAGGCTCATAGATGGCTGTATGTATCGTGTGTCCTACACCATCCAATATGACCACATTCTGCACAAATTGACTTCTGAACGCAATTGACTTCAGATTTGTTTTATCAATTGACTTTAGACATTACAAAATTCAGGTCAAAGACGTTTGGTTTCTACGAGTGGTCTAGCAAACAAGATATTGACCGAGTGAAAGCGTTGAAGTGTCCACGATAGCGTGAATATGAATTTTCCAATAAATTGGATGCTGATGATGCATAACATTTTATCTCCTTCAATGTTTTCAGCAACAAAAAAAAAAATTGACGATGCACACAAACTATATCTAGCGGGAGGAGGGATAACTCATTGGAAAGAAAATAACAAAAACGGATGAATAATCTAAGAAACAAAAAGGAGGAAATTGTTTTTTTTTTAATTTTTATTTGTGCCAAAGGGTCAATCCTAATATGTAGTAGAAGAACTCACAAATACCCCTTTTCATGATTCAATAAAAATCTGAACCATGTCTAGTATGAATAAAAAATATCTTCAAATTATTTTAAAATATTTCATAACTTTATTTATATTGTTAATGCATTATCGTCAAAAGTCGTGTATGTTGTGCTTTATATAGTAATAGTATTTCCAAGCCTTACTAAATTACATTTGCATTCTTCTCAAGCCTTATTACATTAGTGAGAAACATGAAAATGCAATGAAAGATTTAGCAATCCACAATTAAACCAACGAGCTTTCCAAACGTCGATGCACAATAAGGGTAAACCAAAACGCAAAACAATAACGAAATAGTAAAGGACATCATGGAATTGCTATCTAAGCTGATCACGTTAAGCTTTCTTCCTTGCCTCCAAGTCCAACCTCTGTTTCTGTATCTTTATTCCCATGTATCTGCACCACAAAATGAGGCACAACGCCTGAGTAGTCGTTTGAATTAAGCAGGTTGCCTAACGAAAGAAACATTAAGTTGAATGAATGGATTACCTTCCTAACATCATGACAGTGGCCTGAGGATTAGTTCCTGGAGAAAAATTGAAGGTGGATCCATCGAGCACTCTCAGCGCGTCGATGCCCAGGACTTTGTACTCACGATCGACCACTTTCCCCACCTGGCAACCCCCATGGTAGTGGTAAATTGTGAGCACGAGGTCCCTGCAGTACTGCTCCATGGTAGTGGAGTCATAGCTGCCGTGCCTTGCTCTGTAGTTGATAATGAAGTTTGCAGAAACCCCCAACACATCATCCAAGGTGAAAACAGAGTAGCGGAAACTCGAGAAGGCGTTGGACTCTATGATTCTGCTCAACGTATTCATGCCGTTAACGCACTTGTTAACATCCTCGGCCTCCTTGAAGTAGTTGAAGATGACTGCGGGGTTGTCGTCCGGGTCGCGATTCTTCAGCCAGAGATGGCCTTGTGAAGCAGGGCGCGACACTTTGCTGAACAGCAAGCCACCTTGAAATGAGTACTCGTCGGGGATGCTTATTTTTCCCCCGCGGCCGCCGCTGTCTTCCATAATGCCGTCTTCGGCTCTCCGTGCCTGCGTTTTGGTGGTCAGAGTTGCACCAAGTTTATGGTCGCTCAGACTAGTTCGAGTAAATAATTAGTACCCGGAATGCGACGGGTTGGCCGGCGCCGGAATAGTTATTGGCAAAGGCGGGAAGGTAGTTGTAGCCGGTGCAGGACTCGATGTAGTTGCCTGACCGAGTGATTCCGACGACTTGCACGGATGTGATCTCGGTCGGCTGCGTCGAAGGGAAGGCGACGGTGTTCATCGGGTTGTCCGACATGCCTTGGCCAACCATTGGCTGGTTCAAGACTACCGGGATGCCCAAAGATTTGAGGTGGTCGGCGGGGCCGACGCCGCTCAGCATCAGGAGCTGCGGGCTGCCGAGGGCTCCGGCGGACAGTATGATCTCGCCGGCGGAGCTGTCCTTGAGGTACGCCGTGTGGATCCGTCCCATCTCGTCCTTGTATTCAACACCGTATGCTTGCTTCCTACCTTGAGCTGCAATGACTTATATAGCAGCTGAATTATATTATGCAATCATTAGTAACCAAACTGTACTTGCGCGGCACGTGGAGTTGCGGGCGTCCTCACCTCCATTCCTGAACAAGATCCTGTGCACAGTTGCGCGCAAAAGCACCGTTATACGTCTTGGATCAGCGTTCTGCAGCAGATCGGCGGCGGTGTGCCGGCGACCGGTTCGGTCGAACGTCGAGCCGCCAATCTTGGTCCCGTAGAGGTGGTCGTACGTGAACCCATTGTCCGGCCTAACTCCTGCCTCCAGCAGCGCGTCCTTGAGCGCCGCAGTCCACGGGATCAGCTGCGGCTGGGACGCCACCACCCTCTCCACCCACTCGTACGACTCCCTGGCCAGCTCGGCGTCCAAGCCCATGTCCGCCAGCTCCTGACGGCTGGCGCGCGAGTAAAACCCGGCGTTGACGCAGGTTCCGCCGCCGAGGACGCGACCGCGCACGTTGATGACGCCATCCTCGGAGACGAAGCGCTGTGCGGGGGAGGTGGGCGAGAGGTTGGCCAAGTTCTCTATCTGGAGCTCCACGTGCGTGATGTTGGGGTTGCCGTAGGGCGAGCCGCCGCGCTCGAGGAGCAGCACGTTGAAATTTTGCGAGAGGGTGGCGGCCAGCGGGCAGCCGGCTGCGCCGCCTCCGACGATGATGTAGTCGTGGGTGGACACCGCTGGCGCGCGCGTGGCATGCCTCACGAACGTGTAGTTAGGATCTGCACTCAAACAAAGAAATTAATTATGATGCACGTAAATAAATGTAGGCAGATTAATTATACTACTTGTGTCGGTGCCGGAGCAGAAGCGTGGCCAGCAAAGGAAAATTATTGCTGGTGCAACAGTGAGCAGCAGCATTCTTGGCCCTGCAGACTCCATGTTTCATGTGCTGTGAGAGCTTTGGATCGACATTGCTGAGGGTTGGGCTTCCTATTTATAGTAGCGACGGTTGGGCGAATCAACTTGCACATTAATTTCAGGTAAGGCTTGAGCTAGCGATGGCTCATTCTATCACCAAACACTTTGCTTTCGTATGAGTACCATTTCTTCACTGGCTACAACAGTAGCTACGTGTATTTTGGGTGCAATCGTTCGTTGTGCAATTACTAGCTAGACAATAAAAATTTTAAAACTTATGGTAGAATTAAAATAGTTGATGGCTGAGCGGTGGCTTCAATTCTTTGAATTGAAAAACTTTCTGGCTGAGTCAGCTTGACAGTACATTGAAGCTTATTTATTGCACACCAAATAAAATTTATCAAGATTCAGTTCTATTTTGAAATCAATGAGAAAATTAGCTAGTAACGCATGTAAAGTAATCTTATTTTTGCCTTGTAAATGAATTCCAAAACCATGTGCCAAGCTGAGAAAGCGAATGCATGTCTGTGGGAGTTCAACCACCACAATTAAAACATATTAACCTTAGCTACTACCAACTGCTTCGTACTATCCAATAAATAAACGGCAGATTTTTTTTTAATTTTTCAGACAGCAGGATTTGGATATGATATCCTCTGAGAAGTTACGTCTACCTATTTATTGATGAAATGAAGCCATGTTTTCTCTAATATTTTTTTTTTCATATGGAAACACTAAACTTTTTTCTTTCGTTCTAAAATTTTATTCTTTAATTATAAATCTCCTTCTCATCGTCGGCCTCTCATCCTTTAATAACATAAGTTCATTCTTTAGGCAAACAAGTACATTCTCTCAATCTATTCAATCTTCTACCAAGAGCTTCCTCAGGAACGAAAAGTAACTCTAAGAAAGAAACCTAGTCCAACCACTAAAAGGAAGAACGCCAATCAAATCACTGGTCCAAGTTGACGCTCCAACAAACTCGAGATGATGATTATTCAAAAAGCAGCGACCACCACTAGAGGGCAAGCAAAATCTTCTATTTCAAAGAGAATTTAATGAAAGCACATACTAAATTGGTTAAAATCTTGGTGATAAATGCATACGATTCTTTCAATCATCTGGATATATTTTAACCTCAAATGACACATTTTGAAACTTCAAATGCTATAATTTACTGAACATGTAAACGTGTCAATTCAAGTTATGGAATTCTTAACCACTACCAACATTGTTATAAGTTCTACATGGCCTTGACCTCGAAGAACTTACAGAGTAGTGAGTACCGAGAAGCATGAGTGGTTCAGTCCATGAGCTTTATGTGTCCTTCCATTCTCTCCTTCTAAGCTTCTCACCTTCTAAGCCAATGAGCAAGATTAGTCATCATCATATAACTAAGCAAAACCACTAGCATATCAATGCGTAATGAAATAGACTATGTATCGATTAGTTATATGGATTCTTATACTTATGACTCTTAAATATATATTCTACAAGTTTGTCATTGTAAATTAGATTGTTTAGTTTTCAATTCTAACATCCAATGTCTTGATTTAATTATATGTCTAAGAGTCAATAGTTGGATATTGACAGGTAGAGGTCAATATTAAAGACAAAAAAAAATCAGTCAATGCTTGCTATTGCAAAAAAGTGAACAGTTTTCATACCAGTAAAGCTAATGTGGGAGACGATTCCACAAATTGGAGAACAGGTGCAGTAGAGAATAGTCTTAACCTTAGAAATACTCGTTTATGAATTCAAATTGTTAGACCTAAAACCTAGTCTTCAAGTCATTCTCAACAATGACAATCGATTCTTTAAGCTAAGCTAAGATTCAATAAGATGTCCTACTTCTTAACCTTAATCGCCCCATCAGCATAATGCTTGAGTTAAATGAGAAATTTATATTAAAAAATCTTCTCAACATCAGCTCCCCAATTGAAAATCTGAGGCAATTCATCATGTTACAAGGATAAGTGTCTTAATCGGCTATATCAAGTCAAAATGTTTGTGCAGACTTCTCTATATTATGCTGACAAATTGATGAGAAAAGAAAATATACAGTACTTCAGAGCAAGCTATAATCTAATATTTATAGCTTCTCATTCTTCAAACTACAAAATCACAATTGGGTGCTTAACACCTTCATTGCCTAAGACCTTTGGGATAAACGAACACGGAGTCAACACAAAGGCCGCCTTTTGTATGTGTGCAATCAATCTGTTGCATAGAGAACTTGAGTTTAGTTGGTGCATCACAGTTCTCTATAACAAAATCTCCTGCATGGTAATTGATCCAACTCCCAGGATCATCTAAATAGCACTGGGATAGAACCTGCTGACCGTTCGATGTCGATAGTTGGAACCTCACAGGTTTCTTGTCCCAACCATGAATGTGCTCCAAGTTGACAAGCCGACGACCAAATCGTTTGGATGGCCGACCGAGATGCAGCCGAAAGAATAGGCTATAGGTACCAGCTGGAAAGCAAAAATCAATCTCCCCATCTACCTCAAACCACCAAGTTTGCTGAAGGTAAGCAACGGAACTGAACCTGAGAGGAAAACATTTGAGCTTATTAGATCCTGTATTTTTTTTTTTTAACTTAGACAAAGCATTGAGTACGCTATACCATAATTTCTAAAATTTAAATTTCAGAATGCAAGCTGCAGGCAAATATGAAAAATGATATACTACTCTTGCACTTACACTGCAATCTATATAAGAAACAATTTTCATATGTTTCACACAACTGATGCGGAATTTGGTCGTACCAAATCAGTCATGACATGTTCACAACCCTCAATACATATTATATATGTGACAAAGAGTGACCAGGGTATGTACAATTTCCTAAGACAAAAAATAAATTTGAACCATACAAATCAGAATTAACAGTATGAGAAACCACTCAGCTTTTATTCACGTTAAAAGGTAAGTTGGCCCAATGCAGCTCAAAAGCCATAGGCATTCTCAAAATGGAGATTATCAAATTTCACAAACATCTGAACTCTAGGATATCAATAACCACACTATATTGCCAAAGACTAACATCTTACTTAGAATAACAACTTTATAAGAATCTGCAGGTTCGTGCCTTCAGTTAGCTATCTATCTGAATAGATAAAACATAGTTGGCACCAATTAAATAAACATAATTCATTCTGTTACTTGATTCTTCACAGAGTTAAAAGAATGATATGCAATTTAACACAGAAGATACAACACCTTCAAAGTCATTCAACAAGAGCACAAAGGGCTCTAAAGAACCCAAGGTAGAAATTAACAAACTCAAAAGCCTACGAACCCTGCAAAAGTTGTGCATTACGGTATGAAAAAATATCAGTTGAACTAATTCCTAACTGCTTAACCTTTTAGAACAATTTGTTACCCAATTAACCTTAATGTTATTGGAGCTCAATAACTTTTGACTACCAAACACACAAAACAGAAAAATGTTAAAGGCATTTTAATTTTTTTAAAAAAGAATTTATTATTTCTCAATCATTTAACATCGTAAATACAGAACCAAAAAGTAAACTATGCTACTGTTCATCCAGAGATGAGACACAATACCCAGATTCCTCCGTCGGCAGTCGTTTCCAATATCTCCTATCGTCGATTCCTGTAATCAACAACGCCTGTGAGGAAATAGACAAGCAAATTCCGCCCCTGCTCTTCTCCAGCCAGAATTCCTAATTCACCATGAACGAAGCTAATATCAGATGCACACCAACAATAAAATAGCGACACCTTGCGATGCTAGTACCTAATCTTCCAATTATCCAAATATCTACCACCAATTACCCCTCCCTTTTTTTTCATATTTAGAAAAGCATAATTTTCTTTTAGCAAAAGACCGATAATTTCAACACGAAAATCTCACCTACACCCAAAAAATGGTTCCACCACTCACAAAAACGATGATATGTAATACAAATATATAATTTGTAGTACCAATTATGAACTTCGATGATCATATATTTCAAAGAAGAAGGAAATACCTTGGCGCCCCCATCGAAGGGATTGGGCCGGCATAACCGTGCATATATCTCCTTCTTGCAGAGACTCTTCCTTTTGCCAGTATTCTTCTCATCCGAGGTCAAATCCATCAAGTATCCGTAGTTCTTGGGCAGCTTTGTCTCCCACACGAAATCCGCCGACGCGGCCCCCCGGAACGCCCGGCTGAGCCGCGCCACGCGGCAGATCTCTGGTGAGTCGAGCCGGAGCAGCACCAAAGCAACGCAGCTCTCTGGCAGGTCGCCGAGACCCCTCTCTAGGCCACCCGCCTCTCTTTCCACCCCCAAGATGCTCGATATCCACGCCCCCATCACCCACCACCACCACCACCACCAAAGAGAAAAGCGAAGCAAAGAGGTAGTCGCTGCTTTCGGCTGGAAGAAATAGGCATGCACCCGAATCGATTCTTCGTGGTCGATCACTCGCTGTTGCCCTGTGGCTCGATTCGATCTTTCGCTTTGAGAGGCCGAAAAGTGTAAAGGAAAGGGGATTGTAATGAAGGCACGGGAACAGGGGAGGGGACGCCTCCCTCTATAATACGGGTATTGGATCGGGTTTGGAATTCGACGGCAGGAAGCAGAAGTGGGTGCAGACAGCGGCGTGACGTGGAGACGGGTCAGCGTCGGGTCGGTTCGTACGGGGAAGGTACGCTAACAGGTTGAAAAAGGATTAAAAAAATATTATCCGACCACGAAAATCTGCTAGTCCACTGTTTATTTGCCGGCAGCGGGGCAGGTAGTTTGTTGCGTAAGCTGAATTGGGTAAGGGAAAGTATTGTTATGGATAGCGAAGACGCGTCATTCCACCCACGAGACGTGACTGGGTTGACTGATGGTTCTTTACTTCCTTTGACTTGGACAGCAATCCACTTGGTGGTTTCCATATCATATGGACTGATGCCTACAGCGTACAGCATCAAAACGCGCCCATATAATAATAATAATAATAATAATAATAATAATAATAATAATAATAATATCTAATTTCATCAAATATGTCCATTGTTATATTAATCAATCCTGGTTATAGATTAAAGAAAAAAGAAAGAAAATACCGTAACACTAACGCCACAAGTGCCAACATGGATCCAAGTCACTGACACGTCCTCTGGCCCACCTATCTATCCTATTCATTAGGAAAACTAAATCTAGCTACCTCACTCTTGTCGAGTTCAAGGTATATACATACCAACGGCGGGGGATGTTTAATAAAAAAAAGCCAAATCCTATTTGATTGACTAGAATAAAGAATTGACCAATAGCTTTTAGTTTATTTTAATGGATTAGGAGGATTTATAAGGTATATGATCTTTGGGAAATTGACCGCTTGCAATTTATGAATCCAACCATCCCCATTTTTGTTGTCAATTAACGAAAAAAATTATTGGCAACGTCTTTCTAGGAATTTTAGGCAAGATCCCATTTTAATCGTTTATTTTCTAGGATTTCTTAAAGTAACATAGATATAATTCTTATTTTGAGATTCATAATTTAAAAAAAAAAGTTAAAGAGAGGGATATAAGCACTCAGATCATTTACATGCATGATGATTAACATCGTGTTTACTAGAGAGAAAAAAAAAAGAAAGAAAGAAAAAAAAAATTAATTATTAGTTTACTAGGAAGAAAAAAGGAAAAATGGAGAAAGAAAAAAATATCCCTTTTATATCCCCTTTTCCTTCCGATCGCGTTCCGCTAAGGCGGAAAACAAAATCTTCACGCCTCGCCACTCGCCTCGCCGTCTGCCGCATTGCACGCCCCACCTTGCCGTTCGCCTTGCCACCCCATGAGCTCTTCACACCTTGCCGCCTGTCTCACCGTCCATACTCACCTCACTATCCATGCTTGCCGCCTACCGCCCATGCCCGTTGTCACCTGCCACCCACACCCGTTGCCTATCGCTTGCTGCCCACGCCTGTCGTCCAGCTCGCCTCAACGCATGATGCCTCATAAATGATTTTTTTAATCTGAAACACATGATTCTCACATGATCTCTTTTTCCTTTTCCTTTTTTTTTTCTTTTTCCTCTCATTTCTTTCTACTCCGATAAACACAACCGGCTTAATTGCTTGTTTAAACTTTTGCATTCTAGAGCGCTCTCTCCCACTCTTTCCTTCCTAGTCTTAAGTGGAACTCAAAAGATCCTCCACCTCAAGCTATCTTAATCAAGCTCTTCTCAAGTCTTTTGAAGGGTCACACAACGAAGATCTCCCTCCTTGAAGCTGACTCGCTAAAGTCTCTCTTCCTCTTGTGTGTATTAGGAGTATTATGAGGGTAATTTAGAGTTAGTAGTGTAATTTTACTATTGTATTGCGCTTGTACTCATCTTCATTTTCTTCCTGGATTGGGACGAGATCTCTTCTATCTCAGGGGGGTCCAATGATATCTCTAACTAACTTTTAGTATAGTTTGTATTTTTAGTTATTTAATTATCTTTAGAAGCACATGGTACTAATTTTGATCTCACTATAATCGTCATTTATGTTGTTAACATTTTGCTACACCTTGATTGAACCGCACAAAACACTTGTATAATTCACTTGTAATTGACTATGCAAGTTAACTTGCACACTAGACTTGTTTGGTAATAAACTAGAGATTGTCCGAGTCTTATTGGTTTTCCTAATTAGTGATCTAGTATCTAGGCTTCCCAAGGAAAAACATTTCCAGGTCCATGCCTAGGATTCTTAATCGGCATTGCTTCTGAGTTGTTAATCTCATAAGATATGCGGATCATGAAGCAACACATATGTGATTCTTACTTTAAAATTTTAAAGATATGGATGGCTTAAATATAACACTAACTAAGAATTCTAGGGAAAAAACTTACCTAAAATTTTTTTTCCATTCTCAAGGCTTTTAATATGCACAAGGGTGGATCTATATGATACCCAATGTAAGCAACTATTGCCACTCAAATTTAGAAAATATATTTATAATATAATAAGTTTATAGTATATATAATATAAAAATTTAAACAAAAAGTGCATTATTATCCCTACTCACATGAGAATTCATTTTAAAATATAGTTTTGCTCTGGCTCATGTTGAGTCATGGATTTGCTACTGTTTATGGATAAAGCTTTTGTAATTCTTTCCTCAGGGCAACAAAATGTAAAAATTAAAGAAATAATTCCTAGCTTGTCTTCAAGGTTTGGGGCCAACTCTTTCTCTTATTCATATGTTTGCCATCTTTAATAAAAATAAAATAAAATTACAGGGGATTTCTTTCCTTTGAAAAGACTATCATTACAGGTGTTCCAAGTGAACCAAAAATGATAGTGTGGTTCAAGAGACCTCTCGTCGTCTAAGATCTCAACAACAAGATAAAAGGTTGAGGAGTAGGCTTTTGTTCGAAATTTGCATTTCTAATACTGTGTAGTTTTCAGCGTAAGTGTTTCTATAAAAAAGCATGAATCCTACCAAAGAAAAAAGGTATTGTATTGAATCCAAAATAGAATTGCACAAAACACAAAGGCTACGTTGAGCCAATTCCAATTTGACAAGTCTATAGCTGATTGAAAATGCTTCTGTCCCTTGTACTAAAAAAACCTTGGCAGGTCGTTGTAGCTCCTAAGAATATGCATACTATACTACAGAGATGGATGTTACTGATGAACATATTCTATCGTGTGACCCAATGATGTGAACAGATTGGTGGACTATGTTTATCTGTCAAAACCTGTTTGCCGCTCAAATTTTTTTTGGAAAATATTCTAGAAAGGTACCGTTTATGCCTTTCTTCATATGGCTAACCTTTCTTTTGTCCTCTTTAACATCGATCAATAAATTCAAGATTGAGCCAAGTGGCCAATCTTTGCTGCACAACTCGAATATTTTTAAGAATCGACCCATCACTATCCCGTCATTACTTTTTCGTTCTCGTAGTCTATAATCAATCTGTTGTGGGAACAATATCCAAGCAGCTAGTCCAGCATAATTAGTAGCATCACTGCTTGATCTATTGGTTCCAGTTCCTAGATTTTCTAGGACCTAGTGTTACGCCCTTATTTATGAAAATATTTTTTTTATAATTTTTACCTGAGAGTCAATGCTTAACTCGGGTTCAAATACACCCACACAGAGTTGCAACAGTCAGAACCGCTGGATTGGGAGCGACTGGCAGAGTCGATTCCTCGAACCGATCCCTAGCCCGACAATGGACTATGTGGAACATCGCTGCCGTTCCTATACAACTTAGATCAACGCTCACGATTCACCAATAACTGGTATCGCTAAGTCTGAATTGAGTTCACCCGAACCTGAAAGGCACGTACCCGTAACCGACCGCGTCGGATGGAAGTTACCTCAGTGATCACTGAGGCCGCCGGTGAAGCTAATGCGAAGCTGCCTTCCGAGGCGATCTGGCAGCGCCGGCGACAGAGATGAAGGATGCAGTGGCGGCAGTAAGGTCGAAGACGAAGGCGGCGGCGTAAAGGGGGACGAGACTCTCCTTGGCATTCTATCACCCACTTGCACCACCGGAATGCTGGAGAACTCGGCTGACGAACGTCTGACAAGAACAATGATCGGAGGGGAGAGAGGAGGGAGCACTGGTGAGTTTTTTCCTTCGAAAAACTCGTATCATCGAACGAGGATGGCGTCTCATTTTTCTTTGATCTCGCCCGAGTCAACGACCATGTCCCATCAGCCCACTCGCCTTCGCAGCAACGCGTCGCGTCGCATCCACTCCATGCCACCCACGCAACGAATTCGCCGCACGATTCGTGTTATGCCCCAAAATCCACCCGGAACCCGCGCCGGGAATCCCGGACTTCGGGACGCACAACACTGTATCTGTCAAATCAATCCTGACAACCGAAAGGTACAAACTGAAATAAAATAACATAACCAGAGGCCAGCCCGACCTTAAATATCCAAAAGCAATAATACTGACACAAGACCGGCGCAGCGGTCAACAGAAATAACAACAACAGGACCAGCGCAGCGGTCGACAAACCAACAGATAACATGGCCGGCGTAGCGGTCAACAGAACCAACAGATACACGACCGGCGCAGCAGTCAACAGAGTCCAACATAATAAACCACAGACCGACAGATGCAAAACCAAACCAGACTGGTAGTCACCAAGCTATCTATCTAATCTGCCCCCGAAGGAGCCGCACCTGAACCTGGAGGCAAAACAAAGGGGGATTAGCTGGAGGCTAAGTAGGGATACAACAAATCACATGGTGCATGATCAGAGTGAAAGGGTTTACTAGATTGCCACAGTAACTCTACATGTCCCGTATATCGTATAGTCAAACTCAAATACGTATCAATATACGTGTCCTCAGACAGATAAAACTGAGAGCTGGTACAGCAGTGGTCCACGACCCGCAACTCTATAAAATAGAGTGGTCCCTACTGATGGCTCCCTGAACAGTAGAGACGATTGTCCGTCGACAACCCGCTAGTGTAGCGTCTTACACTCAGTACAACCCTCACTAGGCTGATAACATACCTCAAGCCCATAACATCGGACTCTCACAGTCAATCTATCACAAAGACGATCACACAGCGTCTCAACAGAAATCTCACAGGCAGTACATCGAGGTACACTGAAGTATCTATCGCTAGACATTCAGCCCTCATACATACGTATAACATAACTCATACCAGCTATCTCTACAGACTAGCATGCAATACCGATACTCATACCATGTGTCATACAGGCAGTTTATGTCAACGGATAAAGACTAGAACAGAACAGGAATCAGAACAGTAATCAACAGTGATATCAACAACAAGAAGGTGCCGCTAATCTACACATGCGGTTGGCACCGTAACAAAGGGAGGAGGTAGAATCCCTACCTCGAACAACAGATAAACAGTATCACAGATCTAACCGGTAAGCAGGTAATCAATCAACAGGACCTAACAGGGTAAATCATGTATAAGTCACAACATTCTATTTTAATCCATTTAACACCAATTAACATGCTCATCCGGTTTCATTATGTTAATCGTACCAAGTTATTAAATCAAGTTTGACAGGTATACGTGAGTCCAGGGTTATGTTCGCATGCGTTCGTATAATACGTGTACGGAGACGGGGTACGGGTACTAACCTAGTTTGCAGCCTTGTGCGAACGCAACCACCACGCGGAGTCGGAATACACAAGAACCAGCCAGAACGCATAACACGAATCGTCGGCACGAACTTTGAGGTTCACCGGAAAGTTCACCAGAGTCACTGTTCACCGCTGGAACAGTGTTTCCGGTGACTGATCGAAGCTCTCTGGTAGTCAAATGAAAGTCAGCGCCGAGAGGAATACGGCTGTACAGTCGGTTTTACGATCGGAGTTCTGGATCGTCGGAGATCTGGGAAAAGGTGGTCGGCGGCGGCGTTCGCAAATCTCGTCGGAGCCGAGAAAGGTGACGCTAAAAATGGACTAGGAGGTGGCGGAAATGTCCGCCAATGGGGGAGGAAGCTCGCTGGAGGTAGGAGAGCCCGCCAGAATCACGTCAGGCGCGCAGCTCGACTAAACCCTAGCTCGCCGGACGCAGAGGCGAGGAAAGGCGGCGGACTGGATGAGGGCAGCAGGTCGACGCCGTAAGGGGGAGAAACAGTCGCCGGCCGAAAGAGAGGAGCTTGCCAAGGCTGGAAGAGGTGCACGCGCACGATGCTTCCGTCTCCAAGCCGAAGTCGTGAGCTAAGGGGAGAACGAATGCAGACTTCGTTCAATGGTGAAGACACGCGCATACAGGGAAGCAATAAAGAGGGTGAGGAGCATGCGCGACAGCGAGTGATGGTGAGGGGATGGGTTTGACCACCGCACAGTGACCCATCCCGTCATCCCATTTGTTTATTAATATTTAAATTTCACTTTCGTCCGTTTGCATCACAGGCGTAACAATTCATCCATTGGGTGAAAAGAGTTCGGATCCGGATTCGGGCGGCGCCAGATCCGATCCGTCCAATAAAATAAAATGGGCTAGGCTACTATTTTGGCCGCGGGGTTGGGCTAGCTGTGCCGAAATTGGGCCGCGCTCCATTCTCAGCCCATAGGCCTAACACCTAGTGTCAGGCCTGGTTCGATCCGGTTCGGCCCAACCCAAGCCCAAGCCCACACAGGAGACCCAATTCAGGGTCAAAATCAGGTCAACGTCTGATTTTGAGGAATCAAATCGGAGGAAGCTTCGGAGCGAGGCTCGTATGCGAGCTCCTTGCCGAAGGAAGCGGGCGGCTGTGAGATGGAGTCTTCAACGCGAAACGGACGGGGCCCGTGGACGATGCGGCTCGGCAGGATTCTCGATGGACGGCGCGGACGCGGTCTCGAGCGGCTTCATCAGGCGCGGACAAGGAGCGGGGTCTTCGGCGCGTCCGATTCTAGCGGGCGACGCGGGCAAAGCAAAGGCGGCTTGGAGGCTCGTTAAAAGGAGAGGAGCAAGCGTCTTCGGGGGGGATCTTCTTCGACACCAGAGAGTGACAAGCTTAGGGAAGCTCTGGAGACGGAGGAGATCGGAGAGTAGAGAACTTGAGAGAAGAGCGAGCCTTGAGAACCTGTAGTCGACGGTGAGTTCAGCCGTCGACGAGAGAGAGAGAGCATGAGAGCTGCGAGAGGGTGAGTAGGGTGAGTAGGGTTTTTGTAACCTTTGAAGGTGAAATAAAGGTGAAATTTCCCTACTCCGGCGAACTTCTGTTCCTTCTTCTTCCCTGTTGTCGGCGACGAAGTCTTCACGAGCTCCGGCGTAAGATCCAGAGGTGATGACGTTCCCAGGCAGCAACAGCGGCTTCTGGCGGTACGGGGCTGAGGACGACGATGAACGGCACCTTCCCCCTGCCGGTACTCTCGTCTCCGGCGAACCACGGACGCAGGCGGTGTTCGCGGGCTGACTGATTCGAGTGGAAGGGACGAAAGGCAGAGACGAGCGCTGAGGCGTTCGGACGAGGCTCTTCCGATTTTGACCAGTCAAAATCGGAACGGCAGCGTCGAATCGCGGGAACGAATTGGCGACTGACGTCGGCGCGACGTCAGCGGAGCAATTCGATTTCAGCGGAATCAATTCGGCGGATTAAAGGGCTGACGTCACGCTGACGTCAGCGCAGAAGGAATTAATTCGGTGTTGACCAAAGGGTTGACCAGAGAGGGATAAAAAGTGAGCAGGGATCTAGGGTTTCGAATTCGGGGGTGAGACTTGCCCGGAAACCCTAGCGCGATCACGTTTCGGTGTTCCGCCGGACTACCCTGAGACAGCGATTAAGCACCGGTTCAGGGTTGATCCGACCAGGGCGTGACACCTAGAATACTGCAACCACATCCCGTCGTTCGCACTAAGCTGCTAATTATGTCATCATCAACTCGAATAGAATATTTCAAAAATCGAAAAGTACGATCATGCTTTGCAACAGGTACTAGTTTTATAAGAAAATGTGATCCATCAAATAAAAAAAATCGCATGCTTACAGTCACGTAGAGAAAAGCAAGGCCACAGCGGTGAGTTTATGATCCAAACTGTAGGTTTCGGTCCAGTTGTCCTCTACAATAAGGAAATCCGATTCTGATTCTTACCATTCCCATTTCAGTGGCGAAATGCCGTGGAAGTAATGCAAGTATGATTTCTTTTACCTTGAGTCCACCAATTGAATTAAAGTTATCAAATTTATCTTACCACAAAAATTGCAAATTATTTTATACAACTTACAAAATATTTATAATTTTCCAAACAAAACATAAAACAGTTGCGAAGCATATGATATGTGCTCCACAGTTGTGACCTGTTTAGTCATTCAAACGATAAGCACATCCAATCAGTGTCAAAGGGTTTTACTAGCATAAATTGCAATCCTTTAGATGAATCCTACACAACATTCAAGATTCGACATACATAGCCAACGGGATTCAAATCACTGAACCATTGCTTCAATCAAAAGTCGATGGTCATTATCTTAGTCTCCACCAACTTGCCTCTTCCATGAATCCTCCACTATTAGTTCATCGACCCCCCAGTCTTCGTAACTGTTGCAATATCCAAAAGAACCGCGATCACCACTTATAATCGCCAAACTTAGTTCGAAATATAAACATGAAAAAGAAGAATTGAACAAAGAACCTTCCATCTGGCAAATATCGTCGAATGGTAAATGGTATCTTGCGCTCGCGAAGTTCTTTCATTGCAATCTAAATTTGCAAAAAAGATAACCAGGATTAGAAGAGAAACTTAGCTCTAAAATCAAGATCTAGCAGTTACACGGCAACACATGCTTCAGCAGCACATCGAAACTTGTGTTGCCGTTAGGTATAATCTTAATGAAGCAAACTTATTATTAGAGAAGGAACGGCCTAATATCACCTACAATTGTGATGTAAAGTGGAATCATTTGTCATACTTAATTTGACCTTTCTATTTGTACCAGATAAGCAAATCTGGTGAAATGCAAAATGAAGAAATAGATGTGCATATTGAAAATTACACAGAACAGCTTAAACTAAACGTATACATCAACACTAGCAATCCCAAATATAGCATGCCAAACCATACCTCCAGGGGATCAGTCTCACCCTCTAACTCCACCATCACAGGGGCGTTCATGCTGTTTAATCAAAGTCACACATTCAGTGGCAGAGCAAATACAAAAAGAATGCACATACAGACACTTCTTAAAGAACTTCATCAAAACCTGATTTGCAGAGCTCGTGTACCAAGAATTCTAGCTCGTTCATATTTTGTCATGTATTTGGAAGTTTTTCTAGGCCGTACAACTTCTTCTTGTTCCTTTTCTACACCATCTCCTACAACATCATCTGGAGCATCTTCATTGTTGTTTTCCTGATCCCCCTCAGCTCCCTCCTACACGTGTGCATTATCTTACATTAACTCGTTAGTGGACAATATATAAGACATTTAGGTTGATTTAGAAAAATGAAAACTCAATGCTTACCTCAATTTCTGGTTCTGGTGGTTCGTCCTCATAACTGCAACGATAAATAGGATTTAGATAGTACAACTTGACAATAAAGAAAATCTGACGGTGTATATTAGATACTTTTTTTTCACAAACGCAAGACAAGAATTAACACGTTTAATAAAACAATATAGCATGAGCATTGTCCAAAATAACAAAATGTTAATGAAACCAAACAATTAATATAAGGTAAGAATAGAAACCAAATGTGTAATAATGTGCATGAACAAGAATATTGCTTCTCTTGAAAAGTGCCCTAAGAATGCCACTCTATATTACAACAAAAAATGAGTTCTACAACATCAAACATTGAAATTTAACAATTTTTAAACTAAAACGTAGCTCAAATAAATACCTGAGCATCAAAACAAATCAAAATATACTGGTAGGTAAAAATAAGACATTTACACCGTGTTTACTTGGACGGATGAAAAGCACAAAGGAAGAGAAAGAAGAAAAAAAATAAAAAATTGATGAATGGAATGTGTTATAGGTTTTCTTTTCTTCCTTGTGTTTACTTAAAAGGAAAGAAAGTTTGAAAGATTAATATATACACCCCAATTTTTATTTTTTTCACTCTTATTATATATATATAATAATAAAATTATTAATTATTAATTATTAAATACGAGCAACGACGGCGAGGACAAACAACTGTGGCAAGCACGAGCAGTGGCGGCAAGCTCAAGCAATGACAACAAAGACGAGTAGTCTAGGAAAACTCGCAATAAGCGAGGATGAACAACGATACTGTGAAAAGTTAGGTATAAAATTAGTAAAGTTAAGTCATAGTTTCAGCTTTCCGCCCAAATGGAGGGATTAATACCTAACTTTCCCTTCTAAATTATCCATCCGCCCAAGTAAACAAGCCAATCTAAACCACCCAGAATTAGAATCAAACACAATAACATCGTAACAGCACTAATAATATAAATTGGTACACATTAAAATCTCAGAAAAAGAAAAAAAAAACAATTTAAGTCTAATGAATCAAATCTGTTCATCATCATCAAGACCGGCTAAATCATAGTAATATCCAAATTATGGACACCATCACTTTCATACGCTTCTCCCACTTCTTAGGCCTTGTTTCCTTGGAGAGAAACAAGGAAGGAAAGAAAGGAAAGCACTGCTTTCCTTCGTTTCCTTGAAAGGATAGAAATGGATAGATAGAAAACAGGAAGGAAAATGGGCTCGTTTTCCATAGTTTTTGGTTCCACCCAAATCGGGCGGAAACCAAATCTTTCCCCTCGTTCGAGCCATCGCTGTCTCCAGCCCTTGCCGTTGCTGCCGCTGCCTCCACTATCACCCTCGCCGCCTCCAGCCTCTGCCGTCGCCCCTGCCACCGCTTCCACTTCCACCTCCAACCCCTGCCGTCGCCTCCTCTAGCCACCTCACCACTGCTCTTCCCTCAACGCTACCACCGGAGCCGCCTGCTCGCAGTCCGCTGTTGTCTTCACCCATGCGAATGCGTGCAAGCTTGCTTGAAATGCACGTGAGAGTCACGTGTGTACAGTTTTCTTCCCTACTTCCCTTCGCTACCGATTTTATTTCTCTTCCATCTTGTTTTCTTTCATTCGTAGGAAACAAAGCCTTAGGTTTCTATCAACATCACCATCCTCATTTGATACTAAAGTTGATGATTTAACAATACCAAACTGAAGCACATATGAATAATTGACTCATTATGAGCACAACAATACACTCAAAAGTTGAAAAACAAGTTCCATACCATCATTCTAAAATTTAAACAGAATCAATCACAATGCTAGGAGTACAAGATTATAGACATGGAGAAGAAATACAAACCACAGTATCATTTTATAGTTTACAAAATTGAACAAATTCAACAACACAATCTTGAGTATAAGATCATGTGTAAAAAAAAATCAATATCACTTATAAATACCATCAATTCTAAAACAAAAAGTCAAACCGAATAAAAAAACCAAAACCCACGTATCATCACAAAGATAAAATATACTGCCAAACGAATCGAGAACCCATGTTTGATCGGAATATACAAGTTAACAAGAAGCAAGATATCCAAAAACAAAAAGAGAGGCGAAGGCGCATCAAACCCCATATCGACGTCGTCGTAGTCATCGTCCGCCATTGCCGAGGTCAGAAAACTCCCTTCTTGCACTCTCCCTTCTCGGGGCAAGTCGAAGCCCTAAAAATTTTAAACAGTATACAACTAAAAAGTTTTTAGTTGTAACATATGTATCACGCAAGTATGTAAACAATGACTTGATACCACGATACTCAACAAATGACAGTGGTAAATCATGCATCACAATAGCACTGATACGCATTTCACGAAATAATGTAGGATCAAAGCTTGTTTTCTTTAATGCTAAGTCATTATTGAATATCATTTGACCTACATCTCGAATATCTCTTCTAACACAATTATCAATATGCCTTCTTAAATTGCCTGTTCCGTATTTCAGTTGATTTTCCAATGCTCTCAAAGTGTTGCCATACAGTTGATGTCAATTTTCTATTTTTTTTTCTTTTTTTGTTGGTATCAAGATTTTCAGAGTCTACATTATCCATATCATTATCAGCATTACTATCCTCTACTGATATTATATTTTTATCCTTGCTACTAGATTGTATATTTATTTGTGAATCATCCATCTGCATAAAAAAATTAGAAATAATTTCTAAACTAGATAGGGCTCTGAATGAATATAACGTATATGCAATATGCAGATATAATGCATAGGGCTGTTATAGTCAGAAATAACAATTTACTACAAGTAATCTCATGCATTCAAGTATAGGGCTGTGAGTGAATCATTATCAGCATTACTATCCTCTAATGAATATAATGTATAGGGCTGTTATAGTAAGAAATAACAGTTTACTACAAGTAATCTCATGCGTTCAAGTATAGGGCTGTGAGTGAATTATTATCAGCATTACTAGCCTCTAATGAATATAATGTATAGTTTAATACAGGTAATTAACATATACCAACTAGGCAACTACTAAGAAGAAAGCGACGACAGTTCTCAACTAAGAAGAAAGTAAGATGAAAGCTTCATATTAGACTCGGTACTACACTACTACTATTATTTTTTGCAGAGTAATTAGATGTTTACAACAAATAAGAGTAGAGTTATATGATTATAGTTATACCAGCACAATCTTCGGAAGAAAGGGGCTGCGGAAGAAAAGTGCGGCAAGCGGCGATGGCAATTCTCAGGTTCTGCAGCTTGGGGGCAGTTGGTGGATCGGCGAAGCAAGTTTCGAGAAGAAATCGGCGGCAGAAGGTGGATCGGCGAAGCAAACGTGAGAAAATCGGCGGCGGAAAAGGGCAAGAGTAGTGATTAGGGTTCGCCGACAGCCCTAGTCGTAACTTACTCGTGGGTTTAATATTTTTAATACTTAGGGGTTTAAATATTTATTATTTTTAATTTAGTTATTAAAATTATTAATAAATTATTAATATTATATAATATATATTATATATGGGTTAGACGGGTCAACCTGCGACACGACACGACATGATACGAATTTAAATGTGTCATAAATGAGTTGACACGATAATGACACGAAACACGATTACGCCAAACCCAAACCCGCGAAAACTTGTGTCATGTCGTGTTGTGTCGTGTTGGTGGATCGTATAATTTTTTGCTAGGCCTTCTAAAATCCCCTCGGGCACGATTTGGGGTCTTTAAAGTGGGACGCCATTTGGGCCGAGTTGATTGGGCCGCTTACGGACTGAATTTTGCCCAATCTCGCAATGCTCGTTGTCCCACGCTAAAGCACATGCTGATTGTGCAAAAACGGATTCAAACTTGTAAAAATCCGCTGACACACGGCTAAGGGGAGTCCAAAAATTGGTTTAACCCGACAAACCGAACTGAAATTTTCGGTTCGATTTGGTTTCAACCAAATTCGATTCGGTTCGATTAGATTTGAGATGGTTAAAAAAAATTTTGGATCGATTTTCAGGTTGGTGATTTTTGGTTCAGGTTGAACCGAACAAATAAAATATTAATATAATATTAATATTTTTATATAAATTATATTATATTATTATTTTTAATTACATAAAAAATATGTTATATTATTATTCTTAATTATATAAAATATATTATATTATTATTTTTATTAAAAAATAATAATATAATAGTATAAAAAAGCTAAATATATAAAGATATAATTAATTTCAGTTTAACCAGAACCGAATCAAACCCGAACCGAAATTTCAGTTCAGGTTCGGTTTGAGTTCGGTTCGGGTTGAACCGTTTGGACAACCCCACATATCATCACAAAGATAAAATATACTGCCAGACGATTCGAGAACTGATGTATGATCGGAAAATGCAAGTTAACAACAAGCAAGATATCCAAAAACAAAAAAAGAGACGAAGGCGCCTCAAACCCCATATCGACATCATCGTAGTCGTCGTCCGCCATTGCCGAGGTCAGAAAACTCCCTTCTCGTGCTCTCCCTTCTCGGGGCAAGTAGAAGCCCTAAAAATTTTGGACGGTATAGAACTAAAAACCCCTCGGCCTCGGTTTGGGGTCTTTAAAGTGGGACGCCATTTGGGCCGGGTTGATTGGGTCGCTTAACTGACTGAATTTTGCCCAAGCTCGCAATGCTCGTTGTCCCACGCTGAAGCATATGCAGATTGTGCGAAAATGGGTTCGAACTTGTAAAGATCCGCTGACACATGACTAAGGGGTGTCCAAAAATCGGTTCAACCCGACAAACAAAACCAAATCAACCGAACCGAAATTTTTGGTTCGGTTCAGTTCGGTTTGAGAAGGTTAAAAAAATTCGGTACGGTTCGGGTTGAACCAAACAAACCAAAATTTTAATATAATATTAATATTTTATATAAAATATATTATATTATTATTTTTAATTATATAAAATATGTTATATTACTATTCTTAATTATATAAAATATATTATATTATTATTTTTATTAAAAAATTATAATATATTAGTATAAAAAGGCTAAATATATACAGATATAATTAATTTTGGTTTAACCCAAACCGAACTGAAATTTCGGTTCGATTTTTAAAATTTTTGGTTCAGTTTTGGTTTGAATTTTTCTTTATTTTTTGGTTCGATTTGAGTTCTATACGGTTTGGTTTGGTTCGAGTTGAACCATTTGGACAACCCATTGAGGTCTTTAATGTTATACCTTGGATATTATTATTATTATTATTATTTTTGAGAGACCAAATTAATTAATTAATTAATTAATATTTATTATAATCCCTCTTACCCTAATCCTTAATTAATTCTCCCTACGCCGCACACGAGTTCTTTTCCCTGCTCCGTTTTTTTTTTTCCTTCGGACGTGTGCTGCGTCGCGTCGCCGCTTTCTGCTTCTCCGGCGGCTCCTTCCCCTCCGACCGGCGAGCATCCCAGTCGAGCAGACCTCGTCCTCTTCCCGTCGGCGGCTGTCTTCCCCTCTGGTCGGCGATGAGTTTCTGGGCCGAGGCTCGAACGGCGAACGGTGACTGCTTCTCTGTTCCAGACGCGAGGGGCGAGAGACGAGTTGTCAGGCGGCTGCGTTTCCTCCTGCGGCGACTGATCTTCCCTCTTCTCCCAGCGGTGAGTTTTTCTCTGAGTCGACGTCGTCTCCGCCTCTGTCCGACGCCGACGACTCTTCTCCACTTAGCGGCTTCTTCTTCCTCTGTACACCGCGCCTCTTCTTCCCCTTTCCCCAGCGGCGGCTTTTCCTCAATCGGCGACGACCCTTCTCCCTCTTCCGGAGCCGGCTGTTGTTTCCCTTCCGGCGTCGGTGACCTTTTTCCCTGCCGGCGGCGTCGGCAGTTTCGCTCCTCTTCCGTTTCAGCGACGCGAACGAAGATGAACGAAGCGTCGTTCGTTCCGCGTCGAAAGTTCGACAAAAAGGTGAGTTTCGTTCGTTCATTTTTTTTTTATTTGATTTATTTAAATATGATTTAGTGAATAGGGTATTTATTTATTTTATTTATTTAAATATGATTTAAATGGAATAGTAGAATATCTAAATTGTTAAGTATGATGGGGGAAAATTATTTAGATGGGAAAATTATTTAGATGATAATTATTTTGGGATAAGATTCTGATTTAGTAGAAAATTGGGGTTAATGGTAATATTATGGATAGATGTTTGATAGTTAATGACAAGGGTTTATTTAAATGATTCAGTTGAGAAAAGGAGGTAATCGAGCTTTCAGAGAGTATTCAGGAAATCAGCAACTTCAGGTAGGAATCTTTCCCCTACCTTTGTTACGGTGTCAGATTCATGTGTAGATAGATATTGACACCTTACCTTTGAAACTATTCTGATTGATTTGATTCTAAATTCAGTTGACCTCATTATCCTATTATTTGTGCATAATTGGCTTCAGTATCATATGATTATCATGAATGCATTGAGAATATGTTTTCTGCTATTCTGTTGGAAAGTTATGAATATATATGAACCGTGAAAAATGATTGAGATGTTATACTGTTATCATGTCGTGCATGCATATGATCTCTGACCTGGTGATTTATCACCAGTGGCCTGTTTATCTGAGTTGTAGTTCTGATTATATCAGACTATGTGTTTGCCGGTTAGGGCACCGCCAGTTGTCCTCGGGACAATACTACGGATGTCAGATGTTGGACGCAACATTCACCGGACTGTCTAGATACAGTCGTTCTATCGTGTGAGCTGGCGATAGAAACACTCTGAAAATGAGTGCGGCTCATGAGTGAGAATGGTGGCCAAGCTTGATGATTTACACGACAACCTTATGTTCAAATATTTTGTTGTATTATCAGTTCCTGACATGTAGGGTAGTTCTATTATTGCAAATTTCATATAAATTGAACATGCATCATATCTCTTGGTTCCTACTTAGCATTTTCGCTAACTCCCCTTGTTTCTCCTCCAGGTACCGAGTTTGCGTATGGGAGGGATAGAGTAGATAGTTAGTTACCCACCGGAGACAGAGTATCATCAAATGTTCTTTGATAAAGACTTTTCTGATTTATTCTAGTCTTACAGTTAAATTAGTTGCATCGTTGTTAGAGTTTCTTTATAAACTTTAGTTAATAAATTTTGTAATGGAGTCAGTTGATTATGATACACAGTGCTGATGTTGAATTTAAGACTATTTAATTTATTTGATTTTATAGTTCCTTTGTTCCTATCAATATTGTCATCTCCCTGGGGAACCCTGAGCTAGGAATAGCCGGCTTCCGCAGGGGCGTGACAGTTTTATTGGTATCAGAGCGAGGTTTAGTAAGAAAACCTAAGAATATAGGAACATTAGGACTAGGATGGGGTTAAGATTAGAATAACTGAATAAGTAAACATTTATTATATGACATGTTATTTTGTTGGCAGGATGGCACCTAGAACTAGAGCCAGAGCAATCCCAAGTCAAGGAAGTAGGGGAGCCAGAAATCTTCCTGATGCTGAGGTATAGTTACCTCAAAACCTGCCTAGAGCCCCTACAAGAAGAAGAAGTGGGTATGAAGCCTCAGTACCCTTAGAAACAGCACTACCTGCTGCAACAGTAAGGGACGAGGGTGAATCTTCCTCTCCTTCATTGGTACCACAACCCGTAGTAACCCAGCCAGTGAGGGCAGCCAGTATGCTTATGCAATTTTCTCAGTTGGGAAAAGATAGATTTGGTGACTTCGCCGGTACTACTGACCCTTGGGCTGCCAGAAATTGGTTACTAAAGGTAGAGCAAACTTTTAGGGCACTAGGATGCCCAGAGGAACAAAAGGTGGAATTGGCCACATACTTTTTATCTGATAGAGCTGGCACGTGGTGGTCTGGTATGAGAGTTACCTTTGGAGATGGTCCTATCCTTTGGGCTGATTTTAGAAGAACATTCCTTGAGAAATATTTCCCTGAAACTTTTCAAGACAGCCAGATGCAGGAATTTCTGAACCTAAAACAAGGAAAAAGGACCGTAAATGTTTATGTGACAGACTTCGAGAGGTTATCTGATTTATTTCCAGAATTAGTGACCACCGAAAGGAGAAAGTGTCAACTGTTCATTAAGGGACTATATCACACCATAAAGGGGCAAATGAACACTATCCCATTAGATAGCTTTCAGGAAGTGGTAAATATGGCATTCAGAATAGAGGCTTCTCTACTAGATGTGGAAAAAGATAAACAAACAGAGAAGGTTCAAGAATTTGCAGAACAGAGAAAGGTCAATCAGTCAGTTAGGCCAATGGAAACAAGAACCTATGACGGGAAGAGATCTAGAGCAGTATTCAATAACCATCAGAGACCTGTACACTCTTCCTATGCACTAAGCTTTAATTCAACAGGGTCAGCAAGAAAATGCTTTAAATGCAACAAAGAGGGACACACGGCTAATATCTGCCCTCTTAACAAAATACGATGCCACTATTGCAAGGATTGGGGCCATTATAAGATTAACTGCCCATGGAAAGGATTTCAACCCCCACAGCAAAGTTACCAGCAGAGCCAACAACAAAGCTACCAACAGAGCTCCAGACCTAATACTTACAATGGGAGACCAGGTCAGGCTAGTCAGGCGGGGTCACAGCAGAGGCAGCCTCAGCAACGACCTTCAGGCCCAGCCAGAGTATATGCAGTAACCCAACAAGAGGCTCAGGAAGCTCCCGACACAGTAATGAGAGGTATTATTTTAGTATATGATTATCCTGCATGCCTGCTTATTGATACTGGTAGCACTCATTCTTTTATCTCTTATGAGTTTGTGATGAAAATAAAGAAAAAGCCCACTGTAGCTAGTACTGAACTATCTGTCTGCACACCTTCTGGAGGTGTGATGCAATCTCACTTATAACTGAAACAATGTCCTCTCATCTTTGGTGATTTAGTTGTTGAAACTGATCTGAGAGTTTTAGACTTCTCAGACTTTGACATTATCCTGGGCATGGATTGGCTTTTTATCCATTATGCTAATGTTGATTGTCATAATTATGTTGTGACCTTTAGCCCTCCTAGTTTACCTTCCTGGAGATTTATAGGAGTCTCTGGACAAGTTGCTCCCATAATTTCTGCTATGAAGGCCAAGAAATTAATGAGAGATGGGTGCCATGGATTTTTATTATCCATTTCAAAGGTAGAAGAGAAAACAAGAGAGCCTATGGAGCGAGTTGCAGTGATAAGGGAATTCACAGATGTGTTCCCTGAGGAGTTACCGGGACTTCCACCAAAAAGACAAGTTGAATTTGCAATTGAGCTTCAACCTGGGTCTGCTCCAATTTCTAAAGCACTATTCAGAATGGCTCCTAAAGAATTAGAAGAACTTAAGAGCCAGTTGCAAGAACTTCTAGACAGGGGATTTATACGACCTAGTGTATCCCCTTGGGGTGCTCCAGTCCTCTTTGTAAAGAAGAAGGATGGATCTATGAGATTATGCATTGACTACAGACAGCTGAATGCCATTACAATCAAAAACAAATATCCACTTCCCCGAATTGACGATTTATTTGACCAGTTGAAAGGCACATGTGTTTATTCTAAGATTGACTTGAGATCAGGGTATCATCAAATAAGAGTCAGAGATGAAGATGTGTCCAAGACTGCATTTAGGACAAGGTATGGACACTATGAATTTTTAGTGATGCCCTTTGGACTTACTAATGCACCTGCAGTTTTTATGGACATGATGAACAGAATTTTTATTGATTATCTGGATAAATTTGTGGTTGTCTTCATAGATGATATTTTGATATATTCCTGCAGTATGACTGAACATGAGAAACACCTCATATTAGTTTTGGAAAGGTTGAGGCAGGAAAAGCTATATGCTAAGTTCAGTAAGTGTGACTTTTGGCTTAAAGAAGTGGCTTTTCTAGGCCATGTTATTTCTGGTGATGGAATAGCCGTGGATCCCCAGAAGATTTCTGCTATCTCTGAGTGGGGGAGGCCAAAATCAGTGCAAGAAATTCGCAGCTTTCTTGGTTTAGCAGGGTATTATAGACGATTTGTGAAAGGATTTTCTAAATTGGCTGCTCCTTTGACCTATCTGACTAGAAAGGGTGTGAAATTTGATTGGAAAGATACATGTGAAAATAGCTTCTTAGAATTGAAAAAGAGATTAATTACCGCTCCAGTGTTGGTAATCCCTTCCGGAGAAGATAGTTATATCGTGTACACTGATGCTTCTGGTCAAGGGCTGGGTGGAGTTTTGATGCAAAATGAGAGAGTAGTTGCCTATGCATCTCGGCAACTCAAGACTCACGAGAAGAATTATCCAGTGCATGACTTGGAACTGGCAGCCATCATTTTTGTTTTGAAGTTATGGAGACATTATTTATATGGCACCACTTTTGAAATATTCACTGACCATAAAAGTTTAAAATATCTGTTTAGTCAGAAGGAGCTGAATATGAGGCAACGCAGAGGGATGGAATATCTGAAAGATTATGATTGCCAAATTAAGTATCATCCTGGCAAGGCAAATGTGGTAGCCGATGCTCTGAGTCGGAAATCAGAAGGAACCCTTGCTCGTCTGAGGACTACACCAACCGATTTAATTAAACAGTTTGTGGAATTGGGTGTTGAAGTAATAAATGAATCAGAAGGGAGTTACTTGGCTGTGATGAGAGCTCAGTCTCAGCTTGTGCAGAAAATTAAGGAGACTCAATTGGGTGATGAAAATCTATTATCTTTGAGTAAGAAAGTAGAACAAGGGCTATTACCCGATTTCACAAAAGATTCAGAAGGAGTGCTGAGATTCAGAGGAAGACTGTGTGTACCAGAAAATCATCCTGTGAAAAAAGAGTTACTAAATGAAGCACATCGATCTAAGCTTACCATTCACTCAGGGAGTACAAAGATGTACAAGGACCTTAAGGAATATTATTGGTGGAACAATATGAAAAGGGACATAGCAAAATTTGTATCATGTTGCCTAACATGTCAGCAGGTGAAGGCTGAGCACATGAGACCAGCAGGGAAGTTGCAAAATATTCCTATACCTGAATGGAAGTGGGAGCATATTACAATGGATTTTGTTTCAGGGCTTCCTAGATCTCAAAGGGGACATGACTCAATCTGGGTAATTGTCGATAGATTGACTAAGTCAGCACATTTTCTACCTGTTAAGAAAACTGACACCTTGGATAAGTTAGCCACCCTATATTGCAATGAGATTGTCAGACTGCATGGTGTACCTACTAGTATTATTTCAGACAGAGATCCGAGGTTTACTTCTAGATTCTGGGGTAGTTTACAGAAAGCTTTGGGTACACGATTACATTTTAGTACAGCATTTCATCCCCAGACAGATGGTCAATCAGAAAGAACTATACAAACCTTGGAAGATTTGTTGAGAGCATGTGTACTTGATTTTGGTGGCAACTGGGAAAGTTATTTACATTGGGCAGAATTCTCATATAATAACAGTTATCATTCATCAATAAAGATGGCGCCGTTTGAAGCCCTATATGGACGGAGATGCAAGTCCCCTGTACTTTGGAATGAGGTGGGTGAAAGGCTATTGTCCGCTCCTCAGATGCTACAGCAGGATGTGGAAATAGTGCAAGGAATCAAGCAAAGGTTGTTGACAGCTCAGAGCAGACAAAAGAGTTATGCTGATAGGAGAAGAAGAGATTTGGAATTCATAGTCGGCGACCATGTGTTTTTGAAGGTATCTCCGTTGAAAGGTGTGATGAGATTTGGAAAGAAAGGAAAACTAGCTCCAAGATACATTGGACCTTTTGAAATTCTGGAACGGGTAGGTGCAGTAGCCTACCGGTTGGCTTTACCACCCTCTCTCTCTGGAGTGCACAATGTTTTTCATGTCTCTATGCTACGGAAATATATATCTGATCTATCTCATGTGTTAGAGAAATTATCAGTGCCAATTCAGTCCGATACTTCCTTTGTTGAACATCCTGTGAGAATATTGGAAAGAAAAGAACATCAGTTAAGGAACAACATTATCAAGATGGTTAAAGTCGGCTGGCAACATCATTCGGATAGCGAGGCTACGTGGGAACGTGAAGAGGATGTAAAGGCTCAGTACCCCCAATTATTCTAGCTTGGTAAGTGAATTTGAGGGACCAAATTCTTTTAAGGGGTAGATAATGTTATACCTTGGATATTATTATTATTATTATTTTTGAGAGACCAAATTAATTAATTAATTAATTAATATTTATTCTAATCCCTCTTACCCTAATCCTTAATTAATTCTCCCTACGCCGCACACGAGTTCTTTTCCCTGCTCCGTTTTTTTTTCCTTCGGACGTGTGCTGCGTCACGTCGCCGCTTTCTGCTTCTCCGGCGGCTCCTTCCCCTCCGACCGGCGAGCATCCCAGTCGAGCAAACCTCGTCCTCTTCCCGTCGGCGGCTGTCTTCCCCTCTGGTCGGCGACGAGTTTCTGGGCCGAGGCTCGAACGGCGAACGGCGACTGCTTCTCTGTTCCAGACGCGAGCGGCGAGAGACGAGTTGTCAGGCGGCTGCGTTTCCTCCTGCGGCGACTGATCTTCCCTCTTCTCCCAGCGGTGAGTTTTTCTCTGAGTCGACGTCGTCTCCGCCTCTGTCCGACGCCGACGACTCTTCTCCACTTAGCGGCTTCTTCTTCCTCTGTTCACCGCGCCTCTTCTTCCCCTTTCCCCAGCGGCGGATTTTCCTCAATCGGCGACGACCCTTCTCCCTCTTCCGGAGTCGGCTGTTGTTTCCCTTCCGGCGTCGGTGACCTTTTTCCCTGCCGGCGGCGTCGGCAGTTTCGCTCCTCTTCCGTTTCAGCGACGCGAACGAAGATGAACGAAGCGTCGTTCGTTCCGCGTCGAAAGTTCGACAAAAAGGTGAGTTTCGTTCGTTCATTTTTTTTATTTGATTTATTTAAATATGATTTAGTGAATAGGGTATTTATTTATTTTATTTATTTAAATATGATTTAGATGGAATAGTAGAATATCTAAATTGTTAAGTATGATGGGGGAAAATTATTTAGATGGGAAAATTATTTAGATGATAATTATTTTGGGATAAGATTCTGATTTAGTAGAAAATTGGGGTTAATGGTAATATTATGGATAGATGTTTGATAGTTAATGACAAGGGTTTATTTAAATGATTCAGTTGAGAAAAGGAGGTAATCGAGCTTTCAGAGAGTATTCAGGAAATCAGCAACTTCAGGTAGGAATCTTTCCCCTACCTTTGTTACGGTGTCAGATTCATGTGTAGATAGATATTGACACCTTACCTTTGAAACTATTCTGATTGATTTGATTCTAAATTCAGTTGACCTCATTATCCTATTATTTGTGCATAATTGGCTTCAGTATCATATGATTATCATGAATGCATTGAGAATATGTTTTCTGCTATTCTGTTGGAAAGTTATGAATATATATGAACCGTGAAAAATGATTGAGATGTTATACTGTTATCATGTCGTGCATGCATATGATCTCTAACCTGGTGATTTATCACCAGTGGCCTGTTTATCTGAGTTGTAGTTCTGATTATATCAGACTATGTGTTTGCCGGTTAGGGCACCGCCAGTTGTCCTCGGGACAATACTATGGATGTCAGATGTTGGACGCAACATTCACCGGACTGTCTAGATACAGTCGTTCTATCGTGTGAGCTGGCGATAGAAACACTCTGAAAATGAGTGCGGCTCATGAGTGAGAATGGTGGCTAAGCTTGATGATTTACACGACAACCTTATGTTCAAATATTTTGTTGTATTATCAGTTCCTGACATGTAGGGTAGTTCTATTATTGCAAATTTCATATAAATTGAACATGCATCATATCTCTTGGTTCCTACTTAGCATTTTCGCTAACTCCCCTTGTTTCTCCTCCAGGTACCGAGTTTGCGTATGGGAGGGATAGAGTAGATAGTTAGTTACCCACCGGAGACAGAGTATCATCAAATGTTCTTTGATAAAGACTTTTCTGATTTATTCTTTGATAAAGACTTTTCTGATTTATTCTAGTCTTACAGTTAAATTAGTTGCATCGTTGTTAGAGTTTCTTTATAAACTTTAGTTAATAAATTTTGTAATGGAGTCAGTTGATTATGATACACAGTGCTGATGTTGAATTTAAGACTATTTAATTTATTTGATTTTATAGTTCCTTTGTTCCTATCAATATTGTCATCTCCCTGGGGAACCCTGAGCTAGGAATAGCCGGCTTCCGCCGGGGCGTGACATTTAAAGTGAGACGCCATATGGGCCAGGTTGATTGGGCTGCTTAACGGACTGAATTTTGCCCAAGCTCGGAATGCTCATTGTCCCATACTAAAGCACATGCTGATTGTGCGAAAACGGGTTCGAACTTTTAAAGATTCGCTAACACACGGCTAAGGGGTGTCCAAAAATCGGTTCAACCCGACAAACTGAATCGAAATTTTCGGTTTGGTTCGGTATGAGATGGTTAAAAAAATTTTCGTTTCGATTTTCAGGTTGGTGATTTTCGATTCGGGTTGAACCGAACAAACTAAAATTTTAATATAATATTAATATTTTATATAAAATATATTATATTATTATTTTTAATTATATAAAATATGTTATATTATTATTCTTAATTATATAAAATATATTATTTTATTATTTTTATTAAAAAATAATAATATAAGAGTATAAAAAAGCTAAATATATATAGATATAATTAATTCAGTTTAACCCAAACCCGAGCCGAAATTTCGGTTCGGGATCGCTTTGGTTTTTAAAAATTTTGGTTTGGTTTCGGTTTGAATTTTTCTTGATTTTTCGGTTCGATTTGAGTTCGGTTCAGTTCGGGTTGAACTGTTTGAACAGCCCCAAACCCCGGTATCATCACAATGATAAAATATAATGCCAAACGATTCGAGAACCCATGTATGATTGCAATATGCAAGTTAACAAGAAGCAAGATATCCAAAAACACAAAGAGAGGCGAAGGCGCATCAAACTCCATATCGACGTCGTCGTAGTCATCGTCTGCTATTGCCGAGGACAGAAAACTCCCTTATCGCGCTCTCCCTTCTCGGGGCAAGTCGAAAACCTAAAAATTTTGGACGGTATACAACTAAAAACCCCTCGGCCACGGTTTGGGGTCATTAAAGTGGGACGCCATTTGGGCCGGGTTGATTGGGCTGCTTAACGGACTGAATTTTGCCCAAGCTCGCAATGCTCGTTATCCCACGCAGAAGCACATGCTGATTGTGCAAAAACGGGTTCGAACTTGTAAAGATCCGCTGACACACGGCTAAGAGGTGTCCAAAAATCGGTTCAACCTGAGAAACCGAACCGAAATTTTCGGTTTGGTTTGAGATGGTTAAAAAAAATTTTGGTTCGGTTTTCGGGTTGGTGATTTTCGGTTCGGGTTGAACCGAACAAACCAAAATTTTAATATAATATTAATATTGTTATATAAAATAAATTATATTATTATTTTTAATTATATAAAATATGTTATATTATTATTCTTAATTATATAAAATTATATTATATTATTAATTTTATTTAAAAAATAATAATATAATATTATAAAAACGCTAAATATATATAGATATAATTAATTTCGGTTTAACCCGAACAGAACCGAACCCAAACCGAAATTTCAGTTCGGGGTCGGTTCGGTTTTTAAAAATTTTGGTTTGGTTTCGGTTTGAATTTTTCTTGGTTTTTCAGTTCGGTTCGGGTTGAACCATTTGGACAGCCCCACGTATCATCACAAAGATAAAATATACTGCCAGACGTTCGAGAACCCATGTATGATCAAAATATACAAGTTAATAAGAAGCAAGATATCCAAAAATAAAAAGAGAGGCAAAGGCGCATCAAACCCCATATCGACATCGTCGTAGTCATCGTTTGCCATTGTCGAGGTTAGAAAACACCCTTCTCGTGCTCTCCCTTCTCGGGGCAAGTCGAAGCCCTAAAAATTTTGGACGGTATACAATTAAAAACCCCTCAGCCTCGGTTTGGGGTCTTTAAAGTGGGACGCCATTTGGGCCGAGTTGATTGGGCTGCTTAATGGATTGAATTTTGTCCAAGCTAGCAATGCTCGTTGTCCCACGCTCCTACACTGAAGCATATGCTGAGTGTGCGAAAATGGGTTCGAACTTGTAAAGATCTGCTGACACACGGCTAAGGGGTGTCAAAAAATCGGTTTAACCCGACAAACCGAACCGAACCAAAATTTTCGGTTCGGTTCGGTTCGGTTTCAACCAAATTCGATTCGGTTCGGTTTGAGATGGTTAAAATAATTTTCGGTTCAGTTTTTGGGTTGGTGATTTTCTGTTCGAGTTGAACCGAACAAACAAAAAATTTAATATAATATTAATAACAAACAAAAATATATTAAGTTTCGGTTGGGTTCGGGTTTTAAAAATTTCGGTTCAGTTTCAGTTTGAATTTTTCTTGATTTTTTGGTTTTATTTGAGTTCGATTCAGTTCGGTTCGATTCAGGTTGAACCGTTTGGACAGCCCTTTGGGTCTTTAAAATGGGACGCCATTTTTGGGCCGGGTTGATTGGGCCACTTAACGGACTGAATTTTGCCCAAGCTCGCAATCCTCTTTGTCCCACGCTGAAGCAAATGTTGATTGTGCGAAAACGGGTTCGAATATAGCATAATAGTTACACATAACAGCTTAAAATAAACATATGCATAACACTAGCAATTCCAAATATAGCATGCCAAACCATACCTCCAGGGGATCAGTCTAACCCTCTAGCTCCAGCATCACAGGGGCGTTCAATCAAAGTCACACATTCAGCGGTAGAGCAAATACAAAAAGAATGCACATATTTTTGTTATGTATTTGGAAGTTTTTCTAGGCCGTACAACTTCTTCTTGTTCCTTTTCTACACTACCTCCTACAACATCATCTGGAGAATCTTCATTGTTATTTTCCTGATCCTTCTCAGCTCCCTCCTACACGTGTGCATTATCTTACATTAACTCGTTAGTAGACAATATTGGGCATTTAAGTTGATTTAGAAAAATGAAAACTCAATGCTTACCTCAATTTCTGGTTCTGGTGGTTCGTCCTCGTAACTGCAACGATAAATAGGATTTAGATAGTACAACTTGACAATACAGAAAATCTGACGGTGTATATTAGATACTTTTTACAAACGCAAGACAAAAGAATTAACACGTTTAATAAAATAATATAGCATGAGCATTGTCCAAAATAACAAAATGTTAATGAAACCAAACAATTTATATAAGGTCAGAATTGAAACCAAATGTGTAATAATGTGCATGAACGAGAATATTGCTTCTCTTGAAAAGTGCCCTAACAATGCCACTCTATATTACAACAAAAAATGAGTTCTACAACATTAAACATTGAAATTTAACCAATTTTAAACTAAAACTTAGTTCAAATAAATACCTGAGCATCAAAGCAAATCAAAATATACTGGTAGGTAAAAATAAGACATTTAGAATCTAAACCACCAGGAATCAGAATCAAACACAATAACATCGTAACAGCAATAATAATATAAATTGGTATACATTAAAATCTTAGAAAAAGAAAAAAAACAACTTAAGTCTAAAGAATCAAATCTGTTCATCATCATCAAGACCTGCTAAATCATAGTAATATCCAAATTGTGGTCAACATCACTTTCATACTCTTCTTCCACTTCTTAGGTTTCTATCAACATCACCATCCTCATTTGATCCTACTTAAGTTGATGATTTCACAATACCAAACTGAAGCAAATATGAATGATTGACTCATTATGAGTACAACAATACGCTCAAAAGTTGAAAACCAGTTCTACATCATCATTCTAAAATTTAAACAGAATCAATCACAACGCTAGAAGTACAAGATTATAGACATGGAAAAGAAATACAAACCACAATATCATTTTATAGTTTACAAAATTGAACAAATTGAACAACACAATCATGAGTATAAGATCATATGTGTAAAAATAAATCAATATCACTTATAAATACCATGAACTCTAAAACATAAAGTCAAACTGAATAAAAACAAACCAGAACCCACGTATCATCACAAAGATAAAATATGCTACCAGATGATTCGAGAACCCATGTATGATTGGAATATGCAAGTTAACAACAAGCAAGAGATCCAAAAACAAAAAGAGAGGCAAAGGCACATCAAACCCCATATCGACGTCGTCGTAGTCATCGTCTGCCATTGCCGAGGTTCGAAAACTCCCTTTTCGCGCTCTCTCTTCTCGCGGCAAGTCGAAGCCCTAGAAATTTTGGACGGTATACAACTAAAATCCCTCGGGTTGGGGTCTTTAAGCGGGACGTCATTTGGGCCGGGGTTGATTGGGCCGCTTAACGGACTGAGGGCCCGTTTGGTGCAGCTTCTAGGCTGCTTCTGCTGGCTGCAAATGCTAATTTGGAGAAGTTATCCTATTTCGCTACCTGCTTCTAGGTTCCAAACCTAGAAGGTGCTGCTTTCTACGAAAGCCACTCCTCCCTGTTTTTCTAAGCTGCTTCTAACTGGTCAACGGTCAAAAAGTAACTTTACCAAATCGTTCTCCTCTTCCCCAATTCTCGCGACTCTCCCTGCAGTTGAAGCTCTCTCTCACCGCTGTCGAAGCTCTCTCTCACCTCGCCGAACAAAGCTTACACATCTGGACACCACCGGACGAAGCTTTACGCCTCTAGATGCCGCTCGCCGTCATGTTGTCTCCACGCCCTAGCTAGCAACGCCAACTCTCTCGCTTGCCGCCGCTCTGTTGTCATTGCTCTCTCACCCGAGATTGTGGATTGTTGTCGCTGCTTTCTCGACGCCACTCGCCCCCATTGCTGTCTCAACGCCGCTCTACTCTATGCCATCGTCGCGCTACCTCGATGTTGCTGATCAACCTCGACGCCGTCGATCAGATTTGCTTTGCCTTGTTGCCATTGACATAGCAAACTCTATCGATAATCCTTGCCATCGATCTAGCTTTCCTACAGCTGCTTGAGGGTTGCTTGATAAGTGATTTCTCATCGTATTATTCAATCAGCACAATATTTTATCTAAATATCACTTAATTTTTTTAATCAGTTATTATTCAATCAATACTTTCAGTTAAAAGTTTCGACTATGCCAAACACCTGAATTTTGCGCAACCTCATAATGCTCGTTGTACAACGCTGAGGCATATGCTGATTGTGCGAAAACGGGTTCGCACTTGTAAAGATCTGCTGACACACGACTAATCACTCCGTTCCGTCGCCCTAAACCTCACCATTTTTACCAGAAACGCGCAGGAGAGACTTCGAGCGAGCAACATGGCTACACCGCTCCCCGAGGCAGCGTCGAAGCTCTTCACTGCCGAAACCCTCCGGTCCGCCGCTAGGCAATCCGAAGGCATCAACCTCGTTCCCCTCTCCCTCCGCCGCGCCATCAAGAAGTTCCTCAGAGGTCACCAACCTGCCCTTTAAATCTATTTGTTCTCGCCTTGTCGTTCTAAATCTGCCTTTTATGTTCCTTTCAATCGTACCGGAGCAGAGAGGGAGAAGGCTCACATGAACCGCAAGGTGCTGCTCCTCTCGGAGTCCTTCTGCAAGCTCAAGGACGCCAATCTCCAGCTTGCCGCCTCCGCCTCCCGTGACCTCGTTGACGACCCCTTCAGGCCCGTCGTCCACCGGGCAGGGCGGTGGAAGATTCAGTCCGCTTACGGGGACAGTGGTCTCAGGTATAGGGACGACGAGACCGAGGCATACGTGGCCTCCCGCATGCCTGCTGTGTACTCTGCGTGTCACCGGGTCCTCCGAGAGGTTCAAAGTTGCCGCCTTTTGCGTAAAGAAAGCATAGGTTCTATAAATGTCTATGATGATTGTGCTTTTCTCTTTTTGATAGCGTTTGTGCTTGTAGGTTCGCAGGAGGCTGCCAGAATTCTCTCCATCGAAAGTCTTGGATTTTGGTGCAGGACCGGGTTCAGCACTTTGGTGGGAGCACTTTCTTCTTTTGCCTATTAAAACTGAATTTCTGTGCTCTGCCAAATGGAAGTGTTGCACATGAAAGAGTTGATGCCATTATATTATCCTTTCAATATGTGAAATGTTGAACTTCTCAGGGCAATGCGGGAGGTCTGGCCTCGTTCTTTGGAAAGAATTAATTTGGTAGAACCATCAAAATCAATGCAAAGGGCTGCCCAAAGTCTTTTGCAAGGTAAATTTGTATGACAAATACTGACTCCTTTGCCTCTGTTTTCTCAACTTCCTACACAGGGTCATCTGCAAAAAGAATCCACGACATAGGAATAATTGAAGTCATATAACTGGGGAAAACTGAATGGCTCTTATAATCTCCTACATTCAGTATATTTACTTTTCACCCTTTCTCAATGTTATGAGGAATCTACCAAATCGTATGGTTTTCACATTTGCAGGCCATATCTTACATTATTTTGTCTTTTCAAGGTTGTGGATTGTAGTGTCATTTACTTGTATGATACTCTTATAGCCTGTAGGTATTGCTATAATAGCTTTCTTGGTTATTTGAATATGTTCTCATAATTAAATTTATGCCTGTCATCCTTGTATATTCTCAATATATTTTGTCATTTATGTATTAACATTTTATTTATTTATGCAGTCCTAGTCTACTTATTTGGAATCTAAGTTGTGGTTTGTGCCATCCTTTACTGTAGATTTGAAAGGACTGCCAATCATTCACAGTTTTGATAGCATCCAAGCATTGAATCGCAACCTTGATAAGCAAGATAGAGAGCATGATCTTGTGATTTCTGTAAGATCCCTAAACTGATACAGACTCCCCTAGCTAGTGTATTGTTCTAGTAATTTTGAATGGTAAGAGTTGGGATAAATAAACTCAAAACACTAAGGGTGAACAATTTCATATATTATCTATTATGGCATGAAAGACAAAAATAATTGGCAAATTATGGTTTCGTAAGTTATTATATTCTATCTCATAGTGTTTTGGTGAAAAAAGTCATGTTAAGTCCTATGTAAATTGTGATTTTTTTTATGTTTCTCCTTATGATTTATATGTTGATGATTTTCCTTGAGGATAATATTACTCATTTTTTATTTAGATGATCAAGGTTTGATGCATGGAATTTAATTTGAGGTTAGGTATATTCTTTTATACTCTTCTAATGAGAAACTAATGCATCCAATCAGCTGCTTCTTACACTTTCCTGGGATCTTCTTGAGCATAAAGGCAGACTTTTTTAAAATGTAAAGGGAAGAGGATAAGTAGATTTATGTCTTATTGATGTATTACCATGTGATTATATATCTTTTCTATTTTTCAAGCAAGATTTGGAGATGTAATTCTTTCTTTCTTGGCTAATTATTTTGTACATTTTATTCTATGGCAACTGAACAAAGTCGTATGCCCTTGGGGAGATTCCATCACTTAGTGATCGGATTACAATTTTACGCCAGCTTTGGGACCTTACAAGAGATGTTTTGGTATGTGCTATAATCAGTTTTTTACTTTGTTATTGACCTGTTTTTACTTAGTAGGATGCGTTTCATTATTCATGCATGATTTTGTCTGGTTCTTATCATATGCATGCCACATGACGTTGCTTTATTGTAGCAGTTCCATTACATGTAGTTTGAATCTTTTAGTAATAAGAAAATGTCAGTAAATGTAAATTTATTTGAATGAAATTTTGCTTGAACAATCATTTAAGTGAGTTATGTGAAATAAGTTCTTGATCAGCAGGATTATGCTTCTACTCCTAACTTGAAGCAAATATATAGCTGAAAAGGCCTCTGTTATTTATACGATAAATGAATAATTTTTAGAGCCTACTGCACAATTGTGCTGCCATGTTCAGATATGTTAAACCTCATGGAGGATGAGAACTACTTAAGCAAGAAGAAAGACAAACTTTAAGACAAATTTACATGCTTTAAGAATATCTATATCATAGCCAATGTTATCAAAGGCACAAAACAATGTGCTTGATTCTAAAAACTTGAATATATACACTAAAGAAAGTGTTTGCACATATGATGATCATTATGGCAATTGAAAACTAAACTAAATTTTGAAGTATATCCATCATGAGTATGGTTGTTAGAATCGAGTTCTTGTCCAGGAACTATAAAGCCTCTATAGGATTAAAGTGTAATGTTAGGGATGGAGTGGCAGACAACATAACTCTTTCATTATATGTCTTTAATGCATGTATGTTTAGCTATATATAAAGTCTAAAATACCGATCCATATTGAGTGGTAAGTTTGATAAGTATCCATTGAAGCAAGTACTAGTATGGCCAGTGTGACGGCGTGGGAATGCGGGGGCGTTCCCCTCCCTGCTAACACCATGGGAGACATGACTAAGGCATGTTGACACTCACAAAGGTGAGGCTAAGCAAGGAGACCTATATGAAGGAGATAGGAAAAACCTATCATTTGTGTTAGGTTGTCTACAGCTTTGCAGGTGTACCAATTGAGGAGCAATTGGTCTTGGCACGATGGATTCGATCCTTGGGTTAGACCCAGGGTACAGGTGTTATTTGAGTTATGACATGGCATGGCGGAAAGCACCACATAGTCATGTGCATAGGAGTTTGCGGGCTTTGCGAGTTTGAGGATGCGACATACGCTTGATCAAGTTCCGACCCAAAATATGATGTGGAGTGGGTACAACTGGGATGCCAACCGCACTCAACCCACTTACCCCAGCTCACGACAAAGCCAAGATGTGAATCAAGCAACTAAATTTAGCAAGCTGCCGCATGCATTCATAAGGAACAAAGAGCAAACTTGGCAAAGAAGGGAAATATCCACACATTAACTAAAGTTGGCAAGGAGCAACTTATGTGGGAGAACATCTGGCCAAAGTTAACAAGTGGATAGACACGTGGACATGAAAGCATCGGCCAGAGAAGGGAAGCAACCGAAGACTTGGACAAACATGCGTCCAAGGATGGAAAACTCAAGCTATGACATGGAAGCATGCACATGTCCAACATTCCTTCACCTGTAGCTTGCCGATAAAAACGTGTGTGGCAAAAATAGCGAACCCTAGCGAGACGTGTTTGCATGTATCTAAAGTAGGGTTTCATTTGTTAGCTATAAAATCAAGTGCAAGGGCTACAATTAGGTAACATGCACACTTGCCTTCTCTCTTCTCTTATGCGAGCGACAACGAGAGACAATCAAGGGAGATGGCAACCTCTTCTCCAAATGGCGGCAATAGATCCTAGATATTGACACTGAGTTCGTACTGCTCCGCACCATACTTTGGGTCGGATCTAGGAATGGCGTCGGGTTTGTTTTAACTCAATTATAGGTAATCAGATGCTTATTAATCGGGTTCGGTTCGGGTATGGGTAGTATGAACACTACTCGAGTTGGGTTTAGGTAGGGTATAGGTAGTGGTAGGTTGCATACCCACTATCTGAACCCGATTATATATATATAAATAAAATAATAATTTATATTTATAATCTAATGCCCTAACTTTTTTACCATAAATGTCGAATTTCTTCGGGTTATCAGTTATATAATATATAATTTAATAGAGTTAATTATTTAAGTCGGGTATTTATAGGGTATGGTAGTTAATGTGTAGTTGAAGTTTTATTAGGATCGGGTTCGACCAGGAGTTTTAGAAAAAAATCGAGTAGATAATTGAGTATGGATAGCAGGGTTGTTATTCGGGTATAGGTATGGCAAAAAAGTGGATACCCTACCTGATGCCATCTCTAGTCGGATCTCCATCAAGCATGCGCCACATCCTCCAACCCGCAATGCCCGCAAACTCCTGTGCACATGACATAGTGGTGTTTTGCACCACGCTATGTCATAACTCAAATAGCACACATATTTTTGGGCCTAACCCAAGGATCGAGTCCATCGCGCTAAGACCAATTGCTCCTCAATTGCAAAGCAGTAGACAACATAACACAAATGGTAGTTTTTTCCTATCTCCTCCAAATAGATCTCCCCGGTGTCTACACGTCTTAGTCACTTTTCCCATGACTATAATAGGGAGGGGAGCATTCCCGGGTCATCACAACTAGCATATTGTTTGGTAGTTTGCCTTGTTGGTAAATTGGTATGTACTGATCTGAGTTGCTTTAAATACTTTTAAGTGATTTGGATCTTACTCATGATGGTCCATGACTATGTGATGTGATAACTAAGTTGCTACCTATATTATCAACTAACCAATATGTCATGATAGAACCAAACATTTTAAAGTTTGTTGTTATTTTGTTAGAGATGTTGTGATGGCTAACAGGATTTGCACTCTCTTCACTCAATCTAAAAGTCTTATAGATATGTTTATTAAGCCTCTTGTGGAAGGCACATTTTCTATACTTCGTAATTAGTTTGACATGACCTGTATATATATATGCTCCACTTTAAGGGGGAGTGTTAGGATGAGCATATGTTTAGTCTCACATAGGGAATTTGTAAGAGTTTGTATAATGTATTAGGTTTTATAGTCTTTATGACCTGTGTAATTATTTGAACCAATAGAAAAAAGGTTTTTCCATGCTGAATCCATAACAAAATAATAACTTCGAATAGCATTGTGCAAATTCAATTCATGCTTAGCATCAAATCGGATGTCAGTTGTCCGTGAATAGTGGCATTGCATGATCAAAAAATGTGGTGAGTGCTGCTCACATTGATTGCTGAAAAGAATTCAATTTAGTTTCTAATTACCATATTACAAGCCTTTCCCTCGTTATACATAATCTCATATACATAAAAATAATGCTTTTATAAATTTTCGCTAATCAAGATTGATGGATATTTCTTCTGTCATTTTTGAAGGATCTTCCTTTTTTATTTTTCCTATTGGATAAACTTTTTGTCGTTAGACTAATTAATTTAGATTAAGTTCCCTCCTTGTAGAGCATGTTGAAGACAAATATACTCTTCCTAACATGATCCAATTTAGTTTGATTTTTTCTTTTCTTATTTGTTGTATAAGCTAAGTAGTTTATAAGTGAATGAGACACTGACATGTAGAATAGAATTGCATTTATAAGAACTGGGAAAAAAAGGAAAATAAAACAGAAATACTATCGCACGGATTAGCATATGTTTTATTGCAGTAGGAGGCCTAGATACTGAGATGCGCAATTAGGTTGAGCTGAGACTGTTTCACACTTCATAGTCTGTATCATTCAAGAGCTTTATTTCTAGGGTAGCTTGTAAACCAGAAAAGACGTGTAGCAACTAGTAGGATGTATTGAACTTTGGTTGATTCCTGTGAAGTACTGAAGCCTTATAATCACCATCTCCTCACGCAAACTAGTATCCATTTTGAGCAAATTCTTATTTTTTGCATTATATTAAAATGTTTATGTTATATTGTTAAAAAAATGAAATGGACAAGGTGCAACTTCTGTCTATCAACTTTCTGAACTCAATAGTAGACTAAGCTTGACTGGACTATGTACAACCTTGAATTTTAAATGGATAAATTTAGTAAAATTCATTTCATCCACTTTATCATTTAAAGTGTATAAAGTAAATATAATTAATATTATGTATTCACATTAGTTCCTTCTATCTATTATATTTACTTGTCTTCATTGCTGCCACAAACTAAAGTAGTTAAATAATTACATGATCACCCGTTGCCAAAATTTTATGCTTATGTATACAAATCATGATTCAAATACATTCTGTACTATGTGAATTTAAGTAAAACAAAGAAATAAAAGGATTTATCAGCAAATTATGTTTAAACTAGAGAATATTTGGGAAAATATTTTCTGAGCTAAATTTCTGGCCTTGCACCTTGATATCAAGCTTATGCTTGTCCTACAAGTTCTATGGAATGAAGAGCGATTGAAGCTTCCTCCTAAATTATAATTATTGTTTGACCACAAGAATTGCACATGGAAAAATATATTTTCATAGTAAGCTTCTCAACTTCTACCTAAATGAAATTGAGTTATTCCAGTGTTTGATTGCTACTGTTCTGTTGAACTAAATGAATACATAAATGTTACTCCTAAGATGTGACAAAGAAATACATTCAACGTTGGCTCATCCTATGTTAATAAAATATATTCCAGTGTTTGATTGCCACCTTTCTTCCGAACTAAATTATAGATAAATATTACCCACAAGATATAGCAAAGCAATATATTTAGTAAATACCCTTCCAATATGAGAGCTCATCCAAAAAATTAATGAGGAAAAACTGTGACTTCATATAATATAACATTGACTCATCAAAAGCTTAATTTGAACCTTTTCTACATAATTCACTTGCAGGACCTCTTTTGAGATACACCTGAGTATTTTATCCATAAACAGAGTTCATGTTTCATGGCCTGAAGTACTGTATACCATGATATAATTCATTTGTGGATTTAAAATTTTCCAGTGTATTAAATTGTTGATTTTTTGGCTAAATGCATATATCATAAACAAAATTTACCGCTAGTTTTAATTTCATGCATGATCTTTTTTAGTTATATCTTAGTACATCTGTTACTTTTCTTAACTGGATTTTTGACGTGGTTGATGGAGGTGTCGACTGTGATGCCATGTCATGTGCGATATTGGCAAAAATAATAAAATAATAAACAATTTTTTTTTTCAAAGATTGATGATCTGGCTAAAATTTTATTATTTTATTGACATGCACGGAACATGGCATCATGCGAGCATCCCAGTTAGCCACATCAGATGTTTGAAGTTTGTTTAGGAGTAGTAACAAATGTATGAACATTGAAACTGGATCAGTTGTATATGTACTCAAAGGTGACGTTGGAACGGGAAAGATAGTATATGCATACAAAATTGAAGTCAACGTAAAGTTTGTGTTGCATTTGTGTAATTTATGCATTATTTTGATGAAAGTATAACCCTTGTTATATATTTGAGTAAAATATATTGTCGATACAGCAGAGGACTTACTATTATTTTTACACAGGTTACTGAGCTACTCTTCTTAGAATTTTAGGAGGCCCAAGGGGAAATTGAGACCAACTAGAAAATTTGTAGAATGCCTTTTATGCACATCTAGACTAGGCTTGGTCAAAACCAGGAGAAAATTTTATATTTGTTCAGCTAACTAATGTACAGTTTAGAATTTGAATCAGAAAATGCATGGTTTGTTGTGGTTTCATTATTTATTTTATTCAAACATTGGCCCACTGAATATCCATGCACTATTCTTCAATTTTGGTTGAATTATCTTGTTTAACTTTTTGGCGCCATCTGCTTATACAATATTATATATTTTTTTCCTCTAGGTTTTGTTGGAGCCTGGAACTCCACATGGATCCAAAATCATAACACAAATGCGCTCATATATCCTCTGGATGGAAAAAAGGGTAAGCTGACTACTTCAAATACTAACTCAATTAGTGTGTTGCTCACAGTTCTTGTACTTCGTCAAGGTTTATATTTTCTTGATTTACTTTTTTCTGTTTTACTTGCTTGAGAAGAAAAATCGCAAGAATAGTAAAGTATCTAGTGTGGTTCCTAGTTATGAGAAAAGCATCGTTCAGAATGGCTTACTAAAAAGTGGCGCATTTGTGGTGGCCCCTGTGAGTTTCTTGAAACATTTTTTTGACTGATTGATAACAATTTTTTTAATCATTTAATCTATTTTCCCTCTCTTTTAAAAATTCTGTTAGTGTCCCCACGATGGGCGTTGTCCTTTGGAGAATACTGGTAAATATTGCCATTTTGTTCAACGACTCGAGAGGACATCATCACAACGTGCATATAAGGTATTTTCGAGGTTTTTTGCTATGCTACAAAATGAATCTGCTTCTGGATTTAATCCATAATAATCAATGTCAATATCCAGGGTTCTGCAACCATCAGAATCATATGCGTATCTAATATAACTTAATTGAGCACCATCATGATGACTATTTTAATAGCTTTTCCCATCATACTGTCACTGTCTTCTATTGCGTAGTTAAGCTGTTTAGTCCATTCCTAGTTGATACTGGAAAGCAAGGTTTGAGGAATTGGTCCGGTGACTCGGTCCAGTGAGCCGCCGGACTGGTATGGTTAGAGGTGGCCAACGGGCCGGGCCGGCCCGGCACGACACGGGCCAGGCACGGCCCGGCCCGTTGACCAAGTCAACGGGCCGCGGGCGACCCGTGGCCCGGCTCGGGCCGTGCTGGGCCGGAGGTTCGCGGCCCGCGGGCCAGGCACGGCACGGACCCGTGCCAGGCACGGCACGGACCCGGGCCAGGCACGGCACGAACCCCGGGCCGGGCCAGGCACGGGACGGCACGACAATTCTTCTGCATTTTTACCTAAATGCCCTCATAATAGTTATAAAAATTTTAAAAGTTAGGGATATAATTGTCTTTATGGTATAAAATTACCATTTTAGCCCCTTTTAATAATTGAAAATAGGGTATAAATATGTAATTATACACCCAATTCATCCCTATAAATTGACCCCCCAACCCTCTCATTTCTTCACACAAGTTTCCAACTATCTTTGGAATAATTTCTTATTCTCTCTTAATACCCTCTTAATCTCTTTTCTAAGTCTTGAGTTACAATTAGTTTCTTAATTGAACTCAAACTTAAGCTTCTTTTCAGCCATCAAGAATTCAATGCTCTCTCGGTCTAGACTAGTCATTTTTTTCTATACCTCGTGCTCACCACGTGACTAGACGTAGAGAAGATCAAGTAAGTATTAAATTAATTTACTTTTATAATATAATTATCACGTGGTGAGCACGAGCACGAGGCATAGAGAAAAATGACAGATAATAGAAGAGTGAAGATAATTATCATTATGCCAAATTTTCAACGTTCAATCTTCCTTACATCTACCTTAAATTTCTTCAATGCTGATCAATGGAGAATCACTATTTTAAGTATTATCGAACGTGTTAGTCAAATTATACGAATTGATGTATTCAGGTTTGAAGAACACTTTATCCACTTATCTGATCATGCAAGACAAGAATTTTTGGCTTCTCCCTCTCCTTCTGGGGTTGAGATTGAGATAGAGGTTGAGGACTTTGAAATAAGTGATAGTGAGGAGGATAGTGATAATATCAACGATGAGCCGGAGCAATCTATCGAAACAAACCAAGCGGTCCAAGCACAAGAGTCACTTGAATTTTTTATTATTGAAGAAGGAGGTAGAGCTGAAAACATGGAGTGTGCAATATGCATAGAGAAGATGGAGCACGGAGCGCAAGTATGCTTAACACAATGCTCGCATATCTTCCATAGTAGCTGCTTGCGTAGTTGGCTACGAGTCAATTGTGTATGCCCATTATGTCGACAATTGATTTAAGCTTAAATGTATAATTTATGAATATGAAATTTAATCGAGTTGATTTTAACTTTAGTCATGTGTTGTTAGTATTGTTAATAAATAAATAAATATTAATTTAATAAAATATATTAAAATTAAAATTATATATGTTTAAAATAAAATAATTAATAAAATAATAATTAAATATTTTTTAAAAAAATTATGCAAATATATAATTCACATTCGGGCCGTGCCAGGCACGGCCCGCTGGGCCGACTGTAGCCCGCGGGCCCGTTTCAGCCCGCGTGCCGAATCTGGCTCACGTGCCGAAACTGGCCCGCGTGCCGGATGCGGCCCGCGTGCCGGCCGTGCCCGGCCAAATTCTGAGTCGTGCCTGGGCCGGCACGGCTAAACGTGCCGCGGGCCGTGCCGGGCCCAGATAAAATTCGGTCGTGCCGTGCCCGGCACGACACGGTTGCAATCGGGCCGTGCCTGGCACGGCCCGACTTCTGGCCGGCCGAGGCGGGCCCGGGCCGGCCCGGGCACGGCCCATGGCCACCTCTAGGTATGGTACGGGCGAATCGAGGTGGAGAGGCAGCAGCAGAAGAGCGGCGAGCATGGCGGAAGCTTCGTTTGAAGCCGCCTACTGTTGGTCGTTGCTCCAACCCTCGTTCCGGTGCCGGTGTATTGCCAAACTGGTACCAACAAAGGAACCGGCCGGTAATGGACCGAATCCTCGATCCATGCTGGAAAGATGCAATTCTTATTAAACTATGGATTTCAGAGTTTCCTATGCAATATTTTAAATGGAACGAGACCTAATCCTTGCAAATACTATTTTGGAGATATCATAATTCTCTTTCAGATAAAAATATAGTTTCAGGATGTACCAGATTAAGTGTACCCTCTTCTTTAGGCAGTAATGCAAATTTACTTGTGTAGCAATATTGGGTATATTTTTCCTTAAAAATTTCTATTTGCAGCCCTCATTCCTCAACTCTAGCAGCTTCTTCTATACAAATGTTTTATAATTGGTAAATATTTCATTTAGAATAGCTAATGTTGAGCCACTAACGTTGTTCCTGTGGATTTTGGATTATGATAAACTTCAATTGCTAATTACATATCTATACCCTTTGTATTTATGTTCAGCGTTCCAAGGGTGAGCCGCTACGCGGTTTTGAAGATGAGAAATTTTGCTTTGTTGCTTTAAGACGAGGCAAACGACCACAGTAAGAACTTAAAAGATAAAGCATTTTATGAATGCATTTACCTGTTAGATTTTATGTCCTCTTTTCCTGCATAAAGATCTTGATGATCTTACTTCTGTTGGGAGTGTTGTAAAACTACGTTTCAAGATTAACCTTGTACTCTGTAGTTCTTTAGGCTCGTGAACTCTCAGGATAAGTACTAGGAACTTGTGGCTTTAGTTGATTGAAACAATGCATTAGCTATTTATTTACTTGGTATTTTTTATCTTCTTGTTCGCTTGGACTGTTGAAGTTGATTTCTGTTTTGTTTTTTCTGCTTTAATAGTTTTATATATATTATGTATGTCCCACTCCCACACAGGGGACTTCAAATGAAGGCAAAAAATGTATAATATTATTAGTGATTAAAAACCTATTACTATTTTTCCTTTTTTTAAAAAATAATTTTAGTTCTGATTTGCCTATTTGTTTTTGCCTGTCTCTAGTTTTTGGACAATCTGGTCCACATACCAATATTGATTCTGTTAACAACGCTGAACATGTCGGGTAGCAAATGTTATGGAATGACGATAAATTACTTCTCACATTCAGCAAATTTAAATATTATTGGCAATTGAACTTCACCCTTAAGCCAAGGTCTTTAGTTCATACCCGTTGAAGGTCCGAACTGGACCATAAGGGTGGAGTGGGTGGCAGATCGAGCGGGAGAAGGAAGGAGAAGGAGAGGAAGGAGAGGCCGGCGAGCTGCGGGCGATCCTCGTTCTTCCTCTTCTTTCTTTTTTTTTTTTTTTCGCTCCATTCGGTTCCACCGGGTTTTGGTCTAGTACTAGGTGGCCGGGTGGACCGGTATACCTCGGACCAGAACTTCGCACCTTGCGTTAAACAATTTGGTTTCATTGCAAAATCATTTTTTTTCTCTAGTTTCATTTCAAATGAAGGCGAAAAATATGTAACAATTTAAGTGATTAAAAACTATACTATTTTCTCTAGTTCTTCTTTTTTTATTTTTTAAAAATATTTTTAAATTCTGGTTTTGCCTATTTGATTTAAGCTGATATCCTAATTTTTTTTTGGATAATTTGATCCTCACACCAATATTGATACTATGCACAATCCTCAACATATTGGACAGTTAATGTAATGGAATAAAGATAAATTGTTTCTGACATTTAACAACTGAGATATTATTTGCAATTGAACGTCATCCTGTCATGTATACGAAACAATTTAGTTTCATTGCACAATGCAATGTTTTTCTCTAGTTTTTTAATGCTTCCAATAATTTAAATACTTTAAGCAATTCTGATTTTCCCTACGTTTTGTCTTGGGTAGGGAAGCTTGGCCGCTTGATGGTGTGGAGTTTGAAACGCTTAAAGAGCGACTTGCTAAGAGGAATCCCGAGGATCTTATCATTGACTATGGTAGCTACCTGTCTAACGAAGTCTTGTTGGGATTTTAAATTCTTTAAATTATCCAAAGCGATGTATTTATTTGCCCATCTTCAATATTTCTGTTTTCATTTATTAGTATGCACATAAATTTGCTTCACTAATTTTCTGTATTTTTTTGCTTAAAGTTTGAACAATTGAAAGTCCTTAAGGTAAAGCTCTATTGGTCGATAATCTTTATGACGAATAATTTTCACACATTTCCTCTTTTATACGATCACAATTTGCTCATCCTTGCTGTTTTTTTTTTTGCATGAGTAAGTTGATCATGGCATTCCAGCAAACCACCAATCATCCCTGACGCATAGACAAATCATCTCTTTGTTTTACTTGTATTTACATGGAATCGCTTTTTGCAGTTCAATATTATAGAGAGGATTTTGATGCTAATAACATATTATGGTTGTTCTCAGAGGATCAATTTCCAACGGAGGATGATGAAGAGAGTCCGTTTGAAGACGCATTAGTCCCGTATGCTTCTGATGTTGCAGAAACCAACATGTTCCATGAGAAGGACAACGAGGAGGAAGATCAAAGCCATGCTAACCTTGGTAGTGGTTGGGGTCGGATCATCTACACTCCACTGCGGAGAGGAAGACAAATTCAGATGGACATATGTAGATCCACCAAAAGGGATGGCTCTGACGGTGCATTTGAGCGTATGGTGGTCACACAAAATAGTAATCCTGATCTTCATCTCCAGGCTCGTAGGTCTCTTTGGGGCGATCTCTGGCCATTTTAGATGCTCATATAAAGAGGATCTGGTAGTTAATCCATTTTCTACGCAGAACATGTAATGATATTTTATTTATTAAGGAAGAAATTCCACCTTCCTTCAAGTATATAAAGTTGAATTATTGATCCAATTTATTTGTGTTTACTATGCTCAAAATCCAGAACCCTGTAGAATTATTTCCATGGACTCAAATGTCCTGTAGCGCTTATTCTCCTAAGTCTTCCATAAGATAGAGCAATTCCTGTTCATTCGTGCAGAGAGGGACTAATACCGTGCATGCCCAAGAGGAAAGAAAAAAAATGAGGATTGCAATTGAGGGAAAATAAGAAAATGAGAAAAATGATTTACTTCTTACTGTTATTTTTTATTTCTTTATAGAAGTGGAGAAAAGAACAGTATATAATTTTACTTTTTTTTGTATATAATTTTACTTTATTGTCTTTCAGTTACCTCCATGAAAAGTATGCCAAATGTACTTGCGGTGAAATCCACAGCCGCAGAAATGGTAGTTTAATGGTTGTATTGTCCTGGAACGGATATATGTTTTCGGCATTATGAGATGGTAGCATATGTTTGTACAGCATGTAATGACAGAGGATCAGATTTCATTTTTAAGGATCCAGTTCTGGTTCTGGCTGGTATTTATGTGATTAGGCAAACAGAATGAAATCAAGGAAGGAATACACGGGAGAGGCGACCCATTATGTCGTACCAATGCGATCCATCCAGTTGTTCAGTGACAACATCACGTATCTCCAAGGTTTGAGAACTGTAATTGTTTCCGAACATGGCGATACATTGTACTTCTTTTTGTTCCTGGTTAATTAATTGTCATGTAATGAACAGAATTCTGCATGCGCTTCAAGCTTTTGCAAGAGGATTAAGCAAAGTATATCTTGGCCATCAAACATCAGGAGGAGAAGCTCAGCGCATTTTGAATGAATGATGACCACTACCAACTAGTAAGCTGCTCTCTTCTCTTAAAATATTGCTTGAAAATTGGTATTGAGAGGCTAAGCTTAAACTTTGTCTAATTTCCCTATGATTATTTGTTTTCTTGAACCTTTTAGTGGTTGTTGATCCATCTTATTGAATCACAGTATTTCCATTCTTCAGCTTCTTAATTAATCACCAAAAAACATGCAAGATGTGTCGTAGTTCTTTGAACATGCATGAGCTTTAATTCAAGCAAAGATTTTGTTTCAAAATGCCTGAAAATTCATTCAATTATTTTGAAATAACGATCATTTCAGGTAAGTGTATAGATTTTGTTTCAAAATGCCTGAAAATTCAATCAATTATTTTGAAATAACGATCATTTCAGGTAGTGTATATCTAACAAGCATGCACTAGTTTATTGGGGAAATGAAGTCAACTATGAGCTTGAAGAGATACGTTTTTGATATGATGAATGTATATGTTAATTGTAGTCTTGTTACTTACCTCCTTTGCATGCATTCGGAGTAATCAAAGAAATAAGCGAAGCAAATTAATTAAATTGTTTGGTGGCCGTCTCAACTCTCAAGAGATTCGTCGTCGTCTTAATTTTCAGACATACTTTATAGCTACTGGGATAGCTTTGGTCTAGTCAGTACCAAAATAAGCATTACATTTGGTGTGTTGTTCTGATTAAAATAGGCCTACGTGCATAACGATATTTTAGCGATCTGTCTACCTCATCACAGTTTGGCCAACTACTCGGTGGACGCATCGGTCTTGTTTAATGCTTTAATTAAACAGGTATAGATTTTGAACTTGTTCTCTTCTTTTATATATAACACATGTTAGCTGCAACAATTAGTAAACTATGCCCTAATTAATTGGCATTTAAGTTTGGTCTGCTATCTAATAGTTTGATGTTTACTTACCAACTTGTTTGGCTTAATTATCCAATTGGATATAATTATGAAATGTTCTTCGATCATACCGACACTAAAGTGAAGAAAAGGCCAAACCTTTTCCTACTTCGGTGGCTTAACTTGTTAAAGCTATATACTGACGCTTGATGTTACAAGAGCTATTGTCCAAAAGTAACTGAATAAATAGTGTTATAGTTTTATGAATTATCTTATACTTTCATATGGGATCATCGAAATACTGCCACATACTATTGATTTGCATGGATACATACATATCGATACTGGGTAATTGGCATTCTCTCTGTCTCTCTTTCCAACTCTATTACTCTTTCCCTCACTCAATTTGGTATTAGAGTTTAATTAGGACTCTTCTACGTTATGAGACTCGTTGCTACATTGCCACTTTCTGATACCCTTTTGCATGCATTACCTTCTTAAAGGCATTATCACTCTTCCATCCATACATTGTCAAATTGTAACCCAAAATCTAGGTCATTGGTGAAATTAGGAGTTGCACAACATATTTTTTGCGGTCTCATATATTCCTCTTTTGCAAAAGCATTTTGCAATTTATTAACAAGCTCCATCTCACATACCCCTCTTGAATATATTATTTACTGTGGTCTTCGTTCAGCGTTGAACAATTACAATTAAGCTGCTAATGTTAGATTTTAGTCATTTTCATAAAGGATTCTGAAAATATTTTTTCCCTTTCTTATTCACAATGATTTCTTGATTTTCTTTTTCAACTCATATGCTACATATCACGACATCCTCTAAATGCAAACCACAAGATGTTTAAAATGATTATATACCTCTAATAATTATTTTTCATAAACTTAATATTTATTTTTTAGATTATTGCTCATTTCAATACTATATTCTCAACTAACATCTCTTTCTTTTTCTGAAATCATGAATCTCCACCAAGTTATTCTCATTCGGGATCAAAGTAATATGCACCTAGCTGAACTAAAATTTGGATCAGTAATCACAACAACCAATATCTAAAAAAAAATATATGGGCAATATTACTTATGATCCAAGTTTGAATTTTCTATTATATTTCTGATAAATATGAGTCCCAACTATTTAGGGGCAGTTGCATAGATTTACTCAACATTTACAAGCAATTAAGATCCATATATATATCAATCAGAATCCACCTTCACAGCGAAAGTAGTGCAAGAAATTTAGTTTCAACTCATGGATATTAGAACAAGAAAGAAAAAAAAGTAATCTCTATTAGTCCTTGGTTATCGATAATGCTTATGCCCAAGGCAGGTAATCATCACTGATATCCACTGCATCACAAATTTGACCTAATTATTGAGGCCATTTCCAACAGCAGAGGATCATGCATTCTCCTATTCTCCACTCCACCATGCACACAGACTTGCACCGCCAAAAAGTTTTTCAGCACCCAAATTGAATTGACCAAGCATCTATTCATTCCATTGATATGTGTATAATTTACTAAACTTTTTCAGTCTTAATTCCATTCTCTCTACAAGCACGGGCTACACAGATGAGCATCATTCCCCTCTGCAGAAATACTGGGGACATGGAGCCACAGGAGAAGTAGGTAGAAAGTAAAATCATTGCTGTTGAGTAATGTGTTCCTTTCAAAGAAATATATTCCAATACCAGCAATTATCAGGCCAGTTGGAGGCTTGGAGCATGCAACGTGAAAGACGAGCATGATTTCCTGATTTACTGTTCATTTCAGAAAGGTTGGTAGACCTCTGAAAGCTCCTATTTGTTATCATTCAGAGTAGTTGAAATTAAGAAAAGAATAAGCACAATGTTTACCTCCTAGCGAGCTTTCTGATTCCTTTTCTCTTCTCTTCTTTTTCATCTTTAGATAGATATATTGGCAATGGCCTATGAGTTTCTGACCATAATGGCCTGTGTAGCAACCTCGCCGACAGGTTATAATAAGAAATCAAAGTGTTTGGAGGAATCATGAAACCTGCCCTTCCTACTCTCATCTGCATCTGGGACAGATCTCTTCTCCAAGCTCAGCAATCCTTTTCTATGCTTCAACTAAGCATTATATGTAAGGAGGCCTTCTTATATGTCATCCAATAGACGTCTGAGGTGGAAACAATTCACATCAAGAAGATGGCGTTGTCATCTTCTTCATGTCTACTGTTGCTGGGCTTTCTGCTGTGCTCCTGCCATGCTTATCTCGGTTTGTCCCTATCGCATTGGCCGGTGGGAGGCTACACCAGGTTCTATGAATTCAAGGTCGTCTCTGCTCTTTCTACGCATTGGGACAACTTGTCGTCCAAATGCTTCTAACAAATAGATAGATATTTTCTGCAGGTGCAAACGACGAGGGTGACCAAGCTCTGCAAGACCAAGGAGATCGTCACAATCAACGGCATGTTCCCCGGCCCTGCCATTTACGCCCAGGAAGATGACCGTGTCATTGTGAAGGTCACCAATGAAAGCCCCTACAACGCCTCCATCCACTGGTAAGTACTGGTTAGATTATTGCTGCGGTTGTGGAGAATCAATCCATGGCAGCTGCTGTTTTGATGAACATTTGTATTTCTGATGCAGGCATGGAGTCCGGCAGAGGCTGACGTGTTGGTCAGACGGACCGTCCTACATTACGCAGTGCCCGATTCGACCAGGGCAGACGTACACCTACGAATTCACCCTGTTCCAGCAGAAGGGCACCATGTTCTGGCACGCGCACATCTCGTGGCTCCGCGCCACCGTCAATGGGCCACTCGTTGTCTACCCCAAGACCGGAGTCCCCTACCCTTTTCCTCACCCCTACGAGGAGCACATCCTCGTCTTTGGTAATTAATTGCTTATGCATATTAAATATTTGTGTTTTCTTATTACTAATTACCTACATGTTCATCTTGTTTCAGGTGAGTATTGGCACAAGAACATGTTCCAGCTAGAGAGAGAGGTGATCTCCAGCGGCGGCGGCCCTCCTCCCGCCAACGCCTTCCTCATCAACGGCCACCCCGGGCCCCGCTACAACTGCTCCGACACTGACGTGTTCAAGATTGACATTGTCCCCGGCAAGACCTACCTCCTCCGCCTCATCAGTGCTTCCCTCAACATGGAGCACTTCTTCGGAATCGCCGGCCATAAGCTGACCATTGTCGAGGCCGACGCCGAGTACACCAAGCCATTCACTGTCGAACACCTCATGATCGCCCCCGGCCAGACCATCAACGTCCTCGTCGAAGCTGATCAGCCCATTGCCACCTACGACATGGCTCTCGGCCCCTACATGTCTGCTCAGAACGTCTCCTTCCAGAACATCTCCGCCATCGCCCAGTTCCAGTACACCGGTGTCCACCTCGATAGCCAGCTCAGCCTTCCCGCGCAGCTACCATTCTTCAACGACAGCCTCGTCGTCAACGCTAACCTCTACCTTCTGAGGAGCATCAACGCCACCAGTCTCCCACTAGAAATCGATACCAATCTCTTCTTCACCGTCGGCCTCAACGTGGACCAGTGCCACGCCGCCAACCCCAACGAAAGCTGCCAAGGTCCCAACGGCGGCGTGTTCGCCGCGTCGATGAACAACGTGAGCTTTATCCGGCCCAATATCTCGCTGCTCGAAGCCTACTACGACCGCGTGAACGGCTACTACACTGCAGACTTCCCCGGCGAGCCGTCGAAGCTGTACGACTTTGTGTATGGCGCGCCCAACAACATACCCAACGACACGCAGTCGCTGAATGGGACGAAGGTGCACGTGTTGGAGTATGGGAGCAGGGTGCAGGTAGTGTTGCAGGACACTGGGACGGTGTCCACCGAGAACCACCCGATTCATTTGCACGGGTACAGCTTTTATGTGGTGGGGTATGGAAAAGGGGATTATAACCCGATGACGGCCAAGCTTAACCTCGTCGATCCGCCGTACTTGAACACTATCGGCGTTCCAGTCGGCGGCTGGGCAGTTATCCGCTTCACCGCCGACAATCCAGGTGCATACGTACTCTCTTTACTACCAATTAATCTGCATATCTCATTTTTTTTGTGGGTTGGATTTTTCCAGATTTAATAACAGCCATTTTAGTTTGGAATCGTTGCAATGGATCGATTCAGAAGAAATGCATTTTTTTTTTGCCTTCTTCACTTGGATTCTTATCAGATCTGCGGTGAAAAGCGTCAGCTTATAATTTCTTCTTCTGAATTGTCATGTCCAATAATTCGGTCTGTGTGGCATATTTGAACTAGCTAGCTTGGCCAAAAAACGCAAAGCATTTAAGAACAATATCCGGGCCAAACCTATCCACGGTTGACCAAGTCTAACTTGATTTCACCGGGTACGGCTTGTTCTTTGACTGACTTTGACTATTGTTTGTGCAGGAGTGTGGTTCATGCATTGCCACCTTGACGTGCACTTGACCTGGGGCTTATCAATGGTGTTCATCGTGAAGAATGGCAAAGGCCCACTGGAGACACTTCCCCATCCTCCTGCTGATTTGCCCAGATGCTGATTCGCCCAGATGAGATCATATTCATCATCATCATCTGGTGCTGTGTATTTGACTGGGCTCTGGTGTTTCATACTTCGCAAGCACGTTGACTGAATTCTTTATAGCAGCTTCCTCTCGTGTGGAGTTTCCTTCAGATTCCAAGGATATTTTAATAAACAAGTCAATTGCATTACTCTTGTAATTATATACGTGCTCGGAAAAGGTTTGGTTAAAGATCATTATATTTGTGTATGCTTTTCTAGTGCTTGTCGTGGCGTTAACTAATCTCTAAAAAATAGCTTACAAAATCCTTTTGAATACATTGGAACTGAGAATCAATTACGGAGATGGAAATTTGACCTGTTTAAGAAATTTAAATTCATGTAGGATTATAAATTAGATGGAATGAAGAATAATTATAGATACTTATAAATAAATGGACATTAAAATATCAATTACAAATTAGAAATAAACTAGGCTAATCTAGTTTCATGAGGTAATGTAAAGAGGGTTATAATTAATTCACATCAATTATATTTAATGTATATTATAAATAATTATAAGCGTAATTATTGTTTTTAAAAAAATTAATTTCAATATTAGATGTAGATTGAGAAGGCACGAGGATTTCAATAAGTAGTCGGTACTCTTTAAAGTATTATCAACTGCCAATCAATCTCACCGACTATGCCTGATCTGAATGTGTTAACAGTCGGTGAAGCAGACAGCGACGGTCAACACTAGGATTTCGATTCCCCATCTATGTCTGACTCAGTTATATAGATAAGAGGGCAATTGTGTAAGTGGACAATTTAATGATGTCGAACAAAGATGTACTTAATTATTCCAAGGAGACAAGATAATAATTAGTTTAATTGAATTTGGGCATCTTTATTACAAGTGGTTGGACGAGAATAAAACTTTCGAAACCATATAGCCTGCATTGCCTCTCATGTTTGAATAGCTCATCAAAACATACAGAAATAGCTCCACAAGATCCACACAAGAAACTGCAAAAAATTCACCACAAAATGGCTTCGCAAGAATACGAAACCAACCTCTTGACACAGGTTTACACACCCACAAAGTTTAATGAAAGAATTTTCTTTAATATTATAATTTTTCTCTGTCAAACAGTATTAGTTAACCTTCACGACACCCTTGTCTGTCACTCGTTGCTTCAGACAATGAGGGGGCATTGCGCCAATGGCGACATAGTTCTAGAAGAATATCTCTAAACCCCCAAGTGTTAAAATTTGAATCAAATGAAGAGGCCAAACCCCAAAACCTTTTACCTACAATGCACAAATCTAAAAAGAATGGATGCCTTTTTGGCCTACCACAATCTTCTAAGGACCACCAGCATTAGTGAAATATATGCTGGTTCACGCATAATAGTTGCTTTGTCTGGTCTATCTACAGAAAGATCGGCGGTGCAGTCTGCCAATCACCAAGGTGTGGAAGCGAAAGATCCAACCAAAAGATCGGCAAATAGTTGTCATTATGGATGTGAAAGCCAAGCCACTCAAAGATGTTGGGGCAATCCATAATTCTGGTAGGATCTAATGCATCCATCCAACCCAGCAGTTACTATCACTTGGCCCCATGCATGTGAATTGCTCTGGAAAGAAGTCTTCAGGAATAAGTAGCGGGACTTGCAGAAGGCAGATGCATCAGAGCTCGGGGGAAGTTTCTCCTCAGGCCAAGTCGCTGAGCTCTTTGGCAGAAATTCCAAGAACTCACGACTCAGAGAGAAACAGCAAGAAGGCGATAAAGACAAGGTGTTACTGCCAAACAAATCTTCTACGTGACTGTTAGAGCCGTAACATGGTACTGAAGCATCTTCCCTGAATACATCCTTTTGCAAACAATGAGCCTCAGACGTCTCAGGGCCTCGTCTTCTGGATTGTAAGCCACACCACGGTATTGCAATAGTTGCATTGCAGGACATGAAGCGCTCCCTAGAACTCACGCTCTTCAAATGTTTAGACGTGGTCGTCGCATGGGTAGCATAGTTCCACATGCAGACATTTGAGTCCTCACTGGAAGAAATAATATGCTGCCCATCTGCAGTGAAGGATGCAGAGATCTGGCTTCCAGAACCTGCAAAAATATATATATAAGACAACTAAGAACAATTGGCATATGAATGAAAGCAAGAGTATGATTGAATTGTAATAAAAGTGGAAAATATTTCGTACCCTTGAACATCAAGACCACATCAGTGCCATCGAGGATACGAATTTGTGAGTCAGCAGATGAGACCAACAGTTTGTGAGGATTTCTTGGGCAAAACTGGCGGTGAGATCAAAACTATAAGAGTTGGTAGCAAATAAACAGCATATACAAATATCAATTGCAAGCGCTTATTTCTGCAGAAAGTTACCTGAAGCCCTGTTATCCTCTTCAAGGACTTCTTTTTACTCTGCAGGGAGACCCCAACATCTAACTTTAATTGATGACCTGATCCAGACAAAGGAAGAGTAATAAGTGAACAAAAACTAATGAAGTGAAGGAACGAAGTATAAGAATATTTCTAGATGAGGACTAAGGCGTTTAGAAACTTGTGACCGATGTGACACTCAAAACAAGAGAAACAAAATCATATTTTAATTGAAAATTAGATAAGGAAAAAAAAAGATGACATTGGAATGGGATATATGGAACAACTGGTGGTTAACAAGATAATTCCACCTAGATTATATCAAAACAGTACGTCGATATATATTATATAGAAAATTGAGTCTAGGTAAATGCATTACACAAACAAGTAGATGAACAAATTATACAGGGGCAAGGAATGAGCAGTTTTCATGAAGTTCATAGAGAATGTAATCTTAATGAATTAATGAGGGATTATAGTTTTCCACAATTTGTTTAAGAAAAACCAAAACATATGTTTGTATACCAATATTGCTCTAGAAAATCATATTTACCGGATGCATCATAGAAGCGGCAATTGCCCGATAAGGTGCCAGCCACTACCCCCTGAAAGGAGAAATGAAAATATATATTCAAATAAAGATCTGAATGTCATATGTTTTCTAAGTAAAACCAAGACTATAATATGTTATGCACACCTATGCAGAACCATAACAACACACCTTTCCATCAGTTTGGTAGCAAACTGCAGAGACTATTTCTCTCATATCGGCCCAATCAACAACATGGCATCGCAAAATATCCCATATACGAATTTTTCCATCAATAGAGCCACTGATGAAGTAATTATCATTGATAGGATTAAACTGCACGCATGTCACTGCATAGTTTATCACAAAAAAAAAATGATAGAGCTTGTGAGACTAAGAAAAAAACAAAGGATAGAGCTTGTGAGACTAACAGACTAGCTGAAGCCAAAATTAATATGCACAAATTGTTAAGGTAACATAATACGGACCATAATCATTGTGAGGAAACACTTGCACGCAGTTGTCTGAGCCAATTCGCCACATGCGAACAGTTTTATCCACTGATGATGACAGTAGGCACTGCCAGAAGAAAATTCTCACAATCAAGGAAGGTACTGCAGATCTTATAAACAAATTTTACCCTTCGGGACAAGAGCAAAGTTTAAAGAAATTAACTGACCTTATTATCGGACCATGAAAGATGCAAAATATCCCCAACATGTCCACGGAACTCATGAATTGGCTTCTCAGACAACTGAAAAGCATTAGGAGGAATGATGACACACACTGAATCTGAACTTATCCTCATATTCTTAGACTTTGCTTTCTTTTCTGTATCCACGCATAAAGGTGTTAGTTCGGAATTACAATTCATTGTGAAATATATGCATGAAGGATCATCTCCAGGAATGCCGATTTCATCTACTCTTTCGACTTCCGAAGCTGACCACACGCGAACAAACCCATCTTCACCACCAGTAGCTAAATACTGGCCATCAGGGCTAAACTTCATGGTTAAGATAGCACCATTGTGAGCTTTAAACTCTTGCCTATTGTAGACTGCAGATAGCTCCTTCAATTGCTTCTTATACGAGCGAACTTTTATCCTACCAGTCCAAGGACTTTGACTCCTACAGGAATCAGAGAAGCTTGAACTATTTTCCTCTCCTTGCCTCTTTAAAGTGCGGGTTGCAGCGCTCAATTTTCTTAGCCACCCAACCTTTCTTACTCCTACTGACTTGTCAGAGAAGCTCGATGCCTCATTTTCTCGCCGCATAAGCCGCTGGATCAATGACGATGGACCAAAACTTGTCTCAAATTCATGGAGTGTTAGTATCCGATCCGAACCAACTTCCCGGAGACTTGTCAAGATGCCATCTTCGTCCAATTCATTCGCTACAAAGACCGTACCATCATCCAAATTCTTGATTTGGCACACAAATCTGTCAGATGCCTCATTACATGAAGAACACGAGTCCTCACGAGAGGAGCTGCAAATTAAATTATCGTTCCCTGAGCAAGAAGAGCTTCTGAGCACAGCACCGGAATCTGAAGTGATCCTATCGATATCTAACTGAACCTTGGGCTCTTCATTAGGATTGTTCATCATATCCACTTGGAAAATCTTCATGAACTTGCTCCGGCGTTCCTTTACGCTGACAGGATCCTTCATCCAGCCCTCAAATCCTGGATCGCAAGACAGCCAATTGATGAATTGGTCCTCAGACGAACTGAACATATAGGGGCTGCAGCGGCATGAATCATACAATGACGAGGCGCTGTCTCTCGAGTCGAAGAACACATCCTCTTCTTCTTGGACGGTGAAATCTTGAGCCATCCTCACTACGGAACCATGCGACACAGAAACACATCCGAGTCAAAATGTAACTATGCCCTTATAAGCGCCAAGCAAGATCCGGAATCCCCCGGCAGAAGAGGAAAGGGGGAGAATAAACAAAGGAAGGAATCCGTTGAAATATCTCTACGCCAGATTGCTCTAAGATTTCAACACATTCCCCAACTAGAGAAGGCAGCGAACCTAGACTCCGCTTGTTACGGCTGCGATTAAATAAGAAACCATTCGTATAAAGATGGCGTCAAGAGACATGCGGACTTGGGTAAATCGGCGAGCAGTAGCTTAATCACAGACACCAATTAAGGGAAACAGAAAGCTCGAATCACGAAGCAGAATGGAAACACATAAAAATTCCAGTTTCGACGGAGGAGCACAAACCAGGAAAATAGAAACCATTTTGGCCAATGAAAGGTCAAGACAATCGTATCCAGAAAAGAATCAGGAGCAGGGGAGAACACAGAAGGGGATGCTCACCTGATCTTCCATCAAAAGAATGGGAACGCCGTCAGATCCAAGCAACCTCTATCTCCCAACAGGACGGTCACCTAACCTGCCCAATTTCCTCCCGCGGCCGCGGGCGATTGGAGAAATCAGGCCTCTAAAAAACTCTAATTTAACCTTTAAAATATCGATCTTGATCCGAGTTTTGAAAAAATAATAATAATTGATGGAAGAGGCCACCAGCCTCGATCCCTGCGACCGATTGGCCTGAGGAAGAGGGCTTTGGTTTGTGGGAGAGCTCTAACCCAGTTGCCCCCTCCTCCGCCACCACCACCACGGCCTCTCGAATCGTTCGCCTCCAGTCCACCGTGTTGCACCTTTGCTTGAGTTGAATCCACCCCTCTGGTCTCGCAATTGCTGCTGAAAAAGATATCAAAAGGGCAGGATTGGGATCGCGCACTGTCTGATCCATTCCCCCTCGCCTCCATGCGCATCCGGGTGAACAATTTTTTTTCTGTAATCGTCCGATCTGAGTACAACTAATCTGAGTCGTCCAATCTAGATGCACAGGGCCGTTTCGCGGCTTATATTATGCCCTCCCCTGTGTGCACTTTCACCGAATCGCTCGGCCTCGGCCACAAGTCCACAACTAGGCGTGGTTGCCAAGTGCCAAGTCATTGAACCTTTCGCCTAGTGTTTATACAAGTAATGTAATGGTACTCGATAAAGCTCCCTCTTCCTTGGCACAGCGTGGCTTTTGATTCCATTAATGTCAATTTTTACCAATTATATTAACCAGTTTAAATTTTCCTTAAATCATAATTAATTAATTTTGATTATTTACTTCTCAGCTATCATGCAATCAAGTATACCTTAGAGCAAAAAGAGTATATTTTAATGATATATATATATATATATATATATATAAAGATATAAAGATTTAGTTTTTTTATTATGTATATAGATCAATTGTCAATTACGCGGTCATTGGGCCTTGGGTATTTAGTAATTACCCGGTCATTCCAATATTTTATTTAGAACACGCGGCGCTGAAACGACGTCGGTCAACGCTGAAAGGGTCTGACCGGCTACACGTCCAAAATAAACTTGTGCGGTGGTGGGGCACTGGGCCTCGTCCACAATTATTTGACGGCGATGCGACACCCGGCGGCTCTTCCGCGTCTTGCTTCCGCCAATAGCGCTGCAGCCCGTAATTGCAGTACACAAGGCCAGGAGAAGGACTCCTCTACTCTCGAGGTTTCTGACCCACGCACCAGACAGCACTACTGTCCCGGCTTGCCGGCCAATGGCCATCACAGCCCAGTGCCGACTGCCGACTGCCGACCGACTCCGCCACCGTCCATGTGGAGGCAGGCGGTATATGTGCCGTGCGTGACGTATAAGCTGATCCTTTCGAAACTATTCCTTTCATTTAAATATTCCTCGCTTAATCCTTAACCATACAATGATTTTACAGTCACAGTATGCTTCTGAGCCATGCACAGAGAAGAACAATGACCAGTATTATCAAAATTCAAAACCTTGGGGCATGCGGAGTTTGAACGATCAGCTTTGGCAGCATCTTCCTACAACCAAGAAAACCTTAACCATGCGCTCAGACCTCGGCGGTAAGGTTTCTATCATCAAAGTACGCCGTCGTTGCAAGGAGGAGGGCTGTGATCGGTACGTCAACGGTGCAACGAAGGCCGTTAGGACTTGATCATGGGAGGACACGTGGCCCATCATGTGGTTGATGTGAGTGTAGAAATTAATATTTCAGATGCTGGATTAAGAAAAGGAATTGATCAATTTGTGTTGACCCAGCAATGGAAAAATAATAATAATATCAGCACCTGCAATAATGGAACGTCAGCATGGCAAGCGTGCAGTGTTACGTTGGCAGAGGTGTGCACTGTGCGTGCTGTAGTTTGTCGGCAGAAACAAATTAAATTTATTAGTCGAGTTATTTTTAAGGATCAGAACTGTTATATTGCACTACATGCACATTAAAATTCAAAGAAAAAAATATTTTTTTTTAAAAAAAATGTATATTTCAAACGTAACTAGTATTTTCTATTAATTTTATTGTTCTATTTTTCTTTCGAGTAAAATGATATGTTCAAATTAGACTAAAACTAGATGTTAAGGAATCTCTGCGCCTAGAAATTCAGAGTCAGCCTTGTTATTTTTCATAATGCATCACTTTTGTCTTGAGGCCTTGGTATTATGCAAATGAGGGTCCGCTACTAGCTTGAATCTTGACTCATTGTTCTCCTCCTGTTTCCCACCAACTCAACATCTACTTTACTACCATTTCTTCTATGGCAAAAAATCTTCCCCGTCATCATTATTGTAGTGACATGGTTTCATCTCATTAATGTCAATATGTTCTATGTGCCCCATCATATATACGGACCTAGACATCAGTTATGCTTACTAGATTTAGAAACTAATTCTAAAGTAAGAATCCACGATGATGATAATGATTTAAGCTACTATTAGATTAGGACAAAAAGTCTAACTAACACTCTTGTTGGAAAAAGTTACGGGCAAAATAAAAATTTTAACAGATGTGTATTATTGCCCAAATCTAGTTTTTCTCTTTCTAAAGGATCCAAGCAATATAAAAACATAAATGACATGTTAAGAGTTACTTTTGTAGCATGCTTAGAGAAGACGATTGTCAATAATAGTCTAAGTGTTTGTCCTTTACTAATATCTACAGATGAACCCTTGAAAAGATAATTTTTAGAGACGTCTACATGCTTCGCCCAAGCAATGCGAATCAGTGTCCACGTGCAACACATCATGTGCATTTCACGTAATTCCTTTTTCCTCCTTCGATTTTCTTTCTCTTCTATTTTTCTTTTATTCTTAGTTTTCCTTCTTTGCAAAAAAAACAAAGCCTTTGCAAGCATCAAGAGAAAGGATCATACCTTGGATAATTTTTTTTCTTCTAGCTCTCGGGTATAAGAAGTCGGAGGGGTGATGGTACGAAGGAGAGGTAGAAATGTTCACGGTTTGATTAACCAAACGGAACCGATAGATTCGGGAAAAACTACAAAGCGATATATATATATATATATATATATATATATATATAAAATAATAACATTATTTAAAATTATAAATTAATTTAAGATAAATAAATATAAATATTTTTAGTTAATCATAATTAATCATTAATTTTTGGTTAACCTTTAATTTTTAGCAGTTAACCGATTTAATAAATTATATAAATATAATTATTTTTACATATAACAAATATTTTATTTTAAAATATAATATATACCAGTCAGTTAACCAGTGGTTCAACCAAGTCTCAAACTTATAATCGATTAGTGGATATAAAAATCAACCAATTAAGGAACTAATCGATTTAGTTTACTGAAAAATTGATTTGATTAACCACGGTTTAACAGTTTCAATGATTTTCTAGACATCTCAGAGAGGGCTTAGTGCAAATAAATAATTGCCATTACCACATGAATTGCATGGCATAATGGCCAGCACAAGCAGTTGGCATCTTTTGCCTTCTTTACCATCAAGGCATGCACCAATACTAGCAGCTCTACCTTATGGGGTGGCCATGTCACTGAACAAAGTGCCTAGTGCCTAGGCACCCCCTTATTACCTCTTTTTGGGCTTGAAGCTCATGAAGTGATCTAGTGCATTCTCCATGCACTACCCATGCACTAGCCATTTGCCTGGGCAATAGTGGCGCTCCCTACCAGGCACTTTTGCTCTTTCTCATATTAGGCCTTAATCCCAATTAACTGATATAAATCACTTAAAACAGACACCTAGCTCCATTCTAGCTGTAAATCAATTGATACAAATCCTTTGTTCAATCAATAATGATTCTACCTTGATATGAGTTTCTTAATGTCCCAAGTGAACCTAAATTAATATAATCATTTAATCCATCGCTACTCGATCAAACTGTAACTCAAATGCTTATGTGTACAACCATCTAGGTTCTATAAGATGTTGGTAGTGATAAAATTGAAAATATTATCATAGGTTGCCAGAGGTGTCTAAGTAAAACACAATGTTATTATCTAAGTTATAGAAAATATGTCATCAGTTGACATCTCCTAGCCAACAATAAAATTTTTATTATGCAATATTCGATTAGACAAATATGCCAAACTTATTATTCCAATCATGTGAACATGACCCAAGTAAGAAAACACAATTCCTTGGGTATAGTCATATACTCTCAAGCGTACTCCTATGAGAGGGCCCTGAATTATTAGGCTTCCTTTAAAATGGAAACAAAACGCTTTGTGACTTACTCAATAATAGCTGTTATAATCTTATAGCTATGGTGAATTATTAGGCTATATCAAAATATGTCACTCACCATATAGCATTGTTGAAAATCTCAACTCTAATGATGAATGCCATTAAGTCGCATGTAAATTTCACTTATGATACTAAGCCATTGATTCACAGTGGGTTGACCTAATACATAGGTTACTTGATGTACCCATATATTTGTGTTTATGCCAAGCCTTAACAAGTCTACGTACTAGTCTCGCATGTACCAAAATTGTCATTTATTCACTAAGATATTTTTTTGACCATGGACTAGGTTATAATATTGGATAAAATTAATCTCCATTGACATTATCATATTATTTGTCACACCTTGAATTACTGTAACAAATTTTTAAATATTGCTACATATGAGTCAACGCTTGATTTGAGTCCAAACACGCCCATGCAAGGGCACCAGGGTTATAACCGTGAGATTGGGCGCGACTGGCGAGGAAGGTTCCCTGAACTAACCCCTAACTCGACCAAGGACTCAACAAAGATCTCTACCGTCCCAACACGACTCTGATCAACGCTGGTGATTCACCGAATACCGGTATCGGAGAGTCAAATCGGGTTCGCCTGAACCCAAGGTGGACCCACCCGTAATTGACCACGTTGGACGCGGTCTACAATAGAACCGAACAACCGGAGGAAGTGGAGGGGAGTGGTCGGACATCCCATGCCGGGGAGCCGAACTCACACACTCGTCCGCAGACTACACCGACGACCAAGATCTGGGGACGATCATCAACATGGTGTCGCACGCTGGTGACGAAGAGGATCCGATCAGCGCCTCACTCGCACACCAGTGAGGAGGTTGAACGATGCTCCGTGGGCTATGTCCCACATAGGTGACAACAAAGCTGGCGACGTCGTCCTACTTGCATGTAAACGAGTATGGCTGGAAGAGGGAGGTTGCCCGTACGCAACCGGCCATGGCAGACGGCTCTCGTCGCTCGCCGGTGATGGTCGATGCCGGGAAGGAGGTACTGACGCAAGGGTGAGCTCGACAGGAAATCTAGCTAGGTTGGGGAAGATGAAGGCGACAACCGGAGACTGCTCTTCCACGTTGGCAAAGGGGGGTGCGCCGCCCGCCTGACTACTCGCCGGATGAGGGAGGACTGCCGACCACCGGGCTGCCCACCGGACTAAAAACAACCGCTGCCGCACGCCGGCGATGAAGACTGGACAAACAACATTGCACGCATGCGATGAATAGACGCTCTCGCACGCCGATTCCGAAAGTTCCCGGACGCAGGCGAGCAGGAGGAGAGAGATGCGAGCACCACATAGACCATCGTCGGAGCCGGAGAAGAGGAGTCATCCGGGAGCCACGTGCTTGACCAGGGAAGGAAAAAACGGGAGCAGGGAGAAGGGAGTACCTCGGCGTCAGACGCCGGCTCCTTCTAGTCGATGATGCTGAAGAGACGCCGCCTTCCGAGGCGATTTGCTGCTCGGCTGCCAGCTGTAACGCTGACGAACTCGAAGCCGGACCAGAGAGGACGGGGTTCTCCGAGGCACTCCGACCAACCGTCCACACCACCGGATCTGCCTGGGAACACACCGCTGGTGAAGACGTCCGACGAAAAAACCAAAGTTTCGCTAGAGGGGATGGAGGAATAAGAAATGCCATTGAAGCGAAGAGACGAACACTCGTCGCCGTCTCTCTCCCTTTTCTGTTGTTCCTCATTCCTGCCCGAGTCAACATTGACGTCGCGTTAGCCACCCACCCCCGCTGCTGACGCGTCACATTGTGTCAGCGTCCTCACCACGTGACGACTTTGAGTACGCGAATCATCCGTTGAGTGCTCTCGGATTTGGGCGGCGCTCGATTTGATTCCTCACCCGCCGAACCAATCGACTATGGTATGTTGTGCTGGGCTAGGATTTGGGCTAGGCTTTGGGCCATGCCCAAAAGTTCGGCCGGATGGCCTAACATTATTCTTCACATCAATACAAGAGTATCGATTAATATAATAACGAGATCAATATAATAACGACAATGCCCTTATTATATAAATGAATATGATATATAATATAAATTATTGTTCTTCCGCGTATACACTAACACCATCTAAAACACTTTCCAAATCCATGCATCAAAGCATCATAATCTTTGTTCATTAGAATTGAGGCCTTTTATCCGGTGTCATCACTGGTATAACAGTAATTTGCGTTGCTTGTAAATGCAAAAAAAAAATCTAGTAATGATCTTCTCAATAAGAATGCTCTTTCATTTTCTTGATGTCAAATGGACGCCAGATGGTTGCAAATCTAAGTCCCCCAATTTAGTTGCTTCACCTTGTTCACATGGAAGAAGAAGAAAATAAATGAGTCCTTGATTCAAGCTAACCAACCTAATCCATCATGTTATATGATAAGCACATTATTTTCTAAAATATCTTGAATTGAGCAAAATAAAATGTAAATTTTCAAATACACCCATCATATTTTTCAAATATTTCCAAATATGCATAATCAATATATATATATACACTCGCAGCCCATGTGCTGCCATGTTCAATTATAGAGTACAAAATCATGCATTAGCGATAACAACGCTATAATAGCCTGGGGAACTCATCGGGACACTATTTGCTTAATTATGCCCTTAACATGCGCGTCGTGTTACAAAATTAATATTAATTATGGGACTGACATGACTATTCCAATCTTAATTTGGCTTCAAGCAGCCTTGGATCCATCGATTAATATTCAATTAGGAAATAGGAACCACTAATCACGGTGAACGGTGGCGTTGCTTGTGCAGCAGCAGCTTTAACAAGTTTTTAGATGCACGAGCACGACCTTGGTGCCCGGGATTCCATCCAGCTCGAGGTGTAAGACTGCCCCCTAGAATTTGCTATTATGAGGTTGGTACGTAGTTCCTGGTGCATGAACCTTAATTCATCCATGCATGTATGTGTCAAAAATAGATTAGTGCCAGCTTCGCTAATTAATTAATTAGTTTAATTATTTTTTTTTACCTCAACACTGTCTCCCGACTTGTACAATTTGATTAGTTAGCTTAAATGAACAATACGTGGCGCTTAAATATTGGTAATGGCGCACGCATGGAAGAGGTAGTCGATCAGGTCACATGCGCATAAATTTATTCATGAGGACGCATGCATTGAACAAATACAGGTTCAGATAAAGCAAGACTAACGAACCAAAATGCAAGGCTTCGAGCCTTTGTAACCTCGTTAGTTGGGCCGGCCCATTATTGCCTCAAAACAGTGCTTGCAAATTCACGCCATTCTCGGTCCGCTTGAAAATTAATGCACCGCTGGAAATAACCACAAATACTTGTGAAGCAAAATACACTAAATAACTTTAAGTTTGAAATATGAGATTATTATAGCAACCTTTTCATTGCTTTCGATGTAATCCATCAATATGGCAACATTGATAGGAAAGAAGGAAAAGATTTGACAGTAATAGCATTCTTTAATTCAATTTTCCTAATTAATATGTTATCAAAACTTATTTCTCTGACTTCTATGGTAAGGACAAAAACGCGAACTTGGCATTTGTTTGTAACAAGAGTAAGCTCTTGGTCAGAGGCTCGCGAACCATGCTCGGTCAAGTCTTAGGTAAAAAGTTCAACAGCTGTTCCAAAAGCTAACCTGCGAAGGTGTCCTCATGAGTAACAAGGTTTGACCTATAACCCCTAATTTTTTTTTTTCAAAGGCAAGAGGTTTATGATATTGATCAAAAAGTATAATTACAGATTATATACAGCCACTCCTATCCTTTCCTCACAAAGCAGGATTCGATGAAAAATTGACAGAGTCTCCTCTGTGTTTCCATCGCGAGGATCCTGCATACATGATATCACCACTCAAAATCCAGATGGAGGAATAACATTCGCCCCAATACCCATCACCACATCACACGTGCACACCAAGACAACATACATACTCATTATTACAACGCACATATACCTTACATTGCATTACAATACAGATAGTCATACAAGTCGTCAAGCCGCCCATGATTCCTTCGTGAAAGAAATTGCCCTGTAGCCCCATCTTTACAACATGGTATGTGCCTGTTCTATCCCAAATTTTGACCACAGCCAACTTCATTGGAAGGTCAAAGCGTTTGCAGGCCAACAGCATGACCCTCATTGTTGAAGCTCGTCCTCTCACCGGGGGAAGGTTCTGGGAGGAAAATAGAAATATCAGCCGCCCAAGCTTCCAAATAGTATAACGCTGCTGGGTCCACTTTGGATGAGGCTATTAGAAAAGAAATTTTGATCATCACATCAGCCAACAGATCTAGGATTAGATGTTCCACTCTCTTCCTTTGTGCTTGAACATGCGGGTGTTACGTTTATACGAGATATGGTAGACGAACCCGGTAAGTAGGAGTTTTTGGATCACCAATGTGAACTTTGGATTCCCAGAAGAAATAGGCTGGGGTAAGCTCCCCCAATTAGTGATTGATATCGGGATGTCACACACCAACTTGATTAACCCCCAGGCGGTAGTCAAGTATGAGCATGCAAAAAAGAGGTGTTGGATTGATTCATCTTGAGCCTGACATAATGAGCATAGCCTGTCATTAGTGATGCCCCACCTACGAAGTCTGTCTAGGGTGCAAAGCCGTTGTAGGCTAAGAAGCCATGAGATGAATGAAAATCTAGGGATCCTTCCCCAGAACCACACCCAATCCACCCATTGTACCGTAGGCAGCTGGATTTGATCTGAATATGCGGAGGCAATTGAGAATTTTCCTGACATTGAAGGCTTCCACCATATCATGTCTGCGTTAATAGAGTGATCTATTGGGATATTGTGGATGGATCTGAAAATATCAGCCAAAGCAGGTGATCTTGGATTTGGGATCCGCTACTCCCCATTGACAATTAGGGCGCTAAGCATAGCTTTTTTTCCAGGTGAAAATTCAAGATGGAAGTTACGAACCGCGTGATATAGAATCTGGGAATCATACCATGGGTCTAACCAAATTTGAATCGATTCACCATTGACAATCCGGTAAGATATCATGGGACGACCAATGTCACGAACATCCAACACACTGCGTAGGCACCATGAGCACCGTTGTGGAACACGCAGAGTCCAAATAGAGTCTGTTCCCAAAAGGTTTTTTTGGACCCAAATCGTCCATAGTGCGGAAGAGCCATTAACTAACTTCCAAAGATGCCGCAGGATTAGGGCGGAATTGAGGCTTTTGATGTCTCTTAACCCGAGGCCACCATTCTTGATGGGCTGAGTACATGTTCTCCATGACACCTTAGTAAGTCCTTTCTTTTGATCATTCATCCAGAGAAAATTGGAGAGCATCGAGTTTAATTTTGAGATGATCCCGTTGGGAAGTTTGAATGCGCTGCACTAGTATATGATATTCCTATAGCATACCAAATTTATAAGTTCCAATCTCCCCGCATAGGAGAGGGTTTTGCCTTACAGCTGTCCATGCGCTTAGAAATTTTCTCCAATAATGGGAGGCAGTCCCTAAATGAGGGTTTAGTGTGCTTCACCGAGATGCCCAGATAGCGAAATGGGAGTTGCCCCATCGGAACCCCAATGATGTCAGCTAACATGCCAAGGTTACTATTTGCATTGGCAGAGAAAAAGCTTTGAGATTTATCAAGATTTATTTTGAGCCCTGTATCATAAGCAAAGCGTTCGAGGGCTCTTCTAATGGCCTGGGCCGATTTTTCTGAGGCCTTGGAGAAGATAATAATATCATCAGCGAATTGTAGATTAGTGATCAAAGGGTTAATACACTTACGGTGAAGGGCCAGGTTACCATGTTGAACCTCCTTGAGAAGTAAGTTGTTTAGGTGTTGCATCACAAGTAGGAAGATATAAGGTGCCATGGGGCGTCCTTGTCGTAGTCCTCTTGTACTTCTAAAAAAACTGATTTCCTGGCCGTTAATGTTGATTGTGAATGTGGGAGCCTTAATGCACTCAATGATTCTATCCACTACCCAGGGTGGAAAATTATAAGATCGTAGAGTTGCTTCAATGAAATCCCATCCAACCGAATCATAAGCCTTTTGAAGGTCAACTTTGACTGCCATATCAGGCGCTCTAGAAGGTACTTGATAATTATGCATGAGCTCATAACATAACATGATGCTTTCCTGGATTGATCGGTCTTGGATAAAAGCATGCTGATTTTTATCAATAATTTTCGGCAATATCGTTCGGATACGATTAGCAAGCACCTTGGCAATAAACCTGTAAAGCAATTTGCAGACCGAGATTGGTCTGAAGTCTGCAAAAGAAGTAGGGTTAGGGACCTTTGGGATAAGAGTAAGGGATGTGATATTGACCTGCTTCAGAAGGTGGCCCGAGTTGAAAAAATCATATATTGCTGCAAGTGTGTCCTCTTTAATGATGTGCCAGCAAGACCGGAAGAACTCGGCATTAAACCCATCAACGCCAGGTGCCTTTGAAGGGTTGGAAGATAGTATAACCTTCTCTATCTCGGCCATAGTGATGAGGGCATCAAGAACAGAGAAGGCTGTACTGGAAATAGGTCCACGAACCTCTATAACCTGTGGATCCCGGTGCTCGACTTGTTGCCCAAGAAAAGATTTATAAAATGTTTTAGCTTCTTTGAGTACAGCTTCTCCATAAACAAAGTTCCCTTCAGAATTTTTAATAGACCAAATGGAATTCCTATGCTGATGTACCTTAGCAAGGTTATAGAAGTATTTGGTATTAGAGTCCCCTAGAGATATGCGTTGATCTCTTGATTTTTGCTTCCAAGCTTATTCCTCTTCCTCCCATAAATTCTTTATGCGTTGCTTACTTACCCTCTCTTGGTTGAGGAGGTTTTCATCCATAGGGTCATTCAGTAACTTTTCTTGGATATTATTCAGGTCCCTAGCCAAGCTTGAGTATCTTATGTTTTTCTCCCTCTTGTTATTTGCAACCCAATGTTTAAGCGCTTTCTTCACTAATTTCAACTTTTGAACAAGGATATACATAGGAGTCCCAGTAAGATTGCTAGAATTCCAAACATCCTCCACAACTTTAAACATACTTTCATGCGAAGTCCAACTATTAAAGAATCTGAAGCTAGCTCCTTTTACCTTAATAGAGTTACCAAAGTACACCATGGCAGGAGAGTGGTCTGAGATAGAAGGATTGGCAAAAATAGCTTCAGCCGTAGTGAACCTAGTCATCCATTCTTTGTTGGCTAAGGCCCTGTCAAGTTTACAGCATATACGATCCACACCGATTTTCGAGTTCGACCATGTGAGGTGGGCTCCCCTCCACTTCACGTCACTAAACTCAAGGGATGCGAGCATGTCACGGTTGTACAACATCTCACTAATACGGGCGGGGGGGGGGGGGGGGGGGGGGGGGGCTGGCCCCCTAGCTTCTCATCACTATTGAAGATCATATTGAAGTCACCCAGGATGAGGGTCGGAGTGGTAGAGGTATTTTGTTCGATAACATCCCATATTTCCCTGCGTTTAGATTCAGAGTATAAACCATAAACAACAAATAAAGAGAAGAGCATTTCTTTTGAGGTGTGCAAACCAACCCAAACATAACTTGTTCAGAAGAGTGCATAATGGTTACTTGGTATTTAGAAGGGTCCCATAACCACTAGATTCGACCTCCAGGATTGGCATTGTAATTGCAGGCAAAATCCCAATAAGGAGCAATGCTTCGGATTATTTGTTCATGGTTAGCTTCCTTAACTCTAGTTTCAAGGATGCATACCATCTTAAGGGAGTGTTTATTGATGTAAGATAGGATTTCATGATGCTTCCTCATTGAATTGAAACCTCTGAAGTTCTAACATAGAATAGAGGCTGGTCTAACTTCCCATGGGGAACCTCAGAGGAAGGACCAGGGCTCTTAGGGTCGAGTCAACTTCAGAATAAATAGGAATTATACTTTTACCTTTTGTTCCCTTTTTTTTCTTCTTTGAAGTTACGGTCGGTAAATTTCGAACTGTTTAATTGTATACAAAGACCAACTTACATGGCAAGTTAGGTTTTATGTGTGTTATCTTGTCCTCGAGGTCGCAGATGAAAGAATTGGATGAACGTACCATCTGCCACAAGTCATGTTATATATAATTAAATAATAGCATATTGGACGTTACAATCATCACAGCGAGAGATAGATATGGACGAAATATTGACTTAGATCTTACGCTACGCGATGGATGGATAGATTCTCCGTGGACAAATCAGAGGTGGCAGGCACCAGCAAGTGGTGGTGGGCCTGGTGGCCTGGTGGGGATGAAGCGAGACCGGTAACAGCGCATAGACAGTGCTAGTCAACTCCTGTTTCAAACATGTTTCATCTTTATTCGTTTGACTTCTGTATGGATTTCAAATATCTGTTCATATTTAATAAAGTAGGTATCATTTTTGTTAATAATATATATAGTTTAATAATATAAAATAATGTTTATTTGTGAAATTAAGCATTGCATTCTAATAAAAGTTACAACTTTCTATATGTTTGACAAGTATATATATATGACATTATACTTTAACCGACATTATATTATATATATGACAGCAAAAGAAATTTAACAAGTATTTTAATACGTTAGAATTCAAAAAAGCAAATGCACTTATAGGTAAAGTATATTGCCGTGGCAGACGATGTAAGGAAATCTTGTGGTTCCTTCTTCCAAAGAACATATTCGGGAAGGAACATTGAGTACTAATATTTTCTCTTTCTTGAAATTGGTTTTAAATCTATAATTAATTCTATAGAGAAGAGCAAAATACATAATTTAAGCATTTCATGGTACAAATAATAACCCATACTAGAAATTAATGGTAAAATGATACTAGCAACAAACAGAAATTAAGAATGATGCTCCTATTACTAGAATGAAAATTATTAAATTACATGTATTTTAACTATCAAAATAAACAATTAAGTATTTTAGTATGATGTAAAATTAGTTTAATAAAGGGGTTGCTTGAAGAGAAACACCCCTCTTTATCCTTGTTTTAATACTTTGAAGAATGTACTTTTTGGCATTAGTGAGAATAGAGCCTCAAATTGATCATCGCAATGTCCAATATTAAGTAATCTTTTGCATCATTAATCAAACTGACCTTTAATAAGTTTTGGAACTTGAAAGGAAATCAAATTATTATTTGTCATTTTGATTATTTCGCTCTAAAGTCAGGCCAGTTGGAGGCCCTCACATTTCTCCTAGAATGGATGGCCAATTCTAGTTATCTTTCTTTTGCCTCAAAGAAGGATCTTGACAACGGAGAGAACATCCTTCTTCGCCTTGTTGTATTCCCTGGTTGCGCAGCTATTTTTGGTGCTGCTGAGCGCTTGCCTCACATCCTCGGTATCTTGTGTTGCTAAAGGAGGAGATCGATACGGAACGCCCGAGGAACCTGACTGTTGTCAATGTCGCACCACATCAACATTGTCGCAGTCGTGTAATGCCTCTTGGTGCTGGGCACCAAGTATCAAGAAGAGGCAGTAGTCACACCAAGGCAAAATCACAGAGCACAAGTTGTGGAGCAGCAGCGTGTCGAATTGTGGGAAATACGGAGAAGCCAATGAAGGGAGTAGCTCTCGTAAGGTTTAAGCTGCACTCGCATCGGAGAAGCTTCACACGGAAGCAAAATCTTTTGCGGCGACTGAAGACTTCACTTGTGCACCAAGATGAAGAATGGTTATGGCTCGCTGGGAAGAAGTCTCGTTCCGGCATTCAAGGAAGAATGGCAGACTCAACAACAAGTGGCGCTCCACTAGATCAGCGCTCTGATGAGAATTTGTTGGAGCAAAGACAGAAAAAAGACACATCAAAAGAAGAAAGTCTTTATTTTTGCTCGCTCAAGTTTACATGGGTATTTAGAGAGAATATTTGATTGATCCGTCTCCCCAAATGATTTTTGACACATGAATGTTTCTTCATTTCAAACACTAATTCCCAAGATTCAAACATGAGCAGCCAATTGCTGCTGCACCTTGCTAATCACTACAGTTTGATGTGGGAAAAGTTACTGCATGAAGAGGTAAAAGAGAAGAGCTTTCAGAGTAGATTGATTCAGAAAAAGTTGAGTTAGGGTTAGGCATGTGTAACCTACCACATTAACTTGTGAGAATCCTCTTAATGTGCCTCTGCCTGATCTATTAATTATTTGGAAAAAGTGGTCAAAAACTCATAAGTAATAACCTGCATCAAGATTAACTCACAAGATTTGAGCTTGCCAAATTAAGGAGAACTTGTACACTTTTTAATTTTCAGGTTAAGATGAACATAGTTTGCCTATCCATATCTATCATAATTCATGAAGCCAACAGAATTTATGAGTTACATATCTGAATCTTATAATATTAAAAGGTGCCGCTATAATTTAAGTGAATTTTTTAAAAAATATCTGTATGTTCGAAAGATTGAAAAATAGATATCTTGTTAAAAAAAACCATCTTTTTTATTCTTTGTTTTATTTTATTTTGACATAGATAAGTACCAAGAGCGAGATATCTTGGTTTGAATCTCTAGTAATTCTTGAACTAAGATCATGTTGACAGAAGCAAATAAATTTACTATGTTTAAAAAAAATTATCCAAATATATTTGGCAAAATGGTTTCCTTCCATTCGATAAAGAGAGATGTTCATGCGTGTACCATCATATCTTTTTCTCCATATGCTAGCAAAATGGGGCCCGACAGAAGCTTTAATGAAGGCTTCACAGTGCACACCTGATTTGCCATGCCATTGCTTCAAACGCACACATCTCTTCACCTCAGTGGTTGACTCATACAGTGTCAGCATGGGGGCAGCAATGGACGAAATGCGCTGCAAGTAGAAAATCTAGCATTAAAATAGAAATAGTGAACAATAAATAATTCATTAGTATTGGAGAATAGAATCATCCACCACCATCTCTCAAAAGACATCAGAGCCAGCAACCCGTCACAATCCTTCCTTCTCTTCATCATCAATAGGGCAATCTAATATTCCTCATGCCATCATAGCTGCCGTTGCTGCTTCTTCTTCTTCTTCGTCTTCCTCCTCTTCTTCCTGCTCGAAAGATTTCAAAACCCTTGCATGGATGCTTCCCAGTGGCCTCAGGTAACCCATATCTCTTGATGGACCTTCTTTTCTTTGCCTTTCCTTTCTCTTTTCTGTAGATCTGTTGAATTTATTTTGCAGTACCGGTGTACCTGCTAGTGGATCATACATCTTTAATTCTCTCTCTCATACTTTCCTTTTGGTCTTAAGCTTTTAATCCTGTCACCCCCACAACTTTTACTCTTGAAAGCAGCAAAACCACTTTATTTTCGCTACCTTTTTTCTTACTCCTTTATTTCTGTCTCCATGCTTTCTTTTCTTTTGATCGCATGCAATAAAGCAGCAGTGACATAGGAAAAGTGCATCTTTGCTTTGTTTCTTGTCCATAGTTTGTGTCCGATTTCTCTTTCATCTTTTTCCTTCTTTTTTTTTGCTCTTTTTTCCCCTCCAGTTCCATCTTATCTTCATCTTCTTCTTGTTAATTGATCTCCTTTAGGGGCTTTGCTAGATCCAGAGATCTGTTTACATGTTATGTTTGCTGCGTCAATTCCTGAGCTAGCTAGAAAAATTTAGATTGTCCATATGGGAATTTTGTGCTGTCCAGGGCATGGGGCTGGTGAAGCCCATGGAGGAGTTTGCCGCTTCCTCCAATATCACAACCACCACCAACAGCAGCATCGCCACCAGGGCACAAGGGGTGGAGCGGAGGCCAAGGCCAAACAAGGAGCAGGCACTCAACTGCCCCAGGTGCAACTCCACCAACACCAAATTCTGCTACTACAACAACTACAGCCTCACCCAGCCAAGGTACTTCTGCAAGACCTGCAGGAGGTATTGGACTGAGGGTGGGTCCCTCAGAAATGTCCCTGTGGGTGGTGGCTCAAGAAAGAACAAGAGGTCCTCCTCCTCTATAATCTCCTCCTCCTCCGCCGCCGCCGCCACCTCCTCCTCCACTGCCACAGCAGCTGTAGCTACTACTGCCTCAACTTCCAAGGAGTTGCATCTTGATGACGGCCACTTCATTCCTCCGTACAAAATTCCAAAGTTCCAATACGAGGGACAGGACCTCAACCTGGCCTTCCCACAGCAAGGCATCCCAGATCAGTACAGCAGCTACCCTAATAATGCTGCAGTCGGAGCTTTCTCCTCCATGGGGTTACTAAACAGGCCGTTCATGCCACTGCCAGAGTACGCCACCGGATTCGGAATGCTGCAAGAGTTGAGACCACCGACTCTTAATTTTCCTGTGGGTCATGGAATCGTCGGAGGGGGTGAAGGAGGAAGCGGCAGTGGTAATACTGGTAAGATGTTGTTTCCAATGGAGGAACTGAAACCCGTAGTACCTACAGGCAATGAGACAGCAGAGCATTTTGAGCAGAGCAAGGGACAAGGTGGTGGTGATCCTCCTGGGTATTGGAACGGTATCTCCTGGTAGAGGAGGAGAAAGAGATGAGGCTTCTAAAAAGTACTCTGACAAGAGAATGTTCTCACTTGTCGAATTTAGTTATTGGTAGTGGTGTTGATTTAATTACTTTTGCAGTTTGATCATGGCCTAATTAACAGCTGAAGATAGATGCATCATACTTGAGCTCCATCAACTTTTTCTTTTGATAGCTAGTTTCTCTAGTTCATTCTCATCAATGTGGATAATGTGAAGCCGATCCTTTTATATTGGCTTCAAAACTAAACAGACTTGATCGTGCGATGACTGGAAAAAAGTAGTCATTTCTTTCCTTTAATTTTACTTTGGCCTGTTTAAATTACTGCAGGGTCGAAGTTATATTAATCTCCTTCTCATCTACATATACTGGAGCAGGCATTGCTCTCTTGAATGATCTGGAAAAGAAAAGCCAAAAACTGGAAGAGGGAGTGCATCACCATGCTTTGACGTTTTGCTCTATACACTATGATAATTATTTTAGGGTTTGTTGCGTGTGTGTGTGTCCATGCAAAGTTGATGCGATACAACAGTTTGAATATAGCTTTTTAATTGTAATCTACTACCTTTACATTGACTGTTAGCAGGCCTGATCGACAAGTCATAACTAAGATTCTTCCAACCATGAAAGCACCAAAGGAAGCTAGCTTTGGAGGAACACTTTGAGATAGTAGTTAATTAACAAGGTATGTCCATATTCTCTTGCATGTGTATAGTATAATTGCACTGAATATTTAGTCATGAAGAGACAGAGAGAGAGGATGGAGAAGATAAAAAGGCAGAAAAAATAAAAAAAATAAAGAAAGGCGGGGAAGCAGTTCATCTGCCTGGGCAAAAGGTGTCTGACTCTGACCTAATGATTCCTGCATCCACTAACACATGCACGCCACTGCGCCTTGCATCTGTATTATGATCGCACTATTTTCAACGTGCCTTCCCATCGAAAGTCCAAACATTGGCAATGGCAGGCAGAGCTGTACCCTTTTCCCAATGCATTCATCTCCTTCTCCCTTCTTCCTTCTTCCTTCTCCCTTCTCCCTTCTCGAGGAATTCCGGGTCCCCACGAACATTCCCCTTGGAACATGTCCTCCACAATTATTATTTTCCTACCGCTTTAATGTATAGCTATGAATCATGTGCATAATACTTTATACATTTCAGCCATCACCGAAAGCTCTTTGTGCAAGTCATCCTCCATTTTGTCCATTACATCTCTCACTAACTCTCTCTTTATTATGAAAACTGTTTCCGTCAATAGGATCGCTTGTTTTTAGTCTCATCGTAGAGAGTACTGTTTATTCCTTGGCCACTCATCACATGCAGACATCTACAGGAACAAGCGTGCTGGAAGGAAGAAACAAATTTAATTTCCTAAATAATGGTATTTATTACATATCTTCAGTTCAGATCTATATTATCGCTAAAGTACACATGTTAAAATAGTTTTTAGCACATTTTCAGTGTTGCGAAAAACATGGTTTGATTCACCCATTTGTGTTAACTAGTAAATAATTTAAAATTTTACCATCACGCACATTGTTATTAGGGTTTAAAGCTAATTTGAATGTGTTATTAGGTTTTCAAGCTAATTTGAACAATTTGATTTCTTTGCTAAAGCAACAATAATGAACCTTCAAATGACTTCCTTTTATTTTACTTATTCCTATGTCATCCTTGCGTTCTTTGTTGCGTGTTAGTCCCTTTTGAGTGCACACCTTTCTTTGCTAACTTCCTCCTTTTAAAATATCCTATTTACTTCAAACTCTTATCCTGTGTTTAATAGAGAAGAAAGGATAGGGGAAGGGATGGAAAATAAAAAGAAAGATTATTTTTCATAGTTTAAATAGAACGGACGGAAAGTAGGGATGATATAACAGTAACAAAACAGTGTGCATTTTCCGCTCAAATGCGATCCACCCAAATCGGGCGGAAAGCTGCTTGCGACGCTTAACGCTGACGTTGCTGCTGACGCTCGACGCGAGCGAACACTCGACACTGCTGTTGGCGAAGGCTCGACGCGGATGGAAGAGAGGGATGGCGGCGCTCGATGCTCACAGCGGATGGCGACGCTCGACGCGTGAGAATGCTGCTGCTGGCAATGGCTCGGCGCAGATGGGAGAGAGCGACGGTGACACTCAATGCGAGCGAATGTTGCTGCTAGCGATGACTCGGGGCGGACGGGAGAAAGGGATGGCGACGTGAGTGAACTCTCGATGCCCGTAGCGGACAACGGCGCTCGACACAAGCGAACACTATTGTTGGCATGGCTTGGCGTGGACGGGAGAGAGGGACGACGACGCACGACGTGAGTGAACAGCCAATGCTTGACGCGAGCGAATGGCCAACGCTCGTAGCAGACGGCGAAGCTCGACGCGAGTGAACGCTACTGCTAGCGACGGCTCGGCGCAAACGAGAGAGAGGGGCGGCGATTCGAGCGAATGCTGTTGGCGACGACTCGGCGCGGACGGGAGAAAGGGACGACAACGCGAGCGAACGCTTGACGCCTGCAGCGGATGGGAGAGAGGGACGGCAAAGCTCGACGCGAGGGGACGACGAAGCTTGACATGAGGGAACGGCGATGCTCCCCGCGGATGGGAGAGAGGGACGGCGAGGCTCGAAGCTCGCGAACAGCCGACACTCCTAGCAGACCGGAAGCTCGACGCGAGCGAATGCTGCTGCTAGCAATGGCTCGGCGCAGACGGGAGAGAGGGACGGCGATGCTCGACGCGACCGAACGCTACTGTTGGCGATGACTCGGCACGAACGGGAGAGAGGGACGGCAACGCTCGACGCGAGCGAACGGCCGACGCTCGACACTCGCAGCGAACAGTGAAGCTTGACGATGGCTCTGCACGGACGGGAGAGAGGGACGGTGTCACGTGCAAATCACGTGCTTTCCCTTTCCATTCTCTCCTTTTTCCATTCCCTTCACGCGTCCGTTCCATCTTACTCTCCATCTACCCTATTAAACAGGGCTTATAGTTGTTTGAGAAAAGAATATCAAACATAAAGCCTTTATATTTGAGTTGAAGTGAAGTCAGGGTGATGTAAGAAGAAAGTTGCGGTATGACGTTCACAACAAGCCCAAAAAAGTTGTATTATTATAAGATGACTTAATAGACAAATAGTCTTATTATGACTTTTTTATGCAATTAGAATTTTGTTGATTTTTATAATGATTTGATAGATGATATGCTATTGACCATTGATTTTATTTTAAATATGTTCTAAACCCTCTTAGGGTTATATTGATTGATGAATGAAAATTTGTTGATGGTCATGTGTTTGTCTCTTAGTTATGTGAAGCACCAATTTTAGTTGGGAAGGTCATAGCCATGAAGGCTAAATTTTTTATTTTATTTTGGTCCATTGTCCCTGATCCAACTATGTCAGCACAAACTTCACAGTAGCCATGGTCACCTCCACCTCCTTCCACATCTAGCCATGTCGAGACCAACTCTGGTCGCTGCTAGCTATTGCATCGCCCTGCTTGCCACCATGTTGTCATTGCACCCACACCCCACTATCAAAACTTACAATTCTTCCTAATGTTGTTGCCCTTGCCTCCTTGTTATCGTCACTATCTACAATCACTATTGACTATCTTTGATCCTCCATCCATTGTTTCAATGTCATCAGTCATTGTGGAAGATGACAACATTTGTCATCAACCACATGATGACATCGTCATCCCTCCTTAAAGTCATCAGTGTCAACGCATCAATGATTTCTACCATCCTCACATAAGATAGGTTTAGCCTTGTGATAGTGATGAACTAGAATCCTGATTGAGAACCGGTTTAATTTAACTCACCTCAAATAGTCATACTGAATCAATTCCTTTCAATTGGATCCGATTTTATTCTAACCATCTAGCCTAGTGTCAAGCCTAACTAGTGTGTAATTCAAGTTATCTATTAATTCTACTTATTATTTGAACTATTTATATTATTTTTATCATATCCCAATTAGAATGAATTCTCGATTATCTAAGAGTTAATTCCTATCAAATTAGACTCAATTTTTCTAAATTTGAACTTAGATTATTTATCATATATGAATTTGAAACCTATTCAATTAGAGGTTATTTAGGTTAAAGCTTAAAGTTTGGATGGTTTTTCTAGAAATAACCTACAAATCTTTGTGAGTTGATTTTTTCCTAGTCACACATTTTATTTTAGATCATGTTAATACTCAATTCATTATTATCTTGCTCAAGTAGATTAAACTAATTTTGTAATATTTAAATCGATCATATACCTTCATGAGTATATGAAGGTCGAGGTTAAATTAAATTTAAGCAAGAGATTGATCCTAATTTGTTTTGATTGAAAAAAGATATCCAATATTAAAAGAACTTCATCATGAGTAAGTTTCCTGTGAGCGTAGCCGTGATAGGGAATAGATCATACGATCATTTTAATGGGGTTAGGTAGCCATGTCTATTTATTGCTTGAATATGGGTTTTAAATTTCCACTCCAACATTTCCTTTCCTACCCAGGCTCATTTGGCAGAGCTTTCTTAGCTTCTGTTGTAAGGCGAACAGCTGCTGCTAGACGACTCCTAGCTTTTGGCTGGACAACTATAGGAGGACAACTGCTACAATAAACACTTGCTCGCGATGAGCCAACAACAACGAACTAGTGATCAATTAGCGAGCGGGTGACAAGCATAGCTATATAGCGTTGTAGAGCAGGCAATGACGGTGGGTGAGCGAGCAAGCGATGATCATAGTAAGCAAGATATCGGTGAAGGTTGAGCAAAAAAAATGTTTATCTAAAAGAATAAAATTGCTCATGTGATTTTTTTTTTTTTTTTAATAGACTGTTGCAACAAAAGTTCTCCGAAAAGCAGAAGTGAGCAAAAAGTTAAAAAAATTCATTCATCTTTAACTTTGCTGGGCGATGAAGCGAGAGGGAGAGCCAAACATGCCCCTTGGTGAAGAGGACCAACCTCCCTCCAACACTATTCACTCCCTAAACGCCTAGGGAGTCTTGACTATGTTACTAATTCAATTCAACCTCCACAAGTTGACTCTTAAACTAAATACAGCTAAGAGCCTTTTCTATTGGAACAAGGTTGAGCAATCTTCTTTCTCTAGACATAGAAGGGCTACAAGGTTGTTAAGTGTTCATCATATAAAGGTTGGTGTACTTGATTCTCTTCCTCGTTGGAAACACTGGACTTTTGTATAATGTGTCCTCAAGAGAGAATACATCGACTGGATGATAGTTCCCATGCTATCCAGCATTGAGATTGAGACGACGAAGTAATTGCTAGAAGAAATAAAGGGAGCATTCACTAAGAACATTATCTTTGACATCAAAATTGAGTGACTTGGCCTAACTTGTGTTATTTCTATTTGTGGGAAGCAAAATGGAGTTGTTTTAATGTTTTTGTAGATAAAGATCCAGAAAAGGCTCCCTGTCTACTGAGTAGTGATGGAAAAAAAGGCAACCTTAGGCCCCTGTGCCAAGAAGTTCTAATGAGGCTGATAGACAGAGAAAGTTCTTCAACTATAATGCCAATTCCTCCATATGAATATTGACATGGCCATCTACGTGCATCAAGAGGATGCATATGGAATCCATTGGCTAAGATGAGACAGGCTAGAGGAGTGTTAATGAAAGTTGATAGCAAAGGAGTCAATAGCTATGCTTTAGTCAGAATAAAGGCTTAGGAAGAGGTGCTCTTGTTGAAGGATATCCAGATCGACCAAGCTACAGTAGGGCCTTCGTATATAGCCTTTGCTTCAAGTGGTAGCTCCTTGAGCATGCGCGAGAGATGTTAATCTTGGCTAGATAATTTGTTGGAATCGATCATTAAGAGGAGCAGACTGCAGTACGGATACGTTTTACAAATGCAGGGTGAAATTCCCATTTGATAAAATAATCCTTCAGATCCAATTAATTATTAGGGAAAGGGAGGACAAGGACAATTTCTTAATCCTTAGCTTCCAGTTCTAATCATTCTCGTCTTTTGGACTTCTCCAAGTTCCATATACCCAGTTGAGCCCACAACGAGACCGCTTTATCAACAATGCGTTCGAAGAATTATCGACAAAACTTCTCCAAACTAGGCAATCTAATGCTTGCTTGCAGTGCGCGTAAAAATTCTGAAAACTGTAGCTGCACAGCTGAACTCCAGAATCACTCTACTTCACGAAAAGTTCAATATAAATATACTTAATTTGCGACTTCGCGTGCACTCAAAAAGATGCGGTTATAACGTAGATCACTAGATCAGTAAAATTTTCAACCTTGTTCTGAAAACGAGGTGATCCTTGGACGCACGTCGCAGGCAAAGAAACAAAGAGCATTTATGGAACCTATCTCAGAATGGGAAATAAGCATATTAATTAATTTTTCAAAGCAATTGAAAAGCTCAACTACTTGCATAAGCATTCTTCTGTTACCTGAAAAACTGATGTACCTCATCCTATTTTGAAAATTTACTGACTTCTGCGGACAGTAAATAAGCTGCTGCACCAACTGCCCAAATGCCATGAAAGATTATCTTGCTAATGCACATGCTTTTCAAGTGTCAGCAACCTGGCACAAGAAGACAGATGAGACGATAAAAATGAAACTCTGCTTCACAATCTAATCCTAGTACGCAGAATACCAATCCGACACTCTGCAGATTAATGTGATTTAACCACTTTTGAAGCTACAATAAACTTATCTAAGTGATGATGAAAAAGGATTATTCCGTTAGATATCCATGTGGCGAAGCAAAATCTTGATATCTTGAACCATTACAGATTGATGTGATATAACCTTAACCTTTTTTGTTGAAATCTTATAACCACTATTTCTATGACCAAATCATAAATGACGATATCGGTATCTGAATCTAGTGATAATGAAACAAATATGACCTTTTTTCTAAAGGAAACTTAGTCTGCTCAAACTGTTCTTTGCAATTTGGGAAATAATTAAAGGTTTATAAAAATTGATCATTGATCGCAAAAGATGCAACTTTTTAGATAGTCATTAGTTATCCAGCTTAGTTCTTATTGGTTTATTTTATCTTCTCCTCATGTGCTCACTATTTTATCTTCTCCTCCACCGAATATCTTTGACACCACATATGATCTTTGGCAACTCTAAAGATGTCATTCTTAGATGTCTTATCGATAGCATTACAATAAGGTTCTTGCATATTGCTAAGTTTTAGATAACTTATGAGATATTCTTATACCTGTTAATTGTTTGAATAAATCTTCGACCAAAATCAAGACAATCGCCCACTCCTAGCTACTATACTCAAGGCCAAGTGAGATAAACATCCAACAACATAGATATCAAGCATTTTGAGATAGAGAAGGACTTTTTTTTTATACGAACATGTTTGTTTTTAGTATTGATGATGAATATTAATGGAGAGAATTTTCCAACTGCTACTACGTAAGCTGATTTACCTAAGGACTCGATTCCAATAAAATCGCACTCGATAACAAACAAAACTAAGGTTGAATTTCTCACATGAAATAAAACACACTGATCAACTGCAATAAAACAATGACTGAACAGGGGATTTCATTAAACAGAACATCATAAATGTCCGGATCACAAACGTGGCCCAAGAAACTTTCACACGGATCCAAAAACAAATCATTGAGAAACAAAACAAAAGGAATTACCGCAGCCTCCAGAACTCGGCAAGAAGGTTGGGTGAAAAACACCTTGAGTAGAGAAATTCATGGTCTAAGAGATAAATGTAGCACCGCCTGGAATCGTTTCCGGGATACAGACGGGTCAGATTCATCGGCTGGAATTGGCCGTAGCTTGCTGAAACTTTAAAAACATCGCCCCTTTTGCTTGTCCCTGCTTACCTGGATTGAATCCATGACAACAATAAGTGGTTGTTGCGCTGGCTGAAGACCGAGAGTGGTTTTCCGAGTACTCAACGTGACTGCTACTCCAGTCAATGAATTTACACTGTGGGCCTGAAATTGAGGCTAGTACCACGACATCAGGCTCCCCTGGTTGAGAAAAGCTCGTCCTCGAGCTGGAATCCCTATGCTCTCCATAATAGTGAGATAGAACAGCCACATTAAAAATATCAGAGATCTCGTACTCTTCAGGCAGATCAATCTTGTAAGCATTACTTCTGATTCATTGTAGCACCTTAATGGCTCCATTGCCCTTGCATTGAGTTTGGCAAATTTACCCTGGGGAAAGCACTCTTTTTGCATATGTATCCAAACCAAATCTCCTTCCTTGAACTCAACATGACACCAATGCTTTTTCTCCCATTGGCTCTAACAAAATGACTGCTAACCGATAATGTTCCAAGTTTAGAAGAAAATTTATGCTAAGAATAGTGGTATGTAATACAAGTATAGTTTCCCTCTTCTTACCGGCAATAGACAATGTAGAAAAGATTTCAAAAAGTGCTTCAGGAGAAAGATCTTTTGGGAGATTATTTAGTTGATCATTTTATAGATGATCCTCAAAGCAGAGATGAAGAAGACAAATATTAATTGAAACCATATAAATAGTTGAAATCAATGGGTTTAGTAGGAAAATATATATGATAACAATAAATATGGCGGTAGACAAGCTAATAGGGAATATGGACTACTAAAAGAAGATACTTGATGAAACTGTACTTGGCACGTATGCCTTTCATATCTACTATAATAATTGGCATGTATGTTTTTCATATTTACTAATATTCTCCAAAATTTCAAGTTTGTAAAATTTACATAATCTCAAATTTAAAATACATATATTGTAGAAGTATATATGTCACACCACAAAGGGGCGGTTGGCTTACCACCTAGGGTGTGACAATATGAGCCAGAGATCCATAAACCCATAACAAATCACAACAATAGATTCATAATATCATCCCAGATCATTTAAAACATACGATAATAAAACCTTATACAACCTATATATGCACAATAGCAACTATATGAAATGATCCTGTCATAAATCTACTACACAATTTACTGTTATTTACAAGTATACGATGAAACTAAAACAATCGATCAAGTATCGGAACCATAAAGTTGATAATAAGTTACAAATACCATACTGATATGTGCTGGGTTTTTGGGTCCCTTTCCATGTGGATAAAACCCAAGTTTCAAGAGGCCCAATTAATCTTAGTAAATTTGTTAGGGTTACTTGTTAAGTTTTTTCAGCGCTTTGGTGTTAATCACAATTTTTGTGTGCGCAGCCACTCTAACAAAAAAAAAGGTGCAATTTTTTTTTAGAGTCATTAATCTACACTACTATTTTCATCTCACTAATGATCGGAGATCAATCAAAGATCAGATCGTGTTGATTTCTGGAGAGTTTGTTTGTCCGATGTGTTCTTTGAATTGAATGAAGGAGATTGGGTTAAACCCAAGTCTCTATGTGTTTCCATGGTCCGATTTAGTTGAAACTTAGTCAATATTTTGAGGACATTTGAAACTCAATTTTGGTCGGTGGAGATCTTATTTGGAGGTCAGAGAGGCTGTCATTTGCTATCAAAGCCGAGACCCTCTGTTTATTCCCTTTACTTTTATTCCCTTTACTCTTCAACTGCTCTCTTACAATTTCTTGGCATTGTGGTTGTGTTAGTGATCATTTCTACTCCTGTGAACTCATATTGCTGATAGTGGAGCTTCTTTGTTTGGATAGTGGAGCTTCTTTGTTTGGACTGAAGAGCACATATTGAAAGAGTTTTCCATATTAAAAATTTTCTGTGTTTGTGTGATTGAATTTGTGTCTTGTTACTCACTACTACTCCTCTGGTTCATTCATTTGAGGAAGGATTTGTTGGTTACAGCTTGATTGTGAGATTCACATTTACCTCCCTTTCTCAACAATAAGAACTATATATCACTATCTATCTATCAAGTATCATTCGTATCCGCTAGTCCACGTGGCCTCTTATTCAAAGAACAGAGAGTGCAGAACTTGACATAGTAGAAAATTCACAATAGAGCTAAACCAACTCCAGCAAAATTCAACAGCTACACGTAAAAATACAATAATCAACTAGAAACAAACAAGTGTCCCAGCAAAAGAACTTAATTCAACAGAAAATTCCAGAACATCATGTTCACAAGTGAAACTTCAGCGAGAACATTCGCACAGCTCAAAATTAGCACAAACAGAAATTTACGAACTACTGGAAGGTCACCAAAATAACAAGGAAATTGGAGTAAGACACCTGAGCTTGGAGTTGGAGTTTCGGAATGGGAAAGAGCAGGAAAGTCACCACATGGAATTCACTTCCAGGATATAGACAGGAGCGATCACTTCCGGAAAAATCTTCCGAAGTTTGTTTGTTTGTTTTTTTTTTTTCACCAAAACTGGGGCTCCGGCTTCTCTTCTCCCCCCTTTTACTCATCCTTCTTCTGATTGCTTAGCCACCTCAGGCTCCAAAAAGATCATGAAGTGTGACGAGTTCGCTTCCTGAGAGATGCTGCATGCCGGAGGAAAAACTCCACCAACATAGAGCCTTCTCAGTCGGACGCTGCTGCGCGCGTCGCCGGGCGCCGCAACATACACGAACGGCGGACACACCGAGAGAACGCCACCGCATCATCGCTTCTTCCTGTCGTCTCCGGTCTTATCAGCTCGTCGCCGGAAGAGGAGACGCGAGCGGAGAACGGTGAAGCAGCGGCAGCGCACGAGAGGGGAAAAACGAAACGATAGCCGTTTTAGGGAGGGTTTTGTATTTTATTCATATATGTTTTGGTAACTTTGCAGAAAAACCTACTAAATCTCTAATATGTTTATATATATATATATATAGTCTAAGCAGTGCTTATGTGTAGTAATATTATAATTCATTATTTTGTAAAATAATATAATATGCCGTTTGTGAATATTAATATGTACGGACTTAAGCCATGCTACACTAACTTAAATCGTACTTTAAACCTTGATATTTATGCATACTACGGTAATTTAAACATAAACATTTTTAATAGGTATCAATCAATAGCCAATACGCAATTATGTAACAATAAGACATTATTATTCAATATATGAATAAAACATATATAATTCTCAAAATAATTTTAAAAAATGGAATCAAAATTAGATAACCAAAAGATAAAGTATAAAGTATTAGCTACCAATTATTGCACAACATCAACTCAACTCATATACCAAAAGTATTAAAATACAATTCCAAGTATCAAAATAATGGTTTACCGTGACATTACATCTAACCCGTTGATCCTCCCAATACAAGGATCTAGAACGACAATCATACTGATCATATTTTTGTCTAAACCCGTTGATCCCCAATTTAGTTTCACACAAAGAAGAAAAAATAGTATAGTATATAAGACTTAGTAGGCTTACTATCATTAATTTATGTTTAAGTATTTTAATAAATTAGGTCATGAAAAGGCTGTCGAAGATAATTGAGTCCCCAATCGGCTAACCTCATATGTTACCAACTAAGGGATGATTCTAAGATATGTATTAAATCTTGTCTTTAATGAGGAATAAAAGATAGTACAATATATAAGGTTTTGTGGCTTACTACCATTAACTTAGGCTTAAGCATTTTAATAAATTAAATTATATTATCATTTTGGCTTATCAAATTAATAAGTCAATCTACTTATTAAACGAGTCATAACACAATATGTAACAAGTAACTCTACTAGAGTTATAGCCCTCTTTTTTTTGATATCGTTACTTTAGCTCATTAAGTTAATAAATTAATTTATTATTTAAATATATAATTTAGGGATATGGATATCCAAAATTCGATACCTAATTTCACTAAAAAAAATATAACTATATAATTTTTATTATTTAAATATAAATAATAATAAAATAACTATTATATAAATATTTATTACTATTAAAAATATAAAAAATAATAATAAATAGTTATTATATAAATATTTTTATTTTTAAAAATATATTTTTATAAAATAAAATAATAAATAATTTATTTTTTATTTAATCGGGTATCTACGAGCACTCATTTAAATATTTGACTCGGGTTCAGATTGTATAGTAGAGTATCCAACCTGAGTTCAGGTCGAATTTGAGTAGCGAGTTTGGCAATCGGGTCAGATTTGAATAGTAGATAAAAACATAAATACCCGATCTGTTGCCACCCGTGGTTGCAAATTGCCAATCTACAAGGTGTAAAAGCCAACATATTTCTACTAATCACTAGGATTTCTAGGGAAGGTTATGCAAATATGAAATGAATTTAATGAAGAGGGAGGAATGAGGGAGGCAAGATAGTATAAGATGTTCCACTCATGTAAATCACAAAGACAATAGTTTAACTTTATAACTAGCCTAGTTCACCAGTTCACTACTGCCTGCTTACCTTTTCTCCTCAACCACCCATTCTCCTCCTCTCTTGCTTAGTATCAGATTACATGCCTTTATTAATAGCTTTACAGTGGCCATACTAATTCAACACTAGGATAATAAGCCATTGCTCAAGTCACAAATCTTGATGGAGTAAACTTGTGATATCTTTCTTGTGCATGCAAATTGCAAGCCCTAACTCTCCTCTCTCGATCTTTGACTCCGCACTAATATAGTGTTAACAAACCTTGATAATGATTTATTTTCATATCAATTCTTAAAGATTAATTGATTCACCTTATTATTGTCGATCTTCGTCCAAATATGATCCCTCTCCCTCTTTGAGATAATTGTAAGTCCACACAACATTATCAGCATAAATCTTATTTAAGAAAAGAAAACCTGAAAACACTAGATCATCGATGAATATAGTTTTAACAGCTGATCGATTGACAAATCAAATAGAACACATTAATTAAAACATGCATGCAAGAGCGCCAAGCGACATACATGTTTGTACTTTATGCTAAGATCGATATATGTATATGCATATTCTAAGTCGCATGTGTAAAGCTACACAAGTGCTGGCATCAAAAGCCGTGGAAACTGGAAATTAGGGCCTCGCCCACCGTCCCAGAACCAAAGATGGAATTGTTTAAGTTTGTTTTCACCACCGAACGATCGAAGAGAACAAAAAGTCTTCACTCATGCATCGACATGCATGCTTCTTTTTAGTTGGAGCTAGCAGATTTAATATGAGAGATGAGCCAAAAGCTCAAGTCATGTTGCAAGTGACAGATTACTAGATTCCAAGTAAGTATTTCTCAGAACCCGCGACAAATTAGTTGACATCGTTAGAAATTTATACTAGTCCCATGCACGAAGAGGACACGGAGGGCGACTTGTTTTAATACCAAATTCCAAAAGCAGCGCAAGAGAAAGAAAGTTAATTAATTGTCAGGTGACGAGGAGTGAAAGAGATGGGGATCCGATGTGTGTTACGTAATTGGTGTACAATTGGTTTTGGAGAGTTGAGATTATGAGAGCCTTAATTATGAGTCTGTTATTTTATCTTTTGAGTTCTGCGCTCCCTCGTAATTCTTAACACTATCCCCTTCTTTTGTCCGAACTCTTACATACGTACCAAACCCTAATTAGCGCAAACCTCAATGGGCGTAGATCTGAACACAGGAAAAGTTGCACTCTTCTTCCACAGATCTTCGGGTCATACAATTCTCAACATGTCAAAACAGATGCAGATATAAAGATATTGTGAGTTTGCATGTCCAGATAATTAACTAGTACATCTCGCAAATGAATTATTATTCCCTTTCTGAATTGTGATAGGTAGCTTTCATATATGCAACTACGGCAATGCATTTCTGTGGGAGAATTAAACAAAGTTTTAACTTTTTTGCAACTGCAACAATTATAATGATTTTTCCACAGGGTTAAAGGTCAGGTATTTGTCAGACATGACCAAAATCGATCCATCTTTTGTATGTTATGCAGCATCCCGACGAAAAAATTATAAGAGCGCAACATCTATGCTTTTATATATTTCTATATATCACGTTCATTGCAATCCGAAAGCTAGGAAGCTGAATGATGAGGCTGATCATTAGTCTTGATAAAACCAGTTAATAAGTTATCAGATAGAGTACAATGAAAACTTATTATAGATTAATAACTTTATATTATTTCTCATCGCGAGCAGTATCACCAGTTGGGGGAAAAAAGAATGGCAAGGGATGCATCCTTAGAAGAACACCAAGATCAAGGTAATAAATGCTGAATACTTAAAAAAGGCAAGGACGACATGAAAATGGAGGCTAAAAATCAAGGATCCGGTCCTCCTCCCGAATCTAATGACAAGGTAATGATGAAGCCCTTTTCATTCATCTTGTCAGAGAAGAGAAAATAAATCAGCATTATTAGACCTGTCTGTCAGCTTATCTCTCCTCCGTTTCGTCGTCCAAAGTAAACAAGAAAACCTGAAAACCAAGTTAGAAACGAGAAAAACAAGCAAATCGATCCTAAATAATTTCAGCAACAAAATATGCATGTATGTGACGATCGAACACATGAATTAATTTAAGGAGGCAGCAGACATGCTGTTCAAGCCGTCGGAGAGTTGGAGGCTGCATTTGGGGGGAATGAAGCCTGGTCCGAGATCTCCAAACGCAAGGGAAGGAAGATGAAGGCATTTGTTTTATACATGAAAGTAGAGATACCTCGAGCCAGACAACATTCCCCTCAAAGGAAAAGCCTCCTGGTAATTTCTTCATCTTTCTCCCCACCTCACTGTGCAGGATGCAGCACACAATTGAATTGAGACTTGAGAGGGTGGTGATGATAGGAGGAATGATTACACATATGGATGCGTAGATGGAGTTGGAAGAGAGATAAATAGCAATAAAGGAGCGGAGTAAAGACAAATAAATTAAACAGCAGGTGGCCCAAAGTGGCAGCTGCGTTCCAGAGCTGATTACGACCTCAGCAAAGTCTCCATCTCAAACATAAACCGTTGGGATGATGGACAAGGTAATTTATTTTCCCAGGCGTCGTCCATAAATTTTACGACAATTTTAATATATGGATATGCAATTATTCCAAATTAAAAGTTAGTCATTTATCAGAAAAATCATTTTTATCAAGTAATCAGAAGGGTGCTGATCTTTTGTGTTTTAAGGCACCCTATTATGTTGAAAAAACAAAAAAAAAAGCCCCCAAATATAAATTCCGATGAATGAGAGAAGAGGAAACCGATAAAAAGGACCTTGAAAAGAGAAGAAGAAAAAAATGATTGAATAAAAAATATTTTAGTAATTTAAATTGATTCAAATCTAACAAAAATTTAACTATTTTTATTTAAAAAATTCCGTAATGTAATTTGAATTACTTCTTTTCTATTTTGCTCCATTTGGAGTTTAAGAATGGTTGAGTATACAACTACAACTACAATCAATCTAAATTTATACAAAAATTCACTGAAATTCTGGAGTCAATTCAGCTTAAAATTTACTTCAAATTGAATATAAGTTAATTTTTTTTTGTTCAACCTATACTAAATCTTTCTTAAAAAACAAGAATATATATATGAGGACTTAGAAATTGTAAATGAAATTATATTTATATTGCGGGCCAGATCTGAATTGGGCCTTCAAGGCCATTCCACGGATTTAAAACCTAATTTAATTATATTCTAATTAATTAAGCCACCTTTACTTTTTATATAATTAAATTATGATTTTAGTATGCAGAATTTCTAGTGTAATTTTAAAGGTGGGGAAAGATTAGTTTAATTCTCTATAATTTTTAATAATAAAATATAACTTAATTTAATATATAATTTTTAGGATCTATAGTTTACCCATGTAATCAGTCAGATATGTTGTCATGCCAATTAGTTCTTATTATGTCATTTGAGTTATTACTGAAATTAGAGCATGACATATTATAATAAAAAAAAAAATGAAAATAGTATAAAAACTTATAGTTCATGAAGACTCACCGAACTTACAGGTCTTGGAATATAGAAATTGATAGAATTTATATAACAATTTAGAATATTGGTGTGTAACCATCATCAAAAAACATAGGATGATAAAACAATTAAGAATATATTTATAAATAATTCATAGAATTTATGATGACAAATTAGGAAGGGTGGAGTAAGTAAACTAAACCGAGGTATTATAATATGAAAATATAATCATGAATAATTTAAAGTAAGGTGTATAACAAGATGAAGCTTGATTAACTAAAAGTGTTTATGTAAATATAGTACTTAAGAGTTAACAATAGTTATATGGTTTTGATTAGCATGAGCTAGGTATTTCTAAAGTTTTATAGGAATTATGAGATACTAAATAGCCAATAAATCATTGTTGATCAAGTTATGGTACATGTTATGATTATATGTCTTGAATGTGGATTTGATTTGAGTATTCATTTTCACTTATGAGAAAATTTATGATTTAAACAACAAAATCAAATAATTAAATTAAATTTAGCATCATGGTATGGTATGTCTACAATGATAGCTATTTAAATAGATGTCCATTACTAATTATAAATTGAAACATTAATGAAGTTCAATATGGATGATGACAAAGTAATCATGATTATAGAAGAATAATCACATGCTTAACATGAATATGTGAGCTTATGTTATTGATCAATGTAAAAGGGAAGAAAAAAAAAGTTGATATGAGTTATGCATATAGATGGACTTAAAATTTTGGCACGATTTTGTATAGTGACATTGGGGCGTAACAAAGATGGCTACGGAATTAAGGACTGATTGACTATGGCCCTTGTTCTTAGGTTGCTTGACTTGTCTAAAATCATTAAGATTGCTTGTGATGCATCTAAAGTAAGTAAGAAAAGATAGCTCACTTTTAAATAGTGCAACAAAGAGTTGTATAATTAAAATTTCCAAGGAAAATATACTGCTCTATATATAAACCCATAGTGGGAGATCCACTCAAGCTTTATGTTGACATATCCCTTTTGGAACTCGTGTTCATTCAACACAAGCACACACGAAAGAAATAGGGACAGATGAACACAAGGCATTTTGATGGCCTACTTGCTGTCGGGGGTGCGATTGCGCACTTTTTTAAGCGTTGCTGGATCTTCTTCTTCATGATTACGGATCCTTATCCTATCACAAAATCGCCATCATCTATTATCTTATCTTGCAGCACTAGAGAATAAAACTAACAATTCAAGGCACTGCTTCGTAATCTATTTATATATCTTCTTGTTCTGCCCCAGAAGGAAGAAGAGAGGGTGAGATGTTCATATCCATGTGACGTTGTAGCCATGCTCAATACAGTTGCAATGTTGCTTCATCTTCTTCTCTGCATGTCCGTGTCAGCAAGTGAGTATACAAGTAAATTCTACCTTTTTTTTTTTAACTCAATTAGCTCTCCTATCTGTATTCAAAAATACTTAGTGCCTCATAATCCCTCGTCAATGTTTGAGCAATGGAGCAATCAGAGAGATCATACAGATTATATATAACTTTACAAGATAAAATTGATGACTGTTGATTGTGATGATGAATGTGCAAATGAAATGGAAGAGTGTGCTTGGGTGGACTATCCGACTGGGAACGGACGGTGCTGCGGTGTGATCCACGTGGACGCGTGCGAGCCGGAGGATGCAGTGATGAACAGAGCATGCATGGATGTTTGCCACTACGGGGGATGTAGAAAGGGAGGACAGTGCGAGGTCGATGGGCTCAGCATGGCCAAAGCCTGCCACTGCAACTGTTGATCCATTCTCAACAATTCTATCTTGTTATTGTTGTTGCGGTTAGTCCGTCCTTGACTTGTAGACATCTGATTGGCAGATGAATATTATTCACCTAGTATGACGATGACACATCAGCCTTATGCCTAGTCAGCAATGATAATCAATAAATAAACTAATGGCAGCAAATCCTCCATATAATCAGAAACTTAGTCTATGTTTGGTTGGATAGAATTCGAATTCATTGTGGAAAAGGAGGAAAAATCTAGCCTAAAAACCATTTAGATTTATTGTATTTTCTTTCCTTTCTACAGTGAACATAACCTAGGCTGTGTTTCCTAGACAAAATCCACAGTGAATTCCATCTATAGCGAGGCATATGAGTTCAACGAAATAATCTGAATTAAGATCCTTGCTCAGAATTTGCGAGGCATATGAGTTCAACGACATGATGTTGTCACCCACACTCGAAAGTCTGAGATTGCAAGATCCGTGAGAAAAGGGAGCATGCAGACAGATCAATCATCATAGCGCACGAATAATTAAAAAGCCTATGTTTGCTGGTTAATTACAGCACTTAAAATTATATTGTCTGGTCTGCTACAGCAGAGACTTGACAACATTTGATTGCTGTAGAGAAATGCATCGTCCCTATATTTTAGCTCGCTCCTCCATTGTTCAATACTTCAATTCATAATCTGTTCTCTCAACAGCCTGCAGGAGGATACAGAAGGTAGATTTTGCATGTTTGTTCAAATTCAATTCCGGCTCATTGTCTGACAATCTTCTCCCTCCCTGATTTCTTCCTTTCTTTGTTATACCTCTGACTACGCTGCGCTGTCTTTCAGTAGCTGTGATTTTTAATGAACATCCTGTTGACTCGATATGAACCCGAACTATTTCCCATCAGGCCCCTCGTGTCTTTAGCATTCCAATAATAAATTAATAGATTTGTTTTTGTAGGATTAATGTATATAGATATTTTAGTCAGAATAAACATTCACAATCCGCACTGTACTAATTCATCTACTAATTAAAGAGGCGAGGCGTCTTCACTCGAACACGTATGAAGAACAGAGTGCCTCTCGTTAGTTCAAGATCAAATTAAACTGCAACGATGAGTTACTCGTATCTTCTGATTCATCCACAATATTAAAAAAAATAATAAGGAGAAAAGGAATCATAAATTAAAAGTTTACAGCTCAAGGCGACAAATTTTTTTTTTTTTTTTATGTCTACGATTTACACCGCTAAAGCCCACCAACAACTTGAGCAATCTTGTCGAGGGATAGATGACTACTTTTGTGCCTACCATAAAATCCAGAGGCACCAATCAAAAGAGAAGCCACATAAGTTGGAAGTCACGAAGAGGCCCATCCTACACACTCAAAATTTTCAAAAAGACCCATTTATAAAATTATATGAACGTTATATTTTATTGGCCTTAATAAGTGAAATTTGAAATAAATGAAAAAGGTATTTATTTATTATACATGAACCTATTTTTTATATGTATTTTGCATCTTCTCTTGTTTTATTTTTTTTTTAAAAAATGAGTTGTTTTAGTATATTTTAATTTTATTTCTTTATATTTCCAACTTCATTTTTTTTCAAGATTTCCTAATTATGAATTCTTTTGTTTTATTAGATTTTTTTTTTAAAAAAAATGTTGGCTAAACTTTGCTTCTTTTTTTCTACTCTTATTTCTTAATATTTCTTTTCATTTTTTATATTTTTGAGAATTTTTTAAATCGCTACTCTTATTTTGTTGAGTTGACCAATTTGTAGCGTGACAAATCAATGCGGACCAAGATATGCCTGACGTTGTATAGCCAATTGGCACCTTAGTCTTTAACTAAATGTTTTCTAATAATAATTCTTAGATTTATTTGAAGTCAATTAGGGAAGGATGTACCATATAATAACAATAATAAATTTGACAATAATTTAAAGTTGGTGGGTAATTTTTATATAGCATTTTTGTAGTTTATGCAGGGAGAACAAAGATTTCATAAACATATCTTTGTATTGTATCAAGAAACTTAAATTCTTTTCTAATACCTGATCATAAGTTCGCTAAACTCATCCATCTCTCATAAACAACGCGCATGAGAGTTTCATATAAAACAAAGAGGCAGGCACCCTTGTCCATAACATAATCCCTTGAAATAATAATAAAATTATGATAATTCAAAATCTCTAGCTTAATAAATCATGCCCGTATATAATATCCATTGAAAAAAAAAAGGTTAAAACTTCACAATCTAAATTCTTTGCATGATTTAACAAGTGATAGCGGCAGAGCAAACACGATTAGTTAACTTGTCAGATATTAGGCACATATGGCCGGATGAGGGTTTCGATTTTCCAATGCTTTATTTTATACAACACATGCTTCATACGAGAGAGAAAAAAAAACAATTCCAGGGCCTGCGAATTGTTTGTCAATGTTTTTAAATTGACATATCAATTTGAATCGGGGCTGGAACAGAAAAAAAAGGTGCCCCATCGCACGCGTGGAAGTAGTTTGTCGAGATCAAGAAAGGTCAAATGTACACATAAATTAGTTGAGATGTCAGCTTCGCTTTTCCATAATAATCAAACTTTTTTTTCGTTCTTTTGTGAATCATAATGATCGATAGTAAGTGGGAAGAAGACACCCTACTCAACCGATGTCAACTTTTGAATGCCCTTCCGACGTTGATACGGTCCAAACCATAAACTAGAAAGCACACGGTTTAGTAAATAATATTCAAAAGAAAAAAGACGAATAGCCTAATTAACAAACCTTGAACATATTTACCATGCTGAACATCGTTCAAGTTTGGCCGAGCCTGAGAAGTTTACAAGACGTCAGCTTCTACTTCATCCTAGCTTTCTGTTTCAGCAAATAAAAACGGAGGTCAAATTATCGACTTGCAATACTGCAGAAATCTACAGTAGCTTTAGAGATATCAACAACCCATTTAAATTTTCTATTTGATCTTAAATAGCAGGCCAGTGGTTTTAGCAGTATTGCCAAAGGACAAGCATAATAAATATTCTCAATCCATGAATACCACATTCACCGCCCAGTCTGTCCTAAACTTACAAGGCATCACGCCAGAGACAAGTTATACAACCTGCAATCAATCTTATAATACACTTGCTTGAATCTTGAAGGCATCGGATCTCTAACAATACATCAATAATTATTTACCTTTAGATCTGGATCTGGACTTGGGTTTTGAATTACTAGGTATCCGAAGAACTAGAAGCAATCAGACGTGGAATCATTGATCATGTCTTTTGTCAGAATAAATAAATCAAGTGTTCATACATATTTTTGGACCATTTGACCGACACTTGCATAATTTTCCTGTCTTATAGCATGCATGGATGCAATTTGGTTGTTGACAGTAGGAGAGCATTTGACCACCGGCAGGTCATGTTTTTCTTCTGTCAACAGTCTCTTGTCGTCTAAAAATACGAGAGAAAATAAACGCCTCGAAGTTTTGAGTTGCCTTCAGAGTGAAAGGACTGTTCAAGTATGTGATCATAATCTCATTTATCTAGATTTTATCCTCATCACAGAGTCAGTATCACCGTGAATGGGCTAAACATAAAGATGATTAAGTCAAGATATTGTGTGAGGCACTGAAGAAGTAGTCCAACAATGTACCGTATTCATAGAACTCTTCAAGATCACAAGGTCCATGAAAAAAATTTGAGCAAAGCTTGCTTATCCCTCAGTGATAAGGTAGCATATAGACAAGAATCGTATACTAGGTCTCCCTAGCCTAACAATCAGAATACTCCCTCTTCTAAATTTAGCTTCTAATTGTTCAAATTATGCATGCCCACTCAACAGCTTGCACACGGTAACACAAGGAGGGTTTTCTATTCTACCAACAAATCATGCCGGGTCCACACTGTTCACTGAAATCTTAAGGGCTTGTACTAGTACGTACTATACTTGCAAGCACCGACTGGTGCTTGATTTTCTGCTAATTCATAAACAATGTAGAAAATATGAGCTACTGTTCCTGCTTACTGTCAGCGAAGCTTCTCCCCGATTTCTTGTACACCGAACCTAGGCCGTCCTTCTAAATGAATTTGACATAATTAGGATGGCAGTAGTTGGGGTAGGAGATGACCTACAGAGGCTGTTAAAATTGGGAAGCAAGTGTGCCTCAACAGTGCACTGTGCTGATGTTAAATCTCCCAATCATTTGCCAGCTCACAAGTTGAACTTGTCGGTACTGATCCTATCAAGTCAATCTACACCCTCCATGCATTTCATCAGACCTTACAAACTTGTTAATGGAGATTGTTAGTTTTGTGATTCTTTGTTTAAATTTATATTTGCCACTAAGACACGAAAAAGTTGATGGAATGCTGAAAGCTATTCATCACTAAAGCTTTTTTTCTAACTAAACACTAAGTGATACAATTGTAGATTTAACAGGTGTTCTCATCAAGGTCCTCATCAAACTCTCATTGTCATTACTTGAAGTACCGAGTGTTAGTGAACCAAAGCTTTCATAATATACTAGGGTAATTGCCATAAATTGCATGAAGACCCCTACAACAAAGCAGAACTGCAACAAAATCCCTCATGCTCGTAAAATCTGAAAAACAATCATAATTTCATCCCACTAAATTTTGCCAAAAAGTTTATTCGTATTTAAAAGAGTAACTAAAAAACTCACTTCTAATTCACAAACCTAAAATCTTTTAACTCTAAGCTAAAAAAAGGAGTGACGTAAGTCAACAAATATTAAGAACTATTTGATCACTTAATTCATCGTAAAATGATGAGGTTTAGGTTTCTCTCTGCAATTCTAAAAATATGAAAAATCTAATTATCATTAGACTCTGTTCCATAGATATTCTTGTAAATATCATATGACAAGTATCAACATACTGGTTGCTGCCCTTTCTCTTGGTTGCATATCTAAAACCTGTGGTATGTTTGAATAAGCCTAAAGCCATTAATTCTAGCTCAAAAAGTGGGTGACTAGGAAATCAAACATTAAGTCCTTAATATATCACAAATGACCAGTTGAGTCCTTAATATATCACAAATGACCAGTTGAGTCCTTAATATATCACAAATGACCAGTTGAGGTGTCTTCTGCAACTTTAAGAATACGATAGATCAATCTCATTATAATTTGACTGTTTCAAAGATCTCCCTATAAAATTGTATGTCAAGTTTGAACGTAATTAATTACCGCCTCCTCTCTTGGTTTCTAATGCCTAGTTTCACTGTTAAAAAAATACAAACAGGAATAGAAATAATACTTCTTCTCGCACATGCATAAAACATGCGTATACACTAAACAGAGGAGATCAGTAGGTGAACAAAGTAAAGAATTGTGATGTTGGACTAAAACTTGTAGCCTTAATCATCTCTTACTCTTTCCATAACAAAGGAAAAAGTCTGAATACCTTGACTAGTAATAATAAGAATTACTTGTAAGTTGCAAACTCCATTTTTGCCAAATTATCATCAAATGGTAACACCCTTTCCTTTCTACAACGCAAGGCTGAAATCCAAAATGTAATTAAATTACCATTTTGGTATATGAACTTGTATCTTTCTCAATTTGATGTATCAATCGGTGTAAGTGTTTCAATTAGATAAATGAACTTGTACAAATGCTTTAATTTGATCATTCTGTTAGATTAACTTGACAATCAATTAATGTGGCTACCTAGTTGCTGCGACAGCATTAGCTCACTACTGCCATGTCATCTTGTAATAAAGGTGAATGTTGATGTGGCATTACCAAGTGGTCATTTTGACACAGGCAAATTGTCAAATTAATTTATATACTAAATTAAACTACTTATAAGTTTGTACCAAGATGAATTGAATTAAAAAAGTACGGTACAAAATGATGATTAACCACTAAATATTAATAGTCCAGTGATGATAGACCAATGACCAACCAAAACCCATTCCCCTAGTACACGGCCTTCACCACCACAGAATGACCAATCAAACCTCGCCGGACCCCACTCAATTATTCCCAACGTGACCCAGCCATCTCGATTAATTGGACTCCTTCCTCTTCCCTTCCCCATCCCTATTTACAATTCGATCGATGACTGAAATGGGTAGCTACAAATATATATAGCTCTGCTCTTCCCCAATTATTCTTCATCTTCTCCTATTCCCTCTTTCTAACACAAATTGCCTTGTGGCTACAGCGCTCGCCTTTTTTTGCCATCGTCTTATCTGTTGCCATTACTACTCTCGCCTAGGTTAGGATGTTGAGAAGGTACATGATACCTATCTACAGCTGTTGCCGTAGCTCATGCGACGACGACTTGGAGCTCGGCCCGGCCCAGGCCCGAGTCGCCGACAGTCCGGACGGCGAAACCCAGATAGAGAAGGCGCCGGCGGCGGCACGGAGGTTCGATTGGGCCGAGGTGGAGTTGGCAACAAGGAAGTTCGCCCCCGCCGCGGTGGTCGGCGAGGGCGGATCGAGCACCGTCTACCTTGCCCGCCTTCGGGACTCCTCCTTCGCTGCCGTCAAGCTCAACCGCCCCAGCGAGCGCCTCCACCGCGCCTTCCGCCAGGAGCTCGACGTCCTCCTCAGCCTTCGCCACCCTCACATCGTCCGCCTCCTCGGCTACTGTGACGACCGAGGTCCGCATCCTCCCACCCCTCCTCGTCCTCGTCCTTTAGATCCCTTGGAATCTTCCCTAATACGGGGCTAGTTTTTCTTTTGGGTTGCAGAAGAAGAAGGGGTTTTGGTGTTCGAGTACGTACCAAACGGCAATCTCCACGAGAAGCTCCATGGCAGCAGCTTGGCTGTTCTGCCGTGGACGCGGCGGATGACGATCGCATACCAGCTGGCACAGGCACTGGATTACCTCCACGAGGGATGCGACCCCCAGGTAGTGCACGGCGATGTGAAGACGGCGAACGTGCTCCTCGACGCCGGGATGGAGGCGAAGCTCTGCGACTTGGGATCAGCCCGTGTAGGATTCTCGGCGGCGGTGGTTCCGCCGCGCTCTGCCAGGGCGATGGTGGGATCGCCGGGCTATGTGGACCCGCACTACCTCCGATCTGGGATGGTGTCCAAGAAAAGCGACGTGTACAGTTTCGGGGTGCTGCTACTAGAGCTGATCACCGGCGTGGAAGCTTTCGACGCGGAACGGGAGAGGCGGCTGACGGCGGAGATGGGCCCGGTACTGCGGGACCCGGAGGGGCGGGCGGCGGAGGTGATCGACGCCAGGATAGGCAGGGATTACGATGCTGGAGAGGCGAAGGAGGTGCTGATGGTAGCGGCGATGTGCATCAGGGACAACCCCAGCCTCCGGCCGTCGATGGCTGAGGTGGTCAGAATGTTACGGGAGAAGACATCAGCATCCATCGCGGCCGTGCCAGCAGCTGACGGTGGCAAATGTAAATCCTAGTGTCGAAAAAATTGTGGCTTGTTTGGTAAATTTGGTCGTAACATTTCTAATTAAAGGTGTAGATATTAGGGCGGAGGCGATATCATACAAATGTACAATACAGATGCGAAATATGCCGCAAAAGAAATTTTCCCAAAAGTAAATTATTTAGCAATGCTTTTTAATGATAGCGAGCCCACTGGACGATTTTTGCGCAATTATCTTTCCAACTGCCGCAACTTACTTGAAAATCAAAAGAAATCTAATTTTAAAGGGTAAATAATTGATGAAGGTAAGAATTTGACCCAAAATCTTATTAATTGAACTAACTAACCCTTCACCTATATGTATTTTAAGAAGCAAATAATTGATGAAAGCAAAATTGATTTTTCTTTTGAATTAGGAGAAATCGAAATTAGAGCCTTCATTTTTCTTATTTATTACCATTGTACCCCTGGAAAAAAAACCAAAAAAAGAATATTTTCATTTTTCCTTTCAAAAGAAAGCGTAATAAAATCAATTTTTTCAAGTACCTTTCAAGAAATCATAGGGGATGTTTCAAGACAAAGTTAGAAATTATGTTATAATAATAATATTCTGGGAACTTCTGGAGGAACGTGTACGACTTTTCACCCCACACACTTAATAAAATTAACCTTAATAATTTGGAAAAAAAAATCAACATATTCAATTATAATTAAAATAATGGAAACTTTATATATAGCTTAGTTTTAGTTTGCAAATTGCAATCTAAATTATTTATCGCCTTTAGAATTTTACATATTAAATAAATGTATCTTATTTAATGCTTCCAAAATTTATCATATTTTAGAGGGCATTTTTATAAGTAACCGACTGAAAATGACTCGTATATAATTTACATGGAGTCCGTTTGTCAAGAATAAAAAAAAAGCATGTCCACACCTTTACCATAAGGTTTAAAAAATAATAAATACCTTATAAAAAATTATTTTGTGTCATGCTCTCATTTAAATTTTAATTAAGGTCTCGGAGTCATTCAAATCAAAGAATAAGTGCTTTTTTAAAAAAAAAAAAAAAAGGTGCAGCTGCCAAGTGGCGATGCATGTCGTGGTTCATACGAGGCGCAACTTGAAAAACTTTCCACATAAAATAAAAAAGGAAAATGAAATGCAGAAAAAAATATATGATAAATTATACATAATTCAGCGCGTGCGCACCTAATAAATGTGGCTCCAACAAAGAATAACGGTTGCGAGTGCCACATCAGGGTGGGCCCAGTCGCAGTAAAATAGAAATCCTCCGTGTCCTTCTCGCTTGTCCTATCGGGCAGCTACTGGTTGGCACGTCGGACGGAGATATTGGTTCCGCCTCGTGACGTCACCAGATCTCACATCGGACCGGATTAATTAGGCAGTTGGACCGGGGGGGCGCAGATTTTATTAATCGGACGGAATTCGCACGAAGAGAGGAGGAGACAGCTGCAGCGAGAATTAATTAATTAAGGTGGGTGTCGTTGACGTCCGAACCGCTCAAAAAACGACTCGCGCTCGAGCTTGGCCGAGTTTAATCCACTCGACATTTCTGCATCCAAATTGTCGTTTCCAGCTGCTGCCCGCTGTAGCAGAGACTTTGAGAAATTCTTCAGCGCCCTCCTCGCGAAGTAATGCGCTGCTATGCCCGGAAGAAGAAGGAAGTGGAGCACATGTGAGCACATGGTCTTCTTCTCCAGCTGCGGTTTCCAGACTTGGAACGATGGATGGTGCTTCAATAATATTGGAAACCATTCATTCGGTCCATCTGTCATGCTTGGCATGTGAGGTGGCATGACTTGGCAGCTCAAAAGGCTACAAAAATCCTAGCTTTACGGGCAATGCAGGTCAAAATGTGCAGGAGTTGCCATGTGATCCTTCATCGCCCAATCATTCTTAATGATAGTTATTGCTATTTGCCTGTGACTTCTCTAGTCTTCCCTGCTTTCCATGCCATCGTCGCATGCTTTACTTCTTTTCTTCACATGATAATGTCTGACAAGAGCTAAGTTGAGTGGCAGATGATCAGAATTTATTATGACTTGGAGGTCAGGGATTCATATACGAAATGAATCCACTTTTGATGTCTAAAATTTTCAAAATCCAACCAAAACAATGCACCAAAGTCTATAGTACACACACGGATAGGGTTCCATCTGTAAAACGTGTAAAACCCCAAGGTGTTTTCTTCAAACTGTCTAGGAAAGCCACTTATACTATGTAAAAGAGGAAGCAATGCATAAAAGAAGACAAGTGGGGGAAAAGAAAAAGGAATAAAAGTGAATACAAAGAAGCTTCTTTTTCTTTAAAGCCGAGTTTTCCAAGTACAATTGGGAAGCCGTTTATGATCTGACTTGTATGAAAACTTTAAGATATTAATCGACATATCCAATGGCCAAATTTTGAATTAGTCTCTTATAGAAATTGGTTGAATTTAGCTTGTGATTTAATGAAAGTTATTTTTTTATTAAATTTTATCTTATTTGTGAAATCATAGTTGTGAAGAGACTTTGTAGGCTTGTTCCATATGTTTCATAGTGAATTTTTATGATTGCTCTCGTGATATTTTATCTTCTTTTAAAGATTGGTCTAGGTTAGATATTATATGGTTGTTCTTAGAAAAATATTTTACTTCTTTGAAAAATCAAGGCAGAAGAATATTAAATGAGGAATTACAAAAAATAAAAAGTTAAACTGAAAAGTAATTGGCCACATTTGCAATAGGGGGAAGATATTATAGTCTAAATATTGTAAATAAAAAATGCATATAATATATAGAAAACAAATAAAGAGTAAGGGCATATTTGGCCTTATTTTTAAAAATTAAAAATTAAAAAAACTACAACTTAAAGTCACTTTTGACTCTACTGTTAATTATTTTATAATTATGGTACATTGCGTTACACGTTGCCAAAATTTATAAGATATTTAGTAAATAATTTTTTAATTATTATCAAAATATAAAATAATAAATAAATATATTATTTAATATAATAATTTTTTATTATTAAAATTTTAAATTATTTAAAATAATACTATTTAAAAATTTAATTAAAATTATGTAAATTATTTTCTTGAAGAAGCAAAATCGGCCAAAAAAAAATAAAAATTATAATTTTTTCGATTTTTATTTTTTTCTGTTTCTATTTTTTATTACCAAATAGTTCTTTAATATTTCTTCTTATCCACAAAAATAATTTATTTAATTTTAATTAAAATTTTAAATATTATTTTAAATAATTTAAAATTTTAATAATAAAAATAAAAATATTTTTATTTTAAATAAATTAAAATATCATATTTATATATTATTTTAAATTTTAATATTGATTAAAAAATTATTTACTAAATAACTTATAAATTTTAACAACACAATATAATACAGTTAAATACAGTGTTAAAGTAGTTAAAACAGTGCCAAACAGGCTTTAAGACTTATGATATATAATGAATTGCAAGCTTTCTTTGTGGTTGAGTTCTCTGTAGGAAAGTTTGAGAGACACTAGTTATATCTTTAGGAATGCAAAGCCTAATGGTAAGCTCACCATATTTTATTTACTTCGAGCTTATTGAACAAGAAGCCTCAAGCAAAAGCAAAAGTAAATCATCCCATTATCAATTTCAATGTGTTTTGAGCAATAGTATTTGATTAAATCAACTATGAAAAAGGATTATTTCGATAATTTTTTCTTTCTTTAATGCATTTGATTAAATTATGATTTTTCAAACAATACTATTGTAAGTATTTATTTGCTCAAAGGATATACGCAATATCCGTCTTCCTCCAAAAAACGACTGTATTTGCTCAAGTATTTCCAGTTACCCTTGCTTGCTTTCCTCGGCCGTCGCTTCCCCTTGCAAAGCCGCCGCCGCTCTTTCGCCACCAACTACCCAGTCATCGACGCCCTAACCCTCTGGTTAAAACTCTTCCTTTTCCTCCTCCATCGCCTTCTTCACTCACAACATTTGTGTTTCTAAATTCTAATATTATCTATTTCTTTGGTGTCAGCTCTTCTAGAGATGTCAGTATCTTATTTGACTTGTAGTCCTCCGAGAATTTCCTACTGTATGATGCCCAGAAGAGTATCAAGTTCATTGCATTGGATAGTTCCACCGTGCAATCGAAGATTCAAGGAGAAGATTGAAATTTTGTCTTCTATCGGCAGGTAAATGCAATTCGTGCACAATCCATTTTGGTATTTTGAAAATATATTTCTAGAAATTCGGAAATCATTTACCTCAGTTATTTCAGTGCTTCCTTAAATATGCCATCTTTTATTCCAGAAAATGTGCGATTTCTCTAGGTGAAGTATACGTGTCTAGACGATATAACAGGGCTAAAGCTTAATATTTTTTTAATTATTTCCACGTGAGTCAACGCTTGACTCGAGTCCAACTGCGTCAACACAGATATCCTAATGATCGAAACCATCGGATTGGGCGCGACTGGCGGAGTCGATTCCTCAAATCGACTCCCAGCCCGATTATGAATTCAACACGGATCGATGTCGTTCCAACACGACTGGATCAATGCTCTTGATATGCCAAGAACCGGTATCACTGAACCAGACCGGGTTCAATCGAACCCAAGAAAGACGCACCCGTAACCGACCACGTCGGACGGGGTCCACAGTAGATTCCGCGCACGCTCACGTGCCGGAGAGGACAACGGGGAGTAGTCGAACGTTTCCTGCCGGGGAACCGGACTCACCCACTCAACTTGCGATCAAGCCGGCGCCCGGCGATCACGTATGGTCGTTCACATGGCGTCACACGTCGGTGATGCAAGGGGACCCGGCCGGTTCCTTCACTCGCACGCCGGCGAAGAGAATCCGACCGAGAGGCCGACGTCCGTAGTCGAACGCGCGTGCACGTCAACAACAGACTAACGGACTGTCCGTGCACGCCTCGCGTGCATCCACCAACTGGCCAGGGAGGCCGGTCATCCACCCTCACGCGTAGGTGAGGTAGGGAAGGGGAGGAAGCCGTCTCCGGCGGCTAGCTGCTGGCAGCTAGTGGCTGGCGAGAATCAGGCGGACGGCGGCTGAGAAGAGTTGCGTCCGCACCCACGTCGACGAAGGCACCGGGGCGTTTTCGAACGTCATCCGCTGCTACCGCTCCCAAAGGGGGCCACCGAAGCTCCGAGCTCCACCCGCAGGCGACGTCTCCAGGGGACCGAGCGTCGCACGCAGGCGACGGGAGAGGAGAGAAGGGAACCTCGGGCGTAGGCGAGGAGGGCTCGTCCGGCGAGCTTCGGGAGGCGACCGCACGCAGGCAGGGGAACGACTCCGGGAGTTTCCGCACGCAGGCGGGCCGGCAGCCGAGAGAGAGGCGAAGAGGGGAGGCGCCGGGAGCAGCGAGCTCGATCGGGCCATTCGGCCACCAGGCAAGTCGGAGACGAACGGAAAAACCACCGGAGAGAGAAGAAAGGGGGAGTACCTCGGCACCAAGCGCCGGCTCCTTCTTTCCGATGAAGCTGATGCCGGCCGCGCCTTCCAAGGCGGTCTGGAAGTGGGGGCCCGGCGGCTGCGACGGCGAGGTCGACAGGAAGGAGGCGGTGCAGACGTCGGAAGAGGGACAGGGAAGCTCGACGCGTTCCGACCACCCGCCCACACCACCGGAACGCGGACGCGAGCTAGGCACGGCTATTACCGGAGATCCGAACTCCGGCCGATGAGTTTGCCGGAAGAGAGAGGGAGAACATGGGTTCGTTTCGAACGTCCGTGAGAGAGACGACGCTCCCCCATCTCTCTCCTTTTTTTTTTTTTACTTTTCTTATTTTCGCCTACACAGCGTCTCATGTCGCTCGCGGACCAAAGTCTCGACCCGTCAACTCCGCCCACCTACCACGACTTCATCGCACGGCGCCCGTTGGGGCAAAATAGGATCCGGATTCGGGCAGTGCCCGACCCGATCCGCTAACCTGTGTTACCCAAAATAGCGTAAATGGGCTAGACTGGGCTAGAATTAGGCCGCGCCCAATTTTCCGTTCTCGAGCCTAACATTCTCCCCCTTCGGAGCAAGTTGCCGCCCTCGGTGACTCAAAGTAACGTCGGATCTCATCCTCGAACTGCCACAGTTCGGACACCTTATACCATGTAGCTTCTTCCATTGGAGAACCTTCCCACAGAACAAGAAATTTTGTTCGTCGGTTCACTTCATTATGTCTCACAACTCGGCGATCTAGGATCCTCCCGATCCTTTGGTCGAACTCCGTTCGAACCATCGGAGGCGCACGAAACGACTGTAATCGAGCTGGATCCCCTGGATCCTTATGAAACCTCTTTATGAAGCTTACATGGACTGTCGGATGCAGCTTCATCCTATCGGGGAGCTTCAGACGATACGCCACCGAGCCAACCCGACTCAACACCTCGAAAGGTCTATCGTATCTTTGTGTAAGTCCCCGATGTGCTGCCTTCGCAGATATCATCCCGACGTCGACGATTCGCAAAATGCTACGTTTGTCCCACCACAAACTTGAGGCTGTCACTAGCCTCCCAGAGCGACTCCACTCGCTCACTAGCTACCCGTAGGATTGCAATATTAACCAAAGTTAGGGATTGTGCTCAAAGGACCGTACACAACAGACGATGACCGTACCCAATCGATCCACTTTACCCAATCTTTTGACTCGCAGTCACCACATAACGGAGGAAGTCCTTCACAAGGATATTCACCCACTCCAATCGTCCACCTACTATCAGCGGGTCGTACCCGACTTGGTCTGCTCAACAGACCTTCAATACTCCTTATCGATCACAACTGCTGCTTTTATCCTCGTAAGGAGATCTCCTTCCACTCTGGAGATCGCAAAGCAGATTAAGGCGTTAAGCCTTCTCAGTGCATCCGACACTTCATTAGCCTTTTCAGGCTTGTGTTCCCACCGGAACTGGAATTCTGCTAGGAATTCCTACCATCTGATCAGTTTGGCGAACAATCTCTTCCTAATGGTGAGAATATGCATTCACCACCTTATCAATTTTCGCCACAAAGGCGATACCCAAAAGAAGGACTCTCCATATGCAGAGTATCTCTGCTCTACCCATCCTGTACCAACACATCGTCTATCGTTTGATCCGAAGTGTCGGATCTCTTTGGCACAACCATGCGGCTAAGGCGTTCGCCAACAAAGGGCACTCCCTTGGAGTCCCTCCTCACTCCCTTCCTTGACTCCATGCTTCCGAATGCACGGCGCGAGGCAAGGACATACTCATCGTATATCTGTATCTCATACAGATAAGGCAACACAGCTATCTCTGCCTCGACCGAAAATTCGAGGTCAAAGATTGCTTCGTAGACTGGAAGTTTCAGAATCTTCTCATGGCAGCGGCCCTGCCAACTGCCGATTACGATATCCCTATCGTACGATACCCCGAAGGTCTCGATGTCTACGGTACCGACCGACCTCACTCGGTCCTGTGATGAGAATGTTTTAAGTCCAACACTCTTAGCCGTTTTCGACGAATCATTTTGTGTGACTTGACTCACACGAAATTTCCACAGAATTGGGGGAGGGGGGGGGGGGTCCTACAACACCCACGATCAGATCGGATTACACAAGTTCCCGGGAGACTTGTCCAACGGTAACTTGGTGCGCCCAAGTCTCATCCCCTTCGAAGGCGTCCTATACCACCTCCGTCGAAGACTACTCAGCTTGCCCCAATTACCTCTTTTGTCCTTGGGTCTCCTCCACTCATATAGGCGTCCCCATATGCCGAGGAACCCCGGATAGATTTCAAGGATATTTCCTTGTTGTCCTCCCAAGCTTCCCTCACATAAGGCGTCCCTATATGCGAAGTTGGCTCGGTCGAACCAAGAAGAGGGACCTCTTTTGTTTTAGTTCGACATCCACTCTTCTTGTCCCCAGATAGCAGTTTTAGAGTCTGCTAACTCGTCCTCATTTTATGTCTCCCTGGGTAGCAGTTTTAAAGTCTGCCAACCTTTCCTCAAATATCGTAGAGCAACGCCCCCTCCGAAAGGGTAAGCTCTAGAATGTGTCGTCGCACGACAATACCCCTTGTCGAGATCGACAGTGGTCTATGCTATCGAAGCCGCTATAGCGCGCTTCAGCATCGCAACCTCTGTCTGAGATGCCTCTAGCTCCCTGGTGCATCGAGTCACCCGAGCTACGAGACGCTCGCCCGAGACGAGCCGTGTGGAGACGATCTCCACTGAAATGTAGGGATCCAAAACTCCATCTCTGACCATGTCCTCGAGGGACGATAGTCTAGTGTTTGTCGAGGATCCCATCTGCTCGCAGCAGTTGGGTCAACAAGAATCACAAGTACGACACTCGTATGAGTTGGAACGTGCAGTGTCCTGGGCTCTGATAACCAGCTGTCACGCCCACATTTATGGCAATATTTTTTTAATTATTTCCACGTGAGTCAATGCTTGACTCGAGTCCAACTGCGTCAACGCAGGTATCCTAACGGTCGAAACCGCCGGATTGGGTGCGACTGGCGGAGTCGATTCCTCAGCCCGATTATGGACTCAACATGGATCGATGCCGTTCCAACACGACTGGATCAATGCTCTTGATATGCCGAGAACCGGTATCACTGAACCAGACCGGGTTCAACAGAACCCAAGAAGGATGCACCCGTAACTGACCACGTCGGATGGGGTCCACAGTAGATTCCGCGCACTCTCACGTGCCAGAGAGGACAACAAGGAGTAATCGAACGTTCTCTGCCGGGGAACCGAACTCACCCACTCAATTTGCGATCAAGCCGGCGCCCGGCGATCACGTATGGTCGTTCACATGGCGTCGCACGCCGGTGATGAAAGGGGACCCGGCCGGTTCCTTCACTCGCACGCCGGCAAAGAGAATCCGACTGAGAGGCCGCCGTCCATAGTCGAACGCGCGTGCGCGTCAACAACGGACGAACGGACCGTCCGTGCACGCCTCGTGTGCGTCCACCAGCTGGCCAGGAAGGCCGGTCATCCACCCTCATGTGTAGGTGAGGTAGGGAAGGGGAAGAAGCCGTCTCCGGCAGCTAGTGGCTGGCGAGAATCAGGCGGACGGCGGCTGAGAAGAGTTGCGTCCGCACCCACGTCGACGAAGGCACCGGGGCGTTTTCGAACGTCATCCACTGCTACCGCTCCCAAAGGGGGCCACCGAAGCTCCGAGCTCCACCCGCAGGCGACGTCTCCAGGGGGCCGAGCATCGCACGCAGGCGACGGGAGAGGAGAGAAGCGAACCTCACACGTAGGCGAGGAGGGCTCGTCCGGCGAGCTTCGGGAGGCGACCGCACGCAGGCGGGTGAACGACTCCGGGAGTTTCCGCACGCAGGCGGGCCGGCAGCCGAGAGAGAGGCGAAGAGGGGAGGCGCCGGGAGAAGCGGGCTCGACCGGGCCATTCGGCCACCAGGCATGTTACGCCCGTGATGAATGCAGACACTATGCATGCAAACAAAAACAGTAAAAGGGATTAAAATAGTAAAAGTAATGAAATTTGATGGGACTCGGCACTATGCATGCGTGACCGAGCCCATCCCGTTCTGTTGTGTGCCCTTCCTCCCTTATTTCTCCCCGCTTCGCGTCCATCTCCCCGTCACGAACGAACGCCGCCCTTCTCTCGATTCGCCTCCTTTGTTTCTGGTGACTGCTCCGGCCGGTGAACTCCCCTGCAACTACTTCCCTTCGCCCTCCTCCTCGAGCCAACGGAAGCTGCGGCAACGAGTTCCCAAGTCGACTGCCGCCTCCCCACGCCTCTTCCTTCTTCTCCCTCGCATCCGCCGGAAAACCCTACGCCCGACGTGATCCTCGTCTCCGACGACGTTGGAGGACTTCCCCACCTGCGGCGGACATTTCCGCCGCCTCCCGAAGCTGTTCCTGGTGCCTTCGTCTCCGACGCCGGCGAGATTGCGAATGCCTCCGCCGACCGATTTTTCCCAGATCTCCGGCGACCCCGACCTCCATTTGCAACACCGACCATACGACCAGAACCCCCTCGCCATCAGCTTTCATTTGACTATCGGAGAGCTTCGATCGGCCACCGAAAACACTGTTCCTGCGGTGAACAGTGACTCCGGTGAACTTTCCGGTGAACATCGATTTCCGTGTTGACGACTCGGTTATGCGCGCATGGTTGGTTCTCGCGTATCCCGACTTTCGGTGGTGATTATTCGTTCGCACGAGGCTGCGAACTCGGTTAGTACCCGTACCCGCCTTTATACGTATACAAACGCATGCGTAAACATAAACTTGGACCTGTATATCTGACAAACCTGATTAAATGATTATACCTGGACATGACTACCTAATACTGACTCTTATAAGTAGATTAGCATAATATGAGAACTTACACCTGATTTACCTGTTAGGACCTGTTGACTGATCGCGTGATATCGGGTTGGTTCTGTTTTACTGTACGTCTGCATCTAAGGTAGGGATTCTACCTCCATTCTTTGTTACGGTGCCAACCGCATGTGTAGTTAGCGGCACCTCCCTTATTGCTGATTATCACTGTTGATTACTGTTCTAACTCCTGTTCTGCTCTGAGTACATCCCTGTTGACATAACCTGTTGCATGAAACATGGTATGAGTATTTTGTTCTTGCATGTTTATTGGTAGTTGGTAGGTGGTATGAGTTCTGTATATGTACATTGAGGATTGACTGTCTAGCGATAGACATGTTAGTATACCTCAGATACTGCCTGTGAGATTTCTGTCGAGACGCGGTATGATAGTCTCTGACCGAGAGAGTCCGATGTTATGGGCTTGAGGTCTGTTATCAGCCCAATAAGGGGTTGTACTGAGTGTAGGACGCTACACTAGCGGGCTGTCGACGGACAGTCGTCTCTACTGTTCGGGGAGCCATCAGTAGGGACCACTCTATTTTATAGAGTTGCGGGTCGTGGACCATTGCTGTACCAGCTCCCAGTTTTTATCTGTGTATGAGGACATATATATTGATACGTATATTGAGATTTGATTATACTCTATATGATCATATAGAGTCTTGGTTGTATTCTGGTAATTCCTTGTTTCTGATCATGCACCATATACACTGTAATATCCCTACTTAGCCTCCGGCTAACCCCCCTTTGTTTTGCCTCCAGGTCCAGGCGCGGCTCCTTCGGGGGCAGATTAGATAGATAGCTTGGTGACCACCAGTCCGGTTAAGTTTTGCATCTGTCGGTCTGTTGTTTATTATATTTATGTTATGTTGGACTCTGTTGACCGCTGCGCCGGTCGTGTATCTGTTGGTTTGTCAACCGCTGCGCCGGTCCTGTTGTTGTTATTTCTGTTGACCGCTGCGTCGGTCTTGTGTCAGTGTTATTGTATTATGGATAATCGGGGCCGGGCTGGTCCTTGTTATGTTATTTTATTCAGTCTGTACCTTTCGGTTGTCAGGATTGATTTGATAGGTACAGTGTTGTGCGTCCCGAGGTCCGGGATTCCCGGCGCGGGATCCGGGTGGATTTTTGGGGCGTAACAATTATGGTATCAGAGGTTAGGTTCAGGATCTTATATGGGACATAAGGACTTAGGATTAAACCTTAGGATTTAAGATCACGTTAGTGTTAATCGTATTTGATCATACTAATCTATGATTTTAATTAACGTGACTCTTGCCGTTGTTGGTGCGTTATAGGAAATGGTACCCAAGAAAAGCTCTCGTTTCGGTTGGATGACTGAATTAGCCTGTGGGGCGTTGAGTGCACCACTCAGTTTGATGCGGAGGGATTCTAGTTCTGGAAATGAACAAAGGGAAGAACCATCGGTAGCCGCTCCGCGTGTTCCTTATGATGACAATGTTAACGAAGCGGGAAGTAGACACCATGCACCAGAACCTCCGGTCCAAGAACCTCCACGGCGTAGAGCGCGTGAAACTCCCTCGACTGCAGCGTTGGAGTTAGCGTTCTGCTTTACTGTCATGTGGTTTAAGGTTGGCGTGTCCAGTAAGTTTGATTTGTCGCATCTCGAGGGTGGATTCTCTAGGCCTGGCCCACCTGTGTGTCCTCTCTGGGTCGTGACGATCTACGTGTTGGACGTGCGAACGTATAAATTCCTATCGAATGAAAGTTCCTATAAGAACAATGATATAATTAAGGAAAGATGTAATCGCATTAGATATCATTTTAATGGGTCTCCTTAGAGCTTATAGTGTTCGCAAGAGAGCACACTACTATTTTCTTATGATTCACATAATTTTAACATCAATATTTTGGACATCAAGTTATAAACAAATTTGGAAAGCAAACAGTTACTTGAAAAAGTTAAGTAAGATTCCATAAGGGGAATTCGTTATAGAATGTTGAATTTGGTACCTTGCAATTAATTTGTGGACAAACTAGGGCACAATAAACCAATTGTCACTGTTGGCTTTGGTGGGGCCCATAACTCATAGGCTAACAAGACTAGGCGAGTTAGTACAACTAGCTATGTTGACAAGTGCGTATTTTCCGAGTAATGGATCTGCAAGGCATAGTGTTTGGAAGTGATGGATAAACTTTATTGACTTTGTCATAGGGGCATTCACATCAACTTGAGCACATCACCGGAAGGGAAAATACTATGGCTGACGCCCTGTCAAGATTGGTATCCTATGTGATTTGTTCGCCATAAAATGAATACCTTGCCGAGACACAACTCATTGATGAGGCTATAAAAGAGACCAGATAGCCAACCCTGTCCATAACTTGCAGCAAATTGGTGAAATCATCCTTGGAATGATGACTCCACCAATCAGGGCCATGTCTACCTTACTTCAGGGAGAATGCTCAAGGGCTGAGGAACAAAGACAGGAGGAAGAGCATAAAAAGTTCAAAGCAAAGATCATACTCTCCCCGACGTTCAGAAAAAAATTCCTCAACTCACTACCAGAAGTGATTAGTAGGGATATCAGGGTCTTCGCACATCAAAGGACTTTTTAAAAGATGGTCTCCCTCCAAGAGCAAATGATGACGTTTACTCCAAAACGGGGAATACACATATTCCAGGAAAAGGGTAAAAGTCTTTTAACCACTTGGATTTTATATTATAAACTAAATCCTCGGTACTATCACTTCGTTCGAGAATTATGGAACTATGGTATGATTCGAGAATGGTCTCTGCTGAGAAACCGCCCAGCCTTTATCCCAGACTTCTTCCCGAAGAAGTTGAAAGAAGCTTGCAGAACTCACCCTGAGATAGAAATGATAGTACACAACCAGATGCCACGTGTTAGTAAATGGACGTCCCAATTTGAACCAAGAAAACAGGTCTGCATTATCTACACTGAGACGATCGTCGCGCATGATTTGGTAGAGCCAAAACGGCACACCCTTGATATATACAACGAAGCACACTACCTGCAACATATATCTTTAAGGCCGGAATACTACAATATAGATCCTAACGAGAACCATTACTACAAATTTAGTGAAACAACAAACATGGTTATATGGAAACAAGCCATCAACTCGTCCTCATCTGATGAGGAGATTAGTGATTTTTCCATATTACCCGAAACAGAAGGCTCTAGTGACAAAGAAAATCTGGGAGAGTAGGGTTACAAAACCTAGGGTGAGCCCCAGTTGTGCCATGATAAGGGAATCAATTACTTTGTGTATTAGTCAGTTTTACTACGTGTCATGTATCTTACCTATTAACGATGTTTCTACTATACATCCAGCGGTGGGGATGTCTTTTCTTGCATCTATGTAAACGCCTTAGTGCGAGGCTACGAGACAAGTTGAGTGCCAACTAATCTTAATCTCATAAGGGTGGTAAAATGTAACTCTCTTAGCGACGTTATTGGATGGATACGTGTAGTAGTTAAAGACCAGCGTGATGCTAATTCTTGTAGAATATGCTTGACAAAGAAGATCAATAAGGCTCTTTTAAGATAATTCTTGCGAAGCATTAAATTAATTACCATAGCAATAGTAGAAAGTTAGCAATGGATGTCATGAAACGAGAAGTGTTTACCCAAGATGAAGAATCTGTGACATTCGAAATCTTCGCGGATCACCAAAGCCTGAAGTACTTATTTTTCTCAGAAGGAATTAAATATAAGGCAGCGAAGACGGGTGAAATTTCACAAAGACTATGACTGTACGCTTAATTACCACCCGGGTAAGGCCAATGTTATCGCTGACACCCTAAGTAGGAAGACTGCAGGGGTGTTAGCTCACTTGCGAGTAACACCGACTGAATTAGCACAATAGATGGCAGATTTATGTGTTGAGATTGTGTGCCCCACTGAGCATGGTTGTTTGGCCGTGATGATGGCACAGTCCCCTATGGTGTAGAAGTTTATTGAGGCGCAACCAAATGATTGGTACCTGCAGTCTATCATCGCAAAGGGCAAGAGAGAAGAATTTACCCAGGATGATCAAGGAGTAATAAGGTGCTAGAATAGGTTATGTGTACCCGAGGTAGTTAAGGAAAAATTACTAGCAGAAGCACACAAGTCGAGATTCGCGGTACATCCTGGTGCCACGAAAATGTATAATGACCTTCGAAAGTCTTATTGGTGGGAAGGCATGAAGAGAGATGTGGCAGAGTATGTCGGACGATGTCTGGTATGCCAACAAGTGAAAATAGAGCATAAGAAACCTTCTGGGCTCTTACAGAGTATTCCTATTCCGGAGTGGAAGTGGGAACATATTACCATGGACTTCATGACGGATCTTCCTAGGTCGCGTACAAGCCATGACTCGGTTTGGGTAGTCATTGACCGCTTGACCAAGTCTGCCCATTTCCTACCTATCAGAAAGAATTACTCCATGGACAAGCTAGCAAGGCTTTATTGTCAGGAGATTGTACGGCTACATGGGGTTCCTGCCAGTATTATTTCTGACAGAGACCCACGATTTACATCTCGGTTCTGGGTTAGTTTACAGAAGGCATTGGGAACTGAACTGCGGTTCAGTACGGCTTATCACCCGCAGACTTGTTAGGGTATGCCCTTAAGGCTAATGTTTGAGGCCTTAGGATTCTATGAGTATCATGTAATAAACGCTTATGTTTATAAAGGCATGGTTGTTATTCAGTATGTTACATTGTCTGGTGCAATAAGTGTACTTCTGAATAATGTCTCAATGCTGTTCAGCTAGGCTGACATGCTATATGTCCTTAGTCGAGATATCTTGGTGAACATGAGACAGCCTTGATATGGTTAAGACTAATGTGTGTTCTAATCTTATAGGATGCTTCGAGCATGGAATAAGATGTAGACTCATGGGTACATTGGATGTACTGGACAGACCCTACTAGGATATTCAATTGCTTGTCACAATGTGAATAATCCTTGTGTGCAACAAGTGGCATACTTCCTCTGACTTGAGATCACTTGTGTTTCTAAATGATGATTGTCATTGTTTTGAGGTAGTTCAATATCATTTGAAATATAATGGTTATAGACTATCTTGGATAATGATCATGAGTCAGGTTAGGGCACTGGTGATAGATAAAGGATTGCCGTCTCTTTGTTTAAGGAGCATGATGTTCTATGGGGCCCCCCCTGGATGAGATGATTGAGAAAGTGTATGGCCATACCCAGGTGACTATGTTCATCTGGTCTAATCATGCTCATCATATTGGAGCTACAGGCTTGACACGCTTGTCCAATAAGAACATCCAGTGGCAAAGGAAACTTGTATGCCTCGTGAAGTGGATTCACACTTGTGCTATGGTTTGGGTGTAGTCTTGGAAGACTCTTTCCTTTATATCGGGAGACAGTGATGTGTGGCTAGATACCTCTCACTGATCGTGATAACGTAAGTTATCGTTACCGACATTTAAAGGAAACCCTCAGGGTCGCACAATTTGGTGATATGGCTTACTTAAGTCAGATCGTGTGGACTGAATTGTTTTGGTTCAGTTTAAAGGAGTTTAAACTCTGATTGTAAGTGAGATCTGGTCTGATCATGTTTGATTGATTAGGGCTTGAGATCGGTAAGCTTCGATCGAGAGTGTGGATGCTAGATCGGTGAGATCAAGAGCATCTAGAGATGTACGGTTAGATCTTGAACCTTCATGGTTCATATGAGATTTAGACCATGGCTTGGCTTGGTTCGATTTGTCATTTGGACCAAATGAAATTGGACCGAATTCAATTGAACCGGTTCACATAAGTGAACGCATGATTCAATTGAGTTGGCGTTTTGGAATGGTTCAAAAGACATGAACGCATGTCTTGATGACTTTCCTTTTATGGAAGTCTTGAAACGCCAAAACGCCTATGTTGACTCAACGCCTCTAGGCTTCGATGCTCTCTCTTGGGTGAGGTATCGTTTTGCGCAAGGTGGAAGGGTTTTCGAAGAGCAAGAAGCTTTCATCTCATCTCCTAAACACAAAGGACAACTTGGCAATTTTTGCTAGCACAAGAGTTGCGCAAGGAGGAAGCCTTCATCCCTTGTGTGTGACATCTTTGGAGAAGATCTCTCTTGATCTTTGCTTCCAAGCCGACAACCATTCCAATGGCGTTGGTATGATCCCTTTGAGATCTTTTCGTTTATGCAATGAGTTAATCATATGATCTACATGCGGTCTTGAGGGTGACACCCCTAAAATTTTATATGCGCCGCCCCCTTTAGGGTTTCACCCCCTTGCGCTCCCCCTTGAAGGGGACTCTCAAAAGACTGATGGACAGTCTGAGAGGACCATTCAGACCTTAGAGGACATGCTTCGAGCCATCACTTTAGACTTCACGGATGGTTGGGAGTGCCACCTACACTTAGTGGAATTCGCTTATAATAATAGTTATCATTCGACGATCCAGATGACACCTTTCGAGGCTTTGTACGGTAGGAAGTGTAGATCTCCGGTGCCATGGGACGAAGCAGGTGAAAGCCGTGTGTTGGGACCGGCTATGTTAGCACTTGATGCCGAGAGAGTTCAGATTATTAGACGGAGATTATTAGCTGCCCAAAGTCGGCAAAAGAGTTACGCAGACAAGATACGGCGGCCACTTGAATTTGATATCGATGACCACGTGTTCCTTCGGATTTCTCCGAAGAAGGGTACGACTAGATTCGGGTATGCTGGTAAGTTAGCCCCGAGGTATATGGGTCCTTTCGAGATACTAGAGAGAGTTGGACCCGTCGCATACCGCTTAGCACTTCCACCGATGTACTCTTATATTCATCCGGTGTTCCACGTATCCATGTTGCGTAAATACATCGCGGATCCATCTCATGTGTTGAGCCATGGTACAGTTCATGTCCAAGAAGATGCCACGTATGCCGAGATGCCTGTAGAGATCTTAGAACGCAAAGAACACAAGCTGAGAAATAAGGTAATCAGCCTGATTAAAGTCAATGGAAACATCACCCTAAGAGTGAGGCTACTTGGGAGTGCGAGGTCGAATTTATGAAGAAACATCTGGATCTGTTTTCAGAGATGGAGTTAGACGAATGATTTGTGTATGAGTGACTGTCGTATTACTAATTCTGTAATTCTGTCTGTAATTCTGTTTAAGTACCGTTAATGAACTTGTCTTGAATTTGGGGACCAAATTCTTTTGAAGGTGGATATAATGTTATGCCCGTGATGAATGCAAACAAAACAAAAACAGTAAAAGGGATTAAAATAGTAAAAGTAATGAAATTTGATGGGACTCGGCACTGTGCACGCGTGACCGAGCCCATCCCATTCTGTTGCGTGCCCTTCCTCCCTTATTTCTCCCTGCTTCGCGTCCATCTCCCCATCACGAACGAACGCCGCCCTTCTCTCGATCCGTCTCCTTTGTTTCCGGTGACTGCTCCTGCCGGTGAACTCCCCTGCAACTGCTTCCCTTCGCCCTCCTCCTCGAGCCAATGGAAGATGCGGCGACGAGTTCCAAAGTCGACCGCCGCCTCCCCATGCCTCTTCCTTCTTCTCCCTCGCATCCGCCGGGAAACCCTAGGGCCGACACGATCCTCGACTCCGACGACGTTGGAGGACTTGCCCACCTGCGGCGGACATTTCCGCCGCCTCCCGAAGCTATTCCTGGTGTCTTCGTCTCCGGCGCCGGCGAGATTGCCAACGCCGCCGCCAACCGATTTTTCCCAGATCTCCGGCGACCCCGACCTCCATTTGCAACATCGACCGTACGACCAGAACCCCCTCGCCATTAGCTTTCATTTGACTACCGGAGAGCTTCGATCGGCCACCGAAAACACTGTTCCGGCGGTGAACAGTGACTCCGGTGAACTTTCCGGTGAACATCAATTTCCGTGCTGACGACTCGGTTACCCGCGCGTGGTTGGTTCTCGCGTATCCCGACTTCCGGTGGTGATTATTCGTTCGCACGAGGCTGCGAACTCGGTTAGTACCCATACCCGCCTTTATACGTATACAAACGCATGCGTAAACATAAACTTGGACCTGTATATCTGACAAACCTGATTAAATGATTATACCTGGACATGACTACCTAATACTGACTCTTATAAGTAGATTAGCATAATATGAGAACTTACACCTGATTTACCTGTTAGGACCTGTTGACTAATCGCGTGATATCGGGTTGGTTCTGTTTTACTATACGTCTGCATCTGAGGTAGGGATTCTACCTCTATTCTTTGTTACGGTGCCAACCGCATGTGTAGTTAGCGGCACCTCCCTTATTGCTGATTATCACTGTTGATTACTGTTCTAACTCCTGTTCTGCTCTGAGTACATCCCTGTTGACATAACCTGTTGCATGAAACACGGTATGAGTATTTTGTTCTTGCATATTTATTGGTAGTTGGTAGGTGGTATGAGTTTTGTATATGTACATTGAGGATTGACTGTCTAGCGATAGACATGTCAGTATACCTTAGATACTGCCTGTGAGATTTCTGTCGAGACGCTGTATGATCGTTTCTGACCGAGAGAGTTCGATGTTATGGGCTTGAGGTCTGTTATCAGCCCAATAAGGGGTTGTACTGAGTGTAGGACGCTACACTAGCGGGCTGTCGATGGACAGTCGTCTCTACTGTTCGAGGAGCCATCAGTAGGGACCACTCTATTTTATAGAGTTGCGGGTTATAGAGTTGCGGGTCGTAGACCATTGCTGTACCAGCTCCCAGTTTTTATCTGTGTATGAGGACATATATATTGATACGTATATTGAGATTTGATTATACTCTATATGATCATATAAAGTCTTGGTTGTATTCTGGTAATTCCTTGTTTCTGATCATGCACCATATACACTGTAATATCCCTACTTAGCCTCCGGCTAACCCCCCTTTGTTTTGCCTCCAGGTCCAGGCGCGGCTCCTTCGGGGGCAGATTAGATAGATTGCTTGGTGACCACCAGTCCGGTTTAGTTTTGCATCTGTCGGTCTGTTGTTTATTATATTTATGTTATGTTGGACTCTGTTGACCGCTGCGCCGGTCGTGTATCTGTTGGTTTGTCGACCGTTGTGCCGGTCCTGTTGTTATTATTTCTGTTGATCGCTGCGTCGGTCTTGTGTCAGTGTTATTGCATTATGGATAATCGGGGCCGGGCTGGTCCTTGTTATGTTATTTTATTCAGTCTGTACCTTTCGGTTGTCAGGATTGATTTGACAGGTACAGTGTTGTGCGTCCCAAGGTCCGGGATTCCCGGCGCGGGATCCGGGTGGATTTTTGGGGCGTAACAAGGCAAGTCAGAGACGAACGGAAAAACCACCGGAGAGAGAAGAAAGGGGGAGTACCTCGGCGCCAAGCGCCGACTCCTTCTTTCCGATGAAGCTGATGTCGGCCGCGCCTTCCAAGGCAGTCTGGAAGTGGGGGCCCGGAGGCTGTGGCGGCGAGATCAACGGGAAGGAGGCGGTGCAGACGTCGGAAGAGGGACAGGGAAGCTCGGCACTTTCCGACCACCCGCCCACACCACCGGAACGCGGACGCGAGCTAGGCACGGCTATTACCGGAGATCCGAACTCCAGCCGATGAGTTTGCCGGAAGAGAGAGGGAGAGCACGAGTTCGTTTCGAACGTCCGCGAGAGAGACGATGCTCCCCCATCTCTCCTTTTTTTTTATTCTTCTTCTTTTCGCCCGCACAGCGTCCCACGTCGGCTCGCGGACCAAAGTCTCGACCCATCAACTCCGCCCACCTGCCACGACTTCATCGCACGGCGCCCGTTGGGGCAAAAAAGGATCTGGATGTCGGGCAGTGCCCGATCCAATCCGCTAACCTGTGTTACCCAAAATAGCGTAAATGGGTTGGACTGGGCTAGAATTGGGCCGCGCCCAATTTTCCGTTCTCGGGTCTAACAGCAGGCATCATTTGGGGCTATGGCTGGTGATTCAGCGTGTAAGGAACATTAAATTGTCTTTAAAAAAGCTTTTTTTAGTTTGTTTTTGTGACGAATTCTACCTCGTTGCGAGAGTCGACCTGAAGTAGCTCAATTACGATTACATTTTTATCATCATCATCTTTTATCACTTCCTATAACTCAGGATCACAAATCGCATTTGCTTGATTATCTACATATAGAATTCTACAAATATTAGTTGCATGGAAATAAAAATGAGAATATGCAGAGTATTTGGATGCCTGCATATGAGTTTGTAATTTATAGCCCTAATTTTCTTGTTGAACATATAGTGCAAGAAAAATCTAATTGTGTTCAATAAAATCAAACAAGTTGAGTTGAATAAACCTAATAAACGAAAATAATTGGGTCACTTATATTAATAAGTAGTTTTTTTAATGTCAACAATAAAATTAATTAAAAACATGACTATCATATGGAAATAATAACCCAATACACAAAGATCTAAAGATTGGAAATAATTAAAAAAAAATTCTTAAGACCTATTTTAGTAATTAAAACTAGAGACTTCCATGTTTTATATATTTCTTTTATTGCATTATTTATTAAGCATCTCTACCCAAGGCTATGCAGATATTATTGCATGAATAATATAGTAATGGAAGGAAAAATAATTCCATTCATAAATTTTTATATCCATTTGTATCCTGCAAGTAGTTGTGATTAAAAATGCTTTGCAATTTTTATGGCTTTACTGGCATGTCCACATGCTTCAATTGGCTTATTTGTAGGCAGGGAAACACCTACAGCTGATTATTTGCTGGCAACACATAAAAACAATTTTACAATCTATGACTTCCTAATGAACCTTGAAACTTCAAAATCTAACTTTTTTTTCCATTGACTTATCGATGTCATTGAGTTGTAGTTCTGTTTGAGCAATAATACATTACTAGATCAATTTCTAATGACTCCTGCTTTAGCTGCCTTTCCTAGGATTCATGTAAAGGACCCATATAAGCGACTTGGAATAAGTAGAGAAGCATCTGAAGAAGAAATTCAAGCTAACAGAAACTTTTTAGTCCAAAGTTATGCTGGAAATAAGCCAAGTGTAGATGCAATTGAATCAGCTCACGACAAAAAAATAATGCAGAGTTTTTATGATAGGAAGAGACCAAAAATAAATTTAAAGAAGAAAGTAAGGGAAGTTACACAATCACGTTTTGTTAGGGCTGTTACAAGTAGATTTGAAGCTCCATCCAGTAAAGTTATCTTAAAGACAGCATGTGCCTTCATCCTACTTGGAGTACACATTGTTCTATTTCCAACTGAAGAAGGTCCAACACTCCAAATGGCCGTTTCACTCATGTCTCATAGCATCCATATATTTCATATATGACCGGCTTAAGAGTGGCTTGCGAGCATTCTTATATGGGTATGCTTTCATTGTCTTTCTGTTTATCTTTTCTGGACTCTTTCATTCCATTACAAACACTCGAGGATGGATCTTGTAACTTAAATCAAACTGTACCCTAGGGTTATATTCGATTTTTGCATAGCTATCTGATTTTTTTTGCATCTTTTTGATGCACTAATCTAGTCGTTGTACTCCACTATTTGACTCTTATGCTTCTAATGCTTACTTAAATATATCTAAATATATCGTCGACGTAGTCAATCAAGTTCAGAACATATCAAGATAAAAGTAAAGTGCAAAGTAAAAAAAAAAAAACAAATCTTAGTAATATAAAGAAAAAATCATATAGAGTGCTATGATGAAAATACTTGAACTATGTACTGATATAGAATTTCCAGATGTCTGAAACAACTAGTATTTTTGTTGAAGCATATGAATCAAAATTATACATTCTGCAATATTAGACTCCATGGTGTTGAGCTTTGTGGAAAACTGATTGTATTAGTAATCAAATATGTGAAAGGAATTGCAATATGCTACTTGGTGTGTAATGATCCATGTACACAAGTCTCTTTAATTTTCCAATATAGGTAGCAGTGCAGAGATATTATATATGGCTCTTTGAATAACAAGTCAGGGGAAACCACAAGTTGTACAGATGAACTAATTGTCGAAGCTATGTAAAATTTGTCTTTGTTCCGTTGTAGGTCATCTGTTGCTATAGATTATGTTTGAATTATCTGCATCTATTCTTATTTTTTAATTAGTATGGCATAATTATGTTAAAAGTTTATTATATTGTAGATTAATTTTTCATAAGTGATTTATTCTTTAATAATAATGTAAGTACAATAACTTCACGTTCAAGGTAGAATTTAAAAATAAAATAATATTAGCCAATTGACAGTTTGTTGATGAGCGGGAGAGGAAGATGCTACAGCGACGTAGCGCCTGATGGCAGCAATATATCTTCTGTAGCAAGCAAAGCAAGTAGAGGCGAAGCCGATAGATGGATGGATACAATTGTGTGCAGACTGAGTCGACCCACACACATAACTAGCCGCGTTTTCAGTGCTTGCTATGACGCTTGGCTTGCTGTCATACATACGCTAGAATAACAATTACCGCCTAAACCCGAGTTGACGACGAAGCCGTCGGATGTGGAGGCGGAGAAGCAAGCAGCGTCTATTTGACTTCCGCGGCCGGAGCGCACGGCATCATCCAGCCCATTCCCATTCCCATCCCGATATTCCCCAATTCCATTCCCACAATTTGGATCAATTCCTCCTCTCTTTTTCTGCTATTTATACTTGCCAGGAATCAATCTTCCTCTCAATTAGCAGCTGGAATCGCCGTCGTCTTCCTTTGAGCGCAAGCTAATTACCATGTCCAACGTTCCCAACTCTCTCCGTGACTCCTCCCTCACCCTCTTCCGCCTCGCCATCTCGAGCTCCGATCCCTGGCCCTTCTCCCTCTAGCCCTCCGCCGCTATCTCTTCCCAATAAATACATAATTCCTTGTCTTTTTTGTTAATCCGATCGTCCTTTTGATCGGCCCGATCAGTAGGCTATTTCATCGCATGAAGAGCACCACCGGAGCCAAGATCAAAAGTTCGTTAGGCAGCTTCCTCGGCCACCGCGTGAGGGGGGAGATGCCGATGCCGATGCCGATGCCGCCCAAGGGGTGCTTGCCGGTGAGGGTGGGGGCGGAAGGGGAGGAGCAGCGTCGCTTCGTGGTGCCGGTGGCGTACCTCGCCCACCCGCTCTTCGCGGAGCTCTTGGAGGCTGCGGCGGCCGAGTACGGGTACGAGTACGGCCGGGAGGGCACCATCGCCATCCCCTGCGGTGTCGAGAAATTCTGCCATGTGCACGACGTCATCCACCGGGAGACTTGTGGCGCTCCGGCTGATGCCCTGTATCATCATCACAATCGCGTTTCTCACTTGGCAGCTTGCTTTGGGGCTTGATGACTGAACATTTATTTTACTTATATCTCAAGTACCGGACCAGTTGCTATAATTTGATAATTGGTTGCATTTGGGGACAAAAAATTTTCTGTTCAATTAATTGATGGTGACGATTAATTATTTTTTGTGAGAGAAGAGCAAGCTCATGATTTCCTTTGTCTAACTAATGCTGATTATAGTGTTTGATATATGCACTCAAATGTGCAGAATTGAAGACAAGATGCTATTGCCCACATAGTGTTTGAAGAAATTTGTCAACTAGATTTGTCAACTCGAATTTTGTGGCAAATCCAGGATCCTAAATTATTTAGGGGCGCAATTATAATCTTATATATTTTTCATAAACTAGTGAAAGCAATATCGAACCTTTATTTTCTTCAGAAAAGATATAGGACCCCAAAGTATTTAAGCAAATTACCTTTGATACAAGAGAAGATAATTGTCCAATATGTTAAAATATCTAGGATGAATTCACAAAAAATTATTGCTCAGTAAAAATTCTCCGCTTGAGAGAGTAGAAGATTGCTGAAAGCGGATGATTTGGGAGCTGAAAAAGCTACACTTGGGTTTGTTGCGTTGCTTCAACGGCTTTTGCGGCAGTGACGACCTCCCCTGCTCTTTATTATTTATCTGTTGTTCTCTTTGAACTCTCTCAGTCTCAGCTACGCTCCAAACACAGTAGAACAAAATTGTTTAATTCATTATCAGCGGAAACAAAAGGCCATTTCAATTCAAGCCTGCCCATGCCCATCCCTTCAAATTCAGGTGACCTCGTGCCACCGAACAAGAAACAAATTTGGGACCCAAGGCAAATTTGGCTTCGTTCCTCATCACGAGAAGAGCGAGGCACTGCTGCATCCGCGCCTGTGCTTTTATATGCCATGCCCTGCACCCGACTCGCATACTTGCCTCGCACGTGTCCTCACTCATTCTATAAATCGCAACGCGTCCCAACGCCACGCCAAATTATTGCCTCGCCTCACAGCACCGATTCCCAAAGACTCCACTCCCCATGCCGCCTCCGACGAGTCAAAACACCACAGCCGCCGCCGTCCCCACTCATGCCCCTCCTCCCCCGCCGCCCCCCAACAAGTGGGGCCCCTACGCCAGCGCCAAGGACTTCGACGCCAGTATGGTCACCGTCCTCGTCGTGCTCGTCTGCGCCACGGCCGCCGCCTTCGCCCTCCACGCCGCCTTCCGCCTCCTCCTCCGCCGCCTGCGCTCCCTCCGCCCCCCTCGGCTTCCTTCTTCCGCCTCACCAGAGGACGGCCCGGGCAAGGCCCTGGCGGAGGCGCCACGTGTTGCGCAGCTGCCGGGAGCCGTGGTGTTCTCCGCCGGATCGACGCGGGTGGCGGGCGCGCCGGAGTGCGCCATCTGCCTCGCCGAGCTGGCAGAGGGCGACCGCGTCCGCGTGCTGCCGGTGTGCAGCCACGGGTTCCATGCGATGTGCGTGGAGGCGTGGCTCGCCGGCCGCTCCTCCTGCCCCACATGCCGCACCGACTGCCTCCCGCCGCCGCTTCCGGCCGCCGCGACGGCCGAGCCATGACGAGTGCCGTGGTACGCTCCCTCTGAATGCTCTCTAATTTCTGCAGTGGCGATCACCTTGTCACGATCTGCGGCAATAAATTAATGAAAAGGGAACTGTATCAATCAATCATCGTCTTGTAATCCATCTTTTTAGCGTGTTGTACTCTCAAATTAGCATCATCTATTCGCGTCTGCGACATTGATTCTTCTGCAATCAGAGTCTGCACCTTGCTCTGTTCCAGTTACCGGGGCCAAAAGCTTGCAGCAACTCGAGGCACTGGGGGGAAAGGGAAGTGGGAGTGTGGCAATTACAGGCGCAGTCGTAGTGTGTAGTTGGTGTGTGGGGCGAGGGTTTCATGACTGGGGAGTGGAAGAAGATGTCAACTTTATGAGATATTTTAGTTGCAGTCAACTCTTTTGCTGGCTTACTCCCATCATTGTCTTGTGTTCATGTGAGAAGGGGAAAAGTTCTTGCCTGCTCTGCCAAGTAAGTGTTCATGAAAACATACCATGTCTCGGCGAAGCAATGAAGGAAAAAGGAAAAGGGAGTATGAAGGTTTGATTCAGAGCACAGCCATGTGACTGCAGTTCCACTTTACTATTTGGTGTCCGGTGATTGTAATTGATGAGCAGTCAAAAAGCAATTGTTGTGTGTATCAGGAATCCAGCCGAGTTTTCAGGGCATATTATGCGTCTGTCTTGCTTAATGTTTGTTTTAATTAATCGATCCATATTAGGTATATATTTGGATTCATTTTAATAGAGGAAGGGAAGGAGAGAATGAAAATCTTAAGCAATTGGATGTTTCAAAAGTTATTTGCAGATTTAACTTGATTATATAACGGGAAAAGAATCGACTCTGCTCCATTCTTTTTTGTACAGACTTTGGAAGATTTATTAATGAGGCAAACGGAGTTACTTGAACGTAGATCAACCAGTGAAATTAACTTTGATCTCATGCTAATCGGGACATGCATAGTTAACCTTGATAGAATGTAAGTGGGTTGCTGGCTGCTGCTGAGGAGAGGGCAATTCCAAATTTCCAATTCCTAAGAGAGGAAATTCAACTTTATTGAGAATGGAGAAAGATTGAGCTGCTAAATAAATCAATTCTTGCCAGTTGCCCTCCCTTTAATTCCCTTAATTAACAAAGACTTGGTTCTTTCTCTCTTTAATTCCCTCAACCTAAACAAATCTTAATCTAGCGTGTTTTGCAGGCAATCATGCGGTGCTTTCTCTTGTACGCGACAAGTATTGATTTCTTTTCAAGAGTTTCTAGATGTTGATACATGAAGGCAATGTACAAAATATCTATTCCGTGGTGTTTAAAACACCATATACTATATTCAAAAATTAAATTATTCTATCTTTACTTGATTATATTCATCTTATATTCATCTTAATTATGGTAAGGTATATGTTACCAGTTAATCAATGGGCACACATGACTTACGCATATTCAATACTAATGTTATCTAAATTGAAGTTTGCAATGTTGAGATTGAGCTAGTTGATCAAGCATGAGGAGCACATCAATCTAACCAATGGTTCAGAGAACTCACTCAAATGCTAGAAGAATAAATTGATTGTGTCAAAGTTTGTTCTTCATGATCATACACTTAAATTGTTTCAAGTCAAGGTGTTTATGGGATGATATAATTTTTTCCTTAAGATAATTTGACTAAATTTTTTCTTAGTTGAAGCCTCATAATGCTCTATTTTGTTTCAACCACTTAATATGTATTAGGTTGCAAATAGCTAATCTCTTGGGGGCTGACTTGCAATAAGATATTATCTAATAGGCATAATATAGTAAGAAGATGTTAACATAGTTTAGTTAGATGATATGAGAGAAAAATATTGTTAAAGCTATAGAGAGTAATTGTCAGACCCGGATGACCTTGGATCGGGCTGGACGGTGGTTGGGCCACGGCGGAGGCCCAAGAGCCCACTCTCCTCTCCTTGAGCGGGCGACGGGAGACGGAGCGGGCGGCACACGCGCGCGGAGGCGCGACCCGACCCGGCTCCGATCGAAAGCGCGCGGAGGCGCGAGGCTGGTGGCGATGACGGGAGCAGCTGACCTGCTCGGGTCCCGTCGGCGCAGGGTGTGGGCGGTGGCTGCGGTGCAGAGAAAAGGGAGACGTGCGACCGTCTCCCTCACGGGCTTCCACACGAGAGCTGCGGACGAGAGACACGAGAAGGCGCGATCTCTTCCTGGCGAGCTCCCACGGTGGTAGAGCGACGATCCAGGCTTCCTCCTCCCCTCCGACGAAGGCCAGCGAGGGTTCCGGCGAGGCGAGACGAGGGTGAGTTGAGGGTGGGGAGATCGGTGTACAGAGAGAGGAGAGGGAGGGGTTTTAAGGCCACTGTTTGTAGAAGAGGAATAAAACAGCAAGCTTTCCCCTCACCGTGCTTCTCCTTCGGCGTCGTTTCTGTGTTTTCCGGCGAGCTTCTCGGTCGTCTTCCCCGGCGACCTTCTCCACCTCCGATCTAGGGTTTCCGGCGCCCGGAGGCGGCGCCGACGAGGAAGGCTAAGGGCGGAAGAGCTCGGCGACTCTTCCTGCCGCGGGCCTTTTCCCTGCTGGCGAACGGGGACGTCCGGCGTCGTTGTGCGTCCGACGCGCGCGGGCGAGGCGACGCGAAGAAGGCGAACGCGCGTGGCATTCGCTTCGAGGCGTCCAGTCAAAGTCAAAGCACCGAGGGGAGATTTCGAAATCAATTTGTGCGCGATTTCGGTGCTTTGGCTGATGTGGCGTGGGATTTGATCAATTAAGCTAGCTGGCCTGACAGTAATTCATAAAATTATCTTTTCAAAGAAAAAAAATTGTTAAAAAACTACACAAGCATAGCACTGGAGCAAGAAGCGATACTAATTAGTGCATGAGGCGAAGCCTCTCGCCGCCGGCAGCGATCCGGGTCCAGACGAGCTCAAACTTGGCGGTGGAACAGGGAATGGTAATACCGCCTGGGTGGTGGAATCCAAACTCCTCCTCCGCTTCCCGCAGCAGCTCCGCGAACAAGGGGTGGTTGAAGTGGACCACCGGCACCGTGTACCTCCGCGGCGGCGCCCCCTCCTCTCGGCCGACGTACACTGCCAGGTGCCCCTTCGGCAGCGGTGCGCAATGCCGCCCCTTCCCAAGAAGCGGCGTCCCCGCCCCGTAACTCCGCCCTCCGATCCTAAAGAAGGGCGCTCCGCCGTAGCGGAGGTAGGGAGCGAGGTGGTGGCCCCAGTCGCGGAGTTTTTTCGCCATTATCGAAGTCGCGGAAAGGTTCGATTTTGAGGTAGAGTCGGCGGTGTGATCGAGGCTGATATAGTGATTGGGGCGGCGCCCTACGAACCACCGCCACACGCGTGCCAACTGCCGCCGCAATCTGAATCCTCTGCATCTCCTCATACTTGGGACAAGAAGAAGGAGAGCTCAGCGATATCTCAAGTAGTTAAATAACAAAGAAACAAGCATCGAAAAGAAGAGGTGACGATGAACAAGTATGGAAGGAATTGGAGAATACAAGAGAGACGAAGGCGAAGGGTGGACATTGGAACGCGGAGGAACAAATATGTTGTGAGTTGTGATTTGTGAAGGGGAAATTTTCAGATTGACCCCTAACAAATTTAGCTTTACTTACACAACAGACACAAAAGACACTGAATTTCCCGATTTGCTTTAAAAGTTTGGAGTTTAGTTTAAGTTAAGCTTATTTTCAATTTAAACTGAGGCTAAGTTGGAGGACCAAACAGAAAATTAACCTAGGGCAAATATTCAAATAGAAGATGAGGTGGAGGATGGGGATCAAGTCAATTTGTCGAGTTGCGGCTTCTCTGTTAGTAGAGAGCCGCTATGTATTAGAATAAGAGATGAAGTAATTTCACCATTAATGATTCAATGGGGACGCAATTGTGAAATTAATACATTTAGACAACATCACCGAATAGACTTTTACATTTGAAGAATTGACCCCTCAGCCTAGTCCATCATTGAACCAATTTGAGCATTTTTCTGTTCTCACTCTGACTCAGATGTTAACACTATGGCCCCTAGTGATTTTCAGATCGAATTGATTGATTGACCATGTTATGGTCCAAATTTTAAAGTGTTCATATCATGTTTACTTAATTATATGTTAATTCTTAGTATGTTATTGGCTAGTTGAGGCTTGAGCTTTCACAAATATCACTAGTTTGCGGGTTGTGAACCTAGCAACCTAATACACTATTATAGGGAATCTCCTCTTTATTACTTAATTTATCTATGTGAAAAAATATATATTATATATAAGAGTTTTTTTAAAAAATAAAAAATAAAAAAACAGCTTCCTCTAGCTCACATATGATGCTAACTTATGAAGGTCATAATTGAGGCATAATTGTTCTATTTGCAATTCAGATGGAAAAATTGTGAACGGGGAGACTTAAAACACATCCAATTCTATTATATTGACGTCGAGTGCTTTTAGAAAAAGTCACTTGATTCCCATTGGTCGCAAGCATGGCAAAAATATAGCCAAAGACCAAAGGAGAAAATTGTACTGTGAGCGACCACGTTTGCAATAGTAAAATTGATCCCTACGTTGTCTTGAATAGATTAGGTTTGACTTGAGTTTAATAAGGTTGAATTGACTTTTAAGGAATCTCAAATCTTCACCGCTTGGATGCCTCCATCTTTTGGATTAGGATTATGTTTTTGGGTTTACTAATTAAATAAAATTATGAGAAACAAAGATCGATCAGGTCGTGTATATGATGAAAATAAAAATTTGAAATCGAATTGATTTATATAAGTTGAGAATAACTTTGATCAAAATATTCATTAAATTACCAACTACTTTGAACAGGAGGAACGATATACAAATTACCGTACTAATAAAATGGAAGTCAGACTTAATATCTTATTATCAATAATTAAGAAATTTATAATTTATTAATCAAAAAAGGAAAAAGTGCGCACAATTGTTTGAATTATCTTGATCCATAATTATAGTTAATATAGACAATTATTTGGAGTAGTGCGTATTAGCAACTAAGCCATGCATCTTATAATTAATTAGGCCATACGTAAAGATTAAGTCATACAACCTTCCATACCGACTTTTTGATTAATTACAGTTTTTTTCTGAAAAATAAAAAAAAGTGTCAAATGGCGAATGATAATGCTAATCTTTAGCCACGCACATTTGTTAATTTGACCCTTGCAACGGTAAGAATTATTTAGTCGGCGTATCGGCGTACGTGCGGAAATAAATATGGCGAACAATTCATAGTTTCAGCCAATAAATAATTAATCATGTACGTCAATCACACCAATTATTTAGATGGTGGCACATACTCCTTCCCATAAAACTAATTAGTTTTCGTATAAGGGTAGATTTAAGATTAATCATTATATGAAGACCCTACCACTATATGTATAAAGTGATCGTCATATGAAGAACCCTCCTCAGCTACCTTGTGTTATCAAGGCCCAACCTTTGAAATATAGGCCCGTACCAATCTCACAGCCCAAATTTTATTCTTTATGCAGGAAGCTGTGCATATTTTCTTTTGTTCCTGACACTTGTGTGTTTTAACTGTGTTAAAAATATTTAGGTTATATTTTTGTAAGAATCGCTACTTTTTTTGGAATTGACAGTTAATAGCACTGCTTCTTCCCTAGTTGATGCATGTACTTAAATTAGTAAGCATACGTACGTTTGAGGTTTGACTACTTGACACGCTACCAACTTCTAATTCGGGTGCACGTCAAAAACTCGCCATGTTTGCCCACGTGAGATAGCTAGATCTTCGACTCATTGCAACAACTGAGACAGCCCATCCCTTCTGGGAAGGCCACCCCCACCCCCACAGCCAGCACGGTGGCCGCTGGATCTCCATGCATTCCTGCGTTGACGTGCAAGTGAAGGTTCTCACTTTTATTGTTTAGTTTAACGTTGGAAACCCAGTTGACTTAGCCCGCATAGTCTGGACTTGGACCCAGTCAAATGAGGAGGGTGTCGGTGGTGGCGTCAGCTTCACGTCCTTCTCCTCGATCGTGGGAGAAACTGCCGCACTCATCACGGTAGTAAGTCTCCATCCAACGTCATTTGGTTTTTCATTAGCGAGGCGCGCGTGCGCGTGCGCGGGCCGCGGGCACTTGTCGTGAACCACGTTCCGGGACTCGTGGATCCGCTGCACTGTGTCGTCGCTATGATAATTTTAATTGAAAAGGAAAAGCCAATTCATATGTATGGTGGGAAGCCGAGAAAGCATCGTTCAACCAGAGCTGAATAATTTTGGTTTCAAACGAGTCATCCGTTTGGAATTTGACTAATGGCAAAAGCTATTTTGCTATTTTTATTTCAGAAACTTGTTGACTCTTCACCAATAAGCAAAAGCAGCCTTCGTCATCATCACCAATACAAGGTTGAGATTCATGGCGGATGCCACCACCATGGTCCCAGCCCTACTTGATGTATTAATTATATATGTAGCTTGCAAAATCCTGTGGTACTGCCTTGACGTCCATTGTATATATTAATTATGTCTGATTATGGAACTTGACCTAACTTTCCCATCCCATACTCTACTTTACAACTACCTAATATTTGCACAGCAAATTAGCAACCCACTGCACCGCTTTGCAGTCTTAATAATAAAGTAATGCTGGTTCCATTTGTGACGGCACCGACATCTACGCCTAGCACTAAACTTACGTTGGATTGGTCCCATCCATCCATGCATGTCTAAAATTTTAAGATAAACTTGTATAATTTTCCAATTGCCCACATATACAACTTTTTTTTTTTTTTTAATATAGAATCTGAGTGCTTTTTCCTTAAAAATCAAATTTAGATCATTAACCCCTTGCTATTTAATCTGATCGTTTTAAATCTACATCTTCTATAGTTCAGGCAGGTTGCGCTATAAGTCAAAAGTCGGTTGGAGGTTTCGGACATTGAAGATTTATGAATTCAATCTTGAGTTGCACTCATCTCTTAACTTGGTCAACTTGTTGTCCTTTTACAATATTAGCAGCACTTGTTTTAGGTACAAGGCAAATATTTCTAGAATAACTATTCAAAGTCTAAAATGTATAGCTCAATTTTGTTCTAACGCTTCTTTTGACTCCATTCCAAGAGCTTGTAACATACTTTTTTTCTTTCTTGATGCAATTAAAAATTCCTTGGGGAAAATCATCAGAACTATATAGTAAAAAATAGTTACAAGGCAAGAAAAAGACGGTGCGTTACACCTGAAAAAAAGAATAAACCAAGTAATATATCACATGAATGTCAACGCAAAAGATTAAATATGTGAATACATTTAAATAATGTCTGGAACTACGTACTTTTCTTGTTTGTTTGTGATGGTATGCGCGCATAAAAAGTAAAAAGTCAACGGTCTTCTTTCCTGGAAAACGCAACCATTCACTTGTCTAATATAATGAATGCCCTAACAAAAGGAACAAGTACAATACAATAATAATAATAATCGGCCTAGCTTTTCATGGGTTTGCGGTAATTGGTCAATGCCAAACACTAAAAAAAACCAAGAGCGAAAAGGTCAAAGTAAACCTCCGTGTTCGTATGTGCCTTTTTTCCATGAAATGTCAAAGTAAACGCAATAATATACATAGCCTAGAAGCCAAAGCAAAGTTTCAATTGCTTTTGGCATCCAAAGCACCGTGATGGCACTCTGGTAATTTAACGTCACTGTCGTACAACTTTATTTGATTGACTCATTCAATTTCGCCACAACCAAATTAATTAGTCAACGAACTTATAATTCAGAAATACTGAGGGTCCTATCTATACTTTTAAAAAACATAAAATGTCCCAATATGCAAATATACAGAGACACCGTCCTTGATTCATCTCGAACCTTTTTCTCAGGCGACGGGCCCTGCGGGGTTCTGGATGCGATTGGTCATTCTATGCACGTGCGCCGCCTCCGCGAAGCGCGTGCGTGAAGATTGCATGAGCTTTTCCCAGTAACCCGCGGGTGGAGGGGCGCGCATGCTTTGCCGCATTTAAAAATCCAGCCATTCTAAGAAGACCACGACAGCTACGCGGGAAGGGAAAAAGTTAGGAAGCTTTTTTAATTTTTTGTTTAAAAAAGATTTTTTCTAAAAAATTCTTTTTTAAAAAAAAAATTATAAAAAAATAATCTACATGGTCTAAGCTATATAAGAGTATCAATATTATACCAATATTATGGTAAAAAAATTCATCCACAATGAGAAATTAACATTTCAAATATCATAAAAAAAATCAAATTTTTTCTATAATATTTGAAATATTAATTTTTGATCGTGGATGATTTTTTTACCATAATATTACTATCATTGGATAGTTTAGAGCACATAAATTATTTTTTTATAATTTTATTTTTTTAAAAAATTATTTTTAAATAAAAATTAAAAAAGATTCCTAACTTTTTAAGCAGCCGCGGCTGCTTAAAAATTTTTTCCCAAAGGGAAATGGTAGGCCCAGCACCAGCTCGACGACACGTGGTCACGTCAAGGCGAGTACGGAGGTGCGTCAGTTAAAGAGCTGTAGCCTGGACCAACCTGAACTTCCATGTGCGGGAAAAAAAAAAAAACAAAACAAAACAAAACCTGGACTTCCAATCATCGTCACTCACTTTTGCACCCCCAACAATTTGTCCTCCACCAGGTTGGTCCTTCCATTACGTAGCAAATCATCGGGTAGGTTATCTAGTGCGTGCCACTTCCGGGGGCGGGAAAAGAGTGGACCCGGCGGAGCGGGCTTCAGTTAACACTGCGTTCGTAATTGTTAAAAATGGTTGATTTCGCTAAATGTTTTAAATATGAAAAAAAAAAATTGATTAATTCCTCAACCGCTGATTGCCTTGTGAAGCACGACAGTCATTCGGCACCAAGGAACGCTATAAATATGGCTCCTCGGCCGATCGCTCCCCGCTTCTTCTTTCCTCTTCTTATATCCGTCCTCGTTCATTAGGGTTGATTTCGCTTCTTTAGGAATTATTTCTTTTGTTTCCGACCTCCGCCTGGGCTCTTTGATGTTTCGCGAGTGATCTCTTTGGTACTGCGGCATTGCGAGATCGATCGCGCTGGCGAGTTTCTTAGGAGGCAGGTAAACCTCTTCTCTTGCTCCACTCAGCATCCGTGCTCTATTATAAATGGATTTGATTTCTTTCTTTTGATTGTGATTGCTGTTTTATTATTACTTCATCTTGAGTTAGAACTCAAAAAATTGCCGTCTTACAATCGCGAAACGAGAAAGAATACCAACCTTCATCTTTCCCTTTCTTTTCTTGGCTGGTTAATTCTCAGTATGTATTTTAGTATGACGGCCAACTCTTTTCACTTAATTTGCTTTATTGGTTTCGTAAGTAAGAATAATAGAAATACTCATAAACTGGGTTTTTTTTTAATTTAGGCTATAAATATTATTTAAAATTTAGATTTTATTTCCCTTATACTTGCTATATTTTACGTTTTAGTTTTATATTGTCAAAATAATAAATTGAAAAAGGGCACATGTTAACCTAAGTTGATACATTTGAGAGGTTAATTTAACTACAATTAATTATTTAGATATGCCTACAAACATAAAAAAAAAAAAAAAGAGTAAATCATATTGATCTGGAGATAATATTTTTATTTTTAATACAGCCTATATTCCTGCTGGATAGCTTAAAGTTCGAGTAGACAGAAATGATCATTTAGAAATCAAAATGCTACAAATTTAAGAATTAATTTAACTAGAATACTACAATTATAATAATGAATAATATAATTTAGTGCTATTATGTAATTAGCTAAGTCAATTTATTTATCGTCGGTGGGGTTGAGCGTAAAAGTTCCGACTCCTGTCGGCCTTCTTGTGCTTTATGAGAAATTTGAGCACTATGTGCTGTATGCTGTTAGCAAAATGTTCTCTTGTATGATGATGGGGTTGGCTTCTGGCGTCTTCCTCCGTCGTCGGGTTCGAGTCTGCCCATCATTTCAAAGGTTTGTCTTTTAGCAACAAGAGGGGAGGCCGCCTTCATTTTCTGCTGATCCTCCTGTTGTGGAATAAATCAAAAAGAAGACCCGTCAGTGCAAAAGACGCTTTTTTGTGCTTCGTGTAACTAGTAAACTTGTGTGAGGGCGTCGATTGCCACCCAAGCCGGTACTAGTGGTCCAGATTGCCAGTCAATATTGATTCAAATGATGCGATATCAACTTTTTCTTGCTGCTGCATCTTTTCAACTACACCGTAGGGGGCTGGTGAGTCAAATCAAGCATCAGTCATGTTTCACCTCGCGGTGCGTGAAGTTGAGATCTTGAAACCGCCAGGCCTACCAGAACTATTCTGATGCTTGAATCTCAAATCTTTCAAACTTGTAAAGCTAAGGGGGAGCAGCATATCTAATCAATGCTTCTGTATGCCTGGCTGCCAGGCAACAGCTGTCATCAGAAATATTGTTCAAGAAGCTTGCAAAAGCTGTTTCTATTATTTCACGCTATATTGTCAAGTTGATTAGATCAAGTGGCTTGCCACTGAACTCGATCGAACATGTCACGTTTTGCTTGATGTGCGATTTTGTGATTTATTTAGATATGCAAGTGGGCTGTTTTTTAAACCTTAGTGTTTCACACGTATAACCTCAAAGTCTATTGGAATAATGGGAAATTTACCTAAGTGTTCATTTACAGTGTCTGGAATCTTTTGCTGGTCATAGAATTTTGAAACCAACATTTAACAAATATTGCGACAACAACATACTTTCAAATCTTTTCCACATATTTTATCTATTGATGGTATATTTGGTGCTTTTCTTATTGAGCTGTTAGGTTCATCTGCTGACGTAATAAAGGCTGTTGCTTCTGGACTACATACAATCTCAACTGATCTAATGCCTTGCAATCTTGATATGGGAAGGTATACAAACGTTGTTAACTATCGATTGGATTCATTATTATGTTACTATTTCTCAATTTTTTGTAGTCATTTTCTCCTTTCTCTTACAAGTAGTCAGCCAACCAGTTGTTTGGAGGCATCTCCTTGATGGACCTCGAGGGCATTTGCAGCACGAAAAAAAAACTGAAACGGTGGTTTTTCATCGACAAATGCGTCGGTTAAATTAGAGAGACAAACAGAGGAAGCTATTCGTCTAAGACCCGACTGTCAGAGACCATAACTGCTCCCAACATAGTTTTGTTGGTGATTCGGAGCATATGGATTTGAAGTCGAATCATAATTCCCCCGTTCTCAGTGATACAGGACACTTGAGCAAGTCAAGGTTGGGTATGCCCTCCAATATAGCGCCATGTTCCCCAGCAGCATATTCTTCTACCGGCCTTTATCTACAGATTCCCAGAAAAAAAGCTGGCAAACTTGACGATGTCCGTGCAAGCGGTTGGCTGGATGCCATGAAATCATCATCACCTCCTCGCAAAAAGCTAAACAAGGACTTGGTCTCTGAGTCCCAATCAGATGAAACTGATGCTGCATATATTGCCTGGACGGTGAGTTATGTTGCTGTTGTCCTCGAGTCCAATATCTAAAGTTTGAAACCAAGTTAATGTTTATAGCAAGATTGTTTTGGATAAATGTTAACGTTTATTTATAATACTTTCTGCAGTTAAGCTATCCGTCAGCTTTGATCTCGTTTCATCAAATCACGACACATGCTAAATGGAAAAAAATGGCATTGTTTTTGGACTACGATGGAACTCTTTCACCTATAGTTGACAACCCAGACCAAGCAATTATGACGAATACAGTAAGCACATCTCCTTCTACCAACAAGTTGTTTTATGTGCTAAAGATGCTATTTGGATAATTAATTTGACTGCTTCGTACTCAGCAAGGTTTATCATCGTGATTGTTTCATTTGCTTCAGATGCGCGCTGCTGTGGAAAATGTCGCTTGCTACTTCCCAACTGCAATTATCAGCGGAAGGTCTCGTGATAAGGTAAATTTGTTTGCATGTATAGATTCTTGTGAATCTTGTATATAGATATGCTTTCTTGTAAATTTGTTCGCATACACTTTGATACGTTAATAAACGAGCATGTTCATTAGGTATACGAATTTGTGGGGTTACCACAACTGTACTATGCTGGCAGTCACGGAATGGACATAGTGGGGCCAATCAGAGAATCTGATTCCGTTGACGACCATCCACACTGCATTAGGACAACTGATGAGCAGGTTAATAGAATGCTTGCTTCCAATTTTCAGCTTTTATGTATTCCACTACATTGTGTATTTGTGCTCTTGCGATTTAAGCAAATAAAATAATTTTCTTTTAGTCACAATCATTATGTGTAAACAAAACGTTATTGAGGTTTATGAATGGGGAACTAGTCCTCAGACCTCAATTTTCTGATTAAAAAAATCATTATATATCCAGTATAGTTGTTTTATGACGCTGTTCCATTTTGTCACATGCTCGGTAACAGGGGAAAGAAGCGCATCTCTTCCAGCCTGCTAGTGAGTTTCTTCCAATGATCAATGAGGTATGTATTGTGTGTCATATTCTGCCAATACTCATTCATATTATCCAATCTAACTTTTCACTTACCCTTTCCAATGGCAGGTTCTCTGTTCCCTTGGTGAGCTAACTAGAGACATCGTAGGTGTCAAAATTGAGAACAATAAGTTCTGTGTCTCTGTTCATTACCGCAATGTCGACGAAAAGGTGCATACAACATGATTATGTCTCTTTTCTCGGCCTTTTGGCTAAGATCAAGTGTAACATGATTATGTTTTTCCTATGGTGTTATTATTTGACTTATTATCCTCTGAAAGAAAATTTCTTTCTCGTTATTTGTACGTAGATATGGGAAGAAGTTGGAGAGCGCGTATTTGGTCTTCTTAAGCACTTTCCTCATTTGCGAGTTACCCACGGGCGAAAGGTAGTTCTTAAGCCATATGTTAGCAAAACTCTTTAGTTTTAGTAAACTGTTTTGTGTTTAAATATTGCTACAATTTATCGGCTTTGCAGGTTTTAGAAGTTCGCCCTCTCATAGATTGGAACAAGGGTAGAGCAGTTGAATTTCTGCTTGAATCCCTTGGGCTTAGCAATCGTGACGATATACTCCCTATATACGTTGGAGATGATCGCACTGATGAGGATGCATTCAAGGTATAAAAGTTCAATGAAAAGAAATGTTGCATTTCTTATTTCAATTTTTGCTAAGCTATAATTTGAAAACTTTTGTAGGTCTTGAGAGAGAGTAAACGCGGGTTTGGCATCTTAGTGTCAACTGTGCCAAAAGAGAGTAATGCTTTTTACTCTTTAAGAGACCCAGCTGAGGTAAGACTCAAGTCTTTTAACCCTATTATTTACTTGCAATTTTCGAATTGAACAAGAAAACAATATGTTATCTAATCTTGCAGGTGCAAGAATTTCTTGAATCCCTCGTGCAATGGAAGAAGTCCTCGTCGTGAAAATTAAGATTGCTGATACCATATGATATAGATACATAGGCATAGGTAAATGGTTGATAATTCACATAGCACAGCACCAGGGCTTCCGTTTTATTTCACATCTTTTATTTATTTTTTTTATAGTCCAAGGGACGCGCTTCCTTTTTGTAAGCCCTCTCTTGTTCATCGGTCACTTGGTTCTTCAATCTTCTATGTAATAACAATTCTTTTGCCCTTTGTGAAACAGGTATTAGTGTCTTATTTGTCTTTAATTCAGTGTAAGATACACTTTGTTGAAATCAGCATTATGCAATTTGATCACTTTTATTTATGAGCAATCATTATATGTTTTCTTTTGTGACAAGAAGAAAATATATTATTAATCAAAATGTGCCTCCAGCCTCTTAGGCCAAAAAGCAAGGCTTGTTCGTTGATAATGAAATATTTCAAACTTAGCTAATTCTAGCATCTTTGCTAAGCAATTAGCAGCCTGGTTAACTTTATGATGATATTAATTATAGAACAGTTCATAAGATCTCATGTCCACAGAGTGGAGTTGCACCGTCATCACCTTTAATAAGGTTCACTCAAGTACAATCACTTTCAATGATAAACCGAGAGTTTGGTGGCCACGACGATCTGGAGTAAAGTGTTGCAGTGCCGGAGCAAAGGGTATTTTCCAAACAGAAAATATTTAAAAGATATAAAAATGTAAATTCATGTACTTACAGAAGAACAATGTTACACACTCACAAGCTAATAACTGAAGGCAGCTGAAGATCGATGCCTTCTTACAGTATTCTAGCTCTCCTTATATAGACATAAGATGGAGAGATTTCTTACTCATGAAGCAAAGTATCAATAATTGATGCCAGCACACACAATCTAAATTTTTTGAACATAATACTGTCCTCAGGGATAAGCATTTGTTCACAATCTAAATTTTTTGATATATTTCAATCTAATCCTCCCAGGTCATCTAGAGAGATAGCCATGGGTTTTAACATTTTAGGAATTCTTCCTCATCTTCTAGAGGTGTTGAATTACCAGTTTCATTTTCCACTTGTACTTCCTGGGCAATTTGCACGAACCAGGAATGGGACAAGGACACCCACCACGCTTCGCAGGCATAGTAGAGATGTATGGAATAAGTGTATGAGGCAAGAAGAAAAGTCTTTCAGTAGTAAGAGTAACCCCTTTATAAGAATTAATAAGCATATTAAGTCCTATGATAAATTTTGTTTTAACAAGACTTAAAGGTCTTAAACAAATCCGACCAACATAAGTTGGTTGGGTAAGATGAGTATTTCCTAAAGAGAAGGATAGCTTATGTTTGGCCAAAATATATTCATACAAGAATAATTTGCTATCCATTTATTCCGCATAAAACTTGTCGTGTGGATCAAGTTTGACATGGTATTTTTGTGGAACTAAGTCCATGTCTAAGATTGTATTACTACAACCTGTGTCAATTAAAGTAGGTATCTCTAATTTCCAGTTGGCAATTTGGATAATGCTATTAATTTTAATTGAGTATAACCATGGTGGTTGTACCGGTTTATGAAGAAATTCGATTGCATTTTCTTCCGTATTTTCATTGTAATTTGTATTTTCATAGAAAATAAGATTCTCAGGAGGTTTATAAAGACTCTTTTGTTCTACCTCCTCAAGTCTTTGAGAAAGTTTATATACTTCATTTTCTAATTGTAGAATACGAAGTTCTACAATTTCGGTTCTTGTTGGTCCTGTTAAGTTTGAAGAAACAGGCTGTGAAGAACTAGGTAAAGATATTTGTTGCTTTTCAAGGCAATATTTACAAGCCTCTAAAGAACAAATGGTGCACTGGTAACGAAGATCCAGACTTGGATACTTCAAGCAATATGTACAAGCATGATCTTGGCTACCCCTTCTTGGACTCCAATTATGTTCATGTATTGGTAAGATTTTTGGGGTCATTATATGATATATCAATTTGTCCATAGCCATTATAATTGTTCTAGATAAGGTTTTAACATATCTAGTTTATTTAGAGAAGGTTCTGATAAATGTTCAGTTCCAAAAGGAGATTGGAGCTGCTCTGATTTAGATAATAGATCACTAGTGAATTCTTCCAATTCACTATCTGAATCTGATTTGTTATAAGTAATATCTGGTATAGAGACAATACTATAGATCGATTCTGTATCAGAAATATATTCGTCTACATGAAGTAGATCTTCTTGAACACAATCAACAAGAATTGATTGTTTACTATATAAATTCTATCTCTTAGTACAGTCTCGTGCTAAGTGATTTTGACTCCCACAAGTAAAACATGAAAGTTTATTTTTATAATCCCGCTTAGGATTATATTTTCTAACATGTTTTTCCCTAGCAAGATAGGGTTTCTTTGCAGAAGATTTTCTAAGAAAATATTTCTTAGAAGATTTTCCTTTTTTAAGCTTTTTCTTTTGCTTAATATCTTCCTTAACATATGTTTGGGGTGTATAGAGTTCATTACAAAAGCTAAACTCTCCTTTTAGATGATGGTCACCTTTTAATCGGGTGCATCTTTCTACCAATTTATCAATGATAAACTGTATCTTTGTAGTAATATTATTCATAGCAAAAGAAAGCTGAGCCTTTTCTGGATCAGTATTCCAAGCTTGATGTATTTCATGACCTATAGGAGTAGGTAACTTTAAAAATAACCTTTCTCCAAGTGCTTGATCATGATAGCCACCAGCTTTGCAAGCATAATATAGATAGTCTTGCAAAAAAGGTTTAATATATTTCCAATTTTTAATTTGGATTATTTCAAATTTTCTAATTGCCTCTTTTTGTTGGGCATTAAAACCCATATTAGGATTTGATCCTAAGATCATTAATTTCATTCGGTTTGTAAAATTATAAGGATTTACTCCTAATGCAATGTCTTGTTGGAATTCTGTTGGACAATTTAACCTGTAGGACTCCCACATAGCCCTAGCAGTTTCTCCTAGGAAATTTTCTAGATAAGAATACATTTCTTCAGCAGAAAATTGTCCGTCTTTTTCTGTTATTTTTATAGAAACCATGGAACTCCAATTGTCAAGAACTGTGCTCCATGTTTGTGGGTCATGAGCTGCTAGATTAAGGATTCTTCCTTCATCTAGAAGTTTTCTTTTATCTATTATTTCTAAAGGTAATCTTTTTTCCTTTAGTTCTAATATTTTCTCGTTCACCTTGATATTGAGTATAAGGTTCACGAGGTGGTTGACCTATGGTATAAGTCTTCACATTTGAAGTACTTGGTTGGGCTGCCGGTGCTGGATTATTATATACCGGAGTATTACTGGCTTCTTGGCCAGTCATTATTGTATCCATCAAATTTTGAGGTATACTTTGGACACTCTGAGAATCTTCATCAGATAATTCTTCAGTGTTATTAAGGAAAGAAGTTATTATTTCTTCTTCTTTTTGAGTAAATTTTGAGTCCTGAAGCCTTTTAGGCCCATGCAGACTCTAATATTTCCTTCAATATCAAAGATAAGCTTATGCGAAGGTAGTAATTTTCCTTTTTCAATAAGCTTGATTTCTAGATTTATTAGTTCTGTAAATGAAAAATCTAGGTCTTTAGGTACTACGAGACTATGTTCTTCTAGTAACATTTATGAGTCTAAAAATTTTTCTAGACCTGATATAGAAGCCTCATTGTCATTTAAGGTTTGTTTCTTTTTATAATTTAAAAATCTCAAATTATATGTATTATCTGAGTTTTTGAACATAATACTGTCCTTAGGGATAAGCATTTGTTCACAATCTAAATTTTTTGATATATTCCAATCTAATCCTCCCAGGTCATCTGGAGAGATAGCCATGAGTTTTAACATTTTAATTCCTTTACTGGCCAAAGCATCTATTATAGAAGAAATGTATAATTTATATCCAGTATTAGAATTATTTGTTAATTTTCCTAAAAATCCTAATCCTATAAAAAGATTAGAGTCCCCAGAAAAATCTTTATATCCACGTGTTTGGATACCAATTTCTAATTCTCCTAAGTCTTTAATACTTATGAGAAAATCTGGGGCACAATAAAAAAAGGCCTTTGTTTTCAGTCATGTCGACTTCCATATAAGCAATAATCGCCTTTCTTGCATCAGATTTCCATCTTTTATCAAGAATCGCAATTAGTACTTTTGTTCCTAACTTCTTTCTAGCTAGTCCTTTTACTGAAATAACAATCATGCCAATATGAGCTAATGTTTTTCCAGATTGTTTCAGTTTGTTAAGAGAATCTCTTGATATAATCTTAAGATTTCTTGGTTCTGTTGTAACAGAAAGATGTTCTTCACGAGTAATTCTTAGAAGTTGGGTTCGAAGATTTAAAGGTCCAGTTCTATAAAGAAGTTGAGGACGCAGTATTTGTAACATATTATTTTGATAGGCTTCAAATTGTTGATCTATATCAACAACTTCTTCTAAAACCTGTGCTGGAATACCTTGTCCATCAAAAATTCTATTCAAGAGATTTGGGATGGGATTACTTATTGATAACCTTTCATTCTGGTTATTTTCTCGCACTGTTGTTGTTCCAGTAAGAGTATTCGAAGTTCCTGTAAAGGGCCTCGTACTCATTTCTAAGCAAACTGGGTACTCTTAAGTTGTTTCCTAGAAGTAGAAGTTTGAGATGTTTCAATAGTTCTTGAAGACATCTGTAGTATTTGATTTAGTTGTGTAGTTAGATCATGCATCGAAGTTTGATATTGTTGAGTTTGTAAAACCAACATATTTTCTAATTTTTGAATTATTTCGTATTGTCTCAGAATCGTATCAGCAGAAACTTTTATACTTTCTTGCTGTCTAATTATAGATTCTGTGGACAATGATAATTTTGAACTAATATTATCTAGTTTTTGATTTAATTGCATAAGATATGCAATTATAAAATTATTTTGTCTAACAAATCTTTTATCAGAAGCACTTTGGGGATCATCAGAAATGATTCCTAAAGCGTTTTCTAGATAATTACTAGATTCAACTAGTGCTTTTTGATAGTCAATATCTTGATCTATCATTCGTGGGTATTCCTTAGGATTTACCATTCTTCAGAATTTTTCTGCAACTTTTCAAGTAAAGCTGCTGTTTTTGTTGTTTGATAATCAAATATTTTTGATTGTCTTTGGAGATTATCTAATATGTCTTTTAGCTCTGCTGTGAGCTGTTTTTGTAATAATAGAGATCTTTCGATCTCTTTTATCATGGTAATCAGGTATGTATACTGATTCTTAATATATTCTTGGTTTTCATGAATATTGCGTAAAAGCATATTCTTTGTTCTCATTTCTTGATGTACTGTTTTCCATAATTCAGTACATAGATGATTAAATTCTCGTAGGCTCTCAGCCTGAGAAATTTGTAAATCAATAATTGTATTTAATTGAGCATTTTCAGTATGTAACTGATGCACATATCTACCATTTTCTTTTGAAAAATAACACTTATGTTTTGTTGCTTGAGAATTAGCTTGTAATTCCCAATAATTGTGTAGTAGACTTAAAGATAGATAACTGATATCCATCTTTACTGTTTTTTGTGTTTGTCAATTATTGACATTTTCAAGTTTTTTACTGTCAGATACATCTTAACAGTTAGTTTATGCTTAGTAGCATACTTTTGTTTAAAGCTTTCTGGCTTTAGTGGATAGATTCGTTTCATATTATTTTGTGTATAAACACAGATTTAAGAGCAGGTATCAATTGTTTTAGATCTACTAGGTACTAACATATAAAAACATGAAACTTTGTTATGAGGTATAAAGAAGACTACCTAAGGAGTAGAAATACTTGTTAACTATAGATTCCTGGCCGTTCTTATGTTTATGTTTTCCTCTTGTATCAATCGCTTTACCATAGAGTTTAGAATAAACCAAATAACATCATGCTGTATAGACGTTAGCAAGCTCTTAGTCCCTTGCGACTCTCCTGGTCATTGGACTGTTATCTTGCCAAGCTATTGGCCCTCTAGTTATTTACTTTATTCAAAATATGGTGACTTAGGCAGTCCCGATATCTCCAGATTTGTATAAAAAACTAAACAGAAGACAACCTATCTGAATTAACAAGCATAATACATCTGCTTAGGGTTCTTCTTTATACTAACAAAGTAGTTATATCATGATTATATGCTTTCCCGTCCGATCAAATAAAAGTGGGATCAAATAAGGCTCTGATACCAATAAAAGAGCAAAAGGGTATTTTACAAACAGAAAATACTTAAAAGATATAAAGATGTAAATTCATATACTTACAGAAGAACAAGGTTGCACACTCACAAGCTAATAACTGAAGGCAGCTGAAGATCGATGCCTTCTTACAGCATTCTAGCTCTCCTTATATAGACATAAGATGGAGAGGTTTCTTACTCATGAAGCAAAGCATCAATAATTGATGCCAGCACACACATGACGAGGTTTCTTACTCATGAAGCAAAGCATCAATAATTGATGCCAGCACACACATGACTTTTCAGAAAAGTAACATGACTCTTCGAAAAAGTAAAAACTAACACAACTTGACCTTTCGAAAAAGTAAGAGATACATGACTCTTGAGGAAAGAGCCTGACCCTTCAAAAAGATTCTACGGTAGGGACCGCCTTGCATAAGGAGCCGGCATCGCGTCTCTTTCAACACGTGAACCTTTTTATTCAGCTTCCATAATATCTTCTAGGACATCATCTTGGCCATCCTGTAAAATCATACGGCCATAATCTTTCATCACTTTGGCTAAGTTTTCGTGATGAATAGTTTTGAAATGATCCCTTAATCCAGGATTATGACAAAAATGGGCTGAGAAAGGAACAAAGAAATCATCCTTGTCATCTTCTACATAGATCTTGAGGGTCTTATCCTCAGTGAGCAGATAAGGGCGATAAAAAGCCCTTTCATCTTCAATAAGGCAATAACTCCTCCATAGACTGAGTTATAATTCTAGAGGAGTAGTTGCTGTATGCCGTACTTCTTCTTTAAAATCCTGATCCCAAAAATCAGGCAAATAGTTTTCTTGATTTTTTATCAAGATTTGACGCTTGGCGTCTGCTGGATAACCAAGAAACCAAGGGGGCGAAGAACAGATATCTAGGTCCAGGATGCCTCCAGTATGGGGCGACTTGAAAATTTTCTGAATACAATAAAGGAGCTTCCATGGAAATCCTTTTAATTTGTCCAAATAACTTTCGTGGACAACTAATCTGTCAAGAAATCCTAACTGAAAAATTTCTTGGAGAGAAAAAGGAGTTTCTTTAACATAACAATCCTTCCATTCTGCTAGATCAATGGAGGCTTTAATAATTGCAAATCCCTGCTTACAATGGCAATTTGGTTCTACAATATGTGCTTCTGTTGTATAAAGAGAAATCATTGTGAGATGAAGACCTCTTGGTATTGTAATCTCATGGAGGGCCATTTGTCTCAGATAGCTAGCAATCTGAAGAAATTGTTGATGTTGTTTCCGCTTAATACATTCATAGATGTGTTGTTGAGCAGAGGTGATTTGCGGAGGAATCTTTGATCTGGACAGATTCCATTGGTTCTCCAATTCTTGTTCCCGTGTCTTATGGGATAAAGTTACTTGTTCTTCAAGACAAGTTTTCTGAGCTTTTAGTTGAGCTACTTGGTCCTGAAGGAGCTTGACTTCTTTTTCTAATGATATAATCTTGTATTCTTTAGCCACATATGCTTGTAAAGTTTGTGGCTCAAGTTTTTCTACCGGTTGTTGGGAAGGCTGAGTTTTATGAGCATATCTCATGGCTTGAAGATGACTTGCTAAAGAAGTCATTGTGCTGAGAAACCCGGCACCATGGTGATCCTTTCATAACAAATCTAAGACCATATGGTCTTGTGGTGTTAGAGAAGTATAGTGTCTTGGTGTTCTGAAGAGGTAGATTGTCTCTTTAGGAGCCTCTTCTTTACAGATTTGAACATAAGAAGATTTTTCCTCTTCCATAGCAACGACCAATGGCTGGACTTGCTTTGCCTTTTGTTTATCTTTCTTGTTTAAAGAAGATGTTGCCATCTGTACAACATTATTCGTTATCTTTAGGAAAGACGATTTATATAGCCAAAAAGGCTGATTATTCTGGCTTTTGTAGAAGGCGTGATAAAATGTCTGATATGACATTATTTTTACCTTTGATATGTTCAAAGGTGATTATGTATGCATTGTTAATACAATGATCTATAAATGATAACCATCTCTTTTGAGAGATACGTTTCTCATTTTTTATATTGAAGAACTTTACAATTGCTTCACAATCTGTTCTTATTAATATTTCTTTTTTATTTAAAAGAAATAATCTGAAAGCATCTAAGCCATAACAAACAGCTAAGAGCTCTTGATCAATACTGCTAGTAACATTTTTCTCACGAAACTTGCCAGAAGCATATCTACAGATAGTTTCTAGTTCCGTAGCATATTTATGGGTTTTGCGAAGAAGGATGGCTCCCCATCCATGTTCACAACCGTCTGTTTGGACAACAAGATAATCACTGTCCAATGGTAATTTAAGCAGAGGTAGTGTGTCTACCAATTGCCTAATTTTATCTATTTGTTTGTAGTCTTCGGTGTTAAATTTTTTTACACCAGTAAGTGATAACTTTGAGTAGAGAGGTCTACTCAATTTATGTAAATCCTTTAAAAAGGGTCTAGCATAATTAATTAGTCCTAAGAATTATTATAGGCTCTTAGTATCTGAAACCTCAAAGGTTTTTATTTTAGAAGCAATATGGGGTTGGAGTTTTATGGCTCCATTTCCAATTTCTACTCCTAAATAATCAATATTTTTTCTATAGAATTGTGACTTTTGTCCTAAAACAATAATCTCATTTGTATAGAATTTTTGTAATACAAGTTTTAAATGACTTGTATGTTCTTTTTCTGTTTTGCTATGTACTAGAATATCATCTATATACACGCAAACAAATTCTTGATAAGGTTTAAATACCTCATCCATTTTTCTTTGGAATACTGCTGGTGCAGTTTTAAGTTCAAATGGCATAACAAACCATTCAAAGCTTCCTAATGGACATATAAATGTTGTCCATGGTATAGATTCTTCTGCCATCCTGATTTGCCAGAAACCAGATTTGCAGTCGAATTTTGAGAAGAACATGCTTCCCTGTATAGAGTTTATTAACTCTGTTTTATCTGGAATGTCATAACTATCATCTTCTATATTGTCATTTAGACGACGATAGTCAATTACCATTCGTGTTTTTCCCCTAACTTGTTCACTGTGTTTATTTACAATAAAGGCAGGAGATCTATGAGGAGACGTGCTCCTTCTTATCACACTGAGTTTTAATAAGTCATCAATGTGCATTTTAAATTCAGTAATATTTTCATTTGTTGCTGTAATTTTCTTATTTGTAATCCTAAAGCCAGGGTCTTTGATTTTTAGTGTACAAACAAGTTTATTTTTATCTCAATGAGCTTGGGGATTTGGAACAAATATTTGATCCTTTTCAAGAATGCGAATCAGATTATCTATATCAGGATTTCCTGATTCAATTTTTTCTATAAAATGTTCGTAAACATCTTCTTGAACATCTTCGTGTTCATATTCTCTATGGAGCTTACTAAGAGGATTTCTTATGATCCATAGGATTTCTTCCTCATCTTCTAGAGGTGTTGAATTACCAGTTTCATTTTCCACTTGTACTTCCTGGGGCAATTTGCACGAACTAGGAATGGGACAAGGACACCCACCACGCTTCACAGGCATAGTAGAGGTGTATGGAATAAGTGTATGAGGCAAGAAGAAAAGTCCTTCAGTAGTAAGAGTAACCCCTTTATAAGAATTAATAAGCATATTAAGTCCTATGATAAATTTTGTTTTAACAAGACTTAAAGGTCTTAAACAAATCCGACCAACATAAGTTGGTTGGGTAAGATGAGTATTTCCTAAAGAGAAAGATAGCTTATGTTTGGCCAAAATATATTCATACAAGAATAATTTGTCATCCATTTGTTCCGCATAAAACTTGTCGTGTGGATCAAGTTTGACATGGTATTTTTGTGGAACTAAGTCCATGTCTAAGATTGTATTACTACAACCTGTGTCAATTAAAGCAGGTATCTCTAATTTCCAGTCGACAATTTGGATAATGCTATTAATTTTAATTGAGTATAACCATGGTGGTTGTACCGGTTTATGAAGAAATTCGATTGTATTTTCTTCCGTATTTTCATTGTAATCTGTATTTTCATAGAAAATAAGATTCTCAGGAGGTTTATAAAGACTCTTGTTCTACCTCCTCAAGTCTTTGAGAAAGTTTATATACTTCATTTTCTAATTGTAGAATACGAAGTTCTACAATTTCGGTTCTTGTTGGTCCTGTTAAGTTTGAAGAAACAAGCTGTGAAGAACTAGGTAAAGATATTTGTTGCTTTTCAAGGCAATATTTACAAGCCTCTAAAGAACAAATGGTGCACTGGTAACGAAGATCCAGACTTGGATACTTCAAGCAATATGTACAAGCATGATCTTGGCTACCCCTTCTTGGACTCCAATTATGTTCATGTATTGGTAAGATTTTTGGGGTCATTATATGATATATCAATTTGTCCATAGCCATTATAATTGTTCTAGATAAGGTTTTAACATATCTAGTTTATTTAGAGAAGGTTCTGATAAATGTTCAGTTCCAAAAGGAGATTGGAGCTGGTCTGATTTAGATAATATATCACTAGTGAATTCTTCCAATTCACTATCTGAATCTGATTTGTTATAAGTAATATCTGGTATAGGGACAATACTATAGATCGACTCTGTATCAGAAATATATTCGTCTACATGAAGTAGATCTTCTTGAACACAATCAACAAGAATTGATTGTTTACTATATAAATTCTGTCTCTTAGTACAGTCTCGTGCTAAGTAATTTTGACTCCCACAAGTAAAACATGAAAGTTTATTTTTATAATCCCGCTTAGGATTATATTTTCTAACATGTTTTTCCCTAGCAAGATAGGGTTTCTTTGTTGCTTAATATCTTCTAGTGGTTAATAGCAAGGTGAATATAGTCACAATTTAGTGTGCCAATTATGTAGAATAGTTTTCCTTTATCTAATTTTAGAAAAAAAATACTAGTCAATATATTAGAAATTACATGATACTTGTTTTTTTTTTAATATTTTATATTTATGCAAAATGTAAGGATTTCAGAAATTGAAGTCTAACTTATTGCTTATCCTAAAACTAAATATTATTAATGTTTGTTATGGATCATTAGGAATTAGAATAATAAAAGAAAGTTACCACATATATTCGTACACAAATTTTTTCTGTACAACAAACTTTGCCGTACGGATCGAACGTGCCCATTCCCCAAAAAAAAGCCACCCAACTGGTAACTCTACAAATCACTGCCGGTCGTCTTCCTCCATACCCTACTGCGCTGAAGGCGGCCATCGGAACGTGCGAGATGCAGCGTTTGAGAGCTCTTGCGACGGTCCGGCAGTCCCTGTCCAAACTCCGGCGCACCCTCTCGACGACGCATTATTCGTCTGTTCATGGCAATCGACCTCAGGATGAGGTTAGCCTTCGTCCTTTCTATCTTCCCCTTGCCGTCGTTGCTTCTAGCTACCTATAGTTCTCAATTCAGGTACTCGTGGAGGGCAAGGCCTTCGCCCGTGCCGCAATTCTCAATCGACCTTTGTTCTCAATGCTCTCAATACCAACATGGTTTGTTTCCCTGGTGTCGCGATGGTATTCGACTTTTTGCTCGACTGAGTGCGAATTGAGGTTTTGTTGTTTTTTCCTACGTGTTTTGATTGAATAAGCTGTACTGTATCGGTTAACGAGATTTTACCGACTTAGAAAGTTTTGTAAAGAAAATAAATCAACCGACTCATTGAGTCGATCATTTGATATATTTTTAACCGACTCTTGTAGTCGGTGATTAGCTGTGAGAAGGAAAAAAAGAAGAATTACCGATATTGGTAGTCGGTTTACGCTTCTATAAAAGGACCATGGGTCCTTACATTTCCTGGAACTCAAAATTGAGGCAGCAGCCTCTTCTAGTTCATTTTGTATCAATAACCTGGGCCTTCTATAGTATTAGATTTTCCATTTGAGTTCAATTATTTACATTTTACATTTAGTCCTTCAATTTCCTTCTATTTATAATTTAGTCCTTTTTCCATTATGTACGAGTCTTGGAAGGATAACCCCGATATTGGGTTTGTCATAATGAAGGTGAGTTCTTCATTCTTTGTTTATCTATTGTAAAAGAATGACATTTATATCTAATTTTGCTATTATGAAAGGCAGCGACAGAGCGTTTTGCGCTGGTGGTGATGTGGTCACCCTCTATCGCTTGCTTAATGAAGTTAAGTCCTTCGATGTATTATGATTGAGCATTCATGGTGCGTCCTTCAGGAACTTTGCATGCCTTCGTGATTGTTGGATGTTGTGGCATGATGTGAACTTGGAAACAAGAGGGAAGAAAAGAATTACCTTTTTACGTAATATTAAAATGATGAGCGTCATAGTTAAGCTCATATCTTAACGGTGACATCACTAAGTTTGGTTAGCTGTAAATTTTTGACAACCTGAACTGTAATATAGAACCGATTATAAAATGAATTCCTTTTTGCTTACTATTATGGTCATATGCAAACTTTTTAGAACTTAAATTAAATTCTTTTTGCCGAGCAAAATCTATTTGGTCTACGTTGTAAGTCTAGTATATCAGTAGATGTCAAATATCCTATTAAGTGTTTTGGGATTTTGAGGGGATTAAAATTAGACAAACATGAGACCAGCTTGATCCACTGGAATCACGCCCTGCCCAAGGCCAAGACACCCTAAGATATTTGATGGCAAGATACTTTGAGGTATTCATGTCTAAGATACCCTAAAGTATATGAGATTAAAACATCTTAGACGAAGCACCTTGGGTCTACACAATCAAAGTATCCTAAAGCCTTAGAGCTAAAATGCTTTAAGGCAAGTACATTAGAAGGTCTAAGAGTCGAGGAGCTTGTGAGTTGAGGAGGCCTGATGTCAGGGTCTAGTGGTGTGTGGTGTAAAACTCATGTAATTGGCCGTGACAGTTGACACTTGTGTATAGTATATATAAGTGTCCGTTGATACCTCTACTAATTGAGTAGGGTTAGTAATCTATGTCACGAGCAAGAAACTCGAAGCCTCCCACGATGCCCCATATCTCATGCAATTATTGTTAAATAGTTGCAATGGCGGTGCCATAGCGTTTTTTCATAGCGGTTTTTGAGCAATTCGCTATGAAACGCTATAGCCCCATTATAGCGGATATGACTTCATTACTATGTTTTGAAGTTTGAGAAAGTAAAAATATAACTTGAATTGAGTTAGTAATATGTTATTTTTTCTTTATATAGTTTGTTTTATTTTTATACAGCTTAATTTATTAGGTATATGATATATATTTCTAATGTTATATTTAAATTTTTAGGTATATAATATATATTTCAAATGCTATGTAACTTTCGCTATTTGCCCGCAATGCTATTCGTTATATTATATTTCGGATTTTTAACTTTTCATTATTTTTCGTAATCCGCTATTGATAACATTGATCTCATGGTAATTGTTAGCCCTCAAGGGACAGTATACTATTCATACTTATCATATTACCTATGAGGAGCTTAGGGGTACTTGGCCATACACACACAACACCTAGGGTTGCTTGCCATTGTATCCACCTCTTAGGGACCTTGGTTGCATGCCTATTTGTCATTCCCATATACAATGCTCTTCCTTAGTATGTGCATATTACTCATGTCACCCAAATTCAAATGGCTGTGATGAGAGAGGTTGTTCTTATGTTATCATGAGAGCAATATAGTATTTATAAATCAATAAGCTAGCATCATAGACGGTGGACAATAAGCATGCAGGATTTTCCTTAGATAAAATCTAAGCCTGTAACTTTAAGGCTCGCAGGATTTTCCTTTGATAAAAATCTAAGCCTGTAATTTTAAGGCTATGATATCTCGAGATGCTGTGGATTGCACTATGGATTATGGCGAGCTAGTGGAGGGATATTAGTCCAAGGAGTACTTTTAAAGACCTCTAGGAGTAGAGCATTAATTTGGCATAGTGTAATATGGAGCAATAAATAAAGGGAAGGAGGTGGTGGACAAGAAACCTAAGCCTAATTTTGAGGCAATGTATGGATATTGCTGTTACCTCTTCCTTGAAAGTGTGAAAGGCCATCAACTTGGCAAGGGCAGTAGACATGAGGAATTCCTCTAGAATAATAAAGGCTAGACATATGTCATCTATTTGATCCTTCCATAGTCAAGGAGTCAATAGGGTAAGCGTTATTCTTTCTAGATTCTATCTCACTGTCACGGAAGAAAAGGTCAGAAAGAAGACATGGTATTTGAGACAAACGAAAGATAGAAGGGTAAAGAAGGAGAGGTTTAAGCAAACAAAAGCTCATGACACATAAAAGAGAAGGAGACATTGTTTTTAAAGTGAAGCAAATTGTTAAAAGTGAAGGAGCATTTGAAAATTTTAGAAGGGTTAACTTCTACATTGAAACCTATGAAAAGCTTCAAGCCCATCATTTGATGGCGATTCTCTTGCATGTCAATAGAAACAAAAAGGAGGCGCATATTATTTAGCTCAAAGAATTACATAACAATGTGCAAAGAAAAGAACCATTGTGTTTCCTCATTAGTATCATTTTGGCACCTTAGTAATTGATGTAATGAAGATGGGGATGTAGCACAAAGCACCTATAGTACACATGGTACTATGGACCCACCACTATATGACTCTAACCCATCAAGTAGGAAGCTATGCACACAAACTGAGTAAAAGGATAAAGAAAAGTGAGTGCTTGAAAGACTCACAAGGTTTTAGTAATTATTTAGCATTCAAGAAGCTCCATGAGTTTGTGCATATTAGAGCGCCAAAGGATTGAATACTTAAGAAAGTGTTTATAACCCATGTACTTGGGGGACACTTGGAGTTGGAGCAATAAAAAAAGTATCAAGAGGCCATGCATAGGTGAAGCACTAATTGACCCCATGTTCCAAATTCATGACTTCAACCGTTAAAGCTTGCCACAACCTTGTCTAATAGGGCAACCATGCTAGCTGTGGCTTTTCTAGTAAAGCAGTTACGATTCACGAAAGTCTCCTATAAATGAAGTCGAATTTGCACCTAAAGCTCAATCCTGACGAATATAGGCTGCCATTACACTCCCACAATGTGGGAAGCATAATTGCCTCTCCCTTTGTGAGGGTCAAGGCAAGTGATACAAGTAATCCTTGTCTTACTAAACATTTTCTAGATACTCTTTGAGTGGCAACTTATAAGTGTTGGAGGGAGGATACCTAACCTTACCCCTAAATATTCCTTTTCATTATTGGAGAGTGATGAGTGATGATTTGATCATGGAGGTTGATCTGTCGTGGCCTTAGGGACTATGTTGTATTATATGATCTTAATTTGGATGGCATGTTTGTTCCTACTATAGAGGGAGATCACATGTTTTGAAAAGTTGGGCTCACCCTATATGTAAATTTTATTTGCAAAAGCAAACTAAATCATGAGTCAACTGATTGTCAACACCCGTCAATGCAACAACACAGGTGAAAAACACTGTGCCAATGGGTGTTCCACACCTGCCCCTATGACGCCCTTAGTCTTGTTTCTATATAGTGGTTCATTTTGAGAAAATGTATTTTGCTAATTTTGTTCTATCCGAAAGAAACCAAATGAACTTTACTATAAATTAACAACTATGCATTGTGAAGCATGGCTCAAAGTTACAATCTTGTCCTTTACTAGGTTACCAATGGTTGGTATTTTCGGGACATGTAGTGTCTCAAAGACAGAGGTCAAGGCACTAGAGTCATAATGTCTAGGCTTGGACCTGGACGAGTGCTTAGACCAAGACTTTAAGCCTTTGCATGGCTTATGGTAGTTTTACACGTCTATTACATTCTTCAATTCTCTTGCTTCTGTCTTGATAAATTATTTTATCTTCTTTATGTCATTCTCCCTTGTTTTCTCATTAAATATGTATTAATGCTGTTTTGCTTGTGATTTTTGTGTAGGAGAATATTTGGCCCTTACTGGTGAAAGACTCAGTGGTGCAGATATGTTTGCACTTGCTCTTGCTACACACTATTCTATAAGCTCTGTTTGTTCCCATGTGCTTGTCAATATTTATTACTGCCCTCTATTTGGTTTCTCATTCTATAGCCTTTTTCTTCATCATAGAGGCTTGCTTGGATCGATGAATGGCTAGCTAAGTTGGTCACCGATGATCCATCAGTAATAGATTCCACACTCGCAGAATATGGTGATATTGCCTGTCCAGATAAGAGTAGCATTGTCCATAGGTATTCAGTTGGTGATCATTATTTGGTACTCTCACTAATTATAGGGTTCCCATAAATCTTCATTTGAAGTAGATGATAAATCTAGTAAGTGGTACTATGTAGTAGTCAATCATATGCAAACGCCTACATGAATAAATAGACGACAATGTAATAATCCTTTTTCTTTGGCTTAATATTGTCAAACCAAGGTCCTTTGTGTTTTCTTAATCATTCTATATAAAATTTCAGAATGATTTAATTGTTTATATACTTGTACAATCTTGCCAATTAAACTATATCTACTATATGAAAAAGTTCGGACTACAGCATTGTCTGTGTTGATTTTTTTCTTGTTCAGGTTAGAGGTGATAGATAAATGTATTGGACTTGAACTATATCTCTGCTTATTTGATTGTTAATTTGTAAGCGATTTAGTGTTGCTTATGCCCATGATCCAGTTTGTAAATGAGAATGAAAGGGGGCAAAAAGATCTTAGGTCCTGGGAACGTTTTCGTTTCACCAGTATTACTTATTATTCGACCCTCCTTTTTATCTGGATGCATACTTTTCTACTCCTATTTTGTATTCTCCCTAACTAGGCTTTATAATTGTTCAGTATATCTTGATCATATTATCATAATTAGGTTGGCTTATTCCTAGAGTCAGTGCGTAGCTTTCTTTTTTGAAAAATTTACTATCCTAATTAGTAGCAATTTCAAACTTTTGTTCTGCAGACATTCTTCTACTTTTCCCAATTTCAACCATTAAGGAAAAAAAGTTTACACGTTTGTTTATAATAGCAACTTGCAAATTATTTTAGCTAAAATTAAGTAATATTTCTCTTCATTTTTGTGGAAAGTGAAGTTTGTTTGTGAAATGGTTAAATACAGCTAAAACCCTCTACCCAAAACCTAAATTGAACAAATCAATATTTTCTAAACTGTTGCACAATTAAGAAATTCTGTACACTTATCACAAGCATGGATCTAGTGTATTTGCTAATTCTCACAAAGTGAAATAATGTCAGTAACTCAGGCTGTTGTTTGGTCTGAAATTTCTGGGTATCAGATACAACATTATGCTGCTCCACATGCGGTATTATCTGTTTCACATTTTCTTAGCATGCACAGGTAGTTGAGGCCGCAAGAATGGTGTACTTGTGCATTAAAAAATTTATAAGAAGCTTCTCCATTGAGTTTATAAAGGTTTCTCTTTACGATCTGTAAGTTGCTTGAACCTCATGCTTGCTGCAGCTTGCATTGTAATTCTCAGCTGATTTTTCCTGTGCCAACTAAAAGATATCCGAAGGTAGGTTCCGGACTCTTGATGAATGCCTTATTCGCGAGTATAGAATGACGGTACATGGTATCTCAAAGCCATTTTCTCATGACTTCATTGAGGTACCTAAATCAGTGATGTCGTATTATGTATTTTAGCTTTTCTCCTAAACCCTAACCTGCTTCTTGTCTATACAGGGTGTCATGGCACGGTTAGTTGAGAAGGACTTGGCTCCCGAGGTATCTCGAGTGAAGTTCATGGCGTTCGGGTTTCCATTTGGTGCTAATTTAATTGTTCCCATGATCCCATCAATGAAAATGCAGTGGGATCCTCCAACAATGGAAAAAGTATCAAAAGACATGGTTGATGATTACTTGTCAGCTCTTGTTGAATTCGAGCCTGAAATGAAGCTACTCACGGATTCACGCGGAGCATTTATTTGATTCTGTGTTGCCCATCATCCATCGCCTTACTGGGTGGAGTTAAAAAGGAATGAGCATACAACAATATTGGCAAGTAAGTTTCGACGTTGAAGGTAAAGTACCTTAGTTTGTGTCTTCATCACTCAACATGCTTGATGATAATACATCTACATTTTTCATTTCTTCATTTTATTTTGAATTGAGATCACAGTTAGGCATATATAATAAATCTGAAAATGAGTGCAAGAACTGCATTTATATGCTTATGCATCTTGCTTGCACCTCAAGAAATAAAAGGTACGTGAGATTAGAAAAGATTGAGGTGGTTACTTTTCTGTACTTACCAGGACATGGTTGGTCCTATTCTTTCCTTGAGTTGTGGGTATGATTAACTCTAAATCAAAATTAGCATCTGCATTTTCGCATATAATGCCCAAAATGTTTTCGAGGTTCTTACACAATGGAGATACAGAATTTCAAATCTTGGGACTATCAAGAGTTTGTTTTTAAGCATTTGAATTGGACGCTGACACAATGGGGGGAGGCTGAACATTTTCATAGGGTCAATGTTAAGTTGGCCCTTGTAGTTTGTTCTAAGTAGCATGTTAGTAGTTTAAATTCGTTCCCAGATAGAACTTAAGCAGGCAGAGGCTATGATAGAGCACAGCAGGCTCGATGATCTCTCAATGGCAAAAAGACAGTTTGAAAGATTTAGGACTGTCAACATTGAAGATATGATTGTAACGTAACCATTCAATTTAATATGCCCCCAATAAATTGACACGTACAACCTCTTCCCTTGTGCTTGTCCAGGGGCAAATCTACTGAATTCTGTCAAAGTTTTGGCTACTCAAGTACACATTCATATAATGAGCACTGCAGGCATTCCGCAGGAAATAAATGGCCACAAAAGTTGATTCAGAAGTTAATGTTTTGAGTGATGGCAAGTAAACTGAGTGGATTGGTGGGACCAAAACACTCGCCTAATATGTAAATAAATTTAAATGTATCGGTGTTGTATTAATTGGTTCCAGCAGCATGCAAAACACAGGAAATTATTCTTCTAAAGAATGGAAATATATAGTTTCTTGTATGCCTCGTCGTTCAGAGTGCACAGATGATCTCTGGACAGGTTCGTAGTGTGTATTGCTCAAGAGAATGAAATGACGAGGACGTTTTACTTCATCTAGCGTTTGACTTGTGATGATTTATAAAGACGGGAAATGATCCTGTTTTCAGTTTCACATATAGATTAACTACAAGTTTCTAACGTTAGCTTTGATTGACCAACTCTTGACCTGGTCGAATGAAAAGTAGAAAAGACTTTCGACAAAGTTTATATTGCTGACTTGCTAAGATTCTCATTTCCCCTTTAACTAATTTTCTTTCAACAAAAGCCCATTCAGCTTTTTGTTAGCCAAATTACATCACTAGCGTTTTTAAGGTTAATCACTTGTTCGATGCCTATACGATAATTTTAGTTTGACCAAAAAAATCATCTATTTGGAACTTGTATATTACTCACCTCTTATCTTCAGCAAAAATAGCTGAAACTTTTTAACAGTCCATTGGAAATGTAGCACTAACTAAATCCAAACAAGTGTACGACCATAATAATTGTTACAACTTTATAACGTGTTTTCCTAAAGCAAGAAAGTGAAACGCATGCTCGGGACAAACTTGTGACCGAAACGTAAGGCAAGCGTCCAAATAATCATAAACTAAAAGATAAATAATGCATAAAATAATTTTTTTAAAAAAAAATAAAGAAAACTTGGTTCTCGGTTTCAAAAGTTAAGACTAGTCCAGGAGACAATAATGATGGAAGTCAGAAAAGCACCTACTTGTCTCCTCCCAACAGATTGAACATCAATTCATCACCTAATCTCATGGGTCTCCTCGCCAACATATTTGCTTCTTCTTGTGGACAAGTTTTCAGATTTATTTCGAGTTTCTGGATCGATGATTTTTCTTTATCATTACGTAACCCCAGACTTTGACCAATCCACTAGCCTTGAGGAGATCGACAAGCGCTCAAAGTCCTTGCCTGATTATCTATCCATTGAAGGCAAATATAAAGTTTCTATCTCTTTAATCCCGCGATTTCAGCAAGAGCAAGAGCATCCTGGTGACATCTTCCACGACTTGGATTGGAGTTGGAGCTGCTTAGCAGCTTCACTTTGTTTAAACTAACACAATTCATTGATCAATTTGTTTAAACTAATACAATTCATTGGTCGGAAACTGCTACCAGGCATAAGTGGAAGGACAATTGGCTCCTTACGAGGCAGATTTTGGCTCCGCAGAGCAAGAGACAAGATGATGCTGCTCCAATCACAGGCCCAGACAAAGTTGAAAAGTTGCACATATCAGCCATCGTCAATCAAATCCAACAAGAAAGGGACAAGTTTCTTGCAACACAGGCGGAGAGTCACACAAGAAGTGTAGAGATGAAAATTAATTCTATACCATTCAAAGAAGGAGAAAGAAAAAAGTGGAAACTTTTACGGCATTACACGCATAATCCGCAACAAAGTCAGCAGCACGAGCTAGAGAGTTGCCATTGCCAAGACAAAGAAAAGAAATGGGTGAGATTTCTACGAAGAAAAAGAAGACAAATTAATGGTTGCAAGTCTAGCTTCAGAGCCTGTAGATTATGAGGAAGCAAGGGAGCACCGCCCGGGAATCAAATACGACGAGTTCCCCGTTCCCCAGGCTCACCGATTCTGCCTCTGACTCGGTGTCCGACTCGTCCCCGACTCGGCCCGCCACGACCCGGCACACCAGCATCCCACGCCGCCCCGCGCCACCACCTCCGCTCGCGTGCGCACCGCCGCTTCCCGCGAACGTCCGGACCCCCTCAACCTTTCTCCCCGTCGACCAGGCCGAGCTGCACACCACTCCGGCGTCGTACACCACTCCCCCACCTCCTCTTCCTCCTCCGCCGCAATGGAAGCGCATCAGCTCGTTCCCGTCGGCAGCGCATCGCGCGGCGTCGGAGCGAGAAGCTCGGGCGCGGGCCGCCTCGCGGTACTCCTCAAAGCAGGCCACCGCCCGCACTGGGTTGTGGACCCGGAACAGCATCTCGATCTCGCCGGGGAAGGTGGCGGCGGCGCCCGGGACGGAGGAGGACCAGCTGGATCTGAAGATGATCTCCACCACGCGCCGCGAGGAGTGGCCGGAGGGAAGCTCCACCAGCGTCGGGAAGGGGTCGCAGGTGGTGTGCCCTATTCGCCGGGCCGGCGACGGCGGCATGCAGGCGGGAGGCGGTTTGGGCTTGGGTTGCCGCTTCTTGGGGAACGAGGGCGGCGGCGAGGAAGGATATTTTGGGAAGGCGAAGACGTCCTTGACTGCGTGAGAGGTGTTGCCGCAGGAGACGTAGGAGAACAGCGGCTTCTTCGCGGAAGAGGAAGAGGATGATGGCGTGCGGGTGTAGACGACGTCGTCGACAGCGTTAGACTTGCAATACATGGACTTAACCCAGCCCGTCGCCATTTGGAGGCGACGGCCGTGACGGCGCACAAGGATGAAGCAGAGGAAAAGCGTGCGTGCGTGAGAGAGAGAGAGCGAGGAGAGAGAGAGAGAGAGAGGCGAGTAGCTATGATGTAGGAGGAGGCGGCGACGCTGTCTGCAATGTTTTTTTTGCTTGGCTAGTGGATTTATTTTAGTGTAAGAAGTCTCCAACTCTCTCTCTCTCGCTCTTCTTTTTGTGATAATAGTTTTTTTTCTTAAATGTTCTTCTTTTCATAAATATATAAATTAGTGGTATTATCTAAAAATGATTAAGATCCAATTATCATAAATATATAAATTAGTGGTATAATCTAAAAATGAGTAAGATCTAATTATCATAAATAAAATGTTTGTTACCTCAAAGTAGTAGCTAGTCATTTGAATGAGATTGTATTCGTTTTTTCAGTTTTTTTTTTCCAAATTCCAGGGGATAATAAGCATATAAAATTATGGAAAATGAAAAGGGTTAAAATTGAAATGAAACAAAGCAAGGGTTCGTCCTGTGCAATTGGTTCCATTTTAATGCACACAGCATTTAATTCCATCTCCACTCAAAACACTAGGCAGATATGTACAAATTAATTAGATGCCAACGCCCTTCCAGATTAGCACTGCAGGCTCTTAAATATGTCGAGTCAACGCACGTAAAGGAATTAAGCTGACGGTCCTTAATTAAACTATTCTAAATTAATTAAATATTCATGCATGTATAATTTTTAATGCCATTCAAATTAATCCAAGATAGTCTCCTTAATTAAACTAAAATCGCAGTTTACGATTCCACACATATACTGTTGTGCATGCATATATATATAATCAATGTAATTTAATTTCCAAATTAAATATTCATTATAAAACAATCTAATATTGTGCAAGAGACAAGAGCTGTATCTCGCCATCAATTATTTATTAGTCGGGAATTAAGCACATGAGATAATTTTAATTAAGATTCAATAAGATATATATATATATATATGTGGAACATGCTGTCCTCATGGAACAAATAAATTAATTAACTAATATTGGCACGTGGAATACACTAATTAAAGGTAGAGCATAAATAACTTGATAATGAATGAACTTATGAGCTCAAATTAATTTAACATGGCTAAAAACTTTCTTCTCTGCGGGGTGACCTCACCTGTTAGTGCACTGATGCGCGTGTAAATACGACCTATCCTGTACGTACCACCGGCCAAGCTGACTGAAATCATTACCGTCTAGAACGAGCATGCAGGGAAAGCAGGCGATATCGATCTCAAGCAGTAGAAAGAAATCATGCTCTGTCCTCCTCCATACACAAATACACAATGTTTGAGTTGATCCAGTGGCTCAACCCAAAACCAAGGCCTGCTGTTTAGAGAGCCATTAAATGAATCAATGGCAGATGATGGGGGGACAAGACACGGCCGAGGGAAAGACAGCAGCTTTCAGCTTTACTTTGGCGAGAGAGAGAGAGATAGGAGATGAACAAGGCATTAGGCACAAGTATAATGATGCGTGCACCGTGCATGGGCATGGCAACTTACTTTTCATCAACTAGTGACTCAAGCAGCAGTGCGCGTCGAGTGGGTGATGAGACCACCGACCACCGACCACCGATCTCACCTCAAATTACGAGGTGGAGGCGGAGGTGGTGGAGGTCGGACAAAAGGAGGAGGCGATTACAATGAGTGCCAGTGCCAGCCTTTGTCCATTCACGCCTGCTTACATACGCATCACCGCCAAATCTTCCCGGGGATGTGCCTTTTAATTTTACTACTCCTTTTGGAACAACTGTAGGGCTTCCTGTTGCTAGGATGCACCTTTTAATTCAGTTTAATATAATTTAACACATAATCTGACCTTCCATTGCAGTAATTAATATTTTCTTTTCTTAAATAAGGTGAAGTACATTTTACTACTTTTTATTATTGTAGTCCATTCCCCATCAAACAAGATGCCTACAAAGTGATCATGACAGGTTCGAGTAAGCATATAAGCTTTCTTCAAATCTAAAACTATTCTGAGGTTCTTTTTAGCCAATATATAGTGAGCTTATGCATCAAAAATGTCGACATTTGACTTCTTTGCTGTTTGAATACAAATCTCTTAAAGACAAGATATCCTAAATTCAGATTCTTTGAAATGGTTCTGTACATCTCCAACATTCGGGTTACTCTTTTACATGGTAGAGCTGCATTAGTGTCACCAGTGAAGATGAACATCAAACAACTCTTCAATCCAACGCCATTGCTTCGGTGACCCGCTCTCTTGGAATGCAATAACGCATAGAATGAACAATGCCATGAAAAAGTGTGTACGTCTACTACACGTTGATTTCTCAATCTGGAGATGGTAAATGATTAAGTCTAGCAACAAAATAAAAGAGTTTGAAAGAAAATGAATCAAGTAAACATATCATAGAGGGATAGGCATCAACATCAAATCCATTCCTATAAGCCCATAAAATCAATATAGATTTGGTAGCTTTTCCTAACCCTTAGCTGCCCGCTGAGCTGATTCAAATCTCTGCAGTGTCATCTGCTTTCTGAACTTGGCTATGAACTCATCAGCCTTCTTGTCCACTTCATTTTCATTTCCCCCTGCTTCTGCAGGAGCAGAGGAATGCAAGACTTGTTCCTTCACCATTTCTTCCACAGCATCATCACCATCACCATCATCATTCTCATCTGGAGGAGGAAATCCTACAGATTCTCTTACTTCATTTTTTTCGTCGGTTTCAAGTCCGGGCGAAGATTGAGCTACTTGATAAGCTTCTAAGCCCGGCAACTCTTCTGAGTGAATCCTTGTTGCATCAACATCCATCAGTCCACCCTGCACGTCCCTGGGCCTAATGGTTCTACAAGATCTTCCAACACAGGTGCCATTGAGCTTTGATGCTGATTCAAAAAGATGAAAAACAATGTCAGTGTTAGTTTGGCCACCTTTCCTCGCCTTCCTGCTCAGGGCTTTCAGTTCTTGTTGGAAACTTTTCTGTGCAATCTTTTTGTCTGCAATGGAAGAAAACACATGGCCTGGAAGTGGCGGCGGGGGAGGCGGCGCAGGGGGAGGAGAGAACTCGTTATCCATCTCGATGTTCATTTCCTGTGAAAGATTGCATCTTTTTGGTGACGAAGCCTTGGAGGAACGGAAAGATGAAGTATTGGAAAGATTTGAATCGTCATCCTCCAACTCCATGGTTTCTGGTCTCGATCTCCATGGAATAGGGGAGGAGACTGTTGCATTCTCCCCTTGCACATTTTTTGGATCCAAAGACTCACCAATCTTTTTGTCTGCAGATTGAAGGCCAGTTTCTTCACCCGAACCCAAGTCTTGGATGTGAGATTTCAAACTCCGGACCGGCAAGAACAGAGATCCGCTGCTGGCGCTCTCATTTGCAATGACAACCACCGGATCATTTCGATGGTACTGAGAATTCCAAGTCTGCGTCTTGGTCTCATTCAGAGTTCCTTGGAAGCCATACATTTCTTCGTCGTCGTCGAAGACCGATGAAACATGGAGCATTGTGGACAAGTATGATTCAGCGTTGTCTGTCTTAATTGGGGTCTCTTTTCCGACATCGAAGTCAAAGTTCCGACGGCTGAAGAGGCCGTAGGAAATGGCAATTCCAACTAACAGAAGGTGGAAGAGCTCCCATGAGCTAGAAAAGATGCTTCGGGTGGCGAATTCCGGTGATTGAGAGGGGAAGAGAGAGAGAAGTGCAATTACTACGGAGAAACAGATGGCCCTGTGGAGGACATTGGATGACAATTTTTGTGCGAGTTGCTGAGCTATGGGGGATGCATTTCTCAAGCTTGGAAATGTTAGCATGGTGTGGTGCAGAGGAGAATTGGACTCAGCCATTGGACGTAGACACGAAAATCTGTTGGTTTCAGAGTGCACTTTCTTGTGGTTCTACAAATCTTTTTGGTGTCTTAGAGAGTAGGAAATGGAGGATAAGGAAGAGAAGAGTGGATTGCAAGACTCCTTGAAGGAAATAAAGAGATGGAGGGAAAGCAAAAGGTGTTGGAGTGATGCTGCTTTTTAGAAAAAGCTTTGGGAGACTCCTATAATGTTGCTTTTGAAATGCCTGAAGATCAAACTCAGATTTACAAGTTTTTTTCTTTTTTTTTTTTGTCAAGTTTAACCTTGTTTCTTTCTCACAAATTTTGAAATGCTTCAACAGTTTACTGCAATGAGTTTATAGTGACATGGAGCAAGTTTAGTGTGTTGTTCATGCAAGCTTTAGTAGTGAGCGCATCAGTTATTCACATCAGGAAAATAGTAGTAGCAAAACTGAAGATGTTTGTCAACATTTTCATGCACACTGAGACTGATATTCTTGAGATTGAATAACTTTGCGTGAAGAGATACTTGAATTTCAAGTCAAAGAAGAACACATTACAAAGCAAGGAATCATAGATAAAGTTTAAAGAAGGCATAAGTATTATTGTAGAATTGCACAAGGCCGAAGTTGTCTAAAGAGGAAATTGCGATCCTGATCCTTGATTAAGGGTGCATAATGTTGCTTTAGTTTGGATTAAGGTAGTGACTTTAGATCCCCACTTTCCTTGCCCTTCTGGTGATCCATTACTTGTTTAAAGGGCTTGGTCTGCCTTGCGAAGGATAACGAGATGCTCTTGGAACTAGTGAGCAATAATTAATTACAAAGCAAGTGCAAATGTAATCAGTACAAAAGATGGGCCATTGCCTTGACCACACTCTGCTCATATGCTCTTAAAGTTGTCATGTTATATTGTTCTTTGCATACAAAATGATACATTGAAGGAAATACAAAAAGATACGGGCATGTCAGTCTGTAGCTACGAGTCATGAACATATTGTTTGTTCTCTTGAACTTTGTTTTTAGCTCGGTTAGTGTATGACATGTACTAATACTGTTTGGGAATTGGGTGACGAGGGGATTATTTTGCAGGACAAAGCATTCGTTGTGCACAATAATCAAGTGATTTTCTGTGTTGATCAATGGAAAAAGCAACCTGCACTCGGATCTGTTCATCCTAGCACCAAGGGTCCAAAGGTCTCTTCAAGTTTGTTTATGCACAAATATTTGTTTTGTGTGCTTAACATATATCAGTTGATTTACATCTGTCATTAAAGTGGTTTCAAATGGGCGAGTACTTTTGGTTATTCCAAAGAAGAATGAAAGGGAAACATCTACTTATCGCTGAGTCTGTGGTTAATACATCATGGGTCATGGCACATGCCAGTCAATCACACAAGTCGAAAATTAATGTGAAGAAACCAATTGGTGTATGCTTGCCAGTAGTATCAGCTTCATGCTGCTATTTTCCTCAAGGCCCATATGCAGATATGAATTTACCTTTGTGGATTTTTTCCACTAAATTTTGATAAGTTGATAAACTATAAACCTTATGCATTACAAGACCAATATGCCAAAGTGAATTATTTTTGTGAATTTTTCCAGTCTTTTTTGTCACTTAATCCTTTCAATTGCATCAATATTTAAAATTGCCATGCGTTCGCTACACACATCGAGTCCAGACTAAAGCGAGAGATTTGATAAAATTGATCAGTAAACCACAAATCAATGACATTATTTTCTCACCTAATCATAGACAATCAGCGGAGGACCATTAGGTTCAAGACTAGTAAGGTTAGCTTTTGATAACAATGATCAATAAAAACTAAAAGTCATTGACAGTATTTTCTGACTTGATTGTCTATATTATTCTTTTCCTACTCTATACAACCAAAAATTAGCAAATCAATGTACAGTATCCATAATGGACAATTTCGTTTACTGGCAGATGCAACTAACTCTTTCTTCCTGAATTCCTTCCAGAGTTTGGATGCAGTATAAAGAGCCAATATGTAAATCCAAAATATGTCCTATATACAATATTTGTTATTCTAAACCCAGGTCTACATTTCACAAAGACGTTGATCAACCAGAAATTTGAAGGATAGTCTTCACGAGCGGCAACTGGCAAGCTCATAAATTAGCAATTATTTTATAGGAATCATTTCCATACCGTTTCGTTCGCATCTGTGAAAATGGCATTGTGGTGTTCGATGAGGCATTGAATTACTTCAATGGCACCATAATCAGGTGGAAAACCATCATCTAAAGGAATCTGTGAAGATACATCACCATTGTCATCATCATCTGCCAAAAAAGAGAAAACATGAGAAAGCTAACAAGATAAAATAAACACGGCGGATATAACTGGGGATCTTTTTAAGAGTTGATATAAGCATTATTTTGAAGGTTTGACACAAGACTACAGGCTACGGATACTTGAACAAAATTTTGTTTTAAAAACATTGAATAAATGATGATCAAATGATATAATTTAAAATTTTTAGACACACTGTAAGTGCAATTCCCAGTTTTAGATAGATAGATAGATATACTAACAAAGGAACAGCGAAGATAAACATAAGCGACTAGGATGATGGAAATATTAATAAAATAGTTGCAACCACGTAGCTGCTGAACATTTAGGAGATCCAGCTATCCAGCACCCATACGCAGCATTTTAATCAAGAACAGTTTTAGTGCAAATATTCAGTATCGCACATGGTCAAATTCTAGTGTATTCAATATTGAAACTAGAGCATAAATTGAAAAAAAAAAAAAAGAACTAATAGCTTTCCAGAGGTCACAAAGATGACTATTTCAACACCTAGGCTTGCATGAGTAAGTAAACAGGAGCTGCAATCTACACGCCCTAAAGCTTATTCATCTGAGTACCAGAACTTACCCAGATAGTCAAAAAAAGTGTTTTGGTTTAATGTCTGATCCATGGTTACTGAAGGATCTTTTGGTTCATAGAACGAGTAACTGTAGAAATCAGATCTCGGATCACCTTTCTGCCTCATGATCACTGGCGTGAGTTCCACGGACAGGCTATGAGCATCCATCTGCATTACGTAATTAGGTAAACATCAAAATCCATAGGTGCCATAACATAGGATTTAGCATGAAAAAATAAGACAAGAAATCATAAGATGCACTATCTACATAACAAGAAGATTACGGTGAAGCATCAAAACTAAATCAAAATAGAAAGAAGGATCAGCAAAAGAATCAATAAAATTGGTCAAATAAAACCTTGGAAACGACAAGAGGACCTTAAATCCAGATTAACTCAATCATAACTAAACAAAGATCACAAACCTTGTTTGATTTCAAACGTGAACCCTCACAAAGACATAAATATAACTTATAAATTATTATGACTATTTGACAACCTATGAGGTTGGATCATTACATCCCAGTCCTCTCATGCAGCACAAATCTTGCGTTCATTTACCTCCCCCTCTTTATAGTGTTGTCAAGAACTCATTCTAAATCTTAGGATCTTAAAATACTACAATCTAGATTAGTCAAGCAACTAGAAGATGCATGTAAATTTAAAATGCAGGAACAATACATTTTTAATCCTAGCCAAATGATTTATAAGATCAATGATCCATTCTAATTCAATAAAGTAGGTGACTATATGTTGAACTCACCTTTAACATGCTAACTTGAGATCCCAAGTTGTTTGAATTATTAAGGCAACATTTTTCTTTCATTCGCTCATCACATCCTGTGATCTCATTGAATAACATTGCTTGTTACCGTTGCCCATTACTTTATTTTTCCTCACCCCTCTTGCTAGCCTTGAAGGTCAATCTTTTCACCCTATTGGCGGACTCATTTTGCAAGCATGTTGTTCCCACTTTGCCTTGCCTCTTTGTTGTTCAAGTCTTCAAGATATTATTTCTCTCATTGTTGGAGACCAAGGCCATTTACAATCTTTTTTAATAATTTTGATCCAAACTGAAATTTTTAGTTTATATACCCGTATGAGATGGTCCAATTTTATTATAGTATTATGTTGATACAAGTATAGTGTCGATTTCGTTGTAGCATACCGGTCCAAGACTATATCGGTTCGAGACCAAACCGGCCTTTCAAACATTGTTGTAAACTATTGGTAGGATATTTTGATCTAATTCTTCAACACTATGATCAATAACATGGACTTCCAATAGTCTTGAAAAGTGTGATCACCAAACATACTCAAGTGATGTTTTACTCAACTGGAAAGAATATATATTTCTGTGCGTTAGAGTAATGTGGGTGGGAGTCTAAACATATGTACTATATTATATCACTTATTATCTTTCAAGTATCAGAGTAATTTTATCTATATAATAAATGCCCTTACCTCTCTTCTTGCCTCTCTCCTTCAAATCACAATTGTATGTATCTTTCTCCTCCATAGGCAACCATTAACAACTTTACTGGCAGCAGGCCACCAGCATAAACCATTGAGGCTAATAAAATCATCTTCGTCCATTGTTTGGTGCTTGTTATGGCAGCGCAACAATTGACTGCCCTCTCCTATGAGAAGAACTCCATGCACAATACAAACCATCTCTTCATGGAATAAGATATAGTAAAGTTATCAATTTAGAGGCTAACAAATCTAGTGGCTATTTGTTTATTTGGTGTTGCATCTTTCTGTCACTTATGATCATCATTCATTGGCTACAATACATTGCCACATTTCTTACCCTTTTTCATCATCATCTTCACCAACACCATGGAAGAGTGACAAGCTCATAATTTAGTGGTTTTCCCTTCACTTTCAATAACTCTACAAGCTTTCTCATAAATAATTAGGTGTACCAAGCTGCAATCCTCTCCATCTGTATGCCTCTCATATGCATGAACAAAAGTGCTATGTAGATTGACAAATATTGGACAGGCATAAACAAACAACACTTTGCTACTTAAATGCCTCTCTCTTCTTATAGCATAAAAAACTACACCCGTTCCACCACATGCAGATTGCACATATAGACATGTACTAGTACTGTTTATACTCGGCTCAGATAGGTCCAATTTTACTATAATATTATGTTCGATTTCATTGTAGCATACCAGTCCAAAACTATATCAGTCCAAGACCAAACTGGTCTTTCAAACATTGTTGTAAACTGTCGGTAGGATATTTTGATCTAATTTTTCTAACACTATGATCAATAACATGGACTTCCAATAGTCTTGAAAAGTGTGATCACCAAACATACTCAAGTGATGTTTTACTCAACTGGAAAGGATATATATTTCTGTGCGTTAGAGTAATGTGGGTGGGAGTCTAAACATATGTATTATATTATATCACTTATTATCTTTCGAGTATCGGAGTAATTTTATCTATATAATAAATGTCATTACCTCTCTTCTTGCCTCTCTCCTTCAAATCACAATTGTATGTATGTATCTTTCTCCTCCATAGGCAACCATCAACAACTGTACTGGCAGCTGGCCACCAGCATAAACCATTGAGGCTAATATAATCATCTTCCTCCATTGTTTGGTGCTTGTTATGGCAGCGCAACAATTGACTGCCCTCTCCTATGAGAAGAACTCCATGCACAATACAAACCATCTCTTCATGGAATAAGATATAGTAAAGTTATCAATTTAGAGGCTAACTGTGGGGTCATTTTCGTTACATTGAGAATGTATTATGACCGTTTCAAATCCACCTTAAATTAATAAGGCTTTTTGTTTAATGGGTTCTGGCTTCCAATGAGCGCAAGCGCTCATTGTTAATTACCCCTGAAATTAGGGAACCTTTGATTAAGAGATCTATAGTACGCAACAAAATAAGAGCGATAATCAGATGATGTCACTTATAAATTTCATTCATAGATTTAACTTGACGTGATACATATTTCGACATGATAAGAGGAAAAGAGTATTCATCAAGATGGGCAGTTTGTGTTCATCGGACTTTAGCCTTGTAACGGCGTGTCGGGTAATATCCAGCCCAGGCAGTACAACGTTATATCGAGGAGCTACGCCCCGATGGTAAACATCGACGTACGCACCTCCCAAACGATATTCCATCGTAATACATTAAGGCGCATTGGATATTAGACTGGAAGGATCACCCGGCCTTGATGGCGTATTGGATGACTTGAAAGATCACCCGGCCTTGATGGCGTATTGGATGACTTGATTTGAAAATTTATCCGGCCTTGCGGCGTGGTGGATAATTGATTTGGAAATTTGGATAATTTAATTCGGAATTTACCCGGCCTCGCGGCGTAGTGGATAATTTAAGTTGGAAATTTATCCGGCCTTGCGGCGTGTTGGATAATTTTGAATTTAGAGAAAGTTACTTAGCCTCACGGCGTATTGAGTAATTTTTATTTGGAGAGGATTACCCGGCTCAGACGAACGTGGCATCGTACTGAGGAGCTACGCCCCGACGATGAACGTCGACGTACGCACCTCCCAAACAGTATTTCGCCACGACACGTTGAGGTTTCTAGGTATTTTTAATTTCTCTTGGACTCATCATTTTGTCATGACTCAGGTCAAGCCTGAGTCGTTAATCGAGCGGCTAAACCAAAGATAGGTTTCCATTGTCGCTTCTCATTTTGTTTGTATTCTTCTCCTTCTCTTTCCTTATCAGATTTGATTGACTTTTTTTTTTAATTAATTCTATTTCATTTCGTTTGGGAAGAGTAAAGTTTTCTCTTCTTTTGAGCGAAACCCGGCGGCGATGCTGGGAACGAGTCTCCCATCTCCGGCGGTACTGGATCCTCATCGGTGGCCTGTTGTGGACGACGTTGAGACGTCATCGAAATGTTGTCGCCGTCGGCGATGCCGTCAAAACGTCGTCGCCGTCGGCGATCCTTGAGAAGGCTGACGGGAACAAGACCGGCAGAGGCGGAGGTTGCTTGTCTGTCTCCGACAGCAGCGGCAACATCGGCTCGGCGAAACAAGGCAAATGGTGGAGAGGAACTTGCTGAGGGCAACTAGGAGGGGAGTCAGCGACAGGCGGAATTGTCGCCGCGATTTACTGACCAACGTATCAGCGTATTCTCCACCGTGTATTGCTTGCGGTTGTAATTACTAAGGTAAGTCGGGTCAGATTTTCTGGCAATATGGGGCGGATCCGTCAGCATCGAATCGGACCCATCAATATTGGATCCCCTCTTAGTTCGAAAGAAGGTTTCTGCGTATGTTCTTTTTTTTTTAGGGCGGAGCTTCGGACTGTCCTGCCGACCGAAGTTGGAAGTCTGGCCACTGAGTGCAGTTCTTCCGTTGTTTGATGTTCGGACGATTTTCTTCGTCTCGACGCGGTATACTCGCATACTTCCTCAGAAATCCTTCCCTCTTGCGGTACTTCCTCCAGAAATTTCAAGTCGCCCCTTCCTTCTTTTTCGACCCTTCCACTTTTCGCTTCTCTTTTCCCCCTTTTTTAGCCAACTTCCCCTTTTTATTATTAGTATTTCATTTCAAACGGCTCTATTTCCTTCTAGGTCTTGGTAGAGGTCTTTGGCAGTGATTAGACCTTGTCCAAAGGTTTTTTTTATTTCTATCCCCTTTTACCTGCCGAACTCTGCATTTCCCGAGCGAACTGCATTAGCCAAGTGTGTTTCATTCTTTATTTCTACAAGTTTTATCGTCATTTCTCACGTGGTGAAGCAGCCCCCCTTTCTGTTCTTAGTTTGTTTCCGAACGATTATTTACCATGAACCCCTTTTTACATTCTGGAGAATCCTGAGACGGCTTTTGGGTACTTTTCTCAGTTACATAATGAAATAGGATCTCCCTTTACAGAAATTTCACCGTTCCCTCCTCTGGGTCTTTAATACCATAATAATTTTGCCTTTCATATGATTTTCTTGCTCCCCCCTTTTTTATGATTCGTGCACTTATCTTGGCTATCTCTTTTCCGCAGCAAGGATCTTCTTTAAGACTTCAATAGCATAGCAGCGGATCTTGTTCAAAATTTTCCTTCTTTCGTCTATTCCTTTGTCTATTCTTATTATTATCATTATTTTTGTTTGCGGTTATTTGCCCTGATATTTTGAAATTCAAAATTTCTGCAGCATCCTGACGAGGGACATTTTTCGTTGATTATTCAATCGACCTTTTTTCTTCCGGTGGAGAACAGGAATGTTTCAGCTGATTAAGTCTTCTTTGTGATCTTTCATCCGTATCGAAATGATGATTTTTCTTAGAGGAAAACCAAAAAGAAAGGAAAACCAAAGAGAAAGGAGAATCAAAGGGGCAGATCACGTCGTAGGTAATACTTGTTGACCTCTCCTCCAGATTTTTTAGATTAGTCTCACTACATTTTAATCCAGCCTTTTCTTGTTTGTAGCTCACGTTAGGAGCCAGCTTCCCTGTGCTCTCCCCACGGCGCTTGCAGCAGGCGGATACAGAGGACGGAATTAGCGACAGGCGGCCCGAATCAGGTTTTTTTTTTCTTATTTTCCTTTTGCGTATCTCTTTCAGCGTGCGAATCCTTCTTCCTTTTTACTTCTCTTTTTTTTTACTCTTCACCCTCCCGTGCCTCTCTTCATCTTTGAACCTCACCTCCTCTTCATTTTTATCTCCTCATTCCTTCACCAACGCTTTTCTATCTTTTCACTCCTTCACCACCAGTACTTTTGTGATGCCACTGGAGGAAATGCAGTGTCGTGTGTTCATGGTGGTGCATGGTGCGTGTGTGCACACATGTACATTGTAATGCCACTGGGTGCTTAGTGCACCTTAGGCTACAAAAAATGAAAACAGACTCCTCCTGTTTACCTTTCTTCCTCTTTTTTTTTTTACAGCCTCTCCTCTTCTCCTTTTCACATCATCCTCTCTTCTTCCTTTCTACTGTGTCCCCTGAATAGAGGGCATTTACACCGTGCTAGGATGCTTAATGCATCTATGTGGTTTTAAGAAAACCGAAATCGGAAGAGAGTGCATGTGTGCTCCAACGTGGTGCCAGGATGCTTAGTGCATCCATGAAGCCTAAAAAAAATCGAACGAAGAGAATATCCTTCGCTTACCTTCCGCTTCTTCTTGCAATGTCTTCGGTGGTGGTGTTGTTTTTTTTTTATGCTTCTCTCTTTCTCCCCTCTTTTCATTTTGCTAGCCTCTCCTTATATAACCCGCCATCTGACCACCTGATAGGAACTGTCCCCCTTTTTTTTATGAGTGATTTTTGTTTTTTTACCAACTGCAGCAACCCACTTCTTTTTTGTCAGCTCTGGCCATTCCCTTACCGATTGGCAGCTTTGTCCATCGCCAAGCCTTCCTCCAAACCTTCTTTGACGTGTCTTGTCTATGACCATTTGGTGTTGACGTGTCTTGTCTATGACCATTTGGTGAGATTGGGTAATATTTTGTGTCTCTGATTGTGTGTGTCAGGTTTCTTTCTCCTGCTTCCATGCGCATTCCAGTTTTTTTGCTTCCTGTTGGCGTGTACGAGACTATCTCTTTCTATGTTTCCCTTTCTTTGTTTCTTGTTGACGCATGACCACATCTGTAGTCAAAATAAATCTTGACTACTCCTTATTATGCATACACGCTTAATGGTTTAACTCATAATCAGCATATTTACATAACATGGTGCAGTATATCCCCATGCTAAATTTTTCGGTATCCCAAGCAAAACTCAATAAGATCTATGGCATCGTTGGCGTTTGAACTGTTTCCGAGATAAAAAAAAAAATGAGTCCTTCGCATCCTCTGGTATTAATTTGAGCGAGATTTATCCCATTTCTCTTGTGATGAAAAACGTGCTTAGAATTGTTCTTGCACTTCTTTGCCATAATTTCCTTGATATGAAATCTGATGCAAGGCATGACTTTATTAGGAATATCTATATCCGCACGGAGTATATGGTTGGTTTTCTTTCTCTGTGATCGAGGTGAAAGAGGGATGATGTGCCTACATCTACCTTAGCAAGATTTTGAGTTCTTCATCAAGATTGTTGGCATGAGTCATGAGCTCATGTTCATGTTGCTATGCAGGTTGTGGAAGATGGCTACGAGTTCTTTGCTGACAGGCAATTGGTGACAATATTCTCAGCTCCAAACTACTGTGGAGAGTTCAACAATGCCGGAGCCCTGATGAGTGTAGATGCAAGCTTGCTCTGCTCCTTCCAAATCCTCAAGCCTCATAGAGGAAAGGGAGGGGGAGGTGAATGACTAATCAACAGAGATGAAGCCAGGTGCTGCGATTTTATCAAGAGATGGAACAATGACTACAATGACTTGAAATGCATATGGTTGTATACCTAAAATTATACTCAAAAAGATTGTTTTGCCTTGATGAGGATCAAATATATAACTCGATCTGTATATATCAAAAGGTTGACATTTTTTTTTTAGGTTATTTTTCCTAGCTGTATGATCTGTACATTGTTCTCTATTCTTAATGAAGACTCTTGATTGGTCACTCCACTTGATTGGATGGTAATGCACAATCCAAAGTTTGTTTACTAGTCGTCCATGTTAAATGTTCTAATTGCTCAAGGGTCAACTCATAGGACATGGAGCTCCTCATTTGGTCATTCAGTCTAGCATCCTCCTTGACGAAGATGCAAGGGCTGATCCATCTCCCAGTCACACTTCGTGGACAAGATTTTAGGGTCATACTGAAGTCGACTTTAGGCATTTATTTTCAGAGAGAGGCATTGAGGCCTGGAGCTCCAGTTAAGTCAAAATTCTGTGGAGTTGACTTGTCAAAACACCAGTCATCCCTGAAAGCCATCTGATGCTACAGTCATGGTTTAAACAAGGAAAGTTTATGGTTCAACACTAACAAATCTAGTGGCTATTTGTTTATTTGGTGTTGCATCTTTCTGTCACTTATGATCATCATTCATTGGCTACAATACATTGTCACATTTCTTACCCTTTTTCATCATCATCTTCATCAACACCATGGAAGAGTGACAAGGTCATAATTTAGTGGTTTTCCCTTCACTTTCAATAACTCTACAAGCTTTCTCATAAATAATTTGGTGTACCAAGCTGCATTCCTCTCCATCTGTATGCCTCTCATATGCATGAACAAAAGTGCTATGTAGATTGACAAATATTAGACGGGCATAAACAAACAACACTTCCCTACTTAAATGTCTCTCTCTTCTTATAGCATAAAAAACTACACCCGTTCCACCACATGCAGATTGCACATATAGACATGGGGTACTTGGCTTCTTGCATGTTACTACCTCCCCTACAAAGATAGACATGATATGTGCAGTAGACACCTCTCACTGTAAATTATTAGGTAGTATCGAACTCAGGGTTGCATCAACTTGACCACCTTGAGTTTTGGTGGGTGGGTGTGGTTGTGTGGGGTGGGTCCGCGAGTAAGTTATATATGTATGCATATACATCTATACACATACACAAGTTTAAGTTCTCAATCCCCATTGAGCAATATCTCCTACACTTACTATTTGGACCACTTTTTTATATTGAGTAGACCAACCAATACATAATACTAATGATTACTATGTTTCTTTCATTTGTGTGTTCGGAAAGAGCCACATATCATACCATATTACACCAAATAAATATCTGTATTATCATCCAGTGTTGAAATCAATTGATAAGATTCGGTCCCATTGGGTCTAGACAATCTTATTTTTTTGGACATGAAGAAATAAAGAAACCATTGCAATTGCCGGAAATACTAGGCCCACTAAAGGCACAAAAATAGAGGGTAAGTTGAAATCTGTCATAGAATAGGTGCCTCGATTTACTATTTCTATCTATTAAAAAGATATCCTCTTAGTTCATATGATTGATGCCAATATCTACTGGGTAGTACAACTCTAAAAGCTGGAAGGTAGATAACTAGTATCAAACTTGAAGCAAGTCTTCTTGGTCCAAGTTGAATTACCAATGCTATGTATCAAAGACACCGTGACTTTCCATATGCCCATTTGTATTTAGTGTAACTTCCAATTCTCGTCCCATTTGTCAACAAACTAATAATAAAAATGAAATTCAGTATACACCACCCCTTGATTAGAGTCTATTATGGTGCCAAATTGAGTTACAAATCATAATGGATCACAAAATATTTGATGAATAATGAAAATTCAGTTACATTGAAACTGAATCATGAAAATTGTCAATAAACCAATGCATACATAATACCTTTCATTCTTCATAAGTAATTGTCATAAATCACATAATTTAGAAGTCATGTTATCCATCATTGAATAATACATAACAAGCTGGATGGATGCATCCCCATGCTCTGAAGATTCTGAACAAAGATCACTTTTAAATATTTGAGCTATTTATTAACGAGGAAACACACATTTCTTCTTGACTTTCCTATTATAAATAGGAGAAAATCTCTTCTAATTTCTAAATATTGCAGAAGGTTTAGCGCCTACTTCCGCACCAAAATATGTTGTGTAAATTGTCTTTTGATGGATTATGTAGCTTTCAAATGCAAATGAAAAACAACACGTATCTTGGATATAATCGGAAATCAAAATATGCAAGTACAAAACGACGTCAAAATATAATTTACAAATTTTAATATATAACAGTTACAAGTTTGTGAAGATAAATTGCTCCTAGGAGCATTAAGCATCTTCTATTGGTATCTCGGGTTCATTATTTGACCAATAGTAGGTTATGAGATTACAAAATGGTCAATATTATATTGCACACTGGATATGAACTGTAATCTGACTGACTTAATAATTGTCTTCAAGAAAGTGAATAACAAACATTAGTTGAGATGTAAGATATGATAAACAATAAATCAGATTCATGTCATCAAGGCATCCTAAGTAGGCTACATTAATCTGAATTTATTGCAGTCATACTAATGTTAGATATGTTATATATAAAATTGCAAATCCTATATAGAATCATAGTTTGAAATTTTGGTCAGTGTAAGGATCCATTTTCAAACCAATCCATATTGATACATATAACATACTGGCATATGATAGCAATTTTATTGGTCTGAATATAAATGTACGTATATAATATGTGCATATATAGTAATGGTCCATACCAACCCTATACTATATACAAGTATATGGTCGAACCAATACACCCTACTTATATGGATCAGTTTTAAACCTTGTATAGAACAAAAAAATAATAGATTTTAAACTACAACCATAGGTAACACCATGACTTCAGTACATAGTTATGAGTTAAACAATTTCTGAGAATAAATTAGCTACACAATGACCATCTAAAAAGGAACTTCATAGTATAATACAAAGTTTTCAATATCAGTTCTATACCAATATATCAATCAAATATCAAACCAATATATACCATGCCTGACACAAAGATATTCAAACCCTACACATAGTGTGCTAGTGTGGCTCACATCCTGGACCAATATTCAAGACCCTATTTGGCAATAAGCCTGATATTTATTGAGTTCATAGAATAAAATACTACCTTGTTAAGCGGCGACCTCTGACTCACTTGGAGCAGTAAAGCAGTAACAAACTCTAATGTCATGTAATTCACATTTGGTAGCTTCTTCAGAATGTTTCTCAGTTCAGGTATGCCATTTCTTGCATTTCTTATATCATGATATAAAGCAAATGTAGTAAGTGGCTCTGGAAGGCTGGCAAGGTAGCACTTAACTAATGCAGCCACATCAATTGGGCTTATACCCTCTGGTATAGGTGCATTCCAGTCTGTTACAATCAACAAACTTAAGTCATGATTCCTTCCAAATGCCAAAGCACCAAACAAAAATTTCAAGAGGCAGACCTTGGTTGTAAAGTGCAATTAACTGGCGAATGACTTTCCTATCTCCTTCACTTTTGAACAAGTACTCAGACTTTAATCCTAATAAAACAGATAAGACGATCAGTTAAATGAAGTCCGAGAAAAAAACAATAAATTCTTTCAGAGTAGTCATCTGAATCCACCTGATATAATGAGAGATTCAGCACAACTAACCAAAATTTGAGGTACTGGCCTTACAGATTGTTGCCGTTGCACAGTAAGCTCAATTGAAATCCCAAACACTGCAGAAGTTGTCTTGGCATAAGTCAGTAAGAAGTTTGAATAGAGGTCAATTGAAAGCAAAGAAAATAAACATAATCATGAATTCATGATTACGGAAGCAAAATGCTCTCATTACAGGAACAAGCAAAATTTGCATAAACAAAGTGGTGGATAGATGTGACACGTTAGCTTAAAAAATGCATGAACATTAGGTTGTTCAATTGCAAATATTCTGCACAGTTGTATTGACCAGCTAGAAGATTTGTTTACCTTTATAATTAACAAGTATTAACTTCTCAGCGCTGGAATGTCAGAATAATATTTGTTATCGTGTATGAGAATTGAATAGGGAGAAATCTGAATAATTTGTTTTCTAACAAGAAGCTGTGAGTCAGCCCTGCAAAGAGATGACAAAGCTACTCGTTTTGGCACAGTTTGTTTGCTGTAACCAACATGCCAAGTATGTAAAAACTTAAATGTGTAGATTTAGATATCACAGAGGACAAACAAAGGAAATAAAGTGTTGCCAATATGAAACACTGGTTCTTAAATGATGGAAAAGTTTAAACAAATAAACAAGTGTAATATTAAATAAATAATCTTGCTTAATCAGAATTGTAAACATAAAATAAATAAGCTTGCTTAATCAGAATTTGCTTAGCCAATTATGACAAATTATATCAAGAGCTTCGGTTGAAAAAAAGTAGTTAACATGCTTAAATTAAAACGATTTAAGATGGAGAGAATATTTCAAAGGAAATTAGAGTAAGACTCAACATGCTACAATCTAAATCAGTGCCTATCTCATCTAATATCTAGTTATCTACTAATATTCAGCAATCTAGAACTAGACCATATTTATATGTCCTAAATACTAGGAGCAATGAATTCTCAAAACTGCAAATCTCACCGTCAGTGCTTGCAACTCCCTGCAAAAGGAAAAAAAAGCAGAGATTAGTGAGAATGACTTAAATTGCAAGGTGAAATTCCCCTAGACTCGCAAATATGACACACCTTTTTCCAACGCTCAATGTTGTTTATAATGTTCTTACTTCTATCCGCAGTCTTCTTTGCTGCCTGAAAAGATGAAAGAGAAAAGAGTGCAAAAGAAAAGTGAACCTTAGCGCAGCCTTGAACTGTGAAAACAAATCGGAGAACAAGAAGACAAACGAAAACTCAAAGTGACGGGAGAGCGAAACTTTTAGCTTACTTTATGCAATACAATAGAGAGAGAACCAAATATCACCATAGACATGGGTGATAACATTCTTGCGATATTCAAAATGAGTACAAAACGAAAAGTTTATAACATATATATAAGCTTTACCTCTTCAACCTTCAACTTTCCTACGACAACCTTATCTTTAGTCTCTGCTATGCCCTTTCTCAGAAGAGCCCCAGTGGAAGTAGCAGCGTAGCGGAATCGCTCCTGGATGCTCTCTCCCGATGCCGTTGGTCTCTGCTGCTCCTTTGATTGCTGTATGACAGCCCAACGATTCTTCACCAGCGATCCAAACTTGTCAGCCGCATCGGCAACGTTTCCCCCAGCGTTCTTGGCCAAACTCCCAGCCGATTGTCCAGCTTGCTTAAGCCTAAATCCTGAAACAAATAGGAAAAAAATTTCAAATCAAAAGGTGCCTTAATTTTACAGCAGAAAAATGAATTATCTTGGAGACGAAATATAATTACCAGATGAAGAGAAGAAGCCGGACGCTTTCTCGCGCCACTGAGATGAAACTTCAGGTGGCATGGCGATCGATGATCAAGACCAATCTATAAAAAGAAGCATACAGATCATGACAGCGACAAAAAAGATGAAGGATCATGCATCGAGAACTAAAACTAAGTAGAAGGATCGAAAGATAAGCCATTGGAATTGGCCAAATAAAACTTGGGAGCCGTTCAGGAAAAGCCCTAACTCTGATTAACTGTACCAAGAACTAAACCAAAAATCCCATACCTTTCTGCTCGATTCTCAAAAAGCCAACTCTCACTATGACATGAATATATAGTCAATTATTAGGAAGACACCAATAGAGGATTTTTTTAACGTTAAAATACTAAAAAAACACCTCGATTCGTGAACGATTTGAGCAGATGAGAAGAAAAATCGGTACCAACCTTCTCCGTATCACTCCTTCCGCTTGGTAGGAGCAGGAGGAAGAGATGGGTGCAGAACGTCAAAGCGGCGAGAGAGGGGAAGCCGAGAACTGTCGCATTCTTGACCCGTGATATTTTTGTTTATACAAATCTCACTGTTTAATTGGCCCGACAATGATGTTTGTATTTGCCAATTAAACAATAATATTCTCTATGTTTCCCACTCTTTCTTTTCATTTTTTTCTGGCGCTGTGTTTTGACGAAAGGCGAGTGAATGGGGTAAGTAAGGTTGGGCTGGAAAAAACTGACTAATACCAAGTTGGACAAGTACAAATTAAGTTTAGTCTGTCAAATCTAATTATAATCTAAATTTAGTTAAATCGAATGGGGTTATAAATGAATGACACGTGTAATCTTATTATATTATATTTTATATACTACGTACAGAACAATATTTATTTTTATATGTTTATTTTATATTAAATAGTTTAGGAGGCTGAGTCATATTTGACTCATTTATAAATAGACCATATTTAAATTAGGCCAACTGACTCAATTACTAAATAGATCAAATTTAAATTTGAACTTAAATGAAACATAGATCATGTTGACACAAATGGAAAAGAGGTGAGCTCAACTGCTGAAGGCTGAAGCCTTGACTAATTGTAAATTACCAAGGGCTAAGTGATAATTAAATGAAATTAGGGGGATTGAAATGTCAATCTCTATTTCTAGAGACTAGATGTTTTCACCATGTCCGGATTTTTCCGATAGTTTCTGCAAGTTTCCGCCGCTTCAAAAAAACAAAATTAGAAAGTGAAGGAAGAAAAAAAATAAAGAGCAGAAGCGGGGCTGCTGCTCTTTTCTCGTTCCACGCCATGGTTTGAGCTGTAGCAGGTTTTCCTTTGATCTCTACTTCATTAGGGATACAATCTTCTTCTTCTGATCTTTCTTACGAGTAAAGAAAGATTTTTTTTTTTTTTTTTTTTTTTTATGATTCCTATTAGGGACGTGGACATATAGCACCGATATAGTAGTCTTACCTTGTCTTTCTTCTCATATGGAATTGCAGATTCTTACCAATGTCTTGCTTCCACTTTGATCCATTGACAGATAGAAGGATCAGTGTTCTCTTTGCGTTAAATCTATTGTTTTATTATGCTAAATTACCAGGAGCAAGTTAACTCAGGTTTACTTTTCAGGTATTGTGCACATGTGCAATAACTTAATAAGGTGATCAATTGATCATTCTTTATATTGTATAAGAATAATAGTAATTTCGGTTAGGAATAATTGAATAGGGATTCTGTTAATCTCAGAATTTATTTTGGGATCGTTTCTCCTTCATTGATCCTTTTGCGGTGATCTTTCTCCTATTTCCTAAATAGACATGGGTTATCTCGCTGAGAAACACTTACTACCTTCTTCTAGTTTTATGGTTACAAAATATTCTCTTGATCTTAGGTGAGATAGGGTGTGTTCCTTTGTACTAGTTCCTTTTCTTTTCAGTGAATTCAATTACAGGACCTTTTCACACTAAAGGTTTGTTTCATTAAGATCTTATTTATAGTACATTGTGTAAGTGTCTTTATAAATGTATTAGTCTAGTTGCGGATGGGATATATATCTAGTGTGTAGAATAAATCTATATTGCGATATCAAAAGTAAACTTTATCTTTTGGCTGCTATTTAAATAAGGAAATTAGAAAGGCAGTTTCAATTAATAGTTGTTTTTGTTTATAGCTTAGAGGGATCAAGGGGAATAATACTCAAGTGAAATTCTTTTGTGCCAAATAAAGATGAGAGATAACTTGGATGTAGAAATTTTGTCACTTTCTTTGTAAATCATAGTATTAATTATTATTAGAGGTGATATCATAATATTCTTATTGTTTCTTCCCTTCTTACGGTGTCTAGTTTCTTTTGTGTTCCTTCTGTGGAGTAGTTGAAGCATATAAATGGATGTTTGTGTTTTTAATTATATTATTTATAATGTACACTATATTGCATTTATATAATTGTTAAAATAGTTGACATATTTATGTATTTTGTTGAGTTATGATTATTTATAAATTGATATTGATGGGCATGTGGAAATGTTGTGGCTTTAATGATCTTATGAGTAAGGTGGATTTTCGTATCAGCAGATCATGGTTTGGATTGGCTATCATGTTATACCGATATCGGTGATGCCCACTGCACCTTGTCGAATGGTTAGGATTTCTACAATTGTCCATTCTACTCTTGAACGAATTAAAAGTGCTTGGACAATTGTAGTTTGCAATTTGATCACATCAAATTTGGTTATTTGGTTTGTATGTATGTGTCATGTTTTACAAATTCTGCTCAAATAAGCTTTTGGTTTCATCACTGTTCATATGATTCTAATTACATGGTCATAACGAAATATTTTTGTGTTCATAAATTATGAAGCCAAAATACAATAATTAATGTTGAAAAGTCATATTTTTGTTTTGAAGAACGATAGAATGGCATCAAACGTTTGGAGGCGTGGTTCCAATTGATAGTCAATTAGTGTTAAGTCTACCATGCTAATTTATTCTTGTTTTTTAATTTGCCCCCGTTAGATGTGATGCATATTTATTACCCTTTTCTAAAAGAATACTATAATATTATGTGGTCATGACTCGACCTCTCAATCCAGACGCAAGAAATTAAAATAAGAAGCAATATTGTTTTATTTCTATCCCCTGATTCTTTCCACCCACCCAGTACTACGATTAGTTGAATTGATTGTCACTCTGGGCCCCATATGTTAGCAATCCATTCTCCAATAGTAGCGACGGTAGAAGCCGCAATGTCTACACGCTTTTTCGTCCTCCCCCCGTGCGATGTTACAATGCCGCGAGAATATCCGCCACGAGGTCGGTGGTGGCGCCGGCCTTTTATCGACCAAGCAAAACCTCATCCCCATTACGCTTCTACCCGCACGTCTCAGAATACCTAGACCACAACCCCTGACCAACGAAAACCCTGGTAAGCGACCATGTGGGGCAAATCTTGGAATAAATATCATTTGCTCATTTATCCAAATTCCAAATTATTTTTGCCCTCCCCTCTCTTCGGCTTTCGTGACACGCTTGCTTTCGTGTTAGTCCCCGTTCGCGAGTCGCGACCTCCTCTTCCCCTGTGGTTCGAAAATCCCCACTCCAATTAGTATTCCTCTTCGTGATTCGCCGGAGATTTTGGAGGTGATGATGCGGCGGTGCTCCCACTGCAGCCACAATGGCCACAACTCCAGGACGTGCCCTAACCGCGGAGTGAAGCTCTTCGGGGTACGGCTCACCGATGGATCCGTCAGGAAGAGCGCCAGCATGGGGAACCTCTCTCTGCTCGGCGGATCCAGCGGCGGTGCTTCTCCAGCCGACGGACTAGAGCCTCCCGGCGGCGATGCGGCGGACGGCTACGCGTCGGAGGACTTTGTCAAGGGATCTTCCTCCAGCTGCCGCGAGCGGAAGAAGGGTGAGTGCTTTCACGCGCCTCTTTTATTTGCTAGGTGGAAGAAATTGATCGTTTAAGCTGCACATAGTCCTCCTTGTCATATTTGCACAGATTTTTTTTTTCTTGCAACAGTAAGATCTACACGCATGTTTATCCTTCATTCCGAACTTCATGTGTTTGTGCGCGCGTGTGCTGTGTGAATCGCGGTGTTCTAATCAGCCTGTGGTTCTAATAAATAGATTTTGACAAATTTCTCATGATTGCTATCATATTCTTAATGAGCAACTTCCAAAGCTGTGAGGCCTTTGAGCCTTGCTACTTTCATAAACCAGATGATTTTAACAAATATTGTAGCCATATTGGTTTTTCTCATATTCAGTGGCAGAGTCTACTGGGGCTTGGTGTATCCTTCCTCAGCCAGTTCAAAAATGCAACTTGCTTGAAATTGGATAAAAAACCCAAACTTAAAGGTGTATGTTTGAAAGAAGAAAAATGACCTGATCGGATGCTATACTTGTGTTTAATATGGAATGCGGTGCTGAACATTAAAGCTCTGCAGAGTCTACTGGGGCTTGGTGTATCCTTCCTCAGCCAGTTCAAAAATGCAACTTGCTTGAAATTGGATAAAAAACCCAAACTTAAAGGTATATGTTTGAAAGAAGAAAAATGACCTGATCGGATGCTATACTTGTGTTTAATATGGAATGCGGTGCTGAACATTAAAGCTCTTTGAGTGCAAACATAGTTCTAATTCACCAATATAGTTTGAAGGAAAATATGAAATCAATTGGGTTGTGCTAGGCGTGCTGAAAATTGGAAAGAATTAAAAGAGAAGATTATGTACATTTTGGAAGTTGGTGGATACAACAAATGTCCACCCATTATACTTCCGGACAAACAAGGGTGAAGAAAGCTAAACTACTCACAATGGACTTGACATTTTTGTTTACTAGTGGTCACCATAATCTTGGGAATTTCAAATATATTAGATTTGATAATGGTTTCATGCACTTTGAATTATTGATATTTTAGGGACTCCATGGACTGAAGAAGAGCATAGGATGTTTTTACTTGGCTTGCAAAAGCTTGGAAAAGGTGATTGGCGAGGCATATCTCGAAATTATGTGGTATCCAGAACTCCTACTCAAGTGGCTAGCCATGCACAAAAGTATTTTATTCGTAAAGCCAACATGACAAGGAGAAAGAGAAGATCAAGCCTCTTTGATATGGTACCTGATAAGGTCAATCCCTCACACTATCTACATGCATGCATATATACATATATACATATATACATACATATACCTACATATATAAGTAGGTTAACTTTTGATGGTTCCTTTAAAGTATCACTTGTTTTGGTTCATGCCATCATATGAGTATGCGAGAGATGACGTTGATCTATATGCTGTCTCAATCAACCTTCTAAATGGAATCTGTCAAATAGTTGATTTAAGCTTCCATTTTCTAATTGATACATAAATTTGGATGTGGTTTCCAGATAAGATTTCAATTTTAATTTATTTACTATAAAAAATTGAGTGAGGTACAATTTCCTTTTAAGAATGTGAAGGAAGGGTTCATCTGAATTGCGTGGATAATTGGTCTTTTATAATCTTTCTACCGCATGCGCTTGCATTAATTTCTTTCCTTTTTTTTTTTTTTGCCAGCCCCTGGAATTTTCAGCATTTCCAATGAGCTTCCAAGAATCAGAGGCACTAAATAACAAGCCTCCTCCATTACCTCCAACCCTCAATGAGGAATGTGAATCTATGGACTCTAATGACTCAATAATGGATGAAACAGTTGCACCACAATCAGAAGCTCCTCAGTGCTGTTATCCTGTGATACTTCCAGCTTATTTTCCACCATTTCTACAATTTCCATTCCCGTATTGGTCAGGAAACAAAGATGATAATTCTGAGCAGCAGAGCCATGAGATTATTAAGCCAAAAGCAGTACATTCAAAGGCTCCTATAAATATTGATGAGCTTGTGGGTATGTCAAAACTGAGTATAGGGGATTCTGGCACAGAAACTGTTTCAACTTTGGATTTACTTGGAAGATCAAAGAGGCCATCAGCTTTCCATGTCAATCCATCGACAAGAGCTCAGGCATGATACGGACAGGATTGGCAAGTCAAGGGTTGATTTGTTACTTATAAGAGTTGTCTCCTTGTTAATAGATTATATTGAAAGTAACTGCTTCCTGTACCTTTTTCCTAACATGAATATAATTTTTAAGGGTCTTGATTATTACGTATTAGATATTGTACATAAGTTTGCAAGGTATACACAATCTACCAGCCAAATGATTACGTATCTGGATACATTTCTATCATTATAATCTTACACCGTGTCCTATGCAAAGAATCGATTTAGTAGTTGATTCCCTTGATGATTGTGTCTATGGTGTTTGCCAATTGGTGATCAAACACCATAAACACAACGTATACCTGCCAGCTGTATGCTATCAAATCTCGTCTACAAGCAACAGAGAGATATCTGCATGTGATATATGTTGCAATAAATTGCATGAATCTTAAATGGATTATGATATTACCTTCAAGTCATTCAGATAGGCGATAGCTTCCATGCTAATTCGAAAACCAAAGCTTATACGCTTTGTGACGTTCATTTTCTTGTTATTGTTACCTTTTAGAGAAAGAGATACATATTATGTATGATACATTTAAATGAAAGGATAAGTTGAGTCCAAAGACAAGTTGAAGTATCCTACAGTTACTCCAACTAAGCTGATATTCTGGTTTTGAACTTAGGCTGAACAATGTGCTCAAGTGAATCTATGATTCTCAAATGTAATTTCGTCAATGTCTTAAGAAGTAATATCTGCTCTGGTTATGGTGATGATTGCTTTATGTGAAGCACTTCTTTTTTACTATTTAATATACTTCGATTCAAATTTAAATGGTGAGCTTTTCTCGTTGCTCCCGTGGCTTAATCAAGGTGGTGCCTTCTGATGCAACTGATCCTAACATGCTACCCACGGATTAGCACGGGATTAGGGGTGAGCATTCGGTTTTTATCAAATCGAATTTATCAAAATTGATTTTATCAAAATTGATTTTATTGTATTCTATTTTATTGAAATTTTTAAAATTGAAATCGAATCGAATTTTAAAAAAATTGATCTCTTGCAGAATCAAATTTACCGAAATTTTTTCGATAAATTCGGTAAATTATCAATTTAACAATTTAAATTATTTTATTTATATAAATATAATAATATTTTTTTTATATATTTATCAAATAAAATTTAATAATTTTATATATATCGGTAAATTTGGTAATTTACCAAATCGAATTTACGGAATTTACCGAACTTATTAAATTAATACTTAGTATCGGTAAATTCGATTTTTTACCAAACCGAACTCTAAAAACCGAACCGAATTCTGAAAACCAATTTTCACTAAACTAATTACCGTTACCGAAACCAAAATATTTTTAACCAAACTAAATTTACCAAACTTTTTGGTAATCGATAAAAATCGATTTTACCGACCCCGAATGCTCACCCCTACACAGGAGCCAGAATGACCTTGTTGTTACTGTCCTAATATGTTTGGGTTCCATGTGTTCCTAATCATCTACTAACTTGATTATGTATTCATTATCATTGTGTAAATAATGTACAGTTACTAGTGATTTTAGTATTTATTCAAAGGTCAACACTTAGCACTCAGTAATCGTGGGAGAACTATGGTGCTACCCTATGAGATGAACTATGTGAATGAAGCCTGCATCTTTCAGGCATCTTTTCATCTATCAACATTCAGCTTCACGTGAATTATCTGTTGAAGACAAATTTACTCGAATGGCTGAGGCGATGTTTGAATTTGTGGCGTTGACAAGAATCTGTCATCATTTATGTGATGATAATGTGTTGCAACGTCTGCTAATCTTGAGCCCATTTATTCAAATAATGGTATCCTTAACCTTTTAAAATGTGCATTCATGCAAGTTAAAGAGAATCTCAGCTGTCAAAGGCTTGCTATTTTCCAGTTTCCATGATAAATTACCAACATCACTATTTATCATTTTCAATGACTTCTTGCCCTCTACTCGTGAGTGAAAAGTCAGTAACATAATCACAAGAACTTATGAGCTCGAGTACTTGTGGCCCATTTCATATTAATGCTTGCAGGACTTGCCATCAACACAGATAAATTAAATTACAGGGCCGATATTGAGTAGATTCAGGGTGGGACAAATGATGCTTGGTTGGAGATGATTCATGGTTGTGAAAAATGTATATTATAGACTCCGAGCTTTAGTTGTTTAGACTACTCTGGCTTTTAATGTTGTTGTGACTTAGGCATTGGGTATTGTGGGCTTTATTTATTTTGAGGCTTGATTGTACGGAATATGAATAAAACTTGTAAGTGTTTGGGGTGTTGAAAACGTAAAAAATATGGTTAAGTTCTATGCATCAATGTTTGGGATCCGTGCAAGTCTGAAAAAAAATATCAAAATATGTATGCACAGATCTCAAGGTGTATTCAAGGGGAAAGATCTCTCCGTTTTTCATGTTTTGAGCACCCGGAGCGTTTATAAGTCTTATCCTGATTGTACTTTGGGGCGGCACATAATCTACAGGTCTCGGGCTACATATTTTAAGTATTTGGTCTGAATCTAAGTCTGCTTAATTTTTCTCCATATAACTTGTGATAAGATAAAGTAAATTCCTTTGTAGTTTGTTTAAAGTAGTAAGGTTGATAGTTGAAAAGGTTAGTTGCTTTTGTTGTATTTGGATTTTTAGATTGGTTTTCGTAGTTTAAAATTGCTAGAATTTGTCAGCTACAAGCTCAATAAATGATGGTATACAAAATTCAATAACTAGAACAATTCAAAGAGTTTAACTTAAATGAGAGGCAACAACGCATGCACCATATATTGTGGGTATATATTAACCTACAGAAAATGGTCCAATTTATAATCCCATTTAAAATAAAACTGTATATATTTGGCTATATTTGAGGAGCATTTGCTGAGTTCATAATGTCTCTTCACTCTCTCCTAATTTTCTTTTAATTTGATATAGTTAATATTAGTTCTCTTAACTGTGAATTAAAACAAGAAAGGGAAGAGCATATAGTACAACACAATTTAAAGGATATGTTGGTCCCCCAACTCTCCCGGTTCTTGCAAACCACATGATCATATTTTCATAATGTCAGTCCGAAAACTCCCTTTCGTTTCTCTCCACAAACACTAGCTTCGTAAAGTAACTTCCTGTGATGGACCGATGGTTGGTATATTCAAAAAAAAAAAAAAAAAAATCCTTTTCTTCAGTAAGCTAGTCTTTTCTTTGACCCCACACAATTGATTACATAATCAATTCCTTAATCATCTATCCGATTATATAAGCAGCCGACAGAAAATTTCTTATTGAAATGACTTCCACGTAACCTCCTGGCCTGGCTTCCTCCATTTGCTATTTTCCAACGCTCAACATCAGCGCAATTACACAAAAAAGTTCCTTTCTCTTCTCTGATCCTCACTGCTCCTGCATAGACTATACTTTTACTACAGTAACAAGTAGGCCACAGTTTTCTTTTTCTGCTGCTCCAGTTGTAGACAGGGCATCATTATACATTCCACTGCTAATCCAACTCAAATTGTTAACTTTTAGCACATCGATCCACCATCTTGCCTAACTTCACATTCTCTTCGCAAAAAATAATATAAGAAGCTGGTAGGGTTGGATTTGGATTTTGGCATTCAATTCAGACACACGACATTAATAGCGAACCCACTGTGCGAGAGACGCGATAGATATCAGATTTGGTTTTAGCATTCATTTCTTACTAGATATTGTGTTATCCAACCTATGGATCTCCAAGTTCCACGCGTTCACCACCGGACCCCATCCTATGCCCTTCTCCAAACACCCAACACGGCGTCGGCCGATCCCTGCCGGACAGATTGTTCATCTGAACCGTAAATTCGGCGCCTGGTGCAGCCAACGCAACGCGATCTGAGCTAGTGGTGAAGCCACCAGTCCCTGTCTCTCATGGCAACCAGAATTCCTGCGCCACAGATCTGCCCCCAGCTTTACATATTCTCCGAGCGCTGCTCTTCACCAAGCGTTAGATATGGCGGCATGAAGACCAGAGCTTTTGCAGTGCTAAAATAAAAAACAGTGGCAACGAATCCTCCACGTCGGAAAAGCAGTGAGATCTGTATATCTCTTCCCCTGCACCTCATTGGACCCCACCCTTCCGGAGTATCTGAGTCTAACCACACACGCACACATCCATTTATTTAACTCCCACCACAGCCACAGCCACAACCCTAATCAACCAACCAACTCTCCCTCCCCTCCCCTCTGGCCGTCTCCGGCCACATGATCCTGGCCATGTCTGCGTCCAACCTGTGCGAGGTGTGCCGCGGCGTAGGCGCCGGCACGTGTCCCCACTGCACCGACCTCAATGGCGCCATTCCAATCTTCAGCAAGCCGTTGCGCGGCCCTGACGGGCTGCACGAGTTTCAGTTCTTCGGGCACGATGACACCGTTGCGTGGATGTTCAACGATCCCAAGGACAGCGATCCTTCGCCGGCGGAGTCTTCGGCAGCACTGGCTTCTGGATTCAAGTACCTCGATGGATTGGGAGGACCTTGTGACCCTGGTTGTGGGCTGACCTTTGACGTGTGCTTGAGCGCCGCTAGGCCGCCCGAGCCCATGCCGGTGCCGATGGCGGCCCTGGGGATGGGGCAGGCCGCGCCGAGTGCCACCATTGTGAGTGGTCCATTCCTCTTCATCTCATAACAGTTTTGTGGTTCTGGGTCATAGGTAGCATATTTAGCTCCCTCTCATTTGTTTTTGTTTTTCTTCATTGAAATTTGAATTTTCAGTGGAGGTTAAAATCTAATCTATTTCACCAAGCTCTTGTGTCACAGATTGATATAAAAATGACTTCAATTTACAATACATTTATACCTCGTAGCCTCAAATTGCGATCCATAGGATACTCAAGTCAAGGTATCTCATTGTGGGAGAGATTATTACTGAGACCGTAAGTTATGGCATGTATTGGATTCACTAGACCATGACCTTGAGTTTGACCAGTTCAAGGTCAAGTCCTTATCAAACTTCTTATTAGGGAAACAACTTATTAATTACAGCATAATTTGTCATTAGGGAACTAAATCTGTTGGCTTAGTTAGTGTTTTATCTTGTGGCCGTCGCCAGCCAGAATCATGGATACTACTTTACAGCTGCCCCACTTCTGCATACTTTTTCGCGATAATTGAGTTTCCAATATTATGCAATTAAACATTAGGGTTTTTTTTTTTCGAGAAAAGCTTCTAGTACTTGACCATATTAGCTGGTTATAACTTGTTTACCAGCTGAAGAGTTTCATATCGATCAGCACGGGAGTTTGAACTCTGTGATAAAACAATTAAGTATGCTTTAGCACTTACCGTATCATATTCCTAGAAATTTCATGAGATAAATCACATACATGTCCAACAAAAGTAGCCAAAAAATAATCATATATGCATGGTACTGATTAATGCTCACATATGGGGTTTCCTATTAAAGATCTTTCTCTTCAGGTATCCTTCTCGGGAAGCACATTCAATGAGGCTTCGAGCGGGAGCAACAAAGAAGTTGGCGAAGGCATGGGTGCAAACGATCAAGGAGACCCCGTCATGGACAGAGAAGCAAAGATCATGAGGTACAAAGAGAAGAGGAAGAAGAGAAGGTATGAGAAGCAGATACGGTATGCATCAAGAAAGGCCTACGCTGAGATGAGGCCGAGGGTGAAGGGACGATTTGCCAAGACACCGGAGACGAGCCAGCCGCCGCCGGAGCAGCCTAATTATGATCAGGCTGATAGAATTGACTTTAGATGGTTTCATTCCTAGCTAGAGCATATTTTAAGAAGAAGAAAAAGCAGGTAGCTTCAAGTATATGGAACAATAAATGAATTTAGGCATATGCAACATTAGATTGGAACATAAGCATGCAGCTAAAGAAGATGTTCCGACTGATGTTGTATAGAACATTATGTTTGAGGTTACATGATAAGTTTAATTAAGAGTGAGTGGGCAGTTCGTGGGAGAAACAAGTTTGCTTCTCATTTGCCATTGTTGGTGATGAACATTACTTATTGTTAAAGTTTCATATATACAGTGGCTAATTTAGGAGGGAGCAAAATTATATTTTTATATATTTTTTATAGAGTAGGTAAATATATATCTTTTAGTTAGATTTCTATACTAAATATTTTTTATAGAATGTAATTTTTTTTATAAATTTTAATGAAAGCAGTTGCCTATGGGCAATATAGATCCACCCCTCAATCTATTAGACTTTTAGATTTTTTTTTTTTTAAAACTTTATTTAGATTCGAATATGTAATAAAATATATTATTATTTAAAAAGTATACATGAGGCTCAAAGTAAAGTAACATTCACGATGGGCTACATAGATTCTTCAAATATGAGCAATGAAAAGAAAAGGAATTGATTCTTTCTATTTATCAAGGCTTAACTGAAAATTGCAATTAAAAGATAATGCTCTTTATCATTTGATATAGGTACATGTCATGCATAATAGAATACTTATACAATTTTCCATATATCATCTTTTGCGGTTGGTTTAAATTTTTTCTTTGATTAGAAAATTATAAATATCACATTTGTTTTTAAACATATTAGTTTTTATCTTAAAAAATATATTACACATTGTTTTATTGAATAGTTTCAAATAAAATGTTAGTTAAAATTATTGGGTCCCTTGTAATTTTTTTGTTGTGCTATCACTTTTATATTTAACTATAATATCACATTTGACGCGTTCGGTTCGATTCGTTGACTATTTCTCGATCTCATTCGGTTCCAGTGCTAGTACGGACGGACATGACAATGTTTTGTCAACTATTCTCGCTCAGTTCGTGTTCTATCTTCTATGCACATCTTCACTATACTACATTTATTCTCTCGATCATTGAAGACATCGAGAAAAGGTCAACCACCTATCCTTATGCTTCATTTAGTGTGTGTTTGGTACGAATCGATAATTCAAATGAATGATACAATTTGTTATGATCAGATCAACTCTCAATACACACATGCACAATACATAATTAAGACTTAATTTCCCCTTCTATTAATCAGTGGCCACTTGCCAATGCTTCTCGGTTGGTAGCGCCGCCCTACACGTGCTTTGGAGGCGGCGGCGGCGGCGGCGGCGGCGGCTCTATCAGCGGTGCCTTTCCAGTTGAGTTATCTCCTTCCCCAGCGCCACTCCCACCGGCGGTATCAGCTTTATAGTCGCTGGCGGTCTTCTCCATATCAGTGGTAGCTTCGCCCAATTCTCTTCAATCCCTACTCATCTCCCGTCCTCTTGAAGCCGTATTTTCTCTTCCATCTTCAACGCATACCAAAAGGCGGCAAACAAGACTGCGACGATTATAACGACCGCAGTGGAACAGCTCCTAACACCACCCTCTTATTCCTCCGCCTGTTCGACTTCTCCGCGGAGAAATCCTAGGGGAATAGCAGTGAGCGATACGAGCAGAATTTGAAGCCAACCGAAGTACGCCGGCTTCTACGAGAGATGAGTCTTTGCTGTTCTTTATCACCTCAAGTTGATCAACGCCGCCGGAGCAGGCCGCTGGCGCAAAAAAAAAAAAAAAGAGGAAGAGGAGAAGGCCGGAGAAGAGGACGAAGGCGGTGAGCTCTATGAATGCTTTGCTCTGCCTGCCGACGGCCGTGAATTTAATATTTATGAACTCCCCCGCCGATATATAAATTGGGTCACAATTTCTGCAATTAGAAAGAGTTGTTAGGGTTAATAGTTTTATATCTATTCTAAATTGTGTTGTATTATAATGTGCTGCACTTTTAAAATTTATAAGATGTTTAGCTAATAATTTTTTAATTATTATAAAAATTTAAAATAATAAATAAATATATTTTTTAAAATTAATTAAAATAATAATATATTTTATTTTTTTTAGTATTAAAATTTTAAATTATTTAAAATAATAATACATAAAATTTTAAATAAAATTATGTAAATTACTGAAGCTGTGAAAGTATTAAATTGTAGTTTTAACAATTTTTCTATCTGCTTTCTATTTAAAAACTAATTAAAATCAACTTAGAAACGAAGCCAAATATGCCTTAATCATGTGGTGGTCAAATTGTCCTTGTATTTAAAATAATATTTATAAATTAAATAATATTTTATGTTCATGTTAAATAAATTAAAAGGACAGATCATGCAGTGCCCTTCGCCGCCTGTAAATGGTGGGTTGGCGTTGAGAACAAAATAAAATTAAAAATACAAAAATTATACATAATCCAAGAGTATCAGTTTCTCATTATGTAAAATAAAAAAAAAATAATTTGAAAATAAACTTATTTTATGGTAATTTTATTTATTAATATTATTATTTGAGCAAGCTCAACGTTAACATTGATAAAGAATATTTCTATAGGAAATTTATCCCACTTTTTATCTTATCTATTTAGTAATTATAAAATTTTAATTTTATATATGAGAATAATCCTGTAATTATCCGAGACTAATCAAGAAACATCAAATTCGTGCCATATTTTATTCGATAAATTGCTCAAATTAGCTGTTAACCGATTAAATTTTAAATCGTTAATCACAAAGTTACATTTTTTTTTTAGTTCGATTGTAGTCCATTGGAGAAAATCTATAAGTGAAACCAAGCCAAATTATTAGCAAACCAATTTAGTGACCAATTCATTTTCAATAACATTGTAACTTAAACTGCTCAAGTGTCTATTAACCGACGAATGTATTTAGTTTTATCATATAAACCTAAACTAATATCACTTATATATAGAGTCAATAAAGGAGTGATTGCAATTAGTATGAAAAACAAATCGAGCAAGAGATTATTTTTCATTTTATATAAATTTACCAACTTTTTTTTAAAAAAAAAAAACATAATTGTAGTTCTATCGAGGAGTTTGACATGAATTGTATGGACTTCCTTTAGTTATATTTTTTATGACAGTCCTCTAAACTTGTGTAAAGAACGTAAGATTCACATGCATATTAGCCTGCAGTAAGGACAACTCAAACCATATTTTCTATATTAGATAATAATTTATGTGTCTGCTTTTGTTATGAGTTATCATCTTACTTTAGTGTCATCTCGCTAGTTGTTGTCTTCTCACAAGAAGATACCAATGGGAACAGCCAAAGATTGATAGCCATAAAAGTTATAGAAAAGAAGTATTATTATTCTTTCAGTTTGCCAGGGATTAATGATGTTAAACTGAATTAGGGGGAGACATAAGGTAGGAAATGTTTGTCCTTTTTCTCCTCCACCATCATCTCTCTTACACACTGTATATAAGAAAAAGTTTAAAATATAAAACATGGGATGATAAAAAAAAGGAAAGCACATAGATAACCAGGCGGCAAACAGTAGAAAAGCACTGATTATTTCTCGAATGTATGAGACAGTCTATAGATATGGTATCAAATTTCTGTCTCTTGGATTGTTGGAACAACGGGAGTAGTGTAGTTAGAATAATAGTTGGTTTTGACGAAGTTTAGGTGACATTGGAGGAGAAGCAGCAGCCGTAGGTCGAAGCTGAACATGGTTTGCTTTTGAAGCATGCAGAAGCACTTTATAGATCGAGATGCAGATACAGAAGCAGATGGTAGTACTGTACTATATATGGTTCCACCTGCCCACCGCCTGCAGGCTGCAGCAACCATACAAGCAAGTAATGTCCTACAAGACAGGACAAAAGTGAAGAGGCTAGAGCACCCACAATTACAATTATAGCGTTCTTTTCCCTCCCCCTTTTTTCCATCAAACATGTCTTTACTTTTGCACTAGTCACTTTTCAAGCAAAAAAAAAAAAAAAAAGGGAAGATTGAAGAAAAATAAAGCCAAGTACAGATGTCTGTGCAATTAACTGGCTACACATCTAGTTAAGTTATTGTTACCTTAGGAACTAATAACAATCATCCTTATCCAACCGATATGGAATATGACAGTATCTAGTATTGGCTAGGTTTTAGATCCCCGTCGTTGGGGTACATGACACATAGAAGACCACACCTGCCGTGCGTCGTAGGGTCAACACGTAGGGAGACTGCCACCAGTACTGAAGCATTACTTGTTCCCATGTGCATGGTAAACTTTTTCATATCTGTTTATATATAATCCTCCAAAAAAAGCAACGCATTACTTGCACTTTTTCCTCTGCGTTTTAGTACCACCACCACTCAACAAGCTCATTTTCTACATATAATTTATCCATCTTGGAGTCATCCATGTCGGTTCGACGACCACCAAGTGTTTTTGCTCTATTATTAGTCAGTCTATGTATATATATCGCTGACTTGCAGGGAGTGGCATCTGATTAGCTCGAGGTTTCCATCTTCACTTGAGATTTATCTAATGCATCAGTTTGAAGCACATGGCATGCAATTGTATGCCCATCGGGATTTTGATCATAGCAAAAGTAGAGAGAGGTAACTAGTTGATTGTTTTTATATACACATTCACAGCGTTATAGCTAGCCATTGTCAAACACAACCTAATTAATAGCAGAAACTAGACATATATGCACATGAACTAACATATATCGTACATGAACACCTATGCGATAATAAATATATATATGTGGCTTAATTAAGAGCTAGCTATTTGTTATATAGATAGATCCAAGTACGGTGTGGATGGATATATACTACGTACTCAGCATAAAACATCCTTGAGTAGCTTGTACCTTCGGCCCGTGTGCTTGGTCGTCGGCGAAGCGATGGAGCTGCTTCCGCTCTTGGCTCGGCCGCGGCTGTCCTCGCTGACGCTGCTTTGAACCCTGTCACCACCTTGACAAGGATCATCCCTCAGTGTCGACACAGTGATGAGCTTCTTGGTCTGGATCCCGGCGCGTTTAGCTGCAGTGCCGGTTTGCTCTTCGCTTATGCACCAGTCGCAGACTCCGGCGTGATACGTGGCCTCGTCGTAGTAGTTGGTACAGTAGCTGCAGTGATATGAATCCTTTGTTAATTAGTAGGAATAGAAACTGGAGCAACCTAGATCTAGAGAAAGGAGCAAGGGAGGGAAAGAGAGAGAGAGAGAGAGAGAGAGAGTTGTACGAGTGTTGGAAGCGGGAGTGGCAGCGGATGCAATGGAAAAGCTTGTCGGCGAAGCCGATATCGCCGCACATGGAACATACTATGTGGGGGTTAGCCATGTGAGGAAGCGTGTGCTTGCGGATAGAGATGAGGAGAGAGAGAGAGGGGGTAGTTGCGGATGGAAGAAGATGTAGTAGTGGCAAGGACGAACACGGATTTAATAAAAAATTAAACAAGGGAATAGGGAAGAAAGAAGTAGTCGGTACTAAGTCGACGAAACCTATAAAAATGGATGTCTACGAGAGGCAGGGGCGGCGTAAATTTTTGAGAGAGAGAGAGAGAGAGTATTAGTGGTGGTGGTGGTGAGAGCGAAGAAGAGGTGAGCGAGGGGTGGGGTGAGACTTGAGAGTGAGATATGGATGGATGGACCTTAAAAAGCCTAAGATTGCGTTGGAAAGGTCCATGCCCTCTTCGTGACTCTTCCCAGTTCTTTTGCTCGCGATCGGCCATCCGTCACGTCGGAAGATGTGCTGAGCCCGCCCCACACCTGCACCCTTCCTTGACCAGTGCCACACCTCCACGACACCGTTTACTTTTCTTTTTTTTCCTTTCTTTTTTAAAGAGAAAATAAGATACATTAGTCACCCCTATCCTTTGTCATTAGCATCAAAAAGCATTCGATGCTATTTTTATATTATTTTGGATCATTGAACATATCAGTTAAGCACATAGTGAAATGAATCAACACACTTATTAAAGAGTTTAGAACATGTAGCCAACATTGCATTCTTGAACCCTCTCGTTCTCGTTCCTATAGATAACAAGATAATGCATGTTGGTGAAAGACATATATATAATTCGCATCATTTAATAGTCAAAGATTTTTCTTTATAATAGGAAGCGATAAACTATTATATTTGGCTACAATAAGGTGATTCTCATATTCACAAGGAACTTGAAATATATCCATCCTTTGTCAAGTTTGGCAATTGTAAAGGCCTTCAGTGGAGCTTTTCTATAGTCTATACAAGAGATTATCTTTAAAATTAATTTAAAAAAAGTAATTAAAGAAAAAGCTGTTACTGATACGGCAAGCGTGCATGCATGCATGATTGCAGCGATAATTGAATTTGGATCATCAAGCCGAGAGCTGAAAGCCTTGTGCGACACGACTTAATTCTACGTACAAAGAGTACTTGCCATGCTACAGCGTCCCCCACTTTATATTTACATGGACTATGCGCACGTCCTCTTTTAATTTCGCCTCTCTCTGAACTTGTTGCTCGTCCTCTTTAATTTGTTGGCGCATGGACAAGGCCTGCAAAGCAAAGCAAGCCTGCCTCTTCTTCTTGTCTCTTTCCCTCTTTCGACCATCCACCATTTATTTGTTCATTTTTCTGCCCTTTGGATAAGTTATGATCCCTCACCATTCTCCTTTCTGCGCCTATATATAAAGTGTAACTTTACTTACACAATTAACGTGTACATTCTCGCTTATATCGCATGAGAATATGGTTGTGACACTCCTCTAGTGTTCTTATGGCATAAGGTATCAAATTAATCTTTTCTCCACTCCTCTAGTGTTCTTATGGAGGTAATAAGTGTTGCAGCTTCTTTCCCCCCATGACGCCGGGGCATTGACTTGCCCCAATTCTCCCCTTGACTTTTCTTCTCTGCTTCTATGGCTGCGTCTGAGCACCATGGGCTGGATCCAAGAACATCATGAAGGGTGGGCCAAGAGATAAATGGGCACCGTCCAGCCCGGCCTCTCCCCGAGCTTGTCTCTGTCGCCTTCAGCGAAACTGCCCGGGGGTGCACCGACGCCCTCGCTGGCCAGAGCTCCTTCTCTGTGGAAGCTCAATTTAATTAATGTCTCTATCGCCTTCGGCAGAACTGCCCGGGGGTGCACCGACACTCATCGCCGGCTAGAGCTCCCTCTCCGTGGAAGCTCCTCCAACACCTTGTTCCTCACAGCAAGAGGACGCTGAAGACTGAAGGAGAAGTACCTTCACTCTCTTGCCAGCACCGCTGCCATCTCCCTCCTCTCTCTGCTTTCCCCTTTCGCTCTCGACAGAGATGATAAGGTCCCTTCCCCGTTGGCATCTCCCCAAAGGCACACATGGCCAACAAGCTCCCTCCACGCGGAGCCGGCTAGCTTCTCCGCATCGCCACGGTGGCCTTCTCCCATGCACAGTGGAGTTTGGGCCAACGATTCAACCTCTCGTGCTGGACTTGCCCACATAGCCTCAACCCAGAAGTCCCTCCCTTTCTTGTTGACTTGCTAGCTGGGACAAATGTTGACCAAAGTCAACATACCATGACATCATCCAAATCCAGGTGTAACAATAATAGTGTGTTTTTTTTGATAAAAAACTAGAATAAAGGAATGAAAAACACATCAATACATAAAATGCTACTAAATTTAATATATTTTTTATTTTACATCAAAAGAAAACACAATCAAAGTATCATGACTCACGAGAAGGAACCTTTCCTTGGTCCAACTCTTTTTCTCTCTAGTTGCATCGGGTCAAGTCATAATATTCTCTTAGATGTATGTCTAGAAATCTTAGTCCTCAAAGTATAGCATGTCTCATTAAAATATTTTTAGTGAAGAAGCTTGCAGTTAACTATATTAAATTATTTCTAATGAGTGGTATGCCCTGTCTCTAAGATAATACTAGTTAAAAAAAAAAAAAGAAGATAATACTAGTTGTTGTTTTCTTCTTTTTCCACTAGAATGAGCCAAGCCCACAACTAGGAAGAGCCTTTTAGGACACTTGAATGGTCAACACTCTATTCGTTGTATGGACCGGCCCAATCTCCTTAAAGAAAAGCTAGACGCACCGGGCAGTTGACGGAGTTGTGATTGACCTTTGACTCATTCACTCGGCACAATCTATTTAAAATTTTAATAAATTGTTCGTACATGGTTGACCTGCAACTCTTCCGAAGAAAGTGGACGTTTTCGAAAAAAATGTTGACGAAATTTATCTGGAAAAGCAATTGATAGAAAATAATGATAATTTATTAGTGATTAGTGAAAACTTTCAAGTGTCATTCACATCTTGCACCTCGCCTATGGGCTATGTGAAAGAAAAAGGGACTAAAAAGAATAAAACCTTACTAAACATGTATTAATAAATACCGCTTGATTTTTCTTTTATTCGCTCTTCCTTTTTCTTGTGGTGTGGTGGGCCTGCCTCCTTGCCTAGTTTTAGTTGAGGAATGCTTGTTACCTACTCTCCTCTTCTCTACTTCCCTACTCTCCTCTTCATACAACGCAACCTTCCAGCTCCAGAGCTCGCTTCCATGGAACGCAACACCTGCAACCTCTGCCTCCGCCACTTTCCTAACGGCCGCTCTCTCGGGGGCCACATGCGCTCCCACGTCGTCCCCGCAGCCCCTTCCCATCTCCCCGGCGATTCCTCTGGCTCCGCCTCCTCCAAGGAGGCGGAGGAGGCCGGGCTCTCCTACGGCCTAAGAACCAATCCCAGGAAGAGCTTCCGCCTCGTAGATCCCGAGTTTTCCTCTTCCTTTGCCGAGCCGGGCGGATCGTGCGTCGTCGTCCACGACCGGGAGAGCGATACGGAGTCCCCCCGCGCCCGTGCCCAAAGCAGTCGATCCAAGCGGACCCGCCGCGCCACCGTCTCACCGCCAGAGGCGGAGCCGGTGAGTTCTGTCTCCGACGCGACCCCCGAAGAGGACGTCGCCCTCTGCCTCATGATGCTCTCCCGCGACTCCTGGGCTGCCGCGGCAGAGGACCGCCACTCCGATGAAGAGGATGTGGAAGCGGAGCGGCGACCCGCGGCTCGATCGAGAGCGCTGTCGCGCAAGGGGCGTACGAGGTACCAGTGCGATGCGTGCAAGAAGGTGTTTCGGTCGTACCAAGCCCTCGGCGGCCATCGAGCGACTCAGAAGAAGACCGGTTGCTGCGCCTCGGTAAATGAGCCCCAGATCTACGGCGAAGCCAACTCCGCTGACGTTAATGCCGGTGCCAAAGTTCACGAGTGTCCCTTTTGCTTCAGAGTGTTCAGCTCCGGCCAAGCTCTCGGAGGTCACAAGAGGTCGCACTTGGTGTCGTCCTCCTTTCAAATCACCAGCAGCTCGCCGGTGTTAGACCCTCCGTCGCTGCGCTCGCAACCGAGCATCTCCCCAGTCATGCAACACTTGCAAATCGATCTCAATTTGCCGGCGCAAGCGGATGACGACGTCGAGCTTTCCGCCGTCTCCGATGTGGATTTCATCGCCACACATTCCACTCGTCAATGACACGCAATCTCAACCAACTTTCCAGCTCCAGAGCAAGCGGGAATCATCAATTTCATTTCCAACTCGAGGTTAGAATTGGGAAAGAAACAAACAAGAGGAAGAAGATTTTTTTAAAAAAAGTAAGATATAGATCCCCAAAACTTTGCTATTTGTTAAATTTCTAACTGATTTTCTGTGCTTCAAAATCCTTTTGTTTAATTTGCTTCACCAAACATTAGTTAGCTACAGTATTGCGGTGTTCAAGTAGTGGTCGCTGCTCACAGTAACAACCGAGCAACTGTAGATTGGATCACTAGCAACGAGAAACTGCATCTCGAGTAGAGTAACTCTGCTAGTCTTCCCGTGTTGCTATTTTAATTAAGTTTTTGCTTCGCACTGCTGTTCCCAGCTGTTTCTGCAATGCTAATCCCAAATATATTTTATTTGTATCTCATCTTTTTATATCTCAAGTGTACGCATTGAGGAGCAAAGCAGAGCTGCTGCTTTTGTTTCATTTGTCTGTTACCTCCCCATTTCCATTTTCCACCTGGAATACTGCACTTTGTTAGTTACACTTACCTCTTCTTTTCTTCACCCAGTTCGTGCTTCGCCTCGCCAATCCATTGTCTAACTTGGCTCACTCGCATACCTTTTTGGAACGTAGCGTGGTCTCGGCGTTTCCACGCGCCTTAACTCTCGTCTCGACTCTCGACTTAGGGTGCGTTAAGTGCCTTTCCATTTACTGCCCCATTTGGCCAATTAAAGCCACGTCATGAGCGCGCCTGTGCGAGGCGCACCCACGATGGTTGGTTGTCGCCTTTGGAAGGCGTTATTAATTGGGCTCGCATCGGAGTCATCGTTCCATTCGCGCCTAATTATCAGGTAGGCTCAGGCAGACGTCAGATGTACGACGCACGGTTGGGATGCCTTTTTCCTGTCCGGTTGATCGTCTTCTGGGCTTCGCACCGATCGTGGGGCGTTGGAGGGAATCTGAGCTCATTACGGCGAGCACGGTATTGTCGGGGTCCAACCAGGTTCGGTTTTCTTTTTTTGTTCGTTCTGCAAGGAAGCATCATTGTGATGGGTCCAATTAAATGTGGACAATTTTTTTCTTTTTCTTTTTTTAATGTGTGTGTGGACAAATTAAACGATGGATTTTCATCTGCCGAATCGGTTTCCTTTTTCAATTTCGACTTGGTTGACCATCTAATCTTTTTTTAATAAATGTATTATTTTTTTTGATTGCTTAAGGCCCAAATATCATTTCTGATTAAAAACTAATTGTTTGCATTATGTATATATAGATTGTACACAAGGATGGACAATTAAGTGCATAATTAAAGAGAGTTGAGGACAGAGAGTAGTGGTCCATGGGGATTGAACAAAATATTAGGTGTTCAACAGCGGCAGCAATATTAGATGGGAGAGGTTGGTCAGAATCCCGTGATGGAATGCAAAGCAGATTCCCATGTCTTCGCTCTCCCTTTTCAACAAAGTTGAAATCCACAGGCTCCACTAATTCATTCCTCTTTGACCACGCCTTTTTTTAGGGGGGGGCAAAACTGTTCTCCTATCTCAACCACCTTACTGAATTACTGATCTCGATCATGTTTTCTTTTTTCTTTTTTCAAGAAATACTGAAACTAGCTTTATTAAAATATATAAAAGTTTTCTAGTTCCAAAATGTAACGTAGACAAGGGAGGGAGACAGATCCCACATGGTTGGTAGCTAGGCCTTCCGTTGCTGTCAGTTTTACTGACGGCATACAAGTTTTCTTTTCTTCCAATACAAGCCATAATTTTTATGTATATATATAACTAATCGAAACAGATAGCAATCAATGCAAAAGTTATGGCAAATTTCACAGGCTAATATGTTTTGAAGCAATAAAGATGGAATAAATTACAATGTATCACGAGATAGGCAGGTGCTTGCGCCACTGAATCGGTTGTTGTTGTCGGCTTGGCTGAAAAAGGGCAGTGAGAAGGGAGCCTTGTGTGTGTGTGTGGCGTCGTGAGCCTTGTTCCACTCTTCCAATGCAGCTTTCAACACTGCACAACAAACAAGTGACCATATAGCCTCTTACTGCTCTTCTTTTTTATTGTAACTGCCACAATTAGTAGCAGCAAGTACACTTTGTGAGCTCTGCTACCAGCCAAGGAGAGCGAACAGAATAACATCCTTTCCTGAAGCATCGAAAACAAGAGAATCATGCATTTTAGTATATCAAACTTTAGTTTTTCTTAGTTTAGTTTGATCCTCTCCAATTCCAGTTTTCTCTCTCTCTCTCTCTCTCTCTCTCTCTCTCTCTCTCTCTTTTTCTTGTGATGCTTGTGGAAACATTCAATTTTCCCTTTTCAGCTGGAGCTCAGTACCATCATCAATGTTTGATAAAATAAACTGATATGTTAATTAGATCTGATCGATTGAAATATGGTGACAGTCTCTTCATCCACAACGTAATCTGTTGTTAGTTCTTGATTGATGTGGATATGGGACCTTATGGCGCCTAGCAGCCCCAACTGTAATCTAACTCCCCCAAGTCCAACCCAGTTGCAATGAATGGCTTGACACGACCATTTCCTGAAGAAAATAGAGATGAAAACTGCTCTGTGTTCAACTTATGATAAATATTCAATCAGACTAGCAGAAGCATGCTGATCAGTATCTGCTGAAGTAAGTTCAGTGAGTTACATGCTCTGCATCTTAAAGAAGAGAAGCGACATAATCATACAGTTGTTCTTTGACTTGCGAGTATAAAATTCCTGAAGCATCCGCTGAATTCTGTAACTTCAATTATTGAATCATCGGTGGGAGCTAGCCCAAGTTGCGTTTACTTTTAAACTCTTGCAATCACGATCTCCTAATTTGTGAGTCAAATTAAGATCCAAATGCTCAGTTAAGTGGTTGTACTAGTTGACTTGCCACTAGATCGATGGAGTGACTAGCTAACAACTACAGACTAGCGAGTGGCCGCTTTGTGGGCGGCGAGCTGTGAACTGTTAGAAATTAACATGAACTGCAATTAATTGATGCATGAGGAATTAATACAGCAATTCAAGTAAATGTTTGCTTTGTTCAGAAGCTTTAGGTGCAGGTGCAGTCTATATATCAAAAAGAGTAGGGCAGAGTCACAGAATGCTCGCTTCTCTGGTCCCGCACCCTACACTCGATGATCGATGAAACACACCATTCGTTTGGCTACCTCAATATATATTATTCTCACATGTCGTTAGCATGTGGTACGTCGATCCTTGTCTGCCTCCGTCCGATGTCCTTTTACATTAATATGTATATAGTAGTTGAGCAATGCAACAAGGCAGTCATTGATTTTAGGAAGGTGGTAGTTTGTCTATATGTATTCATTATCTGATCATGTATTCTTGCTAGCAGTTTAATTCGTTTTCTTTTGGTTCCGCAACAATATTTAATATGGATTTAGTTGGTAGATATACTTCTTCAGCGAGTTCCGATTGTGTAGTTGGCAACACAAGCAAAAAAGCCCTTGAGCTCTGTAGAGTAGAAAAGCAAAAAAATCACATAAAATGATTCCAGATTTCAAATTAAGAAAGTCAACCAGCCGAGAAAGTTGCTTGTGGAGAATTTGACACTATAAACACAATGGTAGAGTCATAACAGCTTAGACCAGTAAGTCCCTCCTGGCTGCCAACCTTCCGGAATCACATTCTCCGCGACCAAGCTCCGGTTTGACAAAAGCGTGGTCAACCGGATAGAAAACGGCCCTTGCAGCTGCCACCCCGAGTTCAGCCTCCACACTGCTCCCCACGACTGCTGCATGGAAATCCACGTCCTAGAATTCCAATCCGCCGCAGCCATGAGCTCTACGGCGGCGAGATCTCCGTCCCCTTCCTCGTACTCTACCACGACGGCGAAGTAGTAAGGGTTCGAACCGGCGTCCACGTGGAAGGCCACGTCGAAGCCAGGGTATTTGCATTGGACTCTTCGCAGCAGCGAAATTTAAGAAAAAAAAATGTACTAGATCAGTTCGATTTCAATTATAATTTGTACGTACCGTCGGTATTGTACTGCGATCAGGCCAGCATTGCGAAGCTGGTCGTCGGCCCTGGGAAACGCAGCAGCCATGGCTCCGAACGCAGTGCCGCTCATGTCAAAGTGGACGAGCTCTGCGGCGCATGGACCTCCGGGGCACTCGTCCGTGATCACAACCGTCGCCGGATCTCCGGAACACGCCCAATTCTCCGTGCATTTTACCTGGAATGTACGTAATTTCAGAGATATAATTATCAAAAGAAATAGCTGTCAAGAGACGCTCTCCATAAAAATGAACCTGGTAACATGCGCCACAACCCTTGCCGGAGTTGAACAATGAGGGGCCTCCCGCCGAGATCATGGATGAGAAAGGAGGCTTCCCCACCGCATCCCCATAACCACATGCGCCACCTGAAACCACAGAGATGAACAGGCACCACTCCGCATTAGCTTATAATTGCCAGATGAACAGTACAATTGTTACATACCGTCGCTTCCAGCACCATCAGGGCTTCCGTACCACGTAGCTGCTCCTGTGTGCCAATCTGAAGTCGAGGCGGAAGGATTGGAGAAATCTGGCGTTGAACAAGTAGAGTTGCTGAGAATGATTAGCCAAGTCAAAACGACGACGGAGGAATGAAGTGAAACAGCCATGTCTTTTTACATTACTCTGCACCCGTGAATTTTTAAATATGGATGCTTGGGGTGTGAACTTTAGATTGACAAGAGCTACTCGTGAGCAGTAACGGGCTTGTGAAATTATCCGATTTCACGTGGGAACACAACGATAGCCACAACTTCTGTCGAGCTAGGACATGCATCACAGTTTTGAGATGCTGCTCTTCACAATGAGATTTTAAATTCTGCGAGCTGACAAATTTAGCTTGATCCAAATAAGTACATCCGTTGGTCTTTCTTGAGGACGACAAGTAGTGAAATCCATCCTCAAGTGGATTTTGTGTGGTGAAATTATTAAGGTTGGCATACTTTTAACAAACGGGTTCTGTGGCAGACCTGCCATTTCTGCCAAGTTTATTCTTTTTTGCACTGAGGTTAAGAATGATCAGTTGATCATTTTATTCACGACGGTAACTTGCCGGTGAATTGAGATAAAAAGTACAAAAGTAAACCATCCAATTCCACAAGCTGCTTGCCTCGAATGGTCCATGTCTCAGGCTCTATGTGCTTAGCTAAACAGAGCAGCATGTGAAAACGAGGGATCACAGGCGTAGCTTCCCTTTTTCTTGTGGAACTACACTTTGTCACAAGGAGAAGAACAACTCGACAATGTGTTTCAATTTTATTTTTTGAATCAAAATTAGAGCCCAGACGCCATTACTCAAACCTCAGTAAGAAGAGGACCTACGATGACAAGTTAGTAGTACAAGAGAAACGATGAAAGGAGCTTCTTTTCGTGAGCAGAACAAATTAACAATATATTTCATGTTTTTTTGCCAATGAATTTCCAGTACAAGCTTTGCGGCAGAAAAAAGGTGTTTGATTGATCGGAACACCTGAACCAAAGTCTTCACATCCCTGCCTCGCAAACCTGCAAGAAAAACTAAAAAAAGTAGGCGACAAGTCATTTCGAACTGCTTCTGCCTCGGGCAATTTCTCCTCTTTTTTTTTTTTTTTTTTTTAATCAATGCAAAAGCTCTTTGTGAATCAAGCTCTACTTAGTGTCCAGTTTGATCTGAACATCGCACCCAATATAGAATCTTCATCTTGGTGGCATAGTGTATCCTGTAAATCACGTCGTGGATAGAGAAGAAGACACCTCTATGATGAATTAATTGAGATATTATTATCATCTAATCACCTCCACGGCGCCCGTTTGTCCCTCTAATTAGCAGTTCAAAAAAGCACACCCTGTCATCTCCCATCATTGCAGTGACACCAGCCTTTCAAAGGTCTTGAAGCTGTTCAACACACCTCCAAACATAAAAGCAATTAGTTGGGAGTGGGGCTTATGCCCATGGATATGGTGGAAACGATGAATCTTATCCAATTCAATCCACTAGACACCAGTAGACCAAGTGTGCTTCCACCACAAATTACAAAGTGAGATGGTCTATTCTTCTAAGATAATCACTACAAGGCTCTTCAAACTTGAGCAATAAATTTTTTGATAGTAGAACCTTGGTAATCCTTTTTTTTTAAAAAAAGATTTCAATTCTTACTACATCAATCAATCTTGTCAACTACCAAAGGAAAACATTTTGAATCTAGCTAAGCATCTGTCAAGGAGTATCAAGATGAAGTTGAGGGCCAAATGTAGCGGTTTTAAGTGGAGATGAGGGTCTATTTAGGAGGACTGAGGTGGATCCAAGGAGCTTTAACAAGGTCTAAGGTGGATCTAAAGATCCATCATGGAGAACTAACGTGGGAGTAGAGGACTTATCGAGGAGGTGTTGATTTTTTAAAGCGATGCTTCGCTTTACTCGAAGACTTATTGTCCGTTCAACTCATCAAGATTATGTTTGTTTATTTGGTTATCTTGTTTTAATTATGATTAGTCTATTTAAGGCTTTGTAATGATAGCAAAAATTAATTGTATTAAGGCTATCAAAGGAGGTATCTTTTTGTCAAAGGACATGTCCTTCTGTCAAAGGACGTGTTCTTCTGTACATTGTGTATATATAGTGAAATAGACATAAATCTAAGTATGTACGTAGAGAAAGTTTTTCTTTAGTAAAAATCCTTTTAAGTGTTCTTTGACTACACGGTGTTATAGATCCTGTCGGTATAGATTTCTTTACATGGTATCAGAGTGTTGGTGAAGTTCGTGAGGAAGGTCAATACACTCGGAGATATGGAAGGTGGTGGTCGTGTAGCTAGACTTGGTTTGGAGTTGCTAAATCAGTCAAACTACCGAATATGGAAAACTTGTCTGGAATTGTACTTGGTCGGAGAAGATCTGTGGGATGTCATCGCGGATGGCAGTGTCGTGGCTCCGGCAAACGTCCCTGCGAACGCAGAGGCGTTGAAGAGGTGGAAGCAGTTGAATGCAAAGACAGAGTTTGTGTTGAAGAGGTCTATCTCCCACGAATTGTTCGAGCATATAATCGATTGTGGGTCTGCTCGTGAGATCTGGCAAATGCTCGGTCGTCTTTTCAATAAAAAGAATGAGGCTCGTCTGTAGATGCTCGAGAATGAGGTAGCGGCTGTGAAGCAAGTGGGTATTTCGATTTCGGAGTATTTTCTTAAAGTAAAGAATTTATGTTCGGAGATTTCTCTTTTAAATCCTGAAGAGCGGATCTCAGAAGCTCGGACGAAGAGGTACATCATTCGGGGCCTTTTACCAGAGTACACGCCTTTCATCACTTCGATTCAAGGATGGACGCAACAACCATCTCTTGAAGAACTGGAAAATCTCTTGTCGTCTCAAGAGTCGTTGGCTTTACAAATGACCGGAACCAACATCAAAGAAGAATCTACGAGCGCCTTATTTGTAAAGAAGGGGGGCACTTATAGAGGAAAAGGAAAAATAGATGGGGAGGCATCGGAACATTCAAACGTACCTAAGAAGGCATTCAAGTGCTATAGATGCAGAAAGGTTGGGCACATCAGAAAAAATTCCCGAGTTAAACTTAAGGCTGGAAATTTCGCGAGTTCTTCTGATGGTGGCAAGAAGTTCCACCAACACCCGGGGGAGATTGGAATGCGTGTTTTCATGTCGACTTAACGAACTCGAAAGGTGAACAAGCGGCTGAAAAAATAACTCGGGAGACGTGCTTAGCGGCTGAGGGAACATCTCGCAGAAAACAACCGATCAATAAGGATTGGATTGTCGACTCGGGTTGCGGTCATCACATTACTGGAGACGATTTAATCTTCTCCTCTTCTCATGTTCACGACAACGGAAGTGAGATTGTTACTGCGGATAACACAGTTCATAAATTTCAGCAGGAAGGAACAGTGATAATCGGCAACAACCATGGGAATTCAATAAAGCTTAATAGTGTGTACCATGTACCCGGAATACGGAAAAATTTATTCTCCGTGGTGAACGCGGTGGATGCTGGAAATTTCGCTCTCTTCGGACCAGAAGATGTAAAGTTCCTTCGGAATGTTAAGGAAATTAAGGCGGATGTTGTTCATACAGGTACGCGGGTGAATGATCTATTTGTTTTATCTGCATTGAATTCTTATATTGAGAAGATGAATAGCAACAACACGACGGTCATCTTAATATGGCTAAGCTAAAAGTTATGGTTCAAAAGAAATTAGTTGATAGGTTGCCCGAAGTGTTGAAATTCGAGAATGAAGGTGTATGTCAAGGCTGTCAATTTGGAAAGGCTCATAGACTTCCTTTCGACAACTCAATCTCGAGAAGTAAAGCTCCCTTGGATTGAATTCACATTGATTTAATGGGTCCAACTCGAACTGCCTCGTACTCAGGATGCAACTACATGCTGCTGTTTGTTGATGATTTTTCGCGATATACGTGGGTCTATTTCGTGAAGGATAAATCAGAAGTGTTTTCCAAGTTCCTTGAGTTTAAGGAGACTGTGGAAGGAGAACAAGGAAAGAAGATCCGAATTTTGCGGACGGACAACAGAGGAGAGTTTTGTTCAAACGAATTTAACTTGTTTTGCAAGAAGAATGGCATCAAGAGGGAACTATCTTGCCTAGAGACTCCGCAAAAAAATGAAATTGCGGAGAGGAAGATCCGACATCTTGTAGAGACATGTAAGTCTTGGTTGCATATGAAGAACTTGCCAAGACAATTGTGGGCTGAAAGCATGAAGTGTGCTGCCCATGTGATCAATCGAGTTCCTCTCAGCCCAAATAATCTCCAGTCGCCGTTCAAGATGATGTATGGACTCAAGCTGAATGTTAAGTATTTTTGCGTGTTCAGCTCTATTTGTTATGTCCATGTTCCTGATTCGAGGAGAAGCAAGCTGGATGCTAAGGCTGTGAAGTGTATTTTCGTCGGCTATGACGAGAGAAAGAAAGGTTGGCGGTGTATGGACTCGTCGACACATAAGTATGTGGTGTCTCGAGATGTTGTCTTTGATGAGATCACATCTTATTACTCCAAGGATGAAGAAGACAATGTGCGCGCAACCTTGCCAGTGTCACTCTCGCCAGTTGGATCCTTGAGGGTAGATCGTAGCGAGAGGGGGAGCTCAGACTCGTCTCGAGAGGATTCGCTCGAGGAGGAAACAGATAGCCAATGGTTGGATGAAAGTTCTCCTTCACATCAGGCAGACTCCTCTGTAGAAGAAACTGGAAACTGGCATCCAAGGAGGAACATAGTTAAGCCCTCTCGATTTTGAGACGTGAATTTTGTAACAACTTTCTCTTGCTTTCTGGCAAATCCTGTAGATGATGAAGAACCCTCTTCCTATGATGAAGCGAAAGGAGCTAAGGAATGGGTAGATGCGATGAAGGAGGAGATGGTCGCTCTCGAGAAGAACCAGACTTGGGATCTTGTCCCAAAGCCCTCTGGCACTGAGCCCGTCTCTTGCAAGTGGGTGTATTGAATCAAGAGGAAGACTGGCGGAAGTGCCGATCGATACAAAGCTAGGTTGGTTGCTTGAGGCTTCTCGCAAAAATATGGACAGGATTATAAGGAGACTTTCAGTCCTGTGGCGAAGATGACTTCAGTTCGCATAGTGTTAGTTTTAGCAGCTTGTTCTAACTAGAAATTATGGCAGCTAGACGTCAAGAATGCCTTTCTATATGGAGAGCTCGATCGCCCAATCTACATAGATCAACCGTCTGGATTCGAGAAGAAAGATGGTCAAGAGCTTGTTTGCAAGCTTAAGAAGGCGCTCTATGGATTAAAGCAAGCTCCACGAGCGTGGTACGGGAAGATTGCAGAATATCTTCGCTTTTGCGGGTATGTCGCTTTGGAATCCAACTCGAGTCTCTTCGTCAAGGAACATCAAGGTCAAATGGTCATTGTTCTCCTGTATGTCGATGATATTATCTTGACAGGTAGCAATTATGCGGAAATCAGTCGACTTCAGGATGAACTTTCTCTACGGTTTGAGATGAAAAAGCTTGGAGAGCTTGGAATTTTTCTTGGTCTGCATATTGAGAATCTGGAGAAAGGAATTTTTGTATCACAGGTCAACTACGCGAAGAAGCTGGTAGAGAAGTTTGGTATAACTGAAGGTAAGAAGTGGTTCACTCTTGTCGACGCGAATTCAAAACTTTGTCGAGATAAGGGGACTCTTTTATCAGATCCTCGCTCTTACCGTGCGCTTGTGGGGAGTCTGATATATCTGACTATAACAAGACCTGAGATCGCTTATGCGGTTGGTGTGGTCAGTCGATATATGCAGGAGCCAAGGAAGCCACATCTAGAGGCAGCAAAGAAGATTCTGAAGTATGTCAATACTTCGCTTGATGTGGGTCTGCTTTACAAGAAGGGAATCGATTTTTTCTTCAAGGTTTTGCAGATGCTGACTTTGCTGGAGATGTGAATGATCGGAGGTCTACATCTGGTTTTGTTTTTCTCTGTGGAAATACAAGTATCTCTTGGTGCAGCAAAAAACACGGCTCGGTATCACTATCTACAGCTGAAGCAGAGTACAAAACCTCGACTTATGCTACTCAGGAATGCATCTGGCTTTGTAGACTCTTAGAAGATCTTCACAGTAAAAATGTTCAGCCGGTTCCCATTCATGGAGACAACTTGAGTGCTATCAAGCTGGCGTCAAATCCCGTGTTTCATGCAAGAACGAAACACATTGAGCTTGAATACCATTTTGTTCGCGAGAATGTGCTAGATGAGATTATTGACATGATTGCAGTAAGGAGCGAAGATTATATTGCAGATATTTTTACTAAGTTACTTCCAAGGGGTCCGTTCGAAATACTGCGATCAAAGTTGAGGTTGATTCAGCGAACATCACTTTAAGGGGGAGTGTTGATTTTTTAAAGTGATGCTTCGCTTTACTCGAAGACTTATTGTCGGTTCAACTCATCAAGACTATGTTTGTTTGTTTGGTTATCTTGTTTTAATTATGATTAGTCTATTTAAGGCTTTGTAATAATAGCAAAGATTAATTGTATTAAGGCTATCAAAGGACGTGTCCTTCTGTATATTGTGTATATATAGTGAAATAGACATAGATCTAAGAATATATGTAGAGAAAGTTTTTCTTTAGTAAAAATCTTTCTTGAGTGTTCTTTGATTACACGGTGTTATAGATTATGTCGTTATCGATTTCTTCACAGGAGGTGCATGTTGAAGCCAAGAACATGTGGAGGAGAATGAGGGTGGATTTGAAAGCCTTTAAGTAGGATCGGAGAGATGGACTTCGGTAGGAGCATTAATGAAGTCCTCTCTAGAGCATCTTATGGGTTCTACAAGCGCGAGATAGGAGGATTTCATGGTTAGGACTTAGGACACAGGACAATGGAACAGGTTTGGCGAGGCCATTAATGAAGGAGCTCCAAGTAGTTGAGGCTCTCCTTGCAAGTGGAAGAACAGTGAAGATGAAAGAAGTATGTGCATGCGAGAGTGGAAAAATGTGCGATAATTTGCGTGAAAAGCTTGATTCACACGCCAAATGATCATAATCAAATACATAAACACAAACCAATAAATAACTTTATTCGATTCTATGTTAATTGCACAGAAACAAATAATGGATGTAAACGATATATAATTCCTTTTTTCTCTAAAAAAACAAAAAAAAACAGCAAAAAACAACAAAAGAAGGCGGTCAGGGATCTGAAGGCCCCAGCCAGTGCCTCCCATTCACAAAACTCTTCACGAGGAACGGCCGAGCAGTCTCGTAATCAAGCTCTCGAGCCCACGACACGCCACGCACTGTTTCTGCTCCCGGTCCCCAGCATCTAAACACGCCAAACAATGCCGCCGTCCTGCACCAGCAAAACTAAATGACCATTGCATTAATCAATTAAAACTTAATTAATTGAACTACTTGTCCGTGTTGCTGCCGTTGTCGCAGTCGTCGTCCCACCCTCCTGGCGCCACCACGTCATCGAAGTAAGTGTAGGCGAACACGATCCTCGACTGCTGCCCCGTCGCTCGCCCCACGTAGACCTTCCCCGTTCCCGTCACGTTGCAGTTCACGAACGCAAATCCCGTCCGCTCGCCGGCGCTGTTCCTGTCTTGAGCCGCGATCGAACCGAGCCGCTCGGCAATCGAGTGCAGCTGGCAATCCTGCAGTAAAAGCAATGTCATAATTACTCAGCTGCAGCTGATTAATTAGATTGCCGGAGGAGGCTTATCTGATTGATTAAGCTTCAATACCTTGTACATGGATCGGGCGTTGCCGAAGATGAAGTCGACGGAGCCTTCGATGTAGCAGTCCTTGAAGTAGTGGCGGCCGGCTTCATCGAAGAGCGTGTGGTGGGCGCCGTAGAAGCCGCAGCCGAAGAAGTAGGCCTTGTCGCCTGAGATGCGGAACGCTGCTGCTGCGCGCCTTCCTTCCATACCCGGGGTTGGCGCTGGAGCCGAGTTCTGTTTCAATGATCAGCGCCACAAGCGTTTATACATATCAATCACACCAGCTAGCTATGGAAGAAAAAATTACTTAATCCCCGTCGATCAGTATCGCAATCTCACAAAGAAGTAAATATTTTAATTAACCTCGGGCCATCGAGCTGCATGCGCCGGCGGCTAACAGGCTATTGCCAGAGCATTGAAATAATTAGCAACAACACACTCACCTTGAAGCTAATGTTTCTAGCAGCGAAATAATTAGCAAAAACAGTTACAGAAGCCGCGCGATGCGTCCGCAGTTGTTGGCCGTCGGGTCCGCGATCGCTTGCGCAGTCGATCCACTCGATCACCGTCACGTCTCTGCCGGCTCCTTGGAACGTTATGTGCGGCTTCGTCGACGGCACCAACACTCTCTCTCTACAAAATGAAGATTTTTTTTTCTTTTTAATGTATACAGTTGTGCACTTTAAGGCTTGATGAGAAGAACAATGAAATATATGGATCACCTGTAATGGCCAGCAAGGATGCAAACGACAACAGGCTCAGTGTTCTCGTCTGGGACAAAGTCAACGGCCTCTTGAATTGTCAAGAAATCACCCGTGCCACTGGCGTCCACCACCACGACTTTGGAGGTTCTATGCCGGCTGGCGGAGTTGAGCTCACATGAAGTGGAACGCACAGGGACAAGTAGGCAGAGGAAGAGGAAGAAGATGCTTGGTGTTTCCATGAACAGATCTCACGAGGCTCAACGGCGGCTCCTCAAGTTGCAATGCTGCGAACTACGTCAGGATAATTAGCCTAAAGTGGAGAAGGCCATGGCTCTATATAACAACGAGGAGAAAACTTTGGGCTATCATGGAGAAAAGAATAACGACAACGCACGTAGAGACTGGAGAGTGAAACATGCATGGAAATTCATTCCGTGCAATTTGTCTGTAAAATAAATTGCCTCTCTCTACCTCAAAAGGGGGCAGATAGTGGATCATGTGAGTTGGCTCCGCTCTGCAAGCGCAGAAACAGAGGTCGGAAAGAAGGCTACACAAGGAAAAAGTCGGGAGACTTATCGTTTTACTTTTAATTTGTAGCGGAAGACAAGTTTATAATTTGAGCTATACGCAGGCGGAAGAACCAAGTGGTGGAAAGGATCGACTGCAACGGTCGTCTCCGCCTCTCCGGGGTGAAGAGCAGCGTGGCATCTAGTGTTCTGATGAATGATTGGCAAAAAAAAAACTCATTTTTTTTTCTGATGAATAATTTTGAACATTTTATTTTTCTTTAAGAGAATGTCTACGTTAATTTCTTTCATCAGTACTCAATATTGTTAGTCAATAATTTGACTAACATTATAATCTCCAAGTTGCTATGGTTAGATTGGAGTCAACTATTATACAAAAAGAAATTCGAGTTAACTATTATGTTTAGAATATAAATGTCATGTTTATTTCATTTTGTTACGAAAAAAAACTTTCAAAAATTTCACAAATTATCTCACCTTAACGAGGCCACTACTAGTCCATTGATTGTACCCTAAAGCACATTGTTTAGGTAAGAATCCACGTGGCTCTACGATAACGAGACATCTCACCACTTACATACATAGTCAATGAATAATTATTTTTTCTTTCTCTTCATTAATTATTTAATAACCAATTTTGCATAAACAAAAACCTAATTATTTTAGGTCATTTCCAAAGTGGCAAATATGCTTATGATAATTTTTTTAATGCGAAATTTAGATTTGTACACATTTTGTTATAATAAATTAAAAATAGAGATATGGGCACATTCTTCAATAACTTGAGGAATCAATTATTATATTTTAACTAGTTTAGAATTTAAACATATAACATAAAAACAGGATTAACGGTGAAAATTGTTCTAGATCTACTATCAGTTAAAACCTAATTTTGTAGGTTATAGCAATCGTGGTTCAGATAAAGATTTTACAACTATCAGTTAAAACCTAATTTTGTAGAAACTTATTCTAGTTTTTTTAACTAATAAACATGAATGTAGATTTGGTATACCTAGAATACTAATCCTATAGATTTTTTTTAAATGCTATTTGGGAGACTATAGCTATAATATCATCTTACCAATCCTTGATATGAAGAGTGGAGGATTTCATAGTGAACTAATTCCCTAAAGTATTAGGCTTATGAACATATGGGGCTTATAGGGTAAAATCTTACTTGGATATCTATCTTATATTGAAGTTGTCAAAGCGAAACTTTGCTGACGTGAGGTGCGATTAAAATCACTGTTACTAATAATAAGTAGCCTTTAGAATTCAATACGGCTAGAAATATTCTCTAAGAATTAATAGGGAAGAAGAATAATAATAACATGAATTAAACTAGAGAAAGTAATTGTCATCCTGGGCTGTTGTGTCCCTCGGAACAGATGCAAACACTTGAGAATTAAAATTCAAACAAAAAATAGGATGCGCACAACAAGTTTCATATGGGCTATATCTATGAAGGCCCAAGTAACCAATTACATATTTTAAATATTAGTGTTAGGCCCATGCACTTGGTCCATAGTAGACCCAAGGCTCTTGTTATTTTAACAAATGACAATCAATTATTTAAACTGATGAATACTTTTTCACATTTTTCAGTGTGGGACAATTTGGTTTGGTCCTAACTAATATATCTAACAAGCTATTGGTTCATGGGTGCAAGTGACACATTAATATAGAATAGAGAAGAGCGAGAGAATACATCTCAATAGAAATGAGTTATTATTGACAATGGTGATTCATATTGGTAAATACATCTCATTGTTATGCGTAAAAATATATGAAAAGTAATGTAGAATGAGTTTAAACTATACAAAATTTGACCTTTTTTATATATATTTTAGATAGGCTGTTATTATAGGTAGATAATTGGCTAATTAGAGGTATTTGAGCATACACATGGATGTGGCTAGAAGCACAATAATCACATTGATGGATCATGTTAATTTAAGAACAAATATAGTTTTCATAATTAGCCAATATTATTTTACAACTAGAGGATATATCTGTCATTGTTATGAAATAGATGCATAGTGAATATACATATCAAATTCTCATCCCACCGACAAACAAGTGAAGTAACTCAATTTAATGCAGCGTCGTTTTTATCTTCTCTATTCATGTTATTTAATTTATTTATTCATGAACAATTAAATAAAAGCCCAGCTCGTGAATATGTTTGAGTTTCGTGCCTACAACTAATTAAATAAAAGCCCAGCCCGGGTAGTTGAAGCGTCGGTTGATCGAGGAATGAATGTATTAGTAACGTTCTAATTGTGCATCGACGGATCCGATCCATTACGTAATTAATTAATTAATTAATTATTAATATTCTACCGACGGTCGATGAAGAAAAGAAAAAAAAAAGTAACTAGTTTCATGCCTCGAGTTAATGTAAATCTAATAATGAGGGGAATATGTCGTACCCGCACACATGGTAAGCAGCGATCACGCGGGGCGGGGGCCTTAAATTGTCGGCCGTTGAAGAAAAAACTGGAGAGGACTGAGGAGGAGGATAATTTATTCTTATTCATCAGAAAATGAATATTATTTATTCTTATGAAGACCATCTTCATTTGCGTCACCGACAATGAAAACAATCGGCTACATGTCTGTTATTATATTATACAACTTAAAATGGCTTATTTCTATCCAATAACTACACCAATTGATTGTGGTGCGAAGCTTGCCAAGAATAACAAAAGAAAAGTGATTGATTTGATAATCTACAAAAGTTCACTTGGAGCTAAACATGTTTAACATTCTCTTTGAGATATTCAAAGGTATTATTATCTCTTAAGAATAACTTAATTATCATACTAAAAACTTTTAATCAATCGGTTATTTATATAGTAATTAGGGAGGAAACCTTAATGCTAGAAAAATTACAATGGGTCCATGTTCTATTTGTGACATATTAATTTTACTTAATCATCAAAGAAATAACAAATGCAATATTCTCAAACATGAAGCTAATATGTTGTACACCCTCTAATGCCTGCCATAGTATATAGCTTAGCAAATTACTCAAGTATATGTTGGATTATACATTAAGTTAGAAATTTCACTTTATTTAAGAACATGTGCAGACCAAGAATGTACAACTAGTTCATGTTAAGTCACAAGATCAAGTCAATGATATTTTCACAAAGCCACCAAGTCTAACTCTTTACAAATTTAAGACAACTTGGGGTGGTGGATGCAAATGAAACTAAATTTAAGGAGAGTATTGAAAGATAATTTAAACTTAATTATCTTAGAGAGTCAAAGGATACAGATAATTTGGGGGATTGAGCCATCTTGAAGAATGTAAAACATGTATCTTAAATATTTTAAAATTTCAAGTTTTGCAATAATTAAGGAGTAATTGTGGGATTGCATAGTAACATAAAAACCATCCAAATTGATAACAAAAAAAAATAACATTATATATTTATATTTCTACAGATTATAATGAAAAGAGACCTTCAATTCTGACATATATTTTTTTTGGTTACCATCTCAATTTCTATATATAAAATCTTTTGTGACTAGAAGGAACGAAAAAGAGGCACGATGACAAATTAAGGTGAAGTGAATGATTCAGAGTCACCACTATTGACCATTTCAAGTTGTAAAAAAAAATGTATATCGGAGAGTAAACTTGAAAGTATGCTTACAGAAAGGAACAATCTACCTTTTCAAAAGTTGAGATGTTTAATTAATAAAAAGCGATTGACTAAAAAATGATGATTGGCTTACTTCAAAAATTTTCCTCTCTCAGAACAAGAATCGTTCGTAAGTTTATCTAGAGACATTCTATATAATACATTGGAGTAGTCATCCTGTCAATAAATACAATTGCCCAAAGAACTCAGTCTTGCTAACCATGTACTTTAATATATAATCAAGAAGAACAAAAACTAATAAAGAGATGGTGGTTTCAAAAATCTATTTGGATTTGTAATCCAGTCTAAGCTCAGACCAACACTTATTAACCGACAGCCGGAAGAGTGAGCAGAAGCTTCATCTATGGAAGCTACTTCCGCCAAGTGACAAGTGACGAGTGAGGAGATGCTTCATTTACGAGGGCAGAAGCAAAAGCTTCGCGGAGACAGACAGGCTGTCTTCCTCCTCTTTTTGCTCTCCTTCTTTAGTCCTTGTTGCTCCGCTCTAGTCTTGGTCCATGTATTGGTCCTACTGACCTAAACCGATTGTACCATCTAGTGTAGATTGGTTTTCGTATCCTTGAAGGAGATTTGATAACAATAAGAAAAAAAAGAAAAGGAGATCATCGACTCATTGTCCAAGTTGGGATAATCAAAGGAGAAATTAATGTCCAAAGTTTTGTGGCTAATAAAGCTTGCTTCTTTTTGCTGATGCATGATTATTTCAAAATACTCAAGATACACAGAAAGAAATGGAAACGCTTTTAAAAAATAATTGATGAGACAAATTTGTATATATATCATAAGCATTCCTTTCTCTTGGATTTTTAGATTCCACAGAGTTTATCTTTTAAAAACGATAATTTTAGCTAGAGTCTATATGTACAATTATTTGTCTAAAACGGATAAATACAGGGTGATTATGATGTCTCTAAATTTTTGCTGCACATTTTCCATGTCATGGATATATATAATTGAACATGATAATTCCCAAGGACAAGCCCTCACCACCTTTCCTTGGACAAGGCAAGAAGTGGACATCCACCTCCAAAGTGATGCTTCATTGTCGGCGAAGTGAGCTTAATTTAATTTGTAAGTGAAACAAAGAGAATCCAGAATCCAAATGGAAGCAATATTTAGTGTAGGAAGCTCCAGCATTATATAATATAAAACTTCATCTGTCTACACTAGAAGCAAAGTTTTCATCAAAATGTGTAGCAAGTTCTATTCGTTCAGCAATATTCGTTCAGCTTCCTTAAACAAACATAAATAAATGAAGGCAAGTGTTGTTAATTCTTGGGAGAGAAGAAGTGATTTGTAGGTCTAGAAAACAACAAGCTATCCTATAGGTCCATGTCAATACATATCCAATATGAGATACCATCATATAGAGAGAAAGGGATAGAGGATCTTTTTGCAATGTTGACATATCGGCTTCTCATATTTGTACATGTATAGTAACGTGCGCGCTGCTCTTAGACTCCTTTTAGGTCGTGGGAGCACTCCGCTTCATTTGTCTTCCCCCTTCCATCGCTTTCCCTCACCTACGCCTCCGACGTGCCTTCAAGTTCCCCCTCCGCCCCATGTATGCCTCTCTTCATTTTCCTTACCACTATTTCAATTCAGATCATATATACTAGCTTCTTATCTACTATAAAATCTACACGCAAGCTTCTATACATGTCTTATATCAAGCAAAAAAAATAGCCTGCTAGCTCTAGAAATAACAAAGTGCAATTCAAAATTAGATGCAATGTCCATGGTCATTGCTAACTTTTAATTTTTTTTTTTTCTTGAAAAAAGAGTTGCTGGATCACTCTTCTAGATGCCATCTAGCTTATTACATTAATTGCTTCTGGCATGTAATTTTTTACTCTTGTGAATTGTGTTTAAAAAAATTAAATTATAGAGAGACATTTAAAAAGGAAACAGAACAGGACAAGGATGTAAATTGCACCAAAGTAGAGGGCATTTATTATAGCTCTTACCTTAAACGAAGCCTCCCCTTAACCACCATTTAGTTGCCGCGCAAACACTGCACCAAACCAATGGAGCACGCTCGCGTCGCCTCCCCGCGCAGCTCCAGCCTCCTAAGCACCCGGAGCAGGGTCTCATCCCTCCCCCGCCGCATCGCCTCTTCCTCCCCGCATCCCACTCCCCTGTTCTCCTCATCCAACTCCGCACCTGCCGCCCTCACCCACGCGAAATCCAAGGCCAAGAACCACCCACTGGCTGACGACACTCCCGCCGACTCTTCCCGCCTCTCTAAGGAGAACCACAAGAGCCCCCTTCCGATCGAGCCCGCCGCGTGTCTGAGGAAACCACGGCCGCTTCCCTCCGCGTGGGCCCTCTCCCCAGGACGGTCTCCGCCGCGCTCCGCCTCCCTCCCGACTCAGATCGATGCCGGAGGAAAGAAGAAGGCGAAGACCGCGCTCCCGGCGATGGCGCGGTGGCCTGTCCGGAGTACAGACCCACCGCGAGAGGGACACGTGGCCGTGGCCGGCGGGAAGAAGGGCGGCGGGGGCGGGGTTTTAAGTTTGTTCCGGAGGCGGAAAGAGACTGCACCGGGGGAGGAGGAGTCGCACCAGCTTAGGATGCTGGCGTCGAGGCTGGGGCAGTGGAGGTTCGCTAACGCCCGGGCTGAGGCGGCCGTGGAGGGCTCCCGATGCAACGCCGAGGTGAGGGAGAGCGAGGGTTTCCTTTTGTTGTTATTCTAATTTGGGGACTTTTTTTTTTTTGCAGGTATCTTCTCTTCTGGTAATTCACAAACAAAAAGTAACTTTGCAAAACCACACAGCTGCCGCTGGGTGCTCCCTGTATTCGACAGGGCCTGACGTTTTAACTTTTTAATTTAATTTCCAATAACTACCGATAAGTGCATATATATTTAGTTTTCTCGTCACAATATATTGAATTCTCCCCTTGAAAATTTTCTCTTTTTTTCAATATAAACACCATATTTCAAACTATCAAAACTATCGTCCTTAAATTGTTATAGAATAAAATAATTATTTTTTTCTTCTCAAATCGTTTGCTTCATAGGCTATTTAACACAAGTAACTAATGGAAGGTACACATGCTATAATTAATAATATGTCTTTTTCATGGATGAATCTGGATTTTAGAAAAATGGTATATAAATAACCAAATTCAGGAAAGAAGACAAAAATACAAGTGCTACACAAAAGCAAAATATAAAGTTGTTCATTTTATTTATGGTATTCTGAAAATATAATTGCTAGCATCAAGAGACTACAACGTCGGTCGGCTTGGCCCACACAACACGAACCGAGGCCCATTTATGGCAGAGCATGTGATTAATGACAAATCTTGGACCATGTCATATTTTACCCCAAAATGTACAATTCAGATTATAATTAATAAATAGTCAAATCTATCAACTGCACAAAATGTTGAGATTTATGCAGACAAATTTTGGTAATCTGAAAGAACACTTGTGCTCCTAAATTTTGCAGGAAAAGATGTTCTATGTGTGGCTGAGAATCTACGAGCTAAGGAATCTAGTGGCAGCCAAGCGAATCTTGATGAACCGAAGAAAGCAGAAGTTGAAGCTGGCTGAGATAGCTCAGACCCAAGTGCGCCTGCTAAGCCAGTGGGAGCCTCATGCCAAGAAGCACATCGAAGCCGTGGCCACTCTTGCTCGGCTCTTGGGTGCTGCTTGCCTGGCACTTCCCTTGGTCCAAGGAGCCCGGGTAACTAAGTTACAGATCTATTAGTTGTCCCTGCCGCATGAGAAACGTTGATTAATTAGGATCCACAACTTGTGTTGTAATTTGGTGATTCAATATTTGCATTACCTTGTGCAGGCTGACTTACTAGGGGTTCATCGCAGCATAAACAAGTCGGTGGAGATTATGGGAGAAGTTGTCGCTACATCAGCAAACTTGTGCTCACAGGTGCAGCTCTACCTCTCTTAATTGTCTTTTTCAGTACCGACGCTGTGGTTGAATGCAGTTATAATGTGAGTGGGTACGGATTGATGTTTTGAGTTACATTATTACAAAAGAAAGCCCCGGCAACTTCATTTACTAAAAGGAAAAAAAACATGTTGTTGAAGCAATTGGTTGTTGTTGTGAGCGATGGTGGTTTCTGTTGCCTGCTGCGCTATGGACAGAGATAATAAGTGCACATCTAATGCTGAGACTCACCTTTACTCACCTTGGTCCTCTATTAATTTGTCATTGGTCACTTGCCAGGCTGGGGATGTAGACACATTGCTACATGAGTTAGTGCAAACAATAAGATCAGAGATACAAGGCCTGGAGGAATTGATCGACGTCTGTAAGACTGTCACTTCCTTGGAGGTTGGTTAGACTCAACTTACATTTTGCTGCTGCCTGCATTTGAGATAGAAGAGAATTGTACTGGTTCTTGTAGGAATTTTCGATCCAAAGGTACTGATAATTCCTCCACTTTTGGCAGATGCATGAAGTGAGTCTTCGAGCGCACATGATTCAGGCGATGAAAGAAGAAGAGGAGCTCATCATTTACCCTCGGCACAGAATATTTACACTTTGCAAACCTGCTCTGCCATCACTGAGAATTGCCTCATATCACACTCTCGTTGGAACTACCTATTAGCCAAGTGTTGCTGTAGAAATCTAAGATTCCGAGTTCAAATTGAATTTGCCAATATAGATCAAGAGTAAGATTCCTACTTGTTTACATATGCCCTTGTGTGCATTGCGTCTTTGTAATTTTTATTGTAACACGCATTTAAATATTGCCGACAAATTAGGAATACTCATAGGATATTCGGCCTTGTACCTTTCTCAACAAATATTTAAATTATTACATCTTTATTTACAAAGTCATATTCATTTGTTTTTTTAAAAAAAAATTTGCTTGGATTTCATTCCACTTGTTATGTGCACAGGTGCATTGCAAGACTGAATTTTATGTTTGTAGATCGAGAAGCTTGCTAGTAAAAGAATTGTATGTGATTCGTATCCCTAGCTCAATTGGTTTCTTTTTGCAGGCTAACTGTCGGACTAGTCTTGTAAGGGACTTGATTGGTAAACCATACTGACTGATACATATTTCTCTATGATTTGGAATATGTCAGTTTGATTCTTCATTCCATACACTTGCATACATTTAAACTAGAGCTTGTAGCTTTAACTCAGTCGTCACAATGCTAGCTACTCTGAAAAATAGCATAAAATTCTCAACTAAATAAGAGAGAGACAGGTTAGTTGGTATTCATAAAGCTCAATGTAGCTTTAATGTGGTCATTATAATGCTAGCTACTTGGAAAAATAGCATAAATTCTCAACTAAATGAGAGAGATTGTGTGTTTGAGACAGAGTCCCTTACTATCACAACGATGACGCTTAGCAGGGTAGATGACATACTTGAATTAAAAGTTAGCGTTTATTTTAGATGAAAGAAAGAATGGTATGAAAGCTACATCATTCTTCTACAAGCTTCTAGTACTATGCAATGCGTGTCATGTGTCTTGACCATGGGATTCATTAATAAGGTACCATATTCATGTTATTAATCCAATTAAAATTTATCTATATCACTATCAAGTGGCCAAATCAACTTATAAAGATGAATCCAATATCAACTTGTCTAGTCTTTGTCACTCTTGGGTTGGGTCAGCCTACCTCAAGTTGATCTAGGTCAAGGTAATTCACTTGACCTACCTTGGGTTCTATCAATTAAGTGAGACCAACATTATCTCAAGTTGCATAATTTGATTTTTCACTTCATTCTTTGTTTGAAGCTTCGTGCCTTTTTTTTATATAATTAAACTTGGCTCAAATTGTATAATTTTACCATACTTAAAATAAATAAATCAATCAATCAATCAAATGGTATCTTTTTCTTAATTTCTTTATAGAAACATATTATAATGGATCTAAAAGCTTTAATAATACTTCTCTCTTCTCATTAATCTCTCTATAGCATATTCTTTTATAGCATTAAAGATATGACGGTTAACCTTTGGTTACAAACTTACACTAGCATTTCTACCAATTTGACGGATCCATTTGCCGCCGCAAGTACGGCGCCGCCGGCATATTCATGAGCGTCTACTACAAGTCAAAGTCAAAGAAGGGGAGAAGAGGGAGGAGGAGGTGCAGAAAGCTGAGGCCAAGAAGCTAATTGAACCAGCGTACGGTGAACAAACTGAATTGATTAATTTGTAAGAGGTAAGAGATGGTGTCAAGACTGACAGCTCTAGAAGAGCAATCTGTAGATGCTCGTGCTTGCTAGCTTGTTAAATGAATGAGCGGATAGTACTTGTTCCAAGTAATAATTAATGAATAGAATTGTTCGTTGCTGATGAGAAAAATCTTTCAACTTTCGTTTATTTAGATTTAATTTATTTTTATCAAAATATTAATTTATTTGGTTTCGGTTCAGGTCAAAGTAAAAAACTAATATATTTAGATATATTCATGATAAATTGAATTTGAAAAAAAAAAAAGACCTCTGTCTCTTTTTTTACTGTTCACCTGTTTCTCTTTATTTTCTGGTCCACTCGTCGAATAATATAAGGAAAAGAAGATACTTTTCTAATTTCTACTCGCTTAATTTTAATAAAAACAGCACAAATAAAAAACAAAACAAAAAAATTTCCCTCCCAAAAGTGAAGGAAGTTGTTTCAAATGTGAGGAATTGTGAGCCAGCAATAACAGAAAGATTGGAGTCTCAGCAACTACAACAAAAAAAATCATGGATCTGAAACAAGCAGGGTCGTCCCTCGATTCTCTCGTCTCCTCCTTCAACACCCGCATCGTCGAGCTCCAGGAACTTGTCATCGCTCGTAACAGTTCAGAATCTCCCGATCTCCTTTCTGTTTCGGAGAATTGCGCCGTAGGGTCTCAAAAAATGACCTAATTTCTTCATTTGATCCTTCATCGTCTTCCGGTGCAGTGTATCCTGCGACCAGCATGCCCGATCTGTCGGCGGTGGACACGACACTGAAGACGATGGAGTCGCAGATTCAGGCGATCAAAGATAGGCTGCAGGAGGAGAGGAAGGCTATCCCCAAAGCCAAAGTCTCTCCTTTCCCATATCAGTTCTTCATTTCGATCTATCCCTTCCGAATCGAGTTGGTTTCTTCAACTTCTTTCTTTCTTTGTTTGCGATGTAGAAACTCATCGAGCAGTCCCAGCGACAGCAAAAAAAGCTGCAGCACATGCTTTCTCATATGCCGTCTGCGATGCTTGAGTGCAAGACGCGGTCGGATCAGAATCCGTCTTTGTGGTAAATACTGTGGTTTAGTCTTTGTTTTTCAAAAAAAAAAAAAACTCACATTTTTATCGAATCATATGCTCTACTCTTGAGAATAATCTTGTCTATTGAATCAGTTTAGTGCCGGATGACTTGGCTCAAGATGAATTACAAGAGTCTTCTTATGTTAAGGAAGAGCCTGCGGCAATGCCCAAGGTAATGGAGAACCTATCACCTGTTTGTTACAATACCTCATTGGTCACTTAAAATGTTTGGCTTGTGATTCCATCAATCATTAATGTTGCAGTAGTTGTCTATACCAAAATGTTCAAAAATTTCAGCATCTATTCCTTTTCATATTGATCATTACCAGTGTTCTCTGTTTCAAACTACCAGATTTTAGAGTAAAATCTTGGTAACGTTTCACAATATCCTTGTGTCAAAACTGAGGATGACAACATAATTTCTGCCGTATTAAGGAAATGTTCCTGTTTATGTAATTATATCGAACTAACCAATTAATTTATCCTAATTAGGTAAAGAAAGGTGCGTATCCTGCTCCCCGTTTGTATATTGCCTCTGAGGAATTAGATTCACTGTCCTCGTAAGTTTATTCTCAAAGTTACTTTTGACTGCAAAGGTCTTGCTACTGCTCGTCATGTTAATCCAACTCCAACTACTGTCATGAAAAATTGACAATCACAGATATATGAGGGGAAGGCTTACCTTGGACAAGGTGAACATTGCTATCAATGAAATAGCTACGTATGCAGACACAAATTCTCAACTAATCTCCTGCCCAAAGAAGAAGGTTCAAGTTGCTCAGTAAATTAGTATCTTTTGCCGTTTATTTCTTAACCAGTTCTAGTTTTCATGTAGCTATCTGAAGACATGTGGGAAAAGGCTCTAGTAAGTATATTCATCCAAATTGTACATAACCTATATTGCTTGATTAATGGATCATAGTCTTCCAGATGCCTGTATCACACAGGATCAATCAAGTTTTCTCTAAATGCAGGAACTACGGGACATAGCAGCAGCTGAACCAGTGAAAGGCAAGCACTTTTTCCTTGAAACAGATGTTAAAGGACCAGGACTGAAACTGGACAACACTGGAAAAGCAATTCTTACTGTAAGTTATCCAGAATTTTTTGCTATCAAAAAGAAATTGTTTTAGAAAAATCTTATATTGTATTTCTCATATTTCTCCTAAAAATCCTGATATTTAATATCAATTATGGCTAAGGATGTGATTATGATCTCATTAAATGTAGGATACAACAAGAGAATCTAACTGAAAGAATGCATAATTACTATTTCATTTCTTTATTTTTTTAATCGGTTGTCAGGAGTCATACGTTGGTGCCACATGATAGGACTTTGTAAATTTGCATGTTCCCCTGTGTGACATCCATATCCTCCTAAAATGGTTTTGTTTGCTAGCATTCGCTAATACGAGTTGCCCTTGCATGCATCATAAGAAGGATGATTACTATCAACTGATGAATATGAACTTATTTGGCTCGTCCCTGTACAAGTGCTAATTACTATCATACATGTATTACTGTGAGTGATAAGACTATATAACTTGATAGCATTCTCTTTGTGCTTGTGCATGATGCGTCCTATTCACTGATAGTTATAACCTAAAATATTTAATGCATCAAGACGTAAAGTTAGTAAATATTCACTTTTTCTTGTTGTTCTAAAGTTTCTGATAGTGTATGTTTTCTTCAAGAAAATTTTAGTGAAAACTTCTTTATGTTTATAGTTAATATGATTTGTTATAAAGTTGATTATACATTATTATTCGGTTAATATAGAGGACAGTTGCTAATATCTCCATAATGTAGTGTTTATAGACAAAACTGTACAATTTTTATTCTATAACTAACACAATAAAAATTTCATTTTTAAATTCCATATCTATGTTAGCTCCTATTAAGGAGCTCAATTATTATGATGTTATGATTGTCTTATTAGAATATGTCAAAGAGGATCCCAATGTCCTTTGCCATGATATCATTGTTGTCAGCAAGCAATGGACGAGGCAAGACAACGCCTCGATGCCATGTTGCCTTGTGGGCACTTAAAGTCAAGCGTTGACTCGATGAGCCCTTAAGAGTCAAGCAATGAAAGCCAATGCCCTCGCATGAAGAGAAAAAGAAAAAAAGGGTGTGAAATTATATTTGGGATTTGAAGATCAAATCAATGAATGATAAATTAAAGCCAAACAACATATTTCTTGTTAAAAGTTTAGAATCAATTGTATATACTTAGGTGATCGCCTGTTTAATAACACTACATAGTGTTCTATTAATACTATCAAAATCAATCCCATAAGATGTACAGATATGTTAAATTCTAAAAGTTTATGTATATTAGAGTTTTAAAAATTGGTCACTTTAGTATGGTACACACTATATTCAAACCGATAATAGACCAACATATACAACAAATTCTCAGAAAAATAATTCATATAATTAGCATTAGTGATGAGATAAAAGTCAATGTAATTTCTGGTGTAGTTGTTACCAAACTAGAGTTTGTGGTAGTGTGCAATCTATTCTGTTAATTTCTTTGTTTAACTTACAGGTCCTTCGCCATCTTGGTCGTATTCATGAATTTCGCATTGGCCATCACCGTGTGTTCACCCTATCAAAAAGTCAATGATGCCATTACCTTTTGAATGACTTCTTACAATTTTCATGCGTTGTTTCCTCGCCAGCCGCCAGGGATTGTTTTCTTTCCATTGCACCTTTTTCATTCCTCTCACTTATTGTTATTAGACTTGACTTTCCCCTTCATGTAACATTGAAAAGTTTATTATATTCTGTTTGGAGAAATGAATAACTATTGATAATGGAAATTTTGGTCTCTGTAACTACATACCACATGGTAAAAAAAAGTGCTCTTTTTTGCAATGTCATTGATTTGCAAACATTGCTCAATCAGAATAAAGATTTAGTTCATATTCAGATCAGTATGATTGTTGCTGATATTTTCATAATTGCTAATCAGTCGCGTCATATATGTATGCCTAATTTTTTATTATGATTTTGCAAGTGTTCTAAATTGCACTAGTATCATCTAAATACCAAGTGATACTGTTTATCTTTTTGCTTTGCGATTGGGTGCTCATGCAGTGTTAGTCGTTTATCATAGTTATAAAATCTAGATCGGTTTGGTCCGCCTGAAAAGAAAAAGAAACTTATGAATTAGTAATCCAATAAATCCAAGACAAACAAAAGATAAGGTATGCTAAAAACCCAAAATACGGTTGACCTAGATTAACATGATTTGTCGGATCAGTCTGTCAGTCCGTGTCTGATATTTATTTTTTAATTTTTATTTAAATATCAGTTCTTTTTTATTTTTTTATTAGTAACTATATATATAAATTAATATATAGTGCATATGATTTTGCCATATCAATTTTTCATGTCATTAAACAAGTGTTTAGATTTTGGTTAGATTATTAGTTAACTGGTTCTAACTTATAATCCATTTATTTTTCACACCATTTTACATTCTTCCGACAAAACCATCGAATATTATTAATCTTGAATTTAATCTTGGTTTATCAGACGTCTATAGAACTGTGGTGGAAGGAAATTTGATTTCTTCGCAACACAGGTTATTAGTCGGAAAACATTTGTTAGCAACACATTCAGAGTGTGAAAGCTACAAAATCACATATTACATTCATTAAAGATTTTGCTATTAAATATGAAAGACTAATTAGGAATGGAATAGGTTTAAATCACCTCTAGTGTTAGGCCCTGGCTCCCCGGTTCAACCCAGGGTGGCCCAGATCCAAAATCCAAGCCCACACGGAGTATCCAAAAGTGAAGGAATTCTATGGTCAACATCCTTACCCAAATCAACGCAATCGAGCCGTGCGACGCGAGCCACGGACGCGGCATCTCAGCGAGGAACGGGCAAAGGCAGCTTCGTCTCGGACGAAGCCAGCAACGTGAAGCGGCGACGTCCGCGGTTCCAGCAGAAGAAGTGGACGTCGGGCGGAGATCTCGGGGGTCGAAGCGGTAGAAGACGGCTGTTCGCGCGGAAGAAGCGGGCGTGAGCAGCGCAAAGAGGCGACGAGATCTTTGGCGTAAGACCCGGGCGCGGCATCAACGAGGAGAAGCGGCGGCTTCCCCTTTAAGAGGCGCAACGAGAGGAGCGGGTAGGAGAGAGGTGATCGAGAGAGATCGGCATTCGGGAGGTGAGGAAGATCGGCGAGCGAGTTCGGAGCGAGAGCGTGTAACGGCGTTGAGAGGTTTCGCCGACGACGGGAGTGTGAGCGGCGAGTAAGGGGAGGGTTTTGTAACCTTTGAAGTGAATAAAGGTGAAGTTTTCCCTTCCGTCTTCCTCTTCGACGAGTGCTCTGGCTCAGGCGACTCTTTCCGGCGTCTAAACGAACCTCCGTTGTTCCGGCTGAAGTTTCCCCTGTTTCGGTTCTTCCGCCACGGCACTGCGACGGCAACGGACACCTTCTGGTCCGGCGAGGGAGATCCAGGTCGGCGACGAGGAGGCAGAGGCAAGGCGCAGGCGACACGTCCCTCTTCTCCGGCGACGGCTGCGAACGCGAGCGCGACGTGCGTTCGCGTGGCGTGAGAACGAAGGCTTCGAACGCGTCGGGCGTTCGAAACGAGGCGGACGAACGCGGTCAAGATTTCGATTTCTGGAGTGACGTCAGCGAAACAAATCGAAATCAGATTTCGATTTCGGCCGGCGGCTGACGCAGAGGCGACGTCAGCATCCGAAGATTTTGAATTTGGCGTTTGATTTTGACTTCGCTCAAAATCAGTGAAAAGGTATTATTTGATTTAGGGTTCGGTTTTCTCGAATTAGGGTTAGGGTTTTCCAATCCTTTCCGTGCGAATTGTAAATTGGGGATTTAAAAGTGAGCGGGGAACTAGGGTTTTGAATTTGGGGACGAAATTCGGTCCGGAAACCCTAGCGCGATCACGTTCTGGTGTTCCGCCGGACGGCTTTAGGAAGCAGATAAGCACTGTTTTTAGACCGTTCCGACCGGGGCGTGACATCTAGGGTAATTTGATTTATGAAATGATAAAAATAATAAAATATTCACAAATAGTAGAAAAGCCGCTCGGAATATTTGAGAGTAGGGTTTGTTTGGCTTGCTATTAATAGTTTTATAACTATGCTAAATTGTACTATATTATATTGTCAGAATTTATAAAATATTTAGTTAATAACTTTTTGACTGTTATTCAAATTTAAAATAATAAATAAATATATTATTTAAAACTATTTAAAATAATAATACTTAAATTTTTAAACGAAATCATATGAAAAGCTGCAAAAATATTAAATTATAATTTTTCTAACTTCTATTTATTCAAACAATTTTCTAATTAATTTTTTTATTTAAAAGTTAATTAAAAGTAGCTTAAAAGTGAAGCTAAATAAGCTAGTAGATAATTAGGGGCATGTGGCACAACTTTTTAGGTGCTCTACTGATCTTAAAAGCATATATTTTTTTAGAAGTTTAGTTATTTGGATGTTAGCTTTTGGAATCGAGAAGTAGCTACTTTCTTTATAAACTGCCACCCTGTGCTTTTGGCTGATCAAAAAATTTATTTTACCTTTTTTTCTCGCACCTGAAAATTGGCTCTAAGCTTGTTTATCTCCTTGCATGTGTAATAAGTATTAGAAAGGCTCTTTGCAAAATATTTTAGAAATAATATGTTTAACAACATAGTACAAATGATGTCCAACACAATTATTTATCTAAATATTTTTAAACTTTTTCAGCTAATTATTTTTTAATCAGTAAATTTTTAATTAGCAAAAGCTAAAAAATTTAGCTATGCCAGAGTGGCCAATATCTTTCGTTTCGTCCAAATTGGATTAGAAGTATTTGTTTCATGTATTTTGACTTATTGGGGAGAATGCCGGTTATCAACCTATCCTTAGTATATAAATGAGTTTTTTTTTCAAGAAAGAATTACTTCTAGCATAGAGAGATTTATAATTTTGATCCAAGCCGTTTATATACCTATGTATGATTTAATCGATCTACTCCCATTATATTGGCACATTTAGATGCTAGTGCCGTACTATCAAGAGGATTAGTTGCCAAAGATATTTATTCAATAGATCTTTTATATTGTGTTTTCTCGAAGGGAAAAGTAATTGAAAAAAAAAACTTATTTTGTTTTTGAAATGAGGAGAGGAGAAAAATGGAGGGGAGAAATTTAGAAAAAATTTTGGTAGAAAGGTATCCTTTTGCCAAAATCTACAGCAAGTACTTTTATCTTGGGTACTTAAATCTCAAAGCTCCTTTTTAAAATTTTAATGCAAAGTCAATGTACACAAACATGGGTCAACATACATGAAAATTTAACTACTCTTTAACCGGTTTAAAAGTCAATTTATACAAAAATCGATCAACTCACACGATTTTAGTCTCCATCAGAATTTTGTATAATAATCTCAGAATTTTATGTAATTTGTCTAAATTTTCGTATAATTCCGCCTAGTTTTTGTATAATCCTGCCTAGTTTTATGTAATCCGCTCAGAATTTTGAATGATAATATTAGTTTTCGTATAATCTACCTAGAAATTCATGTATGTTGACCGATTTTATATAAGTTGACTTTTAAACTAGGATTAAATAGTAGTTATATTTTTATATATATTGACTAATATTCATGTACGTTGATTTTGCTTTAAAATAAAAAAATAAAAAAAAGCTGAGATTTGTGCACCCAAGATAAACGTATGCAGATTTTGGCATAAACCAAATTTTTTTCGAGAAATTTAGTTTCCTTCGTTTTCTCTTTCGCTCAAATGGAGCAAAAAAAACTTAAGAAAAAAAAAAAAAACTCCAACTAGCATGCCTTCCTGTCGCCCTTGCCCTCACCGTCGCCGCCCTACAGCCCGCTCGTCCTCACCGTCGGCGCCCTCCAGTCCGCTTGTCCTTGCCGTCGTCGTCCTCTAGCCCGCTCTCTGTCGCCTGTCAGCTTGCCCTTTTCTCGTCGAGCCCACTTGCCCTTGCTGTCGTCGCCTTCCAGCCTGCTTCCTTTAACCTCGCCTTGCTGCTCGCCGAGTTTGCACTCGTCTCCTGCTGGGCTCAAGGATGCCTCCTACCAAACTCGCCCTCGTCGAGCACTAAGCTTGTGCTTGCCGAACTGATGAGCTCACACCGGCGGTGACTGCTGAGCTCCTTGCCGCGTGCTTCCATGCTCCCTGCCGCCTGTCCCCCGTACTCCCTGCTGGTCACCGGTGTGCAGATTCTGGGGAAAGATCATGTGATTTTTATTTCATTCTCCGTATTTTTCTTTCTCCTCCTGTTTTTTTTTTTTTCTCTCAAAGAAAACACAGCGTTAGATTCAGCTGTCACGACTTTTCAATAAATTGACAATATATCATACACCTTGCGGATTACAATTTGGTGAAATAAAAGACGACAATATAGCTAGTCATTTTTTCTCGACATGATGGGCCACAAGTCTTAGAAGGGAGCATAGTTGAGATCAAAGTTAACGAACACACTCCTGATCGACCGCAAGTCCGGTGAAAAGAGCACTATCAATGGTAACGAAGGCTGCAAAATTCACTTCTTACTCGGCAGAAGCTGGTGCTAGACGGCTAGGACAAAAAATATCCTCTTCCGGACACTGGCCAAATGGGAGAAATAGGCAAAAAAAATTTACCCAAGTGAACGAACACGTCTGACGGGCTGGCGTTGAACCACGGAGAACAAAAGAGAAAGGAGAACAAACAATTCACAGGCTAAGGAATTTCACTTCTGATTTTATTCATTCAAAGTTCACTCTCGATCCCCTTTTTATTAAGGGAGGAATCAAGCATGAGGCAAAAACCAACAGAAAAATTAAGCGCCAAAAAGAAATCGGCGCGCGGCTAGAAAATCGGCGCCCGGAGAGGAGGTAATCGCCCCCAGGGTAGAGGAGGCGGCGCTGATTTTGGAGCGGGGACTTGCTTGTGATTTTTGAGCAGATCCATGTCTAATATTCTTTTTTTCACTTGAATTTGCTGTGTTCATTGAAAAAATCAAAACGTGTGATGATATCACTTTGATTTTTTGTTTTGACATCTGTGTTATTCAATCTCAATTTTGATAATTATACCGTACAAATCTGAAAGCAAAAATAAAGAGTCATCATCTCTCAATATCCTAGGCAGAGTTTTAAAACATGAATCATTAAACAGTATTAAAATAATTTTGCTTTAAGAGTAGTACGAATTTTTTTCCCCACCGACGGGCATCGCTTGGGCCGCGGTGCTGGGCTTGCTGCGTTCATAGGCTGGACGACGGCAGGCGCCCGGCCGTAAGAGGACGACTGGCCGATCGCGAGCTGGACTCACATCGCTTGGGCCTGAGCTGTTTGGCCTCCGAGTGGGCCTGCTGGATGTCGCTGGCGAGCAGGAAACGGGCTGGATCGGCAGGGCAAAGCAGAGCAGAAGATACTAGGGCAAGACAGGGTGGCCAGAGAAGTTATCTATTCCGCCGATCCATCTTTCCGTTGATCCTTCTAGCCATCTGGTCGCCTGAAACAGGAGAAGCTGTGGATGGAGTTTGGGGTTGATCGGCGGCGTGGATGAGGCGCGGTCGTTGCGCAATGATCCGATAGCGGGAGGAAGTAGGGGAAGCTGGACTGGCCGGGCGCTGGGCTTGGGCTGGTCCAGTGATGCTGCGGTCCTAATCTTGGGCTGCCTCAGGTTGGCTAGCTGCTGGGCCACTCTCGTGCTTGGACTTGGGCTGGCTTCTGGGCCGGCAGCTTTGCTCGGGTGTCTGAACTGGATCGCCAGGCCCAGACTTGCTTGTATTGATTGCATTGTGGGAATAAGGTAATGAAATACATCAGAGGTTCAACAAAAACAATTTTGCATTTCGCTCCACATACCATCTTTTAGTATGATAATGTATTTCTTTTATTTATAATTGATTTTCTATTATTGTCCCTCATGTTTATGCTGTCTCACACTTAATGCTCGTGCTGAAAAATGAAAATGATGAATAAAATGTCATACCCTTTATTTTATTTAGGTTATCTGGAATAAAAGATATGTTATTTCTAATAATATTATTCCTTAGATTTTTGGTAGGTATCACACTTTGGTGCTAAGTTATAAAGCGCATTAATTTAATTCCTGTTTTGCTTCCTCTTAAACTTGTTAGTCTAACACAAGATTTTGCACGTCATATTTTTGAATTACATAGTAAAATTCGATTTAAGACATCCTTGAGCAATGACATATATAAGGTGCTTAAGATTTTATATTTCTAATAATATTCATGGATCGTTCAAGCTGGGTAAAAATTTGGTGGTTAAGATTTGATATCACGCATCAGATCATTCAATCAAATTTGGTTTGATTTGGACCGGCTCGTACCTCTTAATTTGTTTATGTTTTTATACGTGTTTAAAAACATTATTAATTTGTTTATGTTTGTAAGAAATTATTATTCTTTGAAACCCTTGTAAGTTTGTGATGTGCTTATCCTTTCAGTGAGTTGACTAATTGCGAATCTAGACATTTTGTGGATCATCTCACGCCTGCCCTATGATATGATATGATATTATGTACTTGAGTTGACCCACATGACTATTACCATGGTTATACACTTTATTTTAATTATCTCATCTCATATATAATTAAAATTTGGTTGTTTAGTTAGCGTATTGGTTGCTATGCGCCCTCACTTGTGAAGAGACATTTTATGTTAACCTAACCTTTGTTACCGTGTATTTGTTATTACCATATAGCGTGACATCTTTCTTGTATTTGCAATACTAGATCCCAATTTTTAGATATACAAAATTAGACTTTTTTTTAAAAAAAAAAATTGTTATTACCATTTAACTTGTTACTAAGCTGCATAATTGAGTCGTATATATTATATTTTATGACCATTTTTTGTGAAGTTTTTCATGAGACTCATATTTTCAAATTTTGATCATTTACCACATGCACATTTCTCCATGTTATAAGGAATCAAATGATTAATTATATGTTATAAGTTGCATTCATCACTTGGAATAAATTGAATCCATTATTTGCTACTTTATGCTCTGTCCAATCATAGGATGTTTTAATAGAACATGCAACTACTTTAGCATCATTAACAAGAGCAAAAATTGAAAATATTAACAAATTTGCAACTTGGGTTGATTTAGATAATTATTGAATATATTAACTTAGCACAATTTTGTTTAAATAAGCTTAAACCCCTACTCAAGTGATTGATGCATCACAAATTAACCTCGCCGACGTCAAGTAGCAAGAGAGAAGAAAGAAGAGAGCAGATAGTGGTGAATGGGTTGCAGAAGATGAAAGGGGAGGAGGATGCCAACCACAAACGCCGAAATCCGCCAAAGCGCAACACCCAAACCCTATCCCCACTTGCATGCATCTGCCAGCTGCACGTCGGCCCCCACCTGCTCACATGCGTGCCTACTGTGTGTCTACTGCAAATCCCACTCCCTCTCTCTATATAAAACCCTAATTCTCCATTCCCCCATTCTCAAGCCTTGTTAAGATCCTCCATCATTCCCACTTCTTGCTGCTCCACACACATGGCTTCTTCCTCCACATTCCCCCTTCTCTTCCTCTGCCTCAACCTCCTCTTCTTCGCCTTAGCCTCTGCCGGTGGCTTCTGCCCGACTCCGGTGAAGCCTAGTCCCAAGCCGACGCCCAAGCCGGGCCCGCCCTCGTGCCCCGTGGATACGCTCAAGTTCGGAGCCTGCGCCGATGTGCTCGGCTTGGTCAACGTTCTGATCGGCACGCCGCCACAGACGCCGTGCTGCAGCCTCATTAGCGGACTGGCTAACGCGGATGCGGCCCTCTGCCTCTGCACCGCCATCAAGGCCAACGTCTTGGGCATCAATCTCAACGTCAACGTTGACCTCACCGTCATCTTCAACTACTGCGGCAAGAAGGTGCCCTACGGTTACATATGCGCCTAATTGCAATGCATGCGGTATACCTGCGCGTCGTTAAGTTGTTCGTGTTGTGTTCTTCTGCGTTCGTACGTGCCTTGTTCTTAATTTGTACCAGTTACTTTGTGAGAAATTTGTATCTGTACTCATCAGTTGTCTATTTCATTTGTGGATGAAGATTTATGGCCACAAGTTCTTTCAAATATATTTAGTATGAAACAGTGTAGCTTATTGATTTCAATAATCTTCAGTGCAACGTAAATTCCATATAGAGAGAGAGGGGAACTATAAAATCTCCCACAACGAAGCTGGTATTCATTCCATCAGAATAAAAAATAATAATAATACTTTTTGCTTTGTCTGTTCTATTTTAATTGGACGATATGAATTTAATTCCCTAAGTGGAAGACGAAAACGAAAGTTACCTATATAATTTTTGCACGGGGTGGTGTTTTAAAGAAATATATATTTTTTCTCAAGCTGATTTTTATGTAATATGCTTTAGTCCATTAGCGAGTTTGATTAATCGCATCCACTGCAAGTTAAACCAAGTCTTACACTGTGGCTCGAGTCATGAATATCTTTCAATTTAGATTTTTTTTTTAAACTATAAATTCCAGCTCAAGTTTCATTCCTGCTGCTCTGTGCTCTGATATTGATTGGTGCAGAATCCTAAGAGATGAAATGACGGCTTACTTTAATGAAAGAGAATTTTTATCGAAAATAAGAAAACAAATCAAAAATATAAAGTTCTAATTTTTATACATAGAATTTAAGATTACTAAATATAATATAAATATTATAGTTTTATTTTTATTTTTTTAAAAAAACTCTATTACTAAAATATAAAGATTTTAATATTTTAATATTTTTCCTTGCTAGAAAAAGGAAATTGACCCCAAAAAAATTTTACTAGTGTCCTCCACTTTTGGACTTGGACTGTTTGTCTGTTTGGACCTATCGAAAATGAAATGATTCTTTTAGCAACCACCAAGCTCTCAATTGCAAAATAAAAATGGAAAACAGGCTTTTACATATATTCCTATTCCTACAGACATTCCTGTTCAATGAGAACTCTCCAGAATATATAAATTATAGAGCACTTAGATTCGATGCGAGATGTAACATAAAAAAATTAAATTACGACCAAAAGTCCTTATCTCTTATTTCACTAGAAAAAAATAAACATTTTGTCTTTATAATTATTCTATCACCTTTGAAGTTAGTCAAGTCCCATGACATCTCAATGAAACGATTGCAGCTTTGATGGTTGAAATTCAAATGTCTACTATAATTTCAGTTCAACAAGAGTCGATCATAACTTTCCAGCTTCTTACATTATTGACAAATTGATAGATATACATATATTCAATTAAGAAACACCCATATTTTCTGAGAAATAACAAGAATCTTAAATACATTCTATTAAACAAGTGTGGAGGAAGATGGTTTAATTTAAAAAAGAAAAAAAAAAACTTTGCTCCAATGACAAGTAGTTTGCAACAACGAGAGAGCTGGAGGAAGGAGAGCCAGCTCTGCATACTTACGTACGAAGGTGGCAGAGATAAGAGTAGTAGTAGTTCACGGGTTTCCTTGTGAGAATGGTGAACAGCGGCCGCCATGAATCCATTGGTTAGGAAAGGCCAAACGACATGTGAATTCCCGTCTCCCCCACTAACTCTAGCCCCAAGAATAATTTTTCTCGCTATTCATTAAGTGCAATCATCCATCATGGTTCGTCGCCCTCGAAGTTCCAGACGCCTGGGACAAGGCCAAATCCTCAGGCTGGAATTGAAGGACATACGTGTGTTGCAATTTTACGTTACACATCACTTTGCAGTATTCTTATTATTTGGATTACGAGTAGGTATGCCATCATATTGTACATCCCAAGTGATCGCTTGAGTTGTGAGTACAAATCGGCAATTAATAGTATGAGTATTGATTATTAATACCAAATCGTTTTTTATTTTTATATGACATGTGTTAATTTAAGTATTTAAGCTGATAAACCAAAATCTGTGGGCTTGATGCTTCTGAATAAATTAAACCATTATATTAACCTTAACATCCAGTTAACTTTCGCCAAAGTTTGGTTGACTGCTATTTTGCTTTATCAAAATAGTTCCGTAACATTTTTTTAAGTGTAGAAAATGCTAAAAAAAAAACTCTTTTCACGATATGCAAAATAATTTCTGTGTACGTAATATGTACAAATAGGAATATATTGAATTTGCTTCTGTATTTGAGTGTGAACTATTCATTAGTTTACACCGTCTAGAAATTTTAACAAGGGTCATATTAGAACCTTCTATTACTACTTTAAGATTTGAGAGTGCGTAAATCTTAAAGTGCTAAGATTTTCTAACCGCTAACATTACATAGAATATTTAGTATAAAATTTTTAAACTCTTGCTATAAAAATGGATCGACTAAATGTTTCATAAAATTTAAATAGTTTTAGAATTTTACTTTGAATCGAAATTTAAAATAAAAATAAATATAAAGTTAGACAACGTCTGACCTTGTTATATTTATCTATTTTGCTCTGATACCATGAAGTGGAACTACATGTCAAGGGATTCTTTAGATGATTTTAAGTAAGTTAGATCTCTGCTAAGGCAAGTAGCTCTTAGGAAACAAACAAGAAGAAACTAGCATGTGCAACTTTCAAGCAAGTAAACAAACAAGAGTAAGGGTAAAGATTACTGAGTTGCCCCTTTAGGGAACCCTTTCTTTGCTCTAAGCTCCCGGATCTTGGCGTTGATGCTAAGATTAGGATATTTAAATAATCTACAAATAATGAAAACTAAGGAAGGAAAAAATACAAGGGTCTACACAAACTCCCCTTAAGCTAGAACAAAGAATCCTTAAGGAGGTTTTTGTTCAAGTCTTCTTCACTTGGCCGAATTCTCCTTGAACTCTTTCTTCACGTCAACTTGTGATCCTCCTTCAACTCCAAAGTGTCTCCACAAGTTGCCAAACTAGCTAGGGTCTCTCAAGAGGGAGAAAGAGGAGAAGTTGAGAGTATGCGGCTAGGAAGAGGAAGAAGAGAAGGTTGAGCTCTCGGTTGTAATCACACACCAACACACTGATTTTTCATCAAAGTTTCATAAATGGCAAGAATGATGCATGAAACCAAATACAAGCAACTTATAGCCTTTCTCCCTAACATTGAGTCTAAGACAAAGTCTTTTTTACCCTCCAAAGTTTAGCTCATCAATGGTTGGATCTTGCTTGAATTTGAATCAATGGTGGATGTTGTGACTACTCCCTTTGATGCTTACTTGAGCTAGTGGAAGCTTGGCATGCATTGGTTATCTTGGGCAGCCAAGCATGAAAGTTTTGAATGGGGAACATGGGGTTGGAGGTTTTCTTTTGTATGCGCCTCCCTGATTGCATGCCGAGTTGTAATTGTGGTTCCTGATGTGTCTTTGAGGGTCTCATGACATCGCTTAATGAGTTATCAAATTTTGGTCTCCTTGATGTTGACTTTGACCCTTTTGACTGTGCTTTGATGATTGAGTTGCTTTGTTTTGTCTTTATGGCTTGATGTTGACTTTGGTTGACATCCTTTGATTAATGGACTTGATGTTGTCTTTTGATATGGGCTATGAGGTTGACTTTGACTTTTGATTAAGGGAGAGGAAGCAGCTTGTATGTTTACACATGCAATGCAACCTATGCTATTTTGCGACCTACTACATAATTCTATGAAATTTAAATTCTTTAAAAGAAAATAAAAGCTAGGGTATCCTACCTATATGCAATGCAAAATGATTAATGATAATTCAATTAGAGTCAAAATATCCTACATGTCAACATGCAGGAAAAGTCAAAATTATCCTGGACTTGGGTCATCTTGGATTAAATAGCCCAAGTTTGATAAATCAGGCCTATGCTCCTGCATCAGCTTTCCCGGTGGTGAAGAATTCTCCTCCAGAGAATTAAATATGAAAGTATATGGAGACTCTAGTGGCAAGCCCAATGTGTAGAAATCATCTCATGTGGAGCATTTGGGTAGGAACTTCTTCCCTACATCAGCTTTCCCCGGTGGTGAAGAATTCTCCTCCGGAGAATTAAAACTGAAGCTTTGTTTTAGTTCTGGTGACCATCCCAAGGTATGAAAGTTATTATCAACCTTCTTTACTTCTTCACCACTACAAATTAAATAAAGACATTTGAAAGTAATTATTTTCTTATGTGTACTGCAATATATGATTTGAAAATATGATACTCAAATGTAAATCTAGATGACACAACTTTGAATGAGATTGGATGTAGATCTATGTTTTCCCTTGGTGGGTATCTAATTGAGAAGTTATGTTTGACCCCAATTAATTTTCATAAAATCATCCAATAAAGACTAACAAGTTTTGGGTAATGGGAGATGGATGTCAAGATAGGTCCAAAGATGTCATGTTGTAAGCTCAAATTAGGTGAAAGTGGGAATAAGTCAATGTCCTTATCAGGGAAATACTTACCAGAAAATTTATGATGAGATGATTTAGTATGGCTAGGTTCAGCTAAAAGGTCAAGTGGTATGATAAAATCATCAATACAAGTACTCTTGTCGATCAATGTTGAGGCATGGGTTGAGAATTTTAAACAAGTAAGGCTAGTGTCATGAAATCCTCCTAGAGAATATGAAATCATAAATTCATTGTGGCAAGGCGGTGTTGGGATAAATGGGTAGCCCTCAAGTCTAGGAAGAAAATCTCCTAAGGAATGACTTATTGTAGAAGGAGGCATGTGCAAGAGTTGATCAAGGTATAACACTAAGATCCTAGGTGGGTCAAATAATCTTTCATAAACCTCAATCCCTATGAGTGTTAATTGTTCTTTGCTCATGGTGTGATGACTCTCAACAATAACCTCTAAAGATAAATGTGGGCACGAAGCTAGTGGTGTGATGTCTTCTTGCACTTTTTCAATGTTTTCCATTACTTCAAGCTTAGGAGTGGGCTGAGGTAAGCTTAAGGATAATGCTTTCTTGTGTTCAGGTCCAAGGCCTAAGAGTGATGGCGACAAAATGGTCCTAGAGGATATCGATGAAAAATTATTGGCCCTTGTGGAATTGATTTACTAACTTACTTTAGGGAATCTGAACATGGTCAATCACAAGAACTTCTACTTTAGACTCCACTCTAGACTTAGAGATAATGGGATTGGGACGATCTTGAAGAGGTGTCCTATCAATTTTCTCAATGTCAGTCTCTATTTCTTGAGATTCAAGTTCATCCTCACTAGCATATATTTCAACCTTTTCTTTAGGTTTTTCTTTGGTCACGGTTAAGGCTTGTTTGTGTTTGGTAATTGGTTTAGGTTGAGAACAAGCATGTCTTTTGATTGGAGAATTTGATACCTTATCCCTAGAAGAATGGCCGGTCCTTGGTTCCTTGAGATTTGGAGAATGAAATTGGTTAGCTTGAGTTTTGGATGGTGGTGTTGGATTCCTAGCTAACTTAAGCTCGTACTCAATTTCTAGTGCTTGTTGGCAGTCCTCCTCTAAGGTCCTAACAGGATAGAACATTAAAGTCTTTTTTATTTCATTTCTAAGCCCACTTTCAAATCGATTAAGGGTTGACCATGCATCTATATCACATCTAAAGAGCAAATCATCAAACCTAGCATTATATTAGGTCACAGAATCATTTCCTTGGGTCAACCTAGATAATTGGTCATGCATGTGTTTCCTATAATGTGGAGTGATGTACTTTTCACTAAGTTTTAGCTTCATACTATCCCAGGTGGTTATAGATGCTAGATCTCTCCTCTCCATTTGCTTTTCTAGACCACTTCAATACACCTAGGTTGACCCTCTCAGTAGAAATCGAGCACACTTGACTTTACTTCTATCGGGTATGGCATGACATTTGAAGTATTGTTCCACTAGAGATTGCCAACTAGGTATCCTTGGGTATCAGTGCTACCATTAAATAAGAGAGGGCTCATCCTAAGGGATTTTATAACTTCATCTTCTTCACAAGTCATATAGGGTTCTTCTACCCTCGTTTCACTAGGAGTAATAACTATAGGGTGTAGATGTCTATTGTGGAATTCATGCCCTAGGTCGGTTCTAGCTTGTTGTCTAGGTTCAGTCCTACTAAGTGAGGAAATGTAGACTCAGGGGCGGAGCCACATAGGGCTCAGTGGGGGCAATTGCCCCCACTGACTTTGTCAATCTCTTTATATATATATATATATATATATGATTAAAATATTATATAGTTAGATTACAGTTTGCCCCCACTGAACTAATATATATTCTCTTATTGCCCCCTAATTGCCCCTCTCTCGATTGAATTTGAGTAAAATTTAATCTGCCGTATAAATTGATGTGACAGGTGAGTGAATAAATTAAGTTAATAAAATCTGATCTAATTGCCCCTCCCTCGATTGAACTTGAATAAAATTTAATCTGCCGCATAAATTGATGTGACAGGTGAGTGAATAAATTAAATTAGTAAAATCTGATGTAAGACATGTAATATAAGATAAAGATTAAAAATTTTAACGTTGAAACAAATCTGCAGTTGTCAAATCAAATCTTTGCATCTTACCTTCGCACACGACACTCTCAAAATCGGTTCGCTCTTCATTTCCCCTAATCTAAGAAACAAATCTGCATCCTCAATTGCCCTCTTCGATGACAAAAAATCGCTGCCCTCTTCGACGATGAAATTCCATAGCCTCAGCCCTCAAATTTCTGCAACGAAATTCCATAGCCTCAGGCCTCAGCCCTCAAATTTCTGCTCATCGGTTGCATCTCGTCGGGGCCTCAGCCCTCAAATTTCTGCAACGAAATTCCATAGCCTCAGGCCTCAGCCCTCAAATTTCTGCTCGTCGGTTGCATCTCGCCGGCTGCATCGAGAGCTTCCACCTCCCAAGCGGCCAAGCTCCTGCAGGCTGCAAGTTACGCAACTCGCCCCACAGGCCACACGCAAGATTGAGTTAGACACATTGCTGGTGCCTGGTACCCGTATCATTATCTTTTTATCTAATCTAAGTCTAACGCATCTAATTTTGTTTAAGTTGCTATTAATCTATATATTCAACAATTGCTTTCTCAGTTTCTCTATACATGCAGCATTTCATTTTTTATTAATCTATATATTCGGCAATTGTATTCCTATATTTTATATAATTTAGATAGTGGAATAACTCAGTTTAATAGAATATGGATAAATTTCTTAAAAGAAAGTCTATTGTAGAAAATTCGATATCCGTTGAGAAAAAAATAAGTAAAGACAAAGAAGAATCATCTAAACAATTATGTAGTGAGTTTAACATAGAAGATCTTCCTGCTGATCCAGGATTAAGAGTTAAAATTTCTGAATATAATACTAATGATAGAGATAAAATAAGAAGAGCATATTTACAAAGGGGACCATGCCAACCTAGACAACATAATTTTCCTCAAAAGAAAATTGGAAATGTATTTAGAAGATTTTGTCCTTCTTGGTTTAATGAATTTGCTAATTGGTTAGAATATAGCATTTCAAAAGATGTTGCTTTCTGTTTATGTTGTTATCTTTTTAAACCAGATTTGGGTTATCAAGGAGGTGGAGATTCTTTTGTTTTTGAGGGGTTTTCAAAGTGAAATAAAAAAGAAAGATTTAAGATACATGTTGGGGGGCCTAATAGTGCACATAATCAAGCTTTAGGCAAGTGTAATATCTTAATGAGACAAAGTCAACATATAGAAACTATTTTATTTAAACAATCTGAACAAGCTCGAAGCATATATCGTACTCGATTAAATGCATCAATTGATTGTATAAGATTTCTTTTGCACCAAGGATTAGCTTTTCGTGGTCATGATGAATCTGAAACATCCACTAAGCAAGGTAACTTTCTTGAACTTATTAAGTTTTTAGCAGAACATAATGAATCAATAAATAATGTAGTATTACAAAATGCACCAGAAAATAATCAATTGATTGCTCCTGATATTCAAAAAGATATAGTAAATGTTGCTGCACAAGAAACAACTAATGCTATACTTAATGAGTTAGGAGATGAATTATTTGCAATTATTGTAGATGAATCAAGAGATATATCTAATAAAGAACAAATGGCAATTGCTTTACGGTTTGTAGATAAAAAAGGAAGAGTCTTAGAAAGATTTCTTGCTATCATACATGTTAGTGACACAAGTGCAATATCTTTAAAAATAGAAATAGAGTCTTTGTTTTGTAAGTATAAACTAAGTTTATCAAGAATACGTGGTCAAGGTTATGATGGTGCTAGTAATATGCAAGGTGCATTAAATGGTTTAAAAAGTTTACTTATTAGAGATAATTCATCAGCATTCTACATTCATTGTTTTGCACATCAACTTCAACTCACACTTGTTTCTGTTTCAAAAAATGAAATTCAAGTTGCTTCATTATTTAATTTAGTATTTGCTAAATTAAAAGAAGGATTAGCAAAAGGTGAGTTAAAAAGTGGATGTGGTTTAAATCAAGAAACTAGTTTAAAAAGACCAAGTGATACTCGTTGGAGTTCTCATTATAATACATTAATAAATATAATTATTATGTATTCTTCTATCATTGATGTACTGGAGATAATTGTAGAAGATGGATTAAGTTCAGAACAAAGAGCTGAAGCAAAAGGGCTTTTAGAATCAATACAAACATTTGATTTTGTGTTTACCTTACATTTAATGAACAATGTTTTTAATTACTAATGAATTATCACAAGCATTACAAAGAAAAGATCAAGATATTGTCAATGTCATGACGTTGGTTAGAATTTCTAAACAACGTCTACAAATGATGAGGGATAATGGATGGGAGTCATTATTAGATGAAGTATCTATATTTTGCAAAACTAATGAAATTGATATTCCTAATATGAATGCAATCTTTATTGCAAAAGGGAGGCGACGTCGTGAAATTCAACAGGTACTTAATATAGATAAATATTGTGCTGGATTATTTTATGTTGTTTTAGATTGACAACTTCATGAGCTTAATGATCGATTTAATGAAATAAATTCTGAATTACTTCTATGTGTTGCATGTCTTAATCCTGATAACTCTTTTTCAGCTTTTGATAAGAAAAAACTAATTCGTCTTGCTCAATTTTATCCCTCTAAGTTTTCTGATGTAGATTTAATAACACTTGAAAACCAACTTGATACTTACATAATTGATATGCGCACTAGTAATGAATTTTTAATATTAAAAGGAATTGCAGCTCTAGTAGAAAAATTAGTTGAATCAAAAAGAAATATTGTTTATTCATTAGTTTATATGCTTATAAAATTAGCTCTTATTTTGCCAGTTGCCACTGCTACAGTAGAGAGATCTTTTTCTGCAATGAAAATTATTAAAAATAGATTACGAAATCGAATGGGAGATCAATGGATAAATGATTGTTTAGTAACTGATATTGAGAAAGATGTTTTTGATACTATTGACAATGAATTGATAATTCAAAGATTTTAGTCTATGAAAACCCGCCGAGGGCAATTGTGAGCAATTGTGCATCATAAATTGTGTGATTGTACATAAATTGTATCTATACTTTTGATTAATAAGATCTCATTCTTGCCTTTGGCAAAAAAAATTTTGTTTAATGTTGTATTTATATTTTTGTATAATTTTATTTTCTATTATACTGCCCCCACATACCTTCGGGTCCTGGATCCGCCTCTGTGTAGACTATATGTGACTCATCTTGCGGCAGATTATGTTCAGGTTCATTACGTGGGGTAGGGGTCCTTTGAGATAGATGTTGAAAATTGTTGTCCATTCTACTCATTATTATTGATAGATCTTTTAATATTTTTACCACATCAGAAATTAAATGTTGTTCCTCTTCGGAATTACCAAGACCAGGATTACTCCTAGTGCACCCCATTTCTTCAAGTAAACAAGATACAAGCTCAAACAAATTTCATCAAAAACATAAGCACAGAAATCTAGAATTCAACTTGCTATATGGTAAGTAACAATGGCTGAAAATTTAGATTCTGCACCTTATCAAGCTGCTGTGATCCTAAGTAGTTTGGGTCTTGACAAGGTATTGAAGTGCACACTTAGAGGCTTTAGAGGACTACCTATTGGGCGAGTTGTTCCCTAAGATCCTCGATTGATGGAAAACAAAGAAATCTAAAATTTCAACCAAACAGCAAGGGAAGTATCGTGGTTGAATTTCATAAAATAGAAATTCAGTTTGTTCAAAGCTACTGAACCTAGGCAATTAGATCCTACCAAGGTTCAGAATTGTGCAAACTCGAAGGACTTGAAGTTCCAATCAATCAGGACTGATGGTACCCAAGCTCTTTAGAAAAACTCAAGCGGTAGAAAATCAATTTGCAGTGTGATTAGCTACCGTAGCTGAACTTTTAAGACTCATGAGAAACTTCAGCTGGTTAGTTGAGAGGGTTCAAAGCATAGGAGCTTGTGTAGATCAAATTTACACGCGCCTGACTTATGGTAAGGTGCTTTCCTAGCTTCCCACATCAATCAAATGAAGCTCTCTTCAAGATGGAAACAATTGGCAGAGATTCCAGCTAGTAAGCTATAGTAGCCGAGAGTTCAAACTCGAAAATTTCAAGTGGATAAATGATTTTGTAGAGGTGATTCACAAGATTCACCACTTGGTCACACTAGAGGAGTTTTGACGCCTATCTATGAGTTCAGATAGTCTCCCAAAAGCCTTAACATACAACCGAAACAATTCAAAGGTAGGTTGGCTGGTAAGCAATAGTAAATTCAGAATTTCAGCCCACCTTCAAGCTTTCAACAACCAACAACAATAGGATTTGTTGTGGTTAGAACTTATGCAGCCAGAAGGAGTCTAGAAGTATATCTATCAAATGAGATAACTTTGGAGGTTCCCCTATATCATAAAAACTCAGAAAACCCAAAAGTTTTAGCAAGCAAAATTCAGCAAATTCAGAACATACTAGCTTATGCGTTGAGGGGTTTGTCCTCAACCGAAACTTGATATAAAAGGGAGTAATCTTCACAGCAACTATATGAGTTATAGTGTTTCTTGGATCTAGAGTAAACAACAATCTATCACCAAAAAATCAAAAAATCACAGCAAGATTTTGAAGCAAATCAGAAAACTAATAAATTTGGGGGTTTTGCTTCCCCTTTCCTTTTTAAATCAAAAAATCAGAAGCTTGAGATCACACCTCTGCATATCTATAATGATTATAGATTGTAGAATACAATGATCTACCTCAAGGATGAACTTAGTACAAGAAATTTCAACACTAAAAAAGATTCCAACAAGAAAATCCAAAAATAGTTGTGCAAACATAAGAGCACCTTAAGCTTGCTCTGATACCACTAAAGTAGGATCGATTTTAGATGTTCTTACGAGTTATATGTTGGTCCTAGATCCTAGCTTAAGGTATGTAGCTCTTAACATAAATCAAAGAAACACAAGCATGTGCAAGTTTCAAACAATAAGTAAATAAAGGGAAAAGGGAAGGGATTACCAAGTGGCCCCTTTAGGAAAGGGGCCTAACCTCTTTCTTTGCTCCAATCTCCCATATCATAGCACTACTGCTAAGATTAGGATATTTAAATGATCTACAATAATGAAAACTAGGGGAGAATGAAATACAAGGGTCTACATAAGCTCCCTTTAAACTAGAATAAAGGATCCTTATGGAGGTTCTTGTTCAAGTCTTCTTCACTTGTGATCTACCTTCAACTCCAAAGTGTCTCCACAAGTTGCCAAACTAGCTAGGGTCTCTCAAGAGGGAGAAAGAGAAGACAAGGTGAGAGAGTATGCGGCTGGGAAGAGGAAGAAGAGAAGGTTTGAGCTCTCGGTTGCAATCACACACCAACAGAATAATTTTTCATAAAATGTCCAGAATGATGCATGAAACCAAATACAAACAGCTTATAGTGTTACACCCTGGTGAAAGACTTCACCATGGACATAAGAGTTTAAAAGATATTCAAGCCAACACAATTACAATTCACACACTAAACCACAACATAGTTTTTGTTCTCAAAAGTTTGAATCAAGTTTTCAAAACTTACAAACCATACAAGAACAAACCAAAGTATGCATATTATAACATCTTTCAACAAAACTCAAAGTTTGGCAACAATGCCAAATTACAAATGTAACAACTCAACAAAATAAAGTTTAGCCATTTATTTTCCCCAAGACTGCAATTTCTATTTAGCTATTCATTTTGAGGTTGAGCCAAACCTGAACCTGGAGGCAAAACAAAGGGAGTTAGCTAGAAGAGTCAAGTAGGAATCACAAAATGCATGCAACATAGAAAAGTTAAGTAAATTAATTTTTACTAATCTACATGGTAAACATCATGTCCATAGTTGTGTAAATCAAGAGCATAACCACAATATAACCTCATTCTCGAGTCCGCACTCTTTGCTAGAGTGTTTCCATCGTTGCTCAACCGATGGAACAACTGCCCTCAGACAGCTCAGAGGATGTTGCATCCAACATCCAGGATCTCGGTAAGTCTAATGACTTCCCGTCATGTGACCTCTCGCTAACACCTCTATAGCCGATCCATACTCGGCACTATAGAGTCAATAGTGGTATAGCTGGTATAATATAACCGAGTATAAGATCAGTATATGCCATGACATCAAGCAAACACTAAATGTACTAAAATTATCATTACAAATGTTTTAACAAAGCAACTAGTGTAGTTATCAAGCCATGTCATCCTCATCACAATGCATCATTAAATGAATAATATTGAGTGCAAAGGTAAAGAAACAATAATCATAGGACAAAGCAATAAGGTATCACAGCTTTTAAGTAAAACTCAAAATGCTGTATTGAAAAGAGAAGGAATAAATTCCTACATCAAGTGATGATTTGTCAATAGTGTATCCAAAATTCAATATAGTTTATTCTCCCTCTAGTTCAACCAAAGTATTCTCATTTCCTTACAAGATCATATATCAAAGGAATGCCACCTATTTATCTATTCAATCCTTTCAATTCCTTCTAAATTTTAACTATTAAAAAATCACTAATCACATACATCAATCCTATTGTTCCTACACAAAATAAAGTTATCAGATGCATTAGCTCACTCTCAACAGTTATATATGTTAAGACTCTTTAATAGGTAGTGATTTATCATGTGGGTCATACCATGAATTCAAACATCATTCTATTTTCATGCTAAATTTAACATTTGCTGTGTATAGTCACTGTAGCTTAATAACTGATATGTACATATCAATACCACTTATTAAAAGAATACATGAAAAACTCTTATTGAATCTAGATTGATTTATGCAATATTACGATTTTGTTAGTGCAAAGTAAGAAATGGAGAATTACATTCAGCCTATAGATTAAATTTTCAACACATGCTCTTCAAAAAGAAAAATAAAATATATTTAACATTGGGTTTATTAGATCACATACTCAAGTTCCAGTTTGTAAAGATTACAAGATTCAAAAGAAGTGAAGCTTAAATAAATTAAAGTAAGATTCTATTCAATTTTAATCAAATACTATAATTTGGATTATAACATCCTTTAACAAACAAGAACCCATTCCATCAGTTTTCTCTATTCAAAAAATAAATTATTATCTAAGCTAAATCTAGTATCTGTACAGGAAGAAATTTTAACTCAACCTTATCTCTTTAATCATTATTTGCCTTTAACAATATTTATATTTAAATTGCATGATTGTTGATCTATAGCAACTTACACTTAATTAATACAGTTGGCCATAACAACGTGAATTAAAAACAGGGAATCAATTTGATAATACCTAATCCTAGCTTACAATGTTGCTCTGTTCAAATCTAAATCATAGTAATATTTCTTGTATTGCATTTAATCTCCAGATTCAATCCCTTTATTTGAATCTCTATTTTAATCAATCATGCCTCAGACACACATCATAGAATAGTTTTTTTTTGTCAAGTATCAATGGTTATCTAAAACATAGATGATAATGAAATTAATGCTTACAACACTAGATTTCAAATTTTCAAAAAAAGAAACGTGACTGATTAGTTAAATAAAACAATCTTGCACACAGATTGATAAAAATCTGGATATTGTTTAAAGAAATCAAATGACAGTGAAAGATTAAAAGAATCGCAAATCTATATTTATTAAGAACGCCCAAAAATCCAGAAGCAATAGGAAGATAGAAGAAAGAAAGAATGCCCAAAAATCCAAAAGCAACAGGAAGATAGAAGAAGGAAATCTAACATAGATTAAATAGAAGAAGAATACATAAAAGATTTACCTAGTCTCAGAATCCGTAAAGAGAAAAGAAGATCCAAGAATTATTGCTGCACACCTCTTGATGCAAATCCAAAGTGAAGAAGCCGCCAATCAAATCTTCTTCTAGCACAACAATCAACAATTAATAGAGGAGAAGAGAGGAATTGCATCCGAATTAGAAGGGGAGGAAGAAGAAATGTCGCCGAAGAGAAGAAGGAAGGGAATCTCAGCCAATAAAGGGGAAAAAGAGTTTACCATTAAATAAGAAGGGTTTTAAAGTAATTTTGCATATGAACCCATAAGTTTTCAAAAATTACAATTAGGTCCTACAAAATTTTAAAAACAATAGTTAGCTTAAATTAAATTCTAACATATAGCCTTTCTCCCTTAACATTGAGCCTAAGACAAAGTCCTTTTTACCCTCTAATGTTTAACTTTTCAATGGTTGGATCTTGCTTGAATTTGAATCAATAGTGGATATTGTGACTACTCCCTTTGGCTCTAACTTGAGCTAGTGGAAGCCTAGTGTCATGCCCAGCCCAATCGAGCCATCCACGTCACCCAATCCTACCTCGCACTGTGCATCAAAAACCCATAATCAAATTCAGAATTCAATTCAGCCACGCTCGCCGATTTTGACCGTGCCGAAGGCGTTGACCACGCCTCGAAATGAATGCTGCATCATCGTCCTCTCGTGTTCACATGACGCCGTCTGCGTCGTTCGCCCGACCGCCGTCGCCGTAGAGGTGGACAGGCTGAGAAGCATGTGGCAGGCCGGAACCATGTCCGGCCTCAGCCTTATCATCGCGGAAGCCGATCGTCGCCGGAATGGTGGAGAAGGAGGAGACGAACCTCGACGGAACTCGCCACCGGAGGAGCTAGAGAAGACAACATAACGTAAGGAAATTTTTGTTTGTTCGATTGATCGTGTCGAATCAAACCTACCTAAACGCTACAAGCTTCACACAAGCTCCTTACCGATCCGCTCGTCGGATCGCCTCTCTTCCCGTTGACGGAGACCCCTCGCCGTCGACTCACATTGCTCTCAGAAGTCGCGCATGGGGGAGGCGGAGGAAGCTCGCCACATGTGTTCCGCCCGCCTCCCCCTCTTCTTCCTTCTGGACAGAGCTGGAAGGAAGATTAGCGTCCGCCCGACGCCGTTTCCGTAATCCTCAGGACAGGGCTCACCGCCCGTTCCCTCCTATCCCTCCTCGACGCTCGTTCGGTCTCTTAAGGAGGGAGGAGGTGTCGCCGGATATGGAAGGGAGGGAAGGCTAGATTCCTTCCGCTGAAGCCACCGTCGATCTCACCCGAAATCCATCCGCTGAAGCCGGAGGTTTCGCAGATCACGCCGGATCACCCTTCCTTCTTCGTCTGCCAGCTGCAATCGCCGATCCCGCCAATCCTGCAGGAGAAGGGGGCGAGGAAGCCACCATCGACCTCGCCGCTACCGACGCCGAAGATGTCGTTGGGAAGATCGCCGCTGATCTTCGTCCGACTCATTCGCCCAGCGCACCTTGCTGGGTAGAGTTTTGGCAGCAGACTTGGGCCATCGCCCAATCCAATCATCCGGCCTGGTCCAAATTAAAAAATGGCATCACACCTGGTGTCAGGCCCGGGTTCATCCGGTTCAGCCCAAAGCCTTTGGGCCTGATCCAAATCCAAGCCCATGAGGAGAAGCCCGGTCAACTAAGAGGGTTGACCAAGCAAATCACGCAGCAACGCAGACGCGTGCGAGGCTTTCGGAAGACGTGCGCGTGCGAACGCGTCTTCACGCGCGAGCCACGCGAGCTCGCCACCGCGTGCGACGGAAGCGGACGCGAGCGGCGCGGGCGGCGTCGAGCAGAGGAGTTGGAGGCGGCATTCTCGGTCGCGGACGACCGCGTCGACGCATCCGGATGGCAAAGGAAGCGTGCGGCGCGACGGAAGGGCCGGACGTACGCGAGGGACGCGGAGCTGGAGACGAAGTCGCCGAACGAAGCGGACGCGCGAGGAAAACTCGGACGCGGCTTCCTTCACGATAAAGCCTCGACGAGGCGGACGAAGCAGTGTGCGCGAGGGCGTCACCACACAGAGAGCGCCGGGGGCGACTCCACCGGCGACGGCGAGGCGCCGTCGCCCTTCCAGAGCTGGGCTCTGATGCCGCCAAGGGGCGAAGGTCGGCGCAGCGGCGTCGACGAGAGAAGGAAGGAAAAACAGAGCTTGTAACCGGCGATGACCGGCGAGGGAGGGATGGGGGCACCGGCGACGGTGGTCGTCGGCGTTTAGAGGAGTTTTGTAACGTTTTAATGGGAATAAAACGAAGCTTTCCCTCTTCCATCTTCCTTCCCCCGTTTCGGCGTTTCCGGCGATAGTTCCAGCAGCAGGCGGCTGCTAGGTCGTCGGCGACGAGGCGAGACGCAGGCGACGTCCTCCCCTTGTCGTCGGTCTTCTCCGGCGTCGGCTCGAACGCAGGCGGCGTTCGAGCGTTGCGAACGGTCGCGGCGTCGCGAGGTTGAAGACGACTCGCGCTTCGAGGCGAGTCAACGCAGCGGCGAGAGTCAACGATCGATTTCGCGTTCGAAATCGATTTCGACGGCTGACGTCAGGCGGACGTCAGCATGCAAATTCGGCGCGGCGGAAGCGATTTCGGACGGCTGACGCGAGCTTACGTCAGCGACGGTAATTTACGCGCGGCGGCGAAAAATCGAGGGCTGACGTCACGCTGACGCCAGCAAGGACATGATTTTGACTTTGGTCAAAATCAGAAGAGGTAAATTAAATTGGGGTTAGGGTTTTCTCCGTGCGAATTGTATTTTAGGGAGAAAAATTATTCGGGGAGATTAGGGTTTCTAATTTCGGGTCGGAAACCCTAGGGCGAGTTACGTTCTGGTATTCCGCCGGACGGCTCTAGGAAGCGGATAAGCGCTCTTTTTAGACCGATCCGACCGGGGCGTGACAACAGGTATCAGAGGTTAAAATGATCCAGCAAGGTGAATCAGAAGGATCCGAGAGGCAACACCATTACCACCGGCGACAAGGAGTGTCGTTCTTCCAGGGCAGGGGTCCTGATGCCAACACCAGGGAGTGTTGATGCCAATGTCTAAGGGCATTGATGCCGATGTCAGGGACGTCGATGCCGATATCAGGGGATATCGAAGGAGACTCTATAAGAGCTCAGTGATTGCAAGATCACTTCCCGGAGCAGGGGCTCTGATGCCAATGCATAGCATTGATGCCAACACTAAGGCGTGTTGATGCCAACCCCAGGGGGCGTTGATGCCAACACCAGGGCGTGTTGGCATCAATGCATAGCATTGATGCCAACACCAGGGGGCGTTGATGCCGGCGCCAGGGGCGTCGATGCCGGTGTCAGGGACATCGAGGTTCAACTGAGTTCAGCAAATATGGTGAAGCAAGATTATCCTTGACAAATTTGTTGATGCAGGTTGCTATAAGTATGGTGCAGCAAACACTCATCATCAGAGGAGGAAGGACTTTGAACATTGGAGGGCCAGTGTTCAACTTGCATGGAACATCGAGGGCGATGTTCAAATCAGGTGGGGGAGAATTTTCAGGCCCGGGTTCATCCGGTTCAGCCCAAAGCCTTTGGGCCTGATCCAAATCCAAGCCCATGAGGAGAAGCCCGGTCAACTAAGAGGGTTGACCAAGCAAATCACGCAGCAACGCAGACGCGTGCGAGGCTTTCGGAAGACGTGCGCGTGCGAACGCGTCTTCACGCGCGAGCCACGCGAGCTCGCCACCGCGTGCGACGGAAGCGGACGCGAGCGGCGCGGGCGGCGTCGAGCAGAGGACGTCAGGCGGAAGCGATTTCGACGGCTGACGTCAGGCGGACGTCAGCGTGCAAATTCGGCGCGGCGGAAGCGATTTCGGACGGCTGACGCGAGCTTACGTCAGCGACGGTAATTTACGCGCGGCGGCGAAAAATCGAGGGCTGACGTCACGCTGACGCCAGCAAGGACATGATTTTGACTTTGGTCAAAATCAGAAGAGGTAAATTAAATTGGGGTTAGGGTTTTCTCCGTGCGAATTGTATTTTAGGGAGAAAAATTATTCGGGGAGATTAGGGTTTCTAATTTCGGGTCGGAAACCCTAGGGCGAGTTACGTTCTGGTATTCCGCCGGACGGCTCTAGGAAGCGGATAAGCGCTCTTTTTAGACCGATCCGACCGGGGCGTGACACCTGGTGTTAGGGCCCGGTTCAGCGGTCCGGCCCAGGCCCGAACACAAGCCCCAAACACAAGCCCAAGCCACCGAAGCCCGGTCAACGTAGGCGGTTGACCAACTCAAACGAAGCAGAGGCTTCGTCTCATCCGCGTGACGCTGATTCGGCGGGCAACGCAGATGCACGGAAGGCGTGCGCGTCGCAGCGTGCGAACGCGCGGTCGCCGAAAGCTTCGCGAGCGTAGCGGACGACGCGGACGCTGGCTCGACGAGAAAGGCGGACGCGGCTGGCGGCCGCTGAGGACGGAGTCTTCAGCGGAAGACTCGGGCGCAGCGAAGAGCTCGGACGCGGGTCGCGGCGAAGCTTCCCTATAAAGCTCGACGAGATGGACGGAGCTCGGGGGTACGCGGAGGCGTCACCACACAGAGCGCCGGGGAGCGACTCCACCGGCGACGGCGAGGCGCCGTCGCCCTTCCAGAGCAGGGCTCTGATGCCGGTTCCAGGAGGGAACCGATGCCGACGTTCAGGGCAACGTCGATGGCTGGGAGACTGAGAGAGAGACTGTAACCGTCGGCGAGTGCGCTGGCGGCGAGGGTGGGATGGGGGCGCCGGCGGGCGTCGAGGAGAGGTTGTAAGTTTCGTCAAGGAATAAATGAAGCATTACTTTCTATCTCCTTCCCCTGTTCCACGACGACGGGAGGCGGCGGCCTTCCCCTTTGTTCCAATGGTATCCAGAGCGCGGCGGCGCTCGGCAGCAGCGACGACGCGGCGGCGTCGTGCGTCGAGAGGAAGAAGACGAGTTTCGAACGCTCGGCGTTCGAAACGAGGCAAAGCGGAAGTCAAAATTGACGGCGCGAATTCGAAATCGAAATCGATTTCGCGTGCCGACGTCAGCGTGACGTCATCCGGAGAACGCGTTCGCGGCGAGGGAATTAATCGGCGCTGACGTCAGCGTGACGTCAGCAAGGGCGATTCGGCAGCGAGTTTCAACAGTGAAATTGAGGTATAATTTGGGGTTTTCGATTCTTCCTCGATTTCTCAAATTAGGGTTAGGGTTTTCTCCGTGCGATCTTGTATTTGGGGAGAAAAATTATCCGGGGAGATTAGGGTTTCTAATTTAAGGCCGGAAACCCTAGGGTGAGTTACGTTCTGGTATTCCGCCGGACGGCTCTAGGAAGCGGATAAGCGCTCTTTTTAAACCGATCCGACCGGGGCGTGACACCTGGTGTCACGCCCCGGTTTAAGGTGGTCTGATGGAACACTAAACAGGCGTGAAACCCTAAGATTTCCATGCGGAATCTGAAAACCCTAACTTCTCTGTACAATATTTATCCCCAAATTACAAGGTCGTTCCGAAACCCTAACCCTAATTTAGAATTTGGAACCCTAAATTCAATTACCTCTCTGGTCAATGATTTTGACCAGTCATCTCAGTCAAAATCATCAACGTCCAAATCGCCGCTCACCGCTCATCGAAATCGGGTTTGCTGACACCTTGCTTTCGTTAGCCACAAATCGAAATCCGATGAGAATTGAAATCTCGCTTCGTCGACGTCACGCCGACGTCACTCGAACAATTCGATTCCGCCGAATCGAATTGCGTTTGAGCCATTGACCACGACTTTCCTCATTTCGAACGCTCTCACGCGTTCGGAAGCCGCTGCTTGCTTTCGTCTTCGTCTTCCGCACACGACGCCGCCCGCGTCGCTCCTTCGTCTCTCCCGTCACCGGCCACCCACCAGCCGCTGACTGCCGAAGCCTCACCGAACGAGATGAAGAAGTACCGAGTACATGCAGACACCGGGGGAACAGGGGAATAGGAAGAAAGTTTGATTCTATTACTCGAAATCAGAACTACAAACTCCCTTTCGTCACCGACGACCCCCTGGCCGTCCCAGGTGCCCCTCTCCCTCCCTCGCCGTCGTCCCCTGATGCCGGTTACAAACTCTCACCGCTCTCACACTTCGCTATGAATCGCTGAAACTCTCACATAGTGCTGTGGACGATCGCCGCTCCCTCGTGAAGATCACTCCTCATCGCCTCTTAAAGAAGCAGCCGCCGCTCCTTCACCGTCTCCGATCTTCACGCGTCGATCGGGTCTTCCGCTCGAGCCGCTCCTCTAATTCGGGCGTCCGCCGCCCATCTGATGCCTGTCGTCACCGTCCGAAGTGCGTGGCGAGAACGCGTCATCCGAACGGCTCGCGTTCGAGCTATTTGAGGAAGACGTCGCTGACCTATGCGGAGACGCCGCGTCCGCTTCCAATGTGTGCAGCGAAGACGGCCACCCTCTGCGTCCCGAATTGGGCATTGACCTGATTTGGGGCCTTGACCTCTGGATTTTTCCCTGATTTCGGGCTTTGTCCGTGTGCTCGTGGCTTCGACTTGGGCTGGTGCTTGGCCCACTGGGCTTTGGGCTAGACCGGGCTAAACCAGGCCTGATAATTCTCCTCCGCCCAACTTGGACATCACCCTCGATATCCGTCACGAGCGGATCTCTGGCCACCATTGCCCCGATCTGACACTACTGCACCCCCGTGGCAGTGTTCGGAACTAACTGTAGTCCACCAATCCTTACCTCTTCGGTGTTGTCATCAGCTTCCTCAGCTGATTCCTACACTATTATTGCCATGAGTTTCTATTTGTTGGGATAATCCTTCATCCAGTGAGGACCGCCACACACAAAACAACCCTGCGATTTTGGCTCTCGTCATCCCGGGGAACCTCTGTCCTGCCGGGGAAAGGGTCTACCCCTCTCTAGAACTCTAACCTGTGGTGGGGAACCGCGCTTCGGTGGGGAGTTGCGCTTTGGTGGTGACCTCGATTTCCTTGGTGGTGCTAATCTGGAACTCTGATTATCCATCAGGGATTCGGCCACTGCCGCAGCCGCCCTCCAATCAACTGGTGAGTGTCGTCAGACCTCCGTCTCTGCACATGGCTGAAGGTTCCGGAGGAAGAGATACCTCCTGTCATCCTCTGCCATGCCTGGAAGCTCTACCATCAATGCGGAGAAAGCCCTGATGTACTCTCGGATCGAGCCGGTATGCCTCAGCCGATCCACTTTGCTGCGTGCTTGATCTGCCGAGTTTCCGGGAAGAAATTACCGTCGCAGTTCCTCACGGAAGGTCTCCCAAGGCCACCTAGAAGCCTCCGACGTCGAGCTAACTTTGGTCCGCCACCAAAGCTTTGCGTCGGCTGTGAGATATGCGATGCATACCCGCACCCGATCTTCCTCTGGAACATAGTTAGCATAAAACAATTGTTCTATATCCCAAATAAAATTTTCTACCTCAATCGACGATCGAGCTCCCACGAACGTCGCTGGCTCGAGCACGTGTACCCTCGGTTTGGGAGCCTCCTGCTCTGCCGATGCTGTCGATCGTGATACTTGCATTAGGGCTAAACACAATACCATGTTTTCTGCCTGCAGCTCCTCTCTCATGCGTGTCGTCTCTGCCTGCAGCTCCTCTCTCATGCGTGCCATCTGCCCTGGCAAGGTGATCAGACTATCTATAGTCTGCTGCATGAATTCAATTTGCAACCTCTGATGCTCTACTGTCTCCCGAAGAAGTTCCATCTGAGGAATAATCACAGTGTCTCTATCCCCCATCAAACCGAGCGTCTGCTCGATGTGGGCTATGCGATCTCCCTAGTTCGCCATGTCTTCAGGTTTAGCCGTCTCCATGGCTTTACCTTTCTCTTGCTTGGGCCACACGTCCTCTGACACCCCTCTGGCTGTGTGAGCAATCTTCTGGAACTTCTACCCAACCTTCACCTTCCCCGGTGAAGTAGCCGTCTTATTACGTTGTTCCGCCAACGTGTCACTCTGAGCTGTGGATATGGTCCCACAATCTGGCTCTGATACCAATTGTCACGCCCCGGTTTAAGGTGGTCCGATGGAACACTAAACCGGCGCGAAACCCTAGGATTTCTATGCGGAATCCGAAAACTCTAACTTCTCCATACAATATTTATCCCCAAATTACAAGGTCGTTTTGAAACCCTAACCCTAACTTTTCCCCTGATTTCGGGCTTTGTCTGTGTGCTCGTGGCTTCGGCTTGGGCTGGTGCTTGATCCACTGAGCTTTGGGCTAGATCGGGCAGAACAGGCTTGACACCTGGCATGTATTGGCTCTCTTGGGCGGTCAAGCATGCAACCTTCGTTGGATGAGAGATAAGTGCATGTGCCTCGTTAATGCAATGTTGGAGACTAGTTTTCTTTTGCGTGCACCTCCTTGATGAGTTGTCTTTTGAGGGTCTCATGACATGGCTTCATGAGTTGTCAAATTTTGGTCTCCTTAATGTTGACTTTGACCCTCTTGACTATGCTTTGATGATTGAGTTGTCTTACTTTGACTTTATGGCTTGATTTTGACTTTGGTTGACATCCTTTGACTAATGGACTTGATGTTATCTTTTGATATGGGTGCTGAGATTGACTTTGAATTAATATTGACTTTGACTTTTGATTAAGGGAGAGGAGAGCTTATATGTTTATACATGCAATGCAACCTATACTATTTTGCCATCTGCTATATAATTCAATGAAATTAAAATTCTTTAAAAGAAAATAAAATCTAGACTATCCTACCCATATGCAATACAAAATAATTAATAATAATTAAAATAGAGTCAAAATATCCTACATGTTCAAAATTATCCTAGACTTGGTCATCCTGGATAAAGAATAAAAATCCTAAGCGGGTAAGCGGGGTACCCGATTTAACCTTAAAAAAAAACCTGCCTTGGGATTTGTGTGTACGAATCCTAAGTGTCAGGCCTGGTTTAGGCCGGTCCGGCCCAAGCCCAAGCCCACACCAAAACTTCCAGCCAGGCATTGGCCCACGAAGGGAAAACACCCGGTCAACGCGTGAGGTTGACCACACATCACCGACTCGGGAGACACACGCGAGCTCGGCATCGTCTTCCCCGCTGAACTCGGGCGCAACGACCAGTTCGGATGCAGACGCAGGATAGGGCAAGTGATACCTCGTATTTTGGTAGTAATTTTGATTCATTTCATGCTAAATCTAGGCTTATTTTGATACTTTTATACTCTTTATAGGTTATTTCCTTCATATCTTCGGAATCTTCACTTTTTGGTGCTTTTGTGAAATTTCAGGTAAAATCACCCTTTTTCGACATAGTTTGAAGATTCTAAGGCCATGAGATGATTTTTTATATAAAGACGAAGCTACACGTCAAATTTGGGCCAAAACGGAGTTAGCCTGAAAAATACGGCCAGGTGAACCCCATAGGGTTCACCATCCCGGTCGCCAACCGGCAGAACACTCCAGAGAGCTTCACGGCCAGGTGAACCCCACGGGGTTCACCATATTTCTTGTAAGCTGAGAACTGCACAGTGAGAAGCACGGTCAGGTGAACCCGGCGGGGTTCACCGCGCTTCTTTCGCCCAGAACTTCATAGAGAGAATCACGGGCAGGCGGGGTTCACCCGTGATTCCAACCTAATCGCGAGCGAGACCGAGTTTCACTCGGTGTTTTTCCATGATTTCTCACCCGATTGGAGTCCGAATTTGGCAAGTGAGGGTCTATGGAAAGCTCTTTTAGAGGCGAACGCACAGGACATAAAAGCCCTAATTTTTCTTGCCCTAATTATCGAGTAATCAGAGGACGATTCGGTGTGGGCGGAAGAACACGGCGACAAGGCAATTTTTGGAGATTTTCGGAGATTGAGACACCAGATCATCACGATTTCTCCAGGATTCCTTCGGTTCATCGTCTCCTTCCTCTCAAATTCATGTCCTTGTACTTTTCTTTTCATTAAAGGAGAAATTTTGAACGTTTCAATGTCGATTGTAGCGTAAACCCTATTTCGGGGCTTGGTTGAAACCCGTTGACAAATTTAATTGCAAACTTTATCATTATTCTGTTATTTGGATTGTGTTGTGAGCATATTTTACTTTGAAGTATTTATTTCATGATCTTACCTTGGCCGAGTACTATCACGTGTTAGCCGTTACGATTCATATCGAGAGAAGGATCGTAAGGGTGAAATCCCTTAGTAAGACTTGTGAGACCCTGACACAAGAGTGCTTGGTCTCACTCGAGGGTTTTATAATCTGTCATAGAACTCATTGGGTTCGTCTTAGAACGATCCACCGCGAGAGTAGGAGGTTGATCTAAGCCAAACACCGGGGTGTACACTCGAGAGAGGGCACCTTGTACCTTAGGGTTAGATTCCTTGTGCAAAATCAATAATCCAAATAACCGACATCTGCCTTGTGCGATTAAAGTAGTCATCGTGGTGAAAACCAAAGCCCCGATATCTCTCTCATATTTACTTCCTACCCTCGTAGTGTTGATTACTTGTTTTCGATTTCTGCTTTCAAAACCCAATTTTGATTCGCCTAGCTATTAGGACTCGGATTTTCTGGTACTCAACCTTGTTCCCTGTGGGATTCGACATCTTTTATATTACTTCGACATAACCGTGCACTTGTGGGACGTGTCAGCAAGCGGCGCGAGAGCTTTGGCACAGCGACCGAGTCTTTGGAGGCGAACTCGGACACAGACGATGACAAGGGTTGCGAGAGAGGCGGACGCGGTTGCCCGAGTTAGGGATGGCAATGCGAACGAATCGCGTGAAAGAGGTGGCGGCACTCGTCTCTTTAAAAGGGGACGTGCGATCGATCGAGGGGATCAACACCAGCACCATTACCGAAGCTCAGGAGAGTGGCTGAGAGGAGAGCCGACGTCTGGGGAGATGTCAATGGTGAGTGATCTGTACGAGTGAGAGAGAGAAAACTGTAACCGGCGCCTGAGGAGGCGACCGGCGAGGGAGGGGAAGCGGGCAGTCGACGACGAGGGTCGTCAGCGTTAGAAGAGAAGTTTTGTAGCTTCCACGAGATTAATCTAAGCTTTCTTCTCAACCGTGTTCCTTCCCCTGCTTCCTCTATTTCTTCGAGCTTCAATGCGGCGGCGTCATCTCTACACGATTCCCGGCGGCGGGCGGCTGTCGGGTGATCGGCGACGGGAGGAGTGAAGGGAGGCGAGTGGCTCCCCTTCCGGCATAGCAGCGACGCCGATTGGCCGAACGCGGGCGATGTTCGGAAACCGGCAGAAGCGGCGACGTAAGCGGCATCGCGACGCGGAAGAAGAACACGATTTCGATTTTGACTGGGTCAAATTCGAAATCGCAAACAATGAGTTCCAGTGGCGATTGGGAATTTTGGCTTCGGTCAAAATTCAATTGGAGGTATCTTTAATTAGGGTTTGATTGTTCCAAATTCGGGGAAAGATTTTGGACGGCTAGGGTTAGGGTTTTTCGATTTGGGGGTGATTTTGCACCCGGGGAAAACCTAATCCTAGGAAGTTCACGCATCTGGTGTTCCGCCAGACGGCCCTAAGATAGCAGTTAAGCACTAGTTTAGGGTTGATCCGACCGGGGCGTGACTAAGGTATCAGAGTCAAGTTTTCAACTAGGATGGTGAATCAAGGAGATCGGATAGCACGGATCGAGCAGCTGCTCGGTTTGACGGGGAACAATGAGAATGCGGTGGTTCCTCAGGTGGAGAATCTCCATCGCATGGTGGAGGAACAAAGATTACAAATTGCTGCCCTTTAACAAACTTTGGCTAGAGTGGCTGAGGCTCAGCAAAATTTTGAAGGGACGGCAGCGCTCTAGGAGCAAGTAGCAGGGTTGCAAGCACAGGTAGCAACCCTGACGACACAACTAACCAACACTGTTGCAGCCCAACAGCAAGTGTTGGCAGATCCTGTAGTGATGCGCATGGCATTAGCACAGGCACAAGGCGGTGCACCTGTAGCAGCCGTGGTGGAGTACGAAGCTGCTAGAGGGAAAGTTCGCATCCCAGAACCTGCGATGTTCAGAGGAGCCCGATCATCCAAAGAGTTGGGTAACTTTATTTGGGATATGGAATAATATTTTGTGGCTAACCATATTACAGATCAAGAAATAGTGAGGATGTGTGCAACATATCTCTCACATGACGCGAAACTTTGGTGGATGACCAAAGTTGATTCAATAGCAGAAGCAGCTGATTGGACGTGAGAAGTGTTCCGAGAGGAACTACAGCAGCAGTTCCTTCCCGGGAACTCGGTGGATTAAGCACGAGACACGGTGGTTCGGCTGAAGCACACCGGGTCGATCCAAGAGTATGTCAGGGCATTCTCTGCACTGATGTTGGAGCTACCAGAGATGGCGGAGGGAGACCGGAGGTACTTCTTCCTCCAAAATCTTTAACCCTGGGCGGGGGCTGAAGTCCGACGACATGCGCCACCAGACTGGAGGACGGCCGCGACGATCGCCGAGTCTCTCGTAGATCAGAGAGCTTCGGGGATGACTTCTTCGAGAGCATCCAGGTCACCCCCGAACCGTCGCTCTCCATCAAGAGAGAGAGAGACTCTCTCCTCGACGAGGCAGAGGTCCGCCGGCACGACATGAGCAGAACTGACCTACAGAGAGAGTGCAGGATTGACCGAGACCGATGAGTTGCTTTTTGTGCAGCGGTCCTCATCGGATGTATGACTATCCAGCACGAGGGCGGATTGCTGCGTTGGTGCAAGAACCAGGTAAAGAAGCCGAAGTCCACACCGAGGAGGTGAGGATCGAAGGAATACAGGTAATTCCGAACACTGCCACGAAGGCTCAGTAGTGTTGGATTGGGGCGATAGTTGTGAGAGATCCACACGTGACAGACATCGAGGGTGATGTCCAATTTGGGCGGGGGAGAATTGTCAGGCCTGGTTTAGGCCGGTCCGGCCCAAGCCCAGGCCCACACCAAAACTTCCAGCCAGGCATTGGCCCACGAAGGGAAAACACGCGGTCAGCGCATGAGGTTGACCGCACATCACCAACTTGGGAGACACACGCGAGCTCGGCGTCGTCTTCCATGCTGAACTCGGGTGCAGCGACCAGTTCGGATGCAAATGCAGGACAGGGCAAGCGACGCAAGAGCTTTGGCACAGCGACCTCGAACACAAACGGCGGCAAGAGTCGCAAGAGAGGCGGATGCGGTTGCCCGAGTTAGGGCTGGCAACGCGAACGAATTGCGTGAAAGAGGCGGCGGCACTCGTCTCTTTAAAAGGGGATGAGAGATCGATCGAGGGGATCAACACCAGCACCATTAGCGAAGCTCAAGAGAGTGGCTGAGAGGAGAGCCGGCGTCTGGGGAGACGTCAACGGTGAGTGATCTGTACGAGTGAGAGAGAGAGAACTGTAACCGGCGCCTGAGGAGGCGACCGGCGAGGGAGGGGAAGTGGGCAGTCGACGACGAGGGTCGTTAGCGTTAGAAGAGAAGTTTTATAGCTTCGACGAGATTAATCTAAGCTTTCTTCTCAATCGTGTTCCTTCCCTTGTTTCCTCTGTTTCTTCGAGCTTCAACGTAGTAGCGTCATCTCTGCGCGATTCCCGGTGGTGGGCGGCTGTCGGGTGATCGGCGATGGGAGGAGTGAAGGGAGGCGAGTGGCCCCCCCTTCCGGCACAGCATTGGCACCGATTGGTCTAACGCAGGCAGCTTTCGGAAACTCGGTAGAAGCGGCAACGTAAGCGGCATCGCGACGTGGAAGAAGAACACGATTTTGATTTTGACTAGGTCAAAATCAAAATCGCAAACAGTGAGTTCCAGTGGCGATTGGGATTTTTGACTTCGGTCAAAATTCAATTGGAGGTATCTTTAATTAGGGTTTGATTGTTCCAAATTCAGGGAAAGATTTTGGACGGCTAGGGTTAGGGTTTTTCGATTTGGGGGGTGATTTTGCATCCGGGGAAAACCTAATCCTAGGAAGTTCACGCATCTGGTGTTCCGCCGGACGGCCATAAGATAGCGGTTAAGCACCAGTTTAGGGTTGATCCGACCGGGGTGTGACACTAAGTGTCACGCCCCGGTCGGATCAGCCCTGAACCGGTGCTTATCCGTTGTCTCAGGGTTGTCCGGCGGAACACCGGAGCGCGAACTACCTAGGATTTCCGATCCAAATTTGAAAACCCTAACTCCCCGAACAAGATTTATCCCCAAATTATAGTTCGCTCTGAGAAACCCTAACCCTAGATTAGGAAATCGAACCCTAATCAAAATTTACCTCTTCTATCAAATTTTGACTCATTGTCAACACCTTGACGCGCCACTCAATTAATTTGAATTGATGATGTCACGCTGACGTCGTCCACCTGATTCGATTTCGCCGATCGGATGGATTTCCCTGCTGACGTAAGCCCTCGCGTCAGCTGCTGAAAACTGTTTCTGCCGAAATCACGACTTACTACTCTGATTTTGACCTAGTCAAAATCATCACTCGCCTCTGCCTTTACGCCTCGTCTTCGTCTTTTTCCACACGACGTCGCCTACGTCGCGTCTTTCGCCGAGTGCTGCCGCGCTCGTGAGCTCGCTGGAAAGAGACGTGCCGCAAGGGATCTGTCCGCCTCATCTCCGGTCGTCGTCACCGGAACCCCAGCTGCCAAAGATGAGGAGGACTGCCGCCAAGGATGATCGGAGCTCGTGGAAACGAAGAGTGGGGAAGAAAACTTTTATTCAACCGAAAAGGTTACAAACTCCTCCTTCTCTCGTCGTCGGTCCCCTAGCCGGCGACGCCCACTCCCCTCCCTCGCCGTCGACCCACTGGTCGACGGTTACAGTCGCTGACGCTCCCTCACAAAGATGCTCGCCGAAGCTTCCCCAAGCTTCGTCAAAGTTATAGGTGTTCTCTCCCTTGCCGCTTGGTAGCTCCCATATGCTCCCTCGCTGCTCTCGCCGTAGCCTTTAATAGGGAAAGCCGCCGCTGCCTTCATCTGCTTCTTCTGCTAGGATGAGGTCGGCGTCGTCTCCCTTCCGCGTCCGGGCTTCACGCCAAACCGCGTCCGAGTCTTCCGCTCCTTTCGTGCACCACGCGCCTCTCGACGCCGTCGTCGTCCGAAGGAATCGCGCCGCCATCCCCTCGTCACCCGTTGCCCGCGTTCATCGTGCATGGTGGGGATGAGGATTCTTCCGCTGACGATTCGGTGGTTCGGTCAAAATCTGATTTTCACCGAAAGTTTTCCTTTAGTTGGGCTCTTCCTGGGTTTATGCGGTGTGGGCCTGGGCCTTTGCTTGGCCCAATGGGTTCAGGTTTGGACCGGTTTAGCTGGGGCCTGACAATTCTCCCCCGCCCAACTTGGACATCGCCCTCGATGTCTGTCACGGGCGGATCTTGAGCAACCATTGCTCCAATCCTCAAAGCACCAATCCTCACCTCTGCGGGGATCTCCTCCGCCTCTACGGCTGATTCCTGTACCGCCATAGCCATAAGCTTCTACCTGGACGGACAATCCTTTACCTAGTGAGGACCGCCGCACATGAAGCAACCTTGTGGCTTTTGCTCTCGTCGTCCCGGTGAACCCCTGTTCTGCCGATGAAAGGGCCTACCCCTCTCTGGAACCGTAGTTCCCGGCGGTGTCTGTGGGGAGCCGCACTTTGGTGGTGTCCTGGTCTTCCTTGGTGGTGCTGGTCTAAACTTCTGATTATCCACCAAGGATTCAGCCATCGCCGCAGCCGCCCTCCAATCGATCGGTGTGTGCCGTCGGACCTCCGTCTCTGCCCATGGCTGAAGGTTCCGGAGGAAGAGATACCTCCTATCATCCTCCTCCATACGTGGAAGCTCCAACATCAACGCGGAGAATGCCCTGACGTACTCCTGGATCGAGCCAGTATGCCTCAGTAGATCCAGTTTGCCACGCGCCTGATCCGCCGAGTTTTTGGGAAGAAACTGCCGCCGTAGTTCCTCACGGAAAGTCTCCCAAGTCCAGCTAGTAGCCTCCGATGTTCAAATCAGGTGGGGGAGAATTGTCAAGCACGAAATTCTCTGGTTCAGCCCAGGATGAGTTGGGCTGGGCCACAACCCAAGCCCACACCGCGCACGACAAAACGGAGCCCGATTCATATGGTCAACGATCGATGTTGACCCAAATTGGAAAGCAAGCAGCATAATTTGGGGAGCTCAATACCTTCGGCATCTTCTTCGCCGAACTTCTCGATGCGGACGACGTTAAGCGGCGGCGTGGAATGAGGTCCACGAGAGGCGGCAGACACAGTCGTTGATCTCATCCTCTCCAGCGGAAGAAGCGGATGCGTGCAGATCAGAAGAGGGCAACGCGGAAGACGGCGTACGGGTGGCTGCGGGCGACGCGGAGACAGACGCGGCGAGGCACAATGACATTTTCGGACGCATCCGAAGGGAGCGGAAGACGTGGACAAAGTAGATGTCTCCGAGACGAGAAGGGAGACGCGAGTGAGATTCCAGCGGCGAACGAGTCCAGTGGAGATCTTCGATGAGGACGACGCCTCATCCCTATAAAGACGTCCGAGGAGCGGACGAGAAGGGGGAGAGGAGTGCGCTACGAAGAGCAACTCATCCAGGCGGGTCGGGGAGGGCGCCCCCTCCAGGGCGAGAGCCCTTCTTCCAGAGGGGAGAGCTGGAGTGTTGAGAGAGCTAGAGAGCTGTAACGGCGGCAAGTGACGCCGACCAGTGAGGGGAGCTAGTGGGACAGGGGCGGGCGACGAGGGTCGTCGGCCCAGAGGGCTTTTGTTTCTTCAGACAAAAGTAATAAAGGTTTTCTTCCTTACTACCCTGTTTCCGGCGAGCGTCCTATATTCAGCAGCGGCGATGAGAGTCGGCGAGATACGACGAGTTCGGGCGGCTTCCGGCGGCGCTCCCGAACGTCGGCGAGGCCCAAGGAAGGAAGGCGTCGGCCTTCCCTACCGACACGTCTACTTCTCCGGCAACAGGCGGGTGGCCGGACGAGGATCGAACGCAAGCGTTCGTTCATGACACGTGATGATGCCGACATGGCGTGCGTCCGGGTGGACAAGTCAACGGGCAAAATTGAGTTCGCCGCGGAAGATTGGATTGAAGGGCTGACATCACGCTGACGTCAGCCAGGTGGGTTAAGTCGAATCAGCGATTTGGATGTTGACTAGTCAAAATCATTATTTTGACTTTGGAGGTATTAAATTAGGGTTTACGATAGGATTCTTAATTTGGGGATCGATTTTAGACGGCTAGAGTTAGAGTTTTCAATTTGGGGGTGATTTTGCACCCAGAAAAAACCTAATCCTAGGAAGTTCACACATCTGGTGTTCCACCGGACGGCCCTAAGACAATGGTTAAGCACCAATTTATGGTTGATCCGACCGGGGCGTGACACTAAGGCTAACCCTAAGACTAAGAAACTCTTAAGCGGTACCCCGTATGTCAGGCCCCGGTTCAACCGGTTCGGCCCAAAGCCTACTGGGCCAAACTTGGACTCAAGCCCATGCATAAGAGGAGAACGCGGCACCTGTTCTCCAACGAAATTGGGCCGGTCAACGCCCAGGATTGACCCTAAATCAGAATTCGGATGCGCGATGGCAGCGACGTCCTCTTCCCCGATTTCTGCGGACGGCGCGGCAATAGAGTCTTCGGCAGAAGACTCGGACGGAATCGACAAAGCTGGAAGCAGAGCGCGTGAAGGAGATGCACATGTAACGAGGACGACGTCGTCTTCATCAAGCTGTTCGGATGCGGGAGGCTGCGGACGATGCGAAGGCTTTGGCAGGCGACACAGCAACGGCTCGGCAGAAGACCCGGAGGACGTGGAAGCTGGCGATATCTTCGGCGCATGAATCGGGCGGCGACCTTGCCTAGTGGAAGAAGCGGGCTTCGGGTGAAAAAAAGGAGGCGACGCTTCTCTATAAAACCATCTGAAGGGAACGCTGACGGGGATCGACTCCATCTTCATCTTCAGAGAGCTTCGGGGGCAGCTTGAGTGTGTAGAAGTGGGAGCATAGCGAGCAACCTTTGAGTGGACTTTGAGAACGAGAGAACTGTAACCGGCGAGTCACCGGTGAGGGAGGGGAAGAGGGCGCCGACCAGGGGGTCGACGGCGAGGTTTGAAACGATTCAGTGGAATAAAACGAACCTACTGTTCCTATCTTCTCATCTACTTCCGAGTTGTTTCCTTTTGTCGACGATCGATTTCAGCGGCGGCGGCAACTAGGGTTCCGGTGGTAGGTGGCTGCCGGACGACGACGTGAAAGGCGTAGGGGAAGCAGACGGTTCTCCCGGTCATCACATCCCTTCTCCGGCAATGGGCGGCTCTCAGCAAACGCAGGTGGCGTTGCTGCGGACGACGTCGAAGACGAAGAGGACAGAGGCAAAAGAGTGGATTTTGACTGGGTCAAAATCCACGCGCGAAATTGATTTCGCGATCCAGGATCGGACGTGCTGACGCGAGGTGAACGTCAGCAACAGATTAATTCGGCGAGCGTGATTTTGACCGTGGTCAAAATCAGGGGAGAGGTAAATTCTTAAATTGATTTAGGGTTTGACTTCAAAATTGGGATTAGGGTTTTCTCCGTGCGAATTGTATTTTGGGGATAAAATCTTGTTCGGTGAGATTAGAGTTTCTAATTTTGGGCCGAAAACCCTAGATAGTTGCGTTCCGGTATTCCGCTGGATAGTCCTGAGACAGCGGATAAGCACTATTTTTAGGCAAATCCGACCGGGGCGTGACAACAGGTATCAGAGCAGGCTAACGTGTTCTAGCAAACACGACATCTTCACCGGCGAAGGTGAAGAAGAGTTTGAAGTTTCAGAAGATCACCCACACCGCTAGAGGCGCGTCAAAGGACGTGTGGCCTCAGGGTAAAGCCAAGGAGACAGCTAAACCTGAGAAGATGGTGAACCAGGGAGAACGCATTACTCAGATCGAGGAGGCACTCGGTTTGGCAGGTGATAGGGAAACAAAAATTATTCCTCAGATGGAGTACTTTCGAAAGACCATCGAGGAACAGAAGTTGCAAATTGAGAATTTGCAACAAGCTCTAGAGAGTCTGCTCGACCTACCAGAGCAGATGATCAAGATGTGTGAGGAATAACAAGCAGAGATAGCACGCATGCAGCAGACTATCGACAGTTTGAACCATCTACCGGGGGAGATGGCGCGCATGAAGGAGGACATGCAGGCTGAGATCGGGGTACTACGCTTGGCTCTAATGTCAGTATCCCGAACTACAGCACCGGTGGAGCATGAGGCTCCCAAGCCGAGGATGCGCGTGCCTGAACCAGCGACGTTCGGAGGGGGGGGGGGCTCGATCGTCTAGAGAGGTAGAAAATTTTATTTGGGATATGGAACAATTGTTTTCTGCTAACTATGTTCCTGAAGGAGATCGGGTGAGGGTGTGCATCGCATACCTCACCGGCGACGCAAAGCTTTGGTGGCGAACCAAAGTTAGCTCTACACCGGGGGCTACTAGCTGTTCTTGGGAGACTTTCCGTGAGTAACTGCGGCGGCAGTTTCTTCCCGGAAACTTGGCAGATCAGGGGCGTGGCAAACTGGATCGGCTGAGGCATACTGGCTCGATCCAGGAGTACGTTAGGGCATTCTCTGCCTTGATGTTGGAGCTTCCGCGCATGGAGGAGGATGACAGGAGGTATTTCTTCCTCCGGAGCCTTCAGCCTTGGGCAGAGACGAAGGTCCGACGGCACACACCGATCGATTGGAGGGCGGCTGCGGCAGTGGCAGAGTCTTTGGTGGATAATCGGAAGTTCAAGACATCACCACCAAAGAAGCAACGGTCACCACCGAAGCGCGGCTCCCCATGCACACTGCCGGGAGCTAGGGTTCCAGAGAGGGGTAGGCCCTTTCACCGGCAGAGCAGAGGTTCACCGGGACGGCGTGAGCAAAAGCCACATGATTGTTTCACTTGCGGGGGTCCTCACTGGATAAAGGACTGCCCCAACCGACATAAACTCAAGGCAATAATAGCACGGGAACTAGATGAGGAAGCTGAGGAGACCCCTGAGCCGGTGAGGATTGGTGTTTTGAGGATTGCATCGATGGTGGCTCAAGATCCGCCCGAGAGAGACATCGAGAGCGATGTCCAAATTGGGCGGGGGAGAATTGTCAGGCCCCGGTTCAATCGGTTCGGCCCAAAGCCCATTGGGCCAAACTTGGACTCAAGCCCATGCATAAGAGGAGAATGCGGCGCCTGTTCTCCAACGAAATTGGGCCGGTCAACGCCCAGGATTGACCCTGAATCAGGATTCGAACGCGCGATGGCAGCGACGTCCTCTTCCCCAATTTCTGCGGACGGCGCGGCAATAGAGTCTTCGGCGGAAGACTCGGACGGCGTTGACAAAGTTGGAAGCAGAGCGCGTGAAGGAGACGCACACGTAACGAGGACGACGTCATCCTCATCGAGCTGCTCGGATGCGGGAGGCTGCGGACAATGCAGAGGCTTTGGCAGGTGACGCGGCAATGGCTCGGCAGAAGACCCGGAGGACGCGGAAGCTGGTGATATCTTCGGCGCATGAATCGGGCGGCGACCTTACCTAGCAGAAGAAGCGGGCTTCGGGTGAAAAAAAGGAGGTGGCGCTTCTCTATAAAACCATATGAAGGGAACGCTGACGGGGATCGACTCCATCTCCATCTTCAGAGAGCTTCGGGACAGTTTGAGTGTGTAGAGGTGGGAGCATAGCGAGCGACCTTTGAGTGGACTTTGAGAACGAGAGAACTGTAACCGGCGAGTCGCCGGTGAGGGAGGGGAAGAGGGCGCCGACTAGGGGGTCGACGACGAGGTTTGAAACGATTCAGTGGAATAAAACGAACCTACTGTTTCTATCTTCTCCTCTGCTTCCGAGTTGTTTCCTTTTGTCGACGATCGATTTCAGCGGCGGCGGCAACTAGGGTTCCGGCGGCAGGTGGCTGCTGGACGACGATGTGAAAGGCGTAGGGGAAGCAGACGGTTCTCCCGGTCATCACATCCCTTCTCCGGCGATGGGTGGCTCTCAGCAAATGCAGGCGGCGTTGCTGCGGACGACGTCGAAGACGAAGAGGACAGAGGCAAAAGAGTGGATTTTGACTGGGTCAAAATCCACGCGCGAAATCGATTTCGCGATCCCGGATCAGACGTGTTGACGCGAGGCGAACGTCAGGAACAGATTAATTCGGCGAGCGGTCAAAATCAGGAGAGAGGTAAATTCCTAAATTGATTTAGGGTTTGACTTCAAAATTGGGATTAGGGTTTTCTTCGTGCGAATTGTATTTTGGGGATAAAATCTTGTTCGGTGAGATTAGGGTTTCTAATTTTGGGCCGGAAACTCTAGATAGTTGTGTTCCGGTATTCTGCCGGATAGTCCTGAGATAGCGGATAAGCACTGTTTTTAGGCAAATCTGACCGGGGCGTGACACCGTAAGCTTAAGAGTTTTTTTTGGGATCACATAACTTAAGTTTTACAAATCATACCACTACTCAAATTGAATTAAGCATCTACATTAAAAGTTTTAACTAAAAATCGTGTGGGCTAACCGGGAGTTTTTGATGCGTTGAAGCTAATTTAAACTATATGCAAAGCGTCATCGAGCGGAAGCGGACTCCTCTCGTTGCCGATACCCTGTTATTCTTGTTTAGCGACGCTGTGAGAAAGGTGGTCTTCAAGCGATGGAAGACGCGCGAACGATCTGCGCAGAGGAGGCTATTGATGGGGAAACAGACTTCCACACCCCCCGGTCCGCCTCTGCGGATCATCTTGTAGTGATGGTCCATGGAATCCTCGGAAGGTATGGGAATTATTACCCTAATCTGAGTTGACCCGAACATTCGTGTTGGTTTTTCTAGCTGCAATTTGTTGAGCCTGCAATGAATGTGGTAGTCCCCTAATGGATATGGGTGAGTGTGTTTCTTGATTATAGATCAGGCGTATTGCTCGATGCGCTGTTTAATTGAGTTACTTTTTCGTCCAATTATAAGATTCCTTGTAATTTTTTTTTCTATAAACGTATTTCAATGAATTCTAATTATCTTAAATGAAAAGCTAAATTTTGAAAATTGCCGGAACTGAAAGGTTCTCGTGTAGCAGAAAAAAAAGACTATTGAAATCCTTTATTGGAAAGGACGAAAGAATTGCTGGGGATAATTTACTTTGTTTAGGTTTCGTCCCGAACATCATAAAGTTTAAGGTCAATTTCAGTTGTACGTATGGCGTTAGATAGTTTTTCACTTTGCTTTCTTGTAACTTGGAAGGCAACTGTCATTACTTAATAATTGGTAAAAGTCTCAAGTATCCTTTGGCCTTAGATTTAGGCTAAAGCGTGTTTAGTATCTTAAACACTACCTTTACTTAAAATCGTTCTCTAATCAACGCACAAACACATATCTGGTTGTTATGGTCTTCTATTTGATCAACAAGTTTGTAACGCTCCCTTCTTTGAGCGCTTGATATCTCATTCCACTAGAAAAGCACCAAACCCTCACAATTAGACCGCCTCAAGCTAGCTTTCATCCTCAAAAACATCCACAACCAGCATTCGATCTAAGACATCACTCACAATCCTCCACTCCACCTGTAAAAGCCAACACACCCACCCCAACTAGCAGTTGCATTATTCTATGCTGGAACACCATGTATATTTTATTTAAAAAGCTTAATGAACACAGGCAAATGAAAAGATTGAAATATAAGTACCAAAATTCGTACCAGTCATTTATAGGATCAATACAGCACCAGTATCATATTGTACCAAGTGTCGGCACACTCAAGATGCATTTTCTCCTTTTCGAGCAGTTTCAAAGCATTCTCCACCTTTCCAGTTTTCTTTTACTCCCAAAAAGTAAGTCAATTTTACAACCATATCACGTCAAAGATTACAAGAAAAAGAAATTCAAGGCGCTGTTTTCCATTATGCACTCCTCTTTGATGGTGGGCAAAATGTTTTGTAGTGAGTTTGTGGTGCTTAATACTTGTAGTAAAAGTTACGGTTGTGTAAGAAGCAGCAACTTGATGAGGGCACTAAATTGATCTTTTTATGAGGATTATAATTGAAAGAATTTCAATGTATCTTCAGTCTTCATAGATGTTATTCAACGGTCTTTTTAGCTACATGAGATAAGCATCCAACATTTTTTTTTCTTTTTTTTACATGGGCAAGTAATCGTTGAAGGTGGGACTTGATCCCAAGACCTTGTTATAAACAACAAAGGTCCTTATTATTTCAACACCTCGAGTATTATCATCCAACTTATGCTTTTAATGTTATGATATGCTGAAATGGACCAAGATGACTAATATCCTTCAATCATTAACTATTATTGCACATCAGCCTCTTTGTGATCAGTGATTTCAAGAATGACCCAAGTTGAGGTAGTGCTGCCAATATATGGATTGGAAAATTTAGAAGAGAGAACTTGGTTAATTGTAAGTAACAATATCATTGATGCTCTTTAATCTTTCCTAGACGTGCAAGAAATTAACAGAGAGATAATATCATATCAATGTCTTGTTGACAGTCTGAGAATGGGCTTCATATAAGTCACTTCAAATTCTTATCAAAGATGATTGCATATACATTGAAGTTATTGGCTATTACTTAGATAATTTCTTTTTTCTACCATTAAGTTGTGCCATGTCCCATGAGATTCCTTTTTTCTTTTCATAGATATTTGTCTTATGAGATACTTAATAAAATTACTATTTATTTGATGCTTCTTTAGACATTTACTTTTACTAGTCTTTCTGTTTTGTACTATAATGCTTGGTCTCAACTATTCATTTGACTAAACTACTATATATTTGGTTCCTCTTATTACATCATATTTCATTTTTTCATGCTAATTTAGTATTCTTGTTCTTGGTTCCTTAACTATTCGTCATTTTTCTTCATTCTATTTGTTTTGAAGTATTGCTGATTGGCAGTTTGCAGCTGACAAGTTTATCAGAATGTTTCCAGATAAAATCATAGTTCATTGTAAGTCATAGCTATATGTAATATTCTTCTTTATAATTTCAATTTTTAGTCCTACTGCTAAGTGCTATCCTCTTCTTGCTCTTGTTCCTTTCTTTATTTGAGGTAGTAAGAATGCTTTGAAATGTGGATCTTAGATAGGTATGCACGTAATCTCCTTTGAGAATATTCTTGTAGTTATCTGATACCATTCAACGTGTTAGTTTTTTCACAACAAAATCTACTTGGTGAGTTGTAAACCTCTAGTGTATTTCTGACTTTCCTCAAAGCCAAACTAGACAATGAAGAAGACAATTTTAGCTTGGAGAAATACTGTACTTTTTGTGTAATTTTATTGAGGGATGGACAATTTGACTTGTAGTAAGAATAAACATGGATGACTAATCGTACAAAATGGACCCAGTTTTTTGTATATAAGGAGCAAAGGATCAAGTACATCTTTGTTTTGTTTATAGCAACACAGTCTTGTAGGTTTTAATTCCTAGAATAGCATGTTCAACCAACCTAATTAAAGCTGTCACTGCAACCCACCAAATGACTTGATTGTCTTTGGTAGATTCTCCTTCGTAATCATACATGTATAAACAGTCTCTTAATCTTAGTGATCCTCCAAGTCTTTAATGAACTTTGGCCTTAAGCTCCAGTCAATCTCAACTAATTAATTTTTTTGAACAATTTCATTATTTGCTACCATCGCTGCTATAAATCCCTCTGTGTTAGGCTTGCTATCTCAATGCACTGACTTTCACATTAGTTGAATCAACTTAGTCTATAGTACCCTCAACCAAGGTTCGGAAATCTAATCCAACCAGTTGTACCTGTTGGCATTCAGACCGGTACATATCGGTTGTACAAAACTCGGTGGAACTGATCGGAGTAGTGAAAGAAGAGAAAGAAGAAGAGGAAGAGAAAGAAGAAGAAAAAGAGGTAGGAGGAATCGTCGCTACTCGCCCACTCACGTCCGCTGTCGCCCTCTCGCATCCGTCGTCACTTCTTCTCTTTCCTTTCCTTCTTCCTCTCCTTCCTCTCCTTTTCTCCTTCTCCTTCTTCTTCTCCTTCTCTTTCTCCCACTCAATTCTGCTCCTCTGCCCTTTGGTTTGGTCTGGACCTTCGTAGGACCGGTCCAAATAAGAATAACTAGTTCAGACCAGTTTTGAAAACTTTGCCCTCAACTATGGTTATTCATTGATTTGTTTCCTAAGTTTACCACGATAGCTTTGCCTAGGTGGTAAAATTTTGTTTAGTCAAAATCTTTTGAAAACTTCACTGGTGATGCTTTCTCATATTCAATCCCTTTTGAGTTGTTGGAGGCTTGGAAGAGAGAGCTAAATTGTATACTATATAATTATATACTTAACATACCTATATATAAACTTCAAGGATAAACAATAACCACACATTAATTAAGACCTAGTCAGTACTTTATAATTAATAATAACTATAATTATTAAGTATTGCCATGCTTTCTAATACTTTCCCTTTAGCTTAAGCATCTATGTCAATCATGTTCAACTTAGTACAAAGACACAAAAGTAGTGGAGGTGCGATAATGTTGGTTGAGAGCTCATTAAGGCATTGTAAGACTTTAGAGAGGACAACTTTATAGAACTGTACTCTTTGTAGAGAGAGGACGAAGGGGATAACCGAGATGAAAGAGATGCAAAGTATTGAAGAGAAGAGCTATTATAAAACAGCTAAGAGAACAACTTTTGGTGAGGCATACTCCTAAACAAGGCAATAAAAATTAGGCCATGCCACTTGGTATGTACTGGTCCAACCTTTTACTAGTATTGGTGCAATTTGGTACTGATAATATATATTTTTTATATATATACCAGTCAGTATGGACCGATACCGACTTGTTGTACCCACCAGTCTGATTATGGACCAACATCTTAAACCTTGCACCTAACCTTGGGGAGAGGACTCAGGAGATGATTGAGATGCAAAATAAGTAAAGTATTGTAATAGAGAGGAATTGTGAATGATCATCATGTATTCTCCTTAAAGTTGGGGTATGTATGCCAGTGTGACTGAATATGAGGTAACAAGGATCTGAACGAGAGCTACCTTTAGATACTAGAGTATAAGGTCATACTACTAAGTGATCATGATCGTGAGATAAAGGACTATTTATCCCATTTTTCCGTTGTTCTTTTATTGTGCTTCTTTTGAAGAAGTGATTGAACATAAAGGACATGATAGATGACTAACTACGGTCATAATCAGGAGGCCTAGCTAGAGGGTGTTGTCAATGGTGCAGCTGAGAGGACACTAGTTTTGTAGTCAAAGCAGTTCCAAACCTAAGAGTCTATTTTAGGTGAGGAAGAGGGTAATGCAGTAGTTGAAGTTGAGATCAAACTAGTGGATCATGGATTCATACCTATTCTTGTTGTGTGAGGCACGCACGAGTCTGAGAAACTAGGTACAAAGGACCACTTTGTGAGGTAGATTGAGGCCGAGAAAGAGGTGTGGTATACCATGGTATCCTCCTTGATGGTATTGAACATGACAAGCTACACTCACACATGCTACTAAGAGTCACATATCCCCATCACATACTTTTCCTTGGATTACTGGTATGCATCGTGGAACTACATGCACAAGTGGGCATTAACTTCATTGTTAGATGAGTTGGTGGCCTCAAGGTTGTAGACACTCAAAAGATATGAGCAAAGAAATTTTAAAGGTTACAAGTAGTAGAATCGACTAGAATATGACTACGGGTTCGGCCATGTGTTTTATCCAAGTGAGAAAGAGAATTAACCATTAAGAAGTCTTCATATTGAAAAGGAGATTTGGGATCTTATTAGTAAGAGAATAGTACTTAGTTAACTTATTCCTTTTTGAGGAGTGCACATGAAGCAAGAAGAAGACAATCGGCCAGACTTGTAATTGAAAATGATATAGGTTTTATGTAAGTGAAACCAACATAATTAGATAACTACCATTAACCATATACTTCATCCTTAGAATCAAGGGAGTCAAAATGTTGATTTCTATGTGAGCCTATAAAATATTAAATGACCTATCTCAAAGAAGATGCTATTTATGTTTAATAATGGTACAATGTATATCAATACTGATTAGTTTTTTGTTCCATGGGTTAAGACTTGAAAAAAAAAACTACAGTATCCTATCATATTATAGGAGGTTTCTCAATGAAGAAGTTATATTATCACTCTAGAAGATACCGAAGGGGCAATATTGGATGTGGTCGGTATGGTTGCAAAATTGATAGTAGTAGATAAAATCATAGTATGAAGAAATCACTAATGATCAACATATAGATTATGATAATGGCAAGTGTATTAACATCAAATATGATAACATGAGCCATAGAAGGAAGGATTGAAAATCGCCGACAAATGCAGCCTACATAGGTAGCTGCAGATTTGCCTCCCCCATTCCATTTGCAAATTGCTGCTGTAGGCAAAATCTGCACCACACTAATAAAGTAGAAGATACACCAGGGATTATGTTTAAGTATTATTGATCAATAGAGGCTACAAAGATAGGACAAGAAAATGAAATAAACATATTATATTAATGTGATTATTTGAACAACTTAGGAGCTCTGGATAGTATTTAGCAAGTCAATAAGTTGAAAGAAAGTGGATTTAACACTTAGTCATCTATTTTGCATAATCAAAATGTATTATCGATTTTATAAATTTTATGTTCAATCCTATGTTTACTACATCTATTAAGTTCCTATGCATGTTCCAGTTCGTTTGGGCTAATTTGGATCATAATATCCTAAAATTCAAAATGAATTTTTGATAACTTTGAGGAAAGGAAGAATAATATTATTGAGTTAATCAAGTGTATAACAATAAAACTATGTGTAAACTAAGTAATAAAGTGATTAGTGATAATTGGTCCATGTAGCATATTCTTCTAAAGCCATTCATTATCTTATGTGATATATTCCAATGCTCTATGTGGAAACTCTTGCCTTCATGACCAAGGAAACTAAAAGAGTAAACCAAGAAAAGTTGGGGGCAGGGCTGTCCATTTGAATATTGTCTAATAGTTAAGAAATAGGTCTGTCATTTTGGAATGCATAGCCCTTAATCTTCAAATGCCATGTATTGTTGCTGATAATAGGCTATGGATTTTGTTCTGTTAACAAATATTGATAATTTGCTAGATTCTATTATAATTTAAACAATTTCCTAAGTGTTAGATAATATTATTTATGTTTTATAAACCTTAAAGTCAACAAAACACCTTAAATACAAATGCGCTCCACATTTAGTTGATTTTTTGTCCTTTGAATATCTGTTCCCTGCTTGAAAAAGAATATTTAACTCCAAGGAATTCTTTTATCTTATTGTTGTCTGTTATGATAGAAGTGCGCTTCAATTTAGATTACCTGCCATCAAATACAAGATCCATGTCATACTTTGATGATTGTTCCATATTTATCCAATATTCGTGTCAATGACATGAGTACTCTTGTAGGTAGTGAAAGAAACATGCATAAGCTTACACTAGATGGCATTGACGTTATGGGTGAGCGATTAGCTCAAGAGGTTAGTATACCATTTGGACAACTTAAAGATAATTGGTGTTAATTGATTAATATATTTTGAAAATTTAGGGATTTAATTATTATCCAAAGCGCTAATTTCATTTGACCTCTGGATTTCTACATTTTTCTTAATTTGTCCATAGATTTTCTGCATATTTCAATTTGTCCAAATTGATATAGTGCTAAGTTATTATCCATATTCATGTTCTGTAGCTCCAATACAGGAAATGAACATAATTTTGTCACATTAGATGCCAAATTATAACTTGATGCTAAAACTAACAAATGAAATATGAATTTGGACTACTCTTCTTCCTGAATTTCATCTATGAGGAACTGCTTAGGATTTTGTTCACATGCTATTCTTCTTTCTAAAAGCCCTCCTTTTCTCTTCTTCACCTCACTCTTGTTCTCTCCTCTTTTGCGTGTATGGTATTTGCCTTTTCCATCTGCAGAAGGCAGAGTATCATGTTTGTCCAAGTTAGCTTGAATTTATCCTTAAAATCAAAATTCTAGATAAATGCGAGTAAAAAATCTTAAGTAACTCTAAGATGTATTCATTAGTTACTCTCATGTCCTAAGTCCTAACTGAACTGGACTTTACAGTTACAAGTTCTTGAGTCATCTACACTATTTTCATGATTCATTCATCTTTGGGTCTCTGAAAAAATCTAGTTGAGCAGGTTGTTGATTTAATAAATTCAAAGCCAGAAATTCAAAAGATTTCTTTTGTTGCACACTCAATTGGAGGACTGGTTGCAAGATATGCAATTGGGAAACTGTATAGACCTCCTAGAAGGAAAATACCTGACGACACTCTTGTCGATGATGATGCTTGCAGAGGAACCATATATGGTCTGAAAGCAATCAATTTCGTAACTGTTGCTTCTCCTCATCTTGGTTCGAGGGGAAATAAGCAGGTACTTTCTATTTTCACAAAACTTGTATATGTTGAAAATTTTCTGGGAGAAATATGTTGTTATGTTTTTGAAATAGCTGAATGAAAATTCTTTAGAGGTGTAATTTGATTTTGACATTTTTTTTATAGCAGTTAAATGAAGAAGAGAGGATTGAATTGCTATGGGATGAATAAGTACAAATATATACTCCCACATCTACGCACATATAGAAGAAAAAAATCATGTGGGTGTAAGGGTTGTTAATGAGACAACTAGAATTCCAACACTCTATGTTCATCATATACTACTAGTTATATAGAGCTGTAAACCATGTGTTGAAGTTTAAAAAATAATAGAAAGAGAAAAAAATTATTCTTGAATGCAGTAGCGAGACATGAAATTTATCGAAATTAATGTTGATCGAAATTAAATCACCTTGCCATGATTATTGGGTCAAATTGAAATTTTTGACCAAGCAGAAATAAATTGCTCGGCTCGTTGGAGAATTTTTATCAACGATGGAACTTTGACTAAATTGGGATTTAATCCCAATTGCTTGAATTTTTGGAGAAAGGATCGACAATCCAATTTCTTAATCAAAATTATATTTTTGACATCGCAATTTACAGAATGCGAAAAAATGAAATAAAATAAAATTATGAGTGATTTAATAGAAGGTCGAAATTGAAATTATGATTAATTCCAATTTCTATCATGAAATTTAGATCAAAATTGAGATTTTGGCCGAATTGAAAATATTTCTTGTCATGAATGGAATTCATGAATATTGGGTCAAAGAAGGCAATTTTGACCATGAATTTTGAGAAGCGATTGTTTGGTAAGCAATTAAAAATAAATTATTTTTATTTTTAATTGAGAAGAATCGTGGATGTGGTTTGAAGAGAAGTTTTTGGAGAGTTACGACGGTTCCAAAAACGGAAAGTGAGGGAAGCGACAATAAAAGGAAAAAAAAGAAAGAGATTCGGTTGGGTTTTTCTAATTTTGGAAGACTCGAAGTTGAAGCGAGGAGTAGTCGATGAGAGGAACATCGACGCACAGAAGGTAAGTATTTCTCTTCTCCCTCCTTGGTCTTCTTCTTCCTCCCTCTTCTCTCGACACCATCAACGAAGAAGGCAAACTCCGATATCAAAGCTATTGACGGAGAGACAACTCCGGTAAATAAAATCATCAACGGATAAGGACAACTCCGGTAAATAAAAACTATTGACGGAGAGACAACTCCGGTTAACAAAAATCATTCGACGGAGAGACAACTCGGGTAAATAAAATCATTGACGGAGATAGTAACTCCGATACAAAAAATCAAATTTTTTTATGTTGCCTTCGGCAACTATCACGGCTATTGTTGTTGAATAATTTCTTCCCTCGTGATTCGTTGATGAAATAGGGGAGGTGATAAATTCAAAGAAAAAGAAGGAAAGAAAAAGAAGTAAAAAATGATGAAAGAAGATGCGTGAGAAAGAAATTTGAAGAAGAAAAAGAGAAGATGAAGTCTCGGTAGAAGAAAATGTGTGAAAAGGAAACTAGAATAAAAAATGGGAGATGAAGTCTCAGTAGGATTTGATGGCGTGAGAAGGAAATTAGAAAAGAAAAAAGGAGATGAAATTTTGGAAGAACTCAAGAAGAAAACTTTGCCGGCTGGAAAGAAGCCATCGTCTTTGCGAACGCTGGAAGCATATTTTGTTCGCCAACTAGATCTCGCTGCGAAACCCATTGTGAAGGAGGCACGTTTGCCTTGTCAACGACTTCCTCGTCATCATCACATCCGGCATGAGGGAAAGACGTCGCTGGCCAGAAAATAGCGCCTACCTTTGCTCGTTCACCTGCTGCTCGGTGAAGAGTCGAAGACGATCGAAATTTGTCCGCTTCTTCGTCGCCATTGTCTCCGGCACGAGAAGAAAACATCGCGGACATGAGAACAAAGTGTCGCCAACTGGAAAGAGGCATGTTCGCTTCCGAATAGGAAAGGAAGGACGGCGATCGCTTCCGTGTGATTCTGCCGCTGGGCCTGTAGCCACGCTCGCCTCGCCGTCGTCCCCAACACGAGAAGATATCGCCGACAGGAAGGATAACATCTGCCTTTGCAAGCACCGGAAATAGCCTCTCTTCGGCGTTGTTTGTCGATTGGATCTCACCGCGAGATCCGCAGCCGTCTTGTCTGCTCGAAATCCACTGAAAATGCCAGCTTTGGATTGTGATTCTTGCTAACGGAGACGCCTAGCTCCTTTGTCTTCATCGGCGCCAACAAGATCATCTGACACATCCGCCGAACGCTTTCATCTCTGGTTTTGCCGAAGACGCTTGTGTTTCCAATTTTGCCGAAGCATTGGTACCGTCAAATGTCAGCGACATGAATTGGATCAGTCGCCCATTGCCCGATTCGCTGGATTTGGGCTACTGCAGATTTTTGGGCTTCTTCATATGCCCATCTTCATCCAGCCCAGTCTGTCCAAGCTGTAATGGTCTCAACTTGCCATTACTTGTTAAAATCCTAAGTTCAATCAGAAATGAATAAAGGATGAAATTGATTTTGACCAAAAGTCAAAATCATATGACAATTAAATCAGGCATAAGAAATTTGAAACTTAGAAATCAAAATTTTGATTAAGGAGTCAAAAAAAGTTATATGAAACTTTGATCAAATTTTAAATCTTAGAAAACATTGAGATCTAAGATGAAACATTCAGAAATCAGAAATTTGGCTTTTAAGAAACCTAGATAGATTGTCTAAGCTCAATCTAAATCAAATAAATGGCATGTCCCTGAGATTGACTTGGGTTGAATTGAACTTAATCCAAGGTGTTGATAAGACGGATTATTTCCATGTTGATATGATTTAATGGAAAGAAGAAACAACTTGATTCTAGAAAGAATGAGAAATGACATATGTTGGATCTACCCCAACTCGGGTTTGAATTTGTCTTAACCACATATTGGTCTTGACTCAACCCAACTTTGATTTGATGAAAGAAAGAAAGAAGAAGAGAAAGAATATTTTGTTACTGCATTTTGTCCATAATATTGTTTGGGAGATGCGTACATCGATACTATGTATCGGGGCGTAGTTCCTTAATATTATTACAATAATGCTTTTAGCAATTTATGAATCTTGAAATAAAATAAATATTCACATAAAGAATATTTATTTGCGATGAAATACAATAAATATTCACAAGATGAAATACAATAAATATTCACAGAAAGAATATTTATTTATGAAAGATGAAGTCAGATAAATATTCACAGAAAGAATATTTATCGAAAGATGCAGAAAGAGATATCGAAGGATAAAAGAAAGAATTGTGAAATGAAATCAGATAAATATTCATAGAAAGAATATTTATTGAAGAAATGAAATCAGATAAATATTCACAGAAAGAATATATATCGAAGAAAGATAAATCAAATAAATATTCATAGAAAGAATATTTATTGAAAGATGAAATCAGATAAGTATTCACAGAAAGAATATTTATCGAAGAAATGAAAGTTGAAAGTATGAAAGATGAAAGCAGATAAATATTCACAGAAAGAATATTTATCGAAGGAATGGAAAATTGAAATTAGATAAATATTCACAAAAGGAATATTTATCGAAAGGATGTCACGGCATATTGTTAATAATATTGTTTGAGAGGTGCGTTCGTCGATACTAGGTATCGGGGCGTAGTTCCTCAATATTATTATGATATCGCTTGCAGTAACTTATGGCACTTGAAATAAAATAAATATTCACATAAAGAATATTTATTGAAAGAATGGGAGATGAAAGAAATATCGAGGAAATCGAAATGAAGGGTGAAATACGAAGAACATTTATCATAAGTTGATTTCAGATAAATATTCATTGAAAGAATATTTATGAGAAAATGGAGGGTGAAAGAGACGATGAAAATGAAATTGTGTTGAAATTGTAAGCCTTTTTATGACAGATATTATGAATGAATGATATTGTTCTTCCGAATATTTGTTTTTATTTTGATTTTATATGTTTAGATCTCTTAATCAAAGGTGCTCTTGCCCATTTCACTGTTTTAATCGGGCAAAAAATGCATTTGTTGGTATGGGGTAAGAGTTCTAGATATAACTCCCAGTGGTGAGAACATGCTTCGATTTCTGGAGGAAGCTTGAAATTTGCTCGATCGGAATTCCAATCGAGATCTGTCATCATCAACACGATTTGAGACCTTTCCTTGTTATCAGAATCATTAGCGGAGTATGAACAAAGATCCGAGTCATCAGGATCTTCGTCTTCACCAACACTTACGATATCCAGATCTGGCAGTAGTTCTAGTTGTTGGTAAATCGCTAATTGTTCTTTATTAACCCGTCTGTTGGTACAAGCATTCGCATAGTGGCCTAGCTCGCCACATATGAAACACTTACATTTGGCAGTATTTGGCTTCTTCTTTTGGAATTTCCTCACATGGTTCTTGTGAGGATGACTTTTATATGTTGAAGCCTTGCGAAGATACTTCTTTGGCTTTAGATTTGATGAATAGACTCCTGGTACTGATATAGCTTGGCAGAATGAAAAATCTTTGGCCTGTCGATTTATTTCATTTTGCTTGCAGATTTCCTACAAGACAGCATAAGTAAAATTAATACGCGGAACTACTCCAATGGTCATCCTTGGGTATTTCTCCTTCCACAGCTCCAGTATTTTTGTGTTGAATGTGGCGGGAGCTTGCGAAAATATTTATCAGAGATTTCTGGTGATAAAAAGGCCGCCCCTGTCTTAGATGCCAAAGATAGATATTGGTTACAATAAGGAATAATATCTTTCATGCTTCTGATTGTAAGTAGTTCCATGTCTAGAACTGCTTGGTTCTGCATCTGAGTGTATCCACGATATTCATCATAGCTAAGTAAAATTTGTCTCACTTGCGTTGTAATATTTGAGGTATCGTCAGCCGTCATTGTAAGTTGTTGATATTCCTGAGGATATGCTGTCCTCCAGCTCTGAAAATACAGCTTTGCTGTTTCTCTGAGTAAATTTTCAACATACACAACTTTATCTGTGCTGTCGCTGAACGTCTTGTGAGCACAATGGGTTATCGTATTTGATTCCTATCGTCTTATTACATCTTCCCATAGTCCAATATCTGCACCTAATTGCAAAATAGATCCAGCATGAGTATTAGCAGAAGGTAAAGTGGGAAGTGTATCCACCTTAAGAGGTCTTGGATAACATGGTTGGGAGGTCCCTGCCTCCTGAAAAAGTTCAGCGACCCTTGTTCTGAGCGAAGCATCAACAGTAGAAACTGGTCTAAAACCTGAGTGCGAGGTGACTCGTGAGGTGGGGATGACGGCACTGCTACCTTCGTCATTCGCCATGGCTACCCGTTCTACAGGGATAGTAAAATCCTGCGGCTCATAAAGATTATTTTCAATAAAGTCCAAATAAGAAGGATGCTGGGTGAGTTCAACTGGGTCTTCATCATAAATCACAGCAGAAAGGTGAAATCACTCTCATCATACCATCCTGAATTAATCAATTCTTGGTATCCAGGGTGTTTGGCAAGTGGTACAGCTTCATTCTCAACTTCCCAAGGGTTGATAAACGATTCATCAGAATCAGAAACATCCGTTAGAACCAAAACAACATCCCTATCATCTACTTATTCGTTTTCAAGTTTGGATGTATAATTATGAAAAGTTGCAAATACGGAATCAGAACCAGACTTCCAGAACAAAATGCGAGAAGGAACTCCCGAACTTGTTTCAGGAAGTGAGATCTTCCACTCATCTTCCTCTAAATCAGATGTGGGAATCCTTTTTCCCTTCTTCGCTAAAATGCCATGTGTGCTTAAATGTTCCAGCACATCATGAATTTGTAGTTTTAAGTTGCAATTAGCTTGGTTGCTAATGCGTGCTACTAAGCCCTTTGTTATAAGCAAATTATGACCAGATGTGAACTGTTTATATCCTTTGGACTGAACTAACAGATTGATGTGCTTTGTAAAATCTTGTACTGACATCAAAAAATATGGAATAAAATAAATGAGTTCACGATTGTTGGCCATGTCTGCCTCCATGGTGCCTATGATGGCCTTTTCCAAATTAGTAAATCGAGTGTCAACTAAGATGATCAGACATTTACATCCCAATTGGGATTGATGCAAACTATAAATCCCGATAAGACATGGGCCTAAATGGATTGTGTTGTAATCTTGTGAAGGAAGCTTTCTCTTAGCTTCTTCGGTAATAAAAGAGAGTTGTACTTGCGTCTTTCCAGTGCAAGTTAACATGGATTCAGAATAATGCTGGTATATCTTTTGTTTAGTTTCCAGTAGCTGATGTTCATACAACACCTCAGCAGGTACTAGTTCAGCCTTTTTAAACCTACTTATTTGTAGTTGGTGTTCAGGATTAACCAATCTTTCTAGTTCTACGATAGGCTTTTGCTTAAATTTCTGAAGAATAGATGTAAGAGGATTATACCACCTTATCACATCCGTAGAGACTTCGGATCCGGAACTACTTGCAGACGTCATTGTTGCCTTTTTCTGTATTTGGCGATTAGCTGTTGAGGATCAGTTTTGACCACAAACTGGCTTGGTAGAGGCTTCAGTTTCTGTGGTGCTCCAAGATTCAAATTTGTCAACTTTTGTTCGATTACTTCAAGTTGTTTTGAGCAATTATAGCTTTATCAGCTGATGTGCCGTTAACCGATTCGGGATTTATAAACCCAGTAGTAGGTGGATATGTGTTCGAAACTGTTTCCAGAGCCTTTGTGTACTCAATATTGTTATCAATCATTAAAGTAACTTGGAGAGTTTGTCATTCAAGTCTATGATAAGTTTTTCTACTTGAGCAAGACGCTGGTCAAAGTTCTGGAATATAAGATCAGATGATTGTTCTAACTTGCGAACAAGTTTAAAATCTTTAGACTCTTTGAGGTAGTCTAATTTCTCACTGATTTCTCTTAAGTATTTTTCACTTATAGGCTTTTGAAGAAGAAGTGTCCGATCTAGATTTTGATTATGAAGAAGTGTGAGCAAAAGATCACTTATGAAATTTAATTGCGGTTCGTATCAGAATGCCCGGCATGTAAGGTTGCAGAATGAAAAAAGCAAGAAAACTTGATTTGTTCTTTACTTAAACGGACCGAAACAGGTCTGACTTCTAGGTTCAAATAATCTAATCGCTTATACGCATCTACCATCAAGAAACATTTTCATAAAACCAAATCCTCACCTTATCATTGCTCTTTTTCGCCTCTTGCGTACTGTGCGAGACTTACCCTTATGTCTGTTGGATTTGCCTTTACTATGTGTTTCTCTTAGAAGATAGATTATAAACTATCAAACAAATTGAACACGAAGAAGTGCAAATAAACAAACCAAACTTCTTACTAAATCAAACAACAAACTTACAACAGCCAGTCCCAGAGTTGGAACCTCGCTTTGATACCACAATTTCTTACCTTGTACCGCTCACCTTCTGATAGCTCGATGTCTTTCATCACTCAAGGCTACTCTATTTATAACAAGAAAACACACGAAATTACAATCTACACTTCACGTCCAAATCTCTAGTACATGCGTCATAAGATAGTGGCAGACTAAGCAAATTTCCTTTTCGTCTTTATGTCGTGGAGGAATCGTCCTTTTTCTTTCTTTTATCATGGAGGAATCGTCCTTCATCTGCTTTATGTCGTGGAGGAATCGTCCTTTTTCTTTCTTTTATTATGGAGGAATCGTCCTTCGTCTGCTTTATGTCGTAGAGGAATCATCCTTCTTACTTAGTGCGGTGTGCCTTTTAATAAAAGTCTAGCATATCATTTTCAGAATCATAATGATCGATTCCTTCATTATCAGTATCGTATGCATTTCTGAACCATACTTTAAGAAAAGGGGTCTCCACTATGAGGTCATAAATGTCATCCCATATTCCGAAGGAATATTGTGTTATGTCATGGATGTTGACTTCATATGCCTGAGGATCATAGATGTTGGTGTAATATGGAGCGCCCAAATCTTGCGCCCAGATGCGATCACAATGAACTTTAATATAGCGCATGAGTTGGAACTTATTATCTACTATCCTTGGCAGAGAAAAATGGATAGTTAAACACCGAAATCTTGAGAAATGACCTCAGTTAGTACTTGTGGAAAAAATCTTGGCATGTTAAATTCAAGTTCTAATTGTCGTATCATGCCAAACTGGAATAATTCGTCTACCAAGTCATAATCTTGGGGATGGACTTCATCCATATAGATAATGGTCGTGTATAGCATAGAGCCCCGTTCTTGGACAATGTATATTCCTGGTATAACTTCCGCTTGTACTCGTAATCTTTCTTGTATAGCCATTATAGGCGTTAAAGGTTTCTCTTTGGCTATCTCCCAAATAGTCAAAGCAAGAGGTGACGGTAACCTTTCTAAAAATTCTTGTTGAAGAGAAGGAAGTAGTGCCATCTTTCTGGAGAGAGTTTCAAAAGCCATAGAATCCTGCAAGACACATATATGGTTAGTGGCAATTATACGAGACAGTTTGTTAGCGCCAATATTGTTAGCGCCCTTTATATGCTCAATCTGCACATTTAACCCCTGGAAGTCATCACGTAATCAATGAAATTGACCCATCGATTTCTGGCTAACTTACTGCTGGATATTGTTTGGAAAAAGGCGACTATGGCGTGACAATCAGTTCTGAGCGTAAACTCAATTTTGTCCAAAATAAATATTCTGAACTTGTCCAATGTATAAATACATACTATGATTTCAGTGTCTATAGCTGAAATAGCCGTCTTATATTTACGAGAGCAGTATCTTGCTACTCGTTTAGTAGGTTGGGAGGCAAATTCAGTTGGAGGAGGTAAAAAATAGAGGAGGCAGGTTTGTGACAATTTGTTTAATCTTTGTAATAGAAGCCCAGTCCTGCTTATTAAACCGTCGCTCCCCAGTCTTTGAGCATTTATTGTAAAGAGGACTTGTATACTTGCCCAAATTAGGAATATACTGCCTGGCATAATTTAAAATACCAAGAAACCGTTGCAAGTCTTTTAGCATTTCTAAGGCAGAATCAAGTACTTCGAGAAGAGCCTTAACAATATGTGGTTGTAGTTGGATTTTTCCATTACCAATTTCCAAACCTAGAAACTCAATTTGTGTGACGCCGAGTTTCATCTTTGTCTTGGACAATATAAGGCCTTTCTCTTCAACTTTTGCGAAAAACAGTTTCAAGTGCTGGATGTGCTCTTTGATATCTTGAGAAAAGATTAAAATATCATCAATGTAACAGCAGAGAAAAGATTCACATTCTCGAAAAATGTCATCCATCTTTCTTTGAAAGATGGAAGGTGCGTTCTTCAAGCCGAATGGCATCACCAGCCATTCAAAATGTCCTTAGGGACAAATAAACGCAGTCCAGCTGATACTATCTGGGTCCATTATGTTGAACCATTTATTTTTACCCAAAGCTGATGTACCATGTACGTAGAACCAGTACAACAGAATTTATGGCCTATGATGTTGACTCTAGCTTCATGATTTCTACTAGAATATTTCTTTAGGTCCAAGTCCGATGATGTAACATATGTTTGCAGGAATCGATGTCTGCCAATTGGACAAGTTAGCCTTCAATTAAAGCCCAAAAAGAATGAAGGTGAGCTAATACTACTAAGCAATACACACCTCTTTGTTAAGGTCAAATTTGATTTTGGCCCTAATTAAAAGAAAATGCGCCTTTACAAATATAAAAACTACAAATCTGGAAGGAGCAGACTAAGATCAAAGTAAATTGAGAGCTGATTTGATTTTTTAAAATAAAAGGGGGGCAACCAAGAAGGGAAAGCAATAAAGAGTAATAAAGAAATAGAAGGAAATTCGGCTACACAAAAAGGGAAGGAAAGCTAACCTGTAACAATTATTTTATCAATCGTGTGGGATATGGAAAGTCTTGAGCTAATTTTCTTATAAAAAGAGGAGATACGCACAACATTCAAAGAGGGGGGCCGAGTATTCAAATGCCCATAAGTTTTTTTTTTTGACTAATGAAGATTGCTTCAAATTTTAAGTTATTCATGAGTTATGTATTGAAATAAAATTTATAAATTATTTTTCTTCCAATTTGTGGAATGTTGTTTACTTATATAGATCTCTTAATCAAAGGTACCCTAATTTTAGGGGTAATTGACAATGAGTGCTTGTGCTCATTGGAAGCCAGAACCCATTAAACAAAAAACCTTATTAATTTAAGGTGAATTTAATAAAGGTCATATTACATTTTCAATGTAACACTTTTTGACCCTACACATTAGTACTTGATGGAAGCCTGACTTGAGGTCGAATTTACTAAAAATATGTTTATCTTTAATCTTCATGAGTAAAATCTCAATGTTGGGAAGTACGTACTGGTCCTTGTAGGTGTTGTCATTCAGCCGTTTATAATTGCAGACCATACGTGATTTTCCTCTCACCATTTCCGAGTGCTTATTGACTATGAAGGCCGCCGTCCGATGTTTGCTGCGAGATGACCTGATAAGTTTCATCTCTAAAAGTTCATCAATATGTCTCTTGAATTCCGAATTCATCTCGAGAGTGGGTACTATAAGCTTATCCTAGATAAAGAAATCATGATTTATTATAATATGACAGCGCACCGAATCTTTGTCCTAATGAGATTTGGGATCCAGGCCAATATATTGGGCCTTTTCCAGATGATTTCTGCTTCATGATCAGTTAACTCTACTTTCTTGTAGAAAGTAAGAGTTCCTTGTTCAATGCGGACGCCACCGCGAAACCCATAGATGAAGTTCATGCCAATAATCAGTTGCGTCTTGTCTCCTATTGATAATGGTAAAGAGTAGGTGAACGGCATAGAATATTTTTCCTTGTTGAGTATAAGAAATCCGTTCTTCAGATGCTTTGTGGTTGTTTGTACACTATTCACCCCGTAGATAGTGTATTCACCAGTGTCCTTGTAACAATGGCTCGGTAGTGCGGTAGGGGTAATGCAACACTTAGAGGCACTAGTGTCCAGTATTGCTTGCAAATTGTATTGTACCTATTCAATTTCTAAAGTAGCGGGTAGATTCAACAAATTATTATTAACACTAGCATACCGCACCGTTTTTTCTCCTGCCTTAAAGATGACCTCTTCGGTGATGTCGTCATCAATCTGAATCCCCTTCCCTTTATTGGTGTTTCTTGTTTCTTTAAGCATTTTAACTTCAGCTTCTAAATTGACAATGTGTTTGCTTGCTCCTCAGTGAGTTTTCTGAAGTCTACCTTTACATGCCTTAGTGGCATCGTTCCTATAGGGATGTCAAGCTTGAACTTGAGTTTACTGCAAAATGAGCAAACAATTATTTTGCAATTAAAACATGTGGGATCGATGCAAACCGTGAATCCCAATTGAGATCGATGCAAACCGTGAATCCCGATAAGACATAGGCCTAAATGGATTGTGCTGTAATCTTGTGAAAGAAGCTTTCTCTTAGCTTCTCCAGTAATAAAAGAGAGTTGTACTAGCGTCTTTCCAGTGCAAGTTAACATGGATTCAGAATAATGCTGGCAAACCTTTTGTTTAGTTTCCAGCAGCCTATGTTCATACAACACCTTAGCAGGTACTAGTTCAGCGTTTTTAAACCTACTTATTTATAGTTGGTGTTCAGGAGTAACCAATCTTTCCAGTTCTACGATAGGCTTTTGCTTAAATTTCTGAAGAATAGATGTAAGAGGATTATACTGCCTTATCACATCCGTAGAGACTTCAGATCCGGAACTACTTGCAGACGTCATTATTGCCTTTTTTTTGTATTTGGCGATTAGCTGTTGAGGATCAGTTTTGACCACCAACTGTCTTGGTGGAGGCTTCGGTTTCTATGTTGCTCCAAGATTCAAATTTGTCAACTTTTGTTCGATTTGGGATGGTATAATGAGAGTGATTTCACCTTTCCTGCTGTGATTTATGATGAAGACCTAGTTGAATTCACCCAGCATCCTTCTTATTTGGACTTTATTGAAAATAATCTTTATGAGCCGTGTGAGAAGGTGAAAACTCCCTTTCGTATTTGCTCAAAAACCTAATTAAGGCATTGTACACTAGTTTATACAAACCTAGAGCTAACCAGGACCCGGATCCAATAGTAAGTGGATCCGGGTCTATATTTACATTCAACACTCCCTCTCAAGTTGGAGTAAAAATATTGAATAAGCCCAACTTGTGACAAAGAATGAAATCTAGTAGAACCAAGAGTCTTTGTAAAGATATCTGCAATTTAATCTTCAGACCTGGTGTGAGGAGTGAAGATTTGATTATTGAGAATAGCCTCCCTAATGAAATGACAGTCAACCTCGATATGTTTAGTCCGTTCATGAAAAATAGGATTGTTGGCTATAAATATGGCCGCTTGATTATCACAATGTAATGTGATGGGAAGTTGACAGAGAAGATTCAACTCTTGAAGAAATCCTTTCAACCACATTAATTCGCAAGTAGTGTGTGCCATTGCACGATATTCAGCTTCACAGCTAGATCTAGCAACCACACTTTGCTTCTTACATTTCCGAGTGACGAGATTTTCCCCAACATATGTGCACAGCCCGGAGGTAGACTTGCGATCATCAGGACTTCTAGCATAGTCTGCATCTATGTAAGTTTCAACTGAGGTATGACCATTCCTTTTATACAATAACCCAAGACCGGGAGTTCCCTTAAGATACCAAAGAATAAGTATGATAGCCTCCCAATGGCAGTGTTTTGGTCGTTGCATAAAGCGACTGACAACCCCAACTGCATAAGAGATATCAGGACGAGTAACGGTGAGGTAGATGAGTTTTTCCACCAAACGACAATACCGAGTGGGATCAATATCTGCAGATTCAGTTTGGCAGCTCAGTTTCTCATTGGGCACCATAAGAGTAATTGTAGGTTTACAATCAAGCATGTCTGTTTCTTGTAGAAGATCAAGAGTATATTTGCATTGGGACAATAAGATAGTGGAGTTACGATATACTATTTCAATCCCAAAAAGTATTTAGGTCTGCCCAAATCTCTGAGCTCAAAGTGTGACTGGAGAAATGTCTTGGTGTCACATATCCTTGTAGAATCACTTCCGGTGAGTAGTATATCATCAACATAGACTGCTATAACGATGACACCGGAGTTGGAATGTTTGAGAAAAACTGAGTTATCAGCCTTAACATGGTAAAAATCTGCTGATTTCATTATTTGGGCAAATTTTTTGAAACCAAGAACGAGGGCTTTGCTTGAGGCCATAGATTGCCTTATCTAAACGGCACACCAGCTCCCCCTGTCTTGCATATCTGGAGGTTATTCCATATAAACTTCTTCAGTGAGATCCCCGTATAAAAAGACATTCTTAATATCCAACTAATGAAGTTCCCAATTGAGATTGGTGGCCAGGGAGAATAGGAGACAGACGGAGTTAAGCCTGGTCACAGGAGAGAATGCATCAAGAAAATCAATACCATACACCTGTGTAAAACCTTTCGCCACCAATCGGACCTTGTATCGTTGTATGAATCCATCAGGATTATGTTTAACAGTGTACACCCACTGGCACTAAACTGATTTAACATCAGGAGGCGGTTTGACAAGGGACCAAGTACCTGGAGCCTGTAAGGTCTTTATCTCTTCATCCATGGCTGCTTTCCACTCCGGCATGGTAATAGCCACTGTGAAATTTCTAGGAGTGGAGGTATAGACGAAAGAGCAGTAAGAAATGTAAGATAGGATGAAGGTAAACAAGAATACGAAACATACTTGAAAATATGATAAGTAGCAGTAGATTTATGTCCCTTGCGAAGAGCAATAGGAAGGTCAGTGGAGTCAAGCTGTAGATCTTCAGACGGAGACAACATAGTGGTTGGCATTTGTTGGCTTTGTGTATGTCTCCTGCGTTGGTAAACCTGCAATAATGGTGATGGAGGTGCTTCCCTCAACGAAGGGGTAATATCTAAATTAACAGGAGTTGGCAACGGAATTTCTAGGGGCGCAGTAGGAGATGAGGCACGCTGCTCATGATAATAAGGAATAGACTCATAGAAGGTAACAACAGCACTCACAAATGTACGACGAGAATGCGGATCAAAGCATCGATAACCTTTTTGGGTACAAGAGTAGCCCACAAAAATACATTTAACTGCACGAGGGCTGAGTTTATCTTGCTTCGGACCGAAAGTGTGAATGTAACACACAGAACCAAAGACACGGGTTTGGGGGGGGGGGGGGGTAAATGGAAAGGCCTTCTAAGGGAGACTTATCTCTGATCACAGAGGATGACAAAACAGACTGTACATGTGGAACAACAAGGTCCTAGCAACATCAAGCAGATGTCGGTTTTTACGTTTAGCAATCTCATTTTATTGAGAAGAATAGGGGTATGATGTTTGATGTATAATACCACGAGAAACACAAAAAACAGAAAAGTCAGAGCTAGTATATTCCAAAGCATTGTCAGTACGAAGAATTTTCAAAGAGACACCAAATTGATTTTTCACTTCAGCATAGAATATTTGGAAAACAGAAAAAACATCGGACCGATGTTTCAACAAAAAAACCCAACACAAACGAGAGTGGTCATCAATGAACGTAACAAAATATCGATGACCATCTTTACTGGGTATAGGACTCGGCCCCCATTTATCAGAATGAACTAGACCAAACGGGGCATGACTCAAAACATGATCCTTTGACTTGAAGGAAGAATGAAAATGTTTTCCAAGTTGACATGCATGACAATGAAACTGAGAATTTAAACTAGAAGAAACAGACAAACGTAGTTTTTCCAGAAAAGGATGACCTAAACAGCAGTGCCACTGATAGGTTGTGTCCTGTGATGAGAGGTGAGCGGTGGAGTCGGAAAAGACATACACTCCACCCTCCTTATGCCCCCCACCAATCGTCGTCTTTGTCGTGAGATCCTGAAAGACACAATAGGATGAGAGGAAGGTTATAGAACAGTTTAACCCAGTAGTTAAGGCAGATATAGAAAGAAGATTGACAGGAAATTTTGATACATAAAGAACATGAGATAATGTCAAACTAGATGTTAATTGAACAGTTCCAATTCCAAGAGCAGGTATGAGAGACCCATCAGCAATGGAAACTGGTAAAATTTGGGTAACAAGATGTAATGATGTAAACAATGGCCTATTACCTGTCACATGAGAGGATGCACCTGAATCTAATACCTAAGAATTGCTTGAGGTAAGAGTGGCTATACCAGATGGATGAAGACCAGTGGAAGCAACCATAGAAGAAAATGAAGCTTCATTGTTGACCTTTCCCTTCAGCAATCTTTCATGTTCAGACACAGTGATGACAATGGTAGCTTTAGAAGAGCCGGTCGTGGTTCTGGTTGGATTCTCAATCAGAGTGTGCTCAGTTGGAGAAGCCTCATATGCACTGTGAGCTTGGGATGACTTCCCAAATTTCTGCCAACAACGATTAGAAGTATGATTCGTGCGACCACAGTGCTCACATGGAGAAAAAATATGACCATGTTCGTGTCCATGACCAACGCCTCTCCGTCCTCTCCCACGATCTTCCAATCGAGGTGCAATCAGTGCACTATCTGTAGTAGCTATAGTATTAGATGTGGAGACTCGTAGCAAATGAGAGAAGACATTCTGAATATTGGGAATTGAGGAATCCATCATTAGCTGGGCATGAGCTGCGGCATAATTTTCATTTAGGCCAGATGGGAACTTAGCTACTAGAAATTCTTGACGTCGCTGAAGAATAACTGCAATGTCAGCTATTGCTGGATGAAGTTGATATAGCTGGTCTCATTTTCCTTTCAATAAGCTATAGTACTCTTGAAGAGACTTTTCTCCCTGTTTCATATTGATAATCTCTTCATACAAGTGATATATTTGACAAATATTTCCTTGAGGAGCATAAGTGGCAGCAAGAGAATCTCAAAGTTCCTTGGATGTGTCAAGGAACATAATTGTGTTGGCAATCCCCGGTTCAATACTGGTTATGATGGAGTTAAAAACAGCCAAATCAGACCTATGCCAATTTTCATAGTGGGGATCTGTGGAGGCTGGAGGAACACCAATAATATGGTGCTCTTTCCCAAATGAGGCAAGAATACATCGCATGGATTTTGCCCAAAGAAGATAGTTTGTTCCATCAAGTTTGACAGATGTGCCAGCAAAGGCCATAGACTTCATTTCAGTATTAGCCAAGGTCAAATCCATAGAGACAGGAATAATTCTCAAGAACAACAAAAAGTTCTACAAGGAACAGTAACCGAGAAATAGTGGTACCGAGTACCGACAACAAGAGAGGTGCGTTAGAGAATTCCGGCAGAAGCAAGGACTCACTAGTAATCCTCAGGCTTCAGCAAAGGAACAAGTTCCCATAGAAGGCGCCAGCAAACGGCGACCCAGAGCACAGACGGCAGCAATGAGAGGCTGCCTTAGTTTCTCGGAAGGAGGCGGCAGCAATGAGAGGCTGCCCTAGTTTCCCGGAAGGAGGTGGCAGCAATGAGAGGCTGCCCAAGTTTCCGGCTACCTAAAGTCAACCAAGAAGGTAACAGGAAGGAAGAGCGGCAATCTGCGTGCGACGATTGTGGGCGTTCGTCGAGAGCCCTCCTTCTAGCACCAATCGAAGGAAAGGGCGGAACAAGAAGCAAGGAGCAAGAGCCAGGCGACGATCGAAGCAAGAAGCGGAACAAGAAGCAAGGATCAAGGAGCGGTGATTGTCGCGTGTCGCCCTCCCTTTGATACCATGTGAGAAGGTGAAAACTCCCTTTCGCATTTGCTCAAAACCCAATTAGGGCACTGCACACTAGTTTATACAAACCTACAGCTAACCAGGACCCAGATCCAATAGTAAGTGGATCCGGGTCTATATTTACATTCAACAAGCCGCAGGATTTTACTATCCCTGTAGAACGGGTAGCCATGACGGATGACGAAGGTAGCAGTACCGTCATCCCCACCTCATGAGTCACCTCGCACTCAGGTTTTGGACCGGTTTCTACTGTTGATGCTTCGCTCAGAACGAGGGTCGCTGAAATTTTTCCGAAGGCAGGGACCTCCCAACCACGTTATCCAAAACCTCCTAAGGTGGATGCACTTCCCACTTTACCTTCCGCTAATGCTCATGCTGGATCTATTTTGCAATTAGGTGCAGATATTGGACTATGGGAAGATGTAATAAGATGATGGGAATCAAATACGATAACCCATTGTGCTCACAAGACGTTGAACGACAACACAGATAAAATTGTGGTATCAAAGCGAGGTTCCAACTCTGGGACTGTTGTAAGTTTGTTGTTTAATTTAGTAAGAACTTTGGTTTGTTTATTTGCACTTCTTCGTGTTCAATTTGTTTGATAGTTTATAATCTATCTTCCAAGAGAAACACATAGTAAAGGCAAATCCAACAGACGTAAGGGTAAATCTCCCACATTACGTAAGAGGCAGAAAAGAGCACTGATAAGGTGAGGATTTAGTTTTATGAAAATGTTTCTTGATGGTAGATGCTTATAAGCGATTAGATTATTTGAACCTAGAAGTCAGACCTGTTTCGGTCCGTTTAAGCAAAGAACAAATCAAGTTTTCTTGCTTTTTTCATTCTGCAACCTTACATGCTGGGCATTCTGATACCGAACCGCAATTAAATTTCATAAGTGATCTTTTGCTCACACTTCTTCATAATCAAAATCTAGATCAGACACTTCTTCTTCAAAAGCCTATAAGTGAAAAATACTTAAGAGAAATCAGTGAGAAATTAGACTACCTCAAAGAGTCTAAAGATTTTAAACTTGTACGCAAGTTAGAACAATCATCTGATCTTATATTCCAGAACTTTGACCGGCGTCTTACTCAAGTAGAAAAACTTGTCATAGACTTGAATGACAAACTCTCCAAGTTACTTTAATGAATGATAACAATATTGAGTACACAAAGGCTCTCTGGAAACAGTTTCGAACACATATCCACCTACTACTTGATTTATAAATCCCGAATCGGTTAACGGCACATCAGCTGATAAAGCTATAATTGCTCAAAACAACTTGATAATCGAGCTATCAGAAGGTGAGCGGTACAAGATAAGAAATTGTAGGGGTAATTAACAATGAATGCTTGCATTCATTGAAAGCCATAACCCACTTAAATAAAAAACCTTATATCTATAAGGTGAATTTGAAAACGGTCGCATCATATTTTTTATGAAATTGAAATTGAACCATGTTTAATTTTTCAAGTCGCATCATATTTTTGCTTCTTAATTTTTCAAGTGACCTGATTTTCTCCAAGTACAAGAATGATAGGTGGACCTTATATCACTTGGACCCCATCATAATCAGTATCAGAATAAACTTTCACCTATACATAACTATTTTAGATACTGTACAAATTGATTGACCCCATCATTATCTTAGTGATATGATTTGGGATTTTGTACGAATTGATTGACCACATCAACAATAAAGAAAATATCAAAAAATGTGTTAGTAAAAAAGATTAGTTTTGCAAGAAGACGATAATATCAGCGAGCATCAAATCTTTGAAATTATCATCAAGAAGATTCTAACTGAGTCAAATAGGTTAACCAATAGACTTATAGCCAAGATGGGTAGTGTCTTTTTAAGAATATCCATTGTATTTGTCCTTTGTGATAGGAGAAAACCTTGAAAACTATAACCATACTTAATTACTAAGAATTATTGAGTTTTTCCATATCCTTCATGAGAAATTGATCTTCAATATGTTTTTAACTACAAAAAATGCATGTATATTGCTCAAGTAAAACGAATATCACTGACATCAATGACAAGAAAGTTTGTTTCCAAATTATGTTGTGCAAAGAGTGATATGCTCTACTGTGAGGAAGACCAATTACATTAATTGCTTAAGAAAATTTTGAGTACCATGCTCTTAGATAATAGATTGCCTTTTTGAGCTTATGTGCTTTTCTCTCCTTGGGCAATATGCCTATAAGGTTGTTATATATAGACTTCGAAGAAAGCTCACTTTATTATATGCTTATTTTGAGTGTTCATCTTTATTATATGCTAACCTTGGGTGATACCCAAGTATAAAATTACTTGAATAGAATTGAGTTGTGCTACAAGAGGTCTTAAACAAGTTTATAAAATATGTATGTGTGAACATTCTTTATAAGAAGATGTGCTTTCAGAGTAAACACGCAACAAGATATAGGGTGAATACTAAGAGTCAAAAGCTCCCAAGTATAGCAAGATATGGAAACTATCATTTTTTTTTCATCTATTATAATTTTCTAGCTACGATGGAGGACAATTTTTAGATTATTATTAGAACTAGAGACTAAAGAGATAGAGAATAACTATGAAGTCGAAAGAATAATGAATACTGTTATTACATACTTAATGAACAAACTAACCTATTAACTTAGTGTGCATAAAGCAATATAGCCTAATTTAAAATAATTTGGCCCAAGTTAATAGTAGTAAGCTCACTAAGCTATATATATCATGTCACTTTTTCTTTTGCTTCCCATATGGAACTAAACCGTGATATCAAATACATAGTGATAAAACTATAAAGAGGAACAAACTCAAGAATATGAATAAATTGATTGTCTAATGTCAAGGTGAAAGGAACATGCTTAAAGAAAGTAATATTAAAAGAGAGATAATAATGGTGAGTGGTAGGATCATAACAATGGTTGCTATTTTGGGTTCTGGAGTAACTGGATAAAATATAAAATAGAGAACAACGACTAAGCCCATATATATATTAAAAACATGAACGAAATGCCAATAGATAAAAGCATTTATTATCACGGAAAAACATTCGATGGTGTTTGACTAGCTAGCAAACCTCATGGATAAACTCAAGAGAAAATAATAAGGACAAAAACTACTTGATGATGCGAGAGGGCCAAGACAACAAATAATACCCCACAAGAGGGTGGTAGAAGACAAAGTAGGAACAATAATCATTAAGCATAAAAATACCACTTGAACAATGTTTCACACTAATAATTCAATTCATCTATAAGCTCTAAAACAACCAATATGAATGGAAGAAGATTATCAAATAATGTAGAGATATAATAGTCAATAGATTAATTGGAAAGTTTGGTACATATAGAACAAACTCGAGTGATGACAAAAGATGCACAAAATTATAGCCACAAAGACAAATGAGTGCAGTGCAATTAAGACATTTTACAATGTAATTGAGTGACAAACTAGAAGACAAAATGTGTTATCTATTATCTGACAAGAGGAAATCATACTATTGAAGAGCCATGTGAGGAAGACTTAATCCAATGGCTCCGCTAGTTGGAGCACTGGCTTGGGTACAGATGTTAAACATACATATATATTTGTAGTACTATACATAAAAAATTATAATTTGCCTTATATTCTAACTATTTGCCCCTCTCTATTATTATTTTTTAATATTTATATTAATTTATATTTGTCACCTTTTGTGTATGTTACAACACATGGACATACCATTGCATTGTCTGTAGAACCACATGGTTTACACTATAATGCAGTCAATTGCCATTTATAATAAGTAAAATTTATTTTATAATTCGAATGTCAAAATCGACAGAATTCATGTCTTTGTGACTTCACATCTTCATCGAATCACTAACATCCCTTTAGAGTTCAACCTTCAACCTTCATACAATCACATTCCCTCCGGTTGCCAGGTCTGCTAGATTGCCACGACACCATTGTCCATCAGCCCATTTCAGGTGCTTGTATAGAATCATAGTCATCACTCTAGGCTTCCATGGATGGTCCAGGCTAGCCACTAGTGTCCACTAATCCAATCAACCCTTAGGCAGAATTGCGAATGCCTCTCTGATACTAACGCAGTGAATGCACTATCCAAAATTTCACTCTTTCATGACTTTCATTTGTTCATCATTTAATCAGTTATTCCTGAACTACTACACCCTAACGAGCCTACAAATCTATGATAAATTTTTCACTTGCTTGCCTTCTCTTAGTCACTCACTCATTTGATGCCATTGCCATTAGAGATATCCATAGATGTAAATGTGTATATACATGTAGATATGTGTATTAGCTTGTAGTATAATATATTACTTTATACTTGAAACCCGCTTGTAAATTAAACTCTTTCTTAAGGAAAAGGATTTGGGGAAACAAAACAACCTTTGTACAAAACATTGGTAGTATTAGATCTTCGTGCGACTGCTTAGGCATTCTCATTGTCTCTGCTTTCAGTGTTCCTTGGTATGGTGCTTCTCACTCCATTCTTAGGATTTGACACAGGCAAGGGCACAACTGATGTCTTTGCACTTCTTCTTGGGCAAAGGTTCCTCGGTGCGATCTCCTACTCGGTGCTATTCTGCGATTTCTAAGGAGTCACAATAGCTTCATCCTAAGTTTTATAGGGAATTGTAGCCTTGGCTCATTCATGCATTTTGTCTCTTCGGTGTGATCTCCTAGGGGTGTTGTTCCACAATTTCCAGGGAGTTGCAATGCATAGCGGTGTGTCCTTGATGCTTTTTTTGTTCTTTGGCACAATCTCCTTAGTGTCACTTTGCAATTTTTGGGGACTTACAATGTGCAATGGCATCTCCTCATCGATGAGTTTTAGTTTTTCAACATGATCTTCTTGATATTGTTCCAAGATTTCCTAGGAGTTGCAGTATGTTTCGGTCCCAATACACTCTCATTTCTTAACCTAGTTTGCCTATCGTTTCAAAGTTTTTATTTCTCTCAGTTGTTGATATGGTGTCAGGTCTCTTGAGTTTCTCAATGGAATTGTTTATAGTTTTCTATTTCTCTCAGCTAGTTTGCAAAAGCATTATAATCATTATTTTGTGAGATTTCAGTCTTTTCTTTTGGATTTGAAATTTAAGCATGTCGATGGACATCACTTTTGGTAGAACATCCATAGAAATTTTGGTTATGAGGTCTATAGGAAAAATTATGCAACATGAGAATTTCAATTTCATTGCTCTTGAAAGTGAAAAAAACTTTAGTAAATGATGCTCGGATTATTTCTTGGATTTTATTGAACCTCATATTGTGAAAATTTTATGCTCATTTGGTATAACGAGGGAAATGTGGGATTATTTGAGATGCATATATTATCAAGATAATACTGCGAGATGGTTTTGGCTTGAGCTTGAAATTAGTAACTTCAGCCAAGGAAAGCTTACTGTTGAGCAATAGCACTATGGATTTATTAATCTTTGGAGTGAGTATTCTGGTATTATCTAATTTGATGTACCTAAAATGACCAACTTGCTCTTCCATTTCACTATATAGGGATTTGGTTTGTTCCCAATGTTATCAATAACAAATCACGAAAAATTACGAAAAGCTAAAAATCCGCAATATGATATAGCGGATTGCGTTGCGGGCAAATAGTGGAAGTCACATAGCGTTTGAAATATATATTATATACATAAAAATTTAAGTATAACATTTGAAATATATGTTATATATCTAATAAATTAAGCTGCATAAAAATAAATTAAATTATATAAAGAAAGATAATATATTACTAATTCAATTCAAGCGATAATTTTAATTTCTCAAATTTAAAAACATAATAATGTAATTCTATCTGCGATACTATAGCGTTTAATAGCAGATTGCTCAAAAACCGCGGTTGAAAAATGCCATAGCACTACTATTGCGGCTATTTAATAATACTGTTTGTTCCATTCTCAACTTCCTATTTTGCGTTTTGTATCATCAATTATTGTTTCTATAATGGCCTCTTCCTACCTTCACTCTTGCTGTTTTGCCTCTTACTAGACGCTAGTGTTGCAAACCTATAAGCTACGTCACTATAGTAGCTAAGTTTCTCATCATTGGCCTATTGCCAACTCACCTACGTGATTGTGGAATCACATGTTGGTCGCAAATGGTTCCTGGATCTACCATTGTTGCCCCTATAGTTCTGGATCTACCGCTGGCTTAATCTAATGCTTGTAGAACTAAGAATTTTAGGCTGAAAATATCTAATGGAGGAGAGTTGATATGGTGGAGTTGACCGAGCAAACTTTGGAAAAACTAAAGTGCTTGAGATCGAAGGAGGTAGTTGGTGCAAGGTTTCAAAATCCCGGTGAGTCGCCGGACTGGTACAGTACCAGTATGTACCATACCAACCGGCAGCGGAAGTGGACGGCAATGGCGGCAGCGGACAGCAGTGTGGGCGGCGTAGAAGGCAGATTGAAGCTTTCGCCTTCCACGCTGCTACTGCTTCCGCCCACCGTCCGCCTGCAACCATGCTTTGATGGTTGCTCCGCGACCGGTCCTCCACCGGACCGGTACAAACCGGGGCCGGTTGCGGATTGAGTTTTGAATCCTTGAGTTGGTGTCATTAGTCTTGATAGTGCTTTGAGAAAGTAGCAGGCCTGAAATCCAACAACATGCTAGGGAGGTCTGTAATAGCTGATAAATGAAATGAAGAAAAGTTTGCTAGGTTGAGGGGAGATTCTCATGCTTTACCCTTAGAATGAGAAGTATAACTAGCTTAGAATGATGTATTGCAGCTGGCTATGGGCTTCTTATGGCAGTAGTTTCTATGGTTGTTTGCAGCGATCTGTTGTTCTGGGCTGATTGCTAGAAACGTCAGGAGGTGGGTGGTCGAGTGGGCTGAAGTAGAGAGAGGTAGGCGAGTGGCTGTTGGGAGAAGAGGAGATTCAGTAGATTGGAGAAGAGCGGGTTGATAGCTAGAGGGTTTGGTTAACCTACTGTTAACACCAAATTGAATGATAACAAGAATTGAATTACTGCAGATGTAGACCCATTTAGGCAAGCATGTAGAAGAAATAAACCACGTGGGACTAAAACATTAACCTAACTCTTAAAATAGTAATGATAGATCTTGCTATTCTCCACTCATCAAATAATCCGACCTGGTTTAAGGAATGGCTTATTCATTTAATTTGTGATTTCTTAATGTTTGTCGCCTATGTAAATACTCATATTATGTCCACCGTGTGGTCATTGATTGTAATTTTAGTCACATTATAATTTGCTATCTAAGATGTTCGGACATTGTGTGCCTTGTGCCAGCATTTGCGTTAGCACCTCATGTCAATGTAAGGCAGCTGTTCAATAATTTATGGCATGCATTTGCTTAGCAATTCCCTGGCTTCATAACCTACTGCTTGTAGTGTATCTTTGATAGAATTGGTAAGGTTTTTGCATGGTGACATGTGATTAATTTGATGTGCAATATTCTTCTAGTTAGGAATTACTATGCATGCCTTCTAATTTGATTTTTTATCAGTCTACCTGCCCAAAAGAGTTTCTTTTTTTCTTCCAACAACTTAGGCTTTGGAACCTCCTTTTTCTGTTCTTCAATCTCTTTTTGGGCTCAAATATTGCACTGCTTGTTTATATTTTTACAATTTTTTATGTATGCAACTCATGAATATTCATTCTTCCATTAGAATTTCTTGAACATTCCTAAACTAAATATCTAATTGCTATAATTAAGGATATCTACAGCTAAAGTACGAATTCATCATCATGCTGACCCTTTTTCTTCTTTAATAAGGAATCTACTCAGCGTGGCCTCAATCACATGATTATTTTCAAAGATTTGCTTAAGATTAATGTGAAATATTGTGTTGTGGGCTTAAAAGATTCATCGGACCCATAATGTAACATCATTCTTCCAAAAGAGCTCAATGGTAGCAAAACATCGGTGCAGTCTAAAACTCTAAATATCTTCTTCTGTTGTTTTTTGCTATAACATTAAACCACAGTTTTTCTCTCTTCCCAAAGAGTCTCGGAAAGTGTAACCTTGCTACTCCCATCTTAGTATTTCTCTTGGAAAATTATTGACAGGTTCCTTTCCTTTTTGGTGTAACGGCAATTGAGAATGTTGCTTCTCGTGTAATTCATTGGATATTCGGAAGAACTGGCAGACACCTTTTTATGACTGACAATAATGAAGGAAAGTCTCCATTGTTGCTGCAAATGGTTGATGATCATAATGACCTTTACTTTATGTACTTCCCATCCTCCTTTCTGGACTATGTTGTTTTAAGTTACCTGTTATACGGTGTTCTATTGATTCGCGGCTGTATAATCTGTGTGAAAACTATGTATAGGTCTGCATTGCGAGCATTTATACGCCGTGTAGCATATGCTAATGTTGGATATGATCGTATCCTAAGTGAAGCATTTTGGAGTACATTCAATATATTTTCTCTTTTTGTCGTTACATAAACAAGCAACAATCACTTTTGTTTTTAATACTAAACGAATTCAAAGACATAGTTGGCTGGAGGACATCATCTATTAGACGACACTCAGAATTGCCAAAGGTGAAGTATCTTATTTTCTTTATGGTATTCCTTTTCATTTTCATTTGAAATTTCTTCTTTGATATATCAATGCTACTTGTATTTAGTTTATCAACATCTTCCTATTCTTGTTGTTGACATTCCTACTTTTTTTTTCACTTTTTTCACAGTGGAAAGGTTCTTTGAGTGATAAGTACCCCCATGTCGTATATGAAGAGCAATCTAATGAAAGCAGCACTGGTGAGTGTGCTGATGGTTCCCTTACCTATAGTGGTTTTGACATGTTGGAGGGTGAGTATCCTGATTCATCTTAGAGTACAAGTAATTGATTTTTATCTTGAGCACCATTCTCTTCCAGAAAAGTCATTATAAATTTTATATTTAATGAGCTAATACTTGTTAGATGTCTACGGATTTTTCTCCTGCATTGATTTACTGTACTTATCAAGCTACCTGTGTGTTAGCTACGTTTCTTGCAGACTTTTCTTAATTGATAGATATATAATAACAAAATTCCCCTCCATGCGAGATCCTGTGTTGCATTCCATCCCATTCTGCCATTGTCTGCGGGAAATGACCAATCAAAGTCTGCGACAAAATTATTATGCAAACAATGTATGACAGATTTCAGAATAACAAACTCCAATGTCTAACTGAAAATTCTTCTAGAAAAATAAGAATTTGTTATGAGGTGAATATTTGTTAATTGGCAAGAAGTTAAATTTCTTTATTCAGCACCAATATCTTCAGCCGGTAAAATTGCTATGCTCCAGGCATATACTACATGCGAAACAGTTTAGCAATGGGTTTCTAATATACAACTGTAAAGTGCATAATGTCCTGATTGGATGGGGTTAATTGTTGGGCTCAGAAAAACTAGTGAACGGCCTCACACGTGTGTCGTGGGAAAGGGTGGACGTTAGTTTCCACACCAGCAAACTTCGGTTTGCAGCTCATAGTGTAATTCAGGTTAGCAGCATTTCTATAATCATGCATATCACAGCTTCATTTTTATCATTGCTAGTGTTCATTTTTGTTTGACAGGCCAAGTTTTCCTTCATGCACTCAGAGGGTGAGGATGTTATACGACACATTATCGATCACTTCATTGTGTAAATTCAATGAGCAAGTCATCCTGCGTTCTACAATGTTTTTCGTGGTCCACAGTCATATACAAGCCAGTGTTTCTGGAGAATAGAACATTGAGCTGCAAAGCCAGTTTGACAGCAAGCAAAGATAAATTAGTTCATCCTTTTGATTTCAAATTATTTATTCTTGATGAATATCGTGGATATATACTCAAAATGCAGATCAAATGCATTTGTAATCGACTCTACATTTGCAAGTTTTCTTGTGTCCGTTGACATAATGTGCTGTTAGAATGACAGAATATATATATATATAGGATATGAAATTAAAAACATAGTTCATATAGGATATGATTACGGTTTAAATCAAACATACTTAGCACATGGAATAAATATATATATATGAATTTATTCTATGTGCTAAGTATGTTTGATTTAAACTGTAATCATATCATATATGAACTATGTTTTAAATTTCAATTAATGATTGTAGTTCATGTATAATTGAGCGTATGTGCTCCAATCTTTTCCTGCGATATATATATATATATATATATATATATATATATATATATATATATATGTTGATGATCTTTCTAACCTGATAAATATTGGATTTTTAGTACATTTTTAAACAAAGTCATCTTCTGATCCATCTAGATGAAGTAACTAATCAACAAGGGAATCAAGGATAATAATGCAAATATCCTTAGGGCTAAGATACTACATATTAATTGCATGTATTGGGTAATTTATTAAAAAAAAGTTTGGTTTATGGATTACCTATCCCATAACTTCTTCTATCAACAAAATATTACTAAAAATTTATCCTCAACTTAGATGGAGTAAATCAATTACTTATTAATGAGTAATGACATACTAGGATAACAAAATATATTTAGAAGAGATTTTGCTTGATGATATAAGAAATTGCATTAGCACTTATTTTATATTCTTTCATGTAAATGATTTTTATAAGTAAAAAATCGGAGTTGTTCCAAAAAAAGTTTTTTTAGGCACTTTAATTAATTAATGATATACTTTACTTTCGAGAGTTTATTTATTTTTTAGTTAAATTCTTATTAAAATGTATACATGATCCCTGTGTAATTTATATTAGTTTTGTAAGTAAAAGAGTAGGACTAACATATTTGTAATATGCTTTTAATTATATGCAGTGCTTCTACTAAAAGTAATTTTCGCTGAGTTTTTTATATTATTTTACACTAAGCATGAGCAAATGAGCATTGATAGAAAATGACGTTAAATGGCATCCTAAATTGAAGAACAAATGACACGTGATTTAGGAAAGAATTTTGTGAACAAAACACCTTCAACCTAAAGTGGGCTGAGGGAAGTGAGAATTATTATCATTATTAAGCATAGAAATAGTTTCTTTAACATATTTCTCTTTATACACAGTTAACAAATGTCAAATATATAAGATAGACTTGACCCAAGTCCTTATTACCAACAATTAAATCTTTATTAGTTGAACTAATTAATACCTCTAAATAATATCATTTATTTCTAACTAATATCATTTCACTAAACTATATGCATTTTTATTATTATAATTTTCATATCACAATAAGTCATGATATTATTTATGAATTATGTCTACAATTTTGCATAAGAACAAACTAGTTATGAAAAGGTGAATGCTAATAGAGTTTATGACGCAATTAATACGAGAAAGAAAGAAAGTGCAATTGCTAACCTTAAATTCTTTGTTAAGGGCCTCTTGAATCATAGCATTTAGTAGAAGGTAAAAAAATGTAATTGAAGGAGAAAAAGAACTTCCTTCATGCTTATTGTCAGACCCGGTTCTTGCAGGCCTGGGCTAGAGGCAGCTGGGCTGGGTGGCAGCCCAAGCCCACGCCGAAAAACATTAAGCGGAGCCCAATTTGATGGAAGCAATTGGTCAAAATCAGAGGTTGACCAAAGCTTCGTGTCTTCGACGACACCAGCGGGATCTGCGGATGCGAACTCGTCTCCAATGCGAGGATCGGAGGCGGCGACGCTCGCGAAAGAGACGGACGCGTACGACCCAGGTCGACGCGGACGAACGGCCGAGAAGCAGTCTTCTCCAAGACACAGTCGGTGCGGATGGCTCGGAACGAGGAGGCGGACGAAGATCTACGCAACATCCGCGGAGCTGCAGGGGAAGTCTTTAGAGGAGGACCTGGATGCGCAGCACTCGCCGACTCCAACAGAGGCCTCAGACGCGGACGGCAACCGAGTTTGGCGGCGCTGAGCAGAAGCGAGCGCCCTGCCCTATTTAGAGGCCGACGAGCGGACGAGGCAAAGGGGCAGAGAGCTTGAGGAGAAGATTCGGCAGAGAGGTCGAAGAGAAGGGAGCTACGTGCAAGAGAGTTTGAGAGATTTTGTGAGTCGGCGGCAGACTCTGCCGCCGACGAGAGGAGCGACGAGTCTGAGCGAGTAGGAGAGCTGTGAGAGGTTTAGGGGTTTTTGTACTCATCTTGAAAGGAATAAAGAGAGGAAGCTTTTCCCCTACCTTTAGTTGTCTTCTCCAACGAGTTCTTCCGGCGTCTCCACCACCGTTGAAGACGATCCGGCAGGAGACTTCCGCGGCGACGACGAAGGGCTGAGGAGGAGGCGGCGACCTTCCTCCTGCCATCACGCCCCACCTTCTCCAGCGACGGGGAACGAACGCGGCGTGCGGTCGTTCGAAGGAAGACGACGGTGGCGAGAGTTCGAACGCGCTGAGGCGTTCGAACCGAGGCACACCCCGATTTTGACTTGGGTCAAAATCAGAAATTGGGTGTGATTTGATTTCGGCTGCCGAAATTAGAAGCAGCAACGGGAGCATTTTGTTTTGGGCGCACAGTTCCAGGAGGAAAAGACTGACGTGGAGGTGGAAGAGAAATTGGGCGTGACAAACTGGTATCAGAGCAAGTTTCTTCGACGATATGGTGAATCAAGGAGACCGCATAGCGCGCATCGAGCAGGTGCTCGGCTTAACGGGGAATAATAACTATGCGGTTGTTCCCCAAGTGGAGGATTTACAGCGCACGGTGGAGCGACAGAGGTTGCAAATTCTTGCCCTCCAGCAAGCCTTGGCGGAAATGGCTACACTCCGCCAAAGTTTGGGAGAGATGGCTGCGCTACAAGAGCAGGTAGCAGGGCAAGTAGTGGCACAACAGCAGATGCAGGCTGAAATAGTTGTGCTGCGCGTGGCATTGGCAGCGCAGGCACAAGGAGGAGCGCCAGCGACAACGGCACATATGGAGCAGGTGGCTCCAAAGGTAAAGGTACAGGTCCCTGAACCTTCGACCTTCGGAGGGGCTCGATCATCAAAAGAACTGGGTAATTTCATCTGGGACATAGAACAATTCTTTGTCACCAATCATGTCCCAGACGGCGAGAAAGTGCAGGTGTGCACCGCGTACCTTACCGACGATGCTAAACTTTGGTGGCGCACCAAAATTGATTCTACATCAGAAGCCCCGAGATGGACCTGGGACATGTTCCGAGAGGAACTGCAGCGACAGTTTCTTCCCGGAAACTCGATGGACCAGACACGAGATGCAGTGGATCGGCTTCGACATACAGGTCCGATTCAGGAGTATGTCTGAGCCTATTCAGCACAGATGTTGCAGATTCCAGATATGGTGGAGGCGGATCGGAAGCATACCTTCCTTCGTCATCTTCAACCATGGGCTGAAGCAGAAGTCCGGCGGCATGCACCGTAAGACTGGAGAGAGGCCGCAGCGGTGGCCGAGTCCTTGGTGGACATGCGCACTTCAGGATCGACTTCGAGAGTATCAAGGTCGCCTTCGAAGCGTCGCTCTCCGGCAAGGGCAAGAGCACCAGAAAGAGAGAGACCCCTTCCCCAGCGAGGTGGTGGCCAGCGGCACGACAGGAGCAGAACCGACCTGCAGATAGGGCGCAGGAACAACTGAGACCGATGAAATGCTTTTTGTGCAAAGGCCCACATCGGATGTACGAATGCCCAAACCGACAACGGATTTCGGCAATTGCAACTATCGTAGAGCGAGAGTTGGCTGAGAAGAAAGGAGACGAGGGTGACCCTGTGGTGACATGCATCGGTGGAATGACCCTGAATGCAATCACGGCGGTGTCAGCCTCAGGTGAAGCAGAACTAATGTATATTCCGATGCATGTTAATGGAGTTGAGGTGCAGGCGATGGTCGACACCGGCGCGACTCATCTATTTGTATCGGAACGAATGGTTGCACAACATGGCTTGCGCACTTCATCGACGACGACTCGGATGAAGACCGTCAATGCCATAGAGCAGCCGATAGTGGCTATTTCCTACGACATTCCAGTAAAGCTTGGAGACTGGACGGGACGACACCACGTTCGAGTGGCAAAGATAGACGATTACGACGTCGTCCTTGGGATCGAACTGCTTCGACGAGCGAAGGTTTCGATCATTCCACACTTGGATGGAGTCCAAGTGGTTCATGAGAACGCACCAGGCTGGATTCCGAGTATTCAGCGAGGTAGTTCGATGGCCTCGACATCAAGAGCGCGGGGGACACGCGGAGTGACGAATCCCGCACATATCACATCAATGGTTACAACTGAAATACCCGTCACTGACATCGAGGACGATGTCCAACTTGGGCGGGGGAGAATTGTCAGACCCGGTTCTTGCAAGCCTGGGCTAGAAGCAGCTGGGCTGGGTGGTGGCCCAAGCCCACGCTGAAAAACATTAAGCGGAGCCCAATTTGATGGAAGCAATTGGTCAAAATCAGAGGTTGACCAAAGCTCGCGTCTTCGGCGTCACCAGCGGGATCTGCGGATGCGAACTCGTCTCCAACGCGAGGATCGGAGGCGGCGACGCTCGCGAAAGAGACGGACGCGTGCGACCCAGGTCGACGCGGACGAACGGCGGAGAAGCAGTCTTCTCCAGGACACAGTCGGTGCAGATGGCTCGGAACAAGGAGGCGAACGAAGATCTACGCAACATCCGCGGAGCTGCAGGGGAAGTCTTTAGAGGAGGACCTGGATGCGCAGCACTCGCCGACTCCAGCAGAGGCCTCGGATGCGGACGGCAACCGAGTTTGGCGGCACTGAGCAGAAGCGAGCGCCCTGCCCTATTTAGAGGCCGACGAGCGGACGAGGCAAAGGGGCAGAGAGCTTGAGGAGAAGATTCGGCAGAGAGGTCGAAGAGAAGGGAGCTACGTGCAAGAGAGCTTGAGAGATTTTGTGAGTCGGCGGCCGACGAGAGGAGCGACAAGTCCGAACGAGTAGGAGAGCTATGAGAGGTTTAGGGGTTTTTGTACTCATCTTGAAAAGAATAAAGAGAGGAAGCTTTTCCCCTACCTTTAGTTGTCTTCTCCAGCGAGTTCTTCCGGCGTCTCCACCACCGTTGAAGACGATCCGGCAGGAGACTTCCGCGGCGACGACGAAGGGCTGAGGAGGAGGCGGCGACCTTCCTCCTGCCATCACGCCCCACCTTCTCCAGCGACGGGGAACAAACGCGGCGTGTGGTCGTTCGAAGGAAGACGACGGCGGCGAGAGTTCGAACACGCTGAGGCGTTCGAACCGAGGCACACCCCGATTTTGACTTGGTCAAAATTAGAAATTGGGTGTGATCTGATTTCAGAAGGAGCATTTTGTTTTGGGCGCACAATTCCAGGAGGAAAAAGCTGACGTGGAGGTGGAAGAGAAATTGGGCGTGACACTTATCCTGTCAAAGAGTTGCTTAAAAATAAGCCAAGGATTAGGATAAAAAGTATAATATATTTATCATAATTTATCTTACGATTTATACGTATACTTGAAAGTAAGAGAGCTTGAGATAATATATTTGTGGCTCAGCATAATCTCTACTATCAAATCGTCAATGAAAAGTAATTGACTAATGTCAAATCTAATAAACTTGAAAGTAGTAATTTTGTTGTTTCTCTCCCTATCATGAAGAAAGAAGAAAGAAATGTCTTGTAAATAAATTAATACGTAGGCAGATAAGAAATTACCATATCTTATCCTAATATTAATGAGGATAAAATCAACATTACAATATTACATCCCCTGAAGCATTAAAAATCCTTTTGGGAAAAATAAAAAAAAAATTCAGGCTAAATTACTTTCTATTAGAACTGACGCCAATCAAAATTTTCGACTCAAACTTCAGGCTAAATTATAGATACAAATTTTGAATTTTGAATTATAATTTTCGAATGAGTTTTCATGCAAAAATATTTTAAGGTTCTAATTTTCATTAAATAATAATTTCTAAGCTCATGAATTTTCTGCTTTTGTTTTTGTTGAAGTTTTTGGTAAACACTCATTAGAGAGCTTGCGTGCTTCCATTTTGTGATAATATAAAAATAAAAGCTAAAAATAGTTGATTGGTCAACTAATTATATTGAGTTGGCCCACGTCATATGGTGTTAATATATGTTTATTTCATATTTAACCTAATAAATTTATTCCCTTTGTCTTTTATCATTTTAATTATTTACATAGCATTACAATAAATTAATTTTTTTTTAAATATATAAGTCAATATATAATTATACAAAAATAGGCAGGCAGCCAGCCGCTCAAATCTACAAATTAGCAGCCTCTGCATCCGACGGCCTCGGTCTGCCCATCTGATTGGAGAAATCAGGCCGATATCCATATCAAACGGCCAAGGGATACCGAACGTGGCCTACCTGGACCTTTAACCGTAAACTAAGGAGCGTCTGCAGAAGAACAGCTCGTTCCTTGCGAACGCGGATTTCTCCAACTCTATAAATAACTCCGCTCCACCTTTGTTTGTCGTCTGTCTCTCAGGGGTTTCTCTCTCTCTCTTTTCTGCGCTGTAGGTCGTTTTGGATCTCGATCTAATGGCTAACCAGGCTGAGGCTTCATCTTCCGATCCGTGAGTTTCCTTCCGTTTCCGTCCATTTATTTGTGTTTACTTCTGGGATAGATGTCAAATTTTAGGGTTGTGCTTCTTTTTTGTGTGTATTGATGGGATTTTTTGCAGCAAGGGCAAGAAGGATTATAGCACAGCGATCCTCGAGAAGAAAAAGGCGCCTAACCGTTTGGTCGTCGATGAGGCTACCAACGATGACAATTCGGTGGTTCATTTGCATCCCGATACGATGGAGAAGCTGCAGCTCTTTCGTGGCGATACCATTCTCTTGAAGGTATTCTTTTGCTATTCTCGTTGAGCTATCTTTGCGCAATCAATATTTCTACTATTTTCCGTTTCAATTTTCATGTTCTAGAAGATTTCTACAGTTAAACTATATATGCTTGGGGTCTGAAAAATTATGTTTCTGGTCCAATCCGATTCTGAGAATTTCTTTCAAAAAATTGAGGTCATGAATCGCATTAGCTACCAACTGCTTTTCCAAATTATATTCGCTCATTACACTTCATACGACAGTTGATTTGATAATTGTTTACTGTTTGCGAGAGGGAAGGATTGGGGATTTCGCAAGCTCCACACAAATAATTTATGAGATTTACAAGTAATCGAATGTTCAGCTTTGGACTTCAGTTATAAAACTAGTGTCATTTACATGGTGTATATGTATAGGGAAAGAAAAGGAAGGACACCATCTGTATTGCTCTTGCTGATGAAACGTGCGATGAGCCAAAGATTAGAATGAATAAGGTTGTCAGATCAAACCTCAGGGTGAGGCTTGGGGATGTCGTCTCAGTCCATCAATGCCAAGATGTCACGTATGGGAAGCGTGTTCACATTCTTCCAATTGATGACACAATCGAAGGAGTTACAGGAAACCTGTTTGATGCATATTTGAAACGTACGTCATCTCCTTTGATCGCTTGAGAAGTTGCACTGAATTCTCTTAATTGATGACTACTTATTTAGATTGCTTATTCTGTGTATGGTTTTAGTTCTAATTTTCACCAAGCTCATTGCTGCATCACAGATTATACATCTTTTGCTTGAAAATTATGTCTCTAGACTTTAATAGAGTGGCACAGATTGCTTGCTGCACAACCACTGAAAGTGAGAAATTGTAAGAAACAATGCAATTTTTATTTGAACTCTATTCTATCTTCAACTAGTAAGTTAAGCATATTTAAGTTTGTTGCTTTTGTTCTATCTCTCTCTCTCTTTCTCATGATTGCCAGTATTCTTTTCATTCAAGTTCTTGTTAGCCGATATGTGTGATGCAGTTATTTCAAGTTAATTTTAATACATATGTTGTGTTTAGGCGATCATTTCTAAATTGATATATAACTTCTTAAATTAGCACTTGGGAGTTAGTTTTATATTTAATCTGTTGATAATTTGTCCTATTTGAATGGGAACATGTATTTGACTCCTATCTTTTTAAGTGAATATTTACAAGTAATTTATTATTTGGAGTTGTTTCTGTTCCTTTTTGGTCATTCAAGCTATTTATTTGAGCTCTGTTTGGAATATAATGACTGCAATTGTTAACTTCCAACTATTTGAGTCCGGTAGTCTATTGTTTTATTCCTGGTGGTCTTCTATTCAACATATTGGAATTATTATTTGTTAAGACTTTTTTTCCCGCACTTTTAGTAATTAATTTTTTTTTTATACTCATTCCACCACCACCACCACACAAACACCGCTGAGATGGACCCTAGCTTGATTATTAGCACTTGAAAGTGCACATGTGCAATCATATCCAAGGTTGTTAAAATTGTATTTTAGATCTTAGGATCTTCCGGTTGTACAACCCAAATTAGACAAACTATTCTAGAACGAATATGAGATTTGAAATGTAGTATGATCTGTAGGTATATCGATCCAATCATTCATCCTAAATTAATAGGTAGAATGAGTTTAGATTTGACTAATATTATATCAAAAATTGATAATCTATTATGTTAAAAGCCCTAAATAGCTACATGGTGCAGCTTATCGTCTTTAGTTGTTATTATTTGTCTTGTATAGTCTTTGATAAACATTCATCAACTTAAACTCTTTGTCAACTTTAGCTATTTATCAAAATCAACTTTGTCATTTTTGTCATCTTTATTTAATGCTATTATTGTCATTTTTTTATTTTTATTGTCATTAACATGAATACATTTATCTTCGTCATCTTCCATACTTTTGTCTTATTGTCTTTATTTTGCTGCATGACTTTGTTGTTTTTAGTTTCATTGTGCACTTTTGCTTTATTAAACTTATCTCTAGCAGTATATAAGAATATTTAATTTCATAGCATAACATATATACCCATATTATTTGCCTTTGATGGTTGAAACAAGATAGATATTTGTTAATTTTTTGATAGAATGGTTATTTTACTCTTAAGTCTAATTAAGTGAATATATTTTTTAAAAAATATATTTTATTTTATTTGGTAGGATCCTACAATCTTATGATCTGATTCTATAAAGACTCCACTGTTTCTAGGATGAAGGATCTTGATCCTAACAACCTTGATCATATCTATGATACTTAAGAAAAAGAATTTGGTTTAGCTGCCACATTACTTGTCAGGTAAGATACTCGTGTAAGCAGATCATTGTGTCCATAAATTCATCCAAGCTTCGTTAGACAATTTTGTCACACTTGTTTTCATGTGGAACCAATGTATGAAGAATTAAAAAAACCTCTATGTAGATGCCCGAAAAAATCTCAACATTATCATCCTTTGAATAATTCAAAGGATATCATATTGTTGTTCCTTATGCAGTATTTTATTTGAATATTCATATAGAAAATAAAATGTTCCTGTTGAATATTTTTCTAGTACCCACGGTTTTGTCTCTACTTCTCCTTTCACAAGAGTGAAGTAAATTGGCATCCTCTGTGGTGCTTTACGCTTCTTTGGTCGTTTGAAGTCATTTCTTGTGTTATTGAAGTTACATTTCTTTGTTTAGGAAGTAATCCATCTTCAGTATCATGGTTATCTGCTAGACATATTCTCAATCCAAAGTTTATACATGACAATCGGATAAACAACTCATGAAATTTCTAGCTTCCATTGTTTTGTGTTGTTGATGCATCTACCCCAAGTTTAGTCCTACATTGCAAGTGAGATAAATCATTAAATGGTATATAAGGGTTAGTGGGCTTGCTATTGTTAACTTGGGCGTAAGCATTTTAATAAATTGTGTTACGTGCTATTAACTAAGGGATGGTGGACTTGACGAGAACGTCAAGTCTTAAGTGGGGGAATTTGTAATACCTCGAGTTTAATCCCACATTGTAACATCTCATGAAGACTCTTATGGCTTAAAAGTTACTTTCTATTCTTGTCTGTTATGAATATTTTGGAAGTATTTGATTTTGTCGTATTGGCATGAAACACTATCTGTCTTTGTTTAAACTAAACTATCTTGAATAACTTGGAATTGTAGTTGTATGATGTTGTTCATTGTTCTAACTATAGATAATGACACGTTATGGATTCCTAACTACGTATGATGACACATTATGATCTTTCAATTGTATAATTGTTAATTATTTTCTGGTTGGTTCGTTGGAGTCACCTGAGATTTGTATGCTTGCCTAGTTAGCTCATTTGTTCTGTAAGTAAATTATTTACTTTTCTGTTTGCAGCATATTTTCTGGAGGCATATCGTCCTGTTAGAAAAGGGGATCTTTTCCTCGTTAGGGGAGGCATGAGGAGTGTTGAATTTAAAGTTATAGAAACTGATCCTTCAGAATATTGTATTGTTGCACCTGACACAGAGATTTTCTGCGAGGGAGAGCCTGTAAAGAGGGAGGATGAAGAAAGACTTGATGAGGTGGGCTACGATGATGTTGGAGGTGTTAGAAAACAGATGGCTCAAATAAGAGAACTAGTTGAGCTACCTCTTAGACACCCTCAATTATTCAAGTCAATTGGTGTGAAGCCACCAAAGGGTATTTTGTTGTATGGACCACCTGGTTCAGGCAAGACATTGATAGCTAGAGCAGTTGCAAATGAGACGGGAGCCTTTTTCTTCTGCATCAATGGACCAGAGATCATGTCAAAGCTGGCTGGTGAAAGTGAGAGCAATCTGAGAAAGGCTTTTGAAGAAGCTGAGAAAAATGCACCATCTATTATATTTATTGATGAAATTGATTCCATAGCTCCTAAGAGAGAAAAGACGAATGGGGAAGTTGAAAGGCGTATTGTTTCTCAGCTTTTGACACTGATGGATGGGTTGAAATCTCGTGCTCATGTAATTGTCATTGGCGCTACAAACAGGCCCAATAGCATCGATCCTGCTCTTAGAAGATTTGGTAGGTTTGACAGGGAAATTGACATAGGAGTCCCTGATGAAGTGGGTCGCTTGGAGGTTCTTCGTATTCATACCAAGAACATGAAGCTAGCCGAAGATGTACGGGACATGGAAACAATACTTTTGTACCTTTTGTTCTACTATTTTTATGTTCATTAGCAATAAGTGACGTAACCCCAAAAAGTGCAGGTTGATTTAGAAAGGATTGCTAAGGACACTCACGGGTATGTTGGAGCAGACCTTGCTGCTCTGTGTACTGAAGCTGCCCTGCAATGTATTCGTGAAAAGATGGACATTATTGACTTGGAGGATGAATCTATTGATGCCGAGATTCTCAACTCTATGGCTGTGACAAATGAACATTTTATGACTGCTCTTGGATCAAGCAATCCATCTGCCCTCAGAGAGACGGTAAGGATTTTACCTTTTTCTTAAAATCGTGATATTGAGATTTTATCTTTTTTTTTGTCACTCAAATTTCAGATTTAGGTATATTGTGTTTCATGTTTTTAAATATATTGTTTTGACGATAAATCTCTAAATTCAATATATGATATAAACTATGATTCCTAGAATTTACACAAACCACACCTTAAGATTTAATGCAATACATTCATAAGAGTATTATTATACCTTTTGTCCTTCAATGACTTTGCTGCTAGTTCTGGATTTTGCTCTCTTTTGTGCTTAATTTGCTATATTGATGGCCTTGGAACAGGTTGTGGAAGTGCCCAATGTCAGCTGGGATGATATTGGTGGCTTGGAGAATGTCAAGAGAGAACTGCAAGAGGTAATATGTTTGATGAGTATGTATTTTAATCTCAACCAAATGCTTGTCAAGGTTGATTGTCAAACACTTTATTTTTTTTCCTATTTTGTACAGACTGTGCAATATCCAGTGGAGCATCCTGAGAAGTTCGAGAAGTTTGGAATGTCCCCTTCCAAGGGCGTCTTATTTTATGGACCGCCTGGCTGTGGAAAGACTTTGTTGGCAAAGGCCATTGCAAACGAATGCCAAGCTAACTTTATCAGTGTGAAAGGTCCTGAATTGTTGACCATGTGGTTTGGCGAGAGCGAAGCTAATGTGCGTGAAATTTTTGATAAAGCTCGTCAATCTGCACCTTGCGTTCTTTTTTTTGATGAGCTCGACTCTATTGCAACCCAGGTCAGCTAATATTCTCCGTCTGACATCTATCATTGTTGCTATGCATGTTATGCTAATCATGTTGCCTTCTTCGTTGCAGAGAGGTAGTAGTGTTGGTGATGCAGGAGGTGCGGCTGATCGGGTTCTCAATCAGCTACTAACGGAGATGGATGGCATGAATGCCAAGAAAACTGTCTTCATTATTGGCGCAACCAACAGGCCCGACATCATAGATCCTGCGTTACTTAGGCCAGGTCGTCTGGACCAATTGATTTATATTCCTTTGCCAGATGAAGCCTCTCGATACCAAATATTTAAAGCTTGCCTGAGAAAGTCGCCGGTATCAAAGGATGTTGACCTTCATGCTCTTGCCAAGTACACTCAAGGATTTAGTGGTGCTGATATTACAGAAATTTGTCAACGTGCATGCAAGTATGCCATCCGGGAGAACATTGAAAAGGTACGCTTGTGTTTCTGTAATTTTCTTTTCTTCACTATTAACCCATTGGTAGTTTAAACATGTTAAGATATATATTTTATGCTTTACGCTAAAGAGGATAGCTGCAACACTAGTTTCTCTTCCCCTTGCCATCGAGAATCTGCACACAGCTTCGAATAAAATGTTAAGCTTATGTTTGATTTTTTTTTTAAAAAATATTTGTACTATTCTTTTTACATTTTAAAGAATCATGTATAGATTTAATTTTCAGGAAGTGTAGACCTGGTAATTCGGGTTAGCGGGTTATAAATTAGTCGTAGCAGCTATGCCCCATGACCTGATTAAGCCAATCCGAACATGACTCGTTTAATTAATTAGGTCAAATTGTCTAACACGAACACGATTCGAATATAATCGAGTCAACCTGACACGACCCGAATAACCCCTTTATCATTCATATTTCAAATATAAATAATTAATTAATAAAAATTTTATTAAAATTAATAAAATTTTAGACTTATGTGTGGGCCGAAATCTAGGTTAAAAGATAGTTAAAAGATATTTGGAGTTATGGGCTAGCAATGAAAGTTAGGTGAGCCTATATTTAAATTTATTATAAATATATAATGTAATCGGGTTAAGCAGGTCAATCCGTTTACAACCCGATTATTTTTGGATCATAAACGAGTTGACTTGTTTATGACCCGAACACGATTATGGCTGATTCGAATTAATTTCGTGTCGAGTCGGGTCAGATTAGCGGGTCGGGTCAGATTTTGTCAGGTCTAACGTCTAAGAATGTGACGTATGTAGGTATCTGTTACAAAAGGATGATCAGGAGGTTGGGTACATTAAACTGTTCCGTGATTAAGTTGTGCTGCGTTCCTTAATCCCGTTCTTGCTTATCTTCCTTCTTTTATGTAGCTGATTGTGATTTTGCTCATACTATTCAATTCACTCTTTGATGGTCCTCATTCTTTCGATTTACAATATGATCGTATGCTCATTTGTTTTATCATGCAGGACATCGAAAGGGAGAAGAGGAGGAACGAGAACCCCGAAGCCATGGACGAGGACGAAGCTGTTGAAGTAGCAGAAATTAAAGCTGCCCATTTTGAGGAATCAATGAAATTCGCCCGTCGAAGTGTCAGTGACGCGGACATCCGCAAGTACCAAGCCTTTGCCCAAACATTGCAGCAGTCGAGGGGGTTCGGAAGTGAATTCCGGTTTACGGAGCGTTCCGAAGCCGCGGCTGGGACTGCAGGGTCGGACCCTTTTGCAACGTCAGCTGCTGCAGACGATGATGATTTATACAGTTAATTTCTGCCGATGTATTGGAATTGTCATCGGCTCGTTGCAATATTTTGACGGTTCTACGTTGATTATAATTGCACCGATTCGCATTACATTTGAGATGAATCTCGAGATTTACAATACAAGACAGTTTGATCGAGGCCATTAAAAACTCATTTTGATTTTCAAATCAAACTTATAGGCAGCTCTGTTTCAGATTTGTGGTTTCATAACTGAAGTTTTATAGTCTCTTTATATTGTATGTATTAACGTGGTTCTAGGATTTCCAGATTGGCAAAATGATTTTACGGTATTACTGTGTTTGATTATTCAAGGCAATATTATTTTAAAATTTAATATAAATTATTTAAAAATATTATAAATTACAAAATTGCATATCTAGATTTTTTTTTTATTTTTTTTATAAGTTGATTTTAGCCTTATGTAATGGCGGCATTCAGGTACACGGATATACTCCCGATATATATATATGTATATTTCATAATTGGCCAAAAGAAGGCTGTTATACCAATATATATGCTGAAGAGAGGCCTTCATATGTTTTGGAAACTATTGATTCCGTGGCATCTTCACCCAAATAATAAATATATTTGAATCTATGCTTCTAAAGAATTTGAATATATGTTTTTGAAACTTAAAAATTTATTTTAAGCTTTAAAAATTATTATTAAGTTGTGAAAATTTTTATTTCTCTAAAACTATAAAAATTATATATTAATATAATATAATATATTTATTTTTTTAATATAAAGTTATAATTTTTTTTAACAATATTATCAAATAAGAATAATTTGAGAGTCAAAGTTTGAAAACACAATTTGGACACTTCAACCTTGAGATTAGAATTACGATATGCCTCTTAGAATTGAAATACAAGCCAGCCGCCCAGTTCACCTAGTCAAACTTAGGGAAGGGGAATCAATGTATATTTCATGCAAACTTGATAGATTACATGCTAATCATGACTAAATGGATTTCTTTATGAATATTGAATCTTCTTCCACTCTTAGGTTGGGCCTCTATGGATTTGCTATATTTATCCTTTAACATAGAGGCTACAAAAGGCTCGCGATTGACCTTAAAATATGGTCTAATGATCTCATCTAAGAAACAAAAACAGATGGATAAAAATCAACAAGGTCTTGAGATGATCTAGAATCATATACAATCATCTCTATTAGAGCCTACCACGTGTGAAGCTGAGGTACACTATTGAAAAGTTCTCTTTCAACTCATACAAGAGACAGACAGACACACAAAAATTAAGGGATTCTAATATTTCTCTGGAAGGCGATAATACTTGGTATTCCTATCGAAACAAAATCTTAATGTATTAGATTGTATATGGAATTGGTGAGTGGTGATTAGTCAAAAGAGAGGCGGTAGATTTGGATAACATTAGATGTTTTAACCAGCTCCTTCAACCTCAGCTCGCCACTGAAAACGCCATTCACGATTAGATAGAAAATCGGATATTATCAAGTATGGCATATACTGAATAGAAAATTTCGAGAAGCTGTTGTTCCTCGGGTTTATCAACGTCACAAAATCACAAACATTACTATTACGTTGACTAGAAGCATTATACCTTTCGAAGAACACAATGGTTATGTCATATCGAGCAAGAGAGAAAGATTCGAAGATGCTATTGCATTAACTTGTCAGAAGAAGAGAGATAATGTTGTTGATATTTATGAGGAGCATTATGTTTAGAATACTCTATTTGGGCAATATCCAAGAACGAGCTGTCGTCTCCCCTTGTGCGCGGACCCCTTGAGGCGGCTGGGAAGAAATTGGCTTGGCCGCGTTGACTTCAGCTCAGAAATTGACATGGCATCGGTAGGTTCAAAGCTCCGATCGGCATTTACTGCACTGAACCTATATATACATTCGTGCTTTCCAGAGATTCGTCGCTACCGAGTGCGCAGAGTAGTAGCTTAACTCGCCAAATTAAAATGGCAAAAGATCAACTCCAAGTGCTCAACGCGCTCGACCTCGCCAAGACGCAATGGTACCACTTCACGGCCATCGTGATCGCTGGCATGGGCTTCTTCACCGACGCCTACGACCTGTTCTGCATCTCCCTCGTCACCAAGCTCCTCGGCCGCATCTACTACTTCAAGGAGGACGACCACAAGAACCCGGGCACGCTCCCGCCCGGCGTGGCCGCCGCCGTCAACGGCGTCGCCTTCGTCGGCACTCTCTCCGGCCAGCTCTTCTTCGGATGGCTCGGCGACAAGCTCGGCCGCAAGCGTGTTTACGGCATGACACTCATGCTCATGGTCGTCTGCTCCGTGGCATCCGGCCTCTCCTTCGGCAAACACGCCGGCGGCGTCATAACCACCCTCTGCTTCTTCCGGTTCTGGCTCGGCTTCGGAATCGGCGGCGACTACCCGCTCTCCGCCACCATCATGTCCGAGTACGCCAACAAGAAGACCCGAGGCGCCTTCATCGCCGCAGTCTTCGCCATGCAAGGCTTCGGCATCCTCGCGGGAGGCATGGTCGCCCTCGCCGTCTCCGCGGCCTTCAAGAACAAGTACCCCGCTCCGCCGTACTCTGTCGACCCCAAGGGGTCCACCGTTGATGAGGCCGACTACGTCTGGCGCATCATCCTCATGCTCGGCGCTCTCCCCGCCGCACTCACCTACTACTGGCGGATGAAGATGCCCGAGACAGCCCGCTACACTGCACTCGTTGCTAGGAACGCGAAGCAGGCCGCGAGCGACATGGCCAAAGTGCTGCAGGTGGACATCGCGGTAGAACAGGACAAGGTGGAACATATGACGGCGAGGGAGGCGAACCGCTTCGGACTCTTCTCACGCGAGTTCGCGCGGCGGCACGGGTTCCATCTTATCGGCACCACGACCACGTGGTTCCTGCTCGACATCGCCTTCTACAGCCAGAACCTGTTTCAGAAGGACATATTTACCGCCATCGGGTGGATCAAAGGTGCGAGCAGCATGAACGCTATCGAGGAGGTGTACAAAATCGCGCGGGCGCAGACTCTCATCGCACTCTGCGGCACCGTGCCGGGCTACTGGTTCACTGTGGCGTTCATCGATGTCATCGGGCGGTTCGCGATCCAGCTCATGGGATTCTTCTTCATGACCGTGTTCATGCTCGCCCTCGCCATCCCGTACGATCACTGGACCACCAAGGGTAACCAGATCGGGTTCGTGATCATGTATGGGCTTACCTTCTTCTTCGCTAATTTCGGGCCCAACAGCACCACCTTCATCGTGCCGGCGGAGATCTTTCCGGCGCGGCTTCGCTCCACGTGCCACGGGATCTCGGCTGCCTCGGGAAAGGCGGGCGCCATCGTGGGATCTTTCGGATTCCTGTACGCGGCTCAGTCAAAACACAACCCGGCCAAGGGCTACCCACCCGGCGTCGGCGTGCGGAACGCGCTCTTCGTGCTTGCGGTGTGCAACCTTTTGGGCTTCGTCTTCACCTTCTTGGTGCCGGAATCCATGGGGAAGTCGCTGGAGGAGATGTCGGGGGAGAACGAGAACGACGACAACATGGAACCGCCGACCAACAGGACTGTACCTGTTTAGCTAAATTTTAAATCTCCGATGCGTTTGCCTCAATTTGTTCTCCCGTGTAAGATGGAAAAAAAATATTAAATAAGCCTATGTAATAATATTCAACTGCCTTTTGGCGTTAAGTTGACGGTCTGTGCATGGTTCGTTAATCTACATATTTCAAGGTTATATGATCCTCTTCTCTCTGTGTTGAAGCTGTGTTCAATATTAATTCAGGCCTGTTTCTTTTGTGGAGAATTCACATCAGAAAAAAAATATATAATAAATTTTATTGTATTTTTTTTCTCTCCCATATGGATTTTTTCCAAAGAAATATAACCTTAATTTTTTTAGTATTCCAAGGTGATGATTTAGATAATAATGTGGGTAAACTAATCTGATTTTTATATAGACTTAATGTTATCTTACATTTCCTTGAGGTATTGTTTTGTAAATTGCAGAAAAGGTGAAGGGTTGTCTGACGACTTCAATTTCATCGAGTCCGTGCCGCTTGCTCCTACTCTGGTTTTCCCCTTTTCTATAAAAAATGTCTTAGGCACTGGCATCGGCAGTGCCTAGAAATCTCAAGCATAGTGGCAAATTCATCGTAAATTCATTTTGAGTTTCGTGCATAATATAACATTAAGATGCGTGCATGAATGTGCACAAATCTTAAAGTAATTTACACGATAAATTAATGCCGTGCATATGGACTCTAGGCACGGCAGTGTCTAGAACATTTGCTCCCCTTTTTGCCACCACCCAGGCCATTCCATTGATAGTCACTACCATTGCCTTATGCCGCTGCACCACTGTTGACATCTTAACTTAGAGCTATCATTAAATCGATATTGGCTAGCTTGATCCCAGCAACAACGCCAAAAACACTCCTGATAAGAGTGTAGATTTGTAATGGAGTAATTTTATGGTCATTACTCTTGATTTACATGACATTGTATTGATTATGTGTTATAGATATCATGTACAAATGTGTTATTTTATATACGATATTGGTTATGATTCAGTTCACTTGATGCTTATGTATAAATTTGCAAGACTATTTTGGAGCTATTGGTAGGACACACATTCCTATAAGAGTACTGTCTAAGGATGCACCTAGATATAGAGGGAGAAAAGACTGGCCAATAAGAAATGTTTTGGCAGCATGTACTTTTGATATGAAATTTACTTATGTCCTTCCTAGTTGGGAAGGGACAACATCTAACTCATGGATATTAAAAGATGGCCTCACTAGATCCGATAACTTAAAAATTCCAGAAGGTAAATTCCTAACATTCATTCATTAAAAGCTACCCCTAGTAGTTCCTAATAGTAATATTAAATTATATATTATTGTTGTAGGGAAATATTATTTAGGTGATACTGGATTTGGGGCTAAAAGTTTTCTAATCACACCTTATAGAGGAGTCTGCTATCACTTGAAAGAATATAATAAACATGCTCTGGAAAATACGAATGAGCTATTCAACCATCGACATACAAGGAATTAGTAAATACAAGAAGCCAAAGTGCTTTCGGATCAGAAAGATTAGATGAAGAAGCTAGGCAAGGGATTGCACTTAGAGATTCTATGACATCTGCAATGTGGACTGATTATATCTTGTGAATGTATGAGATGATGTTGTCCCTCACCACTATACTTTTGACTTCAATGCAAATGCGTTGTAGTATGTTTATTTTGTAGTTTGACATTTATGTAATGTGCTTTTTGAATCAGTTTGACTTTATTGTATTTTAGTTTTAATGCATAAGAAGTACTTCACTCACTATGTTCTACACATATGTTTGTCGTAGCTCATTGTCATAGCTAAACAAATGTGCTTTTACCTTAATGTAAAATGAGTAAAAAAGCTAAAAACACCGAAGGATCAAGAAAAGAAAAATATCAAATGGAGCAAAGAAATGAATAACGTCTTTATTGATGCAATATTAAAACAACAATCAAGAGGTTTCACGGTGGATGACACATTCACCTTAGCCGCATATGGAAACATGCTACTCATATGTGAACAAGCATGGGTGTAGTTTTGACAAAGGATTATTTGAAAAATAGAATCAAAACTTTGAAAACTAACTGTAGTATATGTCATGAATTATTTAAGAACAAGAGTGATATTTCTTATAGTAGTGAAACAAAAATGTTTCAAATTGATAATGAAGTATGAGATGATCTAATCAAGGTATGTTAATTGTCATTTTGTTTTCTTTCATAACATTATTGGTTTGTGCACTTATATTTTGATTTTATTGTCTTATACAGCCTAATCCTAATATGAGGAGATAGAAGACGACACCTGTTTACAATTATGATAAGTTAGAAGAGTTGTTTTTAAAAGATCGTGCCATGGGTAGCTTATCAAACACTTGTAGTGAATTCATAAATATATGGAGAAAAGAAAGTGAACCATAAACCCAATCTTAGAAGAGTTTACTGCTTCGCATGAGTGTCACCCAATTGGTGAATCAAGCCCAACTGATGTGCCAACCCCTCCACATAATACATTAGCTATTGATGAGTTGATAACGATCCGCAGGTGCACGGATTTATCAAAGTAATAAAAAGATTATCGTTCCCAATGAGGACTACGTAGTTAATTACTGACTTCTAAGCACGAACAAGCTCAAAAACAGCGTTAAGAGGTTCAAATTTTAAAGGATCGAGATTTCGTGGGTTCATCACACTAACAATCATGAATCATTTAAAAGTAGCTAATTCTATAAAAATTATCAATCATGAAAGGAACTTTTCCTAGGGTACATATCACCTCCTCTCGGAGCGTAATACGGTATTTAGTTAGATCAACTCCCTACTCTCGTGATAGTTAACCTAGCTAAACCCATTAAGTTCTATGAAAAGCTGGTAAATCCTTCAGACGAATCCAACCTACTCTCGTGATTGGATTCGAAGGTTCAGTTGAAATAGGTCGTACGTTGCGATTCACCTCTCGGTCCTTCTCGCAACGTCTAAGACGCAAAATTACTTGGCCAAGGTAAATTACGGGATACATGAAATTTCAATAGAATCATGATGATAAATTCATAATAAAACGAGCAATAACATAGATTGATTCATGAAAGCCAGAGGGCTATGCCCACTAATCCCGAATAAGTATCTACTCGCTCATATTGTTAAGGAAATACATAATGTTTATGATGAACAAGTGAAAACTCATAAAAAAATCGTCAAGAAACACCGAAAGAATAGTAAAACCGCCTTCTCCTCAATCTGGAGATGAGGAAGAGTCAATCGATCGTCGCCTTCATGAGGAATCTCGCCATAATATGCCCTTGGAATTGTGTTTCGCCCTTATCGCCGCCGCCGTTCGTGTTCGTCCGAAAAAGCTCTACTTTGCCCTCGAAAAATCCTTCCTTTTATAGTTGGACCGGTTTAGAACTCATCAAGGAACGGTTCTGTGAAGTTTGGCTCAAATCCGATTCGAATCGATGGAGAAACAAGTGAAAAACTCGTCGGGCGGAAGTTTTTATGGCCCGTGATGCGTTTACGGCTGAGGCCGTAAATGTATCTGTGTATAATGCTTTCGGCCACAGAAAGTTTCACGGACCGTGATGGATACACGGCCTCGCCTATGAAAGTTTCTGTGAACTTTTTGACTTAGCTGATTTTCACCTTCCGTTCGTCGTCGCTTTTACGATTGACTCTGTAATTACGGCCAAGGCCGTAATTGTCTCGTTCTTCAACGTTTTCTCCCAAAATTTGACGTGTAGGCTCGTGATCTCCTCGGAAATCATGCTTTAGCTTCAAAACTCTTGAAATCCTTCATTTTTACGCCATTTTACCTACATTTTCATAAAAATCAAGAAAAGTGAAGATTCCGTACAAAGTAGAGTAAAAGTACTAAAAATAGCACAAAATCATGCAAATAAGCTCAGAATATGATCTAAAATATAGGCAAAAATAGGTGTAAATGCAACGTATCAAAATACCCTAGACTTAGAATTTTGCTTGTCCTCAAGCAGTACCTTGATATGTATAAAGAATGTAAAAATAAGGAACACTCATATGTTCTATCATCAATAAATTCCTTAGTCTACATTTCAGGGAAACAATTTTTTAAAACTAAATCACTTAAGAGATATCACAGTAATAATAAATCATCAAGATTTTACAATCCAATAAGGATAAAATTCACAAATCATGTCATAATGTTTATTCAACACATAATAAACAATCGGATACTTTTTGGTTTAATAAATTTGCCCTAATCAATAGATAAAGATTTATTTCAAGTCACTTGGTGAAACTATGAATAAAAGATTTTTAATGCATTTTGGTCTTTAAACTGTTATTTATCATAACATTGTTCAAAGTATACTGTAGAGTAGTATAATATAACTCATGGTGTCAATCTCAAATTAGAGGAATTTTCCACTAAGCCTACAGCTTTCTTTCTTTTTCTCTTTTTATAGACTTCAACTCATATCTTTGGTACCATTGCTAATTTTTCGCAGTGCCAAGTAGAGGACTCAGTTTTTTTCATAGAAAAGAGTGTAAGCCGGCCAGTGTCAAATCATAATCTCAGATTATATAACCAGAGGAATTGGAGCAAATCTCAGGTTAAATAGATGAAGCACCAAATTTATATCCATAAAAGCAAAATCTATTTAATCAAAGGAAGATAAACTAAACTTAAAGTATACGTTAACTTTGCACATGTCTTTTAAACACATAACAATTCATATATAAACTTTATCAATGCCAGAATTGATCTTACTCAACAATTTAAGTCTACATGAATTCTCAAAAGTTTTCTAAGTTATCAAAATTGAAATTCCCTAAAAGCTTTCTAAGTTCAAAACTGAGGATAAATCAAACTAGTGTATCTCTTAAAAATTATAGACATTTAAAGTCCATATCTGCAAAGCTGTAAAGGTCTAGCAAAATATGAAAATGAGTACCCTAGACTTAAATTGTTACATATGTGGAAATATTCAATCAATGAAGAATTTCAGAAAAATTTTTGCAAGAGTTCCCTTTGTATTTGTTGGTGAAACCCTGTACAGTTATATCAAAAATATGAAATACAACTCAGAAAATATACCATATCGAAGATATTCAAGTTTTACATGGTAATCAACTCTCCGACATCAAATACTGTCAGGTTTCATCATTCAAATCATAGTTTACCATACTCACTTAGATTTGCATCAAGATTTACAATTCTAGAGCAATTCACTGCGTTATCTTCAATTCTCTTGTTCATCAACTTCTAACTTCATAAAAACTCTTCAAAACTTCCTACAATCAAAGCTGTTCATAATTAAAACTTTATGTCACAAAATACTCAAGGACAAAATTGAATCAAGATGAACTAAAAGAATAAATAGTGATAATCAAAAGTATGGGTTACCTTCCATAAAGCGCTTATTTAAGGTCCTTAGCTTGACCATAGCCATGTTTAAAGATCTTCTGATGGACTGGAGAGAATCAGATACACATGTTCTTCAACTTGTTCCTCTTCAAAATAATGCTTCAATCGTTGCCCGTTCACCTTAAAACCTTCTTGTCCTTCTCTCGATATCTCTACTGCCCCATATGGGAACACTTTTAGAACAATGTAGGGTCTAGACCAGCGGCTTCTTAATTTTCCTGGGAACAGCCTGAGACACGAATTACATAGTAGAACTTTATCCTCTTAAAAAAATGCTTTTCTCGAAATCCTCTGATCATGCCACTTCTTAGCGCGTTCTTTATATATGTGAGAACTTTCATAAGCTGAATTCCTGATTTTATCTAATTCATTCAGTTGAAATTTTCTTCTTTCTTCAGTACTCTTTAGGTCATAGTTTAGCCTTTTCACTACCCAATAGGCTCTATGCTCAAGTTCCACAGTTAAATGGCAAGATTTGACATAAACAATCTGGAACGGAGACATCCCTAAAGGTAGGGGTGTCAATGGGTACCCGACTTCGCATGTACCCGACCCGTTTATGGCGGGTTCGGGTACCCGATTAGCTAATCGGGTCGGGTTCAGGTTTACTCCCATGGATACCCGCTGGTACCCGATACCCGATTATATATAATAATTTATATATATATATATATATATATATATATATATATATAATAACATGATTTTTTATAAATATATTTATTATTATTATTATTATTTTATAGTTATATTTTTTAAAAATAATTTAAAAATAAATATTTTAATTTAAACGGGTACCCACGGGTACCCGTTTAAATACCCGACTTGGGTTTAACCGGGTTCGGGTTTGGGTCGGGTCGGGTTCGGGTTTGGCCAAAAAGGGCGGGTACCTGACCCGTTGACATCCCTACCTAAAGGAGTCTTGAAAGCCGTCCTATAGGCCCAAAGAGCATCGTCCAGCTTCAGCACCCAATCCTTCCTTGCTCCTGACAGAGTCTTTTCAAGTATCCTCTTAATCTCTCGATTTGAAACCTCAGCTTGACCACTAGTCTGTGGGTGATACGGCGTAGCCACTTTATGATGTACTCCATATTTCCTTAATAGCGACTCGAGCTTATTTTTGAGGAAATGAGAACCTCCGTCACTGATAAGGACTCTTGGAACACCAAATCTAAGAAAAATTACCTTCTTAAACAATCTGGCTACAACTCGCGAATCATTAGTGGCCTCAGCGGTTGCTTCAACCCATTTAGATACATAATCAACACAAAGAAGGATATATTTCTTCCCACATGAGGTGGGGAATGGGCCCATAAAATCAATTCCCCATACATCAAAGATTTCAACATCCAAAATCCCATGTTGAGGCAGTTTATCTTTTCTAGTAATATTACCAGCTCGCTGGCATTTATCACAGGATTGAATAAACTTCCTAGCAACATGAAAAATTGTCGGCCAGTAGAATCCTGACTGGAGAACCTTGAAGGCTGTCTTTGGTGCACTGGCATGCCCACCATAAGGGGAAGAATGACAGTGAGATAATACATCATGAATTTCTTCTTCTTGCAAGCATCTTCAAAATAAACTATCCGCACACCGACGATACAAATATGGCTCATCCCAATAAAAATGCTTAGCATCTGCTTTGAATTTCTTCTTCCCTTGAAATGATAGATCAGGTGGCATGATATTAGACATAAGAAAGTTAACTATATCCGCATACCATGGTGTCTCTTCTCTAATGAGAGCATACAGATATTCCTCCTGAAAGGCATCATCAATTTCCAAATTGTCTTCCAGGTTCTTCTCTTTGGTCAGCCTAGACAAATGATCTACTACTAAGTTTTCTGCCCCTTTCTTGTCTTTTATTTCAAAATCGAATTCCTGTAAAAGTAGTATCCATCGAATTAATCTGGGTTTTGCATCCTTTTTTATTCACCAAGTACTTGATTGCCGAATGATCTGTAAAAACAACAACCTTAGAATTAATAATGTAGGAGTGAAATTTATTAAAAGCAAAAACTATGGCAAGAAGCTCCTTTTCGATGGTTGCATAATTTATTTGCGCCCCGTCTAAAGTCTTGCTGGCATAATAAATGGCATGGAGTTTGTTGTCCTTTCGCTGTCCCAACACTAACCCCACTGCTTGGTCACTTGCATCGCACATCAACTCATAAGGGAGCGACCAGTCTGGTGGCTGCATGATGGGTGCAGAGACGAAAGCCTTTTTCAATTTCTCAAAAACTTTAGTGCTGTCCCTGTCAAAATGAAAGTCAATAACCTTAGCCAATAAATTAGTGAAAGGCCTAGCAATCTTAGAAAAATATTTAATAAATCAACGATAAAACCCGGCGTGGCCCAAAAAACTTCGAATTCCTCTGACTGATGTGGGTGGAGGCAATTTCTCACTAACTTCAATCTTGGCTTTATCCACTTCAATGCCTCTCCATGAAATACGATGCCCAAGAACAATTCCTTCTTGAACCATAAAATGACATTTCTCTCAATTAAGAACCAGGTTTACTTCCTCGCACCTCTGCAAAACACGCGACAAATTAGATAGACAGTCATCAAAAGAAGATCCATACACTGAAAAGTCATCCATAAACACATCCATAATATTTTCAATGAAATCAGAAAAAATGGCCATCATGCATCGTTGAAAGGTGGCCAGCGCATTGCACAACCCAAAAGGCATGCGCCTGTATGCGAATGTCCCGTATGGGCACATGAAGGTGGTCTTCTCTTGATCTTCCAGGTGAATATGTATCTGGAAAAACCCTCAAAAACCATCAAGAAAACTAAAGTAAGAATTGTTTCCCTGAATGTAGACTAAGGAATTTATTGATGATAGAACATATAAGTGTTCCTTATTTTTACATTCTTTATACATATCAAAGTACTACTTGAGGACAAACAAAATTCTAAGTCTATGGTATTTTGATGCATTGCATTTACACCATATTTTTACCTATATTTTAGATCATATTCTGAGCTTATTTGCTTGATTTTGTGCTATTTTTAGTACTTTTACTCTACTTTGTACGGAATCTTCACTTTTCTTGATTTTTATGAAAATATAGGTAAAATGGCATAAAAATGAAGGATTTCAAGAGTTTTGAAGCTAAAGCATGATTTCCGAGAAGATCACGAGCCTACACGTCAAATTTTGGGAGAAAACGTTGAAGAACGAGACAATTACGGCCTTGGCCGTAATTACAGAGTCAATCGTAAAAGCGACGACGAACGGAAGGTGAAAATTAGCTAAGTCAAAAAGTTCACAGAAACTTTCACAGGCGAGGCCGTGTATCCATCACGGTCCGTGAAACTTTCTGTGGCCGAAAGCATTATACACAGATACATTTACGGCCTCAGCCGTAAACGCATCACGGGCCATAAAAACTTCCGCCCGACGAGTTTTTCACTTGTTTCTCCATCGATTCGAATCGGATTTGAGCCAAACTTCACAGAACCGTTCCTTGATGAGTTCTAAACCGGTCCAACTATAAAAGGAAGGATTTTTCGAGGGCAAAGTAGAGCTTTTTCGGACGAACACGAACGGCGGCGGCGATAAGGGCGAAACACAATTCCAAGGGCATATTATGGCGAGATTCCTCATGAAGGCGACGATCGATTGACTCTTCCTCATCTCCAGATTGAGGAGAAGGCGGTTTTACTATTCTTTCGGTGTTTCTTGACGATTTTTTTATGAGTTTTCACTTGTTCATCATAAACATTATGTATTTCCTTAACAATATGAGCGAGTAGATACTTATTCGGGATTAGTGGGCATAGCCCTCTGGCTTTCATGAATCAATCTATGTTATTGCTCGTTTTATTATGAATTTATCATCATGATTCTATTGAAATTTCATGTATCCCGTAATTTACCTTGGCCAAGTAATTTTGCGTCTTAGACGTTGCGAGAAGGACCGAGAGGTGAATCGCAACGTACGACCTATTTCAACTGAACCTTCGAATCCAATCACGAGAGTAGGTTGGATTCGTCTGAAGGATTTACCAGCTTTTCATAGAACTTAATGGGTTTAGCTAGGTTAACTATCACGAGAGTAGGGAGTTGATCTAACTAAATACCGTATTACGCTCCGAGAGGAGGTGATATGTACCCTAGGAAAAGTTCCTTTCATGATTGATAATTTTTATAGAATTAGCTACTTTTAAATGATTCATGATTGTTAGTGTGATGAACCCACGAAATCTCGATCCTTTAAAATTTGAACCTCTTAACGCTGTTTTTGAGCTTGTTCGTGCTTAGAAGTCAGTAATTAACTACGTAGTCCTCATTGGGAACGATAATCTTTTTATTACTTTGATAAATCCGTGCACCTGCGGATCGTTATCAACTCATCAATAGCTAATGTATTATGTGGAGGGGTTGGCACATCAGTTGGGCTTGATTCACCAATTGGGTGACACTCATGCGAAGCAGTAAACTCTTCTAAGATTGGGTTTATGGTTCACTTTCTTTTCTCCATATATTTATGAATTCACTACAAGTGTTTGATAAGCTACCCATGGCACGATCTTTTAAAAACAACTCTTCTAACTTATCATAATTGTAAACAGGTGTCGTCTTCTATCTCCTCATATTAGGATTAGGCTGTATAAGACAATAAAATCAAAATATAAGTGCACAAACCAATAATGTTATGAAAGAAAACAAAATGACAATTAACATACCTTGATTAGATCATCTCATACTTCATTATCAATTTGAAACATTTTTGTTTCACTACTATAAGAAATATCACTCTTGTTCTTAAATAATTCATGACATATACTACAGTTAGTTTTCAAAGTTTTGATTCTATTTTTCAAATAATCCTTTGTCAAAACTACACCCATGCTTGTTCACATATGAGTAGCATGTTTCCATATGCGGCTAAGGTGAATGTGTCATCCACCGTGAAACCTCTTGATTGTTGTTTTAATATTGCATCAATAAAGACGTTATTCATTTCTTTGCTCCATTTGATATTTTTCTTTTCTTGATCCTTCGGTGTTTTTAGCTTTTTTACTCATTTTACATTAAGGTAAAAGCACATTTGTTTAGCTATGACAATGAGCTACGACAAACATATGTGTAGAACATAGTGAGTGAAGTACTTCTTATGCATTAAAACTAAAATACAATAAAGTCAAACTGATTCAAAAAGCACATTACATAAATGTCAAACTACAAAATAAACATACTACAACGCATTTGCATTGAAGTCAAAAGTATAGTGGTGAGGGACAACATCATCTCATACATTCACAAGATATAATCAGTCCACATTGCAGATGTCATAGAATCTCTAAGTGCAATCCCTTGCCTAGCTTCTTCATCTAATCTTTCTGATCCGAAAGCACTTTGGCTTCTTGTATTTACTAATTCCTTGTATGTCGATGGTTGAATAGCTCATTCGTATTTTCCAGAGCATGTTTATTATATTCTTTCAAGTGATAGCAGACTCCTCTATAAGGTGTGATTAGAAAACTTTTAGCCCCAAATCCAGTATCACCTAAATAATATTTCCCTACAACAATAATATATAATTTAATATTACTATTAGGAACTACTAGGGGTAGCTTTTAATGAATGAATGTTAGGAATTTACCTTCTGGAATTTTTAAGTTATCGGATCTAGTGAGGCCATCTTTTAATATCCATGAGTTAGATGTTGTCCCTTCCCAACTAGGAAGGACATAAGTAAATTTCATATCAAAAGTACATGCTGCCAAAACATTTCTTATTGGCCAGTCTTTTCTCCCTCTATATCTAGGTGCATCCTTAGACAGTACTCTTATAGGAATGTGTGTCCTACCAATAGCTCCAAAATAGTCTTGCAAATTTATACATAAGCATCAAGTGAACTGAATCATAACCAATATCGTATATAAAATAACACATTTGTACATGATATCTATAACACATAATCAATACAATGTCATGTAAATCAAGAGTAATGACCATAAAATTACTCCATTACAAATCTACACTCTTATCAGGAGTGTTTTTGGCGTTGTTGCTGGGATCAAGCTAGCCAATATCGATTTAATGATAGCTCTAAGTTAAGATGTCAACAGTGGTGCAGCGGCATAAGGCAATGGTAGTGACTATCAATGGAATGGCCTGGGTGGTGGCAAAAAGGGGAGCAAATGTTCTAGACACTGCCGTGCCTAGAGTCCATATGCACGGCATTAATTTATCGTGTAAATTACTTTAAGATTTGTGCACATTCATGCACGCATCTTAATGTTATATTATGCACGAAACTCAAAATGAATTTACGATGAATTTGCCACTATGCTTGAGATTTCTAGGCACTGCCGATGCCAGTGCCTAAGACATTTTTTATAGAAAAGGGGAAAACCAGAGTAGGAGCAAGCGGCACGGACTCGATGAAATTGAAGTCGTCAGACAACCCTTCACCTTTTCTGCAATTTACAAAACAATACCTCAAGGAAATGTAAGATAACATTAAGTCTATATAAAAATCAGATTAGTTTACCCACATTATTATCTAAATCATCACCTTGGAATACTAAAAAAATTAAGGTTATATTTCTTTGGAAAAAATCCATATGGGAGAGAAAAAAAATACAATAAAATTTATTATATATTTTTTTTCTGATGTGAATTCTCCACAAAAGAAACAGGCCTGAATTAATATTGAACACAGCTTCAACACAGAGAGAAGAGGATCATATAACCTTGAAATATGTAGATTAACGAACCATGCACAGACCGTCAACTTAACGCCAAAAGGCAGTTGAATATTATTACATAGGCTTATTTAATATTTTTTTTCCATCTTACACGGGAGAACAAATTGAGGCAAACGCATCGGAGATTTAAAATTTAGCTAAACAGGTACAGTCCTGTTGGTCGGCGGTTCCATGTTGTCGTCGTTCTCGTTCTCCCCCGACATCTCCTCCAGCGACTTCCCCATGGATTCCGGCACCAAGAAGGTGAAGACGAAGCCCAAAAGGTTGCACACCGCAAGCACGAAGAGCGCGTTCCGCACGCCGACGCCGGGTGGGTAGCCCTTGGCCGGGTTGTGTTTTGACTGAGCCGCGTACAGGAATCCGAAAGATCCCACGATGGCGCCCGCCTTTCCCGAGGCAGCCGAGATCCCGTGGCACGTGGAGCGAAGCCGCGCCGGAAAGATCTCCGCCGGCACGATGAAGGTGGTGCTGTTGGGCCCGAAATTAGCGAAGAAGAAGGTAAGCCCATACATGATCACGAACCCGATCTGGTTACCCTTGGTGGTCCAGTGATCGTACGGGATGGCGAGGGCGAGCATGAACACGGTCATGAAGAAGAATCCCATGAGCTGGATCGCGAACCGCCCGATGACATCGATGAACGCCACAGTGAACCAGTAGCCCGGCACGGTGCCGCAGAGTGCGATGAGAGTCTGCGCCCGCGCGATTTTGTACACCTCCTCGATAGCGTTCATGCTGCTCGCACCTTTGATCCACCCGATGGCGGTAAATATGTCCTTCTGAAACAGGTTCTGGCTGTAGAAGGCGATGTCGAGCAGGAACCACGTGGTCGTGGTGCCGATAAGATGGAACCCGTGCCGCCGCGCGAACTCGCGTGAGAAGAGTCCGAAGCGGTTCGCCTCCCTCGCCGTCATATGTTCCACCTTGTCCTGTTCTACCGCGATGTCCACCTGCAGCACTTTGGCCATGTCGCTCGCGGCCTGCTTCGCGTTCCTAGCAACGAGTGCAGTGTAGCGGGCTGTCTCGGGCATCTTCATCCGCCAGTAGTAGGTGAGTGCGGCGGGGAGAGCGCCGAGCATGAGGATGATGCGCCAGACGTAGTCGGCCTCATCAACGGTGGACCCCTTGGGGTCGACAGAGTACGGCGGAGCGGGGTACTTGTTCTTGAAGGCCGCGGAGACGGCGAGGGCGACCATGCCTCCCGCGAGGATGCCGAAGCCTTGCATGGCGAAGACTGCGGCGATGAAGGCGCCTCGGGTCTTCTTGTTGGCGTACTCGGACATGATGGTGGCGGAGAGCGGGTAGTCGCCGCCGATTCCGAAGCCGAGCCAGAACCGGAAGAAGCAGAGGGTGGTTATGACGCCGCCGGCGTGTTTGCCGAAGGAGAGGCCGGATGCCACGGAGCAGACGACCATGAGCATGAGTGTCATGCCGTAAACACGCTTGCGGCCGAGCTTGTCGCCGAGCCATCCGAAGAAGAGCTGGCCGGAGAGAGTGCCGACGAAGGCGACGCCGTTGACGGCGGCGGCCACGCCGGGCGGGAGCGTGCCCGGGTTCTTGTGGTCGTCCTCCTTGAAGTAGTAGATGCGGCCGAGGAGCTTGGTGACGAGGGAGATGCAGAACAGGTCGTAGGCGTCGGTGAAGAAGCCCATGCCAGCGATCACGATGGCCGTGAAGTGGTACCATTGCGTCTTGGCGAGGTCGAGCGCGTTGAGCACTTGGAGTTGATCTTTTGCCATTTTAATTTGGCGAGTTAAGCTACTACTCTGCGCACTCGGTAGCGACGAATCTCTGGAAAGCACGAATGTATATATAGGTTCAGTGCAGTAAATGCCGATCGGAGCTTTGAACCTACCGATGCCATGTCAATTTCTGAGCTGAAGTCAACGCGGCCAAGCCAATTTCTTCCCAGCCGCCTCAAGGGGTCCGCGCACAAGGGGAGACGACAGCTCGTTCTTGGATATTGCCCAAATAGAGTATTCTAAACATAATGCTCCTCATAAATATCAACAACATTATCTCTCTTCTTCTGACAAGTTAATGCAATAGCATCTTCGAATCTTTCTCTCTTGCTCGATATGACATAACCATTGTGTTCTTCGAAAGGTATAATGCTTCTAGTCAACGTAATAGTAATGTTTGTGATTTTGTGACGTTGATAAACCCGAGGAACAACAGCTTCTCGAAATTTTCTATTCAGTATATGCCATACTTGATAATATCCGATTTTCTATCTAATCGTGAATGGCGTTTTCAGTGGCGAGCTGAGGTTGAAGGAGCTGGTTAAAACATCTAATGTTATCCAAATCTACCGCCTCTCTTTTGACTAATCACCACTCACCAATTCCATATACAATCTAATACATTAAGATTTTGTTTCGATAGGAATACCAAGTATTATCGCCTTCCAGAGAAATATTAGAATCCCTTAATTTTTGTGTGTCTGTCTGTCTCTTGTATGAGTTGAAAGAGAACTTTTCAATAGTGTACCTCAGCTTCACACGTGGTAGGCTCTAATAGAGATGATTGTATATGATTCTAGATCATCTCAAGACCTTGTTGATTTTTATCCATCTGTTTTTGTTTCTTAGATGAGATCATTAGACCATATTTTAAGGTCAATCGCGAGCCTTTTGTAGCCTCTATGTTAAAGGATAAATATAGCAAATCCATAGAGGCCCAACCTAAGAGTGGAAGAAGATTCAATATTCATAAAGAAATCCATTTAGTCATGATTAGCATGTAATCTATCAAGTTTGCATGAAATATACATTGATTCCCCTTCCCTAAGTTTGACTAGGTGAACTGGGCGGCTGGCTTGTATTTCAATTCTAAGAGGCATATCGTAATTCTAATCTCAAGGTTGAAGTGTCCAAATTGTGTTTTCAAACTTTGACTCTCAAATTATTCTTATTTGATAATATTGTTAAAAAAAATTATAACTTTATATTAAAAAAATAAATATATTATATTATATTAATATATAATTTTTATAGTTTTAGAGAAATAAAAATTTTCACAACTTAATAATAATTTTTAAAGCTTAAAATAAATTTTTAAGTTTCAAAAACATATATTCAAATTCTTTAGAAGCATAGATTCAAATATATTTATTATTTGGGTGAAGATGCCACGGAATCAATAGTTTCCAAAACATATGAAGGCCTCTCTTCAGCATATATATTGGTATAACAGCCTTCTTTTGGCCAATTATGAAATATACATATATATATATCGGGAGTATATCCGTGTACCTGAATGCCGCCATTACATAAGGCTAAAATCAACTTATAAAAAAAATAAAAAAAAAATCTAGATATGCAATTTTGTAATTTATAATATTTTTAAATAATTTATATTAAATTTTAAAATAATATTGCCTTGAATAATCAAACACAGTAATACCGTAAAATCATTTTGCCAATCTGGAAATCCTAGAACCACGTTAATACATACAATATAAAGAGACTATAAAACTTCAGTTATGAAACCACAAATCTGAAACAGAGCTGCCTATAAGTTTGATTTGAAAATCAAAATGAGTTTTTAATGGCCTCGATCAAACTGTCTTGTATTGTAAATCTCGAGATTCATCTCAAATGTAATGCGAATCGGTGCAATTATAATCAACGTAGAACCGTCAAAATATTGCAACGAGCCGATGACAATTCCAATACATCGGCAGAAATTAACTGTATAAATCATCATCGTCTGCAGCAGCTGACGTTGCAAAAGGGTCCGACCCTGCAGTCCCAGCCGCGGCTTCGGAACGCTCCGTAAACCGGAATTCACTTCCGAACCCCCTCGACTGCTGCAATGTTTGGGCAAAGGCTTGGTACTTGCGGATGTCCGCGTCACTGACACTTCGACGGGCGAATTTCATTGATTCCTCAAAATGGGCAGCTTTAATTTCTGCTACTTCAACAGCTTCGTCCTCGTCCATGGCTTCGGGGTTCTCGTTCCTCCTCTTCTCCCTTTCGATGTCCTGCATGATAAAACAAATGAGCATACGATCATATTGTAAATCGAAAGAATGAGGACCATCAAAGAGTGAATTGAATAGTATGAGCAAAATCACAATCAGCTACATAAAAGAAGGAAGATAAGCAAGAACGGGATTAAGGAACGCAGCACAACTTAATCACGGAACAGTTTAATGTACCCAACCTCCTGATCATCCTTTTGTAACAGATACCTACATACGTCACATTCTTAGACGTTAGACCTGACAAAATCTGACCCGACCCGCTAATCTGACCCGACTCGACACGAAATTAATTCGAATCAGCCATAATCGTGTTCGGGTCATAAACAAGTCAACTCGTTTATGATCCAAAAATAATCGGGTTGTAAACGGATTGACCTGCTTAACCCGATTACATTATATATTTATAATAAATTTAAATATAGGCTCACCTAACTTTCATTGCTAGCCCATAACTCCAAATATCTTTTAACTATCTTTTAACCTAGATTTCGGCCCACACATAAGTCTAAAATTTTATTAATTTTAATAAAATTTTTATTAATTAATTATTTATATTTGAAATATGAATGATAAAGGGGTTATTCGGGTCGTGTCAGGTTGACTCGATTATATTCGAATCGTGTTCGTGTTAGACAATTTGACCTAATTAATTAAACGAGTCATGTTCGGATTGGCTTAATCAGGTCATGGGGCATAGCTGCTACGACTAATTTATAACCCGCTAACCCGAATTACCAGGTCTACACTTCCTGAAAATTAAATCTATACATGATTCTTTAAAATGTAAAAAGAATAGTACAAATATTTTTTAAAAAAAAAATCAAACATAAGCTTAACATTTTATTCGAAGCTGTGTGCAGATTCTCGATGGCAAGGGGAAGAGAAACTAGTGTTGCAGCTATCCTCTTTAGCGTAAAGCATAAAATATATATCTTAACATGTTTAAACTACCAATGGGTTAATAGTGAAGAAAAGAAAATTACAGAAACACAAGCGTACCTTTTCAATGTTCTCCCGGATGGCATACTTGCATGCACGTTGACAAATTTCTGTAATATCAGCACCACTAAATCCTTGAGTGTACTTGGCAAGAGCATGAAGGTCAACATCCTTTGATACCGGCGACTTTCTCAGGCAAGCTTTAAATATTTGGTATCGAGAGGCTTCATCTGGCAAAGGAATATAAATCAATTGGTCCAGACGACCTGGCCTAAGTAACGCAGGATCTATGATGTCGGGCCTGTTGGTTGCGCCAATAATGAAGACAGTTTTCTTGGCATTCATGCCATCCATCTCCGTTAGTAGCTGATTGAGAACCCGATCAGCCGCACCTCCTGCATCACCAACACTACTACCTCTCTGCAACGAAGAAGGCAACATGATTAGCATAACATGCATAGCAACAATGATAGATGTCAGACGGAGAATATTAGCTGACCTGGGTTGCAATAGAGTCGAGCTCATCAAAAAAAAGAACGCAAGGTGCAGATTGACGAGCTTTATCAAAAATTTCACGCACATTAGCTTCGCTCTCGCCAAACCACATGGTCAACAATTCAGGACCTTTCACACTGATAAAGTTAGCTTGGCATTCGTTTGCAATGGCCTTTGCCAACAAAGTCTTTCCACAGCCAGGCGGTCCATAAAATAAGACGCCCTTGGAAGGGGACATTCCAAACTTCTCGAACTTCTCAGGATGCTCCACTGGATATTGCACAGTCTGTACAAAATAGGAAAAAAAATAAAGTGTTTGACAATCAACCTTGACAAGCATTTGGTTGAGATTAAAATACATACTCATCAAACATATTACCTCTTGCAGTTCTCTCTTGACATTCTCCAAGCCACCAATATCATCCCAGCTGACATTGGGCACTTCCACAACCTGTTCCAAGGCCATCAATATAGCAAATTAAGCACAAAAGAGAGCAAAATCCAGAACTAGCAGCAAAGTCATTGAAGGACAAAAGGTATAATAATACTCTTATGAATGTATTGCATTAAATCTTAAGGTGTGGTTTGTGTAAATTCTAGGAATCATAGTTTATATCATATATTGAATTTAGAGATTTATCGTCAAAACAATATATTTAAAAACATGAAACACAATATACCTAAATCTGAAATTTGAGTGACAAAAAAAAAGATAAAATCTCAATATCACGATTTTAAGAAAAAGGTAAAATCCTTACCGTCTCTCTGAGGGCAGATGGATTGCTTGATCCAAGAGCAGTCATAAAATGTTCATTTGTCACAGCCATAGAGTTGAGAATCTCGGCATCAATAGATTCATCCTCCAAGTCAATAATGTCCATCTTTTCACGAATACATTGCAGGGCAGCTTCAGTACACAGAGCAGCAAGGTCTGCTCCAACATACCCGTGAGTGTCCTTAGCAATCCTTTCTAAATCAACCTGCACTTTTTGGGGTTACGTCACTTATTGCTAATGAACATAAAAATAGTAGAACAAAAGGTACAAAAGTATTGTTTCCATGTCCCGTACATCTTCGGCTAGCTTCATGTTCTTGGTATGAATCCGAAGAACCTCCAAGCGACCCACTTCATCAGGGACTCCTATGTCAATTTCCCTGTCAAACCTACCAAATCTTCTAAGAGCAGGATCGATGCTATTGGGCCTGTTTGTAGCGCCAATGACAATTACATGAGCACGAGATTTCAACCCATCCATCAGTGTCAAAAGCTGAGAAACAATACGCCTTTCAACTTCCCCATTCGTCTTTTCTCTCTTAGGAGCTATGGAATCAATTTCATCAATAAATATAATAGATGGTGCATTTTTCTCAGCTTCTTCAAAAGCCTTTCTCAGATTGCTCTCACTTTCACCAGCCAGCTTTGACATGATCTCTGGTCCATTGATGCAGAAGAAAAAGGCTCCCGTCTCATTTGCAACTGCTCTAGCTATCAATGTCTTGCCTGAACCAGGTGGTCCATACAACAAAATACCCTTTGGTGGCTTCACACCAATTGACTTGAATAATTGAGGGTGTCTAAGAGGTAGCTCAACTAGTTCTCTTATTTGAGCCATCTGTTTTCTAACACCTCCAACATCATCGTAGCCCACCTCATCAAGTCTTTCTTCATCCTCCCTCTTTACAGGCTCTCCCTCGCAGAAAATCTCTGTGTCAGGTGCAACAATACAATATTCTGAAGGATCAGTTTCTATAACTTTAAATTCAACACTCCTCATGCCTCCCCTAACGAGGAAAAGATCCCCTTTTCTAACAGGACGATATGCCTCCAGAAAATATGCTGCAAACAGAAAAGTAAATAATTTACTTACAGAACAAATGAGCTAACTAGGCAAGCATACAAATCTCAGGTGACTCCAACGAACCAACCAGAAAATAATTAACAATTATACAATTGAAAGATCATAATGTGTCATCATACGTAGTTAGGAATCCATAACGTGTCATTATCTATAGTTAGAACAATGAACAACATCATACAACTACAATTCCAAGTTATTCAAGATAGTTTAGTTTAAACAAAGACAGATAGTGTTTCATGCCAATACGACAAAATCAAATACTTCCAAAATATTCATAACAGACAAGAATAGAAAGTAACTTTTAAGCCATAAGAGTCTTCATGAGATGTTACAATGTGGGATTAAACTCGAGGTATTACAAATTCCCCCACTTAAGACTTGACGTTCTCGTCAAGTCCACCATCCCTTAGTTAATAGCACGTAACACAATTTATTAAAATGCTTACGCCCAAGTTAACAATAGCAAGCCCACTAACCCTTATATACCATTTAATGATTTATCTCACTTGCAATGTAGGACTAAACTTGGGGTAGATGCATCAACAACACAAAACAATGGAAGCTAGAAATTTCATGAGTTGTTTATCCGATTGTCATGTATAAACTTTGGATTGAGAATATGTCTAGCAGATAACCATGATACTGAAGATGGATTACTTCCTAAACAAAGAAATGTAACTTCAATAACACAAGAAATGACTTCAAACGACCAAAGAAGCGTAAAGCACCACAGAGGATGCCAATTTACTTCACTCTTGTGAAAGGAGAAGTAGAGACAAAACCGTGGGTACTAGAAAAATATTCAACAGGAACATTTTATTTTCTATATGAATATTCAAATAAAATACTGCATAAGGAACAACAATATGATATCCTTTGAATTATTCAAAGGATGATAATGTTGAGATTTTTTCGGGCATCTACATAGAGGTTTTTTTAATTCTTCATACATTGGTTCCACATGAAAACAAGTGTGACAAAATTGTCTAACGAAGCTTGGATGAATTTATGGACACAATGATCTGCTTACACGAGTATCTTACCTGACAAGTAATGTGGCAGCTAAACCAAATTCTTTTTCTTAAGTATCATAGATATGATCAAGGTTGTTAGGATCAAGATCCTTCATCCTAGAAACAGTGGAGTCTTTATAGAATCAGATCATAAGATTGTAGGATCCTACCAAATAAAATAAAATATATTTTTTAAAAAATATATTCACTTAATTAGACTTAAGAGTAAAATAACCATTCTATCAAAAAATTAACAAATATCTATCTTGTTTCAACCATCAAAGGTAAATAATATGGGTATATATGTTATGCTATGAAATTAAATATTTATAAGACAGATACTGCTAGAGATAAGTTTAATAAAGCAAAAGTGCACAATGAAACTAAAAATAACAAAGTCATGCAGCAAAATAAAGACAATAAGACAAAAGTATGAAAGATGACGAAGATAAATGTATACATGTTAATGACAATAAAAATAAAAAAAATGACAATAATAGCATTAAATAAAGATGACAAAAATGACAAAGTTGATTTTGATAAATAGCTAAAGTTGACAAAGAGTTTAAGTTGATGAGTGTTTATCAAAGACTATACAAGACAAATAATAACAACTAAAGACGATAAGCTGCGCCATGTAGCTATTTAGGGCTTTTAACATAATAGATTATCAATTTTTGATATAATATTAGTTAAATCTAAACTCATTCTACCAATTAATTTAGGATGAATGATTGGATCGATATACCTACAGATCATACTACAATTCAAATCTCATATTCGTTCTAAAATAGTTTGTCTAATTTGGGTTGTACAACCGGAAGATCCTAAGATCTAAAATACAATTTTAACAACCTTGGATATGATTGCACATGTGCACTTTCAAGTGCTAATAATCAAGCTAGGGTCCATCTCAGCGGTGTTTGTGTGGTGGTGGTGGTAGAATGAGTATAAAAAAAAAATTAATTACTAAAAGTGCAGGAAAAAAAGTCTTAACAAATAATAATTCCAATATGCTGAATAGAAGATCACCAGGAATAAAACAATAGACTACCGGACTCAAATAGTTGGAAGTTAACGATTGCAGTCATTATATTCCAAACAGAGCTCAAATAAATAGCTTGAATGACCAAAAAGGAACAGAAACAACTCCAAATAATAAATTACTTGTAAATATTCACTTAAAAAGATAGGAGTCAAATACATGTTCCCATTCAAATAGGACAAATTATCAACAGATTAAATGTAAAACTAAACCCCAAGTGCCAATTTAAGAAGTTATATATCAATTTAGAAATGATCGCCTAAACACAACATATGTATTAAAATTAACTTGAAATAACTGCATCACACATATCGGCTAACAAGAACTTGAATGAAAAGAATACTGGCAATCATGAGAAAGAGAGAGAGAACAAAAGCTACAAACTTAAATATGCTTAACTTACTAGTTGAAGATAGAATAGAGTTCAAATAAAAATTGCATTGCTTCTTACAATTTCTCACTTTCAATGGTTGTGTAGCAAGCAATCTGTGCCACTCTATTAAAGTCTAGAGACATAATTTTCAAACAAAAGATGTATAATCTGTGATGCAGCAATGAGCTTGGTGAAAATTAGAACTAAAACCATACACAGACTAAGCAATCTAAATAAGTAGTCATCAATTAAGAGAATTCAGTGCAACTTCTCAAGCGATCAAAGGAGATGACGTACGTTTCAAATATGCATCAACCAGTTACATCAATTGGCAGAATGTGAACCCGCTTCCCATACGTGACATCTTGGCATTGATGGACTGAGACGACATCCCCAAGCCTCACCCTGAGGTTTGATATGACAACCTTATTCATTCTAATCTTTGGCTCATCGCATGTTTCATCAGCAACAGCAATGCGGATGGTGTCTTCCTTTTCTTTCCTTGTACATATACACCATGTAAATGACGCTAGTTTTATAATTGAAGATAAACCGAAAATCAAAAAATTTTTTCCTAATATTTATAAATCGAAACCAAACTAAATAATTTAAAAATTAATTTAAATCAAACCAAAAATATCAGGTTTAGTTCAATTCAAACCGATTAAAACCGAAATAAAAAAAATTATTGAGAACTCCGCCGCAGTTCATCGCAAGAGAAAAAAAGGGAAAGAGTCGTTGCCGAGAGAGAAAATCCTCTAGCAGACGAGTCAACTGCCGAGACGTGGGCTGCAGAGCAAATCTCTTTGCTTTCACTATATTTCTTTTCTTCCTAATAAATTTCATTTTACCGTCGTCGTTAGCCCACTGGCTACTGTATAGCATTAAATATGACTGGAAGGGTTTATTTTGAATGGACAGTAGACTAAAGAAATAAAAAAGATTAATTTGTCAGGCATTTATTGCATGCCAGGCATTTATTACGGGATAGGAGACTGGAGAATAGAATTGATTTGTATACTAGATGTTAGGCCCGGGTTCACCCGGTTCAGCCCAAAGCCTCTTGGGCTTGATTCAAACCCAAGCCCACAAAGAGAAGCCCAGTCGACAGAAATGTTTGACCCAAATCAGGAGAACGCTGCCGAGTCAGCGACACGCGGGGGCGTGGCGCGTGCGACGACGCCGTCTCCTCCGAACGATTCGGACGGAGACAATGCTGGTGGCGGCAGACGCGGAGCTGGGCGACGTTCGCTGCGGACGCGGTCGGAGGCGTCGAGCGGTTCCAGCGGCACAGACGGAATCCTCAGGCGGAGGCTGCGGAGGGATTCGGGCGCAGATGTTGACTCGAGACGCAGGCGCGAGGCTCCGAAAGCGCGTCTCCTTCACGAAGCCCGGACGCGAGCCACGCGAGCTCGCCACCGCGTGCGACGGACGTGGACAACGACGAGGAAGCGGAGCGAGCGGCGTCGAGCAGAGGGGCAGAGGCGGCGTCCCCTTCCCGATCTTCACGGACGCGCGCGGAAGACACGGACGATGGCGACGCGGTCGCGGCGAAGCTTCCCTGTAAAGACTCGATGAGGCAGACGAGCTCGGGGTGCGCAGAGGGCGACACCACAGAGGAGCGCCGGGGAGCGACTCCACCGGCGACGGCGAGGGCACCGTCGCCTCTTCCAGAGCAGGGCTCTGATGCCGCCAGGGGCGAAGGTCGGCGCAGCGGTGCCGACGAGAGAAAGGGAAAAACAGAGTGAATGTAACCGGCGTCTAGGAGACAACCGGCGAGGGAGGGATGGGGGCACCGGCGACGGTGGTCGTCGGCGTCGAGAGGAGAGGTTTGTAAGTCTTCTTCAAGGAATAAACGAAGCTTCACTTTCCATCTCTTTCTCCTGTTCTACGACGACGGGAGGCGGCGGCCTTCCCCTTGTTCCAGCGGACTCCAGAGCGCGGTGGCGCTCGGCAAAAACAACGACGCGGCGGCGTCGTGCGTCGGGAGGAAGAAGACGACCCGCGTTTCGAGGTTCCGGTCAACGGTCAGCGGCAGAACGAAATCAATTCGATTTCGAATTGATTTGGCTGACGTCAGCGAGGCGACGCTGACGTAGGGCGGTGCGATTTCAAAATCGAAGCGGCGAACGAAAAATTGGTGACGTCAGCAATCGGACGGCTGACGTAAGCAAGCGAAATCGAAAACTCGATTTCGGAGGCTGACGTAGGCTGACGTCAGCGAGGAGAAATTAATCGGCGAGTGTGATTTTGACCAAAGTCAAAATCAGAGGAGGTAATTTTGATTTGAGGTTCGATTTCCTAATTAGGGTTAGGGTTTTCTCCGTGCGAATTGTATTTTGGGGATAAAAATTTGTTCGAGGTAATTAGGGTTTCTAATTTCGGGCCGGAAACCCTACGGAGAGTTGCGTTCCGGTGTTTCGCCGGATTGCCCTGAGACAGCGGTAATTAGGGTTAGGTGTCACGCCCCGATTGGATCGGCCTAAAAACAGCACTTAACCGCTGTCTCAGGGCTATCCGGCGGAACACCCGAATGCAACGCTCTCTAGGATTTCTGACCCCAAATTGAAAACCCTAATTACCCGAACAAATTTATATCCCAAATTACAAAGTCGCTCAGAACCCTAACCCTAATTAGGAAAGTTCGGAATCAGACCCTAATATGGAAATACCTCTTCTAGTCAAACCCTAGTTGACCAAGTCAGAATTACTCAAAGTCAATGAAATCCGCCGCTCGCTCCGATTTCGTCCGCTGACGCAAGCCTTCGATTGCTGACGTCACCCAAATTTGAAATCGATTTCGTGATTTCGCTCGAAATCTCTATTTGGATTTTAACCCGGTCAAAATCCACGTTGCTACGCGTTCGCTATCTTCAAGCTCCGCTCGACGCCGCCGCGTCTCAGCCTCGTCCCCGCCACCAGAGAACTCGGAAAGCAGGAGAGATCAGAGCAACCAAAGAAGAGGAAGGAAAGCTTTTATTTCCTCAAAATAAGCTACAAAACCTTCCTGGCGACGACCCTCGTCGCCGGTGCCCTCGACCCCTCCCTCGCCGGACCTTCCGGCTACAATCTCTCAATCCTCTCGTCGCTCAAGGCTGGCTCAATGTTGATCCCTGATCGCTCGATCCTCTCTTGGAAGATCCTTCTTCTCCTTTTATCGCCGCGGGGTGCCGCCTCTTGCCGCCTCCGTGCTCCCGCTTTTACTGCGTCTTCGGCTATTTTGGGCGTCCGCCGCCCATGGAGCTCGTTGCGTCGAGAGCTCCGTCGCCATGCGAGTCTTCCATGCGAGTTGCCGCGTCCGAAAAGCTTGCGGACGAAGACGCAAGTGCAGAACGCGCCGCACCCGAGCGTCTTGCTGCGTTCTCCATGGGCGGGTCAACGTCTCCTGTTGACCACGTGTGTGGATTTGGGCTTGAGCTTGGGCTAGTGCTTGACCCACCGGGCTTCGGGCCGAACCAGTTGAACCGCGGCCTAACACTAGGTGTCAAGCCTGGTTCAGATCGGTTCAGCCCAAGGCCCAGAGGGCCAAGCACTAGCCCAAGTCCACATGACGAAATCAGAGGTGGAATCCAATTGGGGCAGTCAACGCCTAACATTGACCCCAAACTAGCGGCTTCAGCTGCATCCAAACTAGCGGCTTCAGCCGCATCTTCCTCGCGAAGCTCAGGCGTGAGCTCGCCGAAGGAAGCGGACATGCGGCACTCGTCGACTCCAGCGGAAGAAGCGGACGCGGCGTCTCCTTCTCCGACTCGAGACGCGGCTGGGAGGAGTTCTTGGTGGATGCCCTAAATCGCGAAACGTGGTCACGAGCGGATCACGCGGAGGCGGCGATCACAGGCGACGCCAAAAATAGCAGAGGCGAGCCTTTGCCTCTGCCCTATTTAGCTGAAGGAGGAGAGCATCGAAAGAGGGAGGATTACCTGCAAGCGGCGAGCATCTTCCACCCCACCAGCGAGCGACGGTGAGTTTCGAGAGAGAGAGATTGTAACCGGTGATCAGAGGATCACCGGCGAGGAAGGGGAAGCGGGGGTCGGCGATGTTAGAGGAGCTTTGTGAATCTTTTGGGAACGGAATAAAGCTTCTTCTTTTAACTTCCGGCTTCCCTTGTTCTGGTCCCCTGTTTCTGTGTGTGGCGACGAGCTTTCGGCGGCGACAGGCTAGAGGGAGGTAGCGATCCTTCTCTGTCGACGCGTTCCTTTATTCCGGCGATGACTCGCGGTCGTTGCACGAACGCAGGCGGCATTCGAACGATGCCGCGCAAGGAGGAAGACGAACGCCGAACGCTTCGCGTCACGCGAGGCGAGATTTCGAGCCAATGGAAACAACGCGTTCCAATTTTGACTGGGTCAAAATCGGAACCGAGGCGAGGACGGGATTTCGATTTCGGCGGACGAAATCGAACGGCTGACGTGCGGTGATGTCAGCACAACAATTTAATTCGGCGAGCAACGGTCAACGGTTGAATTTGACCAGAGGGGTAATTTTTAATTTAGGTCTCCGATCGAATTTTCCTAATTAGGGTTAGGGTTCTGAGCGAACTGTAATTTGGGGATAAAATCAATCGGGGAGATTAGGGTTTCTGATTTGGGGTGTGATTTTGCCCGAAAACCCTAGAGAGTGCACGTCTCGGTGTTCCGCCGAATAGCCCTAAGACATCGGTTAAGGGCTCATCCGACCGGGGCGTGACAACTGGTATCAGAGCCAGTTAACGTGTGACGGTAAACACGGCACCTTCGCCCGCAAAGGTGAAGAAAGGTTTAAAATTCCAGAAGATCACCCACACAGCCAGAGGAGCGTCAGAGGATGTGTAGCCTCAGGGTAAAGCCAAGGAGACGGCTAAACCTGAGAAGATGGTGAACCAAAGAGATCGTATCGCACAGATCGCAGGTGCTCGGTCTGGCAGGCGACAGAGACATGACGATTATTCCTCAGATGGAGCATTTTTGAAAGACCATAGAGGAACAGAGATTGCAGATTGAGTTCATGCAGCAGACTATAGACAGTCTGATAGAGGTGCCAGGGCAGATGGCACACATGAGAGAGGAGATGCAGACGGAGACGGTGCGGGTGCGCGAGGAGTTACAGGCGGAGATCGGGGTACTGCATTTGGCCCTAATGCAAGTATCATGAACTGCCGCAATGGCGGAGCAGGAGGCTCCTAAGCCGAAGGTACGAGTACCTAAGCCAGCGATGTTCAGGGGGGCCCGATCGTCCAGAGAAGTGGAGAACTTCATCTGGGACATGGAGCAGTTGTTCTCTGCTAGCCGTGTTCCAGAAGAAGACCGAGTACGAGTGTGCATCGCATACCTCACAGGCGATGCAAAGCTTTAGTGGAGAACCAAAATCAGCTCTATGTCAGGGGCTACTAGTTGGCCATGGGAGACCTTCCGTGAGGAACTGCGGCGGCAGTTTCTTCCCGGAAACTCGGAGGACCAAGCTCGTGGCAAAGTGGATCGACTGAGACATACCGGCTCGATCCAGGAGTACGTCAGGGCTTTCTCTGCCCTAATGTTGGAGCTTCCAGACATGGCGGAGGGAGACAGGAAGTACTTCTTCCTCTAAAACCTTCAACCTTGGGCGGAGGCGGAGGTCAGGCGACACTCACCACCAGACTGGAGGGCGGCTGCAACGATGACAGAGTCTTTGGCGAATAATTAGAAGTTCAAGACATCACAATCAAAGAAGCAACGGTCACCACCGAAGCGCGGCTCCCCACGGACTCCACCGAGGGCTAGAGTTCCAGAGAGGGGGAGACCCTTCTTCCGGCAGAACAGAGGTTCACTGGGGCAACGAGAGCAGAACAGCCAGTTTGGTAAGGCTGAAGCTTCTGGTTTTTGGCTGGTTTGACCAAAGCTGTTTTGACTAGAGGCTGGTTGGAAAAGCTAAGGCTGTTTGGGTAAAACAATTGATCTGGATAGCAGCTTCTCACTGCTGTACTGTGCCGTTTAATTTTATTAAGTGAAAAATTTATAAATATATATAAAAATTTATAAATTATAATAAAAATAAACTTTTATAATACATAAAATTTAAAAATATCTAATACAATAATATATATATATTTTAAGTTATTATATGTGTATATTTAATCTCGATGACTAGTTCTAAAAAAAATTTTATCTGCACTTATTGCATCATGCTAATAATCTCTAATCTCTCTCCTCAGACTAGGTTCCTCAGGGACACACACCCTTCCACGGAACCGCAGAATACTATCACTAGATAAACTGAAATCCTCCACTGGCCCGGCAGCCAACCTCTCCCTGATCTGAACTAAACTCGGATCTACCAGCTGCTGATCCTTGATCCTCTGTAGTAAAGCAGACTGAACCCGGAGAAAAGCCACATATCCATACTGAACTCTGGGAGACACCTCAACCCTGAGCTCTCGGAACTCCTGCAGTAACTGCCACTCACTGACCCTCAGTGCGGCTACAGAAGTAACTGAGTGTCTGCTCAATGCATCAGCTACCACATTGGCTTTCCCGGCCTGATACTGAATAGAGAAATCATAATCCTTTATTAGCTCCATCCACCTTCTTTGCCTCATATTCAAATCCTTCTGAGTGAAAATGTACTTGAGACTCTAATGATCAGTAAATAAGTCAAACTCCTGTCCCAATAGATAGTGGCGCCATATTTTCAGTGCAAAAACCACTGCCGCCAACTCCAAATCATGGGTGGGGTAGTTTAACTCATACTCCTTCAATTGCCGCGAAGCATAAGCTACTACGGCCCCTTTTTGCATCAGGACACAGCCCAGTCCTTTGCCTGAGGCATCAGTATAAACAGTAAACCTCTCCCCATCAGTAGGAATGATAAGGATGGGCGTACTGGTCAATCTCCTCTTTAACTCCTGGAAGCTTTCCTCACACTTCTCGTCCCAAACAAACTTAGCCTCTTTCCTGGTCAGCTTGGTTAAGGGACCCGCCAGCTTGGAGAACCCCTCCACAAACCTCCTGTAATATCCTGCTAATCCCAGAAAGCTCCGGATCTCTGTGGCACTAGTTGGTCTTCCCCAGTTCAGGATAGCCTGTACCTTCACTGGATCCACGGACACGCCCTGACCAGATATCACATGCCCCCAAAAAGCTGATCTGATCCAACCAAAACTCGCACTTGCTGGCCTTAGCATACAACTGGTGCTTCCTCAGAATTGCTAGTACCCTGCGCAAGTCCCTAGCGTGATCCTGAGAAGTACGGGAGTATACCAGTATATCATCTATGAACACCACCACACAAGTGTCTAACAGCTCATGAAACACCCTGTTCATCAGATCCATAAAAACAGCAGGTGCATTGGTCAGTCCAAAAGGCATAACTACAAACTCGTAATGCCCATACCTGGTCCTGAAAGCAGTCTTCAGGATATCCTCATCCTTGACCCTGAGCTGATGGTATCCTGACCTCAGATCGATCTTGGAGAACACAGTGGCACCCTGCAACTGATCGAACAGGTCATCTATCCTCGGAAGAGGATACTTATTCTTTACTGTCACTTGATTTAACTGGCGGTAATCTATGCACATTCTCAGTGTTCCGTCCTTCTTCTTTACAAATAAGACTGGCGCTCCCCAGGGTGAAGCACTCGGTCTGATATAGCCCTTTTCAAGCAGTTCCTCTAACTGCTTCTTCAACTCAGCTAACTCTGAGGTGGCCATACGATAAGGAGCCTTTGATATTGGAGCTGTACCAAGCATCAGCTCAATACCAAACTCCACGTCCCTGTGGGGAGGCAAACCTGAAAACTCATCTGAGAATACATCAGGAAACTCACAGACTACCTCTATCTGAGCTAAGTCTGGATCTGAGTCTTCTTGCACCTTAACATGTGCAAGGTATCCTTTGCACCCACTGGCTAGCAACTTGCTGGCATGCACAAATGATATCATATGTGGCCCTTGATCAGACACCAAGCCCCTTACTAGCAGATGACTCCCATCAAGCAGATGCAGAGTAACAATCTTCTCAAAGCAATCCACTGTAGCGTGGTGAGAAGATAGCCAATCCATGCCTAGGATCAAATCATAATCCTGCATGTCTAGCAGTATCAAATCAACTAAAAACTGGTACTGCTCTACGTGAATAACACAGTCAGGGTAGACTATGTCAGTGGATAAACTATCCCCCAAGGGTGTACATACTGAAACTGTGTAATCTAGTACTCTAGGTGAGACAGGTAGTCTAGAAGCAAAATTAGCAGACACAAAGGACAAATTGGACCCCGGATCAAACAAAATACGAGCTAACTGATCAAAAACATGTAAAGTACCTTCCACGACGGATCGGGAAGCTCGAGTGTCCTTCTCTGCTATAGCGTAGACTCTGGCCTAGACAGCTGGTCTATCGGTACCCCGGATCTGTGGCCCAGGCGCCTTGCAATCTTTGATCCTGTGCCCCACTTTTCCGCACTTGAAGCATGCCCCGGACTTCTTGTGGCAGTCCGCCCTCAGGTGACCCTTGGCCCCACAATGGTAGCAGACTCTGTCCTCTACCCGGCCATCAGTACTCTGCTGCTGTGGCTGAGATGTCTGCTGCGGTCTCTGAGTTCCCTTCCCCTGGTACGGTCTGTATCGATCTCTCTTCTGGTCCTTCCCCTTATGGTATTTCCTACTGCCTCCACCAGTCTGCTGGGGAACCGATGCCACAGCTATAGGGGCTACAACTAGGGCCGTCTCGGCCTGCTCCTCCAGGATGTACTTCTCCGCGGTGCGGGCACGATCCAGCATCTCAGCATAAGTCTCCAAGTGCTGCAGTCCTACCTTCTGTCTGATATCTCTTCTGAGACCCCTGAGAAATTTCTTAGCTCGCCTATCCTCAGTATTTATCAAATGTGGAGCATACTTCCCAAGCTTTGAGAACATCAGGTCATATTGATCCACTGTCATGTCTCCTTGTTCCAAGTGGATAAACTCCACCTCCCTATCCTCAACCATGCTAGTGGGAAAGAATTTCTCATTGAACCGGGACAAGAAGTATTGCCACGTCACCAGTTCAGATCTGTCCACCGCGAGTCTCAGCTCACTCTTCCACCACACATCCGCGTCACCACGCATCATATAAGCGGCCAAACATAGTCTGTCCTCATCTGAACATCGCATCACTTGGAAGATCTTCTCCAAGCCGGAAAGCCAGTCCTCTGCCGTCCTGTAGTCTGGACTCCCATAAAAAGAGCTAGGGCCCAACCGCTGGAATTCACCCACAAGCAAGGCATAGCGCCTATGGGTGTCCTCCGGCAAGCTAGACCCCGGGCCCGAGTCAGACTCAGACCCCCGCCCTTGCGTCGGTATCTGTGTCTGAGACAGAAGCTGCAACTGCTCTCTGAACTCGCGTTGCTGTTCGCGATTCTGCTGTAACAGTTGCTGCTGCACCTCCTGGTGCTGGGTCTGCTGCTGTTGCAGCATCTGAGCCTGTTGCTGGATTAGTGCGTTCTGCTGCTGCACCATACCAGTCAAAGACTCCATAGCCCGCAGGAATTCAGCAGTCTGCTCACTGCTGCCAGCACTAGCACTCGACCTTGGGCGCACCATACTGGCTCCTAAAAGACACACAAATCAAATTTACAATCAAGTCAGTTCTCAAACAAGGTTCCTAGCTGTCTAGCAATACACAAGCAAGGTTTTCCAAACCCCCAAAATAGCTATTATTAGCTAGCTCATTCCTCTGATACCATTCTGTCATGCCCCCTCAGAATAAACCCCAAACACATGCAGAAACCGCGGAAGATAGGGAACGTCACACACAAAACAACAAGACAAATACTAGGGAATAATAGCTTACAGAAACGATTCGAAAAATTTCGGCAGCATGTCCCCAGAATTACTAAGGAAATTCCTATACATGCTCCATAAACACAAATTGAACATACCATTTCGAAAACAAGATTCACAATCCTTATCACAACATCCAACTAATAAATCACATTAATCAAATAACACCGAACAGAACAGAATTCACCGAAAACAGGCTTAAGCCCTCGGTTTAACACGCGTATCAAAACCAAATGCCAACCCGGCAACAATATCACAGTAGTCGAAAACTAGCAGCCACATCCGGCTAACATGTCAATGAATAAAATCATAAAAACCTCGGCCACATCCGGCCCTCAAAATAGCACAGGCTCGCAGGCCCCAAAATATCAAGTGAGAAAATAATACATCCGCTAGGCTGTAGGCTCCTGCCCTGCATCTGGAAATATAGTGGAATGAGCTACACAGCTCAATGAGTAGATAGTCTCGTTCGACCATCCACTAATATACAATCAAAAATAGATGCAGATATCTTTTCAAAACTTTTAACGGAAGATGACAAAACATGATACATAATAAAACTGATAACCATAAATCACAATTATAATCATACAACAATACACCCACCATCCCGGGCAACAAGATCACAAAACAGCCTAACCGGCTAACAGACTCAGACTCACGCAACTATTGTCCAGTGATTTCAGAATTGACCCCGAGGGTCCAACCCGGCCTTCGTCAAGGCACTGAGAGTAACATGTACGAACAATGGTGAGGCATAGATTCAAGAGGTGGCCCCCGCCAGGTCACGACGTGGCACTTTGCTCTACGACACTCAACCACACCCCCTTACCGGGAACACAAACAGAACAGAACGGAAGGTGAATGAATTCAAGAGGTGGCCCCCGTCTGACCAAGACGTGGCACTTTGTTTCAAACACCCAACTCTCAAAAGGTTTACCACTTGGACAAAAATACCCTCAACACAAACTGGAAACCTGAACCTCTAACCTGGTCACTAGACTCTAGAACAGTCCCTCCATTACCGGAAACAAATCAGAATAGGTTGGGTGGATTCTCCAACCCCAAGTCAGAATGACTGTTCACTGAGTGCTCTAGTTGACCCTTAGGTTCAGTCCACTCAAGTCTAGGACCCTTATCGAATGCATTTAACACAGACATTATTTCGAACATCACATCAATCAGGTTCAGAAAGGTCCTTAGATTTCATGCAAGCATGGTTTAACCTTTTCTAGGTTATCATTCAAGGTTATCAATCAATAATTAAAAATACATACTAATACAGAAAATTCACCAATTTCATCCACAAATAACATAAATACTGAATATCACAGATTCATAGTTTTCTCCTAGTTCTTATAACAAAAGACAGAAATACCCCTAGTTCAAAGTTTAAGTCATGCAGGAAAACTTATCCAAAAATTTCGTAAAAATAGTCATTACATCCCTCATGATCCCTAGATTCGTAATTTCAAGTTTTCCCCAATTTTAACTAGAAAATTTACCCAATTACCCCTAGGTCAATCTCAGTCAACAGAAACTTTTATTTCCAAAAATTCCCAAAAAAAATACGGTAGAGTCCTTATATACCTAATTTCATGAATATCAGTTTTTCCCCAATTTTTACCCATACATTTGGGCGTAATTTCATGAAGAAGGGGTGAAATTCTCATTCAAGCCCTAATCTTCATGCAATTGAAAATCTAAAGTTACATACATGTTTAATCAAGGTTTAATTGATGATTAGGAGTCTTAAAAATGAAAAGCCCTAATTGTCATGCAAGCTAGGGTTTCAAAATTTTGAGGAAAAGCAAGAAAACGTGTACAATTTTGCAAGCATGAGTTCATGTCATATTCCTAGACATTAATCCTTTCTAAATCATGCAACACCTTCAATATGCGTGAACTAGGTGAAGAGAAAATCCACTCACCTTAATTTCGGTTTCTTCCAAGTCACAAACCCCCTCACGCCTCCCCTCACACTACTCACGTCGCCGGAAAACACCCAAGACTCGCCTGAACTCGCCTCCACCACCAATTGCCGCCGGCCACAAGAAGAGGAGAAGGAAGAAGAAAGCAAGCCGCCCCTTCACCCTAACGAAACTCGTGAACAACGAGCAAAGAGGAAAAAAAAACGAGGGTGAACCCTCTAATTTCGTTTTCTACCTCCAAAGAATCCAAACCCAATAGCAAACATAAGTGGAAGATCCAATAACCCTCTAGTATAAGTTATATTTTCCACTTCACCCTTATCAAGGGCTCTTACCCTTTTTTAGTAGAAAGACACCACTAGCCTAGTGGTACACAGCACTCATTCTACGCCTTAAGTCGCAGGTTCGAATCCTCTCCGCGACACATATTTTTACATAGCAGGAAAATACATAAATCAAGACATTTTCTCATTGAAAGAAATTCCCAAAAATGCTAAATAAATAACATTTTATTTTTCTGCTAATAAATTTCTGGATCTTACACATTCACACCAATTGACTTGAACAATTAAAAATAATAACAAATAATTCAATTATGCAATACAATTTCTTAGTTATATAAATTAGTTATATTTATAATAATTTTAATATTAATAATAATAATGTCTTACAATTATTCCAACATCTACTTTGTGGTGAACATAGAGGAGAGGCAATAATTGTTCGCTCAAGTCAAATTGGACATTTGACTTGTAGTGATGACAAGTAGGAAAATGAAAGGAAGGAAAATAAATATTGCAGGTGACGACAATTGTAGTGATGACGGGCCAGAGACGTGACCCACGGAAATGTATGAGCGAGCTAACGACTCTCTTTTTTAATTCTTATTTCACTAGAATGGATCTGTTTATGGTTTTATGGACATGTGCTGGGAAGTCAAAGGACACATCCAGAGCGAATAAAATCTTTGTTAAATAACCATCAGAAGAAATCACATGGATCAATTTTTTATTATTATTATTCTCACCCGTGTCCTGCAATCGCAAGATAAACATATAAAAAGATTGCATCACCACTGCCGTCTCATCAGCCTTCCCTGCTGTTGGGACGGCCGGCGATGATGACCTTTACAGATCCACCATGGCATTGTTGAAGAAGAAGACGAACTTTTCCATCTCGTGGCTCGGCAGCGCCAGCCCCACCTCGATGCCGCCCTCCTCCCCTCTGCCTTCCGCCAGAGACATCGCCCCTGTCCTCTCGATCGACACCATCTCCACCTTCCGTGGCCTCCCCCACCCGAAGTCCACCTCGTACACCCCCAGCTTCGGCGACCCAGCCACCGTCACCGCTCTCCTTGCCGCGTACTCGTGCACGTTCCTCACCCACTTCTCCGCCCCACGGAACGCCCCCTCCTCCAGCCCTTGGATCACTCTCCATATCTCCGCCGCCCCCACCGCCGTTCCGTCCGCGCCCGTCAACTCGCCTCTTTCCATCTCCACGTGGCAGATCCCAAGGCAGTTCCCAAAGTAGTTGGCCGGCAGCGGCGGCCGCATCCGCGCCCGGCAACCGGTCACGAACCCGAAGTGCTCCTTTCCCCGGTCGCCTACCTCGGTCCCTCTCCCCCTCGTGCGGACCAGCCCGGCCCACACAAACCCGCACACCAGCGCGTACCCTGACGCTCCCGCCGCTGCCTTCCTCGCGGCTACGGCCCGGTGGCGCATCTCGTTGATGGCGCCGCGGCTGAAGACGAACGTCCCCACCTGCACGCCAGGCACGCCGGCGAGGTCCCACTTGGCCATGCTCTGGTCGCTGTTCAGCGATTCCAGGTCCTTGAGATAGGCGCTCCGCAGCCCCGCGGGGTCGCGGACGACGCTGCGGTCGAGGAAAGGAAGCATCCCGTCCGGGAGCTCCCCGAGCCGGTGCGCGTGCGACCACAGCTTCATGAAGGAGGAGTAGGTGGAACCATCGGCGATCGCGTGGTGGACGGCGGTGCCGATCGCGATGGCGCCGCCGTCGAAGATGGTAACTTGGACGGCGAAAACGGGCTGTCTGCTGGTGGAGGCGTTCAATGGCGGGACGAGCAGGTGCAGCCGGTTGATGTGGCGTGGTTGGTCGCCGGAGAGGTCTCGGAAGTCGTCTCGGCTGAGGGCGACGGTAAACGAGACAGTGTCGGATTGGGAGCAGAGGAGATGAGGGGAGTCACGTTCGAGGCTTCCGGCGAGGGGGTAGTAGTGACGAAGGGAGAGGGAGAACGATTGCTTGAGGCGAGGCAGCTCGTGGTCGAGGCTGCTGGTGGAGTTGTAGTAGAAGAGTCGCTGAACGGGGTGGAAGCGGTAGAAGATGAGATCAAAGTAGGTAAGGGGGAGGGAAGAGGGCGTGGCGCGGGAGACAGGGTCAGGGGAGATCTGGCATTTCTCCAGCACCGTGAGGTTGTTGTGGTGGTGAGACGGTGCCATTGCCCGTGCTTCTTTGTCTAGCAATCTGGCCTTTGATTGGAAACTTGCAGCATTATAAAACCTGGGAATCAAACCAATTAGTGAACTGACATCTCATCATCATTTAGCACCGAACTTGTCGGTTACTGTATTATGAGTAAAATGGGCCGATATTTCTTTACCATGTCCACAATATGTCCCTAGCATTCGATCATTAATTGGACTCACGATTGATGCCAACCACTTCACTTCACTTTTATGGCTGTTCTTTTAGAGAGAATTCATATTCATACGAGGAGAAGAAAAAATACATTTTTTTTTTCCTTGGATGCTATTTAGCATTTAGATTTTTTTTTCCCATGTGAAATATGAAATCTCTCCAAAGAAAAGCATTCAGATTTATTATATTTTTTCTTCTCCCTATATGAATTCTCTATAAAAAAATAGACCCTTAGTTTTCTTTCTAAATCCACAAATCAAAGCCGTGGCCATCAATGCTTATTCAAGCTTTGAAGAAAAGAAAATTCAAATTCAAAAACTACCAAATTTTACCAAAACAAAACAAGGAAATTTTCTCAACCGAACATGGAAGAGTTTTCAAATTCCAGACTCCCTCTCATCCAACAAAAATGCAATCTCACATGTTGATACATAAAGAAGGAAGTGCGCTATAGGTTTTCAAATTTTGAAGGAAGGAGCACCCAAGCCAAACAAGGAGATGAAGCCTATATATATATCGTACTCACTATGTATCATAGATTCTTAGTCGGAAGTTGTCAGAATTGAGTGTGTGAGTCGCCAGAAGTTGACCACCAACTCGTTGTAGTTCAGTTGCGAGCTGTAGAGGTCGTCGGAGAAGAACAGCGTCACTATAAGTAGGTTTCAACATGCTTTCATCCAGTGGCGGAGCCACGTTCATCATAGTGCGGGCAAATGCCTTTACTAAATTATAACAATTCTATTTATATACATATATTTAAAATATTATATAGATATATATGCTAATGTTCGCCGCCACTCATTATTGATATTATGCTCTTTGCCCTCTCTTAAATTGCGTTTTTCTCACTTTAATTTTTATTTTTATTTTTATTATATTATACTTAATATATTTATATTATTATATTATTATTTTTATATTGCCCTCACATACTCTGAGGCCTCGATCCACCACTAAATTCATCCGATAGCGACCCGTTGGACAGAGTGGCAAGGGAGGACGAAAAATGGCACTGGAGCTCGTCGCCGGCACTGGGTCATCGGATGCGAGAGAGAGAGAGAAACGAAAGTGTGAGAGAGAGGCGGAAGCGAGAGAATGCGAAAGGGTGCGAGAGAGATGAGCGGGTGAGGCAGCAACGGGCAAAAGAGAGTGGGAGAAAGCGCATGTATACATAATTTTACTATTGAAAAAATATATTTCTAAAAACACACATATTTTTAAGTATCAGTCCTGTTATGTTTTGACTTAAATTTTAACTTAGATCCATTAGCATATATAACTACTAACCCACAAACCTTTTAAGATATATTGTATAAGCAAAACCCTATTATTAAAAATTTAGAATTTTTTTATTGTCAATTTTGTCAATGTAGAGGCTTCTTTTTTTTTTCTCTTTTTCTCCGCAAATTGATTTGATGCAGAACTGATCTTAAGTCTCGATTTTCCTGCTATCTTTTTGAGAGTATGGTTAAAAAGAGTCCGTACACTATTTTTTGAGATATTTTTATATTGTGGTTGAGAGAATATCATATGTGTATGATATTTTCAAAGATTAGATCAGCATAATATACTTTTCGATTGATTAGTGAAATTTTCTCTATTTCTGTATGTGGATATAGACTTACGCCGAATCATATAAAAATTTGTGTGTGATTTATATTATCTCATTGATCTTGTGGTACTGACAATAATTTTTATAAGCTGCAATTTTTTATCATTATTTATTAATTGCAAGGCTTACTTTGGACTTATTATAACTATATTAATTATGTATCCAACTATTAATATAAATAGATTTATATGTATTTTTATATAGATATATGATATTTTTTAAAAAAGAATTTAAGTGATAATTGTGACAACAATTCTATCTCATGAACTTTTATAGAGGTTAGTTTTATTATTTATGGTGCGTCTATTGCACTTAGAATGGGCTTTCTGATTTGGGCTAAGAATTATATTGTGGACTCAAATCACTCAATGGAGTGAGCATGAAGGACTTTAGTGTATTTTATAGGGAGAAAATCTCCTTATAAATTTTAAGAAATTTTGGTTGACACTATTGGATCATCATATATGTCAGCTTTTAGATTAAATAATTATTATAGTGCATGTTCGCATCCCTATTAATATATACCAAAAACTATAAATCAAATATTTATTCTTTCTAATTCGACAATGTGGAGCAATGAGCTCCCAAAAATTTTTGTAAGAATCTTTTCTTGTAAAAATTTTAAAATTAGTGAGTCTAGTTACAATAACTTGAGATATCTTTTGGCAACGTTGATTAAATGAAGGAAAGTTTGTTTCATTATACAACGAGAATTATGCTTGGAAGCAACGATAGCTTTTGTTAATCGTTGCACTCCAACAGCTTCAGACCGTTTGAGAAATGAGCCCCAAACCTTTCCATCTCAGCCATGGGCAGCACAAACCCGATCTCCACTCCGCCTCCCTCATCTCTGCTCTCCGCCACAGACATCGCGCCCGTCCTCGCAATGGACGGTATTTCCACCTTTACCGGTCTTCCCCATCCGAAATCCACATCATAAACCCTAAAGCTTGGCGACCCTGCCACGCTCAATGTTTGCTGGCCTGCGACGGACATATACTTTTCGATCCACTTGTCTGCATCTTTCAACGGATCATCTTTGAATCTTTCGATGGCTTCCCCAATCGCTCTCGCTGCCGCCACTATCCCACCTTCTCCAACCAGATCGCCGGTTTTCGCGTCCACGAAGCAGAAGCTGAGGCAGTTCCCAAAGTACTCTGCCGGGACTGACGGACGCAACCGCCCCCGGCAACCGCAGGGAAATAGCAAGTGCACCATCTTCTCATCAGAGTACGATCTTGCTTTGACGAGGCAAACCCACGCGTAGGCATAGGTCATCACAACGGTGGAGCAGTTGAAGCGAGTGGCGCTGCCTTGCCCCGCGGCGGCCTTGGAGAAAACGAGCTCCTTCAATAGCCGGAGTTGCTCGGCCTTGAGGGTGAACGATCCGATAACTGCCCCTTGAAGAGCCGACATCGATTCGCTTACTTCCGCAATGATTCCCAGGCTGCGGAGGATAATCAAGTATAGATTACTAGGATCCAGGATAAAGCTACGAGCAATAACCGGCGGTATCGGCGCTTTTTCTTCCGACCTAGCGCAGGCGGAAGCCCATGAGGACAGGAAGCGCACGGAGCTCGCGCCGTCGCACGCCGCGTGGTGCACGGCGACGCCCAAGACCACGCCTCTGTTTGGGAGCAGAGTCACCTGGACGGCAAGCACCTGACGGCTGCCATCGGCATCGGCGTCCGGCAGCCGAGGTTTCAATGGCAATAGTCGGGTGTACTCGCGTGAGTGGCTACCGGATATGTAATCGAAGTCGTCGTCTAGCTCGGCTAGGGTGAAAGGAACACAGTCGCCGTCGGCGTAGTGGATCTCGTACTTGTCAAGGCTGCCGGGCACGCGGCGAATCTTGCCGGAGAGGGGGTAGAAGCGGCTAAGGGCGAGGGAGAGAGATGACTTGAGGACGGGGAGGACGGAGGCAATGAAGTGGGAGGTTGAGTGGGGCAGCGGGTAGAAGAAAAGTCGTTCCACATATCCACCGGGCAGCCATAGGATGTCGAAGAAGGTGAGGGGGACAGAGGATTCCGGCACAGCTCCCGGCGGGGGTGCGAGTAGAGAGGTCTCGATTATTCTGAGCCGGGGCGGTGGCGACGGCATTTTGGTGTTATCGGTGGAAGTTCGGAGACGCGATTCAGCATTTTAGGAGAAGAGTCTGGGCTGCTTATGTACACAAAAAAAATTATAATTATGTGTTCATTACGATGGATAAATAATATATTTCTAGATTGCAAACGTAGCATCTTTTGTATCGAAAGAAAAAGAAATCTTTTTATTATCTCATTTCTTCTATTTCTTTATTATTTTATTTTATATTAGTTTATTTCACTTTACAACACGATATCAACACCACACACTAACCAACATGGTCATAATGGTATAGCAATTTTTCTTTTTCTTTTTTTTAATTTTGTGTTTATCATATGAAACGATGCAATTATTTTTATTCATTCCTTAATCATTAATTTTTCATCTTCATAATATTGAATACTTTTACGATAGTACTAAATATGTCAAAATTTACAAGTTAAATTTGTAGCTCCTCACATTGTGTGAAAGAATTACTAATAATTATCTTGACTAGCAAAAGTAGCTAATTAACTGTGCTAAACAAGGCCTGAGTAGGGATGGCAACGGATCGGGGCGGCGATGGGGGTGGGGAAGAGAGGGAGAGAAGGGTGAGGGGCATGAGGAGGGGAGGGAGAGAAGGGAGGGGGAAGAGAGCCGGAAGGGGCGAAGAGAGAGAAGAGAAGGGAGAATAAGTTAAGGTTAGGATTTTACTATTTTAGTTTAGAGGGTAGATTTGTAATTTTAATAGGAAGTGTGGATTCTTATTTGGGTTTGGGGCAAGGATCTAAAATCCCATACCCAACCCCAACTTGACTTATAAAAGTCGGGTTTTACCCGAACTCGACCCGACACCTAGTCAACTTAAGTTTTCCCCGGTAAAATTAGTGTAGGGGAGGGATGAGTTTTTCTATCATCCCTAATTCTAAGTTGATTTCTTGTCTTCTTATGGTTGAACAAAATAGTAAGCTTTTGATGAAAAATCATGAGTCTCGTACGAACATTGCTTCATTCTCAAAAGTGAATGTGAGAACTCACATCCAACACTTTTTTGGACAAACTTTTGGTCATAGTGGTAATGGTAGAAATTCTAATAATAATTTTTTTCTCATTAGAAGTGGAAAAATAATAAAAATAATAAAATAAAATATGGGTAGTATAGTAAATATATTGAAAAAATATGATATTATTATGGTGGCAATTGGCAAAGGCCATTTCTCATGTATTTGTCCAAAGCATCTTATTGATCTTTACAAAAATTATTAAAAAATAAAGAGAAAAAATGGAAGAAAATTTTGCTTAAAGAATGAGTATTCATGTGTTTGGCACCACCGTCAATAATAAAGATATTTGTCAGATATTTGTCTCGTTAATAGTATAACAGCTCACACAATTCTAAAGGAAAAAAAAAATGCTTCTCTCATTTAACAACACAAGAAAGCAATGTTATTACTATATCTAGTAGTACATAAATAAGTGAAGGCTCCGAAAGAGCTAATTTATTATCACACAAAGGTACCAAATTATACATTTATAACATATTATATTCTACTAATTCTCAAAGAAATTTATTAAGATATAAAGATATCCACTGAAATGGATATTGTATCGAAAAAATTTCCTACATCTTTCTATGGAATGTACTACACATATATTAAAATAATTAAAACACATAACATGAGATACTAGACATTTATAGATTATAGCAAATTCATTTTTTAACATGACATTTTGGGCCATCCTAGATTAATTATGATGTGAAAAAATAATTTAAATTCATGTGGACACCTAGCTAGGAGATTCTTCAATCCTTCTCTTATGTTGCTTGATCCCAAGGAATGTTGATAATTCGATGATCACCAATAAAAATTGGGACTAAATCCATTGCAGTTTTAGAATGTATACAAGCTAATAATTATGGGCCAATACATCTATCATGTGGATCATTTAGATATTTTATGATTTTATTTGATTTTTCAACTAGATGGTCACATATTTATTTATTATTAACCCCACAACCATGCATTTACAAGATTGTTTGCACAAATAATTTGATTAAAAGCATATTTTCATGATTATCTAATTACAAAAAATATATCTTGATAATACTGGTGAATATACATCTCAAACTTTTAACGAATATTATATGTTTGTTAGAATTGACATTGAATATCCTATAGATAAGTTCATTCTCAAAATGGACTTGTAAAACTATTGATTAAGTGCCTATAATTGATTGTAAAACCATTGCTTATGAGATCCAAGTTTCCAAATTCTATTTCGGGACATGCAACTTTGTATACTATAGTATTAATCTATATCAAGCCAATAAGCTATCAAAAGTTCTCCCTGGTTTTTAGTTTGGAACCTAATATTTTGCATCTAAAAATTTTTAGATACGTTTTATATGTTCCAATTGGATGGGTCCTCGAAGAAGGTTTTGAATATATTTTGTATATGAATCTCCATCTATAGTAAAATATTTGAACCATCAAGAGTAGATTTATTATGGCTCAGTTTGACAATTGTCATATTGATAAATTAATTTTCTTGACATTAAGGGGAGAAAATAACTGGTTGGAAAAAAAGATTAGTTGGAATAAATTATTATTATCTTATCTTGATTCTTGTATAAAATAATATGAACTAGAAGTTCAAAAGATAAATCATTTATAAAGCTTAGCCAACTTGTTACTAGATGCAGTCACTAACCCAAAGAGAGAAACTAAATCACATATACTAAATGTTAATGCTCCAATAAAAATTGATATTCCAATTTGACAATCTAGTGTCACAAATGAGTCTCAAGCACGCATGAAGCATGACAGACCATCGATTCTAAAGATAAAAATTCTCAAATAAAAAAAATGAGCTAAAAATTAAATGGTTGAATTAAGGATGTAATAACTCCGAAAGAGTCATTTGACATAATCAATATTTTAATTCCAGAAAAAGTATGAGTACTTGAAATTTATGAAAATAAAGAGATTTCAATAAATTATTTCACAAATAGAATACGATAGGATCGACATGAAGTCAATGTTGATAATATTTTTGCATATAATATTGTGCTTGATGTAATAAATTATAATGAGGATCATGAACCAAAGTTTATTATATACCGTAAATAAAGAAATGATTGGCCAAAATAAAAAAAAATTATAATTGAAGCAGAATTAAATTCTTTTACTAAGCGAAAAATTTTTAAACTTGTAGTTCGTACACTGAAGATGTAAAGCCTATTAGAATTGTACTTCAAAGTTTACGATAAAGATTCTTTAGTAAGGAATTGCATAGAAAAGTACCCTACAACTATATATGTTTTGCACAAACCTTTGTGTGTCTCATATAAGAGATTATTCATCTCATTGAGTATGAGGTAATGCATGTAAGAGACAAAAATCCCCATTTATAGAGTACTCAACTGTTAAGGGTGTATCCTATGGCTATTCTTTTGTCTTGCACTTTGTTTTTGAGTAGTAAGTGTCGAAACTTTATCCCTCCAATTTGGCACACTTTCCTTGATGTGTTGTGCCACCTTGTTGATACTGAGTTTACTCAAATTCTTAACAATGATGAGATTCAGCATCTAAGTACTTGAGGAAGCAATACAAGAAAGTTCATCAACATGAATATTCTCCTAGCAAGGAACATCATCAGTTTCCATTGGAATTACTTGCAAATATTGCTAAGAATAAGCTAGATGGTATAGTATGTCCCTAAGATTTGACCATATACACAAATTTCTATTAAATATAGTTAAGAACTTAAAAAAGAATGGAAGATTGAGAACTTGAGTATGCAACTTTTGAAATTGTTATTAAATGAAATAGTTTTCCGTAAATTGATTATTGAAAAGATAAACACGCGATTGGTACAAGAAAGGGCTAATTTATGCTTAGTTGTAATTAGAGACAAATGACAGAGAAGAACAAAAACTAATTCATGCGATTGGTACAAGAAAGGTGAACGTGTCAAACACGGAAAAACAAAGCAAGCATGTCTCCGCCGGCACCTTAGAATTTCAATCTATCCGATAACGGGTAGTGATTCGAATCAAATTGATAATATTATCTGACGCCAAATCTATTTGTTGACTTCAGCGGCGACTTTTCCAATAAGCGACCGACGAGACAAAAGTCTATCGTCTCGCCGTCCTGGCATTTTCGACTTTTCTAAGTCGCCATGGAAAATTGGAAGACGATTGCGACTTGTGAGTGGCTGGCGCCCGCCACCATTGACCTTTTTCTTTATTATTTTTATTTTCATTATTCACACTAATCTTGTCGTTATTTGGTGAAAAAATTTTCTGAGCAGCTGTTTTCAAGCGCAACCCCTATCAACACGTTAAACACACTTTGAGATTCGTGTTCTGCATGATTTTTAATATATGGGTGATGGGCACAAATCATGAGGTAATGAGTATGAATCTCAAAGTAATTTAACGTGTTGATGGGGGCTGTACTCCGAAATTCCTGAGTAGCCGAGCTGCTCAAGAATTTTTTTCTTGTTTGGTCATTTTTGGGCATATAATTTAAAATTAAATTTTTTTTTATTTTTTATTTTTTTTACTTTTTACTATGTTAATAACCTAATATTTTATTTATTTTATTTACTGTAATTTAATTATTTTTATTTAAATAATGATGTTAGTGACACATAGTTGTAACTCTTTAATTTAATTCAATGGTTTTAATCATAAAGATTTAGTCTATAAGTATGAATGTGACCTTGTGTCAGGTTCTGAATGGTGTTGGGTAAGTATGTGACACCTGGGCATAAATACAATAGACAGTTCATTACCACTAGCATTCGTAAAATCTCTTTCACATCTTTTTTTTATTTTATTGCTCAGAATCGGAAGAGCACTGGTCAACTTCTCCATAATTATGACCTGCAGACTATCTAGATTAAACTCGCACAAAAGCTCATATATTGACCTAAGAATAACAGGATTCTCCTATCTCTTCATTTTTTCTTTCTCAATTTCTATAATTTAATTTTTTTTTTTATTAAACTTCCTTCATTTAGATAGAAATAATTTTATCCAGCTAAACAATGCCAAAAAAAAAAATGCAAAAATGCAAGATTAAGTGAAGCTGGTAAAACTATTTATATAATGTTAAATTTTAAATAATTTTGTATGATTAATTATTTTGAAATAAAAACTTAAATCTAAATATGTATAATTTAAATTTTAAATATATGAATTAACAATTACATATAATTATTCATAATGTTATATATGTTAATTAATAAATATGTAATTAATTATTTTAAAATAAATTATAATATTTTTAATTATAAAAAAATATGTAAGGTGAAAATTTATTGGTCACTTCCTCGTCTTATTTGATAGAACCATAAACAAACTATAACTTTATATATAAAATATTAAAAATATTAATTTTTATATTATATTAATACATAATTTTTATAATTTAAGGAAAATAATTATTTTAATTTAAGTAAAATTTTTAAAAATTAAAATAAACACCTAGCAACACCGACAGCTACACAATAATAATACAACTTTTACAAACACAACCTCTATGAAATGAATAAGATATTATAAATATAGTTTAATTCAAATAACCTAAATAGGAATTTGAATAGGTTGAGATAAGGCAAGTAAGCCATCAACATGATATTAAAAAAAATTTTAGAATTTATACAATATTTTTATTCATATATTTCTGACAAATTTCCATCAATATTTTGATTATTCAATTTCTATTATTGTTTGTGATGTGGTCCAAATCTAAAATTTATTCGTAACTGACAGTGATGTAAATTTTGGAAAATAATAAAAAAAATTATAATACCCTCAACAAAAAAAATGTTATTATGATTTGCAAAAGAATCATACATAAGAAGAAAAATTAATACTTATATAGTAAATCTTATAAAATATGGTATCCATGTTGTAGTATTTTACATATTAGAAGAACTTTGAGTAATAGATGATGAACGTGTAAGAGGATTTGTAAAAACATATGTATTAAGTTTGGTGGAAATGACACCAAAAAAAACAAGAGAGATGAAAATTAGAGATAGAAATTCAAACCCACTATTATTGACCATGCCACCTCATGCTACTTGTTTTACCACATGCTTACACCTCATGCTACTTGATTTACTTGAGATAACTATGAGAAAACAATGAACTTTGGCATGTTTGCTCGTGCCTAACCTAAAGGAAAGAAGACTTAGGGAAGGGGAAGAGGAAGAAGAGGGGAAAACACAAGTTAAGAGTGATTTTAGCTTCTTACGCAAGTATTTATATCTTTCATTGTAATAGTTTGCCTATTACTTTAAATTTATGAGAAATTCTATTTCTGCCCTTTGTGATATCAAGTTGCTTTTGATTGCCATAATATTGAGAAATTCGGTCCTTAGAAGTATGACCTAAGTTATGTTAAAAGACTATGAATGCTTATTCAAAATAAATTTGACCTTTCTTCAGTCAATTTACTATAACTTTTGAATCCCTAAGCCAAATCTTATGAAATCAGATTCATTGTAAAGAAGACTCAAGTATCTTTCTTTTGAATCAGATCCTCATACTTTCATGTTGGTTATCAAATTTATTGATTTAGTTCAATCTGACCTTGTATATTTGTTTTCACTATTTTGACCTTTATCTAATTATTGATTTATGTCCAAATTATGTGACTGTAAATATACAAAATGATTATTTTCATATCAAGTAGACTTAATAACCTACAACTAGAGCCCTTATTTGCATGATTTGGATCGGAAATGAATTTATAATCAAATTTCCTCTTAACCATATAGATCTGGAAATCTCATTTTCAAGATTCTAACCTATTGTTACTTCATAGATCATAACTTATTGTATTAAGCTCTATTTTAAGTAAAACTTATTTTCCTGAAAACTAGATTCAAAATCTTTTGTTTGATATAATTATCATACCAAATGGTGTCATATGAAGAACTTGAAATCCATGGAAAACAAGCTCCAGATTTCTAAATTTTGGGTGACCGTACATGTGTACCTTGCTTCTAAATTTTGGGTGACCGTACATGTGTACCTTGCATAAATGGTCTTCTATGTGAAGTCTATTGATACATATGTCTCTTCCATTTGGAAATGAGTATATCAGCACTTGTCTATTGTATGAACTTTAAGGTTCACATATTTGAGGGCTTAGTATATATATCAAATGAACCCATTTCACAATGAAGGGAAGTATGTTTTATTTTGTTAATGTATTAGATGCTAGTGGGAATAACTTTATGAGCCCGAAAGGGAAAAGACTATGAGCCCAAAAAAAAGGAAAAGATGGATAGTTGTGGAACGAAATGTTACATGGAACAAAGTGCCACATTAGAAATAATGGGGGGTCACCTCTTAAATTCATGGGAGCCATCTCTTGAATCCCACTATCTCATTTGAGGAGCCATGACAGCTCCAGCCAGCATATGTTTGATTTCACCCTAACAAGGGTGGATTATGCTTCCAAGCGTGGAAGGTTTATGTGTTATTCTCCACTATGCAATTTTGTATGATATGTCTCTTTGGTTTGATTTTTCTTTATGTTCCTTATGCTTATGATTTCACTATCATGTTGCTATTTGATTTTACTTATGGAACCATTTGGAGATCTAATGTTTCTAATGATATGTTATGATTGATTTAAAAATAAAGATATGACTTATTTCATGATTTGGTACCTTTCGACATCTAATTTATTTATTGAGCATTCTTGCTCAATCTTTGCATTCTAACCTTTTTACATGTTAGCTTTGGGCTACAAGTTTGTGGAAGGTTCAAAAGGATGCTAATGAGTTGAAGTTTTATATTTTCAACATGTAAATTAATGACTAATGATGAAGTTATTTTGTTCTTGTAAGATAAGATTGAAAATAATCATGGCATGTATGTGATGGTAAAAAAGACACTATGGGTTTGTAATATGATATATGACTTTTATAATATCAAAGGATTTTGAGTATGTGGTAGAATTGTTATTTGAGTTGTTGTTATCTTCTAGGTGATGATGGAAAGTAAATTTATAATTCATGTTGAACAGGTTATCTAGTAATGATCTGGATAGATATAGCAAAATTATTTTTATATGATATGAATTTTCATTTATGGATTATCAGAGTGTGATAGAAATGGTCTTCCTCTTTCATTGAATCAATTTATTTTTAAATTCATGTAAATTTTCTATTTATAATTTATTTATTTTAACCATAAAATATTTTTAAGCAAACTAAAACGAAATTCTTAACAGTTTAATGCATTACATATATATTCATAATATATTATAACAGTTATCATTATTTAAAATTATAATATAAATTAAAAATATTGGATAAATTCTAAAACTTTCCCAAGTTAATTTATATGAATATACATAAGAAAGAGTACAAACTATATATTCTGGAAGCACGATTCTAAATTTCGAAAAAGATCTAACAATGACATGTCAGATTAATTTTTTATACTTTATAAAGTTTAATTTAATTATGACATACTTCATAGCGAAGTCATGCTATAGGAGGGAATGCTTTTTCTGCGAACAAGTTGTCTTGTACTTGATAATTTTTCTAAAAACGCGAATCGGGCCATCACTTGCTATCCTGGGAGAAAGTGGCCATAAGGAATTAGAAAGTATTTGTCCTTTCTTGCTCACAAGCTCTTGAAAGAAACTTCTTTTACCGAGTGGAATTTTTAATAAAACTCTCAAGTAAAAATTTGAAGGAAACCAAAACAAATAGCAGAATGCACAATATTAGCTTGCTAAGGATTAAGTTAGATGTAAGAGTTGAAGTAAGATTAAATTATAGCATAGTTTTAGTGTAATTTCGTATGAACAAAAATTTGAGATAAGTGATCAATTTTATAAAGTATAGAAGCTCATCTGCAAATGTCGACCTCGAATTATTATAATAATTAATGATAAAAGACGATGAGCTAAGAATCATCACCGACGATGGCATTCAAGCCATGAGAGAAGCATTTCCCAAACGCAATGAGCTCATCCTCGGGGAGCACCAACCCGATCTCCACTCCACCCTGCTCACCCGCTCTGTTCTCCGCCACCGAAATCGCCCTCGTGCTCCTAATGGAGATTACCTCCACCTTCTCCGGCCTCCCCCACCCGAAATCCATATCATACACCTTAAGCCTCGGTGAGCCGGCAACGGACATTGGCTGCTGCTCCGCAAAGTAAGCTAGCCTCTCCAACCACCCCTCCGCTCCCTTAAAAAATCCGCTTTTTAACGCCTCGATGGCCCCCCCGACCGCTGCGCACGCCGCCACGAACCCCTCGCTGCCCTCTTCGGCGATCGCTCCGGCACTCGCCTCGACGAAGCACGGCCCCACGCAGCTCCCAAAGTACTCCGCCTGAAGCGGCGGGTCCACCCGCCCCCTGAAGTCGGCGGCAAAGGCCAAGTACGCCTTCTCGCCGCCTCCCATGACCCGTGACCGCACGAGGCACGCCCACACGAAGGCGTACACGACCACGGTGGTGGAGCAGTGGAAAGTCGCCGCCTTGCCGTCGTCTCTTTTCGTCAAAACCGTCTCCTGCAGCCGCTTGATGTCGTCTTTCGTGAGAAGGAAGCAGGCGCAGAGCTTGATGGCGTCGTCTTGCGTGGAGCGGGGCAGAGGATCGCTGTGTAATTTCATCAAGAAATCCACGAAGATCGAGTGTAAATCGCGCGGATCGGGGAGGAGGGACTTATCGATGACGGGTGGTGGCATCAGGTCCAACGCAGCTCCGCCGGACCGGCAAGCGGCGGCCCAGGTGGCCAAGAAGTGAATTGAGCTCGAGCCGTCGCAGGCGCTGTGGTGGGCGGAGACGCCGATTGTTACGCCGCGTCCGGGGAACAGAGTCGCCTGCAGAGCCAGAACCTCGCCTGCGGTGCCCAGCTCAGGGACCAGCGGCAACATCCGGACCAAGCTGCGGGGATGGTGGCCGCAGAGGTCGTCCAAGTCGTCGTCGCACTCGGCCACGGTAAGCGAGACGGCGTCGCCATCTGCGTAGTGGAGCTCGTAGCGGTGGTCGGTGCTGTCCGGGGAGCGGCGGAGCCTGCCGGCGAGGGGGAAGAAGCGCGCTAGGGCAAGTGAGAGGGAGGACTTGAGGACGGGGATGGCGGAGTCGAGGAAAGAGTCGGCGGTGGAGGGAGGGAGGCGGAAGAAGAAGACGCGCTCGACGGGGGAAGCATAGAGGAAGAAGATCTCGGCAAAGGTGAGGGGAAGGGAAGCTTGGGTAGGCGCTGCGCCGGGTGGGGGTGAGATTTGACATTTCTCGAGGACTCTCAGCGCCGGAGCCGGAGCCGGAGCCTGAGCCTGAGCCATGGGAGGAGAATTAGGCTGATGGCGAATCTGGATGTATTGTCTCTCCTAGGCATTGAATTGACGATGAATATATTTTGATTTTTGTTGTCCATAAAAATGAATGTATTTGGTTGCGATACTTTTTTAATGATACAAAGTAAACTGCTGTTGATTAAAAAAATGTCATACCGGAACGAGAACAACGTGGTTGATTTATTTGAACTGGTAATGTAGGAAAAAACTTTCCAGCTGGTGGTCTGCTGAAGTCGTACTTCAGCAGACAATGCTCCAGTCGTTGATTAAATTAGATGAGAATCTTAGAGCAAATTAAACAAAAGTCACAAACGGCCATAGACGTTGCCGTTTCTTCTTCCGTTCTCACACTAATGATGTCTTTTCTTTTAAAATGAACTTAAATTTTTTTTCCCTCAATGCCTTCTACGAATTGTCTCGCCCATGTCTCTTCACACTCCACATTCTTATAAATATATAAATAAACAAATAAATAAATATATAAATATATAAATATATAAATATAAATATAAAAATATATAAATAAAATAAAAGACATGGGCGAGACAATTCGTAGAGGGCATTGAGGGAAAAAAATTTGAGTTCATTTTAAAAGAAAAGACTTCGTTAGTGAGAGAACATAAGAAGTAACGGCAACGTCTATGGCCGTTTGTGACTTTTGTTTAATTTGCTTTAAGATTCCCATCTAATTTAATCAACGACTGGCAGCAGACCACCCGCTGGAAAGTTTTTTCCGGTAATGTATATTTGAGTTGACGTGTTTGGCGTAAATGTCGGCACGGCCATGGCGGATGATACGCTCATACGCTGAACGCGATGATACGGCTGCTGGATTGGATGGACAAAAATCTTCGGCAGCAGGCTGCCATATAAAAAATATTTTTTTTTTAATTTTTTTTTATATACGCAATGTCTTGAATGTCTTGAATGGAGTGAAATTAAATAAATGAGACATGGGCAGAAGTTTGTTCCCAAGAAGATGAGATGCCTTCTTTTTCAGCAAGTTTCTCTTCTCCTGTTGAAAACCTAATCCTAATGAAAGAAAGGTTAGGCTTTTGATTGCCCTTGGTCCAGTCTTTTCCATGCTAATCTGGGAAATTCCTTCTCGTTACCATCTGCTCTACTTGTCTTTTTTTTCCCTGTATTTCTAACAATTACCATTATTAGGTAATCAATTATCCAGGAGGAAAAGCTCTCAGCAGGCGACAAATTTCTTTCCATTTCTTCATTCGGCTCTTTACATGTGATGGATTACGGAGAATGATTCTTTCTTTGTTGCTATGCTTCGCAAGTGTTCATGGGCACTTATTCCATGTGTCCTCACCCTCATGTTGTCAAAGCTTGGCTTTCACGCCTTGCACCAATCCATCAAATTTGCACTGATTTAGTTATTTTATATATAAAAAAAAAACTTTTAAGAGTTTACTTGATTGCCAAACAAACCCAACACATTGCTCCAGTAGATCATAAGATCCGGAGATGGAAGATGTCGCATTCAAATTTTGAACCGCGAGCAGCAGCGGCGCCGGTCCAGCCGCCAGATAATATACGGCGAGGACGCCATCGGGAATTAGCAGGCGATTCAAAAGGCTGCGTACTAAATGTGGCATGCCGGATCTTTCAAATTCTATGCCTTTTCCGCCGGGCAAACGCCACGGCCAAACCCTTTCCTGCGTTTCGAATTCCTGTTTACTTGGGCCCACCTGCGCTCGAATAGCACACAGTCAACAGATCAGACGGTGCAGATCGTTTCTTGTCACGTCAGCCGCCGATCGACAACGCCGTGGATCTTGAAACGGAGGGCACCGATAAATACAGACAACTTAACGCGCTTAGATTTACATCGCTTGCTTCATCTCTAAGCATCGCCACATCGGAGCTGAAGCAAGTGGGTCATCTCTCGCTCTGCAGTTTGGACTCTTGGTAGGCGCCTCAATGGGGTTCGTCTCCTTCGCTGGGAGGTTCCTCTTCGCCTCCGTCTTCCTTTTCTCGGCCTACCATGAGTAAGCGCATGTTCAACCCCACTCTCCTCTTTGGGGTTTTCCTCTCTTCTTGTTGGATCTAGTTTGTATGTGTAGTACCTTACTAGATATTTCTCGGTAGTGGGGAAAAAAAAACCATGTGTTATCTGCGCTGAAAATTGTTTTCTTTTTCCTCCCAAATGGGGCTAGGGTTTAAAGAATTATTCTTGCTTCAGTTAATGTTTTCTTTTGGTATGTACTGTTCGCTTGTAAATGTTTTTATGAGCTCTTTTTTTCTTGGCAGCTGCAATTTGTAGCTTACTAGGCTCAGATGGTTCTGGATCTACTCGGTTCTTCGTTTCTTACCAAAATATGATGGGTTCAGTAGAACTAATTCTCAACATATGCCCTTCCTTTACGGGAGATGTTTTTCACCTTTGTTGATTAATGGGCTTCATACGGCATTAGCTATCCAGTCTTAAAACTTTGCTTGGATGAACGCTATGTATTACAGTATGGAATTTGCCCGTGAAGTTGACGTATGTGGCCAGAATTACATAGTTTTACTCAATGAGCAATCTTTAGTTGATATAATCTGTGATTATGGATAATGTTATATCTTTACAAGAAACAGTAGTGATCAATCAAAGTGGATCACTTAGATTCAACAGTTTACCGCCAGGGTTTTTGCTAATTATATTGAAAAACAGAAGCTACTGTTTGTTTCAGCTAAGAAGGAAGGGAACTTGACAAGTATAGTGTAGGAAACGATGAAATTTTTTAAGAAAAGAATTTTATTGACTTTGGAGGATGTTAGAAGCAAAGATTAAAAAACCAATCCGTGGGTGGTACAGCTGGTTTGTATCAGTCCAAGCAAGGATCGATATGCAATCCATGCTCAAACTAGAGGAAGGCAAAGGCGGACAACAAGTACGGGAGCAGATGTGGAAATGGAAACTTTGCAGCTTTTGCTTATTTGGAGTATAGTGGAGCAAGAAGGCCGACTAGAAGGACAAGAGTGGAGGTAGAGGTGGAAACTTTGTGGCCGTCACTTGTCTACTAGTTACTTGGTTTGTGCCTTTGCACGTCAACCATTTGCCTTCACGCATCCAACTTCAGCCTTCACATGTCCGCCGCTAAGCTTTTGCTCTTCCGCCACTGAAGCTCCCACTCACCGCTGAAATTTCTACTTAACTCACTACCTCAGGATACACCAGTTCCGTCTGGTACATACCGGTTTGAGCTTGGACTGAAACATTGGTCTATATTGGTTTTTCAAACCTTGGTTAAAAGCTCGTCGTTCTACACTTCTACTCATAGTATAGTGTTTTATCCAATTCTGCAGTTTGGTATCTGGTATAGAGTCTTGTTGGGTTAGTTGTAGGTTGACCGAAGGCCAAATTATAGTGAGACTCAACTTAACCTTGAAACTTGTAGAGGCACTCTGTGGACTCAATAGATTATAACATATTTGATGACATAAAATTTTGTTAATATTTTATGATCCATATCGTCCTATACTATGTTGATAAATGGTCTCAGATAATTTCTAAACAAAATTTTAACGTTTAAAAGTTTTCAGCAAAACTTATAGTTTTATTTGATAAATTCTAGAATATTTAAATTTTTTATACGAAAAATACAGAGGTAGTATGAATCAATAATTAATTGGTAACATTTTCATCTTTATATTTATCATAAAATGCCAAGTTCAGGGGCTGTACCTGCAAATTTCGAAGTATGGAGGATCTGATTGTAATTAGGCCTTACTGCAGGTGACTAATCCAAATTAAGTCATTCTTGTTTTATTTCTCGATGCACTGGAATAACTGTGTATTTTTTTCTGGACTTCAGTTTGAACCTAGAAAGAAGAATGAAAGTGACAAAATGGAAAAAAACATAATAAAGTATTGGAGATGCAAAAGGCTTAATTTGTTCAAGAAATGAATGTTAATGACAATGAGGATGATATATGTTTGTGATCCTACTCTTAGTCCATATATTTTCATCTGGCTATAACACTTTTACCATATTTTTTATCTGGTGCGAGGTGTTTTGCCTTTTCTTTTGGTGGATGTATTGTAAAATTTATAATATTTGTGCATAATTATTACTATTTTCAGCGATCAAGTTTAGCAATAAGGACAGAAGGGGCAAATCATAACCATTATGATGAATTTACCAAGGCAAGTAGAGGGTGAACTGTGCGACTATGATTATCTTGTATGTGGCTTGAATCCATCTCACGGCGATGGGATCGTTTATCATACATAATATATCAGTCAATGATAATTCATGTTTCTCTCTAGGCTGTCTATGAGCAATTATCCTTGTAACTTGTGATTTTCCACGTCCATATGGATTGTTATCTTTTTACAGGAACCAACTTAATGCTTCTTCTTAATGGAACTTGATCATTGTATCCAAGACTTTTTTTCTGTTTGTATATATAAACTGCATGTATCCCCCGTATGTTTATCCATCTTCTTGATGTTTTGTTTATAGGGTATTCTTAGTTGTCCTCTGCTAAATGTCTCCTTATGTATAATGCCTTCACAGGTATATTGAATTTGGTGTTAATGGTGGACCAGCAGCTAAGGCTCTGAAGCCAAAACTCATCCTCTTCTTGAAACATGCTTCTTCACATATTGGTTTTGCAGTCCCTCACGTTGATGTAAAGCCTGCTTCATCTTTTTTTTCTTTAAGTAATTATTTCTTTAAATGAGCATTGTATGTCTCTGCCAATATCCATACCTGAAGTGTTCACTATCTTTTAGATCAAACTTGTTGTTGCTACTACGATTTTTCTGAAAGGTTTTGGTGGTCTATTGTTCATCATCAACAGCTCTTTTGGAGCATATATACTGGTAAGTATTTTCAATTTTTTTACTGGTACTGATTCCAAATGAATATTTACTTTATTGGTTAAATTTGATTATCAAGCCAAACGATTTCTTAACTCCAATTTTTTGTTCTATTAGTTTTGAACAGTTCAATCTTAATCTTGTAAGAGTCTACAATTTTTTGTGGAATTCAGTTTTTTTCTATCTTCAACATCATTAGTTTTGCTCGAGTATTGGTCCTCTTCTTGAGTGTCTCTGCTAACTTTGGGCCATTTTCTGTGTTTACTTCTTTGATTTCCCCCAATTCCTCAATGCAAGGATTTTATTCAAGCCCTAATAACTGTTAAAGAATATTACTTATTATACAGTTTGTGTCAGGTAAAAGAGTATTTATTACACATTGAACAACATTTTGCTTAGTTCATCATTAGTCTTGAGCACCCAAAAATATTTGAATTTTTTATTGTATACAGAAATTCATCAATCATTGGGTAATTTCCTTGTTTGATGTGTTGAGCTTATTAACCACTACCAGAATTGGTAGGATCCTTTGATTGGAGATCTTCACGAATCATTGCACTCCTAGCACCCATAATAAGTATGTTAAGGTTGATAACAATTATTTTGAATCATAATCATTTTAAAAAACTTTACGTTTTGTCTACGTGCAGCTTCTGTACCTTGCTGTTGTTACTCCTATCATGAAGGACTTCTATAACTATGATATTGAGAGGGCAGAATTTGCACAGCTATTCAGCGAGTTCATTCAGGTTATGGCACATGCATATCTAGTCTAGAAATATTTTATTGCTCGAGTAATTATTTTAATGATTATCTTGTGATTTCAGAACTTGGCTCTCTTTGGTGCGCTACTTTTTTTCTTGGGAATGAAGAACTCCATCCTACAGCGGCAGAAAAGGAAGGCCATCAAGACAAAAACTAATTAATAATCTGAGGTCCCACCAGTATGTTAGATTAGTAAGAACAATGTGTTGTTTGGGTCTAGATCTGTGTTGTGTTCGTCAATATTGGATCATACTTTTCTGTATCGTCATACATTAGATTGGGAGTGGGGTGGGGCTTGCTCATTATCTGTTCAACTTATTTGCTAGTTATCTTTTCTTGCAGTTAATCTATCCCTAACATATCCGACAAAAATATCCAAATGTTTGTTGGATTTGATGGTTCTTGCTGCGCTTTCTTTCTCATCGGCTAAATGTGCATGTATATCTACCTATTACTCTGGACCTAAAACTGTACAAGATATGTTTGCTCGTAGTAGTTCATTTTTAGTCGTTATTAATGACACCAAGTTTCTTAAATGGTTGCTTAACATCTTTGTATTTTTTCTGTAGTAAGGTTACCTGGAATAAGGGCGGGCAATTGGTGTTGTTTTCTGTTTAACAGGGTATGTCATTTTGAGTCAATATTAATGAACCAACTTTTTCTATAGTTGCTTATCATCCTTTCACCTTTGGGTACTTTAACTAAGCATAGTTTAATTAGACTGTAATGAAGATAAAATAAAATTGTTTATGGAAATTAATTTTCTTCTTTGACATGGCTTTCTGTGTTAGTTCATCTTAAATGTTCTGATCCATCATTTTTGCATTTTGTTTATGTAATTCTTGATATAGTGGTCTGTTCCATTATCTCCCCATTGGCCATTTCTGATAGAGTGAGCGAGAGAAGAAGTTCAACCGCACACCTTCATCCTTCCGTCGCTTCAACGAAGGACCATCCGCCCAACTCCTCGCCAGGTCCCTTGTTCGGAACTACACTGCTGAAACATCGCATCCATCATCTGGAACTCTGCATTCGTTGCTAGGACGATTTGCCAGCTTCGGCCATTAGCCTGCGATCGATCTAGTTCCGATCCCACAATAACGGCGATATTGTTGGAGAAATTTTAGAAACCCTCCCACGTGGATAGAACTTGAAAAGTTAAACGACTTGTATTGATCAGTGGATGAGACGCCCACTCGAGCTTTTCAGATTCATTAACTAATTTAATTGCTTAAAATATATCTGAATTATGTTGCGCTGTAATTTAAATCATACGTACATCTGAATTAAGTTGCTTCTACAAATTAACTATAAATAATATTCAGATATGCACAGCTACGAATAATTTTAGTAACCGAGCATTATAGTTAGTAGCGGATGCAGGATCCTAAAGTATAAGATAATGTATTAGAAAGATTAATATTTTTTATTGGGGTAAATTAAAATTTATATACATATAACATCTTAGATATATATATATATATATATATATATATATATATATATATAATTAATTAATTTAAAGAATCCACTCACCTCTATGTGGCTCCGCCACTAATAGTCGATGGGACTCCCTATGTCACGCCCCGGCCTAATGGTAGTCCGACGGAGTACCAGACCGGGCGTGAGACCCAGGATTTTCAGGTGCAAAATCATCCCCAAATTGGAAACCTAACTGCCGTCCAATATTTATCCCCAAATCAGAAAACCACGAAACCCTAATTTAATTACCTCTCTGGTCAAACCCTAGTTGACCAAAATCCATCGTTGACCGAAAATCGCCGCGTGCCGAATTACTGATTGCTGAAGTCAGATTGTGTCAACTGTCCGAATCATTTCGCCACTGCAAAATTCGTCTCGTTCGCCGATTTTGAACTCCGTCAACTCCTCGAAGTGAACGCTGGAATGCATCGCTGCTCTCACCTCGCTGCACTCGAACGCCGCCTGCATTTGAGCCTCGTCGGAGCTCTCCTATCACCGGGGAAGCTGGGCGAGCCGGCAGGAGGAAGGCTGCCGCGCCCTTCTCAGCTCCTCGTCGTTGTTTGGCAGCCGCCTGCCGCTGAGAACTTGCCGGAGTTGATGGGAAGAACGTCGCCACCGATCCGAGAACAGGGAAAGCAAATGAGAAAGCAAAACTTTTATTCCTTCTTAAATCAACTTACCAAAACTTCTCCAAGTGCTATTGTCGATGACCCATGTCGCCGGCGCCCCACTCCCTTCCCTCGCCGACGACGCCCTCGTCGTCGGTTACAACTCTCGGATTCCTCTCCCACTCTTCACACACCGGCGCCTCCCTAGATGCCGGGACCTCGTTCGAAAGCTTCCCTAAGCTTTTCCGTTGCTGTCGATCGCTTGTGCTGCAGGTGATGATCCCCCGCTCTCTGCTGGATCTTCTGGATTTATAGGAGAGATCGTCCGCCGTTGTGCTCCCGATTTAGGGCGTCTGCCTCCGAGATCCTTGCCGCATTACAACCGTTCACGTCTTCCGCCCGTAGGCTCGAAGCCACCTGTGCCCGTGAAATTCGGTAAAGACCTCATCGCGCTGCCTTTGTCCACAGTCGCGCCCGAGCCGCTTGAGGAAGACGAGGATGCAGTGTTCTGGTCAACCTTGCCCATTGACCAGGTGAATTTGTTTCGCTGACGGGCTCCGCATTCTCTTTTGTGATGTGGGCTTGGCCCAGAGTTGGCCCAACGATCCATGGATCTGACAATTTTTCCCCGCGCAACTTGGACATCCCCCTCGATATTTGTCATGGGTGGTTCTTTCGCAACCATCGCTCCGATGTATCCGATCCGACACTACTGTGCCCCAGTGGCAGTGCTTGGAGTTACCTGTAGCGCACCGGCCCTCACTTTCTTGGTGTTGATTTCAGCTTCCTCAGTTGACTCCTGCGTCATGATAGCCATAATCTTTTGTCTTATGGGGCACTCCCTCATCCAGTGAGGACCGCCATACAAGAAGCAACCCTGTGGCTTCGTCTCTGTATGCATCCTTCCCACAGGACGATTTGGCTCTCGACGTCTCGGTGAAATCTCTGTCCTGCCGGGGAAAGGGTCTACCCCTCTCTGGAACTCTAGCCCTTGGCGGGGAACCGCGCTTCGGTGGTGACCTAGACTTCCTTGGTGGTGTGGATTTGAAATTTCTATTATCCACCAAGAACTCAGCCACCGCCGCAGCTGCCCTCCAGTCTAGTGGGGAATACCGTTGGACCTCCGCTTCCGCCCATGGTTGAAGGTTCCGGATGAAGAAGTACTTCCTATCACCTTCCGCCATGTCTGGTAGCTCCAACATCAATGCTGAGAACGCTCTGACGTACTCCTGGATCGACCTAGTGTGCCTCAATCGATCCAGTTTGCCATGCGCCTGATCCGCTGAGTTTCTGGGAAGAAACTGCCGCCGTAGTTCCTCAAGGAAGGTCTCCCAAGGCCAACTAGTAGCCCCCGACGTCGAGCTAACTTTGGTCCTCCACCAAAGATTTTGCGTCGGCTGTAAGGTAGGCGATGCACACCTGCACTCGTTCTCCTACTGGAACATGATTTGCAGAAAAATAATTGTTCCATATCCCAAATAAAATTTTTTACCTCTCTGGACGATCGCCCCCCCCCCCCCCGAATGTCGCTGGCTCAGGGATGCGAACTTTCGGCTTGGGAGCCTCCTGCTCCGCCGTCACTATCGATCGTGATACCTGCGTCAAGGCCAGACGCACGACGACGATCTCAGCCTGCATCCCCTCCTGCATGTGTGCCATCTGCTATGGCAAGTCAATCAGACTCTCCAGAGTCCGCTTCAGAGCCTCGATCTGCAACCTCTGTTGCTCCACTGTCCTCTGAAGAATCTCCACCTGAGGAACCACCGCATTGTCCCTTTCACCAGTCAGACCGAGCACCTTCTTGATCTGGGATATGCGATCACCTTGGTTCACCATATCGTCAGGTTTAGTCGCCACCTTGGCTTTACCTTTGTCCTAGTTGGGCCATACGTCCTCTGATGACCCTCTGGCTGTGTGGGTAATTTTCTGGAACTTCCGACCGATCTTCACCTTCTCAGGTGAAGCAACCATATTGTCTCCTCCAATATCTGTGGGTTATGGGCCCACAGTCTGGCTGTGATACGAATTGTCATGCCCCGGCCTAACGGTAGTCTGATGGAGCACCAGACTGGGCGTGAGAAGTCAAGATTTCCGGATGCAAAATCTCCCCCAAATTGAAAATCCTAACTGCCATCCAATATTTATCCCCAAATCAGAAAACCATGAAACCCTAATTTAATTACCTCTCTGGTCAAACCCTAGTTGACCAAAATCCACCATTGACCGAAAATCGCCGCGTGCCGAATTACCGACTGCTGATGTCAAATTGCATCTGCCGTCTGAATCGTTTGCCGCTGCGAAATTCGTCTTGTTTGCCGATTTCGACCTCCGTCAAGTCGTCAACTCCTCGAAGCGAATGCTTGAATGCGTTGCTGCTCTCGCCTTGTTGTGCTCGAACGCCGCCTGCGTTCGAGCCTCGTCGAAGCTCTCCTGTCATCGGGGAAGCTGGGCGAGCCGGCAGGAGCCAGGAGGAAGGCCGCTGCGCCCTTCTCAGCTCCTCGTTGTTGTCCGGCAGCCGCTTGCCGCAGAGAACTTGCCGAAGTTGATGGGAAGAACATCGGCGCCGATCCGAGAACAGGGAAAGAAAAACTTTTATTCCTTCTTAAATCAACTTACCAAAGCTTCTCCAAGTGCTATTGTCGACGACCCCTGTCGCCGGCGCCCCACTCCCTTCCCTCGCTGACGACGCCTTCGTTGTCGGTTACAACTCTCGGATTCCTCTCCCACTCTTCACACACCGGCGCCTCCCCAGATGCCGAGACCTCGTTTGGAAGCTTCCCTAAGCTTTTCCGCTATCGTCGATCGCTTGTGCTAGAGGTGATGATCCCCCGCTCTTTGCTGGATCTTCTGGATTTATAGGAGAGATCATCTGCCATTGTGCATCCGATTTAGGGCATCCGCCTCCGAGATCCTCGCCGCACTGCAACCGTCCGCGTCTTCCGCCCGTAGGCTCGAAGCCGCCCGCACCCGTGAAATTCGACGAAGACCCTGTCGCGCTGCCTTCGTCCACAGTCGCGCCCGAGCTGCTCGTGGAAGATGAGGATGCAGTGTTCTGGTCAACCTTGCCCGTTGACCAGGTGTATTTGTTTTGCTGACGGTCTCCGCTTTCTCTTTTGTGATGTGGGCTTGGGCTAGGCCTGGCCCAATGATCCATGGGTCTGACACCCTATATATGAAAAATTTGAATTACTTAAAAAAAAATATAAACTTCAAAATTTTGAAATATCAAAATAATTTTAAATTTTTTGTAAGATGTTAATTGTAAAACTATAATATTGAATTCAGCTACCTACGATAAACTCAGATACCATAATTAATATTTTATTTTACCTTAGATTGCTTCGGTAAAGTTGCTGAATTATAATAAAACCAATCATTAGGAAATCCAAATTGAAATGAGAGTTTGAAATGTAATCCAAGGAAATATATATATGTCATAAGATTTTCAGCCCTCACACAGTTTCAATCTAATCTTCTATCCTAATATACAATGGTTCAAGTGTTACGCAAGTTATTAAATGTCAAAACACAGATCCGATGAGAGGAGGATTACAATTTTATACTGAAGCTCTCAGTTGTTGAAGTATCTTTTCAACCCACTTCTTCTTCTCATCCAACCCAGCAAGGTGGACTAGGAAGTCCCCATCAGAATATACTCCTACATTCATTGAATGGCAGCGCCCTCTTTAATCAATCAGTTGCATATTGCATAATCAATTATAACAAAGGGAGGGACTGACTACCTTTCCATGTCATGGAGGGTGAGGAAATCAAGCGATAAACAGACTTCCAAGAAGGAACCCAAGGATAGGAGTTGAACAGGCACTGCATATGTGAAGTGCGAACATGAATGTATAATTCCTCATCTGAAAGGCTGTCAATCAGGTACTTCATTGCTGCATTGTCACCACTTTTGGTGGAACCATACCGAATAAACGATGTTTGATTCCACCATGAGTTCAAGAAGATTTTGCTCCACTCTGATCGCCGAACAAAGAAAACACCTACAGAACAAGTGTGATAAAATATACAGTGTTTTCGATGTAAGAAAATTTTGGACTGCTCAAAGAACCAGGCTGCTTGGCCCTTAAATTGAATGAAGAATTTTAGCACTTCGATTGCTAAATTGGATTTCCAAGCCTCACCATATATATCATAAACAAAGCAGATGATATGGCTGGATGCTAATTCATGTGATCAACCAGCTGTGACAATTCTTTATGACGACTACCAAATCTGATATTTCTCAGCTACTTAACTACAAACTAACTGTTGAAAAAAGCAGCACATAATTTTTGCTAATTTAGATTTCTTGGCCTAAAATGACAAAAGACAATTACATCTTATAAATTGAGAGACTTCCTAGAGCTGTTAGGTGGTTAAACGTGAAAGACTTTGCTTTATGAAGCCCACTTAGTAATGTAGACATATTCTTGACCTTTTAAGTAAGGAAGATAACCATTGGGTTAAAATAATCATTGCCAAATATGGCATCCCACATCCCAGGAATTCAAGTAGATCAGGGGACATTAGTTGAGCTTTGTTTGGTATTTTAAGGGAGATATGGACACTCTTACAAAGGGTCTCTTTAGGTTGCTGGTATAGATATGCCATTAGTATCATAGATTAGTTTTGGTGTTTTCAAATCCAATTGAGCCACCAAACTTAGTTTGACAAATTCCTTGACTAATTTGGTAATATGACTGTATCTTCTCTTATGCAAGGGAACACCTAGAACCAAGGCATAACTAATTCAATAAGGCACGAATTGATTTGGAATATTATAGTATTCTTTTGCCAACCGATCCTTGCAAAGATACTACTTGGGTTTGGAGATTAGATTTCAATGGTTTGCCTCTCACAAAAGTGCTTATAAGCTTTTTACTTGATAAAAAGAATAAATATAATAACTCATGGAAGGGATAGAAGATGCTTAGAATGCTTCAAGTTGCCCTGATGGCCGGAAGCTATTGCATCAACTCCTTCCAACTTATTCTAGGATTGCCAAGCTTGGGATCGGACATTCTAGATCTTGTTTGCTTTATGAAAATTTTAGGATTCCACATCTGGTTTTCAATTGCTCATTTATTTTGAAAATCTGGAATTTTCTGCGGTTTAGTTGAATGTTGCATTTCTAGTTTCATTTTTCATGGGATTTTGGATTTTTCTAAAACTCTAGGACAAACCAGCCATCAGCGTTGATTTTAAATGTTCTTTGGATGTTTGGAAAGCTAACATAGCACACTTTCTTAGAGACAATCTTTTACTATAAATTATCACCTAGCTATGGCCTTGTCCGAATTATTATAAGTTTATAACCTTATCAGGTCTAAGAGAAAGGATGCGACATCTCAAAGGAAAGGGATCTAAAAGCCCATATGAATGACTAGATTAAGATTAATCCGGATGGATCATGGTTCCAACAATAGGAAGATGAAGACATTTTTCTACCTGATATGAGACCTTCGGGCTTCGAGGAGTCTGTCTTGTAGCAATTTGTGCTCCAATTGCTGCTCCATCAGCTCTTTTTAGTAAATAAACTGCTACCAAGAGTGCGCTTGCATGAATAGGAGCAATTTGCTATAAACAAGGTTCAAATAGAATCAGTCTGTTCGAAGGCGATAAATTTCATTTTGGGAGTGGAAGGTAGACCATCACGTAATATTGTAAATATAACTAGGGATATTCACTTCCTCGTAATTGAGAGATCGTACACATTGGAACGTATTCCCCGTAGGTAACAAGGTGGCCCATTAGCTAGCTTGTCGTGATAGGATGAATCATATGTGCAATTTTTATGCTCACTCTTCGTCCAAGGACCTAGCAGTTATTTTGTATTCGGACATGGCTATTATGCCTTATATAACTTAACTTTCTTCAAAGAAAAAAATTTGCTTCGTCCTCAATGTGAATGCAGAGTTTAGCTTTTTGATGAACCGAACAAATTGGTTTGGGTCAAAATGCAACATATCTAATAAAAGGATCATACTTTTGGCAAATCTACGGTGTATATGTCACCATAATTAATTGCTCCAAAAATAATAACGATTATTTTTGTTTGCATTCTACTACTATATTTCCTAAATTATGGGCCGATTTGCTTTACATGTAAGGTGTTTGCTCTTAATTTAATAAGCCCTTTAAAATATTTGATTTTTTTTGTAAATGTTATGATCAAAGGAAGTCAGTTATAATCACGGTTTAATTAAGGTTTTGGACCGGTCAAAATTTTAGTCTAGTACCGGTTCGACGAGCCACCAAGCTCGGATTATGTGTCGGAGCACGGTAGCTCCCGCCAGTGGCAGGAGTGGCAATGGGTCGGGTACCCGTCTTGCCACCTACCTGAACCCGAGCTGATTAGAAAAACCCGATATCCAAACCCGGCCCGAACCTGGGGTGGGTACCCTATGTATAACCCCAAACCAGGGTCGAATATTTAAACGGGTACCCGAATAAATAAAATATAAATTATTTATTATTTATATTTTATAAAATATAATTTTAAAATTTTAAAAAATAATAAATATATTATATAATAACTATTTATTATTATTTTTATATTTTTATTAATAACAAAAATTTATATAATAGTTATATTATTATTATTTTATATTCTAATAGTAAACTATTCATATTTATTTATTATTTAAAATGGGTATTAGGTTCTCGTATCTCTAAACCCGAACCTGATCAAAACCCGACCCATCAAAACCGAACTCATCCCATTTAGGTAAACGGGTACCCGAACCCGGTGTAAATGGGTTAGGTGGGTTCTAGTACCCGACCCTGACGGGTCAAATTGCCGGCCCTAGCCCGTGGCAAAAGCTTCTCATGGAGCTTCTAGCTCGCGGCAAACTAGAGCAGGGAGGAGTCGGAGAAGCTCAGGCCTGAAGCGGAGCTTCCAGCTCCTACTTCTGGAGCTCATGCTCAAGGAGGACGCTCCACCCGAAGATCCTAGCTTCGAGCGAGAGCGGAAGCAGAATCGGGAGTGGGAGCTTTTGCCTTCTTCACATGCTTCTGCCACCTATGATGTCCTATTTTGCCACTACTAATACAAACCGGTCCAGTAGCTCACCAGACCAAAATTTTAAACCATGTTTACAATTAGAGAAATTTTTTTTCTACCGGTAACTAAGCCTACTGGAACCAGAACGACCCTCCCAAATCCCACCTAAAAGAATAGCCTCACCAATAGATAAAGACACCCCTAGTGTCACGCCCCGATCGGAACGGTCTAAAAACAGTGCTTATCTGCTTCCTAGAGCCGTCCGGCGGAATACCAGAACGTGATCGCGCTAGGGTTTCCGGACCGAATCTTGTCCCCAAACTCGAAACCCTAGTTTCCCGCTCAACTTTTTATCCCCAAATTACAGTTCTCACGGATAAAACCCTAACCCTAATTCCCAAATCAGGAAATCAAAATACCTCATCTTCTAATTTTGACCGAAGTCAAAATCGAACACCAAATTAAATCGAATTTCACTATTCGAACTCGGCCGCCGAATCGCTCTTGCTGACGTCACGCTGACGTCAGCCACCGATTAATTCCCTCGCGGCGAAATCGGTTTCTGGATGCCGTCAGCTTGCGTCAGCCGTGCCGAAATCGCGAAATCGAATTCGCGCCGCCGATTTTGACTTTGCCCTGCTGACGTCGGCTTGTGTCAGCCGCCTGCGTCGTTTTCACAACGCGAACGCACGCCTGCGTTCGCTCGCGGCTCGCCGGAGGAAGGAGCCGGCAAAGGAAGAACGCCTATTCTCTTTCACCTCGTCGTCGGCCAACCGCTTGCGGTCGGAACCCGCCGTCGAAACGCCCGAAGTCCAGAGGAGAGGCCGGAACAGGTCACCAGTGCAGGGGAAGTCGAAGATTAGGAGAAGAAAGCTTTTATTTAACCGTTTGAAGCTACAAAACTTCTCCTCTAACCTCTCCAGTTATCAACGGCCTTACTCGCCGCCGACCTACAGATCACTCTCTCTCCTCACAGCCGATCACAGAGTTCGCTCTCCGTTCTCTCGTCTCACGGTGCCGATGATCCTCGCTCAAGACTCTCCCAAGCTCGATCGCCCTTATGCTCCTTTTAAAGAGAGGAAGCCGCCTCCAACGCCCCGTCTGCGTCCGGGTCTCGCGGAGACGCTTCCAACGCCCGCCGTCCGTGTTCCACTTCTTCCCTCCGCCAATCTCGCGCCCGTCCGCTTCGCACGCGAAGACGCCGCTCGAGCTCCGCAGGACTGCGTCCTCCCGCTTCAGCGCTCGACTCCTTCGCTAGAGATGCGCCTTCAGCCTCGTCCGAATCTCTCGCGCCCCTTCGCTGCCCTCGTCTTCCGCCGGATCCGGACACTGCCGCGTCTGCTAGCCGAGGACGACGTCCTCTGGTTTGTCTCGCGTCCGCGTCCTTCGCGTGGGCGTGAAGACGTTGCGCTGCAGTCATCCGCGTCCACGTCCGCACGCTGCAGCTGTTGGTCAACATCCTTAGTTGACTGGCTTTGGTTGCTTGGGCTTGGGCCTGGGCCACCCCCTGGGCTGAACCGGGGAGCCCAGGGCCTAACACCTAGCAAGTCTAAACTATACAGTTGTAATGTAGCATGACGTATTCAACATCTTTCCAGAGAATCTTTTGTGGGTCCAACAACGTTGATCCTAGAAACATGTGTGTGGTCATTCTAGCCTCTTGGGGGCTATCGATACAAAAATGTAATTGTCAAGTGATGCTATCGATACAAAAATGTAATTGTCATGTGATCCAATATTTAAACATTTAATTCAGAATTAGGCATCTTATTCAAAAATCAATAGAACAGACATTATTATATAGATGGGCTCGTTCGATTTCTTAAGCATACTTCTGAAAAACAATACCTCATTACTCAATACAATTAATTGAATTTCTTTAATTAGAAATAAAAATTAGGGACATTCCGATAAATGAATCTTCAAAGAGTTAATTGCATTTAGCAGGTTAGATGAAATATATACGACTTGAATAGACATTGGGGATAACTCAGCTGAGTAAACTTGAGAGAAAAGAAGGGATATTACCTGAATTGACCCCATTGAAATCCTCAGTTACCACCAAGTCCGGAGATGCGTGGAAGTCTCTATCCCCAATTACCGCATGCAGAATATTCTCCTATTCGAGCAGATCACACAATTATTTTATTTTTTAAAAGATAAGTTTTGTGTCTGAAAAATAAAAAAAAGTTATATCGTCCTTACCAACGATATGTTGGGATTCGTCACCAGCGTATCCTAAAGCATACAGAAACAAATAAAATAAAATAAAATCAATCTTAAGGTGGCATTCTACTGTTTTTAACTGTACGTGTCGAATTAAGCGGAGTGCCGCAGAAAGAGCTTGTGCGACTCACAGCGTCATTCCAGAAGACCCAATCATAGTGCGGGAGAAGCGATTGAACGGCCAGAATCTTGCTCCAGTTCGGCGGACGGCTGCGATCCACCAGATCCCCGGCGTCGACGTACATGTACCCCATCGCTGCGGCGTAAGCCCGCTTGTTCCCCTCGGTCGCCGCCCTAACTCCCTTGAACGACCGCCTCCGCTGTAGTGCGCCTCCATCGCCCTCCTCAGAAAAGGTAACCATCGCGATCCTCTGGCGCTGCCTCGCTGCGCTTTCGTTAGGGAATTTCACTGGCCACGGAGCACACTGCCGGCCGAAGGCGTTAGCACCGCGGAGGATGACTGCGGTGGTGCGGAGGGAGGCGAGGGCGAGGAGTAGGGCACCGGCGTAGACGAGCCAAAGCCGCCGGTTGGGTGGGCGATGCTTTGAACACCGAATCGGAGGCCGCGGTGCCATCCAAAAGTCTGCACACAGCGCTCACTACCTCACAGTGCCCCGAGTGGCTTTTGGGAACAACGGGGAGCGCACTGCACAGATCAATTAGCTTCCTAATGCAAATTGAGATTGCCTGTCGTAACCGAAACAATCGACATGAGCTCCACTAAGGAGTCTATGCCACGTGTCTCTATTGATCTTTGATAATGTTCTTCTGTGAAATGGCTGGCGTTTCCTGATTTTGCACTCCTAGGACATGCCAGGAAAATTACAGGCTTCATAAAAGTAAGTCATCATTCGCGAGGCTCAGAGCAGCATGCTTCTGAGACACATGGGCCCTTACGCTTAAGCGCTTTTTAAGAAGCATACATATGTTACAAAAGTATTTGCATGCATCAAAATCTCTGTTCTAGCCTCTAGGCTTCTAGCAGAGTAAAAAGAGGCTGAGGGGGGGGAGCTAAAAATAAATTAATTAGCTACCAAAGTCCGAAAAGCATAAAACTAATTAATTAGACGCATCAAAGAAAAAAAAAACCCGATGGTACCAACTGAGGGGTAGAAAGAGTTTTGTTTCCTTCTTCTTACTTTACAATCGTAAGACATCAAATGCTACATTGTTTCTAACTGGTTATACTATACTTGCACATATAGAAGGTTCTATGGAGTAGTAAGAAATAGTCAGTAAAGCGCTCAGAGCAGCCAACATGGATATCGTAAACAGCACCCCTGCTACCGCCGCTCATTCCGTCGATTCCGCCCTCTTGCCCTCCAAATCTACAGTACTAATCCATGTTCCAGCTTCTGGCGGCTCCGCCTCCTTCTGCTCTTTCTTTGCCCTCTTCATCCTGGTGCGCGCGGAGGAGGAACCGCGTGCCCGCACCAAAGAGAGATGGTGATCGCAGAGGGAACTTCCAGCCACCGCTGCTCGCTTGCATTGCCATCCCTTCCCGTCGGTCCTCTTGCAAGAGGCAGCAGCCGCTAGACTCCTCTTCGCCGTCCCCTTCCCCGCCTGCGCTACCGTCTCAACGCTACCAGAAACGCCAGATTTAGCTAGGGCAAAAGAAGGCATTGTAGCTATCCAAGACAGAAGCAATAAATCTTTAAATGAAAAATCAGTAAGCAGAACAAGGATTTTTCAATATGATATCAAGCAAACACCGTGTCTGAGGCTCAACCGAATTATTCTTGATCATGGGATCGGCCTTCTCCTCCACTTGTTTTGATGTTGTCAGCTGCTGCTTCGAAACGAAGTTAATTAGATCAAACAGAGAGAGAGAGAGAGAGAGAGAGAGAGAGAGAGAGAGAGAGAGAGAGCATTTTTAGGGTTTTCTCGAGTGTTAAAATAGATGAAGAAAACTAGACGTAATTACAACTACATCATCCCGTGTAAAGATCAAGAAGCACATATAAGTAACGGTATGGTGGCTCCGATCAATTACCTCTTGCAATGACCATGGATTGAGCACAGAGGAGGAAGGAGGGTGCATTGGAGGGATCGCCAACATCTTCGCGGCTTGCTTTCGAATCCTCATTGATTCTCTCGCGTTCTTGGAAAGCCAGCCAAAACCCAAAACAATTTCGTGCGGTGACGATTGCTCTGTTAGCCTCGAGCACCCAATTTATACCAAACCATGAACAAGCAACGAACTCTTTTTCATTCACCACCAAAGTCCGCCAGAATTTCGAAAATACCATCGTGCGTTTGCTGAAAGCCTGAAAGGGTCGAGGATGCCGGTTTATTACGGCTTGGTTCGGTCGAACCAACAACATCCATCGCGGACCTAAATAAACGAAGGTCGAAGGTCCAATAGGGTCGGCGAGTGCCTGGCTGCTCCGCCGATGCCCTATCGTTGCGGGTGCTGCGTGCTGAGGTATTCAATTCTCCCTTCTTCTTTTCCAGTACACCCTTTTCTCCTCCCTTTATTTTCTTTTGGATTGACCTCTAGATAGTTGCAAATTGATATATTCGTGTTGGTTCGATTAAGCGAGAAATGTTGCCGGAGAAAAATGGTACTTTTTGCTGGTTCTTTGAGATCTTTGTAGCATTGACATATATCTCCTACAGCACTTGGTCTGCATTAGATATCTGTCTAATTGTTCTTATTCTTCTGTCTGTTGGCATGCTTCTAATTTGATCATATTGTTGTATTGTGATGTTGATTTGAAATAAGTTGTTAAATGCGGAAATTCCTTAATGTCTAATTTGGCGCTAGAACATGGATAATTTTTTTTGAAGAGACAACAGGTTATTGGAATCGTTAGCTCAGTATCTAAGCTAAATAAACTCATTAAAACTCCAAGAACAGTTAACCAACCCTACTTATATCACCAAATCTGTGGTTAGGATCCTGTCTTACACGGTATGCCAACAAAGCAAAAGTATCCAGGAGTTGAACCTTAGTAGGAAAATTGCCAGAAAAAAAAATAAACAATGTACTAAAGGTCTGATAGGTTACTTATAAATCATGACTCACATGCTGGATTATTAGCTTTTGAGCAAGATTCATTTATAATGATATAATGTGGATTATATATGAAAAGTAACTGTACATTTGATTTCAGGAAAATTCACTTTATATATTGTCTTATTTTCTGGGTGCAGCATGACAATTGCATTATTATTGCTGAAGAAATTCTGTTCTGAATAAAGATAAGGCTTTCAAGCAAGTATCTAATAACCAAGCATATTTTAGCCAACACACTCTAGGTAATCAATTATTTATTTGTATTACATAACCAGAGAGTACATTTGGTTATCCAAGCTCTCTTGGGGTTTGTTTGCCAAAGGAATCTTTTTTGCAGCTTTTGCTTCTCTGGTTATCTGTTCGAGGATTTCAATATGGGCATGTTGCATCTTTTTTTTTGGAAAGATTGCATCGTGTTTATGAAAAAAAATGCAAGTGGTTCTTGCTGTGGAAAGATTGCTTTGACTTCAAGTATCTCGTGGAATCTCCACTATCTAAAGTCATTGTTGTTTTTTCTGTAAACTACATTCACTCAATTAATTTTCCACATTCTCCTTCTTATGGCCAATGTTGTTATAAGTTATAACTGCACTCTACGGACTAACCAATTAACTAGGAAACTTAAGATGGTTTGGTTTATTCTAAATTTGAAAGGGGCAATTGCAAATGCACCCTTAAACTATAATCTTTATCACTTTGACCAACTTTATTTCTAAACTTTGCCATTTTATATCACTTTGTCTCATAAGGGAGTGGGATAAGGGAGAAAATTCTTGAACAAGAAAACGTTCTAATTAATTCAAAAGAATTGAACAAGGAGCTGTATGGGGTAAAAATATCATATAATATTTAGCATAATGACATTAAGTGTACTTGTATGCTTGGCATTAGACATAATTTACAAGAACATTCTCTATAGTATAAGTAAGAGGAGGAAGGGTTAAGGATTTGCCTAGTGTGAGATATCACATTGTTCAAAGATCCCTAGATGTTGTCAGAGTTAAGGATCGTCAACAAGGGCATTTTAGTGCACAATAGGTTCTTATCCAAGATTTGTATCATTTGATGATGTCATGTGAATCACTAGAAACATGTGAAGTAAATGACTAACTGATGTAGCCAAAATTATAAAACTTTGATATTAAGTATGATGCAGCCTAATCAGGGAGGGGTAGGTACTAATCAACTATAGGCTAGAATAACTCATGAAGAGGTAGAAACAATAAGATACTCACAAAGAGGTGGAAGAGCCATAAGAAGTTTACAAAGTGGTAGGCCTGTCATGATTTCTAGCAAGTATGTGGTCTTTCGCCTATTCTCGATTCGACATTGGTCAGTGCTAGGAGGTAGCTCGGGATAGAGCATAACCGAGGACAGATGGATGAATGCACTCTCCAAACCAGCCATGAGTCCGGTGATAAGAGCGCGATCAATGATTGAAGGGGCCACAAAGCTCGTTCCTCGACCTAACTAAAGTCGGTACCAGGCGGTTAGGACGAATGACATAAGGGCTGCAAAGCTCGTTTCTCGACCCGACCAAAGTCGGTGCTAGGCAGCTAGGGCAACAAGTAGAAAATATCCCTCTTCTCCAAGTAAGACTTGGTGCTAAGAGGGCTCAATGAGGGCGAAGAACAACAATTATGTTTGGAGTAAATAACACATCCTATGGTAGGGTTAGGGCATGGAGAAGAGAGAATGGATCAGCTTTAAGTAGGAAAATTTTTCATAAAATTTTGGATGTTAAATGTCTTGCACCTGATCCCCTTTTATAGGTAAAGGGATAAAGAAAAACAAAATAGGGGCGCTGAAACAAAGTTCAGCGTTGGAGGTCCCGTAAGGGACTGTCAATGTCAGTGCCGGAGATGGTGCTGGCGGCTTTTTCTCACTGGTTGGGATGTGTAGCGAATGTCGGTGGTGGTAGGTCAGACGCCAAAAAGTCGCTGGCGCCATGATAGGGGAGATGGCATCAATGGCGATTGGACTTGTTCATACGACGTGGAGGTCAGCGAAGGGGCTTAGGTTGTCGAACAACATTTGTAGTGGGTTGGGCTCGTCGCATGGGCTGGACGGATGGTGCAGGCTAGTGGGATCCACCGAGACGAAGTAGGACAAGCAACAACTATTGCAAATTAGGGGGGCTGGTAAATCATTCAATTTTGGCGATTTGGCTAGTTGATGGTTTGATCCTCCTACCAAGTCGGCCAGAGGAGAAGAGGGGGGGGGGGGTGTTTCAGATTTTGGCATCGATTAGTTGCATCGATGGGGAGAGATGGCTAGCCTATGGGAGGAGGGGAGCGGAAGTGAAGGTGGCTAGGCTTGGGCTAGATACTGGCCTGTTGGCTAGTCCAAAAGGACTGGTTGTTGGGCTTTTAGGCTAGCATTTATACTAGATAAGCTATTCTAAGTTTGGGCCAGCAGTCGGGCAGAGAGATGCTGAGATTTGCCGGAATGGTGGACCAGACTAGTCGGTCACTATCACTAACTCAATAAGAAAGTTCCGAAAGGAGATTGGAATCGGCTAAGCAAAATATATTCTTTCTAAAGAGGTTCGATTCAAAACTATATCTTTATTGAGACAAACCAAAGGAACAAAAAGATAAACATAAATCATGATCAACTAAGCTCTGTTAGGGGCTTGCATAAGAATAACAAAGAGGAATCTTATGGAAATTTCATGGAATAAGATTCAATCCTATTCATGGTTCTTTTGTTAATATCTCATTCCTAAAAAATGTTTGAAACAATTGGGACATTTATGGAGATTGGATGTTACTAATTCTTGACTATGCATGTACATAATGAAAATTTCGTTCTCAATTTTATGAGAATTTTTATGAAAGTTTCATTTTCCCATATTGCAGCTTAATTTTTGTTCTAATTCTTCCTATGTTGTTAAATTTTAACCTCTAATTAAAAGGATAGACCTTAGTTGCATTTCTTCTCTTCAACAAGTTTAGTAATAAGGACAATAGCTCTATTGTTATGATGGAGAGAAGAAGGTACAATTAGCTTTCTCGGAAATTTCCAAATGAACACTTTCAACGAAATGTTTCAATTTCTTATTTTACTATGTTTAACTCTATGCATTGCTCTATCTATAGAGTACATTGAATGTACATAAATGGTTATGATAAAGTTTCTGTTATTCATATTAACAACTACCATAGGAGCAATGTTTTTATATGACACTAATGATTTAATGGCCATCTTTGCAAATTTAAATGTTTTGATTTATGTTCCTACCTATTATTTGGATAAATTTAACAAAGATGTATGGTATAATGTGGCTACTATGAAATGTGTACTCATGGGTGGGAGTGTGGGACAAGCTCGTATATTCTGGTTGATGTTTTCTCTTGGCTTGGTTCATTTGGGGCGAGATTGAGCTTCAAGAAATTGTGAATAGTCTTGAAATAGCACAAATGCATGACTCCCTAAGAATTTGAATTGTGCTTGTATCCATCACTATAGGATTTTTGGTTCAACCTTTCTATCATTGGACTTCACGTAAATGGAGTGTGGCTTGCTCAACAAATGCCTACCTTTATATCCATCTTTAAGATGCTTGAAATTTTCAAAAGAAATGTTATCCTCATTTGGACCAAGACATTACTTTTAGCAAAAGTTTATTGTGATCTTTTTGTTCAAATAACAATTAAAGTGAAGCTGGTTTTGGAACAATAAATTTCTTTATGATAAATATATCTATTTTGCAAGTTCATTATCAATGACAGTTCTTACAAAGGGGCAGATTGTATTATGCTTCAATTATTAATATAGATGCTACGTAGTTAGTTTTCCTCCTTTAGAGAGTAGAGCCCAAGGATCTGAACCGGTCGGTTTTACCGGTCCGGTACCGGTCCGCCGGCCGACCGGTCTCGGAACCATGGTCGGAGCACGGTCGGATCACAGACGGCGGCGGACGGCAAGGTAGCGGTGGCTGAAGGCGTAGCAGGCGGCGGACGGCAGCGGGGGAGGTTGGCGGCAGCTGAACGAAGCTTCTACCGCCGGAAGCTTCGGCGCCGCCAAATGCTTCGAACGAAGTCGTTCGGTTCCGTCGCCTCCGCTCGCCTTGTCGCTCGCCTAGGGTTTACGGTTCCACTGCGGTTCGTACCGTTCCGTTCACCGGACGGAACGGATTTCAGATCCTACTAGAGCCTATGTTGATAATCAACAAAAGAATCACCCGAACATACATTGACAAAAGCATTACACTAAGATGATCATCTCATGGTTATTGAGAACAAATCAAGTCACATGGTTTTATTTCTTAATCTTTTTTACTTACTCTCAAAGTATTAAAAATCGGTTCATACCGCCTAGCATAGGCACGTATCGGTCAAACCTTGTTCTAGTATCAATACAAGATTGGTACTGTATATTCTTAATATATATTCTGTGTTGGTATAGGTCAGTACCGACTAGTTGGATATGGACCAATATTTAAAACTTGCACCTATGGAACCAAGGTCAAAATTATTGAAAAAACCATCCATTCTCAACCATGAAGGCTTCCTTAAAAAGTTAAGGATTAGTAAAAATCAAATGGATTTGGTCTTTTATATAAACAATACATAATCAAAAAAGAAAGAAGATGAGTAAACATAATTCCATACTCGACCTAATAGCTAAATATATAATTATGTGGAAAGCCATATTTGATGAAAGTCATATATAAGACAGGGAGGGAGATCTTTTATATCTTTTGAGATGCACCGTATAATATGAGGTTAAAAAGCTAAAATAAGTCATTTATTTTTAGCCTTTATAATTGGCCAACTAATTCTATTACCTCTTTCATGTCCATGTTATATCGAGATACTGAATAAGAAAAAAAACTATAAAATCCAATTGAATTTATCATGAATAATTAGTTAACCTGTTGGTTAACTATATTTATCATATACGAAAAAAATGATTGGCTTATCAAATTACCTACCGAGCCATAAAAAAGATTCAACAAAAGATTGAAGCAAATCCACCATTTATTTTATGTCAAGCAGTACATGGAGTGATTCTTGATACAACCGTGAAAGAAAGATATGTAGGTAGATCAACTCATCAAGTTCTTATTGAGATGGATATAGACAAGAAAAAAACACTTGCCATTTGTTGGTTATCAAGAGCATCCCATACACATTCAGGTTGAAATATGAGTTTCAAAGTAAGTTTTGAATTAGTAGATATTGCCCACAGGAGTGGTGATAACATAAAAAAAAAAGAAGAAAGACTGATAGAATGGTAGAGGCAAATAGAGCTATTGCAAGTTTTTTTCAATCGATGAAGATGTATATAAACACATGGATCCATACATCTTGAACAAACAAGAATCAATAAAATAGGAATTAGACTATATCTTTCTCAAGACAAACCAAAGGAAAAGAAAGATGAACCCTAAATCATGATCAACTAAGCTCTCGTAGGGCTTGCATAAGAATAAGTAAGAGGAATCTTATGGAAATATCATGGAATAAGGTTTAATCCTATTTATGTGGATTTTGTTAACATCTCATTCCTAAAAAAATGTTTGAAATAATTGGGATGTTTATATAGATTAGATGTAGTTACTAATTTATGGCCATGCGTGTACAAAATGAAAATTTTACACTTAATTATATGACAATTTTTATGAAAGTTTCATTTTTACATAATGCATCCCAATTTTTGGTCTAATTTTTCTAAAGCTGATAAATTCAACCTTTAATTAAAAGGATAGACCTTGGTTGTATTTCCTCTCTCCAAACAAGTTTAGTAAGAAGCATATGGCTCTTTTGTTCTATGGAGAGAAGAGGGTACAATTAGCTTTCTCCGAAATTTCCAAATGAACACTTTCAACAAAATCTTTCAATTTCTTATGTTACTATGTTTAACTCTATGTATTACTTTATGTATATAGTACATTGAGTGTAAAAAAATGTCTATAATAGCATTTCTGTTATTCATATTAATAACTACTCTAAAAGGAATGTTTCTATGTGACACTAACAATTTAATGACCATATTTGCAGCATTAAAATGTTTCAATTTATGTTCTTACCTATTATTTGGATAAACTAACAAAGATGCATAGTCTAATGAGGCTACTATGAAATATTTACTCATTGATGGAACAAGTTCTTCTATTGATGGTTTCACTTGGCTATATGGTTCATTTGGGGAGATCGAGCTTCAAGAAATAGTGAATGATCTTAAAAATTCCATAAGAATTTGAATTGCACTTATATCCATCCCTGTAGAATATTTTGGTTCAAGATTTCTCTTGCCCCTTTTCATCAATCGGTTTCACAAACGTGGAGTGTGGTTTGCTCAACAATTCCTACCTCTTTGACCATCTCTTACATGCTTGTGTTAAACCATTAATTTTTGTCCATGTGTGCACACCAAAGAATGGAGTCAAAATTGATTTTGACTATAAGTAAAAAAACTGAAAACACGTCAAAAATCAGATCAGAGAAAGAAATACCAACTGGATTCATGTCGTAATTAGGGATAAACATAAGGAAGCTGAAAATAAAGAAGGAAAGAAAAAAAAAATCTGCCATGCACTAGCACTTCACGAAGCAAAAAAAGTATTAACAAAAGGAAGACGTGAGCAGCTTAAAGGAAAGATAAAATATATAATAAAAGGAAAACATAGCAGCTAATACAAAATTGATAAAACGAAATGCAATGCAGCCGTTGATGATGAAAATAGTTAAAAAAGGAAACAACCATGATACAAATTAAGGAGTCTATGAACCCTCCATTTACGCATGATAACTAAAAAAAAGGAGAAAAGAAGCATGCATGAAATAAGGGAATAGAAAATTTGAATTAAAGGAAATCGATCACAATGGAAGATCTCTAAAGCAAAAATCATAAGAGAGCAAATTGGATTATGGTGTTATACACAAAAGAGGGTTTGACTCAATGAATTGACTTTGATTTGAAGAATTCGTGGATCTTAGCCACAATTATAGTAATAGAGGAGAAGTTTTCTTTTTCCTATTAAAAGAGGCCTATGTGCTACAAAAAATAAAGAGAAAAAAAAACGCCGAGAGGTTGCAACAAAGAAGGTAGAAGCAAACACAAGGTAAAAGGGAGAGTATAATTATTTTTTTAGGCCTTATAGGTGTACCAATTATACTCAGGCACCACGGTTACTTTTATGTAAAATTTTCTTTTGTTTTGGGCTTATGTGTATGCTAATTACATCTTGACACTATAGTTAGTTTCATGCTATTTGTTTTTCTTTTTACATAGTCACCCTAATATGATCGTGAATAAAAAATAAAGAGAAAAACACTGAGAGGCTACAAGAAAAAAAGGACATAAGCAAACACAAGTTTATAGAGAGAAGACTTATAGTCATAATTCTTTTAAAAAAAATCATAAGAGGAAGCATGTCAAATTGCAAACAAAAAAAAAAAAATCAAAAGAAAGTGGAAAGGTTTGTTACCTAGTAAAACTCCAAAGCCTTGTTTCGCCATTGGGTGTACTACTGTAAGAGAGAAGAAGCAAAGAGTCTCATAAAAAAAAATCACAAAAGAAAATGCAGAATTTGCCCCTTAAAGAAAAATTAGAAATAAGTGAAAAAACTCGTTACCTAGTAAAGCTCCAAAGCTTTGTTTTTCCATTGGCTGTGTTGTAAATAAGATATTGCTGTAAATAAGATACGAAGTTTGTAATTTGTTATCGCTGTAGTAAAAATTTAGCTCCAGGTAAGTCGAGTGGTGAAAGAAAGAATTCTACAAAGCTGCAAGGAAGAAAACTCTTTACTTTACAAAAGTTCACGATTAAACTCAGTCTGGCCAGACAATCATCGAAAGAGAAAAGGTTATACCTCAATAAATAATCTCCGACCTTCAGTGTGTGCCCGGCGTGAGTCAACATCACACACTAGAGCATGCCAAAATTGGTAGGGGTCAAAAAGTGTTACATTTCAAATGTAATATGACTTTTTCAAATTCACCTTATAATAATAAGGCTTTTTGTTTAAAGGATTCTAACTTCTACTTAGTGTGAGTACTTATTGTTAATAACCCTTGAAATCAGAGCATTTTTGATTAAGCGATCTATACAATATCACATAAATGAAGAAAAATGCAATTTATAAATATCGTGTCAATGAACAACAAAGTTTGTTATAAAATATGAAAATAATCTTCATATTGAATGTTTAGGGTTTAGAGGATACTCGGCTCTAATAGCTTATGAGTATTTAGATTTGAAAGGTTCTCGGCCTCAATGGCTTTTGAGTTCTTTTGAATTTAGGATACTCAACCTTTAGTGACTTATGAGTATTTGAATTTGGAATATACTTGGCCTTGATAGTTTACGAGTATTTGAATTTGGAATATACTTGGTCTTGATAGCTTGCAAGTATTTGAATTTAGAACATACTCAGCCTTGACGGTTTATGAGTATTTGAATTTGGAATATACTCGGCTTTTACGGCTTGTGAGAATTTGAATTTAGAATATACTAGGCCTTTGGTGACTTATGAGTATTTGAATTTGAAATATACTCGGCCTTGATGACTTGCGAGTATTTGAATTTGAAACATACTCGGTCTTTGATGACTTATGAGTATTTGAATTTGGAATATACTCGGCTTTGATGGCTTACGAGTATTCGAATTTGAAATGTACTTGGATGACATGTGAGTATTTTGAGTTTAATGAATACTCAGCGTCTCAGCCTTATGGCGTATGAGTATCAAATTTATTTTGGAATTGGTCACTTTGGCCTTTACACTACAAACACGATGCTATTGAGGAGCTACACCCCGATAACAAGTATCGACATACGTATCTCCCAAATAATATTATATCATGTTGTGCCAAGACTTTAGCATTATGAAATTGTAGGATATTCAACCTTAGTTACTTGTGATTATTTACCTGAAAATAATTTGATAATAATCATCTTATAAAGTGACTTGGGGACATATATTTAATTTGATAAATATTCAATTTGGAATGATTGGTGAATATTTATAACAGGTTGCTGAGTGGGACATTTGATTGGGCCACATGTAAAGAATCGGGCAAAATTGGATTTGGATTTAATCTAGACTTAAATTTGTTCTAAATCAAGTTCAACTGTTCTTCGTAAAGGATGGATTAAATCACATCAATTTGGATTTGTAACATTGAATGGTATTGTTCCATAAATTCTTTGTATGTATATCTGATGTGGATTTTGAGCTTGATCTAATGTGGGGACATTGAATCGATAGTTGTTTCTTGGCTCGCTATTATTCCCGACACCTTTGCCAGTGAAATGTAGTGTTTAGGGGAATTGAACAACCCGATTTATGTGAGGCTGTGCACTTAGGATTATGGCAAAAGTTTTTTATTCCTGGTTACATCAACAATGGAGCATGGATTTGAGAGGGGATTTTTGTTTGCATCGACATTTCCTCGCTTCCTTTTTTGATATTTTATTTTTCCTACTACAGCCCCAATCTCCTTCCCCTTTTTTCATCCATATCTTTCTAGCTTATGGCGACAAAATTTTCGTCGCTAGTAATAGCTGCGGTAACGACAGATTCTGACCTAAGGAGATTGTCTTGGTGACTATGTTTAAGCAATCTCAAGTTGCGGTTGCAATCAATGGTGGTTGGTGGTTGATGTCTCGGCCACTATGTTTAAGCAATCTCAAATTGCAATTACAATCGATGGTGGTTGAAGTGAGGTAGACGACTTCAGTAGTGAAGAGTCAAATGGGTGTTGGCTATTCGATGTCTCAACAAGTCAGAGTCAATTTAGGATTAAGCCTGGTTTTGGTAAGATCAAACATGATTTCCTAAGGTTTTTGGATCCGGGTTTAGATGCATCAAGTTTTTTTAATCCAAATCTGGTAACAAAAGGATGCAAAAACGGATTTGAGTGAAAAGAAAACTTAGACTAGGGTTTGACCGCTTGTGGTGGGATTTTACTCATATTTTTGGCACATGGTGAAGGTCGGCATTTTTTTGTTGAGGTAAAACCTTTTCTCTTTCAATGGCTATCTACTCCGGCTGAGTTTAATTGTGAACTTTAGTGAAATAAACAGTTTTCTTCCTTATTTACATATTTTGCATCTTGTAGACTTCTTTTTTTCACCACTAACTTACCCGGATCTCAATTGTTACTATAGTGATAATAAATTGCAAACTTTGTATCTTGCTTATAGAAGGCGAAACAAAGCTTTGGAGTTTTTCCCGGTAACAAGCCTTTTCACTTTACTCTGAAATTTTTTACGTGAGCAAATTCTGCATTCTTATGGACAAATTTTGTATTTCCTCTTGTGATTTTTTTTACAAGACTTTTTGCTTCTTCTCTCTTACAGTAGTACAATCAAACAAAACAAGACTTTGGAGTTTTACTAGGTAACAAGCCTATCTGCTTTTTGCTGATTTTTTTTTTCTGCTATTTGATGTGCTTTCTCTTGTGATTTTTTTTAAGACTCATGACTAGAAGTTTTCTCTCCTTGAACTTGTGTTTACTTCTTTCTTGTTTTTTCTTGCAGTCTCTCAGCGTTTTTCTTATCTTTATTTTTTATTCACCATCATTGATCACATCAGGGTGACAACGTAAAAAGAAAAAGAAATAACATGAAATTAACCATGGCGCTAGGATATAATTAGCACACCCATAAGGCTTAAAACAGAATAAAATTTTGGATAAGAATAACCGTCATGCCTGAGTGTAATTAGTACACCCATAAGGCCTAAAAAAATACCATACTCTCCTTTTTACCTTGTGTTTGCTTCTGCTTTCTTTGTCATGGGCTCTTGGCCCTTTTTTTCTCTTTATTTTTTTATAGCTTTGAGGCCTCTTTTTGTAGGGAAATGAAAACTTCTCCTCTGTTACTATAATCATGGCTGAGATCTCCTATTTCTTCAAATCAAAATCAATTCCTCCGGTCCAAATCTCTTTTCTGAATAATGCCATAATCCAATTTGCTCTTTGACTATGTTTGGAGCTCACGATTCCTGCTTGTATTCCTTTTACTTCCTCCCCCATTTGTCTTAAATTTTTGCATTAGAGATCTTTCGTTATGATTGATTTCCTTTAATTCCAATTTTCTATTCCCTTATTTCGTTGCTTGCTTCTTTTTTCTTTCTTTTTAGTTATCAAGTGTAAATAGAGGGTCCAAATTTGGACCCTGAGCTGGACTCCTTAATTTGCATCCTGATCATTTCCTCCTTTTATTTAACTATTTTCATCATCAGCGGCTGTATTGTGCTTCTTTTTATCGATTTTTTATATATTGCTGCCTGTCCTTTCATTATATATTTTTTCTTTCCTTTGAAGTGCTTGCTCCTTCCTTTTGTTAATACTTTTTTTGCTTCGTGAAGTGCTGACGCATGCCAAATGTTTTTTTAACTTCTTTGTTTTTAGCTTCCTTATGTGTAGTCCCTAATCACAGCATGACTCTGGTTGGTATTTCTTTCTGATCTGATTTTTGATTCGTTTCTATTTTTGCACTTATAGTCAAAATCAATTTTGACACCATTCTTGGGGGTGCACACATGGACGAAAATTAATGGTTCAACAGCTTGGATTTTCCAAAACTCCAAAAACATAAAGTAGAGAAATATTATCCCGGACCAAGATGTTACTTTTTCCAAAAGTTTATTGAGATCTTTTTGTTCAATTAGTGAAGCAGGGTTGGGAATAACAAATCTTTTTATGATAAAAGTACTCATTTTGCAAGTTTATTATGGATGGTAGGTTGTACGAAGGGTTGAACTTACTTTTCCTCCTTCACAGACTATGCTATAATAGGAGCATCCATTACAGAAGTGTTACTCTAAGATCATCTCATGGCTATTGAGAACAAATCAAATTAGATAGTTCTATTTTTTAATCTTTCTTACTTACTCCCTAGTATTAAAAATTGGTCTATACCACTTATACACCTTCAGTACCTTTATGATAAGGGTCACTATTTAAAACTTTAATTGCACCTTTGGAACCAAGGCTGAAATGATGGGAAAAGCCATCGAGGAAGGCTTCCTTGAAAAGTTAACGATTAGCAATCCTTTTTGAAAAATTAAATGGATTTGGTCTTATATACAAGGTTGTTAGGATTGAGATCCTACCTAGGAACGATAAAAACTTTATAGGATCGAAATGTAGAATCGGATGGTAAGATCGTAAGATCCTACCAAATCACTTAAAATATATAATTTTTTAAAATATATTTATCTAATTAGACTTAAGAGTATAAAAAATATTTTAATAAGCAATAAATAATATATATATATATATATATATATATATATATATATATATATATACTATTATTCAAATGTATTAATTGTATAGTATAAAATAATGAAATTGAATATTTGTGAGGTGATGGTGATGGAGATAAGTTAATAGAAGACGAATACAATAAAGACGTACAATAAAACTAGAAACAACAAAGACCTGTGGTGAAATAAAGACAATAAATAAAAATATGAAAAATGATGAAGATAAAGATATATATTATAATGACAATAAAAATGACAATAACAAATATTATAAAGTTTATTCTAATAAATAATTAAAGTAGACAAATATAGTTGTAGATGATAACGAGCTTAAGTTGATGGATATTGGTAAAAAAAAAATAAATAAATAATGACACTTAAAAGACGAAAAATTACATCACATCAATTAAAAGCTTTTAACATAATAGATTATTGATTTTTAGTATAATATGAACTTATTTTACCTATTAACTTATGATCGAGTAGGATCGATGGGATCGTAAGATCATACTCGATCCTAAGACCCAGATCGTGGGATCGTAAGATTCTACCATATTTCAGATCCTACATTCGTTCTGGAACGATTTGCCTAATTTATCGGAAGATCCTAAGATCCGGAACGCATTTTTGATAACCTTGCTTATATATACATAATGCATAATCACAAAAAGAAAGAAGATGAGTTTTTTCTTTTATCACTTAGGAAACAGGCAAGTTGAAAGTTCATGCATGATTTTGAATGAGAGAAAGAAGTGAGGAATCCTCTTTTCCCACTCCTGCACAATTTTGAATGAGAGAAAGAGGTGAGCGAATCCTCGTTTCAACTCTTAACTCTCCTACTCTAGACTTTACTTTCTCTTTTGTTACTTTGGAAGTAGTTGCAGCTTTAGCCACGTGAACTTTCAATGTTTCTTTTTATTTATCATCACACAAATGGTATCTTTTTTTGGAAACCCTAGCTATTCTTAGCATGATATTGGGGAATCTCATTGCTATTACTCAAATGATGATATACATGCATGATATGTGATGTTCTATATTTCCATGAAAGCTAGGAACTTTTGCTTGCATTGTAGCACTAATATCATTCATGATTATATAGGATTATACATGAAAGGTTCTATTTTGGCTCTGACCTATGTCTCTTATACTAGGAGACCTTTCCCCACTTGTAAGTTTTTTCATAAAACTATAACTATTCCGGTGTGGTTATAGGTAAGCTTATATTTCTTTGTTTCAATAGGACTTCTTATAAACATTGTTTCTATACACTAATTATCCATAAATATTCCAAAGTTATTCATGACTAGATGAAATCAAGAAATAACCCCTTATGTGTGGAATTATTGAAGATCGCTTTTATGGTCAAACAATTCCATTGAGTTGAGTAAGATTGAATTTCTTACAAAATCTCCTATAGTAGGAATATCAATGAATCCAATTCTTACAATTGCTTACAATACCCCTTTTAGCTTCTAGGTTTACCTCTTAGTTGAAGATCCCACTTACTATTTGGAATAAAGGAATTAGATACATTTGTTTAGCCTAAAATGGGGATAGGTGACTCAAGCCTCTACACGTGATATGAGGATGGGTCATTCATGCCTATGCAAATAGATGTTATCTTTACCTATGTATTACTACTGACATTCTATTTGGGATTAGGAATGGGTGTATTTGAACCTATTTTTTTGACATATCTATAAGACAGATAGTTCAAATCAAAGCAATTTGATATTTGATGCAGGCCTATATGACATGACTGATCAAGAAAAATACTACACACTCCACCTTTGTTATATATTCCATATATCACACTAGATAAGTATCATATTCATGGAATGCAATTCAATTTCAAGATGTCTTGATGGTGAAAGGGTTGACATGTGAAATTGAAAATCTCGTGCTAAAGAGTGTGGAGCCCCTCCCCCTCCCTTTCTTGGCATAATATTGATAATGCTCATTTAATAACAATTTTTGGATCTAACTAATGTTAATATACCAAGTATCTTATCTGTTAATATGAAGTATTCAAATTTTGGATCTAACTAATATCCTAGTCTGAGCTGTTGGAATAAGTTCACAAGAATTTTGAGTAACGTTCTCTATCTAATGAATAGGTCCATTTGGATAGCATTTGCCCTGCACCCACCCTTTGAATAAATGTTTCAAGAGGAATCACACAAGGGTAGATTGATCAAAACCACTGCTAAATATTCATCGGTACCCATAACCTAATAGATATAAGACAAAAATAATTCGAATTAGGCTCGGTCAAACATAATATATATTATGCATACGGAGATCTTTTCATTGAGAGATCCATTGGTTTGGGATGAATAGAAGGTCTATCTAATTTGTTTAGTTACTTTAGTTATAGTTAAACCAATGATCTATGATTGGAATAGATAGCAAGATGAACATGCAAATTTTTTATTTCATGATGAAATTATATGGTTTCTCTAGTGGAAATTGTTTGATGTAGTGACTCAAGTAAGACTAGTTGCTCATTTAGGCAGTTCATATCATCTATACATAGTGTTTTGATCGAAGTTTTTAATTCTTACATGTTTTAACAGTAACATATTGCTATGTGGAGTTAAGGTCCAAAATATAAAATAAAAATTGTTTCCATGACTACCATTCAACCAATCTTGTACCATTTTTTTTCATGGCCATGCATCTTATGACTAAGGAATGATAAATCTTTCAATTGTTACATGATTCAAATGTTTCATTTCATCTGGGAAAAGGTCATCCCTTTCTAAACATTATCCTTGTTATTAGATATACTAGCACTATGTTGGATAGAAACAAATTTGATAAATACTAATAACTCTACTATGGAGTATTAGGACAAAAAGTTCCATTAGATAGTGAACTATTGCTTTTAAACCATAAGTAACAATGAATCAACAATTCAAAGTGCTTTTCTTGCATATTCTTGATGAACCTTTGGGGAGTAATAAGCCTCATTGACATCTCTTCATCAACAATGAATTCCCAATGTGAAAACATAGGGATAAAGGGTTGATCTTTGGATAAGCAAAAGTATGGATCGGTATTGTCTCAAATGATTTGGCTTATTCAAAAAAAAGCCTTCTTCTTTGGAAGATCTATATCATGTCAAGAACTACATGGTTCTACTATGCAAGAACTCCGAGTCATTCTCTTGAAGCTCATCTTCTTTTTGATAAATGATTTACTTGCCTACTTAATAAGGAAATCCTAATTTACTGGGCCTTTCAGTCCTATCGAATAGATGGCCATAAGGGTGCCATATTCTAGGAGCCCACACTACGTTATTGAATAAATCCTCATCTATTTGATGTGGGTCATAACCCCTTCGCCTTTGTCAAACTTCGATATGAGTTTTTCATATAGAAATCTTTGAACAGTAATAGAACAAGATTCATTTTTCATCACATCTAACTCTAGTAATAATTATCAAACTAACCACAATCTTGTTACGTTCATGAGAATTCCACTAGAGTGCCTTCTACTTCTTGTAGGCCATAAACTATATTAGAGTCATTCTCAATAAATCTATGAGAAGAGATCCAATTTTTTCATCAAGTCTGTACGAAGACTAAGGATCTTGAGTGATTGATCTAGCAGAACAACACAAAAGATAAAGAAGTTTCGTTAATTTCTTCATGCTTATTCCAAGTTTGAACTACCAATGGTACAAATAAGGATCTCCTTCTTACATGATTTTCTTATTTGTATACGTTTATGTAGGATCTAAGGAGCAATTTGTTTTGTGTAACAACCGTTCCTATATGATAGAGAAGGGTCCCAGCTTGAACTGATCTTACATGGGACCCCAAATCCCAAGTTTGTTTATGAAGAGCTAATCTAATTGTATTAGTTTCTATTTTTTTTTTCTTATATGTGACACTAATTGATAGGGCCTCCTTATCTTGTACATTGGTACCCATGGTTGTGGATCTGGATCTTCTATTATGGAACATTTTCTTTTCCAAGCAAGATCTCCTAGTATATGAAAGAATGACAAAAAGATTTCATTGTTGTGGATAAGAAGCTTATATATCTTAATGCATGTATTCAATTTATTTGGAGCTTCCGCGTTTTTGGAATACGAATCAAAGCAATTACAAGAATATTTTTAGTGGAATTTCTTTCACAATCTTTGGAGAGATAGTTCTTTAATAGACTAAGGGTTAGGTAATTTGTATACTGAACATGAATGTTTGGAATCCATATTATACAAGTTACATTGCTTCTGCAAATATTGAAGGGTGATTTCAAATTGATCTATTTTGGCTTCATATATACTGTCCATTGTTAGCACATTTATCATAGTTAGCAAGTCCTTATTAAGATCATCATCAATATGAATATCAATATCAAGATCATCACTAGCATTGATAAGATAACTTTAGGCTTGTCATCTACGAATTTGTTCAGAAATATTGTAACGCAAGAAACACAGAAGTTCGTTGCTAAGTATTTGACCATCTAGAATCATCTAGTTTGTTTTTGAAACTCCCTCTAAAATACTCTTAGAAGGGGTATGACGAAGTGGAGTGAAAAGGGTTTTCCATGAGATGGGAAATGAAAACTATTAGCCCACCACAAGGTTTGTAAATAAGTGATTCTCTAATAATGAGTTATCTTCTAACGGCATCCATTGAACTCATAGTACATTAGATTTTTTTTAATGAATGTAAACTAAGTGTTGTAAGATATGATCTCGGTTATTCAATCATTTGATAACCAGAATCATTCTTTGATAAATAATCGCTGTGTTAGACTTGATAGAATTTGATGGATCAAATTTTCTATCATTAAGGTGGAGAGTTAATCTGAAAATTCTCTTTCTTCATCATCAATCATAACACTGGTAATGACTCAGGATTCTATTTTCTCATTAATCACCCTTCACCTTTTTTCTTATTAATGAATAGATCTCTTTATTTGTACAATTTAGATGTTTTGTATTTCTTATGAGATTAATGAGATTGATGTTTAAATATTTCTTCCTAGAATGTGTTGATCTGACCCATTAATTTAACCATTAGCGAGACCACCACCCAATAGCATGTTGCCACTGGAAGTAGAAGCTTGTATTTCTTCTAGACAATCTCCTAATTATTCAAGAGCGCCTGAAAGGAGATTCTTTAACCAGAAAGAGAAAGAATTTTGTTTAGATGTAGGATATCTATCTAAAAATTTTTGCAACTCAATCATACATGTAGTCATCAAACTTGAACTTTTGTAACTTTGGTTGATTGGAGATTCAGGAAACAAAGAAGATGTATATGATTGAGATATCTAGCAACAAGAAAGGAAAAAAATTGAATAAATGAACACCTGAGCGTCAATATCAATGGAATGAGCGATTCATTATTTCGATAAATCATTTCTTTAGGCAAGAAGATTTTGTGAATACTTGCTTGAAATATCACTTATCACTTATTAGAGTCTATTGGGGAAAAACCTTATGAGGAATTGGCCATGATATCTAATCCATGCATAATACCATGAAAAATGGATATAAATTTATGACTACTAACGACTAAGTATCAACAATGGGTCTGAAAAAATATCTAAAAGAGTGAAATTTTGGTATTTGCACTCTGTCAAAGTAAGGAACCATGAAATATATGTTAGGAATAGATTTTCATTTTGAGAGACTTGAAAAGGCACTATCTCATTGAATGGTTTTTATACATTTGATGTTTCTCAATGCATTTCTTTTGAAAAGACTATTTGTCCTTTATTAAAGGTGCTACAAAATGTTTGAGATCAAGTAAATAGCTCTACAAAGGAACGACTCAAATTAAATTGGAAAATGGAAATATTTGTACAAGTTATACATTCTGTCACTACTCTGAAAAATCATTAGGTATGAATACACCAGATACCTATAATGTATTACTAGCTTACCGTTGCTTTTGTTTTTTATTTTATTGATTAGCCTTCTCATTTAGGCCTTGTTTACAATGGGGGCGAGAGATGGCAAATTAGATGAAAAAAGATGCCTTCAAACCTTCCAATACGTTTTTACTTATAAGAGAGGGAAGAAATGAAAAAAGTGGACATGGTCATACTTGCCTTCAGTTTGCTTCCACTCATAGTTGAAGAGAAATGGACATAAAGGAATTTGATCTGGTTATTTAAGATGATGCCCAACGATTTTGCCCTCAGCATATTCTAGTATTTCGTAAGTTATCCACAAATTGTGCATGCCTTAGCCCTTGTCTTGTATATTTTGCTGGCATACAAAATGGGTTTTGAGAGGAGGGGAAAGCAGGAGATACAAACACTTCCAGTTTATCTGAATAAGGGAGGAAGTGGCACGGTTTATGTGCGAGTGTTAGGATTCTGAAGTGGTCCTGGGCATTTAATCATGTTGTAGAATTTAACTGGAAATCTGATGAAATGTGTGGTTTGATTATTCTTTCTTTTTCCTTTTTTTTCCTTGGCTTTGAATGAGATTTCAATTATTCTTTGATTTTGGTGCTTTCAAATTAAAATCAGACCTTATGTTTCATGAACTGTTGTATTATTTTGGTTGCAAAACTTTCCTGTTCTTTTTTTTTTTGGTGAGGTTTGTTTAAGTATTTGACTGGTTCTTATTTTTTGTTTCAATGTTTTGTTATGTGCGTAGGATTTAATTTTCTCAGCTTTTGGCAACTTCCCTATGCTTACTGTATTTTTTTAAAGAAATATTTATTGTGGTGAGAGTCCACAGATGAATCCAAACTATGGTTTTGAGAGCCCTGTTGGGTGGAAAGGTGGTGGAGACAGCAAAACAGTATCCACAAGTAGTGGAGAAGCTGCAGTCAAACAAAGCGAGAAGCAGAAGCCCCCATTTAGAATTGCCAAGGATGATTCCAAGCCTCTACTCCGCGACCCTGTGAGTGACATTACTAGGTTTTTCTTTTCTTTGCTATATTATATGTTCACTTTCTGTGACACTGTGCGCTAGATTCTGAGATCGGATCCCATTGAAGCTGAGCAAGCGATCCTGAGGCTGCCTCCTTTTCTGCATGGAAAGTTTGATTTGTCTAACGGGTAACTTTCAATGCTGTTGCCACTTTTTGATTTGGATTGCTGTTTTTCTTATGTTTTTCCACTCTCCTATCGAGTGAGAGAGTTGTCAATCTAGAATGCTTATCCTTATGAACTTTTTTATGACGTTTTCGTTAAGTCGCTCTCTTTTCAAAATCCTCGGGAGTTTGAATATCTGATGTATTTTGAGTTCATAAATCTCATTTAGTCTTGAGTCAATCATAAGATTTTTGGACTTTCTTTGTAAAGGTTTCTAACAACCGCTTACCTTGATGGAAGAGTGAGCATGGAAATTTAATTATTGTAAATGCGAGCAAAGAGAGCACAATAACTCCTATTTCTTTCGATAATTGACTTAACCAATCTGTGACTGTTTTCAGTTTCTTTTTTCCTTCTCTATCTCATATTTTGCATTGTTTATGCTATCTTTAAGGAGATTTTCTGACATGGATGTTTTTCTTCCCATGCTCTGTCTTTATTTTTAACTGAATGCAATGTTTTTCTTGTACTGTAAGTTTTGGCTAAATACTTGGATAATATGCTCCCCGTTACCTACAAGATGGTTGCGCAAATACTACGAACTCAAACATGTTTTGGCTTTATGGCACACGCAGGATAGTGTTTTGTTCCTTGCTGCATACTCATAACTCCAGAGAAATTAATAACTTAGTTTAGTCACAGACTTGATCTGGATTAGTTTTTCGATCAAATGGTCTGAACTTGGACTCCACTTGGTTTCTTTAATTGGGATGGATTTGGTTCTCAGCTATACCTTCTTGGTTGATTCATGTTGTCCTACGCGAAGAGGTAAGTTAGAGATTGTGGAAATAGTATAGAAGTGCTTACCTTTCCTTGCATGAATATTTATATCTGTTTCTAGATGAGTGGATGCTTCCATTGGTTTTGGGTGTGTTGAATGAGGAAGGATATAATAATCGATCTCGAGCCAATTACCTTAATTAGCCATTGCTAATACAACAGATCATTTTTGGCAGTGGTGTCTAATGTATAATGTATATATCTGCATTGGACAGCATCTAATGCACCTCACGTGCATTGGATGGTAGACGTGCCTTTTTATTACTTGGGAGATGTTACCTGGGGTTTTCCTCGTAGCTTAGGGCCAATGCTACTGGTTCGTGGGACACAAAAGCCATTGATATTGACTGGGGCTCATTTACTTGAGTAATCCAGGCAACCGAGTCTTTTTGCCAGATAACTTGCCCTCGTGCTCAAATGCACCAGGTCTTAATTTTTTTTATAATATTAATATTAGTTTTCATTCAGAGGCATTTGTTTCTGAGCAGCACAAACAATTACACATCTATGGCTCTATGTATGAATTCAAATTTCTTATCATAGTTTATCAATTAAAATCGTGTTTGTCCCAATTGTAATCACATAATTGTTGGCTAATGCTTATTCATTGTTATTGTTAGGCACACCAATTACACGTTACTGTTTCGTCGATGAGTGAAATGGGCAAAGATCAATAGAGAGATTGTTGGCTTGCAGTTTATGTGATCATTTCAAGGGGGAAATTATGATACCATGCTTTGTCCTTGAGAAATGAGAGAATAGATTATGTGATTTATATGATTTAGTAATCTTATTATTATTAACGCTAAGTATTTTTAATTGGGTTTCTTACTTAAGACTTACTAAGTTAATGATTTAGTTTATTTATTAAGTAGGTCATAGAAGTCATGAAGTAACTCATTAAGTATCCGATCCAACCCTCTCTTGGTGAACATGAGCCATCTATGGTAAGTCTGAATCACGCTTTTAGCGGTCTTCTCCAAATGTTATTCTTTACGTGGATTTTTTGTAGTATCATTTATTTTAGATTTGGTAAAGGAGATTGCATGATTGGAATTAGCCATTAGCAACCCTTGTTACTTATCTGGAGTGCCTTTGGCTCCGTTTGACTTAGCTTTTAGCCCTGCTTATGACTTTATAGCCAGCAGAAATCAAGAAGCTGAGGCGTTTGACCCTTCAGTTTCTCTGTTTCAACCCACAAATTAACTACTTCTCTGAGAAGTAGGGGTGCTGTTTCTCTGGCCCCCACCTATTTATGCTCAATAACCTTTATATATAATAATAATTTTTTAATAATATAACTCATAATATTTATAATAAATATTTTAATTATAGTTAACTATAAATTTAATCGTATAAATTTTATCTTAATAATTTTTTAATAAAAATTTATTTATTATAAATAGAATAATCTAACCATAAGCTGTGCATTCAAATACTTTCTTTGCTTCTCTAGCCAGCAGTTTATCATCCAGTATTTCTTCAACTAGCAAAAACTAGAAACATAAGCTAGGCCAAACGGAACCAAATTTGTCGCCCTTGAAGAACCCATCATTCCTAGCTTTTCGTCTGAATCAAAAAAACATATAGAAAAACAGGAAGTCAAACGTTTTCTAAGTATCCTGGTAAAGCCAAGAACCTAAAAACCCATTGGTTTATATGAAAATTTTATGTTAAAATTATTTTCATAAAGATTCAGATGTTTTTATAAAGTACATTTGAATAATATATTCTTTAGCTAATTAGATCCAGAGGTTTAGATTGACCGTTGACTATTATAGCAAACTTAGAGGAAGTTGGAACTAGGGCTGAGCATTTAACATTCTGAGCATTTTTCATCCCCAACGAGCCTCATGCAAATCAAGCTATTGAATAAAAGATAATAAGCAATTTTTTTTATAAGAGACGAATCATTTGATATCTCTCTGTCCCAACTTTGTTCTTAGATGAAAGAAACCGGTAGAGATGTAGGACAACTGGATATTGAAATAAATGTAGGGTTGACTTTGAATGGAAAGTCAAAATGCATGCCTGGTTGAACAGATCTGTATTTCTATGATTTTCTATACATTAAGAAATACCATTCCTCGGAACAAATGTCTTTCAGCAACCTATTTCAAGTCCAACTCATGCAAGAGTTGATGTTCAGATTTCCAGAGTTGAGAACACCAAATTTCGCCTGTCACCACTGTCACCCAGAGCATTTAAAAAGATTCAGAATTCTTCATCCTTGAACAGCCGACTTAAGAATAAAAAAATTCTTGATATAGTTCACATTCTTTGTGTGAGGAATTAGTGGCGGATCCGTAACCAAAAGTAGATTAATACAAAATTATGCTTATTTATATTTCTCATGCTAGTGGGAGCAAATATATATCATTTAGTTAAAATTTTATATTATATACACTAAATGCTCCTTTTTTTAATGTATATAATACTTTATAAATTTTGGTGAGAGTGTTTGGCCACACTAGGAACAGTATAGATCCACCCGAGTGGAATCACTTTCTTCCATTCATTTGTTCTCCAGCCTTAAAATTATGAATCACTCTTATGAGAAATTCAAAATATCCATTTAGCATTGAACAAGTAGCGATATGGTGCAAGGGGAATAGACAACAAGAGATTACGATGCAACAAAGCAAGTATTAAAGCCAACAAAGTAGTGATTCCAATTACCAAGGATTAAGTACCTAATCATAAACGGGTACAACACCACGAGGCACCATTCACGCGAGGTAAAGTAGAAGCGTGTGTGGTTGTAAGGTAGGAAAAAGAAAACAAATAATTTTCATTGAGATTGCACAGAAAACAAATAAAGAAGTTCGCTGAGATTGCAGCTATTCAATGTAATCATAATTTTTCTTTTCTGATCACCTCTGTATTTTCTCTTGCGCTCTAGCTTACTTCAACTGTCTTGGCAATTTATTTTGTCGGAGTGGCTGAAAAACTTGATCGCAAGTGAGAAGATGGTGAGATGTGGGTTTGATCCATCCGAATTGAGCACATAGCAGTTGGACATTCATAGGTGAGTTTCGCCAAACCCTCCTTGTCCCCGTCTCCCCGTAATTGCTTTCAAACTTGTTCAACCCTGCAATAGGGTGAGGAGTGAACAGCGAGTAACAAGGGTGAGCAGAGGAGCAAATCCATGGGCAGATAAGAGGGGCAAGTAGCAAGGGGGTGAGTAAGAGGGCGAATACAAACCAGGTAAGTTTTAAAAGTTTCCTAAGTTTTAAAAGTTTCACATCTGACTTTAGATCTGATTTAAATCATGTTTTACCCAAACTCGATCAATTAGAGTTTTCTCCTATCAAAGTCGGGTCAAGCTTGAGACTCCTAATTGGGTTTATGAGTATTTTTGCCCTAAACCTAAGTTAATCAAATAGATTAAGCTAAATCCCTCGATATCTTTTTTATTGGACAAATTTTTTTTTTTTTTTTTTTTTTGGGCAAAGTATAAAATATTCCTCACCCCCTTCCCCTAATCCCTAATCCCTAATTCCTAATTTCTTTTCCATCCCCATCCCAAAACAAGTATTCATCAAACAAGCCTCTCTTCTGACTTGCTCCCGCCTTAAAAATTCACCTTCGTGTCTTTCGACCCCGCCGCTTCTCGCAGGGTGGCGGAAGCGTCCCTAGCTTGCCGCTTTTTACCCTCCTCATGCCATCCATGGCCGGATGTTCCGCTGCCGCTCCCTCCCCCTTCGATTCTGTCGTCGAGATCCTCCACAATCTCCAAAAAGTCGGCTTCTGTTCAGGTCTCCAAGTTTCCAATGTTGACCCTCCCAGAGGCGAGAATCTTGGTCGGCTTTTTAATCGTATCGTATCCGTCTTCTTGAAAGAGAGCTTTAATGGAGGGAAGATCCTGCCATTGCCTGTCCTGCTCGGAAACGGGCGCTCCGTCGATTTGTTCAAACTCTATTCCATTGTGGAAACGAAAGGCGGTTATGATGCGGTGACAGAGATGTGCGGGTGGCGCTCGGTGGCAAAGGAGGCAGGGTTAGAGCAGGCGATGGGGCCGTCGTTGAAGTTGGTGTTCTTTAAGTATTTGGACGCACTGGATCAGTGGCTTCAACGAGTTGCCGGCAACAAGGCAATGCGGAAGCGAACCGGGTATCATAGTCCACGCTCGAATGTCGTTACATGCAATTCGCCAGGGGCTACTAACCATAATACGAATTGTGAATCCACACCGACTTTCAGTATAAAGAATCATCAGTTCTCGACAACATTGAGTGATGTTGGAAGCGACGTCAAAGATGTTATGATATTGGGAGAAGGCATAGAAAATGAAGGGGTCACCCAAAACAAGAGGAAGCGGCAATCTTTGGTGGGATTGCTCGATTGGATCAGAAAAGTGGCGAAGGATCCTATAGATCCTTATACATTAGAAGCCATATCATTATGTACAGGTAATGGTACTAGGCACGCAGTTGGGAAGCTCTATGATCAGGCACGTCTGGCTAGACAGGCAAGATACTTTGGAAGAACTCGAAGAACTAAATTTCCACATCCAGAGGTACACTTCTCTTATGTGTTCATAATTCTTTGATAGTTAATATCCCCACACGACTTGGTTCAGTGGTAAAATATATATGAAAACATTGCAAGTAGTATCAAATGTTGCATGTTAACAAATTGTAATACATTTTTTACTGCATAATTATCTGTATTGCGAATCTGGCAAGTGTAGGAATTGATTAGGTAAGTATGCTTGCACAATGCGTGGTTGATTTAGAAACCGGTCAATCTAACTTTGCCATATAAAATGTTATATTAAAAGCACGCTTGTTAATTTTTTATGCAGTTGTGCTACCAAAAATCTCGTGCATTGTTATTAATAATTATTTGCTCAATAATTTGTTTTATTTCCTTCACATTGTTATAACTGTTCTGAGTTTTTCTTTAAAAAGGCAAGTAGTGAGAGCTGGATTTCATGCAATGACTTTGTTATTGACAATTAAGATTTCATCTAATTAAATCAATCAGTACCTTCCTAAACTGTTCTCAAGTTAATTAAACTCGGTACAGGTGACATGATTGCATGTAGTACAGCATAAATAGGCCCTGTTCTTAGGGATGAATGAGATTGCAGATAGTTGAATAATAATTGTAAATTTAATTAGCTACTCAAACTTAATATGTCAATGATACTATCTATGGTTTATGGTGTATGAGGCAGCAAAAATGTGTCTGAAAAGGAACACCTGAAAGTACTGTTTATTTTTTTAATTTTGCATATGCAGGAAGGATTTATTATACTTCAAAGTTATCCTTTTGAAAAACATGAACTATGTTCCTTCTTTATTTAATTTTTTATACTTCAATTTCCAATATTTATCTTAATGATTGGTTTGGTTAGACTAGTTTATAAGTTAAACCTACGTGATATTCTTAATTTCTTACTCCTATTAGCTGTATGCATATGTGAAAAGTGCAGGATAGTACTCCTATTACCGTCATGAATGATAATAAATGTAATTTAAAGAAGTTCATTGATGCTAATAACCACTAGTAACAAATGTCAAAACTTTGAATCTCAAGTTGGAGTTTAGTTGTAGTAGTCAGCGAATTATAATAACCTGATTTTCACTTTCTATTAATAGATAGCTAAATTTTTTAATTTTGGAATGATACTATACTGGGCTATTTTTGTATGTACTTTTTATATTTGTTTTCTTTTACTTCTTGTTAGAAAGTACAGAAATTATATATATAGAAGCATGAATATAGACGACACACTAGGTAAATCATTGCTATGGAGGAACTTCATATGGGCGCGTTTGGGGTTACTGCCCACCCCAGGACGGGCAGCATAATCTGATTCTTTCCTATGGTTTGGGGCTACTACTGCGTCTGGCGCCAGCAAAATTCAGCTGCCACTGGAAGCTAGGGAAAACCAGCTGTCGTTGGAAAGCTGGGGAAAACCAGCAGCCGCTAAAAAGCGGCAGCTAATTCTCGTGCTCCAAAGCTGATCGTCCACTCCAGCTGACCTTCAGCTCCAACCTCTCTAGTCGATCGTTCACCGCTAGCCAATCGTCTATCGCGGAGTGGGACGGCAGCTGTCGCCAGCCGCTCCAGCTGACCTTTCGCTCCAGCTGATCTTCCGCTCCAGTCTACTGTCCGCCTCCAGCCAGCCGTACGCCTCCTGCGACCCCGACCAGCAGCCGACGCCTCAAGCCAGCCGTCCGCCCCCCTCCCCCCCCCCCCCTCGGCCGACTCTCTGCTGTCTTCCCTCCAATGACCAGCTCCGCAGCCAGCGTTCGCCACCTCCCCTTCAGCTCGTGTCTTTGAAGCCGCCCACGGCAGCGAGTGAGCAAATGCAAGGGTTGTTGTACGCGTCGCCAGCCGCTCTAGCTGACCTTTCACTCCAGCCGATCTTCCGCTCCAGCCTACTATCCGCCTCCTACGACCCCGACCAGCAACCGACGCCTCAAGTCAGCCGTCCACCGCCTCCCCCCCCCCCTCGGCCGACCCCCTGCCGTCTTCCCCTCCAATGACCAGCTCCACAGCCAGCGTTCGCCGCCTCCCCTTCAGCTCGTGTCTCTGAAGCTGCCTACGGCAGCGAGTGAGCAGATGCAGGGGTTGTTGTACGCGGGAACAGCGTTCGATCTCTCTCCTTCACCGTGGGCGCTTACATTGCCGAGCTTCTCGAATAGGAAAGGAAGGCTTGTGGAGGCGGCGCCGGCCGTCGTGGATAGCTCTGCCTCCATGGATATGAGGCGATTGCTTCGTCTAGAATGAGACGTGAAAGGAACGAATTGCTTCACCGCCATGGATCTGACAAGGCCTGAAATTGTTGATTAAGAAATGGAGAACTAAGACAACCTAAACGCATTAATTTAGAAATAGAGGAATGATTCAAGAGATAATTGTTCCCTTTGATACGTAATGAAAATATAAAATGAAAAGGAAATAATGATTTGTGTTGTATACTAATTTTAATTCTGTTTCGGAGTATAAATGTTCCTTTGTTATTACTTGGGGTCGAGTTTCATCTCCATTAAAATAGGAAAACATTAATTTATTTGAGTCAAAGTTGTAGTCAAATTTTATGTAACAATGATTTTACTGTATTTGTTTTATATTTATAGAATTGTATTAGACATATTATGAACTTCTTGTGTTATCAAAATACGAACTTTTTGTGATATCAAACATGAACTTATTATGTTTCCAGTCCTTAATATTATAGCACATCAGTTTATTCTGCTTAGCATGAACCAAACAACTGGGTACTTCTCCAGCCAGCTACCTTTCAACCAGCAATTTTCTAGTCAGCAGAAGCTAAAAGTAGATTCAGCCCCAAACTGGCCCATAAATGATGATGGTCGCATCATCTCTATCTCTTTTTATTATGACAACCTTATAATCTCCTAATTATCATTTACCTTATATGTTGCTATCATTTATACTTTTTCATTTACCATTGTACTATAGCCTCTATATAAAGAGGCACCATATAACCATCCTATCATCCTAAAGTAATATCATTCATCTTTTTTCAATTTCAACTTGGTAGCTGAGTTAGATTTTGCCCCAAGTAACATTGTTTTTGTTGTTGCAACTTGCAACCACCTATTAACAACGACAACTATCTAGCCTTCACGTATTCCCTCCTCTTGCCATCTCCTCCATGTTCTTTGTCTTCCTTATAGTCCTTTGTCGGTCTCCCTATTGCCTCACCTCTTCTCATTCGCCTTTTTATTCCTGTAGATTTCTTCAATTCCATTGTCTCCACTTACACCTTCAATTTTCTCTTTAGATATCTCTTACTAGATGCACTTTTGTGTCTATCTCTCTCCTTGACACAGACTATTGCATGTCCATGCACATGCAACTCTTTTGCATGTCTCTCCTCTTTTTCTCATAGCATGAACAGATAATTCTCTTATCACCACATGTAGACTAACACTCTCTATTACATGTGCATTAACAAGTGATTCTTAATTATTTATGTGCTACTTCCTGTCTTGCATGGACATGTAGGGTTTTCTTTGGTGCAATAGGCACCTTCTCTCATCTGCTACTTTTATTTAAACTCACAGTTGCATGAACTTTGCCTCATTGAATCTACATGAAAAAATGAATATTGACAACACATTACAATGACAACTCACTACCATGGGAGGTAAATGATGATGGCCTCACCATAGTTTTCTATTATGGCAATCCTATAATCTCATTATCGCCTTTTACCTTATATGTTATAACCATATTATATATTTTCATGTTACCATTGTACTCTAACCTCTCTACAGAAACACCATGTAACCATCATGTTATCCAAAAGTAATTCAATTCTTGAACCAAGTCATATAAGCATACAACATTGGACAATTTGGATTTGAAACACGTATGGATGTAGGGTGAAACTACTAAAGAAAATATACTATGTTAATCTTGGAGACACTAGTTTGTGTGTAAAATAACTCATCTATCGGTTTTTGTGTCCACTACAAGTGGCCAAATAGCCATAAGTTCACTTCAAAAAATGTTATTTGTTTTACTTAGATTAGTATAGAGTACAAAAACAACGTAAAATAAACAAAAAGAATAGGAACTACATAATAAATGGATGACCATGTAATTACAATTGCGGCCATCCATGAGCAACTATAGATAGATGATACAAAAAAATAGTATATATGCTGGCAGTTGTTTCTATTTGTGAACGAACAAATGGCTCTTACTGAGATTGTTGCAGTTCTTGTTAATTGATCTAACATATGTTTTCTCCTATATCACTTAAGGAGCTTTAATTTGCACTCTTCAGAGTTTGTGCATCAAGTGATCTAGTTCTAGTTATTATTCGTTTTTTTACAATATTAGTATCTACGTCCAGAAATATATCTTACTAGCCTTTGTAACATAATACTTGAAAGAAGTACAGAATTTAAGCACTGTTTTTTTCAGAGCGGAGTGGGTTCTACCAACCAGAATAAAGCCACAAAGAGCGACCCGGAGCCTCCATCAGCTGGTTTGCTCTGTAGACAGCGACGGCCCCAAGTTCCTGTAGGTGCACAATATCAAGCCGAAGTACCAATCTGGACTGGTCGACCTCCAACCTTTCCCTCTAGTCCTGATACATTAAAATGGTTGGGCACACGAAATTGGCCTCCCGAAAATCATCAGACCCATCAATTAGTGGAATATGCCCCCATTGGAAGAGGACGGCTAAGCATCTGTTGCTGTGATCAGCCTGGCTCTTTGAACTGTATTAGACTTCACATTGCTGAAAAGAGACTTCAATTGAAACGTGAACTCGGTGCTGCTTTCAATACATGGAAATACGAATGCATGGGTGAGGATGCTGCACTTTCATGGACAGAGACTGAAAAGAAAACGTTTAGGGACATATTTTTGCAGTATCGACCATCTTTAAACCAGAACTTATGGGATCAACTTTACATGAATTTTCCTTGTAAGGAGAGGAAAACTTTAGTGAACTATTATTTCAATGTGTTTCTGCTTGGTTGGAGGAGGTATCAGAACCGTGTTACTCCAAAAAATATTGACAGTGATGGAGACGAGACAGAGTTTGGTTTCATCTGTAATTCTTCTCCTCGTGCGACCAAAATTTGTGATTCCAAAATCCTATTGTGTGCGCAGAATCAAGAATGTATGGATATAGATGTGTATGAGTAGCGCGATGGGGTTGAGATGAGCGGAAGATATCTAAGTGAGGATCTTGAGCTGGCGATTGGTTCACTACTGAAGATAGCAATGACGAATCGACCAGTACCAGATAGGTGGTTCAGAGTTATGGACATTTTGCGAAGCTCATATAGACTTTGTTGGCTGGTGTATTTGCTGTATTGTTTGCGTGAAGCCACCATTCAGGCCTTTGGTGCTGCCAAGGAATTATGGTGATCAGTTTGTTAGAGTTCAAGAATGGCAAAGATAAGTAATTCCAGTGGTGGAACCCCAGCTATCAAACGATGTATTTAATTTTGTTTTATTTTAATGCCCTTTGGCCTAAACCCCTTAAGATTCACCTATACAAATTTAATGGATCCTTCAAATTTTGCACTAACCAAAGTCAGTGTAAACCGGTTGTTCTCTTTCGTGCATCAAATATAGTTTTAATCTTGCACAAGTATTAAAGTTTTATTGGCAAGTGTGCTGTAGATAATAGAAGCCATTAGCTGCATACTAGTTGTTAGACCCAAAATGAATCCTGATTTTGATTAGTCCACTGGCCATTGATCAAGTCAAAATCAAATCAAAATCGGCACAATACTGATTTGGGGCTTGATTGAGAGGCGAGCGGTGGTGTTTCCTGGGTAGGCGGATGGCTACATTGACGTGGTGATCGTCACTGTGGGAGGTAGCTGTCTCGTCCGGTGATGTTTTCGACTAGTGGCGTGACGCCGCGTGGCGTCTTTTGGCAGGGGACGAAAGGTGGTGCCGCCTGGACGCGCGCTCACGCGTGACGATGTGGCTTTGATGGGAGAGCTTCGTTTGGAGGAAATTGCCGTGTGGCCAGAGTTGAATGGCAAGGAGTGGTGGCTCCTTGGCTTCCGGTCGGGATGCGGACGCAGACAGGAGAAAGGGTGTTATAACCTTAGTTTTTAGTTGTTTATAATTATTTTACTAGATTTATTTAAATTTTAAAATTTAAACATTTTTCTATAAATAATACCTTAATCATCCCTTAATCCATATTCATTAAATCCTAAACCTATTCATTAATCCCTAATCTCTCTTTCTCTCCTCACATGTATCGATGCTCCCCTCTGTTTTTATTTTTTCCCCTTCTTCCTCGCCTGCCTCGTGCCTGCTCCATTGTTCACGTCTTCCCCGTGTGAAGCGAGGGCGTGCGTCCGACGATGATTGGAAGGGACGCCAGCGTTGTCTTTGTCATTACCTGGTGTGGCCCTCTTCGTCCGATGAGATTCCAATGACGCGTGCGGTGACTGCAACGACTCCTCTTCTTCCAATGGCGGCAATGAATTTTTTTTCTGCATCTGCGGAAGCGAAAGCAGCTTCTTCCTCTTCCGGCAATGGCTATGAGTTTCTCCCCTCTTGGCAGCGGTGGTTTTTCCTCTCCCAACAGTGGCCTCCTTCCTCTGTTCACAGCGATAGAGAGTCTTCTCCTATTGTGGCAACTCCTCCTTCCTCTCCAGGCATCGGCGACTCATCCCCTCTTGCTAGTGGCTCTTTCCTCCTCCAGCGCCAGCAGCTCATCCTCTTCCGGCAACAAGCGCCGGTAGTCATCCTCAGAAACAAAGCGAACTTCGTTCGTCCGTGTGGGGTCATTTTTGGTTATATTTCAATATAAATTGAAATCTTGAAAATGTAGTGTGATCGTTTCAAATTTACTTTATAAATTATAAGGCTTTTTGTTTTAGTAGGTTCTAGCTTTCAATAAACGCAAGCATTCATTGTTAATTACCCCTAAGAAGTTTAAGACACCTTTAATTAAAAGATCTACAACATATAACAAAGTGAAGACAAGATGGTTGAAAGAATATAATTTATAACTTCGTGTCATGACACGAGTTACAATTTGATTACAAGAGTACATCATTTAATGTAAGCCATGGAGAGAATTTGAGTTGTATTGTAACAACATTAAGGAATTACGCTCCGATACGAAGTATCGATGTACGCACCTCCTAAACAAAGTCATCGACAACACGCGTCAAGAATTTATCGTCTATGACTATCTTTGAATTAATTGGATGAGTTGCGTGCAAGGGTTGGGTGCACGAGCCGTGAGGCCAAACGTTCGAGATTGAGTGAACGAGCTGATGGGCCAAGCGTTCAAAGTTTGAGCGAACGAGCCGATGGGCCAAACGTTTGAAATTCGATTGAACGGGTCGTGAGACCAAATATTCAAAATTTGGATGAACGAGCCGATAGGCCAAACGTTCAAAATTTAGTAAATGAGCTGATGGGCCAAACATTCAGAATTCAGTGAATGAGCCGTGGGGCTAAGCGTTCAAAATTTAGTAAACGGGTCGTGGGACCAAACGTTTAAGATTAGGATGAATGGGCCGATGGGCAAAATTCGAAAGTTGGGACCAAACGTTCAGAATTTGGATGAACGGGTCGTGGGACCAAACATTCAAGGTTTTGATAAACGGGCTGATGGGCCAAACGTTCAAATTCAATTGAATGAGTCGATAGGCCAAACATTCAAAATTTGGATGAACGAGTTGATGTGCCAAACGTCCAAAATTGGATGAACAGGTCGTGAGACCAAATGTTCGAATTTGATTGAATGAGTCGATGAGCCAAACATTCAAAATTTGGATGAATAGGCTATGGGGCCAATGTTCAAAATTTGAGCGAAGTGTTCGAATCAAATCTGACATTGTGACTAAGGCCAAATTTGAATTTGAGCGGAATCTGGTTGGGCTAGGCCAAACCTAACCATATTTATATGCATGTTTGATTTAGATCTTGGGCGATATTTTGACACACAAGGAATTAAATTTTAGTTTTAGTCTGGATTAACACTACTATATGGTAAGGATTTATATCGAATCCGACAAGTTTGAAACGTGGACTTGAGTATGTCCTGAGTTAAGCTTGGGTTGTCTGGGAGGTATCGAATTGAGTCCATCTCAAAATGATCAGTAGGGTAAAAACTCAAGCGCGCATCTCAGTGTTGGGATCCCCCCCAAATCTCAGAGAGAAACTTGGCCGAAGACGATATGGCAGCTTACTAGCGGATCTCTTCCTGGCGACAAATTCACCTCCACGCAGCGAGTTTAACGGGACCAGCCTTCTTTAATAATGGGCTCTGGACACAGACTCGGCTTGACAACACACTTCTGCCAACGAGGCTGCAGGCCCGGCGATGATTTTTTGCCGTAGAGATGAACCCGGCAGCGGCAGACTCGGAAACGAGTTCGGCGATGGAGATAATCCTTTGCTGCCAAACCCCTGCCGTAATGTTGAGTTTGCTAGCATGGTCTGGGCAGAATATCCTTAGCGTGAGATTTTGTCCCCAGATCTCAAAATTGGAGAGGGTTTACTAGAAAACGAAGGAGCCTAGGCGACTCCAGCTTGGTGACGGCATCAAATTTCATCTCTTGCGATGAGTTTGATGGCAAGGAGATTCGGCGGCAAACTTCCGCTTGCAAGATACGGACTTTCGAGGACAATCCCGGTTTGGCGGCGAATTCGAAAGCAGGCTCAGTAATGTTCTTTGCTTCTATAACCAGTTCGAGCATGATTTCTGCCCTAGAGATGAATTTGATGGCAGCGCATTTTTATCCTGATGAGTTCGAATGTAGTCTCAAACGAGAGGACCTGCCAGTAGACAGGAGTAAGCTCAACAATGGATTCTTGCTTTCGGAGACGGCAACTCGGCGGAAGCAATTTTTGTGGCGATGGACTCGACGGAAGATAGCAGGTTTCTGAATAAAGCCTGTTGTTGGGCTTGGATTTGCGGCCCATTAATAAGTATTTAATTTTTTAAACCCAAATTGGGCTTTGGATTTACGGTCTGAGTCTTGAATCTATTGGAATTTACCCTTTTTCTTTGATTTAGTTTAATCAGCATATACAAAGAGGATTCTATTTCTTATTGTTTTGATTTCGCCGCTCTTCCGAAACAATTACCTTCATAGCAGCCTGCAGATTTTCCTCTCTTTTTTTGTTGAGGGGAAAGGTATGCCTCTACTTTCGTTGACCTTGCTTGTTTCCTAGTAGTATCTTCATGCCGCTATTGATTTTTATTGCAATTGTTGAGTCTTCGGATTGCTTACTACTGCAATTTATGTAATCTTCGAACCAATACTGAGAATTTTCTTTTTACCCAGCAATCCTATAGCACTTATAATTTTTCATATGTTGAACCCTTACCAAGGATCTTATCTCCAATAGGACCTATTCAACTCTTCGTGGACGATTGCGTTAAGAATTAATCGCAGCACTGCGATTTACGGCGTAAAGCTTTTCTATTTCACGTTTTTCGTGATTCTCTTCGGAGACTAAAAGGTATCACAGTCATCTTCCTTTCTCATACGCTGGCATTGGATTTCAAAATTCTGTCCAAGCAAAAATTTTTATGCCGCCTTTTTCAAATTCTGTGCTGAATTATGAAGCAGCTCTTTTACTTTCTGTGAATACGACCCACTCTCGGCGATCAGGGGATAACATTACAGATTTTTCTTGCTAAATAAGGATTCCAGCAGGAGATTAAGATCCTGCCTTCCTTCTTGCTATTTTAAGTTTTGATTTTGTTAGCCGAGACCATTCACCAGCAGTTTTTTGTGTATGATTCCAGCCAGGCTTTATCAAACAGCGGCTGTCTTTTACTTTTCTTTTTTTCTTTTTTTTTTTTTGCATCTTTTCACCGAGATTCTCCTTATTGAATCTTCAAGCAGCTTCTAGTATTTCTACGATGTGTAATTTCCAGCTTTACAATATGTAATTTCTAGCAGGTCAAAACCTTCTTGAGTCCAGGATTTTTGATTCAACGAATAGCAGCTTTTCCCTTTTTTTATGCATGATTCCAGCAGGAACTAGCTCTAATTCTGGACCTGATTTCTATCCTTAGAACGGATAGAAACACGTTAACAGGCTGCCTCCGATCCATTTCTTCGGCTTGGAAATTGAAGTTATATTTCCATTCCAGAAGTTTAATCTTGCACGGCTTTTTTTTTTTTTTTCTTTTTTTTTTGTTTTTTGTCAAACAGCATTTTTTTAACCGAGCCTTTCTTCACCAGTTCTTTTTATTTTGCTAAGCCCTCTTGGACTTTGAAATTGGAATCGTATTTCAGCCATATCAAAGTAAATTTTCAAACTTGTTTGATAATTTTTTACTAAAGTATCATTCTCTATTATTTAGTCTGGACTTTACTCTTTATAAAAATAAGTATTTATTTTAGAGTTATCTCTCTATCAATGGTTGTTTATTTTGGAGTTACTTTCTCCATCAAATTGTGTTTATTTTGAAGTTACCTTCTCCGTCAGATTGTGTTTATTTCGAAGTTGTCTCTCCATCAATGGTTCTTTATTTCGGAGTTACCTTCTCTATCAGATTGTATTTATTTCGGAATTGTCTCTTCATTTATGGTTCTTTATTTTAAAATTACTTTCTTCATTAAATTATGTTTATTTTGGAATTGTCTTTCCATTAACAAGGTGTTTATTTTAGAATGATCTTTCCATTAAGATAGACCAAGTGGAAGAAAAGATAAGAGATTATACCTGTGCGGCTAGCAGCCTTTTTCTTCTCGTCAACATTAGAATGTGTTCGTGCGTGTGCTCCGTCTATACTCTCGTCAGCGTCTTGGCTCTCCAAAAAAGTTTTTTTTTACGTGGATTGTCCTCCTCTTATATTCTCCTCTTGCTATTTCTACTATCTAACGTTTTTAGATTGTGTACGTGATTGTTGAACGTTTTCCATTATCAACATTTTTATTTATTCCTCCTGTCAATTTTAGCTGTCACGTCTCTCTATTTGCGATTGACTTCGCCTCCAAATTTAGCTCAACACACCTTCTTTCACGAATTAATTATTTTATTTAATTGATTGTTGAAGACTTCCACGTTAACACAGCCAGATTTAGTCGCCCATTAATGCATGACCTCTCTAATTTGCTATTTTCAATCCACATTATTTTCATTAGATTTGTTAGCGGCATTCAGTTTTCAATGCACAATTTAATTTCAATCTCCTGCTCTTTTCAATTTACTACACGTGGCGTTGATTTTTCAATTTTGACCATACAAAATTAGCTACACAACTTGGTCAAGTGTAATTTTGACCAGACACGATTGGAGACGACTGCAATTTTGACCCATTAATTTAGTATTCAAAATTGATTCTAATTTGCCTCCCACTCATTTTGACTTTCTCCTAACCAATGTACTTCGGTTAGGAATATCCAAATCCAATTCGCTCTCAATTTTATTTTTAATAGGTCAAAATCAAGCCTTTTGTCAAAATTAAATTGTTACGTGGCTTGAATGAATTAATTAATTACTTTTTTTTGCTGTCAACAGTCCGCGTCGAGTTCAGTGTGGTTTGATTTTTTTTGCAAGAGGTTAAGTGTGGTTTGATTTTTTTTTTTATTTTAATTATCTATTAAATTCTTTTCCTAAGAATAAAATAATAAAACCTAATTTATATTATTATTATCTTGGGGGAAGTTTACATGATAATTAATTTAGGATAAATTTAATTTAAAAAGGAAGTTAGGGGCTGAGGGCATAATTATGGGTTGATACATATGATAGATAATAATAGAGGTTTATTTAAATTATTCAATTGAGAAGATGAGGTAATTGAACTTTCAAAAGGAATTCAGGATATCAGCACTCGAGGTAGGAATCTTTCTCCTGCCTTTGTTACTGTGTCAAGTATATGTGTTAGGATAGACATTGACACCTTATCTTTGCAACTCTGCTGGTTGAATTGTTTCTAAAATTCGGTTGACCTCATTTACCTTATTCATTTAGTTATATTCTATTTCCGTATGCATGATTAATAAAGCTGCATTGAGATATCTGATATGTTGACATTTTAATATGGTGGAACAATTTGCGTATCTGTGTTATTATGTCGTGATATGTTGACCTATGGACTGGACGATTTATCTCTAGTGGCAACCGTGTGTGTGTTATATAGTTACCGATTTATCTCTACCGGGTTGTTTAGGACAGTCGTTCCACTGTGTGAGCTGATAATGGACACACTCTGAAAATGAGTGCAACTCATTATTGAGATCTGTTGGGCAAGCTTGATAATTTACATGACATTTTCTATCTATAGTTATCTTTGTATTATTTGTTTCTGACTTATAGTATAGTTCCAAATCATTGTAATTATCTTATTATTTGACCACTCACCACTTTGTTGATTTCTACTTAGTGTTTTTGCTAACTCTTATTTTTCTCCTCTAGGTACAGAGTTAGCTTCTGAGAGGGATAGAGTAGATAGCTATATATTGAGTTGAGATAGTATTTTAGTTCTTATCTCAGTTGATTTATTTACATATTCGATAGTATATTTTAAAGATTGTGTTATAAAATTTATTTATTTAGGAAAAGGTTTCAATTTAAGCTTATTTTATAGTGTATTGTAGTTCTTTGATTCCCATTAATATTGTCTACTCCCTGGAGAACCCTCAGCTAGGGATAGCTGGCTTTCCGCTAGGGCATGATAATTTTATTAGTATCAGAGGTGTAGGTTCAATAAGAATGCCTAAGGACATAGGAACCTCAGGAATATGATTGGGTTAAGGTTAGAACAAATGGATAAGTAAACATTTATTATATAACATGTTATTTTGTTGGCAGGATGGCACCAAGAGTTAGAGGTAGAGCAATCTCAAGTTAAGGAAATAGGGGCCGTGGAGATGGCAGTCATGGGGGAAGAACCCATAGCATTGAAGAAGCTAGAAATCCTCCTAAAGCTGAGGTACAGTTACCTCAAAATTTACCTAGGGCCCCTAGAAGAAGAAGAAGTGGGTATGAAGCCTCAGTACCCCTAGAGGCAGCACCACCTGCTCCTCATGTAGTACCAGCAGCAGTGAGGAATGAAGGTCAATCTTCTTCTCCATCGCTGGTACCACAATCAGTAGTAAACCAGCTAGTTAGGTCAACCAATATGCTGATGCAGTTCTCACAGTTGGGGAAAAATTGATTTGGTAATTTTATAGGAACTATTGACCCTTGGGGTGCTGGAGATTGGTTATTAAAAGTAGAGTAGACCTTTAGGACATTAGGATGTCCAGATAAGCAGAAGGTGGAGTTGGCCATATATTTCTTATCTGACAGAGCTGGGACATGGTGGTCTGGTATGAGAGTCACTTTTGGGAACGATCCAATCTCTTGGACCGATTTTAGAGATGCATTCTTTAAGAAATATTTTCTAGAGTTTTTTCAAGATAGCCAGATGCAAGAATTTCTAAACTGAAAACAAGGAAAAAGGTTAGTAAAAATATATGTAACTGACTTTGAGAGATTATCAGATTTATTTCCAAAGTTGGTAACCACTGAAAGGAGAACATGTCAACTTTTTATTAAGGGATTACATCATACAATAAATGACAAATGAACACTATTCCATTAGATAGTTTTCAGGCAGTGATAAATACGACATTTAGGATAGAGGCTTCTCTAATAGATATGGCTAAAGAAAAACAAATAGAGGAGGTTCAGGAATTAGTAGAACAAAGGAAAGTCAGTCAGTCAGCTAGACCAGTAGAGATAGGAACCTATGATAATAAAGGGAAAAGATTTAGAGTAGTATTCAATAACCATCAGAGACCAGTACCTTCTTCCCATGTGTCAAACCCTCATTCAGAAGAGACACCTAGAAGAATTTTCAATTGTAATAAGATATGACATATAGCTAAAGAGTGCAAACTCAATGAAATCCAGTGTTACTATTGCAATGAATGGCGTCATTACAAGAATCAGTGTCCTAACAAGAGAATTACATCACAACAACAAAGTTATCAGCAAAGCTCTAGACCTAGGACTTATCATGAGAGATCTGGTCAGGCTAATCAGATTAAGTCACCACAGAGGAGATCTCAACAACGGTCTACAGCTTCAGCAAGAGTCTATGCAGTGACTCAATAGGCTTCGAACTCAGTGTGATTTTATAGTTTTTCATAGTTATTTAGTATGCTAATAATATTTTTTTGGAGGACTAAATTCTTTTTAAAGGGGTGAATAATGTTATAACCTTAGTTTTTATTTGTTTATAATTATTTTATTAGATTTATTTAAATTTAAAATTTTAAAAATTTTCCTATAAATAATACCCTAATCCTCCCTTAATCCCTATTCATTAAAACCTAAACCTATTCATTAATCTCTAATCTCTCTCTATCCTCACATGTGCTAGATCTCCACTCTATTTTTATTTTTTTTCCTCTTCTTCCTCGCCTATCTCGCGCCCGCTCCACCATTCATGTCTTCCCCGTGTGAAGCGAGGGCGTGCATCCGACGATGACTAGAAGGGACACCGGCATTGTCTTCATCGTTACCTGGTGCGGCACCCTTCGTCCGATGAGATTTTGGTGATGCGTGCGGTGGCTGCGATGACTCCTTTTCTTCTAGTGGCGGAGATGAATTTTTTTTCTATGTCGACGAAAGCGGAAGCAACTTCTTCCTCTTCTGGCGGCGGCTATGAGTTTCTCCCCTCTAGACGGCGGCAGATTTTCCTCTCCCAGTAGCAGCCTCCTTCTTCCTCTGTTCATAGCGGCAAAGAGTCTTCTCCTGTTGCGGCAACTCCTCCTTCCTCTCCAAGCATCGGCAACTCATCCCCTCTTGCCGGCGGCTCTTTCCTCCTCCAGCGCCGGCAGCTCTTCCTCTTTCGGCAGTGAGCGCCAATAGTCATCCTCAGAAACGAAGCGAACTTCATTCATCCGTGTCAGTTCAGCGGCAGAGGTAAGTGTGGCTTGATTTTTTTTAATTATCTATTAAATTATTTTCCTAAGAATAAAATAGTAAAACCTAATTTCTATTATTGTTATCTTGGGGGAAGTTTACATGATAATTAATTTGGGATAAATTTGATTTAAAAAGAAAATTAGGGGTTGAGGGCATAATTAGGGGTTGAGGGCATAATTATGGGTTGATACATATAATAGATAATAAAAGAGGTTTATTTAAATTATTCAATTGAGAAGATGAGGTAATTGAGCTTTTAGAAGGAATTTAGGATATCAGCACTCGAGGTAGGAATTTTTCCCCTGCCTTTGTTACGGTATCAAGTATATGTTTCTGGTTGAATTGTTTCTAAAATTCGGTTGACCTCATTTACCTTATTCATTTGGTCATATTCTATTTCTGTATGAATGATTAATAAAGCTGCATTGAGATATCTGATATGTTGACATTTTGATATGGTGGAACAGTTTGTATATCTGTGTTATTATGTCATGACATATTGACCTATGGACTGGATGATTTATCTCCAGTGGCCACCGTGTATGTGTTATATTGTTACCGATTATATCGAGCTATATAGTTGCTGGTTAGGGTACCTGCAGATGTCTTCGGACAATACTCCGGATGCCAGGTATTGGATGCAACATTACCAGGCTATTTAGGACAGTCATTCCACTATGTGAGCTATCAGTGGAAACACTCTGAAAATGAGTGTGGCTCATTATTGAGATATGTTGACCAAGCTTGATGATTTACATGACATTTTTTTATGTACAATTATCTTTGTATTATTTATTTCTAACTTATAGTATAGTTCTATATCATTATAATTATCTTATTATTTGACCACTCACTATTTTGTTGATTCCTACTTAGCGTTTTTCCTAACTCCTATTGTTTCTCCTCTAGGTACAGAGTTAGCTTATAGGAGGGATAGAGTAGATAGCTATATACTAGCCCCGAGTTGAGATAGTATTTCAGTTCTTACCTCAGTTGATTGTTTACATCTTAGATAGTATAATATAAAGATTGTGTTATAAAATTTTTGGATTATTTATTTAGGAAAAGGTTTCAGTTTAAGCTTATTTTATAGTGTATTGTAGTTCTTTGGTTCCTATCAATATTGTCTACTCCATGGAGAATCCTCAACTAGGGATAACTAGCTTTCTGTCGGGGCATGACAGAGGGGGCATCGCTATTTCCAGGGGAGATGGCTTCAAGGGGAGCGGCTAGCGACTTTGAGGCTTGCCGATGACTCGTAGAGGCACACGAGGAGACGACTTCAGGTCTTCCTTCCCTAGGTGTGGACCCGATGGGTGGTAGCAGAGGAAGCTTCGATAGGAGTAGCATGGGCGAGTGCTGGAGGGGCGTGCAGCTAGTAGAAGTCCGGCTGGCGATGTCTGCTCGGCTACTGCATCATTGGCGACGACGATGGGGAGCAGACCAGCAGGATCCCAGCGTGGGATGTCGGTGGTTGGGCTCCCCAAGCGAGCGGGGCAGAGGAGGCGAGCGGATGCGACTCCAAGTGAGCAGAGCTGACATGCAGGCGTCTACCTCCCTGCGCCATGCCCCCTTTCCTCTTACCTCTGGTGTTGTCCGGCGAGACCAAGGAGGTCCGGCGACCTCTCCCTGCCTCTTGGTTACGGCGATCAGCGATGATCGTCTGACCACCTCCCTCTCCCTTTGAGTTTCGACAATCGGTGGCGATCATCCAGCGACCTCCTGATGCCTTGCATTTTAGTAGCGATTTTTATTATTATTCCATGATGAATCTAGGCCTATTTTGATGTTTTTATACTCTTTTAAGACTTATTCACTTATAAGCTTCAGAATCTTCACTTTTTCTCGTTTTTATGGAATTTCAGGTAAAATCACCCAATTTTGAAGTCTTTTGAAGATTCTAAAGTGATGGGGCGATTCCTTACATGAAGATGGATCTGCACGTCAAATTTGGGCCCAATCCGAGCTACTTTGAAAAATACGACCAGGTGAACCCCGTGGGGTTCATTAGTGCTTTCACCGGATGTCCAAAAGTTCACAGAAGACTTCACCGCCTATGAACCCTACGGGGTTCACCCGTGATTCTTTCTGAGGAAATCTATGCAAAAACTTACAATATTCTTCATTGGCAGGTGAACCCGGCGGGGTTCACCGGTGCTTCTTTCGTGACGAAACTATACAACAAGCTTCACCACCTGGTGAACCCCATGGGGTTCACCCGTGATTCTTACCAAGCAGCCTGACATCCACTCAGATTTTCAACAATTTTGAGCCCGATTGATGTCCAAATTTGGCAAGAGAGGACTTTTTGGAAAGCTAATTTGAAGGAGAACACAAGGAGTATAAAAGCCCTAATTTTTATGACCTAATAGAGGAGATATCGGTGCTGGAAGAGGCTAGGGTGGACGGAACTGGCGAACACTCCTTTCCAGGGCGATTTTGAGGGATTGAACCATTAGATCTTCGCGATTCTGGAGGATTTTGCTCAGTTTATCCTCTCCTTCCTCTCTAAAACGATTTGTAACCATTTTCCTAACATTTCAGAGAGATTCTTGTGAGTTTTTATGAATTCTATAGCGTAAAACCCTTTTCGGGACTTGGTTGAAGCCCGCTGACGATTTCTTCCATGCTATTTTAAGTTAATTATGTTATTTGGATGTTCATATGAGTATATTTTACCTTATTGTGTTTATTCTGTGATATTGCTTTGGCCGCGTAATATCATGTTTTAGCCGACGCGATCCATACCGAGAGGAGGGTCGTGGCGGTGGAACCCCTGGGTAAAGCTTGTGAATCCATGACACGAGAGTGCTTGGTTTTCACTCGAGGATAATATAATTTTCCACAGAACTCATAGGGTTTATCTGGAAAGATCCACCGCGAGAGTAGGAGATCATTCCGGATAAGCACCAGGGTGTACCACCGAGAGGAGGCATCCTGTAACTTAAGGGAGATTCCTTATGCAAAATTATGAACTCTTGTAATAGATCCTTTTCTTCGCATGTTAGATACGTTAGTGTGGTGGATACCGAAGTCCCAATCTCTTTCATATAGATAACCTCCTCCTCGTTGCGTTTGATTTCTTGTTTTCGCTTATTTCTCTCAAAACCCTATTTTGAATTGCTTATTGAGACTTAGATTTTCTGATACTTAACCTTGCTCCCTGTGGGTTCGACAATCTTTTATATTACTTCGACATAACCGTGCACTTGCGGGACGTGTCAAATTTTTGGCGCCGTTGCCGGGGAGCAATGGTTAATATTGGTATATTTCTAAGAATCGGTAGACTAAGTGTTAGTTAGTTCCTTTACTTTACTACTTGTTTTCGTTACTTCCTTTTTGTCACTTGCCTTAAAGTTTTGCAACTGTGTCTGATACATTTTATGCAAAGAAGTTCCAGGGCAGGTGAATTTTTTGAAATAGACCCAGAGATAGAAAGAACATTCAGAAACAGAAGAAGACTTAAACACGTTCAGCAAAAGAAAGACAAAAGCCAGATGGAGCAAATACCATTAAATATGAACAATGATGAAGCATCCCCAACCTGTGGGGAATAACAACAACAGAACACTGCGAGATTATGCTACCCCCTATGTACATGGATTACATACAAGCAGGAATTGTTAGGCCTAATGTAGAGGCCAATAATTTTGAGATTAAACCTGCTTTACTTTCTATGGTTCAACAACATCAGTTTGGTGGTTCTCCACTTGAGGACCCCAACATGCATCTTGCTATATTTTTAGAGTACCGCGATACATTGAAAATTAATGATGTTTCTACTGATGCTATTAGGTTGAGATTGTTTCCTTTCTCTTTGAGAGATAGAGCAAGAGCATGGCTACACACCATACCATCGGCTTCGATAAGAACATGGGGAGAGTTGTCTCAAGCCTTCCTTTCCAAGTACTTTCCTCCTTCCAAGACGATTCAACCGAGGAATCAAATCACGAGTTTCATGCAGAAGGATAAAGAATCGTTGTATGAGGCTTGGGATAGATTCAAGGAGCTGCAGAGAATGTGCCCACACCACGGCATAGAGACTTGGGTGTTAATCCATACATTTTACAATGCATTGAATTATAACACAAGACTCACTGTTGATGTTGTAGCTGGAGGAGCCTTGATGAATCAAAGAGTTGAAGACGCCATGAATCTCTTGGAAGATATGGCGATAAACCACCACCAATGGTCATCAGAAAGAGGTATGCCTTCTAGAGCATCAGGTAAGTATGAAGTTGATATCTTGACTTCATTAACTGCTAAGGTAGATTCTTTAACTAAGAGGTTGGATTCTTTTCCAATTAACTCTGTTGATGCTAATTCTATATTTTGTGAGTTATGTGGGGTTGTAGGCCATGCAGGTCCAGATTGCTAGCTGGGGATTGGTCAGTTGGTCATGCATTCTGAACACATGAATACAGTTGGAAACATTAACCCGATGAATAACCCATATTCCAACACATATAACCAAGGATGGCGCAACCACTCGAACTTTTCATACCAGACTACCCAACCAGTGCAACAACAACCAGCACAACCACCACAGGCAAAATACAGGCAATTTTCAAGGTTCCAAGCTAGGACGTACACTCCACCACCAAAGTTAAATCTGGAGTCTCTACTTGAGACTTTTGTGGCAGCACAGATCAAACAAAATGAAGTGGTGAATGAGACCATGAAACAAATGACATCAAAGTTAGATGCCTTAGCCTCTCACAATAAGATGCTGGAGACTCAGCTAGTCGAGCAAGCTAGCTCATCTACTAGACCTTCAGGAAAGCTCCCATCCCAACCTGAAGTCAACCCCAGGGAGTATTGCAATGCAATCTCCACTCGAAGTGGGAAGCAACTCGAGGACCCAAAGATGCCAAGTGATGAGATGCAAGTGGCTGTAAATCAAGATACAAGGGAATTGAACCAGGAGAAAGCATCGGTAATACCTGAACCTGCTAAAGAGGAGAGACCTTATGTAGGACCACTTGCCTACAAACCTGTTGGGAAACCCCGGGGATATTTTACAGATTTTTCAGACACAAATACAATACACAGCGAAATAATATCCCCGAAACAGGCCGGTCCCAAAAACCCAGTGAAGATCGCATGCGAGGGAGTCGACACAATGAGATAGTATATACCTTAAGCAAGATAAGGCCGATGTCAAGATAGGGGCCCAAGCGTGCGCTCTCTGCAGTCTCACAAACACGGATGCCTCGAGTCCTCTTCTTCTACGCTCGGTGCTAGTCTCGGGAAGAAAATCCATGCCTTAGTCCACCTTCTTCACAACTTGCGCCACCTCCAAGGTATATGCGCCAAGGATGAAGAAGGATGAAGAAGAGGGAAGCCGCCAAGCACCAAATTCCTTGCGCCAAGAGGAAAGGAAGATCAAGGCTTGCGGCTAGGGTTTGATGGAAGAGATCACTTGCGCCTCTTGCCCTTGCTCTCACCTCTCTCTGTGTTCTCACGCCTCCAAGGAGTAGAATATCTGAGAGGAGGCGTCTAGGGCCTCTTATATAGAGCAAGAGACGCTCAGGGTTAGGGCTAGGCACATAATGAAGTAACTTTAGCCATCCAAAACCCCATTATACCCCTTAGGCACCAATGGGGTTTGATCTCTCCCCATTATACCCCTTAGGCGCCAATGGGGTTGTTATTGGGCCTCATTTGGTAATGAGCAAACCCAAACTTCATTGAATGGGTTGATTAAGCAATTGGATCTAATCCAATGCAACCCATATCCAAATGTGACCTAACCATGGTCAAATTCGGGTCAACCTGCCAAAAATGAAGTTTGACTCCAATAACATTCTTCCATCTCATCAGGTCCATCGGCGCTGATGAAATCTCCCAAATAGATCCGAGTCATCCAATAACTCGATCATAAGGCTTCTTGATCAATACGAGAACTCGAGTATCAAGGTGTGCGACCCTATAGGTTCCTCTAACACCGGCAGTGCTGACCAAAGGTCACCACAAGCAGTGAGTGGCACATAGCAGTGCATCGCTGCTACCCAGGTCATTGGAATGGATATCGACATCGATATCCCCATCATCGCAACTAGGTACAGATGCATTCCAGTCTCTTTGTCGAACTGATATCCGATTGGACAAGTGTGTCACCACTTATTTTCATCCAATCTCATGGTTATGACCAAATCAGGTCTCACCTGGGTATGACCATACACTTTCAGTCATAGAACCATAGAGGAGCTCCATGGATATCATGTTTCCTTTAGGAAGGGGCAAATCCTATGTCTGTCTATTGACCTTCTCTTATGGGTCGTGACATGCTCAATGACAACCGTTATTACCCCCCAACTACGGCGAGGTGTTAGGTTGTATCAAAGCATGTCCCTAACTATATAGAATGGCCAATGACCTCAAGTCAAGGGATCAATGCATCTTCTATCACTTGTGAGGATAACTCGTGACATCAAGTCATTGCCTCACAGTGGGTCGGTCCAGTATATCCACCACTGATATACCCATATGTTTGCGTTAGCACCTCATGCTTAACCAGCCCATATACCAGTCTCACAAGTACTAGAGCTGTCCCATATCCACTCAGGTACATCGACTGGGGATAATCATTTGAGCAAATATCCAATCTGTCTCCAGGGACATTATTATATAAGTACATAATCGCAGATGTAAGCAAATATAGATAATGACAATGTCAGAATGATATATATAAATATCAAAGTTAAGTAGTACAATAATGGACCAAAACTAGGTCCTAGGGCATATACACCAACAATCTCCCACTTGCACTAAGACCTAGAGGTTGAGGAATCTCAACCCCATATCTCTAGCATGACAGTCATGCTTATTCTGCGCCAAAGCCTTGGTCAATGGGTCTGCCAGATTGTTCTCTGTGTCAACTCTACTAATGTTGACATCACCTCTGTCTATGATCTCTCTGATCAAGTGAAATCTTCTGAGTATGTGTTTGGATCTTTGATTAGACCGTGGTTCTTTGGCTTGTTCAATTGCTCCATTGTTATCACAGTAGATTTCAATGGGATCCACTGCACTGGGAACCACCTGAAGTTCAGAAATGAACTTCCTTATCCAAACAGCTTCTTTGGCTGCCTCAGAAGAGGCCACATACTCAGCTTCGGTTGTAGAATCGACAATAGTGGATTTCTTGAAGCTCTTCCAGCAAACAACACCTCCATTCATCTTAAACACATAGCCAGCCTGCGATCTAAATTCATCAGGGTCAGACTGGAAAGACGCATCAGTGTAGCCTTGCATACTGAGCTCTTCCTGTCCTCCATAGACTAGGAACAAATCCTTAGTTCTTCTCAGATACTTCAGGATGTTCTTTACAGCCACCTAGTGCTGTAAACTAGGATTGGATTGGTATCGGCTGGTTATGCTCACAGCATAAGCCACATCTAGTCTAGTACACAACATTGCATACATGATCGATCCCACTGCCGAAGCATAAGGCACTCGACTCATGTCATCCCTCTCAGCCTGTGTGGTGGGACACTACTCTTTGAGAGAGTAAGGCCATGTCTCACTGGAATGTACCCTTTCTTGGATTGCTCCAAGCTAAACCTCTCAAGGACCTTATCAATGTAAGTACTTTGACTAAGGGCTAGGAGCCTCTTGGGTCTATCCCTGTAGATCCTCACGCCTAGGATATAGGCGGCCTCCCCTAAGTCCTTCATCTCAAAACACGTCCCTAACTAGGTCTTCACAGCTTGAAGATTAGGGATGTCGTTCCCGATGAGCAGTATGTCATCGACATACAAGACCAGAAAAGTCACCAAGCTCCCATTGAATTTTCTGTATACACAGGTGTCATCTTTGCTTTTGATAAAGCCATAATCTCTCACAGCTTCATCGAATCGAAGATTCCAACTTCGAGATGCTTGCTTTAATCTATAAATGGATCTCTTTAGCTTGTAGACTTTACTGGCTTCTGCAGGATGGATGAAGCCATCAGGTTGTGTCATATACACATCCTCAGTTAGCTTCCCGTTAAGGAACACTATCTTTACATCCATCTGCCATATCTCATAGTCATGATATGCAGCTATTGCAAGCAGAATCCTAATGGATTTGAACATAGCAACTGGCGAAAAGTTTTCATCATAGTCCAGGGGTGGACTTGTTTGAATCCCTTAGCCACAAGTCTACCTTTATAGGTAACTACCTTGCCATCCATGTCTGTCTTCCTCTTGAAGACCCATTTACACCCTATGGGTTTTACCCCATCAGGTAACTCAACCAAATCCCAAACTTGGTTAGCTGACATGGAATCCATTTCGGATCTCATGGCGTCAAGCCATCTCTCGGAGTCCGGTCCACTGACCGCCTCTTCATAAGTCTTGGGTTCATCCTCAATGATGAATATCCTGTCGTGTTGGGTCGGCAGTGACCCATACCTCTCAGGTACACGACGAATCCTCCCAGACCTACGTGGGGCCTGTGTTTGAGCCTCAGGTTGCCCATCAACTAGTGCAGGTGGCTCAGGTTCCATCTCTACATTTTGTAGCTGCTCTTGGACCTCGTCCAAGTCAAACTTCATCTCACTAACTTCTTTCATGAGAAATTCTTTCTCTAGAAAGACAGCACCCCGAGCAACAAAAACTTTATTCTCGGTGGGAACATAGAAGTAGTAACCCTTAGTTTTCTTAGGGTACCCCACAAATACACATTTATCAGACCTAGGTTCTAGCTTTCTAGAATCCTGATGTTTGATATAAGTCTCACATCCCCAGATCCTAATAAAAGTGAGATTAGGGCGTCTCCCACTCCATACCTCATATGGTATTTTGGAGACACTTTTAGATGGAACGTTATTCAGTATTAGAGAAGCTGTTTCAAGTGCATGTCCCCAGAATGAGGGAGGTAGAATTGCATGACTCATCATACATCGAACCATGTCCAACAAAGTTCGATTTCTTTTTTCAGACACACCATTCCATTGGGGTGTTCCAGGAGGAGTGAGTTGGGACAGAATCCCACACTCTTTTAGATAGTCAAGGAACTCACCGCTCAAGTACTCTTCACCACGATCTGATTGAATAGCCTTAATGGATCTACCAAGCTGGTTCTCTACTTCATTCTTGAACTCCTTGAATTTCTCAAAGGATTCATATTTATGTCTCATCAAGTAGACATAACCATATCTACTGAAATCATCAGTAAAGGTAATTAAGTAGTTGTGTCCTCCTCTAGCTTGCTTATTGAATGACTAACACACATCGCTATGTATGAGATCCAACAAACCTCCTGCCCTCTCACCAATTTTGGTGAAGGGCGCCTTTATCATTTTCCCTAACAAACAAGGCTCACATGTATCAAATTCCTCCAAGGAACTTGAATCTAACAACCCATTTGCATGGAGTTGTTGAATGCGATTCTTGTTTATATGGGCTAAGCGACAATGCCATAGGAAAGTACCAACTGAACTACTCAGTTTGGTCCTTTTATTATTTATGTTACAAATAGAGTTATCCATGTCTAACACATATAGACCATTGCACAAAGTACCCTTCCCATAGAACATATTTGCAAATGAAAAAGAACAAGAGTTCTTATTTATTTCAAACTTAAATCCCTTCTTTGCCAAGCAAGGGATGGATACAATGTTCTTAGTAAGCGAAGGTATATAATAGCAATTATCTAACTCTAACTGAAGTCCAGATGGCAGGGAGAGAGTCAAAACTCCTACAGCAACAGCAGCAACCTGTGCCCCGTTTCCAACCCGTAGGTCAATCTCTCTAGGCCGGACCGATCTACTTTTCTTGAGCCCCTGCATATTTGTACAAATATGAGCTCCACATGCGGTATCCAATACCCATGACATAGAAGTAGAAAGGTTGACTTCTGTAACATAAATACCTGAGCTAGAAGCTAAGGCCAAGCTTTTCTTCTCCTCATTCTGAAGTTGCTTGCAGTCCCTCCTCCAGTGACCCTGCTCGCCATAGTGGAAGCACCTCTGGTCCTTTGACTTCTTCGCCTTTTTCTTCAGTGCCTTGGTAGGACCCTTGGCACCTCCCTTGGCATGTGCCTTACCCTTTTTCTTCATCTTCTTGGCCGTAGGGACCAAAAGAACATAATTAGGTTTGGTCTTTACCATCTCACGCTCGGCTGTCTGGAGGATATTCATCAGTTCCTCCCGTGTGCACTCAATCCGGTTCATGTTGAAATTTATGATAAACGGACTGAAGCTAGGGGGTAGGGAATGCAGAATAAGAGCCACAACCAGCTGGTTATCTATGGTGTGTCCCAGCCTCCTGTGATGATCCACGTTCCCAATCAGCTTGAGAAAATGGGGTCTCACTAGTGCACCCTCAGATAACTTACACCGAAAGACTGCTTTGGTGGTGTCAAATCTCTCAGTTCTAGCCTGAGCCTCAAACTTCTGTTTCAAATGAGTGATCATCTGAAAAGCGTTCTGCTCCTCATATTGAACCTGAAGTTCAGGTGCCATAGTGGCCAACATGAGACATGATACCTCCATAGAGTCATCCTGATGCTTTCTAAAAGCATCCCTATCTGCCGCTCGGGCATTAGGCGGAGGAGGCGCCGGAAGAGCCTGCTCTAGGACATACAGCTTCTTCTCGAGCTTGAGGGCTATCCTCAAGTTCCGATGCCAGTCTATAAAGTTGGTTCCAACCAACTTATCCTTATCAAGGAGTGATCGCAGTGTCAATCCGCTATTGTTTGTTGCCATTGATCTACATCAATCAAGAAACAACAGACTTAGTACTACTTCAAATCATTTAAACTGGACTTGTTTTAAATGATTATGGCTCCCACTATTTTAATCGAATTGACAACCCACAAAGTTAATCGGGAAGTTTAAGACTTCCTAGTGAGATGGGATCCTTATTTTACATGAGGTTTCGCGTTCCACGAGGGTGGGATGAGATGCACAAAGTAACCCATGCTTCCTAAGGTGGGCACACCGGCCGATTGCTCTAAGCAATTCCCCTTATTGAGACAGTCTAGGCATTTCATATCCAGCGAGGGCTGGATACAACATGAAACCCTAACTTCTTAACGATGCCTCTAGAGTTTCATCATGTGCCCAGCACATATGGAATTCTAGTCAAGTCCATTCCTAACCGTTATGCCCAGGGCCAACGAGTTTCCTTACGAAGGCGCACCCGATTAAAACGGACTGGGGAAACCATTGCCACCGCGCATTTTCTAAAGATAAGTGGGTGTATCCCACGAGGGTGGGAAACAGTTCACAACACCACTGATCGATAGCTTAGTGAGGGCTACGCGTTAGAAGGCTACTAGACTTGATATTTATTTATGAGGATTTTTGAGGTATCATCAGTTTTATCTTATGTCTAACATTACAAACATGCAATCCTATAGTGATAACATAACGATAAAACAGGCATGCTTTAGCAGATATGTATGAAAATAGTAAAAGAATGATGTGATCATAGCCTATTCAAGACATTGAACCAACCCATGCCAAAAGGAGGTTCAACTCTTGACCTAGGATTCAAGCCTCAAAGACAAGACCTAACCTAGCCGACCTCTAGCTCTATCTTCAAGGTTGGCTCCAAGGTCCTTCTCTCATGGTTTAGCACTCAAACCCTAGGGGTACACCCCCAAGGTTCGGCCAATGCCATGGTCTTCCTCCAAGGCTGATGCGCCACCACGTAAGGGCCAAGAGACATAGCACACAAGCCCTAAGGCTCGGCCAAGTCAAACTTGCGCCACTCACCATGCACCATCAATGAAGGGTGCTTCTTGCGCTACCAAGCAAGGTGCGCAAACAAGCATGCATGCGCCAATTCTTCAAGTGATATACGCCACCCTAATTTTCATCTTAGTTAAAAACAAAAAGAAAAGCGGCACGCAGGCCTCACAAGGGTACATCACAGGCATGCAAAGGGGCTTGACTTATGATCACAACATTATGCACAACCAAGGTATTTACTCATGCAGTTCTACATGCTCATGAAAAATATAAAATCTGAAATTTTACTTTCTCATAAAACAAGTCTCTTTTCCTCATCTTCTTATCACAATCTTTTGGTTATTTACGATCAAACTTTCATGATGATTTCAAAGATCCTTTCGGCTGACAATTTTGTCAGATCAAGAGACCCGGTCAGTCCGAAGACACAATGCCCGTCCTACTTGATAAAACCACGTGCGCCTTTGATCCTTAAATCATACAAGAAAAATAACCCAAAAACCCAAAAGAGATTGAAAAGATGATAGAAATAAGAAACCCTAATTTTTCCTACTTAGAAAAATCGTTCGCCATGTGATCTGCAATTTGCGAAAATTGAGATATGACATGTGAGCATGGAAAAGCATGAAATTACATCGTTCGAGTCTCGCAAGTCGCTCTGATACCACTGTTGGGAAACCCCGGGGATATTTTACAGATTTTTCAGACACAAATACAATGCACAGCGGAATAATATCCCCGAAATAGGCCGGTACCAAAAACCCAGTGAAGATCGCATGCGAGGGAGTCGACACGATGAGATAGTATATACCTTGAGCAAGATGAGGCCGATGTCGAGATAGGCGCCCAAGCGTGCGCCCTCTATAATCTCACAAACACGGATTCTTCGAGTCCTCTTCTTCTACGCTCGGTGCTAGCCTCCGGAAGAAGATCCAAGCCTTAGTCCACCTTCTTCACAACTTGCGCCACCTCCAAGGTATATGTGCCAAGGATGAAGAAGGATGAAGAAGAGAAGAAGAGGGAAGCCGCCAAGCACTAAATTCCTTGCGCCAAGAGGGAAGGAAGATCAAGGCTTGCAGCTAGGGTTTGATGGAAGAGATCACTTGCGCCTCTTGCCCTTGCTCTCGTCTCTCTCTGTGTTCTCACGCCTCCAAGGAGTAGAATATCTAAGAGGAGGCGTCTAGGGCCTCTTATATAGAGCAAGAGGCGCTCAGGGTTAGGGTTAGGCGCATAATGAAGTAACTTTGGCCATCCAAAACTCCATTATACCCCTTAGGCGCCAATGGGGTTGTTATTGGGCCTCATTTGGTAATGAGCAAACCCAAACTTCATTGAATGAGTTGATTAAGCAATTGGATCCAATCCAATGCAACCCAAATCCAAATGTGACCTAACCATGGTCAAATTCGGGTCAACCTACCAAAAATGAAGTTTGGCTCCAATAACATTCTTCCATCTTATCAGGCCCATCGATGCTGATGAAATCTCCCAAATAGATCCGAGTCATCCAATAACTCGATCATAAGGCTTCTTGATCAATACGAGAACTCGAGTATCATGGTGTGCGACCCTGTAGGTTCCTCTGACATCGGCAGTGCTGACCAAATGTCACCACAATCAGTGAGTGACACCTAGCAGTGCATCGCTGCTACCCAGGTCATTGGAATGGATATCGACATCGATATCCCCATCATCGCAACTAGGTACAGATGTATTCCAGTCTCTTTGCTGAACTGATATCCGATTGGACAAGTGTGTCACCACTTGTTTTCATCCAATCTTATGGTTATGACTAAATTAGGTCTCACCTGGGTATGGCCATACACTTTCAGTCATAGAACCATAGAGGAGCTCCATGGATATCATGTTTCCTTTAGGAAAGGGCAAATCCTATGTCTGTCTATTGACCTTCTCCTATGGGCCGTGACATGCTCAATGACAACCGTTATTACCCCCCCCCCCCCAACTACAGCGAGGTGTTAGGTTGTATCAAAGCATGTCCCTAACTATATAGAATGGCCAATGACCTCAAGTCAAGGGATTAATGCATCTCCTATCACTTGTGAGGATAACTCGTGACACCAACTCATTGCCTCACAGCGGGTCGGTCCAGTATATCCACCACTGATATACCCATATGTCTGCGTTAGCACCTCGTGCCTAACTAGCCCATATACCAATCTCACAAGTACTAGAGTTGTCTCATATCCACTCAGGTACATTGACTGGGGATAATCATTTGAGCACAGATCCAATCTGTCTCCAGGGACATTATCATATAAGTACATAATCGCATATGTAAGCAAATATAGATAATGACAATGTCAGAATGATATATATAAATATCAAAGTTAAGTAGTACAATAATGGACCAAAACTAGGTCCTAGGGCATATACACCACGTGCTTACAAACCCCCCATTCCTTTTCCACAAAGATTAGTCAAGGCCAAGCTACATAAGAAATTTGGTAAGTTTCTTGAAGTTCTAAAAAAACTTTATATTAACATGCCTTTTGTCGATGTATTGTCAGAGATGCCTACATATGCCAAATTTCTGAAAGACATCTTGTCCAATAAAAGAAAGCTAGAGGAGCAAGAAACTGTTGCACTTACTCCGGAGTGCAGCACGATTATCCAGAACAAACCCCCCCAAAAGCTCAAGGATCCAGGCAATTTTTCATACCCTACCAGATTGGGGAGATGACATTCCAGCGGGCCCTTTGTGACTTAGGGGCGAATGTTAGTTTGATACCTCTGTCCTTGTGCAAGAAGCTGAATTTAGGAGACTTGAATTCAACCACCATTTCACTATAGTTGGTTGATAGATCGATCCGCCGAGCTATTGGGATTGTGGAGGATGTCCCTGTCAAAGTAGGCAATTATTTTATTCTAACAGATTTTATTGTGCTGGAGATTGATGAGGATGACAGATTGCCTATCATTCTTGGGAGACCATTCCTTGCCACAGCTGGTGCGGTGGTCGATGTCAAAAATGGGAAACTGGATTTAAACATTGGTGAGAATGTTGTACAATTTAATTTATCAGACTCTCTAAAGAAACCTTCTCTTGCAGGTACATGTTGCCGTGTTGATATCATAGAGAGAGATGTGAAGCTCATTAAACCGTACAAGAGAGACATCGACCCACTAGAACTATGTTTACTTGATGCTAAGGATCGAGACATTGATGACCATACTACTGAATATTCACTATTGTTGGACTCGCACCCAGTTTTGGAGTCCAAGTCATCGAAGTTGGAAACTCTTTCTAAAGTGATCTTAGGAGAGACAGAAGAAAAGAAAATTAAGTACGAGAGCCTTCCTAGCAACCCTCACCATGAGTTCCTTGGTAACAACTCTACATATCAAATCATAGTCAACACTGATCTGAACAAAGAACATACTAAGCAATGACACGACCAGCGCATTATCAAAGAAGAATTTCTTGAAGGTGATAGAGTTCTGCTCTTTAACTCTAGGCTAAGATTGTTTCATGGAAAGTCAAGAACAAGGTGGTAAGGACCCTTCACTGTGCAACAAGTATATCCTCATGGGGCTATCAAGATTTGGGCAGAGCATACATGAAGTTTTATTGTGAATGGCCTGGGACTAAAACACAATTATCTGGATGACCAAACTGACAAAAGGGTTGTTCTCACCCTTTTTGACTCATTTAGCGTGGGTTGATAAACACTGTTTATGGTCGAGCTATTGATACTATCCGCAAGTGTGATCAAAACGGGGAATAAGGTCGAAAGTAATACAAAAGATATCAAATCCCACAGGGAATAAGGTCGAGTATCAGAAAATATGATTCTTGATATCTAAGATGATCAAAACGGGGTTTTAAGAACTTGAAACAAAAGGTTAAGTGAAATTATAAACAAGAAACCAAACGACAACGGTAGGGAAAATATATGAGAGAGATATCGGGGTAATGGTTTCCACCGCACCAACGATTTTAATTGCGTTTAGAAATATCAGTTACAAGGATTTATGATTATGCATAAGGAATCTAACCCTAGGGTACAAGGTGCCCTCTTTCGAGTGTACACCCCGGTATTCGCCTAGAACGGTCTCCTACTTTCACGGTGGATCGTTCTAGGTGAATCCAATGAGTTCCGTGGTAGATTATAAACCCTCGAGCAAAGACTAAGCACTCTCGTGTCAAGGCTTCGCAAGTTTCACAAAGAGGTTCCGTCGTTACAATCCTACTCTTGTTATGAATCGTAACAACTAAGACATATCAATACTTGGCCAAGGTACAGATCATGCAATAAGTACATCAAGTGAAATATGCTTAAGATATAATCCAAATAACAGAGTTAAAACATGAATCGCATATAAAAATCGTTGGTGGGCTTCAACCTAGCCCCGAAATAAGGTTTATGCTACAACCATCGTTGAAACGCTCAAAAATCTCTCTTTAAACATAGAAAAATCTCGGGAAAGAGTTTCTAAGAGGGAAGAGACGATGAACCAAAACAAATAGCCAAGAATCGCCGAATTCTGATGATCGAATCTCCGGAAATCGCCCCAAAGTCGCCCGTTCGCCGCCGCCTTCCGCCCTAGCCACTTCATCGCATGATTGCTCCCTTTCTAGGTCACAGAAATTAGGGCTTTTATACTCTTTTTGTTCTCCTTCGAATCAGCTTTCCATAGAGTCCTCACTTGCCAAATTTGGACTTGAATTGGGTCTGAAATCAATGAAAATCCGAGGAAGGGTCGTGCTGTCCAGAAAGCATCACGGGTGAACCCACCAGGTTCACCAGGCAGTGAAGTTCACTGTACAATTCTGTCACGAAAGAAGCACTGGTGAACCCCGCCAGGTTCACCTACCAGTGAAGTACTCTGTAAATTTTTGCGCAGGTTTCCTCGGACACAATCACGGGTACCCCATGGGGTTCACCTGCCAGTGAAGTCTACTGTGAGTTTTGGACATCCTTATCATCATCGGGGAACCCCGCCAAGTTCACCTGGCAGTGAAGTCTAGAAAAGCTCCGATTGAGCCCAAATTTTAAGGGCAGTTTCGTCTTCTCATAAGGAATCACCCCATGCTTTTAGATTCTTCAAAATGACTTCAAAATTGGGTGATTTAACCTAAAATTCCATAAGAAAGACGAAAAGTGAAGATTCTGAAGCTTTGAAGTAAATAAGCTTTAAATGAGTGTAAAAACATTCAAATAAGCTTAAATTTATCATGGAATAATAATAAAAATCACTATAAAAATGCATGGCATCAGCTATAGACCTAAAACTAGCGCTCCTTGGGAGGCAGCCCAAGTTTTTGCTTGTTTATTTCTATTATGTGTAGATTTTTTGTTTTAGTTGAAAACTCTTATAGGTGGATTTTGATGTGTTTTATTTTGTTTTCATGGAGGTTTTTGCTGATTGAGATTTATTTTATATTGCAGGCATACCTTTTAGAGAATAGGGAATCAAAGCCAAGCATTTGTTTGTAGCACAGTGAGAATCACAGCCAGGCCGTGATTATGGTGTTCGTCCGTGATAGGGAAGAGCGCAAGGTCCACAGGTTCATGCTCTAAGAACAAGGAAGCCTCTATCCCGGCCCTCCACCTACTCCTCTCATGTATCCGGACTTCGCATAGAGGACTATGCGACATTTAGAGTGGGTGAGCTGTCTCTTCTCTAGTTTCCTATCTCTTGTTGCCATATTTCAACTATGTTCAAAATGCTTCAGTAGAATAATTTAGATCCAATTTCTGAACATGATATCCAAATCTTGATCCAATGAAAGCTGGGCTTAATTCTTGAAGTCGAATTCATGCTTGGTTTGGAATAATCATAACCTGTTGAATGCATGATCTAATTAAACATACTCTATGATCTTATCCATATGCTCTATGATTTTGAAATCTCTTGATTTGGAATACTTTAGATTGTTCGTTAGTGGGTCAAATATTTCTAAGAATTTTCAAAGAATATATGCTAGTAATATGCATGTAAATTTGTATTGAGATATGCGTCTACTTATTCATTCCTTGAGTCCTTTCTCTTGTTGGGAGAAAACTGCATTTGTGATGTGATGAAAAGCCTTATCAACTCCATATATTATTTCATGAAAAAAAAATCTTAGATTCCTCTACTTGGCACTGCGAAAAATTGGCAGTGGTACCTAAGAACATGAGTTGAAATCTAAGAGAGACTCCTCTACCTGGCACTGCGAAAAAATGGTAGTAATACCTAAGAACATGAGTTGAAGTCTAATACCATAATTAGCTATTGGAGTTTTGCATCTTAAATAATACATTTGAGTTGATCCCAACAAGTAGATTTGGATGAATTGGATTGTCATGAGTGATGTGTATGCTTAATTGAGTTTTCTGTTTACTGCTGGCTGAGTTCCTTGACTTCTGGAAATTGTGGGATCAAACTGTTGAACATTCTATGATACCTAATCACTTGATTTCTTCTGATTAGATATTGGATAACAAGTAGATGTTTTTCTAATTTGGATGTACTCTTTTAACCAGAATGATAATTTTCATACCTTTCATGTAATTCACTCTATTTTATTGCTTGAGGACACCTCCAGGGGACTTCAACGGTGAAGTCCGGCAAGCTCTGGTGGTTCAGAGCACCGGGAGGTCTACCCCTCCGCTCCGGCAATCAGCGCCAAAGGACTCCGACGGCCGGTGGTATGGTGTAGGTGGTTCGGCATCGATGAGTCTACCTCGTCTCCTTTCTTTGGCTCAGCATAGCCGTATCTACTGTTCCGACGGACTCCAGTGATCGGTGGTGACTCTCGGCGAACTTCGTACGACGACTGGTGGTGTATGATGGGCGGTTCGGCATCAAGGAGTTCAAATCAGTTTTCCATCAATCCATTGTGCAGTGGTGGAGCCGGCGGGTTCGAGTCCTGCTAAGGTATTCTTCTCCTCCCGGCTCCTTACTTTCTGCTATTTTAGTTTTCCGCTGTTTATTTCGTTTTTTGGCATTGCCATGTTTTTTTGGCAATGTCTTGTTCTACTTGCTTATTGTGTGTGTGTATTGCATTTGATCCCACGTTTAGGCACGTGCGATCTCTCACTTCTCCGAAGTTCTCCCCTGCTTGTCCGAGCGAGGCGGCTTCTCCTCTCTTCCTGGCATATGCGACCCTATCGCCTCTCTGGTTGTTCTGTGTGTTGCTGTGTTGGCTTAGTGTTCCATCGCCTGCGTGCGACTAGCCCTGATGTAGGATCATGGACGCGAGACGATCTCCACACCTTAGGCCTACCTCCAGAACCTTCAGATGATCTATGAGCCACGATCTTTGTTTTGTAAGTCTGTGTTGCATGACAACACTTTTGTAGCAACTCAGGTGCCTAGGGGTAGTTTATGGAGGGTAGCCTAGGCATTTTATTTTCTTTTAAGTATTTACTTTTGTAGTGGATGTATTAGGTTGCTTTAGCTTAGGTTGAGTACGTGTACTTGTACAAGGCACCTCATCCCTCCACCCAAAACCAGCCCACTTGAAATAGCCCAAAGATCACTCACACAGGGCCCTATAACCAACCCAATTGACAAGCCCAAGGCCCACACAAACTAATAGCAATAGGCGGGTCAAAATAGTCAACTTGAGGACCATTTCAAGCTTCAATTTTGTTGCATGCGACAAGGACAAAGCTGGAGGTGGGAAACCTGCTCCTCAAGGACTGCAAACAAGGACCAAATTGCTTGCCTAAAAGAGGAAACTCTGGCCTTTACATGCAACCGGAAATCAGGACCAAAGCAGTCCAAAAACCCAGCTGGTTGCTTACCTTAATGAAGAAATTCTACAGCCCACTTACCTCAGCCATTTTGAACACAATTGCAACCAAGTGGGAGTGAACGTTGGAGGGGAAGGTTAAAAGACTTTGTACATTGGTTTGGGAGGTTATCTTATCCTTTATGAAAAAAAATTCAAGTTGAAACCTGCTGTGTTTGGTAGCCGAGAGCCTTGCTCTTCTTCCTCTCCCTCTCCCACTTCTTCCTGCTGAGACTTCATCTTTCTCCTTCCTTCTACCTCCCATGTGTGCTCACATCTTCAAAACCCACAGCAGAATAGGTGTTGTTTGGATTTTGAGGGTTGGCGCAAAGCTGAAGAAAATCTCTTTGGGTTTTCATTGTTCATTACCAGATTTCCTTGTTTCCCGCTTGCTGCTCTGAATTGCAGATTTCAAATAGTAAAACCTATGACATCCCTTAGTGGTAAAATCTGACATGACACTACACTATAGTTGTTGAACTTTACATTGCTTAACCCAAAACTACTTAATTTGCTGCTGCACTTATGTTGGCTTGCATTGCCTAATCTGAAATTTGCATGTTTAGTTCTGTTCTATATTCTTGTCGTTGTTACATTCAGACATCAATATGTTTAGAGGACCAAATCAATATCATGACCAAGCCTATGCTCAGCCATATGAACCAAACCATGCTCACACTCATGAATACACCCCTAGGACAACTTATGAACCGAGAGATCCAAATCAACATAGGAGTAACCCTGGTTTTCATGATTCTAAGAAGGAACAATCTACAAATTCTGATATCATCAAAATGTTAAATGATATGTTAGCAAGAATGGATAGGATAGATGAACTCTTTTAAAATCAAAATCAACAAATCCCTACCAACAAAATTGAGTATAGTTTGCCTACTAGGATGAACCCTCCCTTATTTGATGGTAGTACCGATACCCAAGGATATCTAGAGTGGGAGACCTTAGCAGAACAATACTTTGAATTCTATGGCATATCTGAGAAAAGTAAAGTTAAGTATGCCCGATCCTTTCTTGAAGGTTCAGCCCAGCTATACTAGAATAGCATAGAAAAACAAATGGAGAGAAGAGGCCTAGCTCCAATAACCAATTGGGAAACCATGAAGCATAGGCTTAGTGACAAGTACATCTCACCTCACTATAGGCCAACCCATACTAAAACATATCATCATAGGAGAGGCCTTGAACCATGTTGGGATCCCCCAACAAACTATGACATAATCAAATAGTCACAACGTGATCACTATCGACCAAGTAGGTATCATCAAGATTATGAGGAGTACGCCTATGGTCAAAACTTTAGATCAACCCAGGATAGTGATACCATAGTGGAGTACATGGACACATCAGACTTTCCTCCTCAAATTGAACAAGTCTTAGACTTAGCTACCCAGAACCTTGGAGAAGAAGTAGAGGAAGAACTCTTTGATCCCAATTATACTAGTGAGGATAAAACAAAAGGCATGGAGACTAACAATGAGGAACTTAAGGGAACACATCTTCGAGAACCGTCTCAAGCCCTTACCACTATCTCTATGCCCAGAATAGAGTCTAAAGTGGAGGTTCTTGTGATTGACCAGATCAAGATTCCCCACTTCAACAAAATTAAGGAGCGGAACCTAAATTTGAATCCTCAAGGACCTATACTATGCCATAGGTATCCTCTAGGACCATCCTTGTTGCCATCACTCTTAGGCCCTGGACCTGAATACAAAAGAACCCTATCCTTAGACTTCCCTCAGCCCTCTCCTAAGCTTGAATTAGTTGAAACCCTTGAAAGGGCACAAGAAGACATTATGCCACTAGCTTTGTGCCCACACTTACCTTTAGATTGTATGGCTGAAAGTCATCACACCATAAGGATAGAACAACCAACACTCACCAGGATTGAGGTTCATGATGGGCTTCTTGATCCACCTAGGTTCTTAGTGCTATACCTTGATCAACTCTTGCCTCCTCATGCCCCAAGTCCTTCCTCAGGATGCCCACCTCCTCATGTCCAAGCTTACGCATTAATTGGCCTGACCCCATGCCTAGGTGATTCTATGACACCGTATTCCTTGTTAGGCCGGTCCCATGACATTATGTTAGCTAACTTAACCCATACACCAAAAATGTCATTGCTTTGTTTAAACATCCCACAAAACTCCTTAGTTAAGTCAAATCCTTGCTTGCAGCATGATGTTGATTTCATCTTTGGGCCTTCTTTGATAACCACATCTTACTGGATGAATTCATGGAGTTTACTCGGCGAACCTATATTCCCAATAGAGTACCTACCTAAGGAGTGCATAAACATATCTCTTTGTACGCTATCATTTGAAGCTTACATATCTGGGCTGACATTTTCATATCACGTTTTCAAATTACAAATTGCCCACACACATAAGAAAACAAAAACTTTCAAATATTTGTATTTTATTTACAGGGATGAGGAAGCCACGAAAGCTGATGATAATTGGCATACATTGGGGTGGCCACCTGAGCCACGGCGAAGCTTCCATTTTTATTCTCTGGAGGTGAATTCTTCATCACCGGGGAGAGCTGATGTAGGATCATGGACACGAGATGATCTCCACACCTTAGGCCTGCCTCCAGAACCTTCAGATGATCTATGAGCCATGATCTTTGTTTTGTAAGTCTGTCTTGCATGACAGCACTTTTGTAGCACCTCAAGTGCCTAGGGGTAGTTTAGGGAGGGTAGCCTAGGCATTTTATTTTCTTTTAAGTATTTACTTTTGTAGTGGATGTATTAGGTTACTTTAGCTTAGGTTGAGTACGTGTACTTGTACAAGGCACCTCACCCCTCCACCCAAAACCCGCCCACTTGAAATAGCCCAAAGATCACTCACACGGTGGCCTATAACCAGCCCAATTGACAAGCCCAAGGTCCACACAAACTAACAGCAATAGGCGGGTCAAAATAGTCAACTTGAGGACCATTTCAAGTTTCAATTTTGTTGCATGCGACAAGGACAAAGTTGGATGTGGGAAACTTGCTCCTCAAGGACTGCAAACAAGGACCAAATTGCTTGCCTAAAAGAGGAAACTCCAGCCTTTACATGCAACCGGAAATCAGGACCAAAGCAGCCCAAAAACCCAGCTGGTTGCTTACCTTAATGAAGAAATTCTGCAGCCCACTTACCTCAGCCATTTTGAACACAATTGCAACCAAGTGGGAGTGAACGTTGGAGGGGAAGGTTAAAAGACTTTGTACATTGGTTTGGGAGGTTATCTTATCCTTTATGAAAAAAAATTCAAGTTGAAACCTGCTGTGTTTGGTAGCCAAGAGCCTTGCTCTTCTTCCTCTCCCTCTCCCACTTCTTCCTGCCGAGACTTCATCTTTCTCCTTCCTTCCACCTCTCACGTGTGCAACCTTTGGAAGTGCGTGAGGATTGAAGAAGCAAGGTTGAAGCCTCTTGAAGTCCACGACTAGGAGCTGAAGACCTGATCAAGAACATTCTTAAGGACCTTTGTACTAGTTTAGGGTGCTTGGAGTTTGTATACAGTCCAGCACCTCTTGCTCCCTTTGGTCTGATTGTAGATCGTTTAACAACCCTATTCTAAGCTTCAACGCCAAGATTCGGGAGCCGGGGGAGTCAGAGAAAGGGGTTTAGGCCCCCTTCCCTAAAGGGGGCCATCCGGTAAACTCTAACCAAGTAGTTTAATATCTTTAGGGTGCATGCCGCATGCTAGATGTTCTTCCTTTTCTTTCCCTGATCAAACCATTGCGCATGCCTATTCTTGTCATAGTTCAGAGCTCATTACCTTAGGAAGTTCTTGGGGTCTAAGCCTACTTCAAGCCCCTCCCCGACACCCTGCGTGGTGTTCGCTGTTAGCACATGTGCGCCACCGTCTATGTACGATATTGGTTGTTTGTTGGGTTAGGCTGAGACGTGAGTGGTCAGGTCTACTAGTAGCACCTTATGCTATTTTGTCCCCTGCGTAGGTGATAGCACCCACTGGTATAGATAGGCGTTCTCGCAAGTGCACGGGGCTATCGAAGTAATAAAATATCGATCCCACAAGGACTGGTGGGCAAGTACCGATAGATCTCAAAATTTCTAGCTAGACGACGTGGAAATTGATGAAATCTAATTGTTAAACTTAAGTAAAGTGCACCAGAATGTAAATGGAGGTACTCACACAAGAGAGTCTTAATCAAATGAAGCATCAAGACGTGGGTTCACCGCTTTGACTTCTTACAGCTGAATAGTCCAAACTCCATTGCTAAGATCCTATCTAGTTCAAGGGACTCAGCTTCCTTGTCATAGCTAGTCAGATCGGGAAATTAAGACTGCACAGAAATGTTCCAGATTGCAAAAGTGGCAATGCCTCATAGGTTGAGCCGTTAAATCTGGGATTGCATCAACTAGACTAAATGAAAGAGCAAGATGTGTACTTCATTATCTGACCAATGTTCAGGACTTTTATCATGCCGATTGTTTACGATACCTGCGAGAAGAAGCCTAGTCAAATTACTGGATTGAAACAACTGCAAAAGTTATTCAGATAGCAAAAGATGCTATGTCTTTCGGCTTGATCCATTGTCGCTTCAGTTGGATCAACTCATCCATCTAGTAGATCAAGATGTGTTCTTCCTATTGACGCCAAAGATCAAGATTTTGGTGGCGCCGATTGGTTAAAATACCTGCGAGAACAAATGTATTCAGATTAGAAAATAGGAAGCTATAGCAGGAAATTATGGAGATTTGGAACAGGGGAAGAATGGTTTGCGTCGTTCAACGACGCGGGAGCACGGATTGTTCGTCAGCAGCACTGGAACATGGGAGGAAGAGGGGGCTTTAATGACGTTGGGGCACCAACGAGAGATGGTGGAGGAGGCGTGGCTGGCATCCGAGTATTGGCGAAGGGGAAGAAGCTGATGTTCAGCAAAACAGGGGAAGTGTGCGAGCAGGATAGGGGGCGTCGCCGGATGTCCGGCGGTGCACCAAATCAAAACCTGCTACAACTAGAGATTATTGTGGTGGAGGGGAAGACATGGCCGGAGTTTGGGAGTGAAAGATGGCCGGGCGGAGGAGATCGACGAAGATAGGCAGAACTGGGGCGAAAGGCTGGTGAGAATAGGGGATTCGAACGGACGTTCAATTCCGGTGATTGGACGGGAGGATTGGCGGATGCCGGCGGTTGAAGACTCATCCAGGAAAGGCAACGTGGTGACTGAAGTTCTATGGGGATCCGACGGCTGGATCACCGGCGGGAAGCGCAAGAGGTTTCAGAATTCTAGGTGAAATTGCAGGTGAAGCAGAGGACATGTTGGCGGAACTGGGTGCGACGGTGATTCTTTCGATTCCGGAAATCAGAGAGGTGGATGGGCAGATGTCGGCGGCTGTGGCTTCGTCTTGGAGAGGAGGAGTGATGTTCAAAATCTTGTGAGGATCAGACCGGCGGATCGTCGGCAGCGTGCTCACAAAGATTCAGAAATCTTGGGAACACTCGTTACTAGCTGGTTTGATTGCGGGAGGAAGGAAAGGTTAGGGAAGGAGGGAGAAGGGAAAGCTAGGTGACACAAGCACCTCAGAGGGGAAGAGGATGAGAAACATCCGACTTCATTGGAAGAAAACTATTTCATTCATCAAAATTCACTATTCTGCTTATTACAATCGTGAATGCGAGATACATATAGGAGGAGCTTTGCAAGCGAACGTTGCTGGGTGAACGTTTCAGTTTCCTTCTTCAGCAGCAAAGAGACGTTGGTGATTCCTTTCTTGGCTGCAAGTTAGCGTTGCAAGTTTTTGAAACGTTGCCTGGCTTCCATCATAAGCTTGTTTCCATTGCTGAACTTCGTTGGAGATTTGCTGCATTGCTGGAGAAGATTTCGTCCTTGTTGGCATGAGGATGGACGTTGGATGAGATCCATGATTTGCTGGTTTGAAACACATAGGAATATGGCAGGATTGGCTTGATTTCTGAAATTTATTGAGTAGTTGAAATAGTCCTTTCTCTATTATTGAGCTAGCTTAGGGGTGAGCTTGCTAGCTTATTTGAGATCTTCCAGGCCCTTGACTAGTGTACTCGTAGACTCTATTTGTATCTTTGTGGCTTGTGGTTCCTACACCCCCATCACCTCGGGTTCCGATTCTGGTAATTCTTCAAGTTCTGCTGTAGCTAGCTCAATTTCAGTGGTTGTGTCAAGAATTTGGGCATAAGCACGAACTTCCTCCTCTTATTCATCGTCACATTCGTTTATCAGACACATCTCGAGTGGGTCGATGTCTTTTCGAGGGAGATGGGGCGGATTGAGCACATTGTTGGCGACTCCGACACTAAAGCAAGAATCTGCAAAAAGGGGTTTCTTTAGGCTTCCTGTTATATCAAACTCTACCATTTCCTCACCTATGTGCAGTGTCAACTTCTCATTTTTAACGTCGATTATAGCACCGGCAGTTGCCAAAAATGGTCTGCCCAATATTATAGGAAGTTTGGAGTCTTCCTCCATCTCGAGTACAATGAAATCAGCGGGAATATAAAATTTACCGACCTTTATTGGCACGTCCTCTAAAATTCCTATCGGATGTCGTACAGAACGGTCGGCCAATTCCAAAGAAATATTTATTGGCTTCAAATCTCCGATATCCAGTTTCCTACAAAGGGAGAGTGGCATTAAACTTACACTGGTGCCAAGATCGCATAAAGCTCGGTCAAAGGGGGTGTTTCCGATCAGGCATTGAATGGTAAAGCTCCCTGGATCTTTCAACTTTGGTGGTAACTTGTTCTGGATGATTGCGTTGCACTCTTCAGTCAGCGCCACTATGCTGTGCTCTTCTATTTTCCTCTTATTGGATAAGATTTCCTTCAAAAACTTAGCATAAAATAGCATTTGTGATAAAGCATCGGTAAATGGTATGTTCATATATAATTTCTTTAAGACTTCCAAAAATTTACCAAATTGCTGATCAAGTTTTGTCTTTGCCAACCTTTGTGGAAATGGAATAGGCGGTTTGTAAGGTGGTAGTGGGACATACACAGGTTTAGTCTCTTTCATCTATGGTTCACCTTCAACGACAGCTGGTGTCTCAGACTCAGGAGTTTTGGCTTCATTCTCACAATGGTCATCCTTAGGCATTTCTGGTTCCTCGAGTTGTTTGCCACTACGCATGGTAATGGCATTGCAATGTTCCCTAGGATTTGTTTCAGGCTGTCTAGGAAATCTGCCTGGCGGTCTAGTTGATGTACTAGCATGTTGGACTATTTGGTTCTCTAACATCTTCTGGTGTGTGTTTAAGCCTTTGATTGCTTCTAAGATGTTATCTATGGCCTTGGTCTGCTTTGACACAAAGCTGTCAAATCACGATTCTAAGGTTTGCTCCTGTGGTGTCATGTTGGTACCCGAATGTGGCGGCTACTCAAATTATTTGGACTGATACCCGGTGTTGGGTGGGTGAAAACCAGGAGGTTGCCTATAGTTTGATGGTTGAGCTGAGTTGTTATTTATGTAGGAAAAATTAGGATGGTTCCTCCACCCTGGGTTGTAGGTGTTTGAATAGGGGTTGTTTAGGACCCTCGCATTAAAGTCACCTACAGCATTCACTAAAGCGGGTGGAGGATCTTTGTCACATCCCGTTATCTTAACCCCAAACAAGCAACACAAGTCATAGAAGAACAGGATGTTATCATACAAGATCGATGCACATGCTAAGTAAAACCAAGTCCAGGAAAACCCGATCTGAAAATTTTCCAGAATACATACATAGAATCTCCACAAAACACAATTTCATAAATGTACCTGCCACCACGCAATCCTTGCACTAGACATATGCAAGGCAACAGTTATATCAAAGCCACATAAAATCCGTAAAATCCATAAATCACATAAAGGTACCTGTCACCAGGCAATACTTGCACTAGACATATGCAAGTTCACATTTATATAAAAATCTGATCGCAAAAATATAAATCGACTCGAATTTAGAACCAAAGCCACAATGTCGATTCTATAAATTCATAACTAACATCAATAATATCAAACACCGAAACCAGGTCAAAGCCCGCGGTGACACAAAATCAAACTCTCAAAACTGCCACAATCCGGCAACACAATTTCACAAAGTTTGGCCATAACCGGCCCCAGTTAAACACAAAAGTATTATACATTAAATTAGCATGGTTGTAGAGAAAATCACAATATCCATATCAACGTTAACTCAGGCAGTGCGCCCCTGCTCTACACCTGAAAATAGTGAAGGGTGAGCTACACAGCCCAGTGAGTGGATAGTCTCAATCGACCATCCATAGCATACAATCAAAGATACATGCAGATTATTTTAAAAACATTTAGCAGAACATCATGTTAACATATAACAAAAACAAAGAACAGAACTCATATAAATAAATAGATGTACAGACATCACACACTTGTCACCACAGAGTAACCAAGGTTCTAGAGTCATACTCTAATCCAACTAAACACACCAACCACTTAGTTGACCTAGTTGTCCAGCATAAATCAAGAGTGACCACTATGGTCCAACCCGGCTCTGGCCTAAGCACTGGGAGAAGCCTGCAAATCACATGCAACACAAACATGGACAGTGTGTAGACTCAAGAGGTAATCCCCACCCGGTCAAGATGTGATACCTTGATCTACACCACCCCATAACACAAAAATCTAAACGTCTAAGAGTAATGACATCAAGAGGTGGCCCCTGTCCGACCAAGACATGGCACTTTGCGTCAATCACTCGTTCTCCCAAAGGGTTCCTTACCTGGACAACCACTAGACACATCTTATATCTTATTTCACAAAAGTTGACTCCTAAGTGTCGACCAGACTCTAGGATAGTCATTTTCATCACGATAATCACAACAGGCGGCTGAAACATCAACCCCTCACATATCACAAACACAGGGCTGAAATCTCTAACCCCTAACATATCACATATAGACTATCCCCTTGAGTACACGGTTACACTTAGCCTTAGTCCTATCCATCCCATAATGGTTACACAGACCACAACACATAATATTCGAAAATCACATAACCACATAATGTAGTGTAGTCCTTAGGTTTCATGCTGATCAGTTAAGTATAACCTTGCTAAGTTATCACCCAAGTTTCTCAAACAGAATACATGGCCATAAAAATTATTAGCATTGTTAGCATTTATCAGGGCATTCAAATATTTAACATAGGATTAAAATACAACACATATAGCCCACGGTTCTACAACATATTATCTAACTTAAAATTTAAACCTAGTTAACAAGAATTTCATGCTCAAGAATCATTGATTTAATACTACCTAAATCCCCTATAAGAATACCTTAAATTTCATGTTGCAAAATTTCGGTATTTCAACATAGATACACCTTTGCAAATTTCGGTTTTCAACATAAACACACCTTTGCAAATTTCGGTTTTTAACATAAATACACCTTTGCAAATTTCGGTTTTCAACATAAATACACCTTTGCAAATTTCGGTTTTTAACATAAATACACCTTTGCAAATTTCAGTTTTTAACATAAATACACCTTTGCAAATTTCGGTTTTCAACATGGTGAAGTCTTGAGTTTCGGTTTTCTAACATGGTAAATTTCCAATCAATCCAATGTATCAACTAACACAACCAAAATGATAGAATTTGAATGAGACACCCCACTCACCTCTTATTTTGAACCGTGAACACAAGAAGAAATTCTCTCCACCAACACTCGTCTAAGGGTCTTGAAATTCCACCAATGTCGCCACCAATGGAAGAAGAAGCGCCACCAAACACCAAAGAACGCCGGCCAAGGGAAAAGAAGAGGAAGAAAGGAATTTCATCTAAGCCTTCAAGGTCGCCCAAGCCTCCAAGCCGCCGCCCTAAGGTTTCTTCCAAGCCAAAAAAAAAACGCCAACTTTCCTTCCCTAACCGCAATTACCCACTTAAAATTTCGGTTTTAAATTTTTAAACCCATTAACCAATTAATTCGAATTTTAGATCTAATTTAGGTGTAAACCCATTAACCCATAGTTAATTATTCATTTAAGCGAAAATCCAATAAGGATTAACTTAACATCCAAAATGTCCCAATTAATTAGCAACCAATAAACTCTAATTAATTAATTATAAATTAACAACCAATAAACACTAATTAATTAATTATAAATTAACCACCAATAAACACTAATTAATTAATTACTAGGGTCAAAATCACAACATAGGAAAATATCACAACCAATGATTTTATTTAAATCAAGAATAAAATATCACAGTCAATGATTTTATTCAAATCAAGAATAAAATATCACAGTCAATGATTTTATTTAAATCAAGAATTGTACTTACCAGGAATTAAGATCCTTGGATCTTACAATCTTGAGATGTCAAGATTCCTAACGGGCAAGTTTCAGAAAGATGGCCTTCTATTCCACAAACTTCACACATAGCTAAGATAGAAATAGCAGGACGCATGTTCATGGAATCAAGCTTGCAAGATAACGAGTCCACCTTTGCAGCTAGAGACGTAAGAACTGTTGGGGTATGCCCTTAAGGCTAATGTTTGAGGCCTTGGGATTCCATGAGTATCATGTATATAAACTCTTTTGTTTATAAAGGCAATGGTTGTTATTCAGGTTGTTACATTGTCTGCTGCAATATGTGTACTTCTGAATAATGTCTCAAAGCTGTTCAGCTAGGCTGACATGCAGTTAAGTCCTTAGTCGAGATATCTTGGTGAACATGAGACAGCCTTGATATGATTGAGACTAATGTGTGTTCTAATCTTATAGGATGCTTCGAGCATGGAATAAGATGTAGACTCATAGGTACATTGGATGTACTGGACAGACCCTATTAGGATATTCAATTGCTTGTCACAATGTGAATAATCCTTATGCAACAAGTGGCACATGTCCTCTGACTTGAGATCACTTGTGTTTCTAAATGATGATTGTCATTGTTTTGAGGTAGTTCAATATCATTTGAAATATAATGGTTATAGACTATCTTGGATAATGATCATGAGTCAGGTTAGGACACTAGTGATAGATATAGGATTGCCGTCTCCTTAATTGGAGTGAGATGTTCTGAAGGGGCCCCCCCTTAAATGAGATGATTGAGAAAGTGTATGGCCATACCCAGGTGAATATGTTCATCTGATCTAATCATGCTCATCATATTGGAGTCACAGGCTTGACACGCTTGTCCAATAAAAACATCCAGTGGCAAAGGAAACATGTATGCCTAGTGAAGTGGATTCACACTTGTGCCGTGGTTTGGGTGTGGTCTTGGAAGACTCTTTCCTTTATATCGGGAGACAGTGATGTGTTGCTAGATACCCCTCACTGATCGTGATAACGTGAGTTATCGTTACCGACATTTAAAGGAAACCCTCAGGGTCGCACAATTTGATGATATGGCTTACTTAAGTCAGATCGTGTGGACTGAATTGTTTCGGTTCAGTTTAAAGGGATTTAATCTCTGATTGTAAGTGAGATCTGGTCTGATCATGTTTGATTGGTTAGGGCTCAAGATCGGTAAGCTTCGATCGAGAGAGTTGATGCTAGATCGGTGAGATCAGTAGCATCAAAAGATGAACGGTCAGATCTTGAACCTTAGGGTTTAGTTTGATCTGGACCAATTCTTGGGCTGATTTGGTTTGGTCGTTGGACCAACTAAATTGAACCGGCTCATATGTGAGCGCTTGGTTCATATGAGAGAAGAGATATGCGGTTGGTTCACTTCATGTGAACGCATAACGCATGTATTGAAGTCTTGCTAATTTTGGCATTTCAGTTTTTCCAATGTGATGAACGTCTCAACGTTCGATCACAAGACTTCTCTAACGCTCGTCTCTCCTTTGCTTTTGACGGAACACACACTCTTGCGTGGTGTAAGTTGACGAGAAAAAGGATCGGCCAAGATAGACTTCATCATCCCCTTCCATTCGACAAGGAAGCTTGGGTGCCTTGCTAGCACAAGGGACGCCAAGGAAGTAAGCGATCTTCATCTTGTGTGTGAACTTTTGGAGGAGATCAAAGTTGCTCTCTTCTTCCAACGCACCATCCAAGCGATGGCCATGGTATGGATCTTATCCAATCTTTGCAAGTTGATCATTGAAACATACATGCGATCATAGAGAACCTAGATTCCGCAAGAAAAGGTTTTACATGCGCCTATTAAGGTTTGCGCCCCCCTCTTGAAAGGGGTACTCACAATAGGTTTGCGCCCCCCTCTTGAAAGGGGTTCTCACAATTGGTATCAGAGCCGGTTCTATGTATGTTCCTTTGATTGCTGCTTTGTGATCCTTGTTTGATAAGTAGATCTAATCTTGCGCATCTACATGTTTAGTAGTGAATATACATGATGTATGTTTTACTCCTTTGCGCATATGTTGTGGATGATGGCGCATGTTGGCTGTTGTTGTTTTTCTTATAAAACTTGATCACTTGCGCGCCCCATATTAGATCTAAGCGCCTACTATAAACCCTTAGACGGGTTGATGGGGTTGAAGTCACCCTCTAGGTTAGATCCAATAGTCTGATCAGACCATCTGACAGCCTAGATGGATCGACCAGATGGCACCTGTGCGCAAGCACGAGGTGGCTATAGGTCGATTGCATCACAGGCGTGTAGCGAGGTCTGGTTGAGACAACCAGTGAACACACATGAGTTAGGCCCGGGGTCACACCCGTTTGCCAGAACTCATGTTGGTTGTTCAGCCCTTGGCGCATGCATGGTTGACCATTAGGTCAACTCGAGTCAGTTAAGACTTGGTGCATGCAAGGGCATGGATCTAACTAGATTGATGAGTGGATCCCTATCAATGGACCGTTGTAAGGTTGTAGGGCACATAAGAAAATTAAAATTGATGCCAATGGGTTTTTCAAAATTTTATTTTCTTTGTAATGGATCACATGTTGATTGAATGATGCCATGATGCTTGTTTATTTTATCTTATGTGGGATGCCCAATTTAATGTGTGCTGTGCTGGGGCCTGCGAGCCTGGAATTAAACTTGTAAATTAATTTGTTTTGTGATCTGCGAATCACATTTTTAATTAATTTACTGTATAATTGACCTGCGAGTCAAGCTTGTCTAGATAGATCAAAATGTATTTTGATTAGACAAGAGCTCAAAAGCACACATTGCAGAGGCGCATTCATCTGGTGGGCGCACCTGAGCTGCATTGAGCGCTAGGGCCCTGGGTTGGACCAGATGAGATGCAAAAGACCCAAGAAGCAAGTGAAGACTTAAGATAACTTAAGGTCTTACTTAGGGTTCATGGGCTTTTACCACATAAGATCAGCATGCTTTCTATTTATTGCTTTTATAATTAGAATTGCATGAGTTTATCTTCTGCTATAGCCATAGGATTTGCCTGATAGTAAGAAGATAAAAGACCGTTAAAATCCAACGCATAAATATCAAGCTCGTAAGCCTTCTGACGCGAAACCTCACTGTTCTGACTATCGTTGGAGCCGTGTTGTACCCACTCAGTGGGCACGTCCATCTATCTTCAGACGGTGCGGGATTTCACCTGCGTGTTACAGAGAAGGGATTTATCGCTTCTCGTTGCTCAGCATAGCACGTGGTGGTCCAGGGAGTAGGTCGGGTCAGCTTGACCATGTAGGCTACATATGTGGCGCATATGGTAGCACATGGAGGCAGCCATCTGCGGGGTCAGAGACTGTGTTGTACCAACTCAGTTGGCACAGTCGGCTGGATTGCCCAGATGAAGGGGAATCGCACGGGTTGGCGATTGGCAGGGACTGCCTACCAGAAATTAGTGCTTGTATTCTCTGTGCATCTTATCTCGCCTGAGCGGGACGCGGAGACCAAGTATGAAATCTGGATCCCATCTCACTAAAAGAGTGTTACTCTTTCGGACTGTTTTAATGGATTTTTCAGTCAGATAAAATAGTGAGAAAAGAATCATTTCTTAAGTCCTGAATTGATTCTAAACATTGATACTGACCTTGCTGTTCTTGCATTGTTGTAGATTCCTGCAGCAACGAACACCATGAGCTTCAATGTGCGATCCCTACTGGAAAGGGAGAAGTTTGCTGGGCCAAACTTCTCAGACTGGTTCGGACACCTTAAGATCGTTCTTAAGGCAGAGAGGAAACTGTATGTCCTCGAGACGGCTATACCGCCTCAACCCGCTGTGAACGCCGCAAGGGCGGTTCGTGATGCCTATGAAAAGCACGTCAATGATAGCATTGATGTCGCTTGCCTGATGCTAGCGTCTATGACGCCACCGCTGCAGCGTCAGCATGAGGATATGTCGGCTATAGAGATTATAGCGAACCTCAAGATGCTGTATGCTGCACAGGCGAGGACTGAACGCTATAATCTGACCAAGCTTTTCTTTCAGAGCAAACTAGCTGAAGGGAGCCCAGTGGGAGCTCACGTGCTCAAGATGATTGGGCACAAGGAGGCTCTGGAGAAACTGGGGCATACCGTCAACCAGGAGCTTGCTGTAGACATTATTCTGCAGTCTCTCCCGCCCTCTTTCGATGCGTTCATTATTAACTTTAATATGAACAAAATCGATTGTACTCCGGCAGAGCTGCTGAATATGCTCTTGACTACTGAGGAGACTCTGAAGGGAAAGCCTTCAACCTCTGTCTTAATGGTTCCTTCCAGGAACAAGAAGAAGGGGAAGAAGGGCAAAGCCCCTGTCAAGAACTACAGTAAGGCTCTGAAACAGAAGGTTAAGCGGTCAAAGGACAACAGGTGTTTCCACTGTGGCCAGCTGGGTCACTGGAAAAAGGACTGTAAAGCGCTCCAAGGAGATAAGAGGGGAAGCATCCCTTCTGGCTCAGGTATATACGTGACGGAAGTCATGGTTTCATCTTCTTCTATTTCATGGGTGTTGGACACTGCATGTGGAGTTCACATTTGTTCAAATGTACAGGAACTCAAGAGAAGAAGACAGGTGGGACAGTATGAGGTGGACCTACGCGTTGGAAACGGGGCACGGGTTGCTGCTGTTGCTGTAGGGGATTATTACATCTCATTACCATCTGGCATTGTATTAGAATTAAACAATTGTTATTTTGTACCCAGTATTACCAAAAATATTATCTCTATTCCTGCTCTTGTCAGGAAAGGGTTTTCCTTTGAATGCAAGATTTCAAAGTGTTATCTTACTCTTGATAATATTGTTTATGCTACTGGTTCAATTAACAATGGGTTATTCATGTTGGACATGGAATATTCTATACAAAATATTGATAATAAGAAAGCCAAGTATGCTGATGACAGCACCTTGTTATGGCATAGTCGTTTAGGCCATATTAACAAGAAGCGCATTAAGCGGTTGCATGATCATGGACTGCTGGGATCATTCTCCTGTGAGGAGATTGATACATGCAAAGCTTGTTTAATGGGTAAAATGACGAAGGCTCCTTTTCCTAACAAAGGTCAAAGGGCTTCAGGTTTACTTGACCTTATACACAGTGATGTGTGTGGGCCATTTAGTAAACATGCCAGAGGTGGCTATCAGTACTTCATTACCTTTACTGATGATTTCAGTAGATATGGGTATGTCTATCTTATGAGACATAAGAGTGAATCTTTTGACAAGTTCAAAGAGTTCAAGAATGAAGTACAGAATCAGCTAGGCCGAAATATCAAGGCACTTCGTTCTGATCGAGGTGGAGAATACCTGAGTCATGCGTTTACTGACTATCTAAAGGAGTGTGGGATTATCTCACAGCTCACTCCGCCAGGAACACCGCAATGGAATGGTGTGTCCGAGAGGAGAAATAGAACGTTACTTGATATGGTTCGTTCTATGATGAGTCAGGCTACTCTTCCTTACTCCTTTTGGGGATTTGCACTGGAAACAGCTGCAAAGGTACTAAACCGAGTGCCATCCAAGGCCGTTTCAAAGACTCCATATGAATTATGGTATGGGAAACAGCCTAGCTTGACATTTATTAAGATCTAGGGTTGCGAGGCTTATGTCAAAAAGCTCGCCTCTGGGAAACTGGAGAGCAGATCTGACAAATGCATCTTTGTCGGTTACCCTAAGGAAACTAAGGGTTATTATTTCTACGATCCCAAAGAGAACAAGGTATTTGTTGCTCGAACGGCCATATTTCTTGAGAAGGAGTTTCTTCTGCAAGAGGCCAGTGGGAGAGAAATAAAGCTGGATGAGAATCCAGAGGAAGGACAAAGTAGTCAAGCACAGTTGGATGAGCCTGAGCCGGTAGAACAGGTTATTGAACAACCTGAGGCTCAGATATCACGGGAACCGCGTAGATCGGGAAGGATCCGTCGACAGCCTGAGCGCTATGACGGAGTCTACATCATTGACAATGATGAACCCCTCACTTATGCGGATGCGGTCAGTGGACCGGAGTCAGCTAGATGGCTTGAAGCTATGCGAGCCGAAATGGACTCCATGTCAGATAACCAAGTCTGGGATTTGGTTGATCCGCCTCCGGGAGTAATCCCTATAGGCTGTAAATGGATCTTCAAGAAGAAGATTGACATGGATGGTAACGTGGTTACCTATAAAGGCAGGCTAGTTGCGAAAGGTTTCAAACAAATCTACGGGATAGATTATGATGAAACTTTCTCTCCTGTAGCCATGTTCAAGTCTATTCGGATTCTTTTCGCGATAGCAGCATATTACGATTATGAGATCTGGCAGATGGATGTGAAAACTACTTTCCTTAATGGAAAACTGGATGAGGATGTGTACATGACACAACCTGAAGGTTTCACTAATCCAGCAGATCGTCATAAAATATGCAAGTTAAAGAAGTCCATTTATGGACTTAAACAAGCATCTAGAAGCTGGAATATTCGTTTTGATGAATCAATCTCTGAGTTTGGCTTCATCAAGAACGAGGATGACCCGTGTGTATATAAGAGGTTTAGTGGGAGCGTGATTACTTTCCTAGTCCTCTACGTCGATGATATCTTAATCATTGGAAACGATATTCCTGAACTGCATGCTGTTAAAGCATGGTTAGGAAAATGTTTTCAGATGAAAGATTTAGGAGAAGCAGCCTATGTATTAGGTGTGAAGATCTACAGGGATAGATCTAAGAGGCTTCTCGGGCTGTGCCAGAGTACTTACATCGATAAAGTCCTAGAGAGATTCCATTTAGAGAATTCTAAAAGAGCGTATCTTCCAGTCAGACATGGTCTGAATCTTTCGAAGGGTCAGTGTCCACAAACACAGACTGAGAAAGATGAAATGGACAATACGCCTTATGCTTCGGCTATTGGGTCCATTATGTATGCGATGTTGTGCACTCGCCCAGACGTCGCTTACGGGTTAAGCGTGACCAGTCGATTCCAAAGTAATCCAGGTCAGGCACACTGGATTGCGGTCAAGAACATTTTAAAATATCTGCGGAGGACCAAAGATATGTTCTTGATATATGGTGGTCAGGAAAAACTCAGTATAGAAGGATATACTGACGCTTCATTCCAGTCGGACCAGGATGATTTCCGATCGCAATTAGGCTATGTTTTTAGCTTGAATGGTGGAGCAGTGGTGTGGAAGAGTTTCAAACAGTCAACTGTTGCTGATTCCACAACAGAAGCCGAGTATGTTGCAGCCTCGGAAGCATCCAAGGAGGCAGTGTGGATTCGTAAGTTCATTAAGGAACTTGGTGTCGTTCCTTCGAGTGCAGATCCTTTGGTTATCTTCTGTGATAACACTGGAGCAATCGCACAAGCAAAGGAACCACGGTCGCACCAGAAGTCCAAGCACATACAGAGACGGTTTCACTTGATCCGGGAGATCATTGATCGTGGCGAGATCAAAATCTGCAAGGTTCATACAGACGACAATCTGGCTGACCCGCTTACCAAGCCTCTGGCACAGCAGAAGCATGAGAAGCACTGTAATAATATGGGTTTGAGATTTCTCAACCATTAGATTAAGTGCAAGTGGGAGATTGTTGGGGTATGCCCTTAAGGCTAATGTTTGAGGCCTTGGGATTCCATGAGTATCATGTATATAAACTCTTTTGTTTATAAAGGCAATGGTTGTTATTCAGGTTGTTACATTGTCTGCTGCAATATGTGTACTTCTGAATAATGTCTCAAAGCTGTTCAGCTAGGCTGACATGCAGTTAAGTCCTTAGTCGAGATATCTTGGTGAACATGAGACAGCCTTGATATGATTGAGACTAATGTGTGTTCTAATCTTATAGGATGCTTCGAGCATGGAATAAGATGTAGACTCATAGGTACATTGGATGTACTGGACAGACCCTATTAGGATATTCAATTGCTTGTCACAATGTGAATAATCCTTATGCAACAAGTGGCACATGTCCTCTAACTTGAGATCACTTGTGTTTCTAAATGATGATTGTCATTGTTTTGAGGTAGTTCAATATCATTTGAAATATAATGGTTATAGACTCTCTTGGATAATGATCATGAGTCAGGTTAGGACACTAGTGATAGATATAGGATTGCCGTCTCCTTAATTGGAGTGAGATGTTCTGAAGGGGCCCCCCCTTAAATGAGATGATTGAGAAAGTGTATGGCTATACCCAGGTGAATATGTTCATCTGATCTAATCATGCTCATCATATTGGAGTCACAGGCTTGACACGCTTGTCCAATAAAAACATCCAGTGGCAAAGGAAACATGTATGCCTAGTGAAGTGGATTCACACTTGTGCCGTGGTTTGGGTGTGGTCTTGGAAGACTCTTTCCTTTATATCGGGAGACAGTGATGTGTTGCTAGATACCCCTCACTGATCGTGATAACGTGAGTTATCGTTACCGACATTTAAAGGAAACCCTCAGGGTCGCACAATTTGATGATATGGCTTACTTAAGTCAGATCGTGTGGACTGAATTGTTTCGGTTCAGTTTAAAGGGATTTAATCTCTGATTGTAAGTGAGATCTGGTCTGATCATGTTTGATTGGTTAGGGCTCAAGATCGGTAAGCTTCGATCGAGAGAGTTGATGCTAGATCGGTGAGATCAGTAGCATCAAAAGATGAACGGTCAGATCTTGAACCTTAGGGTTTAGTTTGATCTGGACCAATTCTTGGGCTGATTTGGTTTGGTCGTTGGACCAACTAAATTGAACCGGCTCATATGTGAGCGCTTGGTTCATATGAGAGAAGAGATATGCGGTTGGTTCACTTCATGTGAACGCATAACGCATGTATTGAAGTCTTGCTAATTTTGGCATTTCGGTTTTTCCAATGTGATGAACGTCTCAACGTTCGATCACAAGACTTCTCTAACGCTCGTCTCTCCTTTGCTCTTGACGAAACACACACTCTTGCGTGGTGTAAGTTGACGAGAAAAAGGATCGGCCAAGATAGACTTCATCATCCCCTTCCATTCGACAAGGAAGCTTGGGTGCCTTGCTAGCACAAGGGACGCCAAGGAAGTAAGCGATCTTCATCTTGTGTGTGAACTTTTGGAGGAGATCAAAGTTGCTCTCTTCTTCCAACGCACCATCCAAGCGATGGCCATGGTATGGATCTTATCCAATCTTTGCAAGTTGATCATTGAAACATACATGCGATCATAGAGAACCTAGATTCCGCAAGAAAAGGTTTTACATGCGCCTATTAAGGTTTGCGCCCCCCTCTTGAAAGGGGTACTCACAATAGGTTTGCGCCCCCCTCTTGAAAGGGGTTCTCACAAGAACATCAAGTTCATACTTACCAACTTGTCGTGACGAAGTACCTCTTTCGCTCGACCATTGGTGATGGTTCAATGCCATTTCCTCGATCAGATTGTAGGCATCATCAACTGCTTTGCTCATAAGAGCTCCTCCAGCAGCTGCATCTACAGTAAGACGTGTGTTATCAAGTAGGCCGTTATAAAAAGTATGTACCAGTACCCATATCTCAAGGCCGTGGTGAGGACACATCCTCTGCAATTCCTTGAAGCTATCCCATGCCTCGTATAATGATTTGTCCTCTCTTTGAGAGAAATTGGTAAGCTGGTTTCTTAGTTGCGCAGTTTTGCTCGAAGGAAAATATTTTGCAAGAAAAACATGTGAGAGTTGCTCCCACGAAGTGATGGATCCAGATGGCAAAGAATGTAACCATGCTCGCGCCTTGTCTCTAAGTGAAAAAGGAAAAAGTCGTAGTCGCAGAGCGTCAGTGGTTACACCATTCATTTTAATAGTGTCACAGTATTCGAGAAAAATAGATAAATGCATGTTTGGATCCTCAGTCGATGCCCCACCGAACTGGTTTTGTTGTAACATTGACATAAGTGACGGTTTTATCTCAAAGTTGTTCGCCTCTATTGGTGGATGTGCAATGCTGGAATGCAGTCCTTGGACATTTGGTGCGGCGAAGTCTTAGAGTGACTTATTACCGTCCATGATTGATGTTTGCGAATTCTTCTTGGATTGAAGTTTATGAAAATTTCTACGATGCCGGAACATTTTTTCAATTTCTGAATCAAATGGTATTGCAGGTTTCGATCGTGGAGTTCTATGCATAAACTAAAATTCTAACAAGCAAGTGTTTCGTTAAATCAAGAAAGGTGTAAAATAAAGCGAAAGAAAATATACTAAAGTAAAAAAAAATGTCTAGTCTGGTAACTTCTAAATCTTATCAATATTGTCAAAATCAGTCCCCGGCAACGGCGCCAAAAACTTGATAGCGCCACAAAGAGGAGAGGGGGGGGGGTATTTTACACAGAAAATACTAAAAAGATGCTGAGATATATTAAGAGCAAAACATAAGGACTTACAAGAACACTTGATCACACTTGCACACTGGCACACTTCTTAGCTGAAGGCCGAATGCCTTCTGAGCACAAACTACTCTCCTTATATAGACAAGAGGCGGAGAGGTTTCTTACAAGTGAAGAAAAGCATCAATAATTGATGCCAGCACACACTATATGAATGCTTCCACTAGCAGAAAAGCATCTTTGTACGGAAAGATTCGCCTATAGAGACCGCCTTGCAAAGTGAGCCGGCATCACGTCTCTTTCAACAAGTGAACCTTTAATAAAGTAGTTGCTGTACAATAGGCCACTATTTTTCAATAGTGGAGATTCTTTGCCTGATGTTGATGTCTTATTCGGCTTCCATAATATCTTCTAAGACATCATCTTGACCGTCCTGGAGGATTATGCGGCCATAATCTTTCATCACTTTAGCTAAATTTTCATGATGAATGTTTTTGAAATGATCTCGTAATCCGAGATTATGACAAAAATGTGCTGAGAAGGGAACAAAGAAATCATCTCTATCCTCTTCTACATAGATTTTGAGAATCTTATCCTCAGTTAGTAAATAAGGGCGGTAGAAAGCCCTTTTATCTTCAATAAGGCAATAACTCCGCCATAGACTGAGTTGTAGCTCTATGGGAGTAGCTGTTGTATGCCTTACTTCTTCTTCAAAGTCCTGATCCCAAAAATTAGGTAAATAATTTTCTTGATTTTTTATCAAGATTTGATGTTTGGCGTCTGCTGGATAACCAAGAAACCAAGGAGGAGAAGAGCAGATATCCAAGTCAAGGATGCCAACAGTATGAGGAGACTTGAAAATCTTCTCAATACAATAAAGGAGCTTCCATGGAAATCCTTTTAATTTGTCCAAATAACTTTCATGGACAACTAATCTGTCTAGGAATCCAGACTGGAAAAGCTCTCTGAGAGAAACAGAAGTTTCCTTGACATAGCAGTCTTTCCATTCAGCGAGATCTATGGAGGCTTTAATGATAGCAAATACCATTTTACAATAGCAATTGGGTTCTGCAGTATGTGTTTCCTCTGTATAGAGGGAGATCATTGTGAGCTGAAGGCATCTGGGTATTGTAATCTCATGAAGAGCCATCTGTCTCAAATAGCTAGCAATTTTAAGAAAATGCTGATGTCTTGTCTGTGTAAGCAACTCATAAATGCGTTGTTGCCCAGAAGTAATATGTGGAGAAATCTTTGACCTAGATAGGTTCCATTGATTCTCCAATTCTTGTTCCCATGTTTTATGAGCCAAAGTTACTTGTTCTTCAAGACAGTCCTTCTGAGCTTTTATCTTGTTGACTTGGTCTTGAAGGAGCTTGACTTCTTTTTCTAAAGACAAAATCTTGTATTCTTTAGCCACATAGGCCTGTAGCGTCTGTGGCTCAAGTTTTTTTGTTGGTTGTTGAAGAGGCAAGGTTTTGTGAGTATATCTCATAGCTTGGAGATGACCTACTAGAGAATTCATCGCACTAAGAAACCCAGCACCATGGTGATCCTTCCATAACAAATCCAAGATCATATGGTCTTGTGGTGTTAAAGAAGTGTAATGTTTTGGTGTCCTAAAGAGATAGATTATTTCTTTAGGAGCTTCTTCTTTACATATCTGAGCATAAGAAGATTTTTCTTCCATCTTTTCATCAACAACCATTGGCTGTAATTGTTTTGCCTTTTGTTTCCCCTTTCTGTTAGAGGAGGATGTAGCCATTTCCTGCACAACTTTGTTAGTTGTCATTCTGGTCTTTGTAAAAGACGTGATAAAATATCAAAAATAACATTTTCTTTGCCTTTGATATGCTCAAAGGTGATTTTGTATGCATTGTTAATGCAATGATCAATAAATGATAGCCATCTCTTTTGGGAGATACGCTTCTCATTTTTTGTTTTGAAGAACTTTACGATTGCTTCGCAATCAGTTCTTATTAATATTTCTTTCTTGTTTAAAAGAAAGAGTCTAAAAGCATCTAAGCCATAACAAACAGCTAAGAGCTCTTGATCAATACTGCTAGTGACATTTTTTTCACAAAACTTGCCAGAAGCGTATCTGCAAATGACTTCAGGTTCTGAAGTGTATTTATGAGGTTTGCGAAGTAGAATGGCGCCCCATCCATGTTCACAACCGTCTGTTTGAACAATGAGATAATCATTATCCAAAGGTAATTTGAGCAAAGGTAGTGTATCTATCATTTGCCTGATTTTATTAATTTGTTTATAGTCTTTTGTGTTAAATTTCTTTACACCAGTAAGACTTAATTTTGAGTAGAGTGGTCCGCTCAATTTGTGTAGATCCTTTAAAAAATGTCTAGCATAGTTTATTAATCCCAAAAATTGTTGTAAGCTTTTGGTATCTGTAACCTCAAGGGTTTTTATTTTAGAAGAGATATGCGGTTGGAGCTTAATAACTCCACTACCGATTTCAACTCCTAAATATTCAATGGATTTTTTATAAAACTGAGATTTTTGTCCGGAAACAATAATCCCGTTTATATAAAATTTTTGTAATACAAGTTTTAAGTGACTTGTATGTTCTTTTTCTGTTTTGCTATGTACAAGAATATCATCTATATACACGCAAACAAAGTCTTGATAGGGTTTGAAAACCTCATCCATTTTTCTTTGAAATACTGTAGGAGCAGTTTTGAGCCCAAATGGCATGACTAACCACTCAAAGCTTCCTAATGGACAGGTAAAAGCTGTCCATGGTATTGATTCTTCTGCCATCCTGATTTGCCAGAAACTAGATTTGCAGTCGAATTTTGAGAAGACAGTGCTTCCCTGTATAGAGTTAATTAACTCTATTTTATCTGGAATGTCATAACCATCATCTTCTAAATTATCATTTAAACGACGATAGTCAATGACCATTCGTGTTTTGCCTCTAACCTGTTCACTGTGTTTATTTACAATGAAGGCGGGCGATTTATGAGGAGATGTACTCCTTCTAATGACATTGAGTTTGAGCAAATCATCAATGTGCATTTTAAATTCAGCAATATTTTCATTTGTTGCTGTGATTTTCTTATTTGTAATTCTAAAACCAGGGTCTTTGATTTTAAATTTACAAACAAGTTTGTTCTTTTCCCAATGAGCTTGGGGATTGGAACCAAATATTTGGTCCTTTTCTGAGATTCGAATCAGGTTGTCTACATCTGGATTTCTTGATTCAATCTTATTATGGAGAAGTTGATCAAAAGCATCATCTTCTTCATATTCTTTATGGAACTTATTTGTCGGATGACGTAGTATCCATAAGATTTCATCTTCTTCATTAGAAGTTGGATTGTCCTTTGGACTAGTATTATTGTCGTGCAAAGGAGTTTTGCAAGAATAGGGAATTTCACAGGGACACCTAGGGAATTTCACAGGGACACCCACCACGCTTCGCAGGCGGAGAAGATGTGTATGGGATAAGTGTATGAGGCAGAAAGAACAGCCCTTCAGTAGTCAATGTAACCCCTTTATAAGAGTTAATAAGGATGTTAAGGCCAATAATAAATTTAGTTTTGGCTAAACTTAATGGCCTTAAGCATATGCGACCGACATATGTTGGTGGCATGTAATGAGCATTTCCTAAGGAAAAGGAAAGCTTATGTTTAGATAGAACATATTCGTATAAGAATAATTTTTCATCCATTTGTTCTGCATAAAACTGATCTTGAGGATCTAGTTTCATGTGATATTTTTGTGGGACAAGGTCCATATCTAAGATTGTATTACTACAACCTGTATCAATTAAGGCAGGTATTTCTAATTTCCAATCAGAAATTTGGATAATACTATTAACCTTAATAGAGTATAACCATGGTGGTTGTATAGGTTTGTGAACGTAATCAACATAGTGAGTTGGTCCAGAATTTTCATTATAATCTATATTCTCATAAAGAATAAGTTTTTCAGGAAGTTTTTGTGTACTTCCTTTTTCTAAGTCATCAACTCTTTGAGAGAGTTTATAGACTTCATTTTCTAGCTGTAGAATACGTAATTCTATAACTTCAGTCCTTCCTGGTCTCTGTGAGGTAGGATTAGAAGAACTTGGTAATGGTATCTCTTGTTTCTCTAAGCAATATTTACATGCTTCGAGAGAACAAAGGATGTATTGGTAGCGAAGATCCATACTCGGAAATTTTGAGCAAAATACACAAGCATGATCTTGGCTTCCTCTTCTAGGACTCCATTGATGTTCATGTACTGGTGGTAGTACTGGAGCCATAAGCTTATGTATAGAATGTGGATTCATCCTACTTATAATTGCTCTAAAAAGGGCATTAGCATATCTAGTTTGTCCATAGTAGGACCAGATAGATTTTCTGTCCCAAAAGGTGATTGTAATCTATCTGCTTTAGATAATAAATCAGATGTAAATTCATCTAAATCACTATCTGAACCAGATTGATATGTTACATCCGGTATAGAGACAATACTATATATTGACTCTGTATCGGATATGTATTCATCTATGTTTAGTAGATCTTCTTGAACACAGTCAACAAGGATAGACTGTTTATTATAGAGATTTTGCCGTTTGGTACAATCTCGTGCTAAGTGGTTTTGGCTACCACATGTAAAGCAAAAAAACTTGTTTTTATAATCCCTTTTAGGATTATATTTTCGTACATGCTTATCTTTTGCAAGATAAGGCTTCTTTGCAGAAGATTTTCTAAGAAAATATTTCTTCAAAAATTTTCCTTTCTTTTTGTTTTTCTTATATTCCTGGTTTTCTGGAACATAAGTTTGTGGTGTGTACAGCTATTGACAGAAGCTGAATTCACCTTTTAACTGGTGATTTCTTCTTAGATGAGTACACCTTTCTACCAATTTATCAATTATAAATTGAATCCTAAGTGTAATATTATTTAAGCTAGGAGGCTGTTGTGGGCTAGCATTCCAGGCTTGATGTATTTCATGGCCAATAGGAGCGGGTAGTTTTAAAAACAGCCGTTCTCCTAGTGCTTGGTCATGATATCCTCCTGCTGCGCAGGCGTAATACAAGAAATCTTGTAAGAAAGGTTTGATATACTTCCAACTTTTAATCTGAAGTATCTCAAGTTTTCTGATAGCTTCTTGTTGCAGGGCATTATAACCCATATTAGGGTTAGACCCTGTAATCATTAATCGCATACGATTTGTAAAATTATAAGGATTTACCCCTAATGCAACATCTTGTTGAAATTCTGTTGGGAAATTCAACTTATAAGATTCCCACATGGCTCTTGCAGTTCCACCTAGGAAATTTTCTAGATAGGAATACATTTCTTTAGCAGAAAAGCTTCCATCTAATTCAGAAACTTTCATGGCTACTTTGGATGACCAATGGTCAAGTACAGTATTCTGTGTTTGAGGATCATGAGCTGCTAGATTCAGGATTCTTCCATCATCTAGTAACTTTTTCTTATCTATGATTTCTAAAGGCATTCGCTTGCCTTTGGTGTGTATTCCTTCTCTTTCACCTTCATACTGAGTATAAGGTTCTCGGGGAGGTTGTCCTATAGGGTAGGTACATGATCGTGATGTACTTGCTTGTGCGGTATTTTGTGCTGCTGCACTTGCTTGTGGTGCATCACTCATTTCTGTATTCATTAAGTCTTTAGGAATACTTTGTATACTCTGGTTATCATCTTCAGAGATATGGTCAATAAGATCTAACTGCTCAAGATAACCATCGTCAAGGTCATCAAGAAAAGTAAATGGATCTTGATGTGTAGCATCTGAATCAATGCTTTGTCTAGCATAACATTCATCTTGATAATTCTCAAGATTTGTTTGCTGTATTCGAGAGATATGAATCTCTGGTTGTTCGTCTGAACTAACACTTTGTAACGCTGTTAATTCATCATTAAGGTTGTCTGGATTTCTATGATATTGTTTTAACTTATCACAGAGATTCATAAGTTTATTCAAGGACTTTTCGTGTGAAACACGAATGTTTCCTTCTTCATCAGGTACTAGTTTATGATGACTAAGTAATTTTCCTGATTCTATTAATTCCATTTCTAGGCTTATCATCTCTTCAAATGTAAAGCCTAATTCTTTAGGTATTAGTAATAATCTGTTCTCTAATACCATTATGATCCAAGAAAATTTTCAATTCCTAATGATGAAGCCTCATCATCATGAGTATGCTTTTGTTTATAATTTGAGAATCTCAAATTATAAGTATGATCTGGGTTTCTAAACATTATGCTTTCTTCAGGAACTAGCATTTGTTCATGGTCGAGGTTTTTGGAAATGTTCCAATCAAGACCTCCCAGTTCTTCAGGTGATATAGCCATAGGCTTTATCATCTTAATCCCTTTACTGGCTAAAGCATCAATCACCGAAGAGATATAAAGCTTATATCCAGTATTCGAATTATTTGTTAATTTTCTTAAAAATCCTAATCCAATCAAAAGATGAGAATCTCCAGAAAAGTCTTCGTATCCTTTTGCCTGGATACTTATTTCTAATTCTCCTAAGTCTTTAAGACTTATGAGAAAGTCTGGAGCACAATAAAATATACCCTTATTTTCAGTCATATCAACTTCCATGCAAGCAATAATTGCTTTTCTTGCATCAAATTTCCACCTTTTGTCAAGAATTGCAATTAGTACTTTTGTTCCTAGCTTCTTTCGAGCTAGTCCTTTAACAGAAATAACAATCATCCCTATGTGGGCTAATGTTTTTTCCTGATTGCTTTAATTTTGTTAAGGAGTCTTTTGATATTATCTTTAGATTCCTTGGTTCGGTTGTCACAGCAATATGCTCCACACAAGTAATTCTTAGGAGTTGAGTCCTAAGGTTCAATGGTCCTGTTCTATACAAGATTTGAGGACGTAATATTTGTAACCTATTATTTTGATAGGTTTCAAACTGTTGATCTATGTCAACTACTTCCTCTAATACTTGTGCAGGAATTCCATTGCCATCAAATATTCTGTTAAGAATATTAGGAATGGGATTACTTATTGATGACCTTTCATTCTGGTTATTTTCTCTTACTGTTGTAGTACCAGTAAGGGTATTAGAAGTCCCTGTAAATGGTCTTGTTGTCATTTACATGCAAACTGGGTACTTCTAGGTTGTCTTGTATGTCTTGGGGTAGACGTAGATGATGATGAGTTTGTAGTCATTTGTAGCACTTGATTTAATCGTTCTGCTAACTCATGTACTGAATTTTGATATTGTTGAGCTTGTAAGACCAACAAATTATCTAGTCTTTGTATTACCTCTTGTTGTCTGAGTATGGTCTCAGAAGAGGTCGCTATTCTTGATAACATGTAATCAAGTTTTTTATTTAGTTGCATAAGATATGCAATAATAAAATTGTTCTGTCGAACAAATCTCTTATCAGAAGCACTCTGGGGATCATCAGAGATCATTCCAAGTGCACCATCAAGGTAATTACTAGATTCTACTAGTGCTTGTTGATAGTCAATATCTTGATCTATCTGTCTTGGATATTCTTTAGATGGTTCTACCATTCTTCAGAATTTTTCTGCAGTTTTATAAGTAAACTTGCTACTTTTGAGTGCTGATGATCTGAGATTTGAGATTGCCTATGTAGACGATCTAGTATCTCTTTCTATTCAGCAGTGAGCTGTTTTTGTAAAATAATTGATTTCTCAATTTCTTTTATCATAGTAATTAGGTGGGTATATTGGTTTTTAATATACTCCTGATTATTGTGAATATTGCGTAAAAGCATATTCTTTGCAATCATTTCAGTATGAACTTTTTTCCAAAGTTTAGTACAAAGATGATTAAATTCTCTAAGGCTTTCGGCCTGAGAGATTTGAAAATCAATTATTGTGTTCATCTGAGCATGTTCAATATGAAATTGATGAGCATATCTACCATTTTCTCTTGGAAAATAGCATTTATGCTTGGTTGCTTGAGAATTAGCTTGTAATTCCCAATATTTTTGAGGTAATGTTAGGTATAAATAATTTATATCCATTTATTATCTATGGGTTGAACTCGTATGAGTTTTTCGGCTCTTATGAGTCATATGTATCTTTAGGTTAACAACCGTTAGATAAATTGAAACCTTAAAGGTTTGTTTATGCCCAGAGGCATGATTATGTGTAAAGCCTTTCGGCTTTTGTGGATAAACTCGTTTCATCCAAGTTATGTGTATAACACAATCACAGGTAAATATCAGATGTTATAGATCTACTAGGTACTAATGTATAACTGTATGGCAACATGCTGTTTTGTGTAAAGAAGATATACTAAGGAGTAAGAATACTTGTTAACTATAGATTCCTGGATATTATTATGCTGTTGTTTTCCTCTGGTATCAACCGCTCTACCATTATTTTGAGTACTCAATTTAGCATCATACTGTATGGTCGTTAGCAAGCCTCTTGTCCCTCGCGACTCTCCTAGTCTTCGGACTTTTACTTGCCAAGCCATTGGTCCTCTAGCTAACTTGTATGCTCAAAACATGGTGACTTAGGCAGCCCCGGTATACCCAGATTTGTATAAAAAACACAGCATAATAGATCCTATCTGAATTAACAAGCATAATACATCTGCTTAGGGATCTTCCTTACACTAACATGTTTTTATGCCATACTTATACGTGTTCTCGTTCGATCAAATAGAACCGTACAAGGCTCTGATACCAACAAAGAGGAGAGAGGGGTATTTTACAACGTACTGGCGCACAAGAAGTTTGTCAGATGCGTCTACGACCCAAAAACTAACACAAGGAGAGTGCAGTTCGTCAAGTGGATTTTCCCTAGCCCCTGATTTACAAACCCCACACGAGAAACTAAAAGGCTCAAACATTCCCTTCCGGGTAGCGTAGGCAAAGAGTTCAAACAGATTTGATAAAACCCCTGATCAAATGCTTCCAACGTGCGGTCGGACTTGTGGTCTCCCCGACGCGTCTAAGATCCTACTACCCCTTGGTCGAGTACAGACAATCAGCGAATATCTTTGTGATCATCTGATCTACAAACCTCAAGCTAAGGGGAGTAGGCTCAAGCGCATCCTTTCGAATGACGCAGGCAAGGCGTGCACATAGGATCGAGTCGGATCTAGGTATTTAGAGCAAGACTATTACAGCTAGCAAGTTATCAAAGGGCTACCCCCCACATCCTGATTTAGAAGTTTTAGCCTATCATGCTCATGGTAACAGTGTAGACAATATTCTCAGCCATAAACATCATGCGTAACAACAGATATTGTACAGGAGTTGCAAAAGAAAGATAGATCATGCGTTGCTTTATGAAAATGATACAACAAGTTTAGCAATTCGAATATCAATCTGAAATCTTCCCTAAAACTTATCTCTAAGGTGCTCACGCTGGAGTAAATCTTCAAGGAATGTAGTTGCGTGGCCCCTTTGGTTATCTTCTCCTCCCAAATGCAGTAATCTCCTCCGTGCGAACCTCCCTCTCTTCTCCTGAATGAGGGGTTTTTATCCTTCTTCTTTTGCGCCTTCTTCTCCTTCCCATACCCTGCCAAAGTTGCTGCAGCCGCTGCCATCTTCCAGCAAGGAAAAGAAGACTTTGCCGCCAACCTCCATGCCCTGCAACGCTGCCAGTTCTGCGATTCCATGGAATCATCATTCCATGCGCCGAATTCTTTTCTGAAAAGCTGCTCCGAGCCTCTTTGTCAACGGGGGAGGAAAGTCCTAAGTGCCCTTTAGCCTCCCCTTAGGTTAGATTGAAAAAATATGGGCTAAAATCGCGATTTTGTAATAGGCGGGTCCGCGATCTCGGGCGTGAATTTGGTCGTGACCCGATCATGATTTATCAGTTGCAGCTTAAATGCGGAGATGAATCACGTGCATGATTCTGATCACGACCTGGTCGTGATTTCCAACAAAGGCTTCAATGAATCCGAAAACTTCCAGTTATGATCATCTTGAATTAGGTTGAGCTTCTCTACCAGAATAGTCCCAGAATCCACCCTCTTTATGGTCGTTTTGACCTAAAAACGTGAAAATACTAAGAGAGGTGTAGATTCCATAGATGTAAGGCAAATAAGGCAATAATGAGGCAGAAAGCTCAGAAATATAGGTGATTCTGACTATAAAATCATACTTGAAATGCTATATAAATCTGTGTCAATAGTAGGACGATTTTTCTTACAGCGTCTTGCGTGGCTCTACTTATTTTTAAGAAAAATTTTAGTACTAATTCTGGGCATGACACTAGTCTAGGCTCATGCATGATACCAACTGAACAATTTTAAAAAAAAATAATATATGAAATTTCTTTTCTATATGTATCAGAGATTGTCTACTGTTCGGCATGCTGATCCTCTCTGCCCGCCATAGACACGTGCATACGCGTAGCCCGACGGGGCATCCCTCTAGTCGTTCTCGCCTACACGCAGGAAGGACGAGACCGTTGGTTCCTCCGTCCCCTACGTGGGACGTCACCAATGGAGCATCATCCAGCCTCTTCGCCGGTGTGCGAGTGAGGAGCCGGCAGGATTCTTTCTATTACCGGCGTTCGACACCGAGAGGACGATCGTCTGTGATCGCCGGGCGCCGGCCTGATCTGTGGACATGTGGGTGAGTCCAGCTCCCTAGCGGAATGATAGCGATCCACAAGTGCACGGATTTATCGAAGTAATAAAAGATTATCATTCCCAACGAGGATCTAGCGGTCAAGTACCGATTACACGATTGATCTATATCTAAACGATTCAAATGATGGTTTTTGTTTTGGAAACTTCTAATGCAAAAAAACAAAAAGGTGGTTTTAGGGTTTTGGCCAAAAATCAATTCAGATAAAATCAGGATCTAGGGTTTCACCACACTGATGATTATGACTTTAATAAAAATAAATCTTTGATCAGAAAATTATAGTTTTGAAAGAGATTTTTCCTAAGGTACAGATTACCTCCTCTCGAAGCGTAATCCGATATCTATTTACATTAATTCCCTACTCTCGTGACAATTAACATAAATAGACCCATTAAGTTCTGTGAAAAACCATGTTAATCCTCCAAACAAATCCAAACTACTCTCGTGATTGGATTCGTAGATTTGAAAATAATAGATCTGACGTTGCGATTCACCTCTCGGTCCTTCTCGCAATGTCTAAGATGTAAAATTACGTGGCCAAGGTAAATTATGGAATAACACAATTCTAATCAAATCAAATCTATAAAATTCATGTAAAAGATTTAAAATAATATATTTAATCCATGAATCGTCAACGGGTTATTCCCTAAATCCCAAAAATATGGTTTACACATTCATGTTCATAACAAGCAGCATATTTATTGATGAAAATCGTATGGAAACTCAATAAAAATACAAGAAATCGCTAGACATGATACTAGAAAGGCTTCCCTTCAATCTAGATACGAAGATCAACCCTCGAATTCTTCCTTTGCACGGCTTTCCTGTTCGTTTTCTGCCCTGGAATCAATTCTCGTCATCACTGCCGCCTCCCTTCGTTTTCATGCATAAAAGCCCCCGAAACTCTACCAAAACCCTTCCTTTTATAGTCTAATCAGTATAGAACCCATCTAGGAAGGTTTCTGGAGAGTTTGGTTCAATTATGGTTCGGTTTGGAGTCGAATAGAGTGAAAAACCCAAAAGGCGGACGTTTTTACAGCCCGTGATAAAATTACGGCCGAGGTCGTAATTGTTTCTGTGTGTACAGCGCCTTTGTACACAGAAAGTTTTACGGACCGTGATGGATTCACGGCCTCACTCGTGAAAGTTTCTGTGGACTTTTTAACTTAGCCGTTTTTCGTCGCCCTTTGAAGCCAAAATTACGGCCAAGGCCGTGAAAATCGAAATCTCCACCCTTTTTGCTCCAAATTTGACATGTAAGTTCGTAGTTTCCTCGGGAATCGTATTATGGCTTCAAATCTCCCAAAATCCATCATTTTTGTGCTATTTTACCTACATTTTCATAAAAACCAAGAAAAGTAAAGATTCTGTGCAAAGTGAAGTAAAAACACTAAAAATTGCATAAAATCATTCAATTAAGCTCAAAATATGATCTAAAATATAGGCAAAACATGGTGTAAATGCAACGCATCAAAATACCCTAGACTTAAAATTTTGCTTGTCCTCAAGCAATACCTCGATATGTATAAAGAATGTAGAGATAAGGATTTCTCAACTGTTTTTGCCCCTAATAACATCCTTAGTCCACAAATTAAGTAATCAATCTTTCAAACTCAAGTAATTCAAGGAAAATCATAATAGAAATAAACTCTCAAGAGGCTACAATCCAAGAAAGATAAAATTCATAATTCATATCATAGTATTCATTCTTCACAGACTAAATATCAAATACTTTCAATTTAATACAGACAAAAATTTATTTCAAGAATCTTGGTGATGTTAAAGATAGGAGATTTTTAAAGCAATTTGGTCTTTAAACGGTTATATGCCCTTTCCTAGTAGCATCATAACATTGTTCAAAGTATACCACAGAGTGGTATAATTTAACTCATAGTCTCAATCATGAAAGTTAGCGGAGTTGTCTACTTAACCTACAGTTTTCTCTTTTTCTCCCCCCCCCCTTTTTCTAAAGACTTCAACTCATGTCTTCGGTACCACTGCCAAATTTAACAGTGCCAAGTAGAGGAGTCTTTTCTTCTTTCTTTCTTTTTATTTCTGGAGAAAGCCGGTCAGTGGCATGGTCTTTAAATTGTTGATCTTTGATCACAACAGATTTAAAGTATCCCACATCGTGGTATAATATAACTCATGACCCCAGATCACTCAACTAGAGGAGTTGGAGCAAATCTCAGTTAAATAAATATCACCAAATTCTCATCGAGCAGAAATAGATAAATTAAACTTCAAGTAACAAGATACTATGCATGTATCCTATGAACATATAACAATTCACATATGCATTTTATCAATACCAGAATTGAATTTACTCAACAATTTAAGTCTACATGAAATTTCAAAAATTCCCTAAGTCATCAAATCAATCACTCAAGATGTTTCCTAAGTCTAGAATTAAGGATAAAACAAATTTGATAATTCCTTAACAATCATAAACATTCAAAATTCATATCTATAAAGCTTTGAAGAATAAGCATATCATGAAGGACACCCTAGACTTAAATTGTTGCATATACATAGACATTAAAATCAATGAATGATATATTTCAGAAAAAAAATGTTGCAAGAGTTCCCTTTAAAATATATAATGATTCCCTATGCAATTATATCAAAATATGGAAACATGAACCAGAAAGATCTAGAAACTATATCACATTAAAGATATTAGCATTTTACATAGTAAACAAGTTTCAAACATTAAATATCATCATGCATCTTCTTCTTTTCCTTCGTCTCATCAGTGTGTCCACCAAATATATCCAGTTAAGCAAGTGGATCCACGCCGCAGTAACCAGTACATGCATACAAAAACAAAAGTTAAAGTCATGAAAAGAATAATCAATAATTTTTCTATATTTATCCAAGAGTAATATCAGGCATTCTTCCTTTAGATATATATCAGCATTTGGAAGAATATTAGAATTAAAATCAAAGAATTCATACCTTGGATTGATCAAGAAGTTTTCAAATTTAATTTTGGGTTTTTCACTTACCTCAATGCCAATGTGATCAAGAATCTCATGTGTTATCATCTTTTTGGTACCTGTGGTAGCATCTAAGTCAAATAATAGTTCATCTACTTTATCATCATTATCCTCTCCACCATCTATAATGCAAATCCCTAATAATTTTTCCTGGAGAAAAGGAATTGATGGTTCATATGGAGGTGGTGGTACAATATGCATAGGATCCTCTTCCTCATATTTCTCCTCAATTTCTTTCTCTTTAGTGGGGTGTTCCATCCTAACACAATCAAACTCACCCCCATCTATCTCACTAGTTCTTTCTTGAGGATCCATAAATTCATTATCCTTCTTTTCACAAGACTCCAAAAGTTCAAATTTTTCTTCAAATATGTCTCAAATTTTTCTTCAAATATGTCCCAAGTATTTGTGTTGCAAGACACTTCATTATGTGAGAGGGGACTAGATGGCTGGTAAAGTACAGAGGAAGGTAAATCACAATCATCAAAATTTTTAAAATTATCAAAATTTGAAAAAGGTAAATCATAATCAGGAGTCATGACTAATGATTGATCTAACGCTACAAAATTCTCAGATTTATCCTGGATTTCATCCTTTATATCATTTTTATCAGTGCCATAAAACATACTATGAATTTTCTCATTTTGTTTAGTCACATCAGCTAAAATCTTTTTAAGTCTGGCTTCTAAGTTGGATTCTTGAGGTTCACTAAAGTCTGATTGTGGAATAAATGTCGAGTCATTCTGATAAAAATAGTTTTCATAGTTCTCCCAACTTGAGTTATAGGTACTAGGGCATAAGTTAAAGCATGGAGGAATCCCTACTTGACATTCATTGAAATGATGCCCATGAGAACCACAAATATCACAAATAATAGAATATTGCATTCTTAAATATTTAGTGATTGAGAACAAGAATTTACCCTTGCTGCAAGTGATTGAAATACATTCGTACCATATTCTCTTGTCTCCATCGCCGGTGGCACATACGTATGACCTGACCATTGACATTGATTAAACATCATTTTTCAGTTTATGCAATAAAATTCAAAAATATATAATGTAGAACAGGAAATATAAAATATGTAGACAAGTGATTTTTGAGTTATCCTGTTCATACAATGTGTTAATCCAAAAAGAGAAGAAAATAAAATAAACTACCTATATAAAAAAAATGTGCAAAATAAACAAAACAAGAAAAACAAAAACAAAAACAAATAAAATAAAAAATAAAAACAAAAACAATAAATAAATAAATAAATAAATGTCTAGTCTATAAATCTCACGATTAAATCAATATTGACTTGCCTGATCCCCGGCAACGGCGCCAAAAACTTGATAGCGATCCGCAAGTGCACGGATTTATCGAAGTAATAAAAGATTATCGTTCCCAACGAGGATCTGGCGGTCAAGTACCGATTACACGATTGATCTATATCTAGACGATTCAAATGATGGTTTTTGTTTTGGAAACTTCTAATCAAGAAAACAAAAAGGTGGTTTTAGGGTTTTGGCTAAAAATAAATTTAAATAAAATTAGGATCTAGGGTTTCACCACGCTGACGATTATGACTTTAATAAAAATAAATCTTTTATCAGAAAATTATAGTTTTGAAAGGGATTTTTCCTAAGGTACAGATTACCTCCTCTCGAAGCGTAATCTGGTATCTATTTACATTAATTCCCTACTCTCGTGACAATTAACATAAATAGACCCATTAAGTTCTATGAAAAACCATGTTAATCCTTCAAACAAATCCAAACTACTCTCGTGATTAGATTCGTAGGTTTGAAAAGAAGAGATCTAACGTTGCGATTCACCTCTTGGTCCTTCTCGCAACGTCTAAGACATAAAATTACGTGGCCAAGGTAAATTATGGAATAACACAATTCTAATTAAATCAAATCTATAAAATTCATGTAAAAGATTTAAAACAATATATTTAATCCATGAATCGTCAACGGGCTATAACCTAAATCCCAAAAATATGGTTTACATGTTCATGTTCATAACAAGCAGCATGTTCATTGATGAAAAACACATGAAAACTCAATAAAAATACAAGAAATCGCTAGACAAGATACTAGAAAGGCTTCCCTTCAATCTAGAGATGAAGATCAACCCTCTAATTCTTCCTTTGCGCGGCTTTCCTATTCGTTTTCTGCCCTAGAATCAAGTCGCCGCCTCCCTTCATTTTCGTGCGTAAAAGCCCCCGAAACTCTTCCAAAACCCTTCCTTTTATAGTTTAATCAGTATAGAACTCATCTAGGAAGGTTTCTGGAGAGTTTGGTTCAATTCTAGTTCGGTTTGGAGTCAAATCGAGTGAAAGTTTCACGGACCGTGATGGATTCATGGCTTCACCCGTGAAAGTTTCTGTAGACTTTTTAACTTAGCCGTTTCTCGTTGCCCTTCGAAGCCAAAATTACGGCCAAGGCCGTGAAAATCGAAATCTCCACCCTTTTCGCTCCAAATTTGACATGTAAGTTCGTAGTTTCCTCAGGAATCATATTATGGCTTCAAATCTCCCAAAATCCATCATTTTGTGCATTTTACCTACATTTTCATAAAAACCAAGAAAAATGAAGATTCTGTGCAAAGTGAAGTAAAAACACTAAAAATTGCATAAAATCATTCAATTAAGCCCAAAATATGATCTAAAATATAGGAAAAAACATGGTGTAAATGCAACGCATCACGGGGAACATTTGGTTACTCCTCTTTATTCTCTCTTGGGCACGTGAGCATGCTCGGATATTGCTGTGGACCCCGTGAACATTTTGGGTTCGGGTGAACCCGGTTAGACTCGACGACACCGGTTCTCGGTGAATCGCGAACGTTGATTTGAACCGTGTTGGAATGGCAGAGATCTTCCACAGAGTCCTTAGACGGGCTGGGGGTCGGTTCGAGGAATCATCCCCGTAAGTCGTTCCCAATCTAACAATTACGACCATTGTGCCCCTACATGGGCAGGATTGGACTCAAGTCAAGCGTTGACTCACGAGTAAAATAATCAAAAAAATATTATCGTAATGAAGGGCGTGATAACTTGGTATCAGAGCCCAGGGTCTGCGCATTCTAACTTGTACGAGCGTCATACTTGTATTTCGACTGCCCTCTTTGCCACGTGCAGATGGAGTCTTCAACCCACAGCAGACTATCGTCCCTCCTGGACATAGTCGATGACGGGGTTTTGGACCCCTGTATCTCAATGGAAATCATGTCTACACTGCTCATCTTTGATGACATACAAATATATGATATATTGTGGCTTATTTCTGCTATTATTTTGGAGTAAATTGCATATTTTATCTCATTTATTTGCTTAAATGCTTCATATTCTTCAGAGTCTTCACTTTTCCTTATTTTCATTGAAATGTAGGGATTTCGCCCTAAAATTGGTGGAATTTGGAAGATTTGAAGCTATGGGACGATTCCTCATGATGAGACGAAGCTACACGTAAAATTTCAGCTCAAACAGACTTCTCTATGCTCTTCACGGGCATAGCCGTGTATCCATGCATCAATTTACTTGAGAGATTATGATGTATTTCGTGATGAACATTGTAGCATAACTCTCTTTTCGGGGTTTGGGCGTAGCCTACTGTAAGATGTTGAATATTAACATTTGATATATATATTTTTGATACTTATCCTTGTTCTTATTCATGTCAAGGATGTTTTAACTCATGATTATGTACTGGCCATGCATATTCATGTTTTAGATATTGTGGCAATGATCCCCTTAGACTGGACTGGTGATTTTGGCCACGAGAGTTATCGAACCGTGTCCTTAGAGGGAGCGCGTCTATACCTTAGGAAGGGTTACCTTAAAAACTTTGATAAAACTTAATTAAAATATCAACGTTAACCTTCTTTCATGTTACAGTGTAGTGAAACCCTAAGCCCCGATTTTCACTTAAGACTGCAAAACCCTGATTGCTTGATTCTCTGTTCTGTTTGCTTTCCACTTGTTTTAGTTTACTTACTTGCACTAGGACATTAGACACTTCTCCATCAATCGTTAACCTAGCTATTAATTAACTGATCAATTAGTACTTGACCCATAGTCCTCGTAGGATCGATACTTTTTATTACGCCATAGACCGTGCACTTATGGTACTCTCTTATCAAGCTCCAACGAGTGCCTCATAGCTCAGGTGACTCGACTCACCGAGGAGCTAGAGGCAATCCAGGCGGAGGTTGCATTGCTGAAGCGCACTACGGCAGCTTCGATAGCACCGACCGTAGCTGATCTCGGCCAAGGGACCACCGTGCGATAACGTGTCCTAGAGCCTGCCCCCTTCCGAGGGGTGTGTTGCTCCATGGAAGTTGCGAACTTCCCTTGGGATATGAAAACATATTCCCAAGATATTCATATCCCCGAGGGGGAGCAAGCCCAAGCTTGCATCGTGTATCTCTCCGGAGACGCGAAGTTGTGGTGGCAAACTCAGGCCGCTCCCAGCTTATTTGGGATCGATCTAGCCTGTAAGCCCTCTTGGGAAAAGCTTAAAACAGAGATTGAGGTTCAATTCCTTCCAAGTGTTTTACGAGCAGCACCCTCGCCCTCGAGAAAGTCTGGTATGTTGCGAACATCCGAGACAATGCACAACAGTTTTACCAGGTTGCGGAAGCTTTGATGGACCACATGGGGTCCAGGGAATATGCCCCCTTTTTAGCCCCTGCCACTGTGGGTGGTACGGCCTCTACCTCGTGAACGAAGGGTTCGTTCGCTATGAAGGGCAGAAAACCATTTACGCGGAAGAGTCAGCCCGTGGCACCAAAGCAGATGAAGGCGGTCGGGGACTGCCCACCTACTACAACGGCAGAAGGTGAGAGCAATGCACGGGATCAGGAGGCGCTCCTGAATCCCCATGTGTTAGGCACTGCCTCTACTTGTAGTGGGAGGCCTATGTTGCTTTATGTTGCCTCCCACATAAATTCTCTACCGGTGAATGCTATGATTGATACAGGTGCATCACACCTTTTTATAAGCGAAGCCATGGCTAAAAGAGTTAGACTTAAGATGTCCCCAGCACGGGACCGAGTGAGGTCGGTTGGTGCAGTAGACCCTGAGGTCTTAGGGATATTATATGATGTGGATATTGTAATTGGCAGTTAGCAGGGCCATTGCCATGTGAAGATTCTGAAACTCCCATATTACAAAGCTATCTTCGGCCTCGAACTATTGGTCAAGGCGAAGATAGCCGTGATGTCATATCTGTATGGGATACAGATACATGATGAGGACTCCCCTTGCCTCGTGCTGTGCATTGGAAGCACGGAGCAGAGGAAGGGAAAGAAGAGGGACTCCGAGGAGTGCCCTTGTCTACGAATGCCTTGGCTGTAGGGTTGCGCCAAGGAGATCCGATGCTTATGGCCGTTTGGGTGGAGGGCTCCCACCCGACAAGGAGTGAGACTCCCTTGGCGGTCAAGAAAGTATTGGAGGACTTTGCTGATGTGATGCCTTCGAAATTGCCGAAGCACCTCCCACCTAGGAGAGAGATCGACCACAAGATAGAACTTGTGGCAAGATCTACTCCCCCCATCCAAGGCTCCTTATAGGATGCCACCGATGGAGTTAGCCGAGCTCCGCAAACAACTCGACGAGTTGTTGGAAGCAGGGTTTGTGCGGTCCTATTCCAAAAGAAGAAAGACGGGTCTTTGAGGTTCTGTGTAGATTACAGAGCTCTGAATAAGATAACAGTCTGGGACTGCTATCCTATTCCATTGATCCCAGATCTGTTGGATAGACTGGGAAAAGCTAGGATATTCTCCAAACTTGACTTGAGATTGGGCTACTGAGCATTTGAGTTTCTGGTCATGCCCTTTAGACTAACCAATACTCTAGTGACGTTTTATCATCTGATGAACCAGGTGTTAGCACCTTTTCTAAATGACTTCGTCGTGGTATATCTGGACGATATAGTGGTGTATTCCTCAAGCGTTGAGGAGCACTTGACACACTTGAAGAGGGTTTTTCAGGTTTTAAGGGAAAACCAGCTTTACTTAAAGTTGGAAAAGTGCACTTTCATGTCGGAAGAGATTTCCTTCCTTGGACATGTGGTAGGCCACGGCCAGGTGCAAATGGATAAGGGCAAGGTCCGAGCCATTGTAGAATAGCAAGTTCCCTCAAATCAGATCGAGTTACAGAGTTTTCTTGGCGTGGTGAACTTCTATCGAAAGTTCATCCGGGGTTGCTCAAGAGTAACTGCACCCCTCAGCAATTTGCTGAAAAAGAATACCAACTGGAGTTGGGATGATCGGTGTCAGTTGGCCTTTCAAGACTTGAATGAGCGCATAGCTTCTGAACCGATCCTAAAATTATCGGATTTCAGAAAACATTTTGAGGTTCACACCGACGCTTCAGATCAAGCGATCGGTGGTGTGTTGATACAGGATGGGCATCCTATAGCTTTCGAGAGTCAAAAGTTGAATGAGATAGAGTAGAGGTACTATGCGCATGAAAAGGAGATGGTAGGAGTGGTGCACTGCTTCCAAACGTGGAGAGTATATCTCCTGGGTAATGCCTTCGTGGTGAAAATCGACAATATGGCGAATACATATTTCACCACACAGAAGAAATTGTCGACAAAACAGGCCAGATAGCAAGAATTCCTAGCAGAATTCCAGTTCCAGTGGGAACACAAGCCTGGAAAGGCTAATGTAGTATCTGATGCACTAAGTAGGCTTAACGCTTTAGTCTGCTTTGCGATCTCCAGAGTAGAAGGAGATCTCCTTACGAGGATAAAAGCAAAAGCCGCTTTCGATGAGACATATTGAAAGCTTGTTCAGCAGATCAAGTCGGGTACGACCCGATGATATTATTTGGACGCCAATGACGTTGTCATAGCCCGTGGCAAGAAGCCACTAGTCCCTGCATCCGATGGGTTGCGATGTGAGCTGCTTAGGAAACTCCATGATACCCCTTAGTCGGGTCATCCGGGACAAAGACACATATTTATCTTGTTGTCTTGGTCATGTTATTGGCCGGACATGTGTGCCAATAATGAGATGTATGTCCGCACATGTCTTGTTTGTCAACAAGACAAAGTCGATCGGAGGTTACCGGCTGGGTTGTTACAACCCTTGCCTATACCCGAGACCCCCTGGACAAGTGTGTCCATAGATTTTATTAGTGGGTTTCTCAAGGTCGAGGGGAAGACATCGATATTCGTGGTTGTGAATAGATTCTCCAAGTATGGAGTTTTCATTCCAGCACCCGAACCATGCTCAGCTGTGATAGCTGCTGATTTATTTTTTCAGAACGTGGTGAAATATTTTGGGATCCCAACTGATATCGTGAGCGATAGGAATGCCTGATTTACCGAACGTTTCTGGTCGACGTTGTTCGACAAGCTGGGAACAAAGTTGAACTTCTCCACAGGGAATCATCCACAGACGGATGGAAAGACGGAGTGGGTGAATGCCCTCGTCGGGGACTACTTCTGTCACTTTGTGACTGTGAGTCAAAAGGACTGGGTGAAGTGGATGGATTCGACACGGTTTGCCTACAATCTCCACAGATCATCGTCTACAGGGCACATCCCCTTTGAGCTTGTGTTAGGGAGATAGCCCCTAACCCCTGTTGATATCGCGATGAGGACCTCCGAGGGGAGATGTCCCGCGGCTCCACGGGCAGCTTGTGAGCGAGTGGAGTCACTTCAAGAGGCTAGGGACAGCCTTGAGCTAGCCACTAGATGAATGCAGCAATATGCAAATCGTTATCGTCGGGATGAAGAATTCGTCGTGGGCGACTTAGTACTTCTCTGACTTACTCCGCAAATATAGAGGAAGATATCTACGAAGGCAGCACATCGGGGCCTTATACAGAGATACGATGGACCTTTCGAGGTATTGAGTCAGGTTGGCTCAGTTGCGTATTGTCTGAAGCTCCCCAACAGGATGAAGCTGCATCCGACATTCCATGTGAGCTTCCTAAAGAGGTTCTATAAGGATCCGAACGATCCAGCTCGGTCACAGTCGCTTTGCGCGCCTCCGACGGTTCAAACGGAGTTCGACCAAAGGATTAGAGAGACCTTAGATCACCGAGTCTTGGGACATAGCAGGATGAACCAACGAACAGAATTCCTTGTTCGGTAGGAAGGTTCTCTAATGGAAGAAGCTATATGGTATAAGGCGTTCGAACTATGGCAGTTCGAGAACGAGATCCGACGTTACTTTGAGTCGCCGAAGGTGGCAACTCGCTCCGGAGGGAGAGAATTTTAGGCCTTTGGGCCAGAAATTGGGCGAGGCCCAATTCCCAACCCAACCAGCCCAACCAGCCCATTCCCTCATTTCCAGCTGAAACAGGTTGCGGGGCGAATCGAGCAGCCGTCCAGATCCATTACGCCTCAACGGGCTTGAGACGCAATTTCATTGCATGACGCAAACCTCTTCTCTTCCCAGCGGCCCTCCATCATTGTCGTTCGACCCCGATCCTCTTGGCGTCGTCTTCGTTCAAGCATGTGAAGGTGTCGTTCTTCTGCTGTGCTGAAGACCCGTCGCCAGTCATCTCTTCATCGGTTCCTCCCCGTTCGGCCGCCAGCACCAGGCCCCTACCTTCATCCTTCCCTGAGCTCCTCGTACCGAGGAGAGGGCGATCAGCCCTCCGCCTGCCAGTGAATGCACGCGAGTCATGCTTCCAGGCGTGAATAGGGATGGTTCACCCGTCCGCTATCGTCGTGTGACCGTACAGCGTGCGGATCCTCTCTGCCCGCCATAGACGCGTGCATACGCGCGGCCCTATGGGGCATCCCTCTGGTCGTTCTTGCCTATGTGTGAGAAGGACGAGACCGTTGGTTCCTCCGTCCCCTACGTGGGACATCACCAACGGAGCATCATCCGGCCTCTCCGCCGGCGTGCGAGTGAGGAGCTGGCCGGGTTCTTTCTGTCACCGGCGTGCGACGCCGAGTGGACGACCGTCCATGATCGCTGGGTGCCGGCCTGATCTGTGGACGTGTGGGTGAGTCCGGCTCCTCGGCGGGGAACGTTCAGTTACTCCCCTCTATTCTCTCTCCGGCACATGAGCGTGCTCGGACACTGCTGTGGACCCCATCTGATGCAGTCGGTTACGAGTGGGTCCATTTTGGGTTCAAGTGAACCCAGTTCGACTCGACGACACCGGTTCTCAGTGAATCGCGAGCGTTGATCTGAATCGTGTTGGAACGGCAGAGATCTTCCGCAGAGTCCTTAGACGGGCTAGGGGTTGGTTCAAAGAGTCGGCCCTGCCAGTCGCGCCTAATCTAACTATTACGACCGTTGTGCCCTACGTAGGCAGGATTGGACTCGAGTCAAACGTTGACTCACGGGTAAAATAATCAAAAAAAATATTATCGTAATTAAGGGCGTGACACTTAGGTGCAATCCTCGTGCTGTTTTACTAACAGGATGGTACTGCATGAGTTCTCTGAACTATGAGTCTAGGAACCACCAATGAAAAAAAAACAAATAATTGAAGAAGGAAAAAAAATGTGGACTAAATTGTAGAAGAAATCCTTTAAGCAAAAAAGGGTTCACATGGCCAAATCATCTTAAGGTTGTGTTTCCGGAGAAATTCACAGAAAAAAAAATATATTATATATTTTTTAGACGAATGAAAAAATAATAGAGGAAAAAATTATATTTCTTTGGTAGGAACTATACCGGAAAGAAAAAAAAAACGTTGCATTTCATCGTTTCTTTAGACGAATAAGAAACAACTAAGGAAAAAATGCATTTTCCTTCTCTTTGATTGTGGATTCCTATCAAGAAAATATAATCTAAAGGATAGATAATATAATATATTAGTGAGGAAATTGCCTATTAGCTTATTGGAGGATAGCTACTCAAATATTTAGTTTTTTTTTTCAAGAAGGATTTTATTCCATCATAATGGCCTGAAGATCAGAGAGTTACTCACTTCGGATAGCTAGAATTGGTTCCAAAAATTACAAAGTCAATTAATCTTGGCATTCCAGGGGAGCCAATTAGCTACTGGATTTCCCTTTCTAAGGATAAAATTAGTGATGATTTGCATTTTTATCTTTTATATATAATATATCCTAAGTAGATTTACAAATATTACTAGGAAAAGTACCATCACTTTCTAAGAAAAGCTTAATAGTCACCAAAAGTCAGATTCAATTTGGATACATTTGTCCACTAGCATGTCTACAGAGTGTTGAACCATTCATTCTTACCCAAAATAACGAGACAAAAGCGTATGTCAAGACAAACACTGAATATCAAAAAAAAAATCAAAAGCAAATATTTACATAAAAGACAGTTGCATCACCAAGCTTAAATTATGCTTTCTGGTACACATGCTATGCTTGCTTACAGCTCTCAACTACAGAGATTCATAATATTCACAGCTTGGATTTGTAGCATGCTTGCATCATACATTTATCATCTACAGAGTTTCCAAATTTAAAAGTATAAAAAGCTTCGGGTTTACAAGATGTGACAATTTCTACAGGTGAATATTACTAGGGTATAACTTAGATGACTAGCAACAAAGGGAAGTTCAGGTTTCACAATGTTGTACAAAGCTCTAGATTATCTGATTGTCCAGCGTTGAATTGGATTGAGCTAGTAGTGAAGTTCCTTGTATTCTCACTGATCAGGCCACTGCATAGAAAATGATGCCATGGATGTCAGTATATGTAAATTCAATTTAAAATCAGAAGATTTTCCACAAGGAAGTCCTTTCAATACAGAAGGAATCTGATTCTGAAGCGGAAATAAACAAAAAAAAACAAGCTGGGGCTATTTGAAAGAACTAACAATACGGGAAAGAAGATTGCTAAGTTTAAACTTGAGCTTGATAAGAAGCAACCAGAGTTTCTCATATTGCTAGCAGATGACCAACTAAGTGCATATCATAGAATTAAGGAAGAAGCTAGAATAAAAAACTGCTAAGCTAAGAGTTGAAGAAGAGATTCTTGATAGGCAATTACATGCAGACATAGAAGTGCGGCAGAATCTCGAAGAAAATCTTCAACAATTACTTGATAAAAAAAAAGAGCTATCATCTCAAGGAGACAAATATGTTTCAATCTCAGGGAGGAATATACAGATGCGAAGACATGAAATGGCTCCAGAATAAAAAGAGGGAGTCTGTCAAGAGATATGCATCTCCAAATTTGTTTCCCTTTCAAATTATTCTCATTAGTTATGGTATGGCTCTTCTCGAATCAGATTTGCATAAAGTTTGAGTGTTGTTACACCATTTTGACAAAAGTCAAGTCAAAATCGATTTTGATTTTTGGAGATATATTAAAACGAGATAAAAAGTTCTGCGCATACCAGATTTCAAAGGAAAGTAAATACATTATAGAAATAAATGCAAAGCAGCTGGTTAGGGAAAATAAAAAAAATTAATTAAAAAATCGATTTTGACTTTTGGAGGCATATTAAGGCCAGATCAAAATAAATATTACGGAACAATGGAAGGAAATGCTAGCCGGACAAATAGAACTGAATGCGCCAGCTAATAGAGTAATGCGTTCACAAAAAAAGGGGGAAAAGCGCAAGGCAAAAAAGAGAAGGAATCGCAACTAGAAAGGAAAGGAATGAAGGCATTAAAATTTTTGAACAAAACAGGCGCCACGCATTAAAAACAAAAGAAGGAAATGAATTTTGAAAGGGGCTGGAAGCTTATATAAGAGGCAGCTAAGCGACTAAAGAAAGGGGACAGAGAGAGATCTGTTATGCCGACAGGCTTGCAATAGAGATATAGAGAAACAAAACGCCGACAGGCTGCGAAACACCCGAGGAGATGCACACAAAGGTAAAGATAAAGAAGGGTAAGATGAATTTCAATTCTTAGGCCTAAGATGCATTCGGCATCCTAGTCACCACAATTAGAACTAAGATGCACTCGGCATCCCGGCACCACAACTGACCCATATTGTGCTTGTATTTTAACTTATTTGTCTCTTCCTGAAATCACTCGATATCAAAAAAATAAAAATAAAAAAATAATACGCAAAAAAATGAGAGACTGAGAAAAGTGAAAGAGGTAATGAGAAGATTCGGACACAAAAGATGAGGCTACAAGAAATTCGAAATTCTTAAAAAAAAAATTAAAAAAAGGAAGAAGTTGTTACTAGCAAGCTCTCCTGAGTCTTGCTTCACTGCTGCTTGTGGTGCTACAAAGAAGATGTCTGCTGCTTGTATTGCTGTAAAGAGGGCGAACAGAAAGTTTGATGTGGCTCACCACTTTGCTTCACCGCCACTATTTCATTGCTGCTCGTACTGCTATAAGAAAGAGAATCAGTGAGTTTCAAAGATACATATGAGAAGGGATGTTCGAAGAAAGCTGAAAGGGTAGTTACCTGGAGAATCTCTCAGAATTTTGTTTCCTCATGCTTATACTGTAGCGAGAAAGAAGTAAGGTCTTGCAAAGAAAACCCGTCGACAGATTGCTATACTGATAAAAGAAAGAAACAGAAAACTTCGTCAAGAATCTGCAAACACACTATGAAATCTGCAAACATGCTGCTGCTTGTTCTGCTGTAAAAAGAAGCAAGTAAGGAATCTCAAGACATAAGGGAAACAAAAAATCTGTCGCCAGGAGAAAACATACAAAGGGGTACAGGATTTCATCAAAAAAGAAGGTAAAAAGTAAAATTTACTCGCAAATCCTCTAGAATTTTGTTTCACCAAGAATCTGCTGCTGCCACCTCTGTTTCAAAAGAGTCTCGTCAAAACCTAGAAAATTTGAGATTCACAGAGTCAGACTACTACTTTGTAATCATGTTCCTGGTGCTGGCTCATGTATTAGAGGTTCCTTTTACGTTGAAGATTTACCTCCTCTATTCACTTATGCTACTGAAGAATTTGGTGACATTGCTAATGGGAAGACAGCATTAGACAAGAGCCAAAATATGTCAACCTTGCTAGTTTTGTCGATGAGGAAATGCAAGCAAGAAAGTGATGTTAATTATTCAGAATTGAGGCACTGTAATATTTCATCACTTATTGAGATTTTACTCAAGAAGTTTGCTAAGCTCAACAATAATTCTTGACTATGATCCAAAAAAACTGGCACCTGAGGTAGTCTCTAATATGCTAAAACAACCTACACAAATTTCTTCAGTGCATGTGGCATCAGCTACTGATGCGGAAGATCGACAAGTAAAAGCTCGAGAGCGGCAAGCTGCTATAATAAAAAATGAGAGCCGAACAATCTAAATTCATTGCTAGTCTAAATTCAGCACCTAAACAATGAAGCAGATAATTCGATTTCTAAAGAGGAAAACTTGAATTTAGAAGAACTTGCTTCTGAAAAATCAGCAATTGTTTGCTCCCTCTGTCGAGATCCCAATTCCCAAAGTCCTATATGTTTCTTAATTCTTCTCCAGAAATCCCGTCTTACAACTTTTGTCGAGAAAGGTCCCCCATCCTAGCAAGATCGTGTTTAGCAACATGAGGCGAACGTCTTTCTCGATGTTTTCCTCACCGCATTCATCCGCCACGCGATCGCCACACCCAATATTCCCTGATACCCCCACCGAAAGAATCAGAGAAACTCCGGCTGCTGGGACACCAACGAGCGCTCGAGAGAGCAGCTTGGATTCGTCCATCAGCGCCACTGGACAACTAGAATCGTCCATCGAAAAATTGGCAATCCCCATCGCTGTCTTCTCACCCACGGTAGCTTCGCGCCTCGGGGTAACCCGTCGGAAACTCGGTAGCACCTCGCCGACGGAAGCTCAGCCATCGCCTGAAGTACAACTCCTAACCCATCAAGAACTCGGTAGCGCATCGCTGACGGAAGCTCAGCACTGCTGGAAATACAGCTCTTCCACCTTCGTCGATCTCATCCATCGGCCAGCACCGAGTCGTGCTATGGAAAGAGTAACTAAATGTGGAATTGAATAAAGAAACCAACAAAATCTATCGTTGGTTCAGCCACTTGGTCAATGACTCGAACTCGACCTGAGTCGTGTTTCAATGTTGACTCTAAAAGAAAATTCTCAAAAAAACATTCTCAATTGAATATTGATCAAACATAATATTGGAACTTACCACACCGCGATGAAATATTATTTGAGAGGTGCATACGTCGACGTTTAACATCGAGGCGTAACTCCTCAATATAACGTTGCATTCGCTAAAGTAGAAGTAATTTTCCAAGTCAAATTATCCAGCACACCGCAAGGCTGGATATTTTCCAAATTCAAATTATCCAACACACCGCAAGGCTAGGTAATTTTTTCAAATTTAAATATCCAATATGTCACGAGGCAGGATATTTTCAAAATTAAATTATCCAACACACCGCGAGACCGGGTAATTTTCCCAAATTCAAATATCTAACACGCCGTAAGGCCGGATATTTTCTAAAAAATTAAATTATCCAATACGCCGCAAGGCCGGATATTTTTAAATTTAAACATCCAACACGCCACTCAGGCCGAATAATTTCTCCAAACTTTAAATATCTAACAAGTCGCAAGACCGGATATTTTCAAATTATCCAACAAGCCACAAGGCCAGGTAATTTTCCTAAATCAAACATCTAACACGCCATCAAGGCCGAATGATCTTCCAAATTCCAATATCCAATATGCCTGTTGGTCTAAAATTTTATCTAGACCTTTTTATTTAAATAGAAAATATAAACATGAATTATAAGATAATTAACTTATTAAAGATAATTAAAAAGGAGTTAGAATGATAAAACCCGGAGGCGCGATACGCTGTCCTTAGGTGAAAATTTGGGCTCTTGTGCGAGTTAAATCCGGACTGAACACCCAGGATACAACCGGTACTCCTCTTCTGCGGGCACGACCGTGGAGAGGTTGATCGGACGCCCTTTCAGCGATGAGCAGCAAAAGCCAAAAATCCAAAAACATCAAGAAGATGAACAAAAGAAAGAAGAAAGAAGATAGGGGAAAGAGAAGGCCACCAAATATCATACATGCATATGAGATTTTTGTGAAGCTTTCATTGGCTTTTACCCCAAGCCAAATGTTAGCAAGTTAAATGCTAACGTTATAGAGATTTTATTTTTAATTTTATTCCAACAATGTCTTTATGCATTACAATGGAATATTATTTGGAAGGTGCATACATCGATGTTTATCATCGGGGCATAATTCCTCAATATGACATTGTGTTACCTAGGCCGTATATTGTCTCATAAGCCGTCACAATATTAAATTTTTGATGAATACAAGCTATCTAAATTGATAAAAAAATCTCTTTGCTTTCATCGCTCATATATCATGTCAAATTATGTATTTTCATAATGTTTATGAATAATATTGTCTTCCCTTTCATTTTATTTCATAGTATAGATCTCTTAATCAAATATTCCCTAATTTTAGAGGTAATTAACAATGAGTGCTTGCGCTCATTGGAAATCAAATCCCATTAAATAAAAAGTTTTATTAATTAAAAATAAATTTAATAAAGGTCATGTTATATTTCAATGTAACACATTTGACCCAGAGAGTTCATGTAACACTTGATTTTAAAGAGCTCAAAAAATAATGCTAATAGGGTCATATGGAAGAACTATTGCTGCTACACAATTAGCTGTGTTGTCCCAAATGTAAAACAGGTTGTCATTTTTTTTCCTTGGGGCATCCCACCCTACGATAGCTATGGAAAGTTTTAAGTTGCCTTCTCTACTTGAAATAAAATTTTTGGTTTGATTGTGATTTATTTTTTTAAAAAAAAATTTCAGTTTAATTTGAATTTTTTAAAATATTAAAATTTTGATTGGGTTTAGACCAATTGCCAGGCCCTAATTAAGCAAAGCGTGCTTAATTACTCTAATCTCGTGCGCACGTGCCACGTCAGCACCCAAATGTCGCGTTTCAAAACCAAATCGCGCCCCGTTGACTAATTTGGACTCCTACTCGCCTCGAACCGCACGCTCTCGGTTCGTCTTCCTCGCGCGACGTTGGCACGCCGCTCGGTTGCGTGCGCTGGCCGGAGCATCGCTGGCCGGGGCCTGATGGCAGGGAAGAGAGCCGCTCGCCCCTTCCCCTCAGCCGTCCTCGTCGGCGCCGCCGCTGGGCGCCAGAACCCTAGATCGGAGGTGGAAGTGGACGACCTCGAAGACACGCCTAGATCTTGCGGGAAAACACAGAGAACGACGCAGAGATTGAGGGGAAAGCTTGCTATTATTACTCCATGTACAGCCGCCTTAAAACCTGTCCTTCCTCCTCTCTTTGTACACACTCTTTGTACACGCACTCCCTCGCCTCTACGCCCGACCTCGCCGCCGCCGGAAAACTCGTCGGCACGGCTGCTGGTCTTCGTCTGAGGGAAGGAGGAAGCTCGGTCGCTCCGGTGGCTGGAGATCGAGCCGCTCGCTCGTCGCTTCACGGGAGAAGGAAGCTCGGTCGCTCGTCCGAAAGGGAGCTCTCTCGCGCGTGGAGGCGATTGCGTCCCCAGGAAGCTCTCCTAGGGAAGATCGGGCGCCATCTTCCTTTTCCCTCTGCTGCCGCCGCCTGGGAACGCAGCACGATGGGACGCTCACCAGATGCCTCGGGAAGTTGCTGTCTCCGCTCCGCACCTCCGCGCATCTCATGGGCTGGATCTGGGTCGCGTGTCCTCTGCCCGAATCCGCCTCCATCGCCTGCTCAATGGGAAGAAGATCGGGCCTTCGGCCAGCCCAACGACAGTCCAGCCTGGCCCAAGCTCCTCTGGGTCTGACACCAATTCACCTTCATAATCAACTGTTCGAAAGGATTTAGTCACAAATAGTAATTACCTTGTTGCTTCTGCTTGCTTTGACACTATGTCCAATTTAAGTTATTCAACGAGTCAGATGATGTAGCCTTATTTATCAAAAAATCTATGAAGTAGACAAATGGACGTTAATTAAACATAGTTGATTCAGCTGAGTGCAAAGGTGAAAAAAATGATAATTTTCAAACAGTGGAACACAATGGTAAAGAAACTCGTAAATAATCGTGGAATTAACTATTCTCTCTTCTTTTTCGTTTCTCGGAACTAATTTGTTGATGTGCTAACTTGTGAACGTTTCGTATGCACAATGCAAAGTGGAGAGAGGCTCTCGACGGGCAATGGGGGACAGAGAAGAGGAAGAAACATCGAGCTAACCTGGAGAATAATAGCAAGAACTGTTTTTGCCGCCCGATTGTCCAGTTGCAATGGAGCAAGAGCAGGAAAAGGAGTGAGGGGAGGCCGGGAAGTGGCTAATTAGAAAAAAAAAAAAGAAAAGTTAAAGGTAAAGCAAAGCATCGATTCCTCGTGCGCTAGCCTTCTTCTCTTCTGTACAATGAAGGCAAAAGGATTCCAAAGTCTTCCCTTTTGCCTTCCCTTTCCAATTGTTTATTTCTATACTCTAATTTTCCTCTGCCACCTCCATAGAAAGCCAACACCAGCTCGACAGACCGAAGGAGATATCGGTGAAAGATCCCCCTTCATCTTCTTATTTCTTTTCCTCCCTACTCAAAACAGCAGCTGCAGCAAAGAAGAGAGATGGGTTCGCCGGCGGGTCAAGGGAACAGCTACGATTACTCGTTCAAAATATTGTTGGTTGGCGACTCCGGCGTGGGGAAGAGCAGCCTTCTCCTCAGCTTCATCTCCAACCATGTCGACCACCTCCCTCCAACCATCGGTGCGAATGATACAACCCTCGATTGCTCTGTCGTTGAATTCTCCACCCCAAACCCGTTCTTTCATTTCCAATAAACTTATGTCGTGTTTCTTGTCTCGAATTGTTTGATTTACTTGTATTTTTTATCTTATTGTTTTAATAGGAACGAAAAAATTATTTAATAGTTGAACTGGTGTAGCTGAAAATTTTTCTTTAGAGTTTGTCAATTCGAACAATCAGGATTTTCCCCTATCCGCAATAGTTATTTCAAACATTATCTGTTTGTTTAGAACAATAAAAAAATCGATTTTCACAGTTTTTATTAATTCTTGTAAGTGAAATTAAGAAAGCTTGTGAAATGAAATTTAAATTGTTATTTTTTTTTTTGGAATAACTTATAAAATTGATTGGATCCTCAAATTTCGTTCTCTTATGTTGGCAGATTTTTTTTACACTGATAACTTGTTAGCTGACATACCCAAAATAAAAATTCTCAAAGTTAATTTAGCAAACTAAACATAATTACAAATCAAATTCCAAATTGTGTTTCTCCAACACAAGAACAGAAATTGAACTTTTTATAAATTTAGTTCGTTATGAAATTAGAATTAATTTTTTATGAGAATTGAATCTGAAAAATATATATTTTGAGGCGCGTGTATATATTAGGACATGTCAGTTTATACTCTTTTAAGTGTATGATACAAGCAAGTAGAGAGGGAAGAACTGTATAATTTAGCCGAGGAATACAAGATTAGATTCCTTCTCTTCGTCCAGTCCCTGTTAAATTGTTAAAATAACAAAACAATCACATAAACCTGGGAGTACAACATCATAGTTCGTGAGTGACTACTGACTAACCAACCAACCGATTGTGTTATTGCTCTTTTTTCCTCGTTCATCAGATTCCAAAGCTTATTTCTAATTTCTCTTTCTAAGAACCATTTTGTAGTCGTAACATTACTGAATGCTGTGACTGAATATTACGGTGCTCTTATTAAAAAGATGGAGCGCGTAGCCGCATATGCAATTTTTTTAAAAAAAAAACAGAAACTTTTTTGCATTAAAATTGGACGCCATGATTCCATTTTGGTTACCCTCAATGACATTGTTATCTTTAGCACCATTTTCTTCTATTTTTGGCACCACTTAATATTTGATTCGTTTGTGCTTACTTCCTTTTCAAATTATAGGAGTGGATTTTAAGATCAAGCTTCTTACAATTGGTGACAAGAAGCTAAAGCTTACGATATGGGATACAGGTTAGTTAAACTTGCCTAGTCAAGTCTCTTTCTTATTCAGGTCAGAATTGATCTTGTTTGACACAGAATTCCTCCAATTCACTGACCAAGCTAAAATCAAGACTTGTTTGATGCGTAATATCAAGTAGCTCATCAAAGAATTTTTCCTTCTGTACTTGTTACATTTTTTTCTGTGAAAAGATTAAAGGGGTTTTCTACTTTAAGCATATAACTGGAATTAAGTAGTTCTTCCTGGTAGATTGTGGATATTAATCCATAACGCCACGTTCTTAACTTCTAATTCAATGTTCTAAGATGCTTTCAATCATGATATTATATGTGTATGCTGATTGAAATCCCTGCTGGAAAATGCTATTAAATCATAATATTTTAAAGTCAAGTCAAAACCACACATAACTTGTTTGAACTTTGATTTTTTTTTTTTCCATTTTGTTCGATGAGGCAATATGAACTATTTACTATAAATCATTTTGTTCTTATTTGGCAGCCGGGCAGGAGAGATTCAGGACACTTACTAATTCGTATTATAGAGGATCTCACGGAATAATTATGGGTGAGTAACATAAAGGGATGACTTTTCCTTTTGAATATGATTACTTCACAATGTCAATGTCTCATAGGCCCATTTATAGTAGAGACGTTTGAATATATAACTACGTGCTCAGTAGAGGAACAAACATTTGTCTTTTGGATTTAACTTAGAACTCATATTTAATTCTTCATAGGAGAAAACAGGCATCCCACATTCTTTTCAGCATTCTTTTTTTTATTAAGAAAACGGTATGTTTATTAAATCTTGGCGTCTTCATGTATTCAACGTTATTCTATTTGTTCTGATACATTTTGTTTTGGTTTATTATGTACTGAATTCGTTGTTAGGAGTATGCGCTAATACCTTTTTCTTAGTTCTTCAATTGTGTTGTCCGCAATTTTCATTGGAAAAGAACCAGACTTGTGCAAAATTTGATTAATGACCAATCATATTTGGCGGAATATGGTTAATATAGTGTTTCACAAGTTACCATAATAAGATGCTTTCAGACTTCATTCAATGTTAGGATTAGGAGCTAATACCTTTTTCTTGATTCTTCAATTGTGTTCTCCACAAGGATCTATATAAAAGCATCACACTTCTGCAAAAATTAGTGACCAGTCATGTTTGGCAGACTATGGTTATAATAATTTTTCACTATTTACTATAATAAGAGGTTCCACGCACGTCATTTTCATTTATCAAAAGTGATACTAGCCTTCGTATGTGTTGTTCTGAGATTTTATGGGTTTTTACTCGTAATACTGTTTGAAATACAATTAAGTAGCAGAAAAGGCTAATAGTTCTCTTTCCTTCACCTGCTAGTTTATGATGTGATGAGGCGTGAAACTTTTACAAATTTGGCTGACCTATGGGCCAAGGAAATTGAGATTTACTCAACAAATCATGACTGTATTAAAGTTCTTGTAGGAAACAAGGTGGATAAGGTAATTCTTCGCAGTTTGTTATAATCTCTTTACCTTTTTTATCTCAGAAATTGTTAGATCTAGTTTCCATAATCTGTTGTAAAATCTGCATGTATATCTACGTCCTTAAAAAGTTTGTTAATCAAGGAAGATTTTCTCTATTGTGTTTTTTGTTTTAAAAAAAATGAAAGCTATATATTAAACGCAAAAGATGCCTCTGCGATCAGAGGCAAGGATACAAACAAGGTCATATGGCCAATCGGAAAACCAGCAATGACTTAAAGTGGTAGTCCGAGCAAAATTTGCCAACCAATTTGCAGCTTGGTTGGACTGTCTAGGAGTAAACATTATAGTACAGGTAGTGATCCTACAGAGAAGGAAGTTTATCTTAGCAATAATTTCAGAAAATTCTGGACGATCTTGAGCTTGCCCTCCTTCAATAAGATCGACGCTACTTGACAATCAGATTTGATAATCCAATGTTGAGAGTTTACTCCGATTTTGTAATAGATATATTGAACAGCAGACTTGATGGCAAGAAGCTCAGCAAGGAGAGCCGAGTCTCCAAGGAAATGCGCAGCAACGGCAAGGGAGCATTCACCATTTGAGTCTTGGAGAAGGTATCCAAGCCCACACGTGTTTGTCAAAGCGCACCAAGAGCCATCGACATTAACCTTTAGAACGCCAACAGGGGGGTTTTTGCCATCTGCAATGTATAAAATCAGAGTGGAACATAATACCATGCCCTTTAGCAGCAAAAGCCCGGAAGCTGTCGTTAAATTCAGTAAGGGCAGATCTAGCAATGGCAGAAATAGAGAAACATTTTCCTTTGAAGAGAAAGTCATTACGAGCCTTCCAGACTCTCTTATATTCCTGGTTTTTCTATTGGTCTTAAAGAGAAATGGCCTATTGGTTTTTGGCTCTTTGAAAACTCTATTACTGCTACTCTATTGTGTTTGATTTCATGTTCAATAATAGTAAGACAATACAATAGTGTGCTTGCCTATGTTTCCTTCAATAGTGGAATACTTTATTTTGTGCATTTTACACAATTTGAATATGATAACAAAAAGAAAATAGTACATAGTCTATAATGATATGGATCAAATTTGTTCTCATCTAGATTGATTGCAGAGTCAATATTGTGCTCTGCCTCTTGTGCTCTCCCTAGAGGCAGACATTGATGCATTTGTAAACCTCTTTCATGATCTGATGCTTACCCTCTAGCTGAGGCCGCCCTCTCCCTTTTCAACTAGCCAAGATACACTAAGGTTATGTTTTTCCCCCTCCAACATCACGAGTGTGGAATATAGGCATAGATAAACAAGAGTCTACAAGAAAGTAGTCCAGGCTATGAGAAATTGTGTCTACATAAAAAATAAAATATATTTTGTTTTATTTTCAAATGCCCATATCATTTATGGTGCGATCAAAATTGGCGTAAGCATCCCAAGCTTAGATCTTAGATCTTATTGGGAGTTGGATGCTAGATCTTAGATCTACTCTCTTGGATCATATATGGTATGATTATCAGTTATCTTATAGGAGTTGGAGGCTAGAACTCAGATGTACTCTATTGAATCTTGGACTTCATTGTGCCGTAGTAGGTGTGTTAACTACATGAGATGGAATGTGACTGAAGTGAAAATCATTTAAATATTTGTTCCATCTTCCTTGTTCAGTGTAGGCATCAAATATACACGTTTGTTTACTTGTTTGGGAGGGGAAGGCCCTCAGAGTTTAGATTAATGATACTTGCATTACCTATTCTTTGCCAAAGAAGCTGCATAGCCTTGGGAAGGAGCTTTTTTTCTTCCTGAGTCTCCAAGTATATTAAAGCCAATTATTGCCTTATAGTTTGATCTTTTAGAATAACACATCAAAAAGGAGTATCAATCCTTCTTGAAGTAATATTTATCCCTTGCAGGACAAAGAGTTTCCTTCATGGCTCTCGTGTTGGTTGTTTAGGGGGACTCAATTTCTTATCAATCAAAATTGTCTTGCTCTTTGGCTGGAACTTTTGTTGATTGTTTTAGGTATTTAGTTTGTTCTGGAAAGTTTACTATTTTTTTTGTAGGACTTCAGTACAGTTGGTGACATTGAGTCTGTTTTATTGGGGAGAAAGAAGAGAAAAATAGAGAGAAAATTTTTTTTTCTCTTGATTTGTTGAAAAGGCTGATTTGGAAAAAAAAAAAGACCACTTTTCTCCCTTTTTTGTTCTCTCCAAAAGAGAGAGAAAATACTTTTCTTCCCTTCTTTTCTGTCAACCTCCCTATTTTTCTTCCCACTTATTTTTCTTCCTTTCCTCTTTACTCTTTTCTCTTTTTTTCTTGCCCCCCAATAAAACAGGCCCTTAGCGATTGGCAAGATATTGTTTTACTTGCATAATGCCATTACCTTTGAAATTGGTAATATAGTGAAAATAATATGTTACATCTATGATTAGGATATTGTGAGAATTAGAAATAGCTTGAGAGATTCTAAGTTTGCTATTCCAAATGTGAATGTCAAAGGGTTAACTAGGACATTAGTTTGCATGTTGACTTCCTACAAAAGCAGTTCAAATCTAAAATGTGTATATACATATATGTATAACTATGTAAATATACATGTGTGTGTATATATATTGATGTTATGGGAAAAAAATAGTGAACGTCATTATACCCTTATTCAGATTAGATAATGGGTCAAATCCCACAACATTGGGAAACACTTGTCACACCTAGGAACATGTACTTTAAATGAACAACAACTGTGAATACATTGCTTATGATGATTCCACTTTTTAGGATGTTAAGGAACACGTACTTCTCTCATCTCTTTTGTTAGAAGACCTCTGTAGATGGTTACTTGTGCTCAATGTTTTACTATTGACCACGCTTTTTGTACTTTTATGATATCCTTTATATGGAGATGAGATACATACTTGTTATTCTTGCCGGTTTTCACTTCAACTTACATGTATCAGGAAAGTGATCGGAAGGTGACAACAGAAGAAGGGCTCACCTTTGCCAAAGAAAATGGCTGTTTATTTTACGAGTGCAGTGCAAAAACACGAGAAAATGTGGACAAATGTTTTGAAGAACTTGCACTAAAGGTACAATATAGAGACAAATTATGAGTCGTTTTATTTTTAAGTCTTACATTGAATGATACAAACGATAGATCACGCTTGAACTCTTGGTGGAAGCATAAATCCAGGTTAGGAATCCACAGCACTTCTTTCGTATTCGTTCCAAAAGTGGAATGGTTCCAGTAGTTCCAGAATCTATAGTGATAGCCTTAGGTTTTAACACCATTGTATTGTGTCCAACTATATACTGGTTCCAGTGTTTGGATGAACTTTTTTTTCACTGTTAACCTTAGTCAATAATAGGCTTTGTAAGAGATTGCCTTTGATCCTTCATCATCCAGATCTATCAATTACCCTAGTTTTTGTTATTTGATTCCCCAGTGGCTGTCATATTAAGCTGCATTCATGTGTTATCTCTATGCCCACATCTCCTTACCTACTATAGTGCTTGTTATAATCTCGTACTCAAATTTGTTCTGATAAATTATCAAGTGCTTAGGAGAGAACCTTAAATATACATAGCTTTTCATTCCCCTAAAAAATAATCCTTATTTCAAAAGCTAATTTCAAAATACCTGTATATCTATATTTTGTGAAAAAAGAACAACAAAGGCATTACTTTAGTTCTAACAGATGACTTTCGTTAGATTCTGAAAGTTCCAAGCCTGTTGGAGGAAGGTTCTGCAACTGTTAAGAAGAATACTGTGAAGCCAACACAAGAGTACCATGCAAGCCCGGAAGGCGGCTGCTGTGCTTGACTCTTTGAGAGTTTCATTTTTAGTTATGTTAAATCACAAGATCTTTAACACAGAGATGCCCTCGAATGATGTAACTTAACCAATCATGTGTATTATCAGCTAATGTATGCACTTAAATCGAAATGAAAAAAAGGAATTACTCTAATGTAGGAAATGCTAATTTCTAGAACATGATCTGTACCTGTGATTTTTCTGACACTCTTTCGTGCAAGTTCGTAATTCAGAAGGATTATTTTCAAATTTCTCCAACTATAGTATTGAGTTGGTATTGAGGTGAATTTGTGGAGTGTATTATTATTTAACAATCGCATATGGAGTAACTAGATGTTCGAAATTTACGTGGGACTTTACAAATTTGTCACATTCCTAACAACTCAATTTCATTGAACACCTGTGGAATTCTTATCAATGTTTATTAGATTCTGAAAATGGTTCCAGCTCAAGTTCATCAAGCCTTTCCTTGGAATTCTTATCAATGCTAACTTATTATCAGAATTTTTCCACCATTCTTTCCCAGGTGGATGTCTTATCATCCAATAAATAAGCCGAGTTGGAACAAAAATAACGACAAACAAGCATCGCCTCACGCATGCGGCTCTCTGCTCAGAGTTCCAGAGGAGGCAGTGGGGAAGACTAGTTGAACTAACAATAAGCAATCACAATTGATTGAATGAGTACTATCGCTTTTTTTTTTTACTTTAATTGTCCTTCATCTTCTTCTTTGTGGGGAGCTGCATTCGCTAGCACTAACAGAAGTAACCTCTGCGGCATTGGAGGACTCCTGCTCCCCGAGTCATGGAACCCACCATGGAGGCTGGATTGGCCCCAACGCTGGAGGCCTTGGAGTAGCTTGCAGCAGCACCAGCTCCCGATGGGGTGAAGTAGGCACCATTCAGTAGAAGGTCCCCTTCGGATCTCCAATTCCAGTCCTCCCACACTTGGCTTGTAGTGTCCACCCTCTTCGTCACCTGCAACACTAATCAATTGATGCTTGCGTACAACAGAGTTGAGATTGCAGGAAAAAATTGCAATTTAATTGATGACCTCCTTGGCGAATCGATTTTTAGGCGCGAGGTATCTGTTGCCTTGGCTGTTGATTGTGGGGTTGGCACTGCCTCCAATGGCATACATCTCCCAGTGATGGTAGTCATTGTTCACCACATGGAAGTAGCCATGCCTGCACCTGCACTAGATCGCAGTGGAGAACATGCAGCAGTAAAATAAATTTGAACCTTCACTGCGGATAATCTCAAGTAATTTCTGAGTTCAACTTTACCTCGGCATTCTCTGAATGAGTCCTTCGCCGAAATGGTTGAAGGCAATGGTCACCTGCATTTCCTTGTCCTTTTTGTACGTGTCACTGTGCCCCAGCAGCATCGCCTATACGTAGTCGTTGCGTTGAACATTCGTATCTCAAAAATGTCATCGATGAGTGAGTGCCTTCATTAATGATCAATTTGTACCTCATTGTGGTTGGTGAAGTAGTTATTGGAGATGGTGATGGCGGTGGATCCCATAATGGCGTCGATCAGTCCGTCGGCGCAGCTGGAAAGTGAGTTGTGGTCGATCCAAATATGGCTGGACCCGAAGATGGAGATCCCGTCGCCGTCGGCGATGGTCCGCCAGCCGTAGTGCGAGGGCGAGCTGCGAACCATGGCGTTGCCGGTGGATTTGCAGTCGTGGATGTGGAGGCCGTGGAGGATGACGTTGGTCACGAACTGGATGGTGATGCAGGCGCCGTTGGCGATGTGCACGTTGGCGCCGCGGCCATCGATGGTCTTGAAGCTGTTCACGATGAGCTCCTGCGACAGCGTGATCACCATGTCGCGCTTGAACACGATCCAGAGTGGCACATCCTGGATCACCGCGTAGCGGAGGGTGCCGGGCTTAGGGTTCACCGGGTCGTCGTCGCTGGGGTCTGTCACGCGGTAGAAACGGCCGTGGCTGCCGCCGATGGCACCGCGGCCGAATCCGATCGCGCAGTCGGCCAGGCGCTTGCGGTAACGGTGCCACTGGGGGTCGCAGCGCCAGCAGTCGTCGATGGGGTTGCCGGTCCGGCAGGAGGATGAAGTGTCGCCATCCGACCGTGTGCTGTTGTTTATTTGCCTGCTTAATTTCTCGCACAGCAAAACAATTCGTGCAGTGAATTAGAATTGTGACTTAATATTTTTAATTACCATGTAAAGACAAAATTAAGAAAAAAGGTCACACGATTTAAAAAAGAGCATTAAAAGTTAATTAAGATATATATTTGTTCATTATCTTGTTGTTTCCACACCGACAGGATAAATATACTTTTATAAGAGCTTAATTATTTTGAAATATTTTATTTAGTCTTCCAGTTATCTGTGCAAGAAGAAAGAGTAATGCAAAATTATTGGCGCTATATATGAATTAATCAAGAATAATAATGAAGAGTAATTATTAATTTCTCATTTACTAATAATTTTACTAGAAAAAAAATAAAAAATAATAATAGTAATGCAAATGCACTTACATTTCCACCTCCGAAGCTATAAATTCTGGATCATCATCATTATCAACCGCACCGACAGCCACGCTGTCATTGAATCTAATTTTACTGCACCCCCAACAGTTAGTTATGTCCAAGTGTGCAAAAAATATATTTTTTTTAAAATAAGAGAGGTATATTCTATTACAACACACTCTATTTGCATCGGGTTTAAATAAAAAAAATAAAAAGAAAAATCTAATTACCAAGAAGCTGACGGCTCATAATTCCGCCCCTCAAATTGTTTAAAATTAAACAGAAGATTAATATACAATTTACCTGACGGCCGTGGTGGCACTAACTATGTCCTTTCTCAAGCTCGCTGGCGTCATCATCTCGGCGCTCGCCGTCGCCGTCGCAGCTCCAATTCTTCAAAATTATGGGGCTAGCCTCAATAATTTGCTTTTTAATAAGGGCAAACAAGATTATAATCCGATTACATACCTGTCGTTTAAAAGAAGCCAAAAAAGGCAAATTAGCAGCGGCAGGGAGGCGGACAAAGTCGGAAATTCCATCACTGAACTATTTTTCCGTTGTCAGAGCGTGAGAGGAGGAAAGAAGGCGAGAGCGAAGGGAGATGATGAAGTCACTCGAAGTTGATGAAGTTGAGGTCAATTGCTCTTTTGTATGCAAGCACCGTAAGGTAGGAAGAAAATTGGGGCCCTCAATTCATTTTAACGTTCTTCAGAGCGTACTTCTACCTCTACTCAGATGAGACGAAGCCAGTGGCTACTGACAAAGATGCGTAACGTTCAGAAATTATGACAAGGGACTAATTAAGGTGTGGGGAAGCCCGGAAAGCTTAAGACAACTTCTCTCTAAATAGGACTCAGGAGTTAATTAGGCCAGTATACAAGCTCAAAAATTTGCGCTGGACATGGCTAATTAATTAACGAGCGGCGGAAGTCTACCGGCTCATTCGATGTGAGCTCGCTCGGGTCAGGAGTCAGGACCCGACAAGAATGGAAGACCAGCACACGGGAGAGGTGGCATGGATGGGACGGTGGGACCGCCTGCACCGGCCACAGCCACACGTTCATCTTCCCAACCCCTTTATCCATCAAGGCATCAATTCACAGACCACTTTCACGTGACGGCTTAATTAGTAATTACAGGCCGAGTCCGGTGACAAGTCTGATCAAAATTATAATTAATTAATTAATATATTACTTATGCACAGCTAGCCTAGTAAAATTTGACCTGACCGCTGATTTTAATCCGACTCGATACGAAATTAGGTGAGTTTGGATCAACTATAATCGTGTTCGGATAATAAAATTTATGATCCGAAAATAATCGAGTTGTATTGGGTTATAAACGGGTTAACCCACTTAACCCAATTACATTATGTATTTACATATATAAAATTTAAATATAGGCTCACTCAACTCTCAATACTAGCTCATAAGCCCAAATCTCTTTCAATCTCATCTTTTAACCTAAATTTTAGTCCACACCATAAACCCAAATTTTTATAAATTTTAATAGATTCTTTATTAATTTATTATTTATGTATAAAATATGAATAATAAATTTATAATCGAGTTATGTGGAGTCTAGCAGATCGGGTTAATAAATGACTCATTTAATAAACAGGTTATTCGAGTCGTGTCGGATTGATCCAATTATATTTGGGTCGTGTTCGAATTCGACAGATTGACCTAATTAATTAAATAGATCGTATTCGGATTAGCTTAATCAAGTGATGGGTCACAATTGACAAGAGCCATTTATGATCTGCAGATTCGACTTACGAGGTTATGCACCACGCATGAATAATAACTTTTTCCATTAACTACACACGCATAATTAATTAGTTTTCGCTTCATCTTTTTGTGTAAAAAATCAAGGTCTTCTGCCGAATTTGTTTAGTATCACTCGTAGGATTTTAAACAAGGGCTCATTTTCTTCATAGTTATTTATACTCTTTCGATAGCATAGAAATATGTAGCTAGAAAACATTGAAGTCTACAACTTTGAAAACTTTGAGCAAAATATCTATTTTTGTTATTACATATGAGTGTGGCAACACCCTCAAATATGTCTCACATAACCTATTTTTGTTTATCAATTTATTACAGGATGTTTAAAGACAATATCAATTTGTTACAAGATCCTTAGATTTCTAACACTCATGTAATTATCATCCACTTTTATTTATCATTCTACACATCTCATACTTCATCTACAATGGTAATGCAATTTATAGGCCCCGTTTGGCCTTGCTTTTGGAGCTGCTTATGGTGTTGCGGCCAGTAGAAATCAAGAAGCTGAGGTGTTTGGCCCTGCAGCTTCTCTGTTCCAAACCACAAATAGTTGCTTCTCTGAGAAGCAAGGGTCAAGCTGCTTCTCTGAGAAGCAAGGGTCAAGCTGCTTCTCTGGCCTCCACCTGCTTATGCTCAATTGTAATAATAATTTTTTAATAGTATAACTTATAATATTTTTAATCAATATTTTAATTATAGTTAATAATAAATTTAATCATATAATTTTTATCTTAGTACTTTTTTTTAATAAAAACTTATTTATTATAAATAAAATAACCTAATCATAAGCTTTGCATCCAAACACTCTCAAACTTCTTCAGCCAACACTTTTTCAACCAGGACTTCTTCAACCAGCAAAAGCTAGAAGCAGAAGCTAGGCCAAACGGAGCCATAGTCACTTTAATATTATAGAATAGAGGGTGTCAGTTAATTTAACCCATAAGGATCCTAATTGTTGATAACAAGTTCCTGGAGTCAAACTTTACTCTCATCATTTAACTTGCCAATATCAAAAAAAAAAAAATTATAGAATCAATATCATATATGCTACAATCTCATTACTAAACTTGTCATACTTACTCAAGATCTTAATCCCCTTTTCTATCCCCTTCTCTAGTGAAGACAATTATTGATCTTGCCTAAGGCCACTCTCACCTCATTTGTGACTCTCACCTCATTTGTGGTCTTGTTTACCACTTTGGTCTTGCTAGCTATTTGGTTGCTTCGATGTTAGATCTATCATCCTTAATTTTAAACTCATTTGCCTCGATTTTTGCCACTTAAGCTTGCTCCTTCGGTCACCACCAAATTTTTCTTTACGGCTTGTGTTTGCTTCTCCACATACTTCCACCCTTACCATGAGGTCCAACTGACCTTGGACTATAGCCTCTGGCAGACTAAGTTTAGGTGTTTTCCCCATAATTCTTTCTAGTGACAAACCTTCACTAATGATGGTTGTTACATCCAAAACTCATTATATACAAAACGACAAAATTATACCTGAAAGTTGACCTTGCTCCACTCTGACATGTCTTCCTTCCTTGGCTGCAATCGGCAGACAAGCGCCACCCGCGCTCGCCTCTGCCTCACTCAAATGGGAGGAAGGGGGCGAGGAGCTTCCAAGCTTTACCCAAAGGGATGTTAACCTTAGAGGACCCAGGCCTCAAGCCTTGTCCTTACTGACCCTCCCACCTAAGGCCATCCCTCCGGGGCTGGTGCAGCCCTAGCCCTTACCATACCTCCTTTTCTCGGATCCGCAATCGCCGAAGTCGTAGGAGCCGTCGGAACCATCAGACTCGCCCCCGCGAGCCAGCCGCCGTGTCCGCATCCGAGAGAGCCCCCGCTCTCTCCTTCTCCATCGCACCGCACCAGAGAGAGGCCACCGCCTCTCTTTCTTTGTAGCGCACCGCAGCTAAGAGAGGCCACTGCCTCTTCTTCTCCATCGCATCGCACTAGAGAGAGGCCACCGCCTCTTTCCTTCGCCGCACGCCGATGATGACATGCAAATATATGATATTTCATGGCTTAATTTTATCATCATTTTAGAGTAAAATGCATGCTTTGTCTCATTTATGCACTTAAATGCTTCATATTCTTCAGAACCTTCACTTTTCCTCTATTTTATTGAAATGTAGGTATTTTGCCACAAAATTGGTGGAATTTGGAAGATCTGAAAATATGGGACAGTTCCTCATGATGAGACAAAGCTACACGTGAAATTTCAACCCAATTGGAGTCCTCTACGCTCTTCACGGCCATGGGTGCGTATCCATGCACGGCCGTGCATGAGCTGACCACTCCAGGCTTCACCGAGCCGTACATGGGTATGGCCGTGCATCCATGCACGGCCGTGAAGAGTAAGTTTTTCAGCCACCGAGCCGTACACGGGCATGGCCGTGCATCCATGCACGGCCGTGCATCGTCTTGCACAGCTTCGACAGGCGCCCGATTTTTCGCCCATAACTTTCTATTTTGGAAGCGGATTTCGTCGAAATTTTGGGGAACCTTCCTTACTTAGCTACGCATGTTTTGGGACCAAAAGGAGCGGATTTGATCAAGCGGTTGAGGAGAATGAGGTGAAAGGGCGACAACCTAGGGTTTTGGGGTGATTTTCTGGGCGACAACACTGTTCCGACGTGATTCTTCTTTCGTTCCAATGTGGATCTTCGTGCTGGAACTTCTTCCATCAAGGATCTACCCTTCCCTTTGGTTTGATTTCATTTGCAAGAGAGATTTGATGTATTTCACCATGTATATGATAGCGTAAACTCTCTTTTCGGGGTTTGGGCGTAGCCCACTGTATGAATGATGAATGTTATGACTTGATATATATATTTCTCTATTTATCTTTGTTCTTATTCATCTCTAGGATGTTTTCATTCATGTTTATGTACTGGTCATATGTATGCATGCTTTAGATGTTGTGGGATGGACTGAGAGGTAAATCACAATCATCGGAACCCCTTAGACTGGACTGGTGATTTCGTTTGGCGAGAGCACTCGAAATCACCCGAGGAACCCTAACCCTTCATAGAACCCATTGAATCCGCTTAACCCGGTAAGCCACGAGAGTAGGAGACTTGGGTTAAGTCGGATACCGGACCATGTCCTGAGAGGGAGTGCGTCTATACCCTAGAAAGGATTACCTTGAGAACTTAGATAAAACTCGATTAGAACATCAAGCCTTATTATTTCTTCATGTTTCAGTGCGGTGAAACCCGATACCCCGATTCTCTCTTATACTTAAAACCCCGATTGCTTTGCTCTCTCCTCTGCTTGATTTTAATTTGATTTTAGTTTGCTTTAGTTTACTCTCTTGCACTAGGATATTAGCCATTTCTCCATTAATCATTAACCTAGCTATTAGTTGACTGATTAGTTAATACTTGACCCCTAGTCCTCGTGGGATCGATACTTATTTTATTACGCGATAGACTGTGCACTTGCGATAGCAGCCTGTTTAGGCCCTATCAAGTTTTTGGCGCCGTTGCCGGGGACTAGGTTGTCAATATTAACACGATCAGGAGATTGATAGACTAGGTTTAGTTAGATTTTATTTATTTTTTATTCTTTCTATTTTCTGTTTATTTGCTTTTTGTTTTAGTTGTAGTTTTTATCTAGTGCAATGCTACTAATCTCTTTTATTCAAGGTACTTGTTTATGCCCAGGAATACTGTTCGAACAGAGAAACTTATACCTGGAGACCCTGAGATAGAGCGTACTTTCCGTTTTATTAGAAGAAATTTGAAAAGATTAAAGCTTGAAGGACAATTTTCCGACAGTCAGACGATGGAAGCCAACCGCTCTCTGAAGGACTTTGTAGCACCCACCATCTCTGGTGTGCACTCGAGTATATCGTGACCGACTATCGAAGCTAACAACTTCGAGATAAAGTCGTCACTTGTACAAATGATGCAACAGAACCAATTCAGTTGTGCAGCCACTACCAATCCTAACCTTCATTTATCTATTTTTTTAGAATGCTGCGACACTTTAAAGATTAATGGTGCTCATCCTAATGCTATCAAACTAAGACTCTTCCCTTTCTCTCTCAGGGATCGAGCTAGAGCGTGGCTGCAGTCTTTACCGCAGGCCTCTATCACAACGTGGGAGTAGCTGTCTCAAGCTTTTCTATCAAAATACTTCCCACAGAGCAAAACAGCCCAGCTCAGAAATCAGATCATCAACTTTGCCCAACGAGAAGGAGAGTCCCTGTATGAAGCATGGGATCGGTTCAAAGAACTATTGAGGATGTGCCCGCACCATGGTCTATAGAAATGAGTGATCATTCACATTATCTACAGTGGATTGCTATAGCAGACCAGACTTTTTGTAGATGCTGCTGCTGGTGGGGCACTAATGAACAAGAATTATGATGAAGCGATGGAGTTGATTGAGGACTTGGCCCTCAACCATTATCAGTGGTCAGGAGAGAGGAGCCAACCAGTTCGACGTTCAGGGAAGTTTGATATGAACGTGATTAACTCCCAAGTAGCAAAAGTAAATTCGCTTTCTTCTAAGTTTGACTCTATCAATGTTTCTACTTCTAATTCTATGACTTGTGATGTTTGTGGAGTGACAGGACATTCCTCTAATGATTGCCACATTTTGAATGCTCCCTTTGAACAAGTCAACGCTATTGGGAATTTCAGAAACCAGAATGACCCTACTCGAATACATACAATCCAGGATTGAGAAATCATCCGAATTTCTCCTACAGGTTGAATCAAAGGCAAATCCCTCCTATAAACTTTTCTAATCAGAATTTCATACCTCCTCCTGGGATACAACATCCATCTGTCAATCAAAGACAACAAGATCCTCCTTAGAAGTCCAGATTAGAGTCGATGTTACAAAATTTCATGGCAACTCAAATGAAGCACAATGACTCTATAAATGAGTAAATTCGCCAATTGAACATGAAGGTGGACTCTGTCTCCACTCACTCGAAAATGATGGAAAGCCGGATCACAAAGCTGGACTAGCGAACCAGTTCATTGTCAAGACACCCAGGAATGCTTCCAGCTCAACCTGAAGCAAATCCAAGAGATCAGTGCAACGCCATCATGACGAGTGGTACTAAGCGATCAGAGGGATCTGAAATCGAACACATGGGGGATGAAGAGGAAAGATCTGAAAGCCAGGAAGAGGAGCCTCATCATGAGACTCCTAATGGACTCGACGCTGAAACAATAATGGTGGTTGCTGAAGACTCAACATATTCCGCATGTAATCAACCACCTCTCAAAATCGAGGATCCTGGTAGTTTTGATATACCATGCACAATTGGCAACATTTCATTCGCTCGAGCACTCTAGGATTTGGGTTCTGGGGTCAGCATCATGTCATACGTCACCTTTAAGAAGCTGGACTTGGGAGATCTCAAATCAACATCTCAGGTTCTCCAGTTCGCAGACAGCTCTAAACTTCACCGGCTCGGGGTCGCTGAGAATGTACCATTGCAATTTAAAGGATTCTCTATCCCGGTAGACTTTGTGATTCTGGATATGGACGAAAACTCTACTTTCCCTCTTATATTGGGCAGGCCATTCCTTGCCGCCGTCAGAGCCATAATTGATGTTCCACACAGGACGATGAAGTTCTGCATTCATGGAAATGCTATATCATTCAATCTTCCTGCTATTAACAATGAACTCTATCTTTCAGGTTCCAAGGAGAGCAGAATGGAGGTGAAAGGAAGGACTGCACAGTCAAGAAGCAAGATGGAACTCTTCCCAGAAGCTTTCCCTGAACACTTCGGAGATAGACCCGACGACCCGATTGGTCTAGGAGGAGGCAAGATGGTGGCAATGGCGACACACGCTGAAGATGCCACGGGAGCCGATCTATAGAAGAAGATATTGGGATTGTTTAGGGATGAAATTTTAATTGACCTTGGGACGGTTTATGTGCTTTACTACTATGTTATTCCATGTCCTATCAAAACAGTTAAGGAGAAACTTTTGTACCTTATGCTTGTTTTAATAAGTGCAATCCATGAACGATGACAAAGGCAGAAGCTCCACGCCACATACTTAGCTCCCCCACCACCAGATCCACCATGAGCATCACGCTGGTCAAGCTAGTGACCCTAACGAAGTGCTTGTTGGGAGGCAACCAACCTCTTGTTCACTCTTTTACTCTTTTATTTATTTTCATCATTTAGACTTTGTTTTTTTCAGTTTTCTTTCATATCTATGCTCTCTAAGTTGTACCATGCTGATGAAATTTTTTCTGGATTTTTCAGGAATCACCGAGTCATGCACGATCGCACCCGTGCATCCATGCACGGCCATGCACGGCTCGTGCACACGCGACCGAGAGCTGCACGGGCATGGGCGTGAAGGCGCGCACAGCCGTGACGCGTAATGAGCTCCGTAAACACCCTTCACCGAGACGTGCACGGGCCCGTGCACGTGCACCGATGCATGGTCGTGCATCGTAAGTGAACTTAGATGCATTCTTCGACCGAGCATTGCACGGGCTGAGCCATGTATCCATACATGGCCGTGCACGAAATTTTATAAAAGAGCATCGCCTGCACACCTACGTACACACCCGTGTACACAACCCTAGAGCCGCCGCCGCCGTCCAGATCCGCCACCTCCGGTACCCGATCGGCCTCCGGCGACCTCCCATCGTCTTCCCCATCCTCCGGCGACTCTTTCCCCCAACTTTTCGGCGTCGATCTGCCTCTTCCGCCGTTGCCGCCCGCTGTTCCGCCGCCGCTGACTTTCCCTCTCCGCCTCCGACGCTTTCGACGCCTCTCCACCATCTGCTACTACCTTCCCGTAACCTCCCTTCATTGCCAGCATGTCTCGATGCAAACAGGTCACTTCCAAGCACCGAGACTCCTCTTCCAGCGCCACCGCCAGCTGCTCCTCCAACTCCCTATGGAATCATCTGCAAAGATCCTGAGCAGCTTGCCAAACTCACTGCCCTCTCACGCCACCCAGTGGTAACCACACGATTCCTGGATCATGCTATGCCGAACACTCTAGGATTCTACGAGGATGTGCACTAGCTGTTTCAACGTGTCGGTTGGGATCAGTTCTTTACTATCTCCTACCCCACCTACATTCCCATTGTACTAGAGTTTCTATCCTCCATGGAGTTTCATGCTAGCAACCACACTGATGAAGATGACGGCAGCCTATCTTTCCAGCTCAACAATACTGATGAGTTTGTGCTTACGTTGACAGAGCTGAATTCGATATATGGCTTTCCTACGGATGGAACAAGACTGATAGAGCCCACAGATATAGTAGGCGTTTCCCACAAGTGCATGGGTATATCGAAGTAATAAAATATCGATCCCACAGGGACTAATGGGCAAGTACCGACAGATCTCGAAATTGCTAGCTAGACTACGTCGAAATTGATGAAATTTAAGACGATGAAATAATTAAGTGCGCAAAACATAAACGAGAGAAATCACACGAGAGATTTATAATGAGGAGATGCATCAGGATATGGGTTCACCACTTTGACTCCTTACAGTTGAATAGTTAAACTCTTTTGCCAATATCCTGTCTAGTTCAAGGGGTTTAGCGTCCTTGTCACGTAGGTAGCTCCCCTCCAATAATCTCGTCCGCTCCCACAGATTAGATCATCGGTCCAATCCGTAGGGTTCTGAAGTACGGTTGGACTAGAGTCTCCCCACTACGTCTAAGCCCCTTATAATCTCCGTAAGTGAGTACAGATCCTCAAGCGAGTTGAAACTCCTAGAGATGCTGATTGACAAACCTTACTTGCGATAACTAAAGGCTCAAACACTCCCTTTCAGGAAGTGTAGGCATAGCACACCAACGAAATGGATGAACTCTCAACCTAATGGGTCTGACGCGCGGTCGGACTGGAGTCTCTCCGCCGCGTCTAAACTCCCTACAGTCCCATGAGTGAGTACGAATCTGCGAGCGAGTTTTTCTTCCAGAGATCTGATTTACAAACCTCACCTTGGTATTTCCCTAAGTGAGTACAGTCCCACGGGCAAGTTTTCTCCTCTAGATCCGATTAACAAACTGTTAGGGTATGCCCTTAAGGTTAATGTTTGAAGCCTTGGATATTTTCAGTATCATGTATAAACTGTACATATATGTTTATAAAGGCAATTGTTGTTATTCAGATTGTTACATTATCTGCTGCGGTATGTATACTTCTGAGTAATGTCTCAATGATGTTCAGCTTAGCTGACATTCAGTGTTGTCCTTAGTCGAGATATCTCGATGAACATGAGACAGCCTTGATATGATTGAGACTAATATGTGTTCTAATCTTATAAGATGCTTCGAGCATGGAATAAGATATAGACACATAGGTACATTGGATGTACTGGACTGACCTTGCTTAGGATATTCAATTGTGTGTCACAATATGAATAATCCTTGTATACAAGCAAGTGGCATATTTCCCTCTGACTTGAGATCACTTGTGTTTCTAGTGATGATTGGCATTATCTTGAGATAGTTCAATATCATTTGAAATATAATGGTTAAGGATTATCTTGGACAGTGGGCATGAGTCATGTTAGGGCACTTGTGATAGATATAGGATTGCCTCTCCTAGATGGAGTGAGATGTTCTAATGGGGCCCCCTGGATGAAATGGTTGTGAATGTGTATGGCCATACCTAGACGACTATGTTCGTCTGATCTAACCATTTTCATCATGTTGGAATCACAGGCCTGACACGCTTGTCCAACGAGAACATCCAGTGGCAAAAGGAAACAAGTATGCCAAGTGAATTAGATTCACACTTGTGCTGTGTTTTGGGAGTAGTCTTGGAAGACTCTTTCCTTCATATCGGGAGACAGTGATGTGTTGCTAGATACCCCTCTCTGTTCGTGATAACGTAAGTTATCGTTACCGACATTAAAGGAACCCTTAGGGTCACACAATTTGATGATATGACTTACTTATGTCAGATCGTGTGGACTGGGATTATTCTAGTCCAGTTTAAAGGAATTAAGCTCTGATTAAAAGTGAGATCTAGTCTAATCATGTTTGATTGATTAGGACATGTGATCGGTAAGCTTTGATCGGAGGATTGAAGCTTGATCATAAAGATCAGGGGTTCAATGTGATGTGTGGTTATGGTCTTGAGCCATTTGGTTCAAAGAGATTATAACTAGGGCTGGTTCGATTTGGTGCTTGAACCAAATTGGGATTGAACCGGTTCACTTAGAGTGAACGCATGGTTCAATGGTTCAATAAAGAGGGGAGTTTCGGTTGGTCAAATGAGCGATTAAATAGGAGTTAAAGAGGGAGTTACATGGGAGTTACATTTTGGTTCTTACCATATTTGGTAGCCGAATGTTTCCTTGTATGCCTCCACGGTTTCGATAGCTCCTCTCTTGCTTCCTCCTCGTTTGCTCTCTCTTGTGTAGACGATCTTCAAGAAACGAGAGAAGCTTGAACCGGCCAAATAAGAAGATACACATCATCCCTTCCAAAAGGACAATCAAGACTCCTTGGTGTCTTTGCTAGCACAAGGAACACAAGGAAGAAGTCTTTCTCATCTTGTGTGTGACTTCTTTGGAGAAGAGGCACTCGCCCCTTTCATCTTCCAAACCGCCTCTCACAACATGGCAATGGTAACACTCTATTCATACAAGTTTTACAAGGTTGATCATATGCTCAACATGCGATTCTTGATAACCTTGTTTTTCGCTGCAATAAGAGATTCAATGATGCTTATTATGCGCAAGGTTTACCCTTCACAAACCTCACCCTTGCGACTCAAGGCTCAAGCTTACCTTTCCGGATGATGCTTTCCTTTAATCCTACGGGTAAGTATAGCTATGCAAGCGAGTAAACTCCTAGAAAACCTGATTTACAAACCTCATCTGGATTAGAGCTGCGAGCATATCCTTCCGGGTAATGCAGACATTACACGCACACAAGACCAAGCAAGGACTTTGGCTAATAAACTTAACTATCACAACTAGTAAATTGTCAAGGGCTACCCCACATCCTGATTTAGTGTTTAGCCTACCATGTTCACGATAACAGCATAAACATCGGTCTCAGCCATGAACATCATGCGTGATAATAAGTTTTGCACAAGAGTTGCAAAGGAAAAATAGATCATGCAATATTTTATTAAGATCATACAATAGATGCAGCAACTCGAATATGAATGCTAGGTATTCTTTAGGGGTATGTTTCTAAGAGGCTTACGCAACAGAATGTTTTCAAAGGGGTGTAGGTGCACAGCTTCTTTCTCCTCTCCGCAAGAACAGCCTTCGCCTCTCGTGCGATCTTCTTCTAATCGATCCCCCTGCTCTCCTTTATCCTTTCACCCTTTTATCCTCCTCCTTCTGCGCTTTCTCCTCCTTCCCATACCCTGCAAAAGGAGCCTGCTGCAACCATTATCTCTGCTTCGCCGAAAGAAGATTCTGCCGCCAGCCTCCATGCTCTACAAATGACGCTAGCCAATCCTCTTCTGCGAAATCATGATTTCGAGGACAAATCTGCCACCAAAAGCTGCTTCTTGCTTCTTTGTCAACGGGGGAGAAAAGTCCTAGATGGCCCTGAGCTTCCCCTAGGGTTAGGTTGAAGAAGGCAGAGTTAATATCATGGTTTCGAAACAGGCAGGTTCGCGATCTCGGGCGAGAATTTAGTCGTGACCCGGTCGTGATTTGTCAGATTGCAGCTTCAGTGCGAAGACGAGTCACGGGCATGATTCTGATCGCGACCCGCTCGAGATTTCCAGCAAAAGCTCCGATGACTCCGAAATCTTCTGGTTAGGGTCATCTTGAGTTAAGATGAGCTCCTCTGCTGCCAAAGTTTCAAAATACACCCTTTTGTGGTCAATTTGACCTGAAAACGCAAAAATACCAAGAGAGGTGCAGATTCCATAGAAGTATCCAAATAAGGGTAATTATAAGACTTAAAGTCGTGAAATAGGAATGATTTCATAAGTAAAATGACGTGTAAATTCTATATAAATCTGTGTCAATAGAATACCTACGACTTAAATCTTTGCTTGTCCTCAAGTAAAAAGAAAGAAACGAAGTTCCATGAGGGTTGTCCAACTGAAGTTATACTCCCCAGTGGTCTATAAATGTGAAATGATCACAACTAGTCATAGGATGCACAAATCACTGTAGACTTTAAGGATGTCAAGAGGAAAAGCAGAGTATCCAGGTTAAATCTATAGACAATAGTTGTACGATAATATTGGATAAAAAATAGATCCTTACCACATGAAACACCAATACACTTGAAGCACCAAAAGGGTAAACTCTTAAAGTGGTAGTAAAGGCCTTACTCATGACTTCGGTACCACTGCGCTTTTTTCTTCTTTTCTACAGTGCCAAGCCGAAGCTTCGGTACCACCGCCTTTTTTCTTTTGCTGGGCAATGCCAAGTTGCAACTTCGGTACCACTGCCCTTCTTTTCTTTTGATTTCTTTTTCTTTTATTGGCAGTGCCAAACCAAAGACTTTGGTACCACTGTTCTTCTTTTCTTCTTTCTTATCGTTGGGCAGTGCCAAGTTGCAACTTCGGTACCACTGCCTTTTATTTTCCACTCTTTTCTCTCTATCTATCTTTTGTACGGTGCCAAGTCAGAGAGGTTCGAATCAAAACTAATACCAAGAGTCACCAAGAGTGGTAAGTGTGGGTGAAGCGGTTTGGTCTATAATTTTCCAAATAAATAGTACTCATGTTGACATATAGATGCTTCCTAGACTCAAAGCTCATCAAAGTTCAATCCTTAAGTTTCCAGTTTATAAGGGATCGAGTGACTAGTTGTTCAACATGAACGACGCGCTTAATAAAGTGTGGGAGTTTAGATCAATCATAAATGAGACAAATGGATCATGAATAAGAATCAATCATGAATGAGGAATACATCAATCAATGAAAGCAAGAGAATGCAGCTAGGACCTACGACTTAGGACTTTTGCATGTCTAGGCAATAATGGTTAATGAAGTTCGGTCCTTATCTACAAAGTCATAATGAAAGCATGTGAGAAAGGTACAACATGTCATAGAGGTAAAATCATCAGAATATCCGTGCTAAGCTGAAGCATTATCAAAGTAACTTACAATAAAAATATCATGAATATAGAGCGCATCGATAGTAAAGAGAGTTAAAACTTGGCAGGTTCGGTACAACAGCACACTCGTAGCATCACATCAAACATTATCAGTTTAACAACATATTCATTAGCATGAAGTTAAAGTATCAGTACAACATTTTATCATCAAATGCATAAAAGTTATGACGACCCATCAAAATGTGTAAGAACCCTCACCCAAAACAAAAGTTGCATCATCCTGGATGCACATAGTATAGGTATGTATCAAAAGGAGTGAGGGAAGACTTACTAGAGTACAGCCCTACTCACTGCACTTAGCTGGGTCATCATCGTCGTCGTCGACCTGCTCGGATGAGTCAGAATCAGAAACATGGATGGTATCGTCGGTGTCCTCGTCTTCGTCCCGCGGTGGTGGTGGTGCCACGTTACTGTGAAGAAAGATCTCAATGCATTTTACCGTGTCTATCAGGGCTGCTAGCTGCTTCCCTTGTTGAATCTGGTCTTGGCGAAGCAAGTGAAGCATATCGTCAGTAGAAGGCCTGGCAGCAGTCCTAGGTTGGCCGCCGATAGAAAAGCTAGGGTCAACATCCAGTGCCGAGACTTTGAGTTTCACTGAGCTGAGAAATTCGAGGGTGAACGGGATGTATGTGGGATGGGCATACTGCAAAAATCGTCCCCACCCAAATTGACAAAAGGCCCAGAGAAGATCATCGAAGATGCCGAGTGCAGCCAGCGCTGGCGGATCAATGTAACGAGTATTGATAATTCTTCGGTTAGATAGAACTTGATACCTCACCGCCTAATGACTGTCTCACATTTGTATTTTCGGCGGTACGACCTGCTGTGGCGGCGCTTCAAGTCGAGGGCTCGTAGCTCTAGCCGGTCATTTTCCAATATTTTTTCCGACAGGGCGGCATGGTTCTTCGAGTCGAAGCAGAGGTTGAATAAAGAGCAGAGTACGTGACGAGAAGGAGGTTGAAAACCTAGAATAAAAACTCATTGAAGGTTGCTGAAGTTGCCGGAAGAGTCGCCGATGGTTAGTGGTCGGCGGTGAAGCAAACGGCGGCGACTGGTGGGGCACAGCAGGTGAGGTCACGCAGAGTACGGTCACAGCCAAAAAAAAATCGGGAACCCTAAATGGAAATTTTGGGCGAGCTGCTTAAGTGGGTGGCTTAACGGGTCGGACTGGCCAGGCGGATCCGCTAAGCTGCTGAGGTTTAGTGATCACGCCCAAGATTTTCATCAGGATCCGGTCATGAAACCTTCGTGGGAGTGTGGGGCAGCCATGAAACTCTCGTAAATTTTGTGCAAATTCTGTCTCCTGGAAATCCTTACCCTCTCGTGAATACTTCTGTAAGGTTACACACAAACTTTACGGCTAGGCCCATAGTTACGGCCCTGCCGTGAAGTTTCTCGGCAAATTTTCTGATGTAGAACAGAGTGAAAATCACGGTCGAGAATTCTGTCAGGACCCGGCCGAGATTTTGGGAGAACTGGTAGAAAACACTCCTTCTTACTGCATCTATTTGCGATATCCCTATGTCATTTTAAGCCAAATATAAGCATCAATATTCACAACTAAATAGACAGAAACACGACAAACAATGCAAGTTGAGAAAGGGTACAACGAGTCCCGAATGTTGTTTTCAACTTTTAGTAGAATCAATCGGCAACGCTGAAGATAAACAAGGTCGATTCATGGATGTACATTATGCTCTCAAATTCAAAGATTATTAGAAATCAATTAGTGAAGATGCAATGCACTTGGTTTTCCAACAAATCAGATGAAACTTGTTAAATGTTGGTAGTATTGGTAGTCAACAATGTCGTAGTTCATGCACATTCTCTACAAGAATATCATCATTGTTAAACATCAAAACCATGTGTCAGAACGAAATGACTACAACTAAGAGATGAAATTCAAACTCATAGTAGAGAAGGTTTAAAACATTCTAAGGCTGGATTGGCGTGTCCTAGCATGCGATCACTAAGGTTTTAACACTAATTATCAAAAGAGCTTCTAAGAATATGCAAACTAACTGAAGCTTTAACAAAACATGAAAACGAAAAAGAAAGATGCTGAAAATGAATTTAACTAAAGTAAGATGCTTGAGTTGCCTCCCAAGAAGCGCTGATTTAATGGTATGTCAGCTTGGCCATAGTTTGTGTCATTCTGGTGAAGGAGGGTCCGTGAGGAGCAATGCAGTGCCCTCCGGTATCGGTTCATGGGAGATGTAGTGCTTGAGTCTCTGTCCGTTAACTTTGAATGTACCAGTTGACTCTCGGGAGATATCTACAGCACCGTGAGGGTAAACTTTTTGTACTACATACGGTCCCATCCATTTAGTCTGAAGCTTACCAGGAAAAAGTTTGATCCTAGAGTTAAACAATAGTACCAATTCACCTTCGCGGAATTCCCTCCTCATAATCCTTTGATCGTGTCATCTTTTGATACGTTCTTTATAAATCACGGCGTTCTCATATGCTTCTTGTCTAAATTCGTCGAGCTCATTAAGTTGAAGTTTTCTGATCTTTCTAACTTGGTTCCCATCAAAATTCAGTCGTCGTATCGCCCAATATGCTTTGTGTTCAATTTCAACTGGTAAATGACATGATTTACCATATACTAGTTGGAATAGGGACATACCTATTGGAGTCTTAAATGTCGTATGGTATGCCCCTAAAGCATCGTCAAGTTTAAGTGACCAGTCAGTGCGAGTACGCGACACAGTCTTCTCAAGTATGTGCTTAATCTCTCGATTCGATATTTCCACTTGGCCGCTAGTCTGAGGATGGTAAGCAGTGGAAATTTTGTGTAATACTCTATATCTCTTGAGAAGTGATTCAAATCCTCGCTCAATAAAATGAGATCCGTCATCGCTGATTACCACGCAAGGCATTCCAAACCGTGGAAGTATCAATTTCTTGAAAAATCTGGTGACTACCTTGGAGTCGTTTGTTGGTGCAGCCAAAGCTTCTACCCACTTGGATACATAATCGACTCCAACTAAAATGAATTTGTTACCACAAGAAGGTGGGAATGGACCATAAAGTCAATTCCCCATACGTCAAAAATTTTGATTTCAAGGATGGTATTAAGAGACATCTCATTTCTTCGTGATATTCCACTCATCCGTTGGCAACGATCACAAGACTGTACATAGTCCCTTGCGTCTCTGAATAAAGTTGGCAAGAAATAACCACATTAGAGAACCTTATGTGTTGTCTTCTTGCCACTGAAGTGCCCTCCATAAGAAGAAGAATGGCATTGGAATAGGACATCTGGAATCTCTTCTTCCAGTAAGCATCTACGAATGATACAATCAGCACAACGCTTAAACAAGAGTGGTTCATCCCAATAATAATGTTTTGCCATAGACATAAACATCCTTCGCTGTTGGTATGTGAGTTTCGGAGGCATAATATCGGCAGCCAAGTAATTTACCAGATCGGCATACCATGGTATTTTCACTGTGGTGACAGCTAGTAATTTTTCGTCTGGGAATGTATCGTCGATCTCTTCTTCAAAATTATTTTCGGGAGTAAATGTCAGACAGGAGAGATGGTCTGCTACCAAATTATCGGCTCCCTTCTTATCTTTGATCTGAACGTCAAATTCTTGCAACAATAGTATCCATCTGATTAGCCTTGGTTTCGCGTCTTTCTTTTCCATGAGATATCTGATTGTCACATGATCTGTATAAACAATAACACGCGAGTTAACCAAATACGATCAAAATTTATCAAAAGCGAAAACTACAGCTAGAAGTTCTTTTTCTGTTGTGGCATAGTTGCTCTGTGCTTCATCGAGTGTTCAGCTGGCGTAATAAATGGCATGAGTTCGGTTGTTTTTCTGTTGTCCCAATACAGCTCCTACCGCATAGTTGCTAGCGTCGCACATAATTTCGAAGGGCAACGACCAATCCGGAGGCTGTATTATTGGAGCAGAAATCAACGCCTTCTTTAATTGTTGAAATGCATGCGTGCAATTCTGGTCAAAAACAAATGGAATATCCTTAGTAAGTAAAGATGTTAAAGGTTTAGCAATTTTAGAAAAATTTTCAATGAAGCGTCTGTAAAAGCCTGTGTGGCCTAGGAAACTTCTTATTCCTCTAACGGAGTTGGAGGCGGCATTCCCTCTATCACACTGATTTTTGCTTTATCAACTTTGATGCCGCGTTCCAATATCAAATGACCAAGAACAATCCCTTCCTTTACCATAAAATGGCATTTCTCCCAATTTAATACCAAGTTCGTTTCTTCACAGCGCTGCAAAACACGAGTCAAATTAGATAAACAAGAATCAAAATTAGACCCGTATACCGAAAAGTCATCCATAAAGACGTCCATAATGTCTTCAATTAGATCGGAGAAAATAGCCGTCATGCAACGCTGAAAGGTAGCTGGCGCATTACATAAACAAAATGGCATATGACGATAAGCGAAAGTACCGAAGGGACATGTGAATATGGTTTTCTCTTGGTCGTCTGGATGTATCGGTATTTGGAAATATCCTGAGTATCCATCCAAGAAACAAAAATAAGAGTTAGTGGCTAATCTTTCAAGCATTTGATCAATAAAGGGGAGAGGAAAGTGATCTTTGCGAGTGGCCTTGTTCATTTTCTATAGTCGATACACATGCGCCACCCGGTAACGGTTCTTTGCGGTATTAATTCGTTCGCTTCGTTCTTCACTACCGTTAGTCCTCCTTTCTTTGGTACCACATGTATCGGGCTTACCCATTGGCTATCCGAAATGGGGTAGATGACCCCAGCATCTAATAGCTTCAAATTTTCTTTCTTAACCACCTCCTTCAGGTTCAGATTCAGACGTCTCTGGTATTGGATAGATGGTTTGCTGTCCTCTTCGAGGTGTATCCTGTGCATGCATAAAGAAGGGTTAATACCTTTTATATCTTCTAAAGTGTAGCCAATTACCTTCTTATATTGTCGAAGCTTATCTAGGAGAAGGCTTGTTTCCTCTGAATCAAGATAAATTGCTATAATGACAGGGTAAGTAGAATTCTCACCCAAAAATTCATACCTGAGGTTGCTCGGTAAGGATTTGAGCTCTAAGTTAGGTTGTTTACAGACCTCAGACTTCGGTGTTGCTGATTCCTCAAACCTTTCTACATCTGGCTCAACTACAGTGCTTGACTCGAGAATATCGATATAAGCACGGATTTCTTCTTCTTGTTCTTCGTCATAGTCGCCCAATAGGCATAATTCGAGAGGGTCGGCATTTTTTCGAGGGATGTAGGTCAAATCAAGCTCATCGTCGATGACTCCGATACTACAGTAGGAGTCTGCAAAAATAGTCTTTTTCAAACTTCCGGTAATATCAAATTCAATTGTATCCTTACCTATTCGAAGTGTTAACTTCCCATTTTTAACGTCTATTATAGCACCGGCAGTGGCCAAAAATGGTCTGCCCAAGTATGATAGGAAGTTTGGAGTCTTCCTCCATTTCAAGTACAACAAAATCAGCTGAAATAAAAAATTTACCAACCTTTATTGGCACGTCCTCTAGAATTCCTACCGGATGCCGTACGAAACGATCAGCCAATTGCAAAGAGATGTTCGTCAGCTTCAAGTCTCTGATATCCAGTTTCTTGCAAAGAGAGAGTGACATCAGACTTACACTGGCTCCAAGATCACATAAAGCTCGGTCGAATGGGGTGTCTCCGACCAAACATTGAATGGTAAAGCTGTCTGGATCTTTCAACTTTGGTGGTAACTTATTTTGGATGATTTCGCTACATTCCTCGGTTAACGCCACTGTGCCGTGTTCTTCCATTTTTCTTTTATTGGATAGGATCTCCTTCAAAAACTTAGCATAGGATGACATTTGTGATAAAGCATTGGTAAATGGTATGTTAATATACAGTTTCTTTAAAATTTCTAAAAATTTACCGAATTAATGATCGAGTTTTGCTTTTGCCAACCTCTAGGGAAATGGAATGGGTGGTTTTTAGGGTGGTGGAGGCACATAAACAGGTTCTATTTCTTTCGTTTGTGGTTCACTCTCAACAGGTTCATTTGGTTCTTCAGATTCATCGACTCGGGCTATCCAGGCAATGGCATTACAATGCTCTTTAGGGTTCGTCTCGGGCTGTCCAAGCAATCTGCCCGGTGGTCTAGTAGATGAACTGGCCTATTGGGAAATTTGGTTTTCCATTATATTCTGGTTTGTGGTTAAGTTTTTGATTGCTTCTAGCATGCAATCCATTGCCTTCGTTTGCGCTGACATGAAGTTGTGAAAGCGCGATTCTAAAGTTTGTTCTGGTGGTACTGTGTTGGTGCTCGGTTGTGGTGGCTGGTCAAATTGTTTAGGCTGATACCCTGTGTCAGATGAATGAAATCCAGGGGGCTGCCTATAGTTCGATGGTTGAACTGCATTGTTGCTTCTATAGGAAAAGTTAGGATGATTTTTCCACCCGGGGTTGTACGTATTAGAATAAGGGTTATTTTGAACCCTCGGGATAAAGTTACCTACAGCATTTACCAAAGCAGATGGGGGGGGGGGGGGGTCTTGTGATACCATATTCCTAATTGACAAGTGTCAGAAAGATGACCTTCCACTCCACAAATTTCACACATGGCCACACTATGACGCATGTTCATAGAATCAAGTTTATGAATCTACTTTTGCAGCAAGAGAACTAAGAGCGTCAAGTTCATACTTACCGGCTTGTCGAGATGAAGTACCTCTTTCGCCCGACAATTGGTAGTGGTTGAGCGTCATTTCTTTGATCAAATTGTAGGGTTCATCGACAGTCTTATTCATCAAAGCTCCTCTAGCAGCTGCATCAACGGTAAGACGAGTGTTATAAAGCAAACCATTATAACACTTATGTACCAGTACCCATTTCTCGAGGCCGTGGTGAGGACACATATGCTGCAATTCCTTGAAGCGATCCCACGCCTCATATAGTGATTCGCCTTCTTTCTGAGAGAAATTAGTAATCTGGTTTCTTAGTTGCGCGGTTTTGCTCGGAGGAAAATACTTTGCAAGGAAAAACAAGTGAGAGTTGTTCCCATGTGGTGATGGATCCAGATGGTAATGAATGTAACCAAGCTCGCGCCCTGTCTCTAAGTGAAAAAGGAAAAAGTCGTAGCCGCAGAGCGTCAGTGGTCACACCATTCATTTTAAGAGTATCACAATATTCAAGAAAAATAGATAAATACATGTTTGGATCTTCGGTTGCTGATCCACCAAATTGATTTTGTTGTAACATAGACATAAGTGATGGTCTTATCTCAAAATTATTCACTTCTATTGGTGGACGTGCAATACTAGAATGCAGTCCTTGAACATTCAGTGCGGCGAAGTCGCGAAGTGATTTGTTACTGTCCATGTTTGATGTTTGCGAATTCTTCTTCGGTTCATATTTCTGAAGATTCTTGCGACGCCGGAATGTTCTTTCAATTTTCGAATCAAATGGTATTGCAGGTTCCGGTCGCGGAATTCTAAGCATAAACTAAAATTCTAACAAGCAGGTGTTTCGTTAAATCAAGAAAGGTGTAAAATGACGTAAAAGAAAGTATATTAACAAACTAAAAATGTCTAGTCTAATAACTTCTTAATTTAGTCAATATTGCCAAAATTAGTCCCCGGCAACGGCGCCAAAAACTTGATAGCGCCCACAGATATAGTAGGCATTTCCCGCAAGTGCATGGGTCTATCGAAGTAATAAAATATCAATCCCACAGGGATTAATAGGCAAGTACCGACAGATCTCGAAATTGCTAGCTAGACTACGTCGAAATTGATGAAGTTTAAGACAATGAAATAATTAAGTGCGCAAAACATAAACGGGAGAAATCACACAAGAGATTTATAATAAGGAGATGCATCAGGATATGGGTTCACCACTTTGACTCCTTACAGTTGAATAGTTAAACTCTTTTGCCAATGTCCTGTCTAGTTCAAGGGGTTCAGCTTCCTTGTCATATAGGTAGCTCCCCACCAATAATCTCGTCCGTTCCCACAGATTAGATCATCGGTCCAATCCGTAGGGTTCTGACACACGGTTGGACTAGAGTCTCCCTGCTACATCTAAGCCCCTTATAATCTCCGCAAGTGAGTACAGATCCTCAAGCGAGTTGAAACTCCTAGAGATGCTGATTGACAAACCTTACTTGCGATGACTAAAGGCTCAAACACTCCCTTTCAGGAAGTGTAGGCATAACACACCAACGAAATGGATAAACTCTCAACCTAATGGGTCTGACGCGCGGTCGGACTGGTGATGTGTCCACAAGTGCACGGATATGTCGAAGTAATAAAAATATCGATCCCATAGAGACCAATAACCAAGTACTGACTTATCTTAGGATCATTAGCTAAATAATAAAAAAAAGGTTTAATTTTTGTAAAAGAGAAAATGAAAATACGAATGGGTTGCAATCAAATTATGGATAATCAGGACTTCGGGTTCACCACACTATGTTTCATGACTTGTTATAATTAAAATATCTTAAGAAGGATTTACTATGTTGAAGGGGATTTATCCGCATGTACAGATTGCCCCCTCTCAGCAGTGCAATCCAGTGTTTATCTGAATTAACCCTCTACTCTCGTGGTTGTTAACTCAAGATGAACCCAATTGGTTCTTGATAAATCTAATAAATCCCTCAAGCCGGTTCGAACTACTCTCGTGTTCGAATCAACTTGTCCAAAAATTGTAGATCCGACGTCGCAATTCACTTATCAGTATTTCTTGCGACGTCTCTAAATAAGCAAATTATGGCCAATAATCAACATGTAATAGGCACAATAATAATTGAATCTAACATAAGTAAATTACTTCATAAGAAAGAAATCAATGATTAAGTCATGAAAACAAAGAGGGCTAAGCCCTAGTCTTGAAGAGAAAGTTACACTAACATGGTGTTCATGTTCAAGTTAAAAAAATCCATATTTTGATTACAAAATTGGCAAATAAAAATAGAAATCAACAAGGAGGATGTAGTATGATGCTCCCTCATGAAGGTCGACATCAAGTGGCCGAAAAAATAGAGTTTTTCCGGTGAAGAAACGCCTTCCGCCGCCGTTCGCCCTTGATTTCGCCCCCTTGTTGATTTCGCCTTCAATCCTTGCCAAAAGCCCCCAATAATTGCTCCATATATGCAAATTATGGCCAGTAATCAACATGTAATAGGCACAACAATAATTGAATCTAACACAAGTAATTACATCATAAGAAAGAAATCAATTGATTAAGTCATGAAAACAAAAGGGCTAAGCCCTAGTCCTAAAGAGAAAGTTACACTAACATGGTGTTCATGTTCATGTTATAAAAATCCATATTTTGATTACAAAATTGGCAAATAAAAATAGAAATCAACAAGGAGGATGTAGTATGATGCTCCCTCATGAAGGTCAACATCAAGTGGCCGGAAAAACTCTGTTTTTCCGGTGAAGAAACGCCTTCCGCCGCCGTTCGCCCTTGATTTCGCCCCTTTGTCGATTTCGCCTTCAATCCTTGCCAAAAGCCCCCAATAATTGCTCCATATGTTGCTCAAATAGTTCTCCATCATCTAATTATGGTTTTCCCAAAATTTGGCTCAAAAACGGATCAAATCGGATGAAAAACGGAGTCAAAACCGAAATTGGCGGACAAAATTACGGCCATAAAAATTTTCAGGTGGGGCCATAAAACATTCTGTTTAGTTCTGAATAAAAATACGGCTGTGAAAATTTTCACGGGCATGAATTACGGCCGTAAAACTCTTTGTTGAGATCTGGAATTTTAGATTTACGGCCATAAAATATTTCACGGCCGGGCTGTCAAACCTTCTGTATGTTCAGAAAATATAGCCGTAAAATATTTCATGGGGGGCCCATATTTTTCTAAACATGCTTCGATTTGCATGAAATTTTACAAGCAGCTTCATCTTGACGTCTAGAATCTATTCGTGCACTCGAATCTTTCAAAATCCATCAAAATTTGGTCGTTTTCACCTGAAATATGACAAAAGTGAAGAGAGGTGAAGATTCCGAACAAACAAAAGATTTTAAGCCAAAATGAATAAAAACATGATAGAAAAGAGGAATAATTGATGGTAAAAGTATACCAAAAATATTTTATAAATGTATGTCATCAAATATCCTTAGACTTAAACTTTTGCTTGTCCTCAAACAAATAAATAAACTAAAGAATAATGCTAAGTATGGAAAAGATAACTCACTCATGAAAAATAAACTTCCAAAATATAATCACTCATTAAAGATTTCCAACTCATGTCACAAAAGATTCTAGAGAAATAAATTGTCTTCAGAATTTAATCCTTAAGATTCACAATCCAAAACTAATAAAATTTGCAACTTGCATAATAATCAGAATCTCAATCTCATGAGTTCACCTTGTAATCTGTTCAACACTATAATGTTTTTGTTTACAAGAATAAGACCTCCAAAATCATTTTATGTATTTATTTTTGACATTCTTTAAATCGATTACCACTTTTTTTCTGGTGACAAATTTAGAGTACACCGACCACATAGCCGATGTAATAGAACTCATATCTTTAAGCAAGCGAGGTTGTGACTCATAGCCAAAGATAGCGGAGTTAATGTCAAAATCTTTTCTTGGCATGTACCCACATAGATACATACTTTTATTTCCTCTCTCTTTTTTTTTTATTTTTTTTAGACTTTAACTCATGTCTTCGGTACCATTGCCTATTTTTCGCAGTGTCAAGTAAAGGAGTCATTTTTTTTCTGGATTTTGAATTCTTTCTTCCCAACAAATAACACAATAGACCAAACATATACAAGGCTAATCAATCAATGTCAATTCAAGAAAATTATACTCATCTACTCAGCTTATTTGAAAAGATGCTTCACTCTTGAATCTCATTCCTCAAACAATCTACTTACCAGAATCTTATTATCAATAGCGGAATATCAAATATGAGGATATAAATCAAGGAAATAAATTCAACACATAGAGTAATTAATCCATTCAAGCATTGGTATAAGACCATCTACAATATAAATCATCAATATAAAATCACACATTATCATCAAAGATATTGCACATCAGAAAGTACATATAATCTGCATATGATTCAAAATTCATTTAGACATTCACATGACATCATATCATAAATCAAAGAGTCAAGACAAATACAATATCCATGAAATAAAACATCAAATAAAATATCCTCCCCTACATAAAGAATGTTTCGTCCTCGATGCAATTAACAAGGAATAAGAGCGTAGGAGAAGGGATACTCACAATGCAGTAGTCGTCTGTACTATCGCCCGAACTGCTCTCCTCACCAGAGTTGTCGTCCTCCTTGTAAATGTATCACAAAGCTCCTACAAAATATCGATAATGATCAAAAGGGGAAACCATTTTAAAAGCATCATATAAGATTCATAGCGTAACTTCCAAAAGCAAATAACTAACTTATACTACCAAGAAGTAAAATAACACAAATTAAAAACTAAGAATGAAAAATAGAGATAGTGCTTGGGTTGCCTCCCAAGAAGCACTGATTTTAAGGTCACTAGCTCGACCAGAGACTATCATCATGGTGTCGATGGTGAATCAGTACCAAAGTATAGAGCATGTAATTTTTTGCATCTTCGTCGTTTAACAAGTACGCCCACTAAAGAAAATATCCAAAGTAGTATGTGGTACATTGTCATCTTGAGCAATCTATGTACACAAAAATAAAAGTTAATACCTACAATATCATCAAAACTTATCTATCATGGAACTTGTTTCTTTTTCATGCTCCTCTGCCTTATCAATTATAGAAAAAAATAAAGTCTAGGCCCATAAATTCATACCTCACATTATTTGGAAGAGTTCTGATTTCAATTTTTGGATTTTTACTTTCCTCAAGAGTAGCATGGTATGAATGTTCGGGTTCTACCTTATGCATCTCAACGGTAGGAATTGAATCAAGTGGTTGAAAGGAAGCCTTGACACTATCTTCAGTCACCTTATCATCATCATCTATTATAAAAATTTCCAAATGGCTTTCACTTGTTTGGGTGACATTAGTTTCCTCAACCATTTTATCCAAGATGTCTACACTATTACATGACCCAAATTGCTTATCAACTGTTACCTTTCCAACCTTTGGGGAAAAAGAATCGGTGGTTTATATGGTGGAGGTGGAATATACACCGGTTCTTGTTCCCTACTTTGTTGATCTGACTCCTCATTACATGGTTGCTCAATGGGTTTTGAATTTTGCACCTCTTGGTATGGCATTGCGTCGCTTGCCTATGATTCCTCTAGTTCTTTAGCCTGTTGAGCTATCTAGTTCGCTAGCATCAACTGGTGAGTTCTAACAAATTCCATCTCATATGCCAGATTCTTGATAGACTCATTAACATGTCTGAAATTATCGTTTTGTTTTTCAAATTGTTGCATGAAAACTTCTTTCTGCTTTGTCTACGCGGCAATAAAATTCTCTATCATAATTTCCAAGTTTGAATTCTCAGGTTGATTGAACTGCCTAAATTTTTGTCTGAACTTCTTTTCTTGGTCTATGAAGTTTTCAAGGTTGAGATCTGGAATTTTAGATTAACGGCCGTAAAATGTTTCACAACCGGGCCGTAAAACCTTCTGTATGTTTAGAAAATATAGCCGTAAAATATTTCATGGGGGGGGGCCATATTTTTCTAAACATGCTCCGATTTGCATGAAATTTTACGGGTAGTTTCGTCTTGATATCTAGAATCTATTCGTGCACTTGGATCTTTCAAAATCCATCAAAATTTGGTCGTTTTCACTTGAAATACGACAAAAGTGAAGAGAGGTGAAGATTCTAAAAAAAATAAAAGATTTTAAGCCAAAATGAATAAAAACATGATAGAAAAGAGCAATAATTGATGGTAAAAGTATACCAAAAATATTCTATAAATGCATGTCATCAACTGGAGTCTCTCCTTTGTGTCTAAACTCCCTACAGTCCCACAAGCGAGTACGAATCTGCGAGCGAGTTTTTCTTCTAGAGATCTGATTTACAAATCTCACCTTGGTATTTCTTTAAGTGAGTACAGTCCCGCAGGCAAGTTTTCTCCTCTAGATCCGATTAAAAAACCTCACCCTTGAGACTCAAGGCTCAAGATTACCTTTTCGGATGATGCTTTCCTTTAATCCTACGGGTAAGTACAGCTATGCAAGCGAGTAAACTCCTAGAAAAGCTGATTTACAAACCTCATCCGAGGGATTAGAGGTGCGAGCATATCTTTCCGGGTAATGCAGGCATTGCACGCACACAAGGCCAAGCAAGGACTTTGGCTAATAAACTTAACTATCGCAACTAGTAAATTGTCAAGGGCTACCCCACATCCTGATTTAGTGTTTTGCCTACCATGTTCATGGTAACAGCATAAACATTGTTCTCAGCCATGAACATCATACTTGATAACAAGTTTTGCGCAAGAGTTGCAAAGGAAAAATAGATCATGCAATATTCTATTAAGATCATACAATAGATGCAGCAACTCGAATATGAATGCTAGGTATTCTTTACAGGTATGTTTCTAAGAGGCTTATGCAACAGAATGTTTTCAAAGGGGTGCAGGTGCGCTGCTTCTTCTCCTCTCCACAAGAACAGCCTTCGCCTCTCGTGCAATCTTTTTCTGATCGATCCCCCTACTCTCCTTTATCCTTTCTCCCTTTTATCCTCCTCCTTCTGCTCTTTCTCCTCCTTCCCATACCGTACAAAAGGAGCCTACTGCAGCCATTATCTCTGCTTCGCCGAAAGAAGATTCTGCCGCCAGCCTCCATGCTCTACAAATGACGCCAGCCAATCCTCTTCCACGAAATCATGATTTCGTGGACAAATCTGCCACCAAAAGCTGCTTCTTGCTTCCTTTGTCAATGGGGGAGAAAAGTCCTAGATGCCCTTGAGCCTCCCCTAGGGTTAGGTTGAAGAAGGCAGAGTTAAAATCGCGGTTTCGAAACAGGTGGGTTCACGATCTCGGGCGAGAATTTAGTCATGATTTGTCAGATTGCAACTTCAGTGCGAAAACGAGTCACGGGCATGATTCTGATCGCGACCCGCTAGAGATTTCCAACAAAAGCTCCGATGACTCTGAAATCTTCCGGTTAGGGTCATCTTGAGTTAAGATGAGCTCCTCTGCTGCTAAAGTTCCAAAATACACCCTTTTGTGGTCAATTTGACCTGAAAACACAAAAATACCAAGAGAGGTGCAGGTTCCCTAGAAGTATCCAAATAAGGGTAATTATAAGACTTAAAGTCGTGAAATAGGAATGATTTCATAAGTAAAATGACGTGTAAAACTCTATATAAATCTGTGTCAACAAAGACTCACACCAACTGAATTTAAAGCAAGCAACTTCTGGGCCGACTTGACTGATTTCTGACCTTTTGATACCCGGACAGCGAGAGCCACCTGCCTCAGGAACCTCATCTTGAAGTATGTGCATCGTGTCATGGCACACACTACTTTTGGCCGAGGGGAGTCTGATGGTCTTGTTTGGGCATCCGAGCTCCAATTTCTATGGGCGATGCTGCATGGGGTCCGCCTCAACACTGCCTTTCATTTCGCCAAGCAACTCTATAAGGTATCAAAGGCGCCGAAGGGTGCCATTGCTCTCGGGGGACTTCTTACCCCACTGGCCTTCGCGGTAGGGATCCATCCCTACCAGATGGAACAAGCCCGAGGCAACAGCCGACTCGATCTTGATTCCTGCATCTCCATGCGGATGATAGTCAAGGAGGGGGAATTCTATAGTCTACTCTCCTCCAGGAGCGATGTTAAGCTACCACTGCCAAATCCTGCACACATCACAGTCCGCGAGCAGCAAAACTGGAGAGTTGAGGCAGTCGAGGATCATGACGTGCCTCTTGCGACTGAGCCTCCACCCCCTTCGCAGCAACCTTCTACCCAGCTTGACCGCATAGAGACTATGATCCGCTTTGTCCGAGACGCCCAGCAAGAGACTCACCTATCCGTCGATGCAGGCAATGACCAGATTCAACATCTTGAGACTGAGGTTGAGCGCCAAGGACGAGTATAGTCCTCTATTTTAGAGTATATGCATGACCTTCAGGCGAGACTTCGTCGGCGCTGGAGATGAGCATCATCGGTTTCACCCATCACTTGGTCAGCTTTCTGTTTTTCCAGTAGTTTATTTTATTATGGTTGTTTGTCTTCTTTAGTTAACTCTTACTAGTTTTAAGTTTGTCACTTCTATTCCCTTGCATGCTTTGTCAGTTAGTTGTTTCAACATCTTTAGTGTCTTGCCCAACCCCTACTTTTCTTTATGCTATTTGCTTTGTCCTATGGTATTGCATTGTTCTACAGGTACTTGATTGATTGGGATGTAAATCTTGACTTTTCTTTGCCAGCGGTCTATCATGGTTTTGGGCTGCACATATGATTCTTTAGTTTAATGTAGTTGATTGAATTAATTAACCCAATTCATTGTTGGTACAATCTTGCAGAGTATGCCTGTTATTTCACCTTACCCTTGATATACATCCCATGTGCGTGATTGTATCTTGCTTCATAACTCTACTTTATTTGTGCACTTTGTCTTGGGAATCAGAAATAATAATAGTGGTACCGAAGTGTTCTCGTACATTGCACATTGTACTTCCACTTGGCACTATTCATAGCATCCAAACAGCAAAAGGGTAGTGGTACCTAAGTTCATTGTTTATCATACTTGGCACTAACCCCATGGATCAAAATAATAACAGTGGTACCGAAGCCAAGATGTCCCCACTTCTAGGGCTTGGCACTGTTCTATCTCTTTTAAAAAAAAAGGCACCACATAGGTACTATATGGTACTGATGCTATCTTTCCCATGACTTAATGCACAATTACCCCCTGTTTGAATGCTTGATCAATCATATCATTCATGTGAAATATATTGTAGAGGGTTTTGGTAATTGGTAAGGTAACTTTGCATACTCTAATAGATTGCATTCATGATAATTGGTTTAATTTGCTTTCCATACTGCATTACAACCCGAAGACTTGTTGTGATTAACCTACAACCTAAATAGACCACTTTAAGCTAATCGAGATTCCCTATTTCATGTCATCACTGTGTTCTAGACAATTCAATTGCTTGAGGACAAGCAAAACTTTAAGTTCGATGTATTTTGATGACATGCAAATATATAATATTTCGTGGCTTAATTCTATCATTATTTCAGAGTAAAATGCATGCTTTGTCTCATTTATGCACTTAAATGCTTCATATTCTTCAGAACCTTCACTTTTCCTCTATTTTATTGAAATATAGGTATTTTTCCTCAAAATTGGTGGAATTTTAAAGATCTGAAGATATGGGACAATTCCTCATGATGAGACGAAGCTACACGTGAAATTTCAGCCCAATCGGAGTCCTCTACGCTCTTCACGGCCATGGGTGTGTATCTATACACGGCCGTGCATGAGCTGACCACTCCAGGCTTCACCGAGCCGTACATGGGCATAGCCGTGCATTCATGCACGGCCGTGAAGAGTAAGTTTCCAGCCACCGAGCCGTACACAGACATGGCTGTGCATCCATGCATGGTCGTGCATCGTCCTGCGCAGCTTCGACAAGCGACCGATTTTTCAACCATAACTTTCTATTTTGGAAGCGGATTTCGCCAAAATTTTGGGGAGACCTTCCTAACTTAGCTACGCACGTTTTGGGATCAAAAGGAGTGGATATGATCAAGCGGTTGAGGAGAACAAGGCAAAAGGGCGACAACCTAGGGTTTTGCGGTGATTTTTTGGGCGACAACATTGTTCCAGCGTGATTCTTCCTTCGTTCCGACATGGATCTTCGTGCTGGACCTTTTTCCATCAAGGATCTACCCTTCCCTTTGGTTTGATTTCATTTGCATGAGAGATTTGATGTATTTCACGATGTATATGATAGCGTAAACTCTCTTTTCAGGGTTTGGGCGTAGTCCACTGTATGAATGTTGAATGTTATGAATTGATATAGATATTTCTCTATTTATCTTTGTTCTTATTCATGTCTAGGATATTTTCATTCATGTTTATGTACTGGTCATATGTATGCATGTTTTAGATGTTGTGAGATGGACTGAAAGGTGAACCACAATCATCGGAACCCCTTAGACTGGACTGGTGATTTCGTTTGGCGAGAGCACTCGAAATCACTCAAGGAACCCTAACCCTTCACAGAACCCATTGGATCTGCTTAACCCGGTAAGCCACGAGAGTAGGAGACTTGGGTTAAGTCGGACACTGGACCGTGTCCTGAGAGAGAGCGCGTCTGTACCCTAGGAAGGATTACCTTGAGAACTTAGATAAAACTCGATTAGAACATCAAGCCTTATTATTTCTTTATGTTTCAGTGTGGTGAAACCTGATACCCCGATTCTCTCTCATAGACTTAAAACCCCGATTGCTTTGCTTTCTGCTCTGCTTGATTTTAATTTGATTTTAGTTTGCATTAGTTTACTCTCTTGCACTAGGATATTAGCCATTTCTCCATTAATCATTAACCTAGCTATTAGTTGACTGATTAGTTAATACTTGACCCCTAGTCCTCGTGGGATCGATACTTATTTTATTACACGATAGACCGTGCACATGCGGTAGCAGCCTGTTTAGGTCCTATCACCGCACCAGAGAGAGGGCGCCGCCTCTCTCCCCGCCGCACTCGAGCCAAGAGGGGAAACCCTCATCCCTCTTTTTTGTATTCCCGTCACGAGCCTTTTCCCCCTTTTCTCACGCATCCAAGTCACGTGGAGGGGTGGTCAACACCCCCTTTGACCAAGGATGGGGCCCACCGGCTGGAAAACATGCGTCACATTCTCCCCTGCTCAAAACTGTCATTGCCCCCGATGACAGGCAATTGGGTGTGACTGATCTAGGTCCATCCAAATCTGGACCGCCAAAACCCGAGGAACAAAGCAGCAACAGTGCACGTCGCCCCCGACAATGCATTACTCAACCAGCAACGCCTGGGAGTACCACGCTCGATGCGTATGTCGCACCCGACGATACGCTACTCAACCAGTAACGCCTAGGAGTACTACGCTCGATGCGTACGCCGCACCCGACAATACGCTACTTGACCAGAGACGCCTGGGAGAACCACGCTAGCACGATGCACCCGACAGTGCGCTACTCAACGAGAGACACCTGGGAGAACCGCACTCGATGCATACGTAGCCCCTGACGATACGCTACTTGACCAGAAACGCCTGGGAGTACCGCGCTCGATGCGTACGTCGCCCCCAATGATACGCTACTCGACCAGAAATGTCTGGGAGTACCACAATTGCATATCAGAGTCCGCACACAGATCACCTCGCGTCGCCCCACGTCCATGATAAGTATCCGCAAGTGCATTGATTTATCGAAGTAATAAAAGTTATCGATCCCACGAGGACTACGAAGCTAAGTACTGACTTCTCGACTTGTTTGAATTCAGGCGGACAAAATCAATGGTTCTTCTAAACTTTTACGGACATGCAAACTCGAAAATAGCTTTTTAAAGGGTTCGGTTTCTAACGAGTCGGGAATTCATGGGTTCGCCACATTGACAATTATGAGTTGTTAAAAGAATAACTAATTCACAGAAATTATCTAACATGAAAGGAACTCTTCCTAAGGTGCATACTACCTCCTCCCGAAGCATAGTACGGTATTCAACTAGATTAACTAACTACTCCCGTGATAGTTAACCCAATTGAACCCCTTAAGCTCTATGAAGCGTTTGTTTAACCCTTCAGACAAATCCAAACTACTCCCGTGATTCGATTCGTAGGTCTAGTTGAAATAGATCGGACGTTGCGATTCACCTCCCGGTCCTTCTCGCAACGTCTAAGACGTAAAAATACTTGGCCAGGGTAAATTACGAGATAGGTAAAATTTCAACTAAATCATGTAGATAAATTCTAATGAAAATAGTAAAAGCATGGATTAACTCATAAAAGTCAAAGCGCTACGCCCAATCATCTCGACAAAGGTTTCTACTCGCTCATGTTAGTATGGAAATACATGGTGTTGTGATGAACTAGTAAATGCATAAAAGATTGGAAGAAATCACTAAAAACACTACAGAACCGCCTTCTCCTTGATCCGAGGATGAGGATTGGCTGATCTATCGTCGCCTTCAAGGGAAATCTCGCCGGAAAAATGTTTGAAACCAAATTTTCGCCCTTGTCGCCGCCGCTGTTCGTCTTCGTCCGTCGAAGCTCTCTTAAACCGATCAAAATCCCATCTTTTATAGCTAGACCGGTTTAGAACCCATCAAGAAACGGTTCTGCAAAGTTTGGCTCAAATCCAGTTCAAAACGAGTGAGAATCGAGCGAAAAACTCGTCAGGCGGAAACTTTTACGGCCCGTGATGTGTTTACGGCTTCGGCCGTAATTCTTTCAGCGTATAATGCTTTTGGTCACAGAAACTTTTACGGCCCGTGATGGAATTACGGCTTCACCCGTGAAAGTTTCGGTGGACTTTTATACTTAGCCAATTTTCACCTCCCGCTCGTCGTCGTGTTTATGGCCGAATCCACAATTACGGCCAAGGCCGTAAATGTCTCGTTCTTTACCGTTTTTGCTCCAAATTTGACGTGTGGGCTCGTGATCTCCTCGGGAATCATGTTTTGACCTTAAAACTCTCGAATTCCTTCATTTTTATGCCTTTTTACCTATATTTTCAATAAAACTAAAAAAAGTGAAGATTCTATGCAAAGTAAGACAAAAACACTAGAAGTAACACAAAATCGTGCAAATAAGTCCAAAATATGATGTAAAATATAAGCAAAAATACTATATAAATGCAACGTATCAAAATACCCTAGACTTAGAATTTTGCTTATCCTCAAGCAGTTCTAGAATATGTATGATGAATGTAAAGATAAAGAACACTCATTTGTTTTTGCCACTAATAATATCCTTAGTCCACAAATTAAGTAATCAATCTTTCAAACTCAAGTAATTCAAGAAAAATCATAATAGAGATAATTTCCCAAGAGGTTACAATCCAAGAAAGATAAAATTCACAATTCATGTCATAATGTTCATTCTTCACATGCTAAATATTACATACTTTCAACTTAATAAATCTATTTTACTCAATAGATAAAAATTTATTTCAAAAATCTTGGTGATGTTAAAAATAAGAGATTTTTAAAGCAATTTAGTCTTTAAACGGTTATATGCCCTTTCCTGTTAGCATCATAATATTGTTTAAAGTATACTGCAAAGCAGTATAGTTTAACTCATAGTCTCAATCATAAAGTCAGTGGCATGGTATTTAAATCGTTCTTGATCTTTCTACATGAGGGATAAATATTTATTTTTAAACTTTTCCCTCTGTTACTTGATTGCAACAGACTTAAAGTATACCAATTCATGGTATAATATAACTCATGACTTTAGATTCCTCAACCAGAGGAGTTGGAGCAAATCTCAAATTAAAGATATATCACCAAATTCTATTCATAAAAATTTTCATTAAGCAAAAATAGATAAATTAAATTTCAAGTATAAAGATATTATGCATGTGTCATATGAACATATAACAATTCACAAATGCATTTTATCAATACCAGAATTGAATTTACTCAACAATTTAAGTCTACATGAAATTTTAAAAATTTCCTAAGTCATCAAATCAATCACTCAAAATGTTTCCTAAGTTTAAAATTAAGAATAAAACAAATTTGATTATCCTTAATAATCATAAACATTCGGAATACATATTTATAAAGCTTTAAAGACCGAGTAAAATATGGAAATAAGCACCCTAGACTTAATTTGTTGCATGTGTGGAAATATCAAATCAATGAAGAATTTCAGAAAAAATTTGGCAAGACTTCCCTTTGTATTTGTTGGCGAAACCCTATACAGTTATATCAAAAGATGAAAATTACAGCCCGAGAAAGGAAAATATATATATATATATATCCAAAAAATTTATGACCACGAAGATACTCAATTTTTATATGGCAATCAACTTCCAAATATCAAATACCGTCTAGTTTTACAAACCACAACACAATTTACCACCTCAGTTACTATTTCAAACCAAATATCAAAGATGCATCAGAATCATTCCAATCATGCGGAAAATCATCAACCAGACACCCAAAACTATCATATGGCACCACATAGACATGATAAATACCAAACAAGTACAAAACCATCATAACTAAGTCATGTTCAGCACCCTAGGACTCAATACCATCTAGTGTATACAATATCGAGCTAAGTATCGAGCAACATCTACAAATAACCAAAATGAATTGCGTAATATCCCGATACAATGCACACACACAAATAAAAATTGAAAAGATGGTGTGAGGTTGCATCGGCATCAAATCTACTAAGCCTGCGCATAAATTAGACAACTGTGAGACTACTCATGCGATACCAAAAATATGCATAAAGAATTGAAACTTGATACTCACAAAGTCTATCAATCTGTCTCCGTATGCTCAGAGTCCTCCTCCTCATCCCTGGTATGTCTCGTCGATGATGATGATGGGAGACGACGCCGTAACAACTCCTCTATCGCGCGTAGTGAGTCGAGAGCTCTCAACTGTCCCTGCTCCAGGCACGATATGTCGCCGCGCATCCTCCTCTGCTCAGCTTGCATCTGCTCCACCGATGGATCTGATCGTGTTGGTGTGGACGGTCTGGCAGATGTAGAAGGCTGATCAGCAGCTGATGGCACAACTGGAGGTACATGCTCTGAAGATCTGGGCTGTGATGGTGGTGAAGCTGCCTCTCTAGGACCTCCCCCAAGCGTGGGATCTACCATCCAATTCTGCTGAACATGAACCGTGGTATGGTTCATGTTCGGCAGCCTCATGGTAATTTCTGTGTGTCTGAACATAAGATGGTACGAGCTCCCAAGCCTCGTAATCATCCTAATGGCAACACATGCATCTATATCCAGTCTGGGATTACCCTTTGCCTCGTTCAACCCCGAAGGATTGACACCGAGGGCAAGGGCAATCGAAGTAACTAATCCTCCCATCACGAGGACTCCTCTCCGAGCTCTGGCGGCTTTCTAGATCTGCTTCATCAGGTAGAATGAAGTGCTGACTCTGAATCCTCTAAGCATGGCCCATAGAAAGAATAACTCTGTAGAACTGACCATACCATTGCTCTCTGCCCACCCAAAAATGGTATGTGCAAGCACCTTGTGTATATATCTGAAAACTGGGCTAGTCAGACGTGATGGTCTGGCGGTCCTAGGGTCAAATCCCTGCTCGCCAGTAATCTCTCTCTAAAAGGTCCCCTCTGAAAACTCACGAGGACGGTGTCTGGTGATGCCTTGAATTTTAGTAGTGATTTTTACTATTATTCCATAATGAATTTAGGCTTATTTTAATGATTTTACACTCCTTTAAGGCTTATTTAGTTAAAAACTTCAGAATCTTCACTTTTCGTCTGTCTTATTGAATTTCATGTAAAATCACCTAATTTTGAAGCCTTTTTAAAGAATCTAAAAGCATAGAGTGATTCCTTATGAGAAGACGAAGCTGCCCGTAAAATTTGGGCTCAATTGGAGCCTTCTCAGAACTTCATGGCCAGGTGAACCCCACGGGGTTCACCCATGATCTTGCCGAAGGAAGGATTTCAGCGCGCACGTCACTGCCTGGTGAACCCGGCGGGGTTCACCGATGATGTCGAGATTTCTGAAAACTGCCGCACACTTCACTGGCAGGTGAACCCCATGGGGTTCACCCGTGATCTCATCTGAAGATACCTGCACAGAAGTACGCCGAGAATTTCACTGGTAGGTGAACCCCACGGGGTTCACCTATGATTATTTCGCAACAAAAGATCTCCGAGCACTTCACCAACTGGTGAACCCCGCGGGGTTCACCTGCGAAGGCGTTGGAACAGCACGACCCCCACTCGGTCTTTCGTTGATTCCCGGCAAGGGCAGAAGAACACGGCGATTCGGCGACTTCGGGCGGATTTCTGAAGATTCGATCATTAGAACCTGGCAATCCTGGGTTCTTTCATTCGGTTTTTCTTCTCCTCCCTCCTAGAAACCTTTTCCTGTGATTTTCTTATATTTAAAGAGAGGATTTTGAGCGCTTTGACGATGGTTGTAGCGTAAACTTATTTTCAGGGCTCAGTTGAAGCCCTCTGACGATTTTTGTTTGCAATTCATGTATTAACTCTATTATTCGGATCATATTTTAAGCATATTTCACTTGGTGTGTTTATTTCTTGATTTATACTCTGACCAAGTATTATCATGTTATAGTTGTTATGGTTCATAACGAGAGTAGGACCGTAACGACCGAACCTCATTATGAATCTTGCGAAGGCTCGACACGAAAGTGCTTGTTCTTCGCTCGAGGGTTCATAATCTACCACGGAACCCATTGCGTTTGTCCAGAGCGGTCCACCGCGAAAGTAGGAGACGTTCTAGGTAAATACCGAGGTGTACACTCGAAAGAGGACACCTTGTACCATAGGGTAGATTCCTTATGCATATTTGTAAATCCTTGTAACCATTTTTTATTTATTAGCGCAATAAAAATCGTCAAAGTGGTGGAAACCTTTGCCCTGATACTCTCTCTCAGATATTTTCCCTACCGTTCGCGTTTGATTTCTTGCTTACGATTTCGCTTAATTTTAGTCTTTAAAGTTCTAAAAATCACAATTCGAGTAGCTTGGATTCCAAAGAATTAGACTTTCTAGTACTCACCTTGCTCCCTGTGGGATCAATATCTTTTGTATTACTTCGATAACACCGTGCACTTGCGGTGCGTATCATCTGGTCACATCCGAGGGGAATCCAAATATGTGGCCCAGCTGGTCCAATGTAAGCATATGCTCCCGGTTCCCCAACCGGAATGACATCCTCCCAGGATCTCCGTCATCGTGGTTCCTTAATGAAATCTGGACGGTGCTGAAAAACTCCAAAGTGAGCTGGGTGTATGTAGGGTGCCTCTGCTGGTAAAAATCCCGCCACCCTATGTTCGCGAACATCCACTGGATGTCGTCGAACAATCCTAGGGACTGCAGTGTCTGGTCGTCCCAATATCGTGTGCTGATCACCCCTCTAGTGGATAGAGCACGATATCTCCTCTCGATCTCCCTACTCCTATGACGAATCTGACGCGGGTAGGGAGTAAGCACTGGAGGTGGTGATCGCGCCCGTCTCCTCTCCGGGATAATGGCCTCTGGTACAGGAGGTGATGGCTCAGGTGATGAGAGCTCTGGTGAAGGTAGATGAATCTCGGGTGAAGGCACTGGTGCTACTGGAATGGGTGCTGGCTCTGCTGGCTCAGTCATGTGTGGGATCTCAGAAACTGATGGTGGAACTATCTCAGGAGTAGCAGAAGACTCCTGTGCAACTGACAGCGAAAAAGAATGAAGCTCGGGTATCTCCACTGATATCTCTGGCAAGTCTACGAATATCTCAGGTGATCCCTCCTCTAGATCTGACAATACTGGTGTACTAGCCTCAGGGATAGGCAGATCTCCCTCGGCTGAGGAGGGTGATACTATCTCGGGTGTGCGCGCTATATCATGTGGAGTGTCTACCTCCATACCCTGAGTGTCAGTAGGTGCCACAGACTCTGGCAAATCTGTGGAAGGCGCTGATATGGCAGGACCCTCCACATCCATCGGTACAGCATCTGTCTATGCCTCCTCCACTCTCTCAATCTCTGGTATAGTGGGAACATAAGTTGGGGGTGCTACTGGAGTCTCTGCAGTCTACACGGCAGGTGATTGAGGGCGAGTGGTCCTCCTCCCCCAAATACTAGTGCCTCGACCGGTACGCTTCCTAGCGTACCGTCTGGCGATCCTCTGATCGCGGCTCTCTGGCCTGTCGGCCGGCCTCTCTGAAGTAATCTCCAACTCTGGAGAATTAACAGGCTGTGGCTCCACCATATGTGATGTGCTGGGTACTGAGGATGCACTCGGAGCCTCTAATGCCTGTGCATGGGTCTCATGCTCTGAGTCAGGATAAACTATCCTCTCAAAAGTGTCTGGTAACACTCCGGACACCATCCTATACATGTAACGTGGTTCCAACCTAGGATATCTGCTCTTCATCACTGCCCCATAGGGCCTAGACCTCACAAATCTCTTCGATGCCATAGTATCAAGCAGATTAATCCAAAATATGTAAACCTAACTCAAAAATCGTGGTACTACAGTAACCGTGGTATTTGGCCGTGAAGGTCGTGAGTGAAATCGTCCTAGAATTTGAATAAAATAACTCCAAATCGGTGCAAAAGGTATGTGATCCAAGTTCTACTGATGAATCACAAGTTAGAGTAAAGAAAACTCACGAATCTGTGCACAAATTGGGCTTGAATCGGTTGGAAGACGGGTTTTGGCGACTCGGCGGACGAGAGTCTATTCTTCACGAAATCCGATGGAAATCCGGTGAAAGGTCATCGAAAAGCACTCTCTGGAAATGGAGGAACACTGGTGGAAAGTTTTCATCGCAGCTCGTAGGAAGAATCGTCGAAAATCGACGAATTACGAGCGTAAACGTAAACCCTAAACTGCCCGTGAGGTTTAAACCATAAGAACTTACGGCCCGTAAACATGTCACGGCTTGGACCGTAAACTCGCCTTAGTGTACAGCGTCCCGTTAACTTAGTCATCTTTGTGTTCACGGCTACGCAATAATTACGGCTCGACCTGTAAATGTCGCGTTTTACCTTAGCTTTTCATCAGAAAAATCCGCAAAAATCTCCAAAAAATTCCTGCACATAAAACATCGAATTCAGAAGAATTTTCGTATGTAATAGTTCATCAAATGATATGGAGAAAGCTTAAAACAAAAATAAAAATTGAGAAAATGCTCCTAGGGTTTATAAAGAAAAATTCAAAACTAAAATAGAAAGGTATGCTGATATTAATGAAAATTCAGAGTTGCTGGGTTGCCTCCCAGGAAGCGCTTGTTTATGGTCTTTAGCTTGACCAAGACAGTGTTCATGACTCTTCTGGTGGATACAAGGCGCAGTGGATAATTGGCAGTTGTTGCTCCTGACACCTTTCCGGTTCATTGTACAGATTTAACTTTATAGTTCTAGGTAATGTCCATGTCTCGGCTTTCTTTGATTCCCCCTTTTTATGCTTTTCCCAATTTTCTGAGAGACGTCTATCGATTTCAAAATCACTTCCTTTATCAAAGTTGTTCTCCTTCACCCCTGGAGATTTATCGGAATCTGCAAAATTAATTCGTTTAGCTTCGGATGAAAAATCAAGGATCCACTTGCTATCATTCAAATTCAAAGTAAGTTTTTCATGCAACATGTCAATAACAGCTCCTGTGCTTGCTAAAAATGGTCTTCCTAGAATGACAGGGAACTTAACATTTTCCTTCATATCAATAACCATAAAGTCAGTAACGATAGAAAATTCATCAATTTTAACTGTTACATTCTCCAATATATCAGTTGGTTGCTGATCAAATCCATTAGCAAATTGAACATATGTGTTAGTGGGTTTAAGTCTTTCACTATCTATTTTCTCAATCAAGTGTGATGATATCAAGCTAATGTTAGCTCCTATGTCGCACAAAGCATTTTCAATAGATAACTTACCAATCTTGCATGGAATCGAAATACTCCCAGGGTCTCTTACCTTAGTTATTTCAATGTTCTGACTTACTTGGTCCTTCTTTACCTCGGTTTTACCCGTCTCATGTCCTTTTGTTCTGTTCTAAACAACCTCTACGAAAAAGGAATTGGAGGGACATATGCAGGTGGGCCTACATATTTCTCTTCATCCCTTACTTCCTGGCAATATTCTCCTTCTAGAACAATGCTTATAGACTGATCTACAGACTCCTCAACAGGTTCCTCAAGTATCCCCTTATTTTCAGCATTCATTACAGTGACAGCATTGACGTCCTCCCTGGGATTCATCTCAGGCTGTCCTGGTAATCTCTCTAGAGGTCTAATGGCAATGCTTGCTTGCTGTGCAATTTGATTTTCCAACATCTTGTTGTGAGTAGTCAAAGCTTGCACACAAGATATCAGCTGCTTGATCTGATCAGCGAGATCATCAGTCCTTTGCTGTTGTTTCATTACAACTTCCACCATGCAATCAAAGCTCGACTTTTGGGGCTGCCCATACTGTCTTGGCTGGAAACCTGGTGGTGGCTTATTATTGTTCTTACTCTTTCATGTCTACAATCTGGTTCATCCGATTACTAGACAGATGAACCCAACCCAGAATATGAACCGTAAAAAAAAAACACCTATTAAACCGATCACAGGGATACCAGTTACAGTACCTACCAACCAAAGAGGAATCCTTCCAGTAGTATCGGCCATTTTCCCTACTTTCCTCCACATTTTATCAAATGGTCATGCTAGAGACAAAAACAACCATGGATAATTATGAGGATGGTATCTTTCCGAATGGGATAAGAGAATTCCTACTATTCTCTTTCTTTTTCTCAATTGAAGAAATAATTGGAAAATAAAACAGCAAGTACAAAAATGAGTAATAAACCCCAGTATAGACTGGTACGATTCAATTCAACATTTTGTTCATTCGGGTTTGATTGTGTCATAGCTCTATAATTGGAATTAGGTTTATCGTTGGATGAACTGCATTGCGGATATTGACCCCAAAAAAGAAACGGCAGGTACAGCTAGTCCGTGAACAGCCAACCATCGCACTGTCAAAATTGGATAGGTTCGATCTATGGTCATTGGGGGCCTCCTAAAAGGATTTACTAAATTCATTATTCTGCTGTGAATATTGAGGAGGAACTTGCCCTTGATTTTGCTTGTAAGACAATTTGGGGTGGTTCCTCCATCCTGGGTTGTAAGTAGCAGAGTAAGGGTCATTTGCAGGTCTCTGATTATAATTCCCCACAGCGTTCACTTGCTCTTGATCTGATTCCTCCTGTGAAGAAGTTATGATCCGGCATTCAGATGCATTGTGCCCTGTTACACCACATACCTCACAAGAAACCATATTAACTGAACTAGGTGAAAGAGATAATGAATCAATCTTCTGAACTAGAGAATCTACCTTAGCTGCCAATGATGTCAAGGAATCAATGTGAAACTTACCAAATCCCGTGGAAGTAGTGCTCCGCTCACTTGACCATTGGTTATGGTTCATCGTCATATCCTCTAGAAGAGCAGTTGCTTCTTCCACGTTCTTGCTCATGATCGTTCCTCCAGCCGCAGCGTCCACCATCATTTTGGTGTTATAGTCCAAACCGTTGTAAAAGATTTGGACTAAAATCCAGTCTTGAAGTCCATGATGTGGGCACATGCGCTGGAGCTCCTTGAAATGCTCCCAAGCCTCATAAAGCGATTCTCCCTCTTGCTGTGTAAAGCACGTGATCTTGTTGCGCAACTGAACAGTTTTGCTCAGTGGGAAATATTTGTTCAGGAATGCTCTGGACAACTGTTCCCAGGTGGTGAATGATCCTGCTAGCATCGAGTACAACCAAGCTCTGGCACGGTCCCTGAGAGAAAACGGGAATAGTCTTAGTCTTATGGCATCAGATGAAACTCCGTTAATTTTAACTGTATCGCAGTATTCAAGAAAAACAGCTAAATGAAGATTCGGATCTGAATTTGGGGAACCCCCAAATTGGTTTTGCTGAACCATTGTCATTAGCGCTGGCTTTAACTCGAAATTGTTCGCCTCTACGTTGGGTCGAACGACGCTTGGATTGAACCCTTGTACATTAGGTGCAGCGAAGTCCCTCAAAGATTGATGATGATTGTCCTCCGTCATCTCTCCTTTCTCAGAATTCTTTTTAGCCTCAAACTGCAGTCTCCTTCGAAGGCGGAATATGCGCTCAATTTCTGGGTCTTCTGGAAGCAAAGCACCTGCACGAGAAACTATGGGCATACAACGTGTAAGTAAACAATAAAAAGAAAAGAATAGTAAAAACTAATGGCAAAAGAAAAGAAAAATGTCTAATCTTCTAACTTATCAATTAGTCAATATTAACTATCTGTAGTCCCCGGCAACGGCGCCAAAAACTTGATAAGTATCCGCAAGTGCACGGATTTATCGAAGTAATAAAAGTTATCGATCCCACGAGGACTACGAAGCTAAGTACTGACTTCTCGACTTGTTTGAATTCAGGCGGACAAAATCAATGGTTCTTCTAAAGTTTTACGGACATGCAAACTCGAAAATAGCTTTTTAAAGGGTTCAGTTTCTAACAACTCAGGAATTCATGGGTTTGCCACATTGACAATTATGAGTTGTTAAAAGAATAACTAATTCACAGAAATTATCTAACATAAAAGGAACTCTTCCTAAGGTGCATACTACCTCCTCCCGAAGCATAGTACGGTATTCAACTAGATTAACTAACTACTCCCGTGATAGTTAACCCAATTGAACCCCTTAAGCTCTATGAAGCGTTTGTTTAACCCTTCAAACAAATCCAAACTACTCCTGTGATTGGATTTGTAGGTCTAGTTGAAATAGATCGGACGTTGCGATTCACCTCCCGGTCCTTCTCGCAACGTCTAAGACGTAAAAAATACTTGGCCAGGGTAAATTACGAGATAGGTAAAATTTCAACTAAATCATGCAGATAAATTCTAATGAAAATAGTAAAAGCATAGATTAACTCATAAAAGTCAAAGGACTACGTCCAATCATCCCGACAAAGGTTTCTACTCGCTCATGTTAGTATGGAAATACATGGTGTTGTGATGAACTAGTAAACACATAAAAGATTGCAAGAAATCACTAAAAACACTACAGAACCGCCTTCTCCTTGATCCGAGGATGAGGATTGGCTGATCTATCGTCGCCTTCAGGAAAAATCTCGCCAGAAAAATGTTTGAAACCAGGTTTTCGCCCTTGTCGCCACCGCTGTTCGTCTTCGTCCATTGAAGCTCTCTTAAACCGATCAAAATCCCATCTTTTATAGCTAGACCGGTTTAGAACCCATCAAGGAACTGTTCTGCAAAGTTTGGCTCAAATCCGGTTCAAAATGAGTGAGAATCGAGCGAAAAACTCGTCAGGGGGAAACTTTTACGGCCCGTGATGTGTTTACGGCTTCGGCCGTAATTCTTTCGGCGTATAATGCTTTTGGTCACAGAAACTTTTACGGCCCGTGATGGAATTACGGCTTCACCCGTGAAAGTTTCGGTGGGCTTTTATACTTAGCCAATTTTCACCTCCCGCTCGTCGTCGTGTTTACGGCCGAATCCACAATTACGGCCAAGGCCGTAAATGTCTCGTTCTTTACCATTTTTGCTCCAAATTTGACATGTGGGCTCGTGATCTCCTCGAGAATCATGCTTTGACCTTAAAACTCTCGAATTCCTTCATTTTTATGTCTTTTTACCTACATTTTCAATAAAACTAAAAAAAGTAAAGATTCTGTGCAAAGTAAGATAAAAACAATAGAAGTAACACAAAATCGTGCAAATAAGTCCAAAATATGATGTAAAACATAGGCAAAAACACTATATAAATGCAACGCATCAGTCCACCTCAAGATCCAAACGTCGAGAGAGCCGAAGGAGCGTACAGGCCCAGTAGACCAAAAAGAAGCTCTGATACCTGGTTGTTACAGCCAAAACTCATTATATACAAAATGACAAAATTATACCTGAAAGTTGACCTTGCTCCACTCTGACAGGTCTTCCTTCCTCAGCTGCAACCGGCACGCAAGGGCCAACCGCGCTTGCCTCAGCCTCACTCGAATGGGAGGAAGGGGGCGAGGAGCTTCCCAGCTTTACCCAAAGGGATGTTAACCTTAGAGGACCCAGGCCTCAAGCCTTGTCCTCGCTGACCCTCCCACCTAAGCCCATCCCTCCGCAGCTGGTACAACCCCAGCCCTTACCTTACCTCCTTTTCTCGGATCCGCAATCGCCAAAGTCGTCGGAGCCATCAGAACCGTCAGACTCGCCCCCGCGAGCCAGCCGCCGTGTCTGCATCCGAGAGAGCCCCCGCTCTCTCCTTCTCCGTCGCACCGCACCCGAGAGAGGGCCACCGGCTCTCTTTCTTCATCGTGCACCGCACCAGAGAGAGGCCACCGCCTCTTTCCTTCACCATCGCGCCGCACCTAAGAGAGGCCACCGCCTCTTCTTCTCCATCACATCGCACTAGAGAGAGGCACCGCCTCTTTCCTTCGCCGCATGCAGCACCAGAGAGAGGGTGCCGCCTCTCTCCCCGCCGCACTCGAGCCAAGAGGGGAAACCCTCATCCCTCTTTTTTGTCTTCCCATCACGAGCCTTTGTGAGCCGCGCCCCTTTTCCCCCTTTTCTCACGCATCCAAGTCACGTGGAAGGGTGGTCAATGCCCCCTTTGACCAAGGGAGGGGCCCACCGGCTGGAAAACATGTGTCACAAAGGTTTTCCACAAGAGCTATCTGATACTAAAATCATTTTAGTGATGTTGTTTATCATTGTTAGCCAACCCTCTCCCTATTGGCAAGAAGCAATGCCCAGTAAATCATAAAGAGAGTCCCTAGCAAGTTAGTTGGGTGAGTTTCCTTTCTATATGGAGGATGGCTCAATTTGAGGATGGTTTAGATCATGGATGCAGCTGCCCAGATCGTGGATGCAGCTGCTCATATCATGGATGCACTCTATCGTGGATATGTTACACATATATCGTGGATATGCTCCACATATATCGTGGATGTGTATGTGTATATTTGACACGTGTTATTATCATTAGGTCTTTATTAGGCATACAGGTGCATGCTGCCGTAGAGCAGGCATAAGAGAGCCACTTGATGTAAAGAAAAAGACAAAGAGGAGAAGCTTTAGAGACAAGCTATGAACTTAGGGCATCCAGTGTAAATCGGCCGTCGGAGGTTCACCATTGGATCGGGTTGATATTTTAGGAGAATGTTCGAGACTCAGTGCTCTTCAATCTAAACGGTCATATCATTGAACTGAGGTCTCTATCTCTCGCAATTGGCCCAGAACCGAGATTAACTCTCTTGGTGAAATCTGAACTTTGCTTCTCTCTTGTATATGCTTCTAACTTCGTGTTGATGTTTGTTTGACATCCAAGATTATTCTTGATAATGTTTTTATGCTCCTAAATGCTCTAGGAAGAGTTGTAGAACCTATTAATTGATTTAGTGGAGATTTTGAGAAGACTTTGGTCCTGTGGTTTTTACTCCTCAACTTGAGAAAGTTTTTCACGTAAAAATCTTTGGTGTTCCTTGTGTGTTGTTATTTCTTCCACTATCATTTTTGAGTTTTACTATTGATTAATTATTTAATATTAAATCTAGCAACAAAGAGTTTGTGACTAATAAATACCAAATTACTCTCTATCTTTGCACTACTAGTCTAGTATTTAGGAGTACTGTAATCATTTTCAAAGCACCTTTAGAAAATCAAAGATGCTTTTCCTTTTTTTTTTCTTTGCCAAAGGCAAGAAAGAGATCTTTTTATTCAAAAGTATGGATACAATTTATGTACAATCACACAAATCCTTCCTCACTCACAGGGTCCAAAAATTTTTTTGACAAAATCTCCCTTGTATTTTCTAGCACATGGACCCTGCGTACATCATTACTAACTCATGCACAAACCAAAACAAAACTCTTACATTACATGTCTATTACAAACGCAACCCATGCTAGAGCAAGGCAACAAAACATACAACACTTTAGCATTTTCCCACACACAACATAAAGGTGCAGCCCCATCTTTTGCCTCCCTTCAAAACACGCCCTTGTTGTAAGATATTCTTGGCAACAGTTTCGTAGTATTTTGCAGGAACCGTGCTGCATTCCTTCCAAAGTGTTTTGAATGCCTTATCATGAATTGGTTGGCAATTGCTTGCAAGGCCCCTGTTGGTTGCCTCGCATGTGGCCATAGTTAAGAATTCTTTGAGGCCTCTATGCAATATTTTGAGCATGATGCACTACATATTCCCCTTGAGATCCCAGCATTGAATGTGGAAAGTTACCTCCCACAAATTTCTACCTGCACAATATCTGAGTTCATTTGAGCATAGAGGGAAGACCATCACATGTATGAGAGAGTAAGATAAGATATTATGCACGAAGCTTAAGGCTCAACAAAATCCGCCCATGAATTTAAGAAAACCATGAATTGTGGGTCATAGGCCGCCTTTTGGATGTAGTTCATGACTTTGGATTTAATATCTGAAATCAAAAGCCTAAGAAAGTCCATGATCCCCCTATTGTGAGTACCGAATATTTGATTGTTCTGATACCTCCAAATATAATAGATTGCCCCGGAGAGCATAAGTTTTTTTACGTAATTCTGGGTTGTGCCTCGTTGCTTCCAGTGACTCGATAAGTGGGTAAATACCCCCTCCCAAGAATTTCCTACAAACTTGAGGCCGCATCTAGTTTTTATTAAATTCCAAAAATCGGCAAAGACCTCGCATTGAAGGAAGAGGTGGTCTATAGACTCCGGATGTGAATTACATAGCATACAAGTTGGATTATGCACAATCCCCCAATCATATAAATTTTGTCCTAGTACAGACTCGACCCTAACAGAGCAACCACATGAAAAAAGAGTAGCGTGGTATTCTCCCCTTAAACCACACCATATCCTTCCAAAATACCTCAGTGCCCTACACCTGACCATCGTATGTCGATTTGATTGTAAATTGACCATTATGGGTCCGCTTCCAGTAAATTTGGTCTGAACTGGAGGTGGCATGAATTTTGACAAGGGGAATGGTCGTGTAAATGTCCACTAATTTCTGAGATCTTGATTTTGGGATCGACCATCTGCAATTTGTGATTATGGAATTCAAGCGCGCATGTTTCCCCAAGGGATTTTCGAATATTATGTCTTCTACCAGCTCAAGCAAGATTCTAGATTCTAACCATGGGTCTAACCAGAATCTTATAGAATTTCCATTAGCAATTTTATATCCCACCATCTGGATACATGTATCTCGGGCTGAAAGTAGACTACGCATTGGCCACGGTGCATGCCTAGACAGTTTCACCGACCAAATCGAGTCCCGATGTAAATACATTTCGTAAATCCATTTTACCCATAATGAGTTTTTGTCTTGAACTATATTCCAAATATGGCGCATAAAAAAAGCCCGGTTCAATTTTTCAATGTCTCGCAAGCCAAGACCGCCAAAGTCCATGGGTTTAGTAACATTTATCCATGCAACCTTCGCCAGGCCTCTCTTTTGACCCCACGACCAAAGAAAATTTGCAAGAGCTGAATTTAGCTTCGAAATTACTCCAGATGGTAATTTTATGGCGCTGCACCAAAAATTGATATTGTCATAACACATCGATTTTATAAGTTCAACATGTCCTGCATAGGAAAGGCTCTTTGCCCTCCAAGCGGAAAGGTATTTGGTAATTTTTTCAATGAGGGACATACAATCCATAGCTTTAATTTGCTTGCTGGTAATAGGGATACCAAGGTATCGGAATGGCATGGAGCCCTTTTGGATCCCAAGCATAGTCGTGAGCATATTTTGCAGGTTTGGATCCGACAAGGCTGAGAAAAAAACTTGGGATTTGTCTTTATTGATTTTAAGACCTGTATTTTGATGGAAGGTCTCCAACACTCTAAGCACAGCCCGCACTGATGCCTCAGAGGAAACGAAAAATATGATGACATCGTCCGCAAATTGAAGGTTGGTAATACTTAACTTCTTGCATTTATTATGGGGGGAGAGGTGGCCCCACTCGAGCTCTTCGGCTAATAGATCTATGAAATATTGCATGACAAGGATAAACAGGTACGGGGACATGGGGCAACCCTGGCGAAGTCCACGTGTACTCTTGAATAGTCCGACATCCTACCTGTTTAAATTTATGGTATAAGTAGGAGAGGTCACACAGGTCATAACCCTCTCGTAGAACCAAGATGGAAATTTATAGGCATGAAGGATAAACTCGATGAAGTCCCATCTAACTAAGTCGAACGCCTTGTGTAAGTCCACTTTTATTGCCATTCGTTCATAATCTCTTGACAAAGCATAATATTCTCTTGAATAGATCTCCCTTGAATAAATGTGTGTTGGTTCGCATCAATGATCTCCGGCAGAACATGCCTAATTCTATTCGCCAAGGCTTTAGCAATAAATAAATAAATATATATATATATATATATATATATATATATATATATATATATATATATATATATATATATATATATCATTTGGCAAACATAGATAGGCCTGAATTCTGCAAAACAAGAAGGGTTAGGTACTTTAGGAATAAGGGTTAGAGAGGTAATGTTAACCTGTTTAAGGAGGTGCCCCTTACTCTAAGAAGTCCAAGATCACCATAAGGACGTCTTCCTTGATAATCCCCCAGCAGGATTTAAAGAAAGCCGCATTGAAGCCGTCAACCCCCGGGGCCTTGGACACATTTGCCTGCATAATAATATTTTCAATATCCTCAGCTGTAATCCTGGTTTCGAGAAGGCCAATAGCCGAGGTGGACAAGACTTTCTTCACCAGAATACTTAAGTCAATGTGATCAACTTTTGGGGCCAGGAGATTCTCAAAGTAGCGCATTGCTTCGTGTGAGAGATCCTCGCCAGTGACAAAGTTTCCATGGGAGTCTTTGATAATTGATATAGAATTCCGAATATGTCGCATCCTCATTAAGTTATAAAAATATGTTGTGTTAGAGTCCTCCAGAGAGATGAGTTGATCCCTAGAGCGCTGTTTGAGGGCTGATTCTTCTTCTTCCTAAAACTTCCTGATGTCCGCTTGGTATCTCCTCTCCAGCTAGCAAAGCTTTGGGTCTTGCTTGTTTGCTTGCAATTCAAGTTGGACAGCATCCAAATGCCTGTGATTTTCTTTTAAAACCGCCTCTTTTTCTATTCTCATGTGTCTCGCCCACTGCCTAAGGCCCTTCTTAACCAAAGTTAATTTATGGTAGAGTGTGAACATTGGAGTGCCGTGGATCATGCTAGAGCTCCAAATTTCATGGACCACTTGGGGCATGCTTAGATAACTCTACCATTTTGTTATAAAAACGAAACCTGGCGCCCTTGTGCAGCATGCTTTCCCCAAACATAAGAATCGCCGGGGAGTGGTCCGATATACCTGGATTTAGGAAAATAATTTTGGCTTGGGGGAATTTTTCAATCCAATCCTTTGTAGCCATGACACGATCTAGCTTGCACCATATTCGATTTGCCCCAACTTAAGAGTTGGACCACGTGTAATGTGCTCCACGAGATTTTATGTCATAGATGTCCAGATCGACTCTCGCCTCTATGTTGTTGAGGATTTCCGCCTCGTTATGGGTGGTTCCCCCTCTCTTGTCCTCGAGGGAGAAGAGCATGTTGAAATCTCCAATAATGGCCATAGGCCCTTTATGGCACCAATTCGCTAAAGTCCCCTAAATCTCTTTGCGCTCCCTAGTGGAGTACAGCCCATACACCACACCCATGTAGAAAAGAAATTCACCTTGGATTGAGTGAACATTCCCTACAATCACCTAGTCCGTCACTTCTAGTGTATCAACCGCAAAGGCAGCAGGGTCCCAACTCAGCCAGATTCTACCATTGGGAATTTTAGTATAGTTAGTTAAGACAGTCCATCCGGGAAAGACCGACTCAGCAATGTTCGCAATGTTCGCACTCTTAGTTTCACATACATGAGTCTCTAATATTGCTATCATTTTTACATTGTGTTTCGTTACCAATGCAGCCACCTCCCGTCTCTTCGCTAGTGTGTTGAAACCCCGGACGTTCCAACACACAATTGGATCAGGCATACAGATCATGGGAGCTCCAGTTGCGGAGGACTCGGGCTCTTAGGGTCTAAATGCAATGAGTTTGTATTTTTGAGTTTCTTTTTTCCTTTCTTTTTTTTCTTCTTTGAGCTAACCACCACAAAGTCTTGACATTCAGCTGTCTCAGCCCTCAAACCCGAAGTGCTCATACTTTCTAGATCTCCTTCATCATCTAATTCAAGCTGAGGGTCATAGTCTCCTTCAACCTCCATGTCCTCCATTGTTGGTGGCTGCAGAGCATCCAATTTCATCTTCCCCTTTTCCTGAGCAAGGGTTACTTCACGATTGGAAGCTTCCACCACCTCTGCAGGGCATCCAGCGTCCTTAGGCCCTGAGTGCCCAAGGGAGCTAGGAACATTGGCTGCTTTGGATACCGGGGGCACAATCCGATTGTCCTTTGGCTTTTCTTTCCACACCCGCTTTACCTCCTCCTTTCCAATTTTTGCGCAATTTTTGGAGGTATGACCATAAATATTGCATGAGCTACATCTCCTGGGGATTGCTTCATGTTCAAAAATTAGGCTGTGCTCCGCCCCCAAATTGACCATAACCGAAAGTTCCTTAGGGAAGTTTGAGGAGGCTTCCATTTATATGCATACCTGAGCAAAGTCCAATCTTGATTTTGTAGCGGTGGCCTTATTTATGAATAGAGGCTTTTCGATTGCGCTAGCCACTTTCCCAATAATCTCTAAGGACCACCATTTCTGGGGAAAATTCCTTATACGGACCAGATCGGAATGGATGATAGAACCACCCGGACCAAGTCATCATCAGGATCCCATGGCTTTAAAATTATGATCTTGCCAAAAAAAAGCAAGACCCACCCTCAAGAACACCAAGCTTGTCCTCAGCATTACTGAATCTAAAGAGAAAAAAAATCCAGCAGGAAGCGAAAACATCTCCATCTCCCCCTTTGGGCTCCACATCTGGGCGGCCTTCTGTTTCAGCATTTGGAAATTCGGACGATGCCCAACCAAGGTGTTTTTCCAAAAGGAGCAGTTGGCCTCGAGTTCCTCATCAGGCACAGAGATATCCATAGCTCCATCCTCCCTAATGGTGACATCAGAGGGAGACAGGGAACAAAGCGTTCCGCTAGGAGAGGGATTAGCAAACAGGGAGCTCCATGACAAGTTTCCAGGGCTTCCGCTACTAGAAACAGAGGGCGGGCCGCGAGAACTATTTGGCACCAAGACCCGCGCCACTTACCAGCATGAGAAGGAGATAAAGGGCCCGCCATTAAAATAGAGCAGTAAAAGCTCAGTAAGTATGCTTATTCATGTGGATGATAAAATTAATCAAATTATACAGATTTTATATAATTATTTTTTTAGAGAGGGCTTCATATAAGTTTTCGAGTAAATTCTATGGAGTCCCAAAATTTTCATTCTTCTATATCAGATCCTCGGTAACCTGCCGCGGGTTATGGAAGCGACAACAAAACCTGAAAACTTCCCTCTCATATATATATATACACATTTAAGAACAAAGATCATATTATATGTTGAAATTATGCTCATGTCGTCACCTTTGCACGCGTAACAACTCGGACCTCACGAACGTGCCGTGGAACCCGTACGGCACCCTCGACGGCATCCTCACCGCCGCCACCTGCTCCATCGTCCTCGCGTTCATTATCACCAGCTCCGATTCCCCCTTCTGCTCGTTCCTCACGAACCCCACCACGTACCCGTCGTCCTCCTCCTCCCCTGCACATGCCGGTATGAATGTCGGCTCGCCCCCGAACCGTCCCTCCCCGTAGTCGAATCGCCTCACCTCCCCCGTTCCTAAATCCACCTTCGCCACCCCGCTGCACTTGGGCCACGGCTCCGCAACAGCCAGGTATGCAAACTGCGTCCTCCTCCCGAGTCGCTTGTGGTTCACCTGCCCCACCTCCAGGTTCAACCCGGGCGCGATCTCCCTCCGGCTCGCCCTTCCGGTGCGAAGGTCCAACCGGATCTCCGACAGCACACTCCGCGTCGCCTCCGGATCTGCGTCGTCCGAGAACACCGCGTCTGGAGGCGTCATACACGATCCGATCACCACCACCGAGTCCCCTTCCTCCCACGCGTTCCACAGGTGGAAACAGAAGAAACCGGGCACGTCGAACCACCGCATGCGCGACTCGTCCGCGTCGTACCGTGGCAACAAGCCGAAGCGCGGCGTCTTCGCGCCGTCGTACACGACCGGCGATCCTCCATGCACCATCTGGCTGAGGTCGAACACGACCTGGTGGTCCGGTATCACCGCGTAAGTCTCCGTGATCGCGAAGTCGTGGATCATCGTCGGACGCTTGAGGGTGATCGCCACGTCAGCGGATTTCTCTCCCGTGGTGGGTTCCACGACGAAGTACTTGACGTACGGCCTTCGAGCCACGTCGTAGCTCAGAGCGAAGAGCTCGCCTGTGACGGGATCGATCTTGGGGTGTGCGATCATCGACGAGGTGAGGCCGCCGGCGAAGTCGAAGCGGCCCACGGTCTCGAGATCACCGCCCGGCGTGATGCGAACGTGGTAAGGAAGGTCGTCCTCGGACATGGCCAGGAGGCGGCCACCGAAGAAAGTGAGGCCTGCGTTGGCGGCGCCGATGCCGTTGTGGGTATTGACAATGCCGAAGGCGGAACGGCAGCCGAAGAGAGCGAGGCGAGCGAGTCCGGTACGGCCGTGGAGCTCTCCGATGGCTTTGGGGAACATGGGCCGGCCTAGTTCGACCTCCTGCACAAGCCGGCTCGTGCGGGTGAAGCGGCAGGCGTAGGAAGCCTCGGTGGGACCTGAGAGGGTGACGGTGTGGATCATACCGTCGCCATCGAAGAGGTGGTGCCCGCTAGTGGGCGGGAACATGGGGTTGGCGCCGTTGCGGAGGTACACGCCATACAAATCTGTAGGAATATGGCCAGTTACTTGAAGTCCGCTCACGGTTGGCGACTCGGGGACCGGCGCGAAGTTGCCGGTGATCTGCACCGCGGGGTCAGCGGAACGTGGCAGCGGGCCCTGCTTTTCTAGCTCGGCGATTACATTGTTCTCTATCGCGTCCAAGGCACGACATAGGACTTTCTGGAGCAGGTTGAGAGGAGATTGGATGGAAATGGTAGGAAATCTCACGTTGCTCTTCTTGCCCAACTCTTTGGGCAGAGGAACAGAGACAATGTTGTGTTGGAGCGTGAGTGGAACCTGCGGAGAAGAGACACGAGCAGAGAGGAGTACACAGAGTTGTGTCATTGTAAACGTTCGCTAGTGCAGTGGCAGGTGCTCCACCATCAAGTTACCAACTAACTAGATAGGATCGATGGATAGGCAGACAAATATATAGGGGAGGAAGGGAATACATGAAACCTACGTAAGTGAATCAAATAGATGCATTCAGTGGGGCAAGAAAAAATTTTTATTAGGGTCTCCGTATCTAATGAGCACGTATCATTATATGATATTATAAGATTTATATAATATTAATACTATATAATAGTTTATTAGTGTTATATGATATCATATATTATATAATAACTCGTTAGTATTATATGATAAAATTTATTTTTTTATTATAAATTTTTGAATCGTGTAACACTAACGTGTTATCATATAATATCCGATATTATATAAATCTTTTAATATTATATCATATCACGGTTTTAAAAAAAAAAACCTAGACAAGGTATTTTGCCCAAGGATTTTAAGCACGTAAAATATGATCATAATTTCATAGAATAAACTTATTTTATAAAAAAATATGTCAATTACCCTAAAATTATTATAATATATTGTAAAATTACTATTTATTAGCTTAGAATGGCCTTCAAAATATCGTAGAATATTTGAGTATATATTTGATAATATATTATAGTGATTCGTAAGATAATTTAGATATATTGTATATTATTTAAGTACTTTCTGTGTGCTTGGCAAATGGGGGTGCGAGGGAAAATTTTTTCGGGAACGGGGGAGACGACCTGCTAGCTCTTCTGCAGAGACTGCTGATTCCAACGTGGCCCCAAGCTAAGCTCGCACGCGAGCCCACGTGAGGGGCGGGCTTCGGCAGGCGCATTCCCAGTGAAAGAGAGCGCCCAGAGAGAGGTGCCTAGTTGTGGGGTCCGCCGCCACGCCCGATCCCGTGGACGTGAGAGCAGACGTGGTGGTGGCCAGGTGCGCTGCTGCCTGCTGGGGACGTGCAGATGACAAGTGGACTAGACATATGTCGCGGCCGCTGACGCTGTCGACCGTGTGTCTGTGAGCGGCCGTGGTGTGCGCGGTTGTCGTTTGGATTGGAGAGGATAGACACGTGGGGACTTGCATGGCTCCGAGAGAACGAGGAGTTCGTCATTTTATCGCTGGACGCGAACGAGAACAAACGACATTTGTCAACGCGACAGAGCGCGCTGCTGCTGATGCGCCTACGTGCCCAGCGACTGATTCCACATGTACAAGTCCCTCAAAACTCATATTTTATCTATTGGTGGTTGACTAGATGGATAAAAAAGGGAAAAATTTTATTAGTTAAACATTTTTTCCTTCCTTTCGCCTTAATTTCTTTTTAAGGAAACACAACTTTAATATCCTCGATCTGATGATCCACTTTGCCTTCACGATCATGTGTTGCTGCCAGAAACCACCATTTGCTTGATGGTGGAGATGGGGAAGATGCAAGCGTCCATGAATCTGCAGGCTGCAGCTTTTTATAATCAGCTTTTGGTGATCAGAATCTCTGGCCATTAAGCAACCATCGAACGACATGTGAGGAATTGCTCGACTCCTTAATTGTCTTGTGTCCGCGAAAAGCAAAATTTTATGTTGGTCAAATTGCCTGAGCAAAATAGATCCGTAAGCCATGCCACAGCCTTGAATTGGACCGAGCCCATACTCCAAAACCCAGCACACTCGAGTCTAGGCAAGCCTGTAGCATGTTTTTTCAAATTCAATGGTCTTAGATTATTTCGATAAGTTCACTCTAATTTAACCCACTTACCTCCTAGACCATTGAATTTGAAAAAACATGCTGCAGGCTTGCCTAGACTCGAGTGTGCTGGGTTTTGGAGTTTGGGCTCGGTCCAATTCAAGGCTGTGGCATGGCTTACGGATCTATTTTGCTCAGGCAATTTGACCAACATAAAATTTTGCTTTTCGCGGACACAAGACAATTAAGGAGTCGAGCAATTCCTCACATGTCGTTCGATGGTTGCTTAATGGCCAGAGATTCTGATCACCAAAAGCTGATTATAAAAAGCTGCAGCCTGCAGATTCATGGAAAATTAGGAGGGTTTATCTTTACCATAGAAAAACACCTAAAATAAATTGGGGGAATGTGATTATTTAGCTTCGCTAATTGATTGAGGATTCACTGCTTGGAGCGACGATGCAGTCAGGTTGTTTTTTAGAAATAACCTATTCAACATTATCCCTCGTGCAAATATTAATTTCCCATCATTTGAATTTATAGTAATTTTTTAATGTTTTCTTTTGATTAATGATTCGTGGACATTATCTTTTTCAATATTTATACGAATTCAAAACTTTACTTACTTACCTATGTTCAAAAAAAGCGCCATCTTCATCACCGTATCGAAAAGATTATTGTTGGCTCGCTTCCGCACTCGCCGTCTCCAGTTACATCCGCTACTCAGTCACATGCACAATCTTCTCCTCGCATTTGCCACTTGCTCCTACATCCACTGCTTTGGTGCTCTCACATTCAGCTCGCAATTCAGCGCACAATTTGCCATTTACGGTTTCATCCACACTACTCGTCTTTGGCACACATCCACTGCTCTCATTTTAACAATTCAAAATATTTATTGAAAATAATTATTATTTTTGGTTAATTATCATTGTCATGTTAGTTGGCAAATTCTCAAGAAAAACATCAAAGGCAGTTTAATCATAAATACGACAAAAAATTTTATGTGTGTACGTTGATGTAGAAAAACGCACGAGATCTTAAGACTAAACGTTTCGAGAAGCTGATATATAATCTAGACTCAATACTACAAACCATGAAGCAATTGAATTAGTAGAGAGTAAAAGTTTAAAATACAAAATAATAGACTTTATAATCAAATTGCTCTAAATACGGCGGAGTCACAAAATTATTTTACATAATTCATGTAATGCTTTCATATGACATTACATTTTTTTTATTTGTATTAATATATATATATATATATATATATATATATATATATATATATATCATTTATATTACTAAAATTTATTTTTAATTTTTTTTCTTAAAAATAACTTAATTATAAGTTTTAAAAGTTTAAAATGGTAGCAACAGCAAATACTAACGCCACCATGAGATAGTTAATGCCGCCAGCATAAAGATACATTCGACTATAGCAAACTAGATAATGGCGATTGTCATATAACAAGTAAACTTCCCAAAAGCTTCAAAAACCAGGTTAATATAGTGTTTAAGCGAATCAAAGGATCCAGCATAAAGATAAAACTGCTCTTACAAATAGATGTAGCCATCCTTGACATGAAATCGTTGACGAGGTCGTACGAAATCGGAGTGGCAATCTAAGGTGCTGGGAGAAGAGAATAAAGATGTATTCAAGTAAAGGAAAGTTGATAATAGCGATTGTCACACATAACACAAGGTCATCTCACAAAATCTAAGAAACACCCAAGAAATAATAATAACGTTCAAACAAAACCAAGGATCAAACGTAAAGCCAAAATTGGTCTAAAAAGACTAGTAGCCACCCTTGAGATCGTTGACGACATCGTAAGGAATCGGAGTGACAGTCTCGAGTGTAGCGCCTTCTACCATGAAACCAGGCTTTGGGCCCTCTGGCTGCCGTTTGGTGCTGATGACTTCACCACGTGCTTTTGCCTCGGTCTTCAGTTGGTCGTTCTTTTTTACCCTCGCGCGAAAATCTTCCTGGCACCTCGAAGGTTGCACATGCTCCACGCGGACATGAATCCTCTTCTTGATTATTCGGTTACCAACCTGATGTGGCATATCGTTCAATGAATCAGCCACACCAGTAAATTGAAAAACACAAACAAGCGATCAGAGGATGAATGAAAAAAAATAAACAGGAGATCAGAGTTTGCTGGCTGAGACACTACGAAGCTAAAATGGTTCAAATCTAAAACCATCCTTGCCGCAGATTTAAAAGAAACAATCTCTAGCTGTTAACAAGCAATTCAATGACATAATAATGAAAAGGAAGCAAAAGCGCAACCAAGACATGGCGCCCAGCCGCCCTCAATAATCACATGAAACCAAAGCCAACTTACAATTATAAACATAATGTCCAGACAATTGCAGTTCCATTCGATTTAAAATTTCATAGGAAATGACATTTACATTCACAGTACTCAAGTAGCAACGAAACATTATACTACTAAATTCGACGTCAAATTAAATTTTGTGCGTTCATCACATAAGCTCCAGTATATCTTAATCATTTGTATCCATCAAAAGTCATTTTTATGTGGTTCAACCATCTACCATTAAGTTTCCGTTTCTGCTGCCATTACAAAAATACTGAACCGAGTAACATATTCTTGTTCATGGGAGCCTAACATCATTGTATTCTTAACAACTAATATATAAGAATTACATAAGAAGCCTTTTCAAAGCAGTTGAATACATTAATTTCAAATGATACAGATTACCATGGTTGATTGGTTATGCCATGCTTAGTAAATTAAAGGTCAGGGATCCGTAATGTCACAATTAACAATTATGAAGTCAGAATATACCAACTTTTTCTTCAGGGGTTAAGTTCACAATTAACAAAGCATAGAAAAATGGCACCAACATATTGCGCTATGCCAAACAATAGTGCTGAACTTGTAGATATTTTCCTATGAGCTGTCGACTGTAATTACTAAAAAAGATCAATAGTTCATCCTAATACCATAAGCTTCCTAATTCCTCAAATATAGCATTTGTCGAGTATTATTCAAGTAGAATGATCTCATAATTACCTTCTTGCATTAAACATATTTATTTTCGTTAATGAACTAATCAATCCTCAAGATCTCATCAGTTGCTAAAAAAACCTTAGTTACTGATATTGGACTGAATCAGAACGAAAATGTGAAAACGTGTCAGCCATATTGGTGCATCAGATCAGAGGGATTGGATTAGAGAAAATAATTTAAAACAAAAAAGGGAAACAAAGTTGGAAGTAGGAGTTTTCTTAAGATTTAGTTGGAAATACAGCTTATAAGAAATTTGTCCATACAACAATGAATGCTCATGCTGTTAATTTTATTTTTACTATTTTTAAATGTGAGTGAAATATTATATCAATTTAACTACCTCCCTCTCTTTTTTCTCCAATTCGTTCTTCTTTTATTCTATTTTCATCTCTTATTTCAATCTGAGACATCTCCAATTATCATCCTAGATTAATTTACTAAACAGTTTCTCATTTTTCCTGATTTATCATAGACGCATATTTTCTGGAAATATATCAAATCTGCCTACGCTAACCGGAAAATAGAGCCTGCCTTCCCCAATAAATCAAGATAACCTTAAAACTGTGAACAAACCCACTATAAAAATAGAGCCTTCCCCAATAAATCAAATAAACAAGCAAATAACTCTCCAAACCCATTTTGTTCCAGATTAAGGCTTTCAGAATCTATGAAAATGACGAGAAAAAAAATGTACATAATCCGTAGACGACAAGAAAAAAGGTGATCACAAATCACAAATGTCGCACCAAGCACAGGTGACACTCAAAGACATATGCAGAAATCGTTCATTAAAACGAAAACAAATGAAGCCCTTTACAGGTATATTAGATATCACTTTACCAAATATTATAAATCTTCATATAACATCTAAAAATCAAAAGAAAAGTAAAAAAAAAAAAAGAGTACAAAGTTAGACCTGCTTGTTGATCTCGACGCCAATGGCACGCTTGGTGACGTTCCAGACTTTACCAGTGCGGCCATGATAGAACTTATGGGGCATACCCTTATGGACGGCGCCATTTACCTTCACGTCGACGTAGTCACCGATCTTGTAGGTTCGAAGGTAGGTTGTAAGGGGGATGTAACCCTTCTTACGGAAGGGCCGGGCAAAGAGATCCCTCGTCCTCGACCTGAGCCCATGACCGGCAGGCATGTTGCTCCTCTTCGCTCCGCCGCGGCCGCCGCCTTCTACTGATTCAAGGGTACGAGCAACCACGAGGGGCGCGCTAGGGTTTTCGTGGTCCTATTTATTGAAGCTTAATGGGCTTTTTATGGATACTATGAATCGGCCCATCCATGTATCCTGACTTATGCGCAGTTTACTCGTCCAGCCGTTGAATCCTACTTAGAAAGGAAAACTTGTCTTAGGGGACAATATTGGAATATGTACGAATCAATAAGATTAAATATTATGAGGGCCAGTTTGTAGTTTTTAAAAAGTAAAGAGCTAATATAAAAATAAAGTTGGAACTACATAACTAAATTTGAAATTTCCCAATGCTACATACATACACAAAAAAAAAAAACAAATTAAAGCTTTAAATATTTTAGTATTTTCTTAGAAGTTCTTCTGCTAAAAAATTTTATCTTGCAAAAAATAAGTATGTTAGAAAATATATATAAGAATAAGCTTTCTTGCTTTACATGTGGAAGTCAAAACTATTTAGCACGAGATTGCATCAAACGGCAAAATCTCTACAATAAACAGTCTATCATTTTTTATTGTGTACAAGAAGATCTACTAAATATAGATGAATATATATCTGATACTGAGTCAAGATATTTTCTTTGTTCCGTTTATCTCCCATTTTTGTGCACACCCTGGCCAGTACGAACATTTTAACCAAACTAAGGGTGAGTCTTTGGCAAAAGAGTATAAAGATTATGAGAGAATGATCTATCCTATTCCAAGAGATGATGAAATTCTGGACGATATGCAAGATGACGATTAGATAAAGATGAGTCCAGACAAGAAGAATCTCCACTATTGCATAATAGTGGCCTATTGTCCTTTATCAAAAAGGTTCACGTGTTAAAAGAAATGCGATGCCGGCTCAGTTTGCAAGGCGATCTCTACAGACGAATCTTTTTATCTCAATAATTGTATCTTTGCTAGTAGGTAGCTTTTCGTAGTACTAGCAGCACCAATAATTAATGCTTTTTCAACATGGTTGTTGTACGAAGATACCTTTGGTCTCTTCTTATCCTTAGACCCCACTGTCTATATAAGGGGCTTTAGTTCTTGTAAAAAGGCATCCCCGCCTTCAGCCTACGAGTTTGCAAGTGTTCTTGTGTGCCAGTGTTCAGTGTTCTCAAGTTCTCTCTGTAAGTTTGATGCATTATTAAGAAATCACTTTATCTTTTAAGTATTTTCTTTGTAAAATACCCACCCCACCCCCACCCCCACCCCCACCCCCTCCTTTTTGGTATCAGAGCCTTGTACGGTTCTATTTGATCGAATGGGAACGCGTATAAGTATGGAATAATAACACGTTGGTATAAAGAAGAAACATAAGCAGATATATTATGCTTGTTAGTTCAGATAGGATATATTATGCGTTGCTTTTTATACAAATATGGAGAAGCCGGGACTGCCTAAGTCACCATACTTTGAGCATATAAGTTAACTAGAGGGCCAATGACTTGGCAAGTAAAAGTCCAAAGACCAGGAGGGTCGTCAGGGACACAAGGCTTGCTAACGACCATACAGCATGATGTTAACTTAGTACTCAAAGAACTGGTAAAGCGGTTGATACCAGAGGAAAACAAAGGCATAATAATATCTAGGAATCTATAGGTAACAAGTATTTTTACTCCTTAATAATTTCTTCTTTATACAATACAACTTGTTTCCATAAGTCTATACGCTAATACCTACTAGATCTATGAAATATCTATTATATTTCTTTATTATGTTTTTATATACATTTTGGATGAAACTCATCTATCCACAAAACCGAAAGGCTTACAAAGTCATGCCGAAAGGCATAAATATGCCATAAGACATCAACAAACCTATAAGGTTTCACATAATCCGACGGTTATATAAACTTAAGGATTCAGATGGGTCATCTGAATTTACTAAACAAATGCTTTGGTCCCTCGGGAACAGGCACACAGGCAGGAACAGGCACACAGGCAGTGGCGTCGTGTCTGCAGTGACGGCCACATGATTGTATCGACATGCACATGTACTTTCTTAATAAACTATGGAGCACGCGCGATGAATTCAGACGCGCGTGTAAGTTATGTGTTGCCAACCTCAATTATTCGGTAGGCCTGAATACTCCGGAGGGTTTAATTTCTGGAAGGCGAGGTGTGCGAAAATAGGGTAATTTGAGTACGGAGGAGGAGGATGAGCTGTGCGCACACGTCGATGTTGTTGATGAGGTGCTTTCAAATTTTGGGAAAAATTTTGGCTCTTTGCTTTTAAGAGAGTCGTGCATCATCAGCCGTGCAGCTCCACCTTCGTATCCGGCTATCCGCCTGTGGAAAGAGATGAAAAATAGAGCGAAAAGCTTCATCTAAAAGCATTGGAACATGTCAAAATGAACAGAAGAATCAGCATTTATTCATTGTCGCTTGAAGGAAATGCACTACGACTTGGAGAAAAAGATTGTTGTCATCCATCGTCAATCTGGCACTTGTTCAAAGCTCCTTTTCCTTGTTTAAACAAACAAACACAGTTTCGAAGCTTCGCCCGTTCCTCAGGAACTTGATGCTATGGAAGAAACTACAATGCACAAGCATCTTCTGCATGCAATTTTTTAACAAAAAAAGAAAAATCAAATAGACGATACCAATTAGCAACAAGAAACTGTGCGTGTAGATGCATCCTTCCTTCCCAGCAGAGAAATGTCCATTATTTACTTAATTCATTTACCGTTCTAGTACAAGATACTGGTGAAGTTTTTTATTTTATTTTATGTTTGGCTTTCAGAGTCTCCTCTTGATCCTCACATGGAGGCCATTCTTCATGTGAAGGATGATGGAGTGCTTGGGCTCGACCACGTGGCCCTCAACCACCTCCACCCGGAAGTTGTACACCAACGCCGCCGCGGCCACCTTCATCTGCGTGAAGGCCACCTCTTTCCCCAGGCATGTCCTCGGCCCGGAATTGAAGGATATAAACTTGTACGATGGCTCATGCCTTATCTTTCCCTTGTCCGAAATCCACCTCTCCGGCTTGAACTCCTCGCAGTCCTTGCCCCAGATGCCCTCCATTCTCGCCATGGAGTAGAAAGGCATCACTATCTTCGTGCCCCGCTTCACCTTGTGCCCGCTTGGTAGCGCTTCCGGCTGCACCGCCGCTTTGTGCTCGAAGGGAACGGGCGGAAACAGCCGCAGCGCCTCGCACAAGGCCGCGTGCAGGTACACCAGCTGGCCCACCTCCTCCGCCTCCAACACCACCGTGCCGTCCGATCCAGGTCTGTCCTTTTCATGAACCGCGCCCTTCAATTCCTCGAGGATTCTCGATTCCGATGCGGGATTCTTGTAAAGCATCCAAAAGAACCAAGACAGAGCTGCACCGGTCGTGTCCCTTCCGGCGAGCATAAAGTTGACAGCCGTGTCCCTTAGGAACTTGTAGTCGCTGTCCTTTTCTATTAATCCATCCTCGCTCATGTAAGACGACAGCAGATCGCCGCTGTGGAGCCCTCCTCTTACTTTCTTCTTCTCCGCCACGCAATCGGCGATGAAGCGATCGATTTCCCTCGCCGCCGCCGCCATCTTCCTCTCCATCCCGATCCCCATCCGCCGCATCAACTTCCACCACGTCGGCGGCACGATGTGCCGCATGAACAGGCCACCCATCGCATCGTCCATCGCCCTCGCGAACGGCACAGTCGGGAATCCTGTCGACAGGCAGCGCGGATCCACCCCGAACACCAAAAAGCTGGTCATGTCGAACGTCAGCCGCAGGAACACGTCTTGCAAGTCCACCGCGGCGCCCCTGCTAGCGATCTCAGAGACAAGCGGGAGCAGCCCCGTCTGCACTTTGTCCAGGCTGGCACGCGCGACGAAGGCTCGGAACTTGGGGTCACTCATGAGGGCGTGCGCGCGCATCCTCTGCTTCTTCCACGCTTCGGCGTCTGCATTGAAGATGCCGTCGCCGAGGATGTCGAAGATGTCGGAGAACTCCTCGCCCTTGGGGTAATTGGGGAAGTTAATATTGAAGAGGTGTTGGAGGTTGGCGGGGTCGATTGTGATGAGGTAGTCCTGATCCATGAGCCAGGGACCGCGGAAGAGGAAGGTGCAGCCGGTCTGGCGGAGGATGTTGGTAACCCAGTCATGCAAGCAGTGAAGGTGAAAGAGAAGGCCGGGGAGCATCCCGGCGAGTGGCCAGTTGACGGGGGCGACGGAGTGCCGGGTGAGTTGCAAGTACAAGTATAGGAAGACGAAGCAGAGGAGGGCGAAGAAGAGCTCCGGGAAGGCTTGGAGGAGAGCCATGCTGGCGGGCATGAATCTGATGAATCTGGGAGCAAGGTTTGAATAGATTTATAGGATTTGGAGTTGATAATTAAGAAGAAAATCTATCATTTTTATCTATGGAAAACAACGGCGTGAATATTTATATTTTTGGAAGGCCTTGAGAGCTGGTAAATCCAGGCTGGATTAGGAATTTGGGATGAGATTTAAAATTCATGGCGCTTGCGCTTCCACATGTTTCTATTTTGTTTGATTGCGTCGATTGTTTTGATATTTCCATCGTGAATCTTTCTGGGCATCAATTCTGTTGTCTCCTTCCATAATTTATTCTAAAAAAAAGGTGTGAAATTGTTGAATTCTATTAACTAATTTACATTTTGACTACCGAATACCGATGAGCTTAATTGCGATAATAAATCAGGTCTAGTAGGTAGGTGTCCTTGTTGAGGAGATGGCACAAGTAATTAGTCAAGCGCAAGTCATGCCATTGACGAACATGATGAATGTAGGAGATGTAAAAGGTAATTAAATACAAAACCTCTAGTGAGTAGTGAATGCACAATTGAAGTATAAGTACGAAAAAGGACTGCTACAGATGAGGGGATATCAATGTCAATGTCATAATAATGTTCCACCAAGCCCACAAACAATGTTGCTTATTATTTTTCCACTCGAATATCTCTCCACACAGTAAGAGAATTTTAGTTTTATGATGATGAATCGCTTTCGAACCGTCCACAAAGGTTACATGTTTAATTATGACTAGTAGCTTAATATAGAATAGAACCAATATTTCAATACACATCGGTTTAAGCCTAATCTAGGCTTTACAATATTTCCAACAATAGGGACATGCAAACGTATCTTATGCGCTACTTGCACCAAACCTATAAGCTAGTATCTACAAAGGTTACATTTTTTTTAATTATGACTAGTAGAACCAATACATATGATATTTCAATGCACATTTGTCTAAGCCTAATCCAGGCTTTACAATATCTTCAACGATAAGGACATGCAAACATACCTTATACCAATCCTATAGGCTAGGATTTATACGATCAAGTTGTCAGTGGTGTACTAATAATAACTTGTCTAAATCTATACAACTAACCTAGTTGTATCCTCTAACCCTACTTCTCGTGCCTTTAAGTATACTTTAATTTTCAACCTAAGGGTAATTTTAAACCCAAGTGTAAATCTCGTTATACTAAAAGATTCCAGAAATTAAAAAGTTTTCAATTTCCTCACTTTTATCTATATATTTTGATCCAAGCACATAGAATGAATAAAACAAGAAAACCATTTTCAAGTAGGTATAATATAAATCCTATTTCTTATGTACTTGAGTACGATAGATATTCATCTGTTTTAGAAGGCTCTTACGATGCTAATTTGATTTTTTTTTTTCCGGGCAACTACCAAACAATTTGTACTTGGTAAAAAGCACACCGAAACTAAATTAATGGATTTTTTTCCGGGCAACTACCAAACAATTTGTAGTTGGTAAAAAGCACACCGAAAGCTAAATTACTAGAATTACTTTATCTCTTGTACCCAAGTCAAATGATTTAAAATCTTAATTTTCTCTGTTCCACTTATTACATCTACTTTTTATCGTCTAAATCTATTTATTGTGATTCTAAAGCATAGATATATATATATATATAAAAGAGAGAAAATAAAACACTAGATCAGTGAGCACTGTACGAACCAGTCTAGGATAAAGGTGCCCAATCAAATAGCTAGCAAAGCACTCTGCAAATATGGTTAGGGTTTTGCCACTGGCGAGTATCATGGGTTTGACTCGAGTATCCAAGAAGCTGTTCCGATTGCATATCGTTCAGAATTGTAGAGTAACTTGTAATTTTTGCGAGACATTACATTCAAAAATACCAGACAACAGAAATGGAAAAGAAATTTCATTTTGCATTACATGTCAAACATAGTAGAATAAATTTCAGTCATACCATGGACCAGATCTGACTGCTCCACAATTAAATATGTAAGAAATGGGTAATTTATTAAATTACACTAGAAACTCGTCATACAACCAAAGCATGTCAAAACTGGCTACTAATCTTTCTTTAGAATCAGTGTTCGTGCGTAGAGGAATCTAAAACGAGAGATCTCATCTTGGTGATAAACAGTAACAACAAATTCTCGACCCATTTAAACTGCAGCAGCTGCAGCCTTTTTCCTGGGAGCTGCCTCGGTCCCTGAAAGAGATCAAAGTTATCAATTTAATAAGGCAGCATAAGCTGGAACGTTTCATGTTAACATACTAATATGGAACTCCTAATACCCTGCGTTTTTTCATTTGAAAATTGTGCATAAATAAAATAACATTTCCAAGTGATTACTGCGGATTGACCCCTGTTCAAATGACACGAGAGAAATGCATAAACACCTAGGATGTGGTATTTTTGATAATAACAATTTGAAAATAACATATATACTGTCCATCTGTAATGAAAAAAGTCTTAATACACCAATGCTACTTGTTAAAAAAAAACGAACACAAATTTCAATTCAGTGCCCTAGCAGCATGGATTTTACCAACTAAGTGGCAGTTATTATGTCGTTGACAAATAAAGAGCAGCAGAAGATAAAGCAAGAGTTGTAGCTACAATTTTCATGCTTTCGTTCAGAGTATTTTTACATTAACTCCTCAGTTCTAATATGTATTCAGTCCAAGAAATACACCCCACCCCACCATTATTCAGCATGGAAGAGCATGGAACAATGCCAGCAGTCTTTCCATCCGTATCAAGTTTGAGAGTTAGGCCAAGGGTTAAATCCTGCGTTAATTTTGATCGACCAGTTCATTGATGTTTAGTCCTCTAACACAAGTAAACATCATACCTTCTCTAAAATTGCTTTTGAACCTTCGAGGCATATGACGAAGATATCGCATCCGTCCCGTTCCCGTTGTCTTCCTTCTTATTGCTTTCACGCTCCAGTTATCTATTGTACACATTTATTTTGTCACGAAAACAAGAGCGCATATACAAAAAGATAACCAACTAGGTTGGTAATAATGGAAAGAAAAAAAAAGCCAACTTTATTAGACGTTGAGTATACAAACACATGGCAGACACTGTTAGCAAGTGAGTTGCACCCGGAATCGTCAAGTGTTTGATAGAGGCAAACAATTAACGATAAGCACTAGTATCAACATTAATCCTTCGCTTATTATCATGAAAAGAAAAGCATGAGGAATTGCGTCTGAGTCTAATTTTTCATTACCAAAAAAAAATGATTTTTTTTCTATTACAACGTCAAATTTACTAATCCTTAATATAGTGAGTCGACTGAGACTACAAAACTTATTTGAGTATTACAAGAAAATATCAAAAGTATATGATAAAATAAAACTGAAAGCCGGAAGCATAGAAACATGAAAACTGTTTGGGAAGCCCCTAGTTGCTGAAAAAATCGAGGTAAAAAAAAAAATTACCATGCCATATGATCCAATCCAAAAAAAAATATTATAATCGAGGTAAAAAAAATCGAACTTGCTGAAAAATGTAACCCGCATGCGTATCGGAAGCCCCTAGTTGTCCATGGGTTTACAACTTAAACAAAACCTTGAAAAATTTGGGAAAATAAGAATGCGACTTCTTACACTTGCGGATCCGAGCGGCAGGGTAGCCGCAGGAACCGCACCGGCTCTTTTGGAGATGAAAACTTCTCCGCCCGCATCTGACGCAAAGGGTATGGGTCTTGTTCCTCCGCTTCCCGAAGCTCCCCGTGCCCTTCCCCTGCCGCAAAGAGAAGTCATAAGGGCGTGAGTGGAAGGTTCAACGCGAAGGATCCTTCGAAAAAGATATGAGAAAAACATCTGCATCCAAAGAGGAGGGTTTAGAAAGAAATGCAAAGAACATACCATCGCTGCACTGATGAAGTGGCGGCGGTCGAGAGACGGAAGAGCGCGAAGAGACAAAAACCCTAATCTGCATGCATCACTAATGCCTGATTTTATAGCGGACGGACAGGATGAGAAATCACCGCATTCTCAGGTCGGAAATGTTGCATGCAATATCTACTCTGGGAACCTCGCTCCGATTTTAAGCCGTTGTTAAGCATTAATGTGTTTAATAATGAAAAAATAGAAAGAAATAATAAAAAAAAATAAAAATTAAGAAAGTTATAATTTATTTTTTAAAAAAATAATTCATATGATTTAGTTAAAATTTTAAGTATTATTATTTTAAATAATTTAAAATTTTAGTAAAAATATATTATTATTTTAAATAATTTCAAATAATATATTTATTTATTATTTTAAATTTAAAAATAATATATCTTTATACATATCACAAATAGGACAGTATAGTTATAAAGCAATTAACACTTGCTAAACAAATTATTTGTCTAGGAGAAGATTAGGAGAGAGTATAGTTTGACTTGTGGTAGAGGTTAGTAAAGTAATATAAGTAATGGAGGTGCTTCTTGATGAAGCTAAGAATTTGTAAATAAGGCACTTTTTGATTATATTTTAAAAAGAATTTAAGGCATGGGAATGAGGATGTAAATATAGAGATTAGTGAAAATTCTAAAGCTAAACTACCATAATTTTTTGGATTGTAAGTATTCTTTTATTTTTAAAGTTTTTTGGATTCACTGTTTATCGAAATGATCGATATGTTAAGGTGAAAATTATTATTTTTTGGATTGTCTATCAAATTATTATTTTGCTCAACCATTTTTGTTCCTCATATTTGTTTGATTTATATATATGATAATTAAGGTGAAAATTGTAAAATATGAAGATTTAATAATATAAAATAGACAATATTTATTTTAAACTACAAAGAAATGTGTAGATGAAATTAATATAAATATACAATTCTTTTTTTTTAATTTAACTTTGATCTTTACTAGTTAAAATAACTTGTATCTTCAAAAATAATTAAAATAATTAATTATTTTTCCATAAGAAAAACCAACATTGAAAAACATAATTTTTTAAAAAAAATTTTAAATTGATTAATTTAAAATTATTAATGCAATTACCAAGAAAAGGAATTTTTTTTTATCAAGGGCACCTCTGTTCATACTTCTATTAAAGGGCATATATTTTAACAAAACTTAAAATAATGCACGTAGTAAGTGAAATAAAAAGATAATTTTTTGGTGCAATTTGATTTGTCTTGAATCTAATTTAAATAAATAAAATAAAATAAATATTAAAATTTACTCATATTTATCTAGCATTAAACTAAAAAAATATGTTTGATTATTAAAAATATAAATTTTATGGCTTTGGTTCAATTACATTTGAATTAATTTTTATCAAAATACACTTTTTTTAATTCAAAATGATAAAACATAAATAGTTTATTAAAATTTACATCATTAAAATAAAAAAAAAAACACTTTTAGTTTATCTAGAAGTGAACAGAAAAATAATCACATTCAATCCAGTTAAAACTATGCTTTCATGTATTAGTTTATTTCAATTTTAATAAAAATTAAGCCTAAACGAAATTTATCATAAAAATAATAGAGTCGTGTATCACTCGGTTTTATTTTAATAGTTGTATATTTATTTTACTTCCATTTTATTTTTTTACTTTAATTTTTATTTAAGTTAATTTAAATTTTATTTTTTTAAAAAAATCTTTTTTTACGTTTAAATTTTAAAGAGAGAAGAAGGACAAATGTGATTGATTGATGGTAGACGTTTTTTAAAATCTTTTTTTTTACTAAAGAAAATGTTTCTAAGCAGAAGGACAACTCAAGCTCAACCGCCGTTCCGCTACTCGATTTCTGTGATGACGATGCTGGCAGTGGTGGTGGCGCCTGCCCTGGCGATCTTTTTGCCAGCATTGACCAATCCCTCCTTTCATACGAAGACACCTCCTCCTATGCCACCACAACAACCGTTGCCGCTAACTCCCCACTCTGCTGCTATGCTGTTGATGCCGTCCCGTTTTCTCCCCTCCCCTCCTCCCTCTATGGTCTCTGTTTGAATAGAGAAGATAATGAGAATACAGGGAAGAGTAAAATGGAAAAGTATATTTCCTGTCTCATCGATTACAATATGTGCATGGATTTATAATACAAATTTCTCTACAAACTATGGTAAATAATTGATACATGACAAAGGTATAAATTAGGAATTCAAATCAATCTTTACTGTTGACTAATTTGTATCACTCATGTTGCTAACAACCCCCCCCCCCCCTAACAAACTTAGCGTAGAAGGAAGAACGTTAAGTTTGGCTAGCAAATGCTTGAACTTGACATGTGTGAGAGGTTTCATGAATATATCATCAATTTGATCATGTGTGGAAATATAGGAGACAAGAAGTTGCCGCATAGCGATACATTCTCGAACAAAATGAAAATCGATTTCCACGTGTTTAGTGAGAGCGTGAAAGATGGGATTAGCAGCCAAATAGGTGGCACCAATATTATCACACCAAAGAGTTGGAACTTGAGTAGAAGAGAGATAAAGCTCGGTAAGGAGTGATTGGATCCAGATGACTCCTACAGTGGCGTTGACAAATAGCTTTTATATTCTGCCTCGGTGCTTGATCAAGAGACGGTTTGTTGCTTTTTGGAATTCCAAGATATAAGATTGTTACCAAGGAATATAGCAAATCCACTAGTTGATCGTCAATCTTTAGGTGGTCCTGCCCAATTAGCATCACTATAGACACTTAGCGCACATGATGAATTACGACATAGAAGGAGGCCATGAAGAATGGTGCCTCTGAGAAAGCGAAGGATTCGTTTCACCATTTCTCAATGTAGTGTAGTGGGATTGTGCATAAATTGACAAACAAGGTTGACAACAAATGTGATGTCAGGCTGTGTTAATGTAACATATTGTAGTGCACCAACTATGCTTCTATATATTGTAGGATCTTGAAGTGGTTGATTAGAGGATTAAGTACTGGTTGAAATAGCAATAGGAGTAGAGACTAGACGAGCACCATCCATTTTTGCACGTTGAAGAATTCTAGTAATGTACTTACTTTGTGATAGAAGACAACCATCAGCATGAGAATAGAGCTCAATACCTAAGAAAAATGTGGCATGTCCTAGGTCTCGTATGGCAAATTCTTTACCAAGAGATAAAATTAAATCATCTATGAAGTTAGCATCAGTACCAGTAATAAGAATGTCATCCACATAAACAAGGATATAGATCATTGTGGATGTCTTGCATAGATAGAATAATGATGTGTCGATCTTAGAGTTGGAGAAGCCTTGAAGTTGTTTTCAATTACTCAAATGTTGAAACCAAGCTCTCGGTGCTTGGTGAAGACCATATAATGAGCGTTGAAGATGACACACATGATCCGAAAATTGTGGATGTTGAAAACCGGGTGGTCGTTCGATAAACACTGTTTCTTCAAGGTTGCCGTGTAAGAAGACATTAGAAACGTCTAATTGATGAATATGCCATTTTGAGCTAACTGCTATAGAGAGCACTAGGCGAATAGTGGTGATTTTGACTACAAAGTTGAAAGTGTCATGAAAATCAACCCCATGTTGTTGACGAAAACCCTTTGTAATGAGACGAGCTTTGTATCTTTCAATTGTGCCATCAACTTTATACTTCAATCGAAAAACCCATTTGCAGCGTATGATGTTCATAGATGGCTGTCGGGGAATAAGAGTCCAGGTATGATTACGTAGAAGAGTATCAAACTCAGTAGTCATGGCCGTTCTCCATACAGAATCTTTGTTTGCTTGAAAGAAACATGTTAGTTCATTCAGCGGTAAAGAAGCTACCAATACCAATGCCTGTGGTAGAGTATACTTTGTTGATTGAATAGGAATTATGTTTTTGTAAATGCCCTGAAGAGTAAATGGAAAAGTATATTTCTGTGTCTCATGGATTACAATATGTGCAGGGGATTTGTAATACCCATCTCAAACTATGGTAAGCAATTGATACATCTCAAACTATGGTAAGCAATTGCTTGAGAGAATCAATCTTTTTGTCTGATTGATTCGTATCACTCGCGTTGCTAACCGTCTCTTCGATGCCTCTCCGGCGTCTCCCGACCCCAACCCTGAACCCGATCACGCTGGATGGTACCTTCCTACTCATCCTCATCCTCCAACCTTCCTCCTCTAGCTCCAACTTCGCCGATGCTTCCGCTACCGCCGATTCCGACGCCGGATGCGTTCGTCGGAGACCCGTTCGATCACATCGTGTTGCCGGAAGTCATCTCGGGCGAGTACTCGCTTGACCCCGGCATGGTAGTCGCAATGCCGTCCGCTTTGACAGGGGATCCACTCAGCCAACATCGGCAGCAACAAAGGGCGTTCGAGGGTCAGTGTCATGTGGCAGCTGAGGTGATGCAGCAACCTCCGAATCTAGTGGGGCTCGATGCGCCGCCGTGAGGGTTTCTTGATGGCGTCGGCATGAGTGCAGCACTGTACGGAGGAGTGGAGCCTCAGGGGTTCTTTGGTGGAGGGATGCCAGCGGTTGGCCCGAACGCGGGACTGACTGATAGGGCTAGGCGACGCCAACAGCGGAGGCCTCAGCCCCTTCGTGCAGGACGCCGTCACGCCAGGCGCGTACAACTCCGGCGACTTGCAGGTAAACCGAAGGATTTTTTGTATTGCTTCGATCTTTTTTGTTGAAATGCCTCTTAAAAAATGCAGTTATTCTCTGTATTTTATCTCTTAATCGTGAAGGCAATATGCCAAGGCAATCAGCATCAGATCGTTGGAAGCAGCGACAATGCGAGGGCACTGCCGACGGCTGCTGATATCTCGACATTGTATGATTCCAGTTACAAGGTCGGGCGCTTGTCAGCGGATGAGAGGAAGGAGAAGGTCAACAGGTACATGAAGAAGAGGAATGAAAGAAATTTCACTAAAAAAAATAAGGTAGGAAAGAATACATACATACAATTAATTTCACATTGGCTAGAGTTTATTCGGTTTACTTTTACGAATTTAAAATTAATCTAATTTCACTTTACGTCTAGTTCAAGAAATCAATTTACTTTTCCTCAATCTTATTAACCAAAAAATAGAATATATTAAAATTGAGTAGTTCAATAAAAGAGGCGATGTATATGCTATTTCATTTCTTCTTGCAGTGTGGTATTGATTCAAACTAAAGTCATCTACACATCTCTGCAGTATGCTTGCAGAAAAACTTTAGCGGACAGTCGACCTCGTGTCAAGGGAAGATTTGCTAAGAACGATGAACTTGGAGGCGATGCGAGGCCATCCAGTAATAACGAATTCGATGACCAGGAAGAAGTGGTACACTTGTATCCTTATTATATACTGTAGAAAATGAGAGAATCCCTAGTTACTAAACTTCAATAATTTGAATCTGATGTCTTTAGAGTTTAGACATTAGACATCGGATCGATAATATGACAGTGACTTGATATGAGCTGACTGAGGCATCAATCAGCATTTCATCATTCATCACAATATCAAAGTGATTTATCCTTTCTCTGTACCTAAATGTCATCCTTTAATTACTAATGTCCATAAAATAAATAACATCAATGGCTCAATACTCGATGTTATATTTAACTTACTATGCAGGACAAATTTCTCCAATGGAATATGGCCTTCATTTTTCATGGATAGCATTTCAGATTCTGTGTAGGATTTACTATTTACTTGGTTGCTCATTAGGTACGCTGCTAAACAACTATTGCTGCGGACATCTACAGGCGGTAATCAAAGATGCAGATATCCTCGGTTGCACTGGCATCCTTGCACATCTCAGTAAGGTTAACTCATTTGGTTCAACGTCACGGTTGAATCCTGGATATGACTCTTGTGGCCTAAACAAAAGATGTTATAACCTAAAATTTAATTTTCTATTAATAATAAAAATTTTAAATTTTAGAAAATTCAGAATTTGTATTTTTAGAATTTTATAATTTTCTAAAAAATTTATCGGAATTTTAAAAGCTTAAAAACTTAAGTTTTATATCGAAAATATTAAACGCGTTCGCAAGGCTCGAACCCAACACAATTGAATTTTGAACTCACCTAACCATTGGGCTAAGTTGGCTTTTGTTAATTAAATCATGTTCGATTTCATCATTTCGAGTTTAAGCTGAATTTTTTTTTTAAAAAAGATAAAACCACATTCGCTGGGATTCGAACCCGCGACGCACGTGAGATTTGGGGTCAATCCAACCACTGGGTTGAGTCGCGTTTTCATATTATAACCGTGCCGAGTTTATTTGATTTAAGTTTAATTTTGAATTCTGGACCTAGTCGACTCGTCGTCTTCCTCGACTTTCTCGGCGATCGAATCGGCGGCGGCGATTTGCTATTCTGGGATGCGTCTCGTGGCTATATGAGGCACGAACCCAGGAATATCTTCGAGATGCGCGGCGCCACTAGAAGGGGGAAATCGGAGCAGGAAGTGTTCGCCAGAGCTTTGTGTCGCTTTCACCTTCTGTGCAACCGGCGACAGCGATTTATCTGTTCTGGGCTACGATACATCGTTGTAGTGAGGTATTGCTTCTTTCCTGTTGTTTTGGTGAAGTTCTGTTCAGTATAGATAGGTTTTGGTTAGGTTTTGCGTATCGACAGCGGCGGCGCCATCGTCGATACCTTCGACTACTTCAAGCGCCTTGACCGAGCGCCGAAAGCTGCCGCAGTCGGTCGTGGTGCCTCTCTTCGTCGTCAGGAACAGACTGGCAAAGTTTGGCGGCGAATGGACGTTCGACGCGCCCTCGGGAGCTCGCCGGAGTATGCTGCAGACGCGAGTCTGGCGGCCATGCACGGTGGCAGCCGGTTCGAAATTGATTTAAGATTTGGGTTCAGTTTATTTGGAAATAAACCGGCCCGGCTGCGTTTGAAATTGATTTGAACCGGACTGAGCGGTTCAATTCCAATTTCAGCCAGTGAGTGAATTTGGACCGGTTCGACCCCAATTCGGTCGAATCTGGGCCGGTTCAGGTAGCCGTTGGAAAGCTTATGAAATTTTCTATCTAATGGTACTCTGTGTGGCTTTAGATGATTTGTATATTTTGTGTAATTTAAGTTCTAAGTCTCGGTTTGACTTGGTTCATGGTGAATTTGATCGATTCACTACAATTCTGTCCAGTTTAGTAGGTTTTAGGCCCGATTCACTTGCTCTAAGATTGGTTCTCTAGGTTTAGAGATATGTTCTACATGTTGATAGTCTTGGTTTTCAAGTTAGAATATTTATTAATAGAGTTTATGTACAAATTCATGTTACAGAGTGATTGATCCATTAACCGGCTTGCATCATTTGATAAACAATTTGTTGGCTTTTCAAAAGGATCCAGAATATTCAGCACTTGAGGTAGGAATCTTACCCTACTCCTTTATTACAGTGTCAAGAATTATAGAATTTGTTGTTTATTCCGTTGATCTGATATATGATACATATAATAGAATAGATTGACACTAATATCTATTTGACTCATCTGCTTGTCTTATTTCTGAAATTCAGTTGACCTCATTTATCTTGTTCATTGGTCATATTTTGTTTCTGTATGTATGATTAACAAAACTATGTTGAGATATCTGATATATTGGCTTATGAGCATGGTTGAACAATTGTGTATCTGTGATATTGACATATGAATATTTGAATATATGTTAAAGTCGTGATATATATTTATCTCTAGACTGGATGATTTATTCTCCAGTGGTCTGTTGATGTGATTTATAGTTTCGATGCATATCAGACTATCTGAGATGCCGGTACGGCACCGCCAGTTGTCTTGAGGATAATACTACGGATGTTAGTGTTGGACGCAACACTCCGGGCTGTTTAGGACAGTTGTTCCACTGTGTGAGCAACAATTGGAATACTTTGAAAATGAGTGTGGCTCTTAATTGAGATCTGTTGACTAGCTTGATGATTTGCATAACATTCTTATATTATTTGTATATTGTTGTTTCAGTCATTGCATTATCTTGATATTTGACTCCCTTACTATATTTGTTGATTCCTACTTATCATTGTTGCTAATCCCCTTTGTTTCTCTTCCAGGTACAGAGTTAGCTTCTGGGAGGGATAGAGTTGATAGATAGCATATGCCAGCCCCAAGTTGAGATAGTTTATCTTTTGTATTTTTACTTCAGTTGATTTGTTCACAAATTGGAAAGCATGTTTTAGAAATTGTATTATAAAACTATTGATGATAAATTTAGATTGTCTATTTTTGATGTTGGATTATTATAATTCTTTGGTTCCTATTAATATTATCATCTCTCTGAGGAACCCTCAGCTATGAATAGTAATAGCTGACTTTCCGTCTGCGCGTGACAAAAGAACCGTTGCTTGTAGCAACATTTGGGTCACACACCAGCTCTAAACATTAGTCGATTTTTCAATTCAGTTGATGTGAAGTAAGTTTCAGTTTTGATGAAAGCCATGTGTGAACCGTTGCTTGTAGCAACATTTGGGTCACACACCAGCTCTAAACATTAGTCGATTTTTCAATTCAGTTGATGTGAAGTAAGTTTCAGTTTTGATGAAAGCCATGTGTGGCCGTGTTGATTGCCACACAAAAATTCTCATCTCCATGCGTCAACATCAAAGATGTATGCCACTGATGTTCAGATGCTTTGGAATCAAGAGTAGCTAGAATCGGAATTAAATATGTAAATTTCCTAGAAAGGCCAGGAAACTCGATTGACGGACATTCACAACATACCACTTTTGTCTTTTCTTAAAGCATGTTCAACTTTTTTTCTCCAAAGTGTATGAAACTTTAGCTATTAAATCAGTTCGAAGGGATTGCATTGTGAAAGTAACTTTAGTAGCATTCAAATCAATTGTCACAGTTAGAGACAGTAAAACTGAAACATGCAGAAAACTGCTTGAAATCGATTTGTAGATATGGAAACAATTTTGATTAAGTAGAAAAATGAATATTTTGTTGGATTGCGTTTCTGAATTATGGAATCAACGATCACCGACAGAAGATTCAGTATCAAACATCAGCTACTTGACTTCCTGTTGTACGAAGATTCAGACTTGGTCCAATCCAATTCAAATTAGAATTTTGATTTCTAAATAAGTGAGACCTTACAATATTTGGGTGCTTTTTACTAATTTTTTTTTCATAATTCATCCATATGATGTATTATTAAGCACAAAGTATAAGATCTTTACAAGGGTTATCATCTGGGCCAAAGTGTTTCTTGTGTTTTCATGAATCTTAGCGATAAGATTTGGATGGTTGACATTAGAATGATTTAACCCTAAGTTAATGATAATAAATCCACTAAACCTTATAAATGATATTATCTTTTTTTCCCACTAAGGACTAAACATAGTATAACACAAGTGGAACACCTTAAAGGAGCAGCTTCAATAGCTACCTTTAAGAGAGTCGATGCAATTAATTAAATCCATATTTTCAATCTTAGTAGTATTCCTTTTTCTCTCTAATAAATATTTTTAGACAGGGTAGTTTTTACTGCAGAATCGCAGATTTGATCAGCTGTTATGTATTAACATAAAAGTTATACAAATAATTAAAATATAGAATACAAAAATATAGGATTTAAAATGTGTAAACAAAATGTATTCCGAATAAATAAAGCAATCATAAATTAATTCACCGAGTAAAACGAGAATAAAAGCACGCTCCGTTGGAGGCAAAGAACAGAAACGGAGGCTCTTCTCGATCGATTTCACCGTTGTATTCTGCCGCATTACCCACCGCCTGAAACCAACTGAGCAACGAAGATGAGCTCAAGCCTTTTTCTATTCATTCTTTTCTCTTCCTCGCTTGCTCTGAAGCAGCCAGGGATCATTAGGTCCCACAATACTCTGTCTCGCTCTCGCTCACTTTCTCTCTCTTCTTTAATTGTTTTTTCTCCTCTTTAACCTTTGACAGGCGACGAACTGAAGTGTACTCGGCAGTTTCTTTCAGTGGAGATTGAAGGTTTCAGTTTCTGGATTTCTGAATATGTTTAAAAATTCGATTTTGATTAGGGAAGAGCACGGATTTTGAGTTGTTTATGTTGCTTCCTCCTCTATCGGTTTCTGAGTTGCTGGCACTATTTTGTCTCCTTTTTTGGTGATTTCATGGCAGCATTTGTTTCTGTGTGAGGGAAGGCGAATTTGGTAAAGGAGTCGCCTTTTTCACTCTGCTGGTCTCGTCATCTAGCTTTCCTAATACATCGTTGCTTCCTGCCTCAAATTTGTTTTCTTCTACTGCCATCGCGTTTTCTTCTTGTCTAATCTTATCTGGAAGAAGCAGGCTCGTCGTCCCGTCTTCTTCCTATTTACCTTCATTCTTCTCTTACCTATCTAAAATTTCCTCTTTCATCTTTACTCCTCCCCTTAGTCTATCCTCCCTGTTTTTATTCCTACAGTAGGAAAAAAACCTGGATTTTCAAGGTGGAGCTTGGATGAAAAGTTGACAATGTCTAAATGTAAATGAACAGAGCAGGCGAACTGAAAGTTTTTCCAAAGAAGAAATATCCAAGGTAAGTAATTTATTTCCATGCTATAGATTATCGTCTCTAATTTCATGTCCTCTTGTGTCGGCTATGATATTCCTAAGTTTTGCTGTTTGCCAGCTGATGAAAACAACAAAGATCTTTGCCACAATTTTTGGGAATCATTAAACGTTAACCTTCCTCGCTGGTTAGAGGATTGGTTGGAAGAAAATAAATAGGCTTTCAGTATTTTTTATCAATTTATTGAGACATCTATATGTGTTGTAATCCTTCTCTTCTTTGCTAGTTTAGCGGAATGCTTCACTTGAGTAGCGTGAAAATACCTTTCATGAATTGCAACTGCACTTTAGTTTTAAAACCGACGTCTCATTTTGGAACTAAAGTCTCGGTACTCGGATTATTCTCAAACCGGCATGAACTGGACATATTGACACTTTATGTTTGGGTACTGGGCGGTATTGAATGGTTTTTTACATAGATTAGCTAATTATGTTTCTGCTAAGCTTTTATTTACAAAAATGCTAAAAAGAATACATCAGATGTGAACTTTCGGGGCACTTGACACTGGAAATGCTTCTACTGCATTTTCTAGCTTCCAGCGACATCAATTTTCTTTTCTTTTGATCATTTCGGTTATGACGTTGAACTACAATGCTAGATGTATGCTACTTGAGCATGATAATGGAAAATGTAGAGTTGGAGGGGCAAAAACTGCCAAGGGTTGGAGATTTTGCGTCTCTCAGTTTTTGATAGTACAGAATTTGAAGAAAACTTCTCAAAATTAACTTTCTTGAAAAAAATAGGCATCACGGAGATTGCAAGTAAACTACCTGGCTTTTGGATTTGGAAATCGAACAGCCAAGTTCAGCAGAACTTGCAGGGACATCCTAACATCAGTTTTGTTTGACGATGGAAGTGAATGCAAACAAAAATCTTTCAACAATTTGCGTTGACTCCAAATCGGTTGCTTCTGAGTTTAATGTCATATCAAGTTGTAACAAATCATTGGTGAATAAACCTGCTAACGTGGCTGCTTCTTGTCACATGTTGGAAAAGTCAAACCAGAGAAAAATAAATCGAAGGATCAAGAATCTGAGTGAATCTTCTCTCGAATATTCAGCTGCTGCTCAGTTAGCAGATTCAAGCATGAATGCTTCAGATAGATGGTTATGTGATGTTATAGACGGAAGTATGAAAGCTATGAACCCCATGGAACGCCCAGATTCTGATCCAGCTACACAAAATGTTCATAAGAATCAATCTAGATTAAGATCGGTCAGTGGCATAGCAATGAAAATATCAGATTTGTTCACCTCACACAGAATTCATAGTCTATTGACAGGAGATCTAGAATCAATAGCAAAACCTTTGAGCGAAAGAGGAACAGGAGCAAGATTCTCTCAGGAGTTGATCCCTTCCTGCGCCAGTAGAGAATCAACTTCCTCTATCCTGTCCAGCTCAGCACTTCTTTATTGTGTTTGGGAGAACAACATTCCTTATTTCTTATTCGTTGTGAATGACAATGGAGGTGAAGTTTATGTGGCAAGTCCTCTGAAGACAAAACCTTTCTTTGACAAGTTCCTGGATTACATTTATGTGTTCCATTCATGTAAAGTTAGCCGAAAGAAATCAAAGAATGCTGTTTCCAGTTCTTCACTTGTTGGAAAGATGAAGGTATCAAGCTCTGTATGTGTGGGCTCAAACAAATCAAAATATATGGAGAACGAGTTTGTTTTATTTGGTGCTAATGAAGAATGTTTCACGGAAAAGGAAAAGTCATCAATCAATCTCAAGAAAAGCAACCAAATACCAAAAAAGATGACTGAAATATTCAGAACAAACCATTCTCAGTACATTGCTGGTGAACCAAATCATAAGTTCATGGACCTATTGCATAACTTTCCAAGAGAATTGCAAATTACTGGTGAATCAGTTACTGGGAAACACTTTTCAAGTTATTTCTCACCCAATCTCGAGTTGGTTGCTATGATCGTGAGAGATTATGGGTGTAGTCCCTCAAAGGGAAAATATTTTGGTGGTTGGGGCATCAAGTTCCTTGAACAAGCTGAAGCCGATGGCACTACTACTCAAGAGGTTTCCTTGTCTTCACCCGAAAGTTGTAAAGAGAGATCAAAGAAGACTGAAAAAGATGTAACTGTTTTATTCCCAGCTGGATTTCATGGTCTGCCTGTTACTGGAGCTGGTAATCCTTCTACTCTTATTGAGAGATGGAAGTCAAATGGCCATTGTGACTGTGGTGGGTGGGATATTGGCTGCCCCTTAAAAGTTATGAACAATCATTCTATTTCTTCAACACAGAACAAGAAGATGGAAGAGAATTGTCAGCCGCTGGAATTATTTCTAGAGGTGAGATACACTTTTTTTTTTTTCATGAACCAATTTGCTTAGTTTCCTCTTCACTTAGTCTCTTCAATAAGCATACATGAAAAACATGCTTCAATAACAGGGTAGTGAGCATAATGAACCAGCTCTTGAAATGTTGAACGCGGGCAAAGACATGTATGTTATCAACTCTCAGCCATCTCTTTCAGCTCTGCAATCATTTTCCATAGGAGTTGCATACATCCATTCACAGACACCACACTTGTGTCCTACATTGTAACGTATACATGTGCCTGCCACCATTTCTTTTTCAGCTTACATGATGAATCTGTACACACGCACACAAGGATGCACTCGAACGCAATGTTTTATTTGCCTTTCTAATCTGTATATCGACGCTGTTAAATTATATATATATAAATTTCTTGTTTTAGCAAGTTACATGGAGAAGAGCTAAATTGTCAATTACTGGAGCAAATTAATAATGAAGAAGGATGTGTCAATTATGGCTTCAGTTCCATGTGTGAAGCCCCAGTTCAAGAGTCATCATTCTACGCAAACAGTAGTATTCTATAAATTTTAAATTTAACGTCACATGCTCCCTTCATGCATGATGAACTCTAGCATCGACGGCTTTGCGTTTAGTAAGTATGAATATTCAATGGGGCATGCTTGTCTACTTGTTTTGCCAATTAATGATGGCTACAGTTTGTAGCTAAGCTTCAAACAACACTCAATTCATCTGCTCATAACTCTTTAACATGTAGTACTTACGCCCTGATTTCAAGAACAAGAAGCTCTAGGATCTCTCACTTCTTGCCATAGATAAGGACAAAGAGGTTTTGCTTGCTGTCCTACTCCTCAAAGGAAACAATGTTCCAGTCTTCCATCGCATCACCCCCCCCCCCCCCCCCCCCCCCCCCCCCCCCCCCCCCCCCCCCTTTAATCTGTTCAACTCAAACCAACAAACCAAACAACCTCTCTGAGGCAAAAATGATATTAGGGAATTTAGTTCCCTTTTAGACGACTCCTTATTCTACTCTCTACGTAGTAAGATTAAGGATACCTGTTTCAATTTGTAAATTTTGATGCTAAAACTCTTGCTAAATTGAACCATGGAGTATGTAGTTTTTGATGGAAATTTCTTAAATAATTCACCCCCAAACATTTCTCTTCTTTGGTGAAGATGCTATTAAAGGAGTGCTTGATGAGTACTAATAAAATATTGGGCAGTATTTTCTCTTTAATTTAGCACCAAAGAGGATTTTATTCAAGTTCTCACTAGTCAACCAAGGGTCAATCTAGGGTGATTTGCTCTAGCTATTCTTCTCAGCTTTGAAAAACTACAGTAGCATTTACATTTGACTCTCTAGATTTTGAGTTCTCAAAATAATTTGATAGTTTCTGATGATCTAACTTGTATCTAGTTTGATTTGTCCTATCTTCCTTCAAAATCCTTGTTGCTAAGGTAGCAAGAAAGTTCTCAAGCTATGAAACTCCTTGGAACTCGTACCCCTTCACAAGACTGAATAGGCCAATGCACTCGGTTTTCGCACATGCTTCTTTAGTCTTGAAAGCATTCTTATGCCACTAAAGGATACTTGTCATAAAGGCAACAAAAAAGTATATTTTCTTTTGACGTACGAGTTCATCCTAACTCTTGTGCCACTATCTAAAGATTCCATGAATGTCTAATCTTTTTTATGTTTATAATCTTTGAATTACAGAGAGACTTGGCAAAACCTTATTCAAGAGCTAAGTTGTCAAGTGTCTAATGTTACACGAAGCATAATGAATAATTTGACCAAGCCTTAGGTCACTCATGTGGTATATTCTCGCTCTCTACTCCTTAATTCAATTATCCAAATTTGTTTTTTCTTTAAACATTGGACTTTTTGGTTATTTATTATAGTATTATTTTATTGCCATATTATAAAATGATTTATTTGATATAAAGTCCATTGTATGTTAATGAGTTTTAGGGTATTTTTTTTAATATAGACAAGTAAGTAAAAAGGCAAGACGTGACCTAATATCTTGCTATATCAACAACTAATGTCCTTACTAATTAAATTTTAGTTGTCTTTTTGGTAATGATAAATAGAGAGGTTATATTTTTAGCTATATCATATGTTTTTTAATGTGTTTTAATATTTTGCTTCTTATATTGAATTGTATGACCTACTATTATGTGGCACCTCTATATCTTGTATAATTACTATAGGGATATCTTACATTTTGATTTGGCTTTGTGCTAATACTAACATATTAAATTTATTTAGATTACATATGTACTTAATTATAGCAAATTAATAAATATTTTATTTTTTTTGTGAAATTGTTGAGCTTGCGTTGGAGTACCCCCACCCGCCATTGAAATTTTGGCTCCATCCAGACTCGGTTGCCGCTCGTGTTTTAAAACATAGAATAATGAAAGATCTGAGATCATAGTCGCATGACATCTCCACCAATCAATTTATTCAGCCAAGGACAACTTTGATCATCTTCACCAAACTAAAATTTCTCGATGAGAGATCAAATTTTGGTAAAGTCACAAAAATTATGACACTTATGTGGATTCGGTAGGCCATTTGTTTCTCGTTTTCTTAGAATATGCCATTTGCTTAAAATCTACTGCAACTGCTGGAGTTAGCTCGGAGCAGCAACTTAATTTGCAAGCGAGGCAGAGCCACCACCTTCTCCAAAAGCTAAAAACTTCTCTTCTAATCAAAACCTTGACTCTGCACCTCACAGTTGGTGAAGCATCTCTGCCTCTCCATCACCTCACGAACCATAAAACCGTCACTCACCCCTTCCCCCTGCACTCACCGACCTCGACCGCCATCCCATGGACTCCGAATCCTCCACCGGGCTCGTCGCCGGCTCTCACCGGCGCAACGAGCTGCACGTCATGCACAATCACGAAGAGGTTGGTGATTCGGCTCTAATTCAGATTAAACTCAGCAGTATATCAGATTTGAATTTGTTGTTTTTTTTTAAAAAAAAAACTTTTTTTCATCGAACAATTGGTGTTGAGCAGCCCAAGGTGCAGAAGAGCAGAGCTAGCACAAAGATATGCCGTGTGTGCGGCGACGAGATCGGGTATAGGGCGAGCGGAGATCTCTTTGTGGCGTGCCTGGAGTGCAGCTTCCCTGTTTGCCAGCCGTGCTACGAGTACGAGCGGCGGGAGGGGAACCAGTGCTGCCCGCAGTGCAACACCCGATACAAGCGTCACAAGGGTATGAATTTTACCTTTCTTCCTGATCTCTCTCCTTCGTTGCAGAGTACAAAAAAAAAACAACTAGACTAAAAGAAAAGGATATTAGTTAATTTAATTCATTTTTTTTGAACTTACTAATGAACCAGGATGTCCAAGGGTTGAAGGAGATGATGACGAAGGGGCTGACATGGAAGATTTTGACGAAGAGTTCCAAATCAAAAGCCCCCAGAAGTCACCTGAGGATCACAACCAACGTTTTGACGTTAACTCGGTAACTACTGTATAACCTACTTAATTACTCGCCCCTGATTTATCGTTGACGACAATCGTATCTAAATGAGCTCGCTTTAATGAATTGGATGATCAGGAGAATGGAGAACGAGCACCACAAGCATGGCGGCCGATTGTCCCCACCATGTCCTCCTTTGCTGGCAGTGGTGAGTACTAAGTGATACATGCATCAACTTTTTCTTTCAAAAACTAATCTGTGCAATTCGCAGTCGCGGGTAAGGATTTGGACATGGAGAGAGAGATGGAGGGGAATTTGGAGTGGAAGGATAGAGTGGAGAAGTGGAAGTCCAGGCAAGACAAGAAAGAGCATGATGCAGAAAACAATCAGGATGACAACAATTATGACGAAGATGAAACGCTGTACGCTATCTAATTTTATTTAATCAATTGTTTGGAACAAAATATGCACAAAATTACCAGCAAGCATTTTTTTTCACCTTAATTTTACAGCATGGCGGAGGCGCGGCAGCCGCTCTGGAGGAAGGTGCCGATCCCGTCGAGCCGGATCAACCCGTACCGCATCGTCATCATCCTCCGCCTCGTCATCCTCGTCTTCTTCTTCCGCTTCCGAGTGATGACGCCGGCGACGGACGCCTACCCCCCTCTGGCTCACCTCCGTCATCTGCGAGATCTGGTTCGCCCTCTCCTGGATCCTGGACCAGTTCCCCAAGTGGTTCCCCATTACTCGCGAGACCTATCTCGACCGCCTCTCCCTGCGGTTCGAGCGCCCGGGCGAGCCGAACCTCCTCGCCCCGGTCGACTTTTTCGTCAGCACGGTGGACCCGCTTAAAGAACCGCCCATCATAACCGCCAACACCGTCCTCTCCATCCTCGCCGTCGATTACCCCGTCGACAAGGTCAGCTGCTACGTGTCGGACGATGGCGCCTCCATGCTCACCTTCGATGCCATGTCGGAGACGGCGGAGTTCGCGCGGCGCTGGGTCCCGTTCTGCAAGAAGCATAACATTGAGCCGAGGGCGCCCGAGTTCTACTTCTCGCAGAAGATTGACTACTTGAAGGATAAGGTGCAGCCGACGTTTGTGAAGGAGAGGAGGGCCATGAAGGTTATTATTGCACAATCATACATGAACGGGCTTAATATGTGAACGATCAGATATTAAAGCGAGTTGGGTTAATGGTGCAGAGAGAGTACGAGGAGTTCAAGGTGAGGATTAATTCGTTGGTGGCGAAGGCGCAGAAGAAACCGGAGGAAGGGTGGGTGATGCAGGATGGCACGCCCTGGCCGGGGAACAACACCAGAGACCATCCGGGCATGATCCAGGTTTTGTTTCTTTTTTTAATTAATTCATTTTAGCGCTTAATTACAAAGAAAGCTTCTGAAATAGCTCAGATTTTCAAATTGTTTAATGCAGTTTTATACATAATTACAAATTAACGCTGCAGTCAAACTGGCTCTTATTGTTTCAAGACTTGGTTCATGCAGGTATACTTGGGCAGCGCTGGAGCACTCGACGTACAAGGCAAGGAGCTTCCTCGCCTCGTATACGTTTCCCGAGAGAAGCGACCTGGACACCAGCACCACAAGAAAGCCGGAGCCATGAACGCATTGGTGAGACAACTATATAATGTACTCATTCAAACGGATTGTCCATAGTTATTGACTCGTACGAGCTGTGATCATCAATCAATAGGTTCGGGTGTCAGCAGTGCTCACCAATGCACCATTCATACTGAACCTGGATTGCGATCACTACGTCAACAACAGCAAGTCCGTCAGGGAGGCCATGTGCTTCCTCATGGACCCTCAGCTGGGGAAGAAGCTCTGCTACGTCCAGTTCCCTCAGCGGTTCGACGGAATCGATCGCCACGATCGATACGCCAATCGCAATGTGGTCTTCTTCGATGTGAGATCATAATCATTTGTTTCTCAAGGAACTATATATCTTTGGCTCCGACTGAACCGGTTGTCTCTCTGCGTAGATCAACATGAAAGGGCTCGATGGCATCCAAGGCCCCGTCTACGTCGGCACCGGATGTGTCTTCAACCGCCAAGCTCTGTACGGCTACGACCCGCCCAAGTCCCAGAAGAGACCAAAGATGACGTGCGACTGCTGGCCTTCTTGGTGCTGTTGCTGCTGTTGCGGCGGCGGGTCGAGGAAATCCAAGGCCAAGAAAGGGGAGAAGAAGGGCTTCCTGGGCCTGCTGAGGAACAAGAGCAGGAAGAACAACAAGGTCGTGCTGCTGAACAAGAAGGGATACGCCAAGAGAGGATTCGATCTGGAGGACATCGAGGAGGGGTTAGAAGGCTACGACGAGCTCGACAAGTCGTCGCTCATGTCACAGAAGAACTTCGAAAAGCGTTTCGGCCAGTCGCCCGTGTTCATCGCGTCGACGCTCATGGAGGAGGGCGGGCTGCCGCAGGGCACCAGCTCGGCCGGCCTCATCAAAGAGGCCATCCACGTCATCAGCTGCGGATACGAGGAGAAGACCGAGTGGGGGAAGGAGGTAATTTAATCTGGCAACATTACCCAACAATTTGAAAATTGAAATAATATATATATCGGAGTGGATGAATTTGTGTCTTGATCAAATGATCCCTGTTTTGCAACAGATTGGGTGGATCTATGGGTCGGTGACGGAGGATATATTGACCGGGTTCAAGATGCATTGCAGAGGCTGGAAGTCGGTGTACTGCATTCCTGACCTGCCGGCGTTCAAGGGGTCTGCTCCTATCAACCTCTCCGATCGGTTGCATCAGGTGCTGCGGTGGGCTTTGGGCTCGGTGGAGATCTTCTTGAGCCGTCATTGCCCTCTCTGGTACGGCTATGGAGGAAACTTGAAATGGTTGGAGAGATTCGCGTACACCAACACCATCGTGTACCCATTCACCTCCATCCCATTGCTCGCTTACTGCACAATTCCAGCCGTCTGCCTTCTCACCGGCAAATTCATCATCCCTACTGTAAGCCTCTAATTTAACACTGTGAATTGATTAAACTAACTTGGTCGAAAAATTAACTCAAAACTGTCGACTATGTAACTTACGTCCCAATATTCATATGTGATGGCTGCAGATCGACAACATAGCCAGCGTATGGTTCCTCGCTCTCTTCCTCTCCATCATTGCCACCGGCGTCCTCGAGCTCCGGTGGAGCGGCGTCAGCATTCAAGACTGGTGGCGCAACGAGCAATTCTGGGTCATCGGCGGCGTGTCGGCCCATCTCTTTGCAGTCTTCCAGGGCCTCCTCAAGGTGCTAGGCGGCGTCGACACCAACTTCACCGTCACGGCCAAGGCGGCTGAAGACACCGAGTTCGGGGAGCTGTACCTCTTCAAGTGGACCACCCTCCTCATCCCACCGACGACGCTGATCATCCTCAACATGGTGGGCGTGGTCGCCGGCGTATCCGACGCCATCAACAACGGCTACGGATCATGGGGGCCGTTGTTTGGGAAGCTCTTCTTTGCCTTCTGGGTCATCGTGCATCTGTACCCATTCTTGAAGGGGTTGATGGGAAGGCAAAACAGGACGCCCACCATTGTGGTGTTATGGTCCATTTTGCTTGCTTCAATTTTCTCTCTGGTCTGGGTGCGGATCGACCCCTTCTTGCCCAAACCGCAAGGGCCAGTGCTGAAGCAGTGTGGCGTCGAGTGCTAAACACCACGCAGCTATACCTACTGCATATCATATTGACGAGCCCCTTTGCTTCAATTGGTTGTTTTGTATGTATCTTTTCATTTGGTATACCTACGATTTGAGGTGATGTAACCAAACATGCAAATTGAGTCTTCTATCTCTCATCATTCGTCACAAATTTTATTTTCATTGGGTTTTTGAATGCACTGATATAAAAAAGATCTAATATATCATATATTTTTTTCACCTTCATCCGAGCGACAGAAATGCGTTTATTACCAATAAATAAATAAATAAAATTTAAAAGATTTAATAAATTTTCCGTTACTTGTAAAATTTCTTAACAAGAGCCAGTTAAATTGGAACGTGTGATTTACCAAGAAAATTACTTTTTTTCCCACAAACCCCCGTTTGCCACACCTAAAATTTTTAGTTTGTGATAGTTAAAAAAGTACTGATTCAAAAATAAATGATTAAAAAATTTAAAATATATTTAGGTAAATTATTATGCAGAGTTATTTTTTTAAAAAAAATATTTTTTTAAAAAAATAAAATTTTAAAATGATAATAATAAATAATTTTAAATTTTTAAAAAATTAAATTAAATAATAATTTTTTTGCTAAATTTATTATAAAAGAAAATTTTTAAAATAATAATAATTAATAATTTTAAAATTAATAATTTTTTAAAAAATATTTTGTTATTAAAATTACACAAATGTAGACATAGACATAGGATGTAAAAAAAAATAAATTAAAAAATAATTTATTAAATATCTCAATTTTTTAAAAAAACTACCTGATAAGTAATGATAAGTAAAAGTAGCAATGTCAAATGGGACCGAACTCTATTTGACCATACCCCATTACCCCCAACTTGGGGAGCGAAAAAAATTTCCTGAGCAGCCCCAGGATTTTGGAGCACACCCCAATCTCAGCGTTAATAACGCTTTGAGATTCGTGTTTTGTACCTCATGATTTGTGCCTATTATTTATGCATTAAAAATCATGCAGTACACGAATCTCAAAGCGTTATTAATGTTGAGATTGGGGCTGTGCTCCAAAATTTCCCAAGCAGCCTGGCTGCTCAGTAGGGATGGCAATTTAACCCATACCCAATCCGACCCGACCCGACCCGACCCGACCCGACCCGAAGTCAACGGGGAAAACCCGAGTAGACTGGGGGTTGGGTCGGGTTCGGGGAAAACCCGACTTGTATAAGTCGGGTCGGGGTCGGGTATGGGAGTTTCACTACCCGCCCCGACCCCGACCCCGAACCCGCCCCGATTAATAAAATTACTAAAATACCCCGAAGTCACCTATACACTATTCACTATTCAGGTTTACCTTTACGGCTTTACCCTAATATCACCTCGAGTCCCGACTCCCCTAAGCGCCGCAGCCGCCGCTCCATCTTGCCAGTTGCCCTAAGCGCCGACTTCCCTAAAATCACCCCGACTCATCATGCCCTAAGCGCCGCTCCATCGCCAGTCGTCGCCATCTCGCCGCCTCCATCGCCAGTCGTCGCCATCTCGCCCTGAGCGCCGCTCCATCTCTAGTCGTCGCCATCTCGCTGCCTCCATCGACGCCCTAAGCGCCGCTCCATCGCCAGTCGTCGCCATCTCGCCGCCTCCATCGCCATTCGCCAGTCGTCGCCAAGCTTGCTACTGCGAAGAAGAAAGAGAAGAGCCACTAGGCCCACTACAATCAACAACCTGTGCGGTATATATTCTCAAATGTTATATAGCTAATTCAAGACTCAGGAGTCTTTACGAATTTATAGGGTGTGACAAAGACAATCAACCAAAGGTATTAGTTCGTACTCCCTAAAACCTAGGAGAGCCAATAAATCATAAGTTGGAACATTCTTATCAAAAGTTTGGTAAGCATTAGAACATTCTTGCTAGTATTTTTACGAATTTACGAATTTTTTCTAAGATAGTTTGTACTGTTTTTAAGTTATTAGATTCAATATAGAATGCATGTATTAACATAGTCATACTTGAGTGGATATATATTATTGTGATTCTCTACTATCAATCTATCATACATCACTCGATCTGTTTAGGGTTCCAAGGTGATTCAATGGTTCAGATTCTATTCCTTAAAATTAAACTGTTTAGTGGCAGTGCAGTGTGGATAAGGCTTTATGCCAATGTACATGCTTCTTCTGATTATTATCAATAATTACTTCATTATCTGCTGAAAAACAACAACTAGATACGATAACTCAGTCAATAATTGAAGAGGCTGATGCTAATTACTTCATTATCTGACTAAGAAAATGATAAAGATTGGAAGGTTTAATTTGAAGAGGCTGATGCTAATTCATATGCTAAAATTCATATGTAGATGGTTGATGCTAATTGCTCTAATGAATTAACCTCTCAACCAATTGAAGAGGCATCTCGATCACTTGAAAATAGGTAGTTCTAGTCCACAACCACAACCACAAGGTTCACAACTACAAGATCCACAACCACAAGACACCACAAGTACACAAGGTGGAAAACTTAAAAGTGTGGTGTGGAACCATTTTAAGAAGGTGCAAGTAAATGGAGAGGACAAGGCTCAATGCAATTATTGTCGAAAGTTGCTTGAAGGAAAATCTAAAAATGGTACAAAACACTTGCACCAACATATGGATATCTGTTTTCAACGAAAGATTAGTATGAGAGGGCAAACAGTTCTAACATCTCAGATAACAAAAGGCAAAGCTAAATTAACAGCTACAACATATGATTATGATAATGCAAAGAAAGAGTTAGCTCATGCAATTATATTGCATGAATATCCACTTTCAATAGTGGATCATGTTGGCTTTAAGAGGTATTCAAATGCACTTCAGCCAGTATTCAAGGTTCCTTCACGAAACACTATCAAGAAGGAAATTATGAAAGTTTATGATGCTGAGAAATCAATAGCATTGAAATTAATTGATAGTAATGAAGGAAGGGTTACAATTACATCAGATATGTGGACTTCTAGTAATCAAAAAAGAGGATATATGGCGATCACTGCCCATTATATTGATTCTTCCTGGAGTTTACAAAGTCAAATTCTGAGGTAAATATCTATTAACTATTACATATATCATAATTCTTTATGATATATGACTATGTTTGTTTTTCATGATTTGCTAAAGTTAGTGTTCGAAATTATCAATAATAGTAATTGTTGTTTGTTTTATATTAGGTTTATTTATGTTCCAGCTCCTCACACGAGTGATAGACTCAGTGCTGTTCTAGTAGGGTGTTTACTAGATTGGAATATTGATACTAAGTTGTCTACAATTACTCTAGACAATTGTTCTACTAATGATGCCATGGTTCAAAAAGTCAAGGATAAATTGAATTTGAATACTCTGTTGAGAGATGGTTCTTTACTCCACATGCGCTGTTGTGCGCATATATTAAACTTAATTGTAAAGGATGGGTTGGAAGTGGTCAAAGATGGGGTAGAAAAAATTCGAGATAGTGTTGCTTATTGGACTGCAACCCCTAAAAGGATTGAAAAATTCAAAGAAACGGCAAAACAATTGCGCATGTCTCATACCAAAAATTTATGTTTGGATTGTCCAACAAGATGGAACTCTACTTATAAAATGCTTGACATTGCTATTTCATACAAAGATGTATTTTATAGGTTGAAACAACGAGATGACAAATATACTTGTTTGCCAACAACAACACATTGGGAATTTGCAGCTGAAGTTTGTGGAAAGCTAAAAATTTTTAATACTATTACAGAATTATTTTCTGGAACAAGTTATCCTACTGCAAATCTTTATTTCCCTAAGATTTGTGAAATTAATTTGACAATATCAGCATGGATGACTTGTCCAAATCCAGTGATTCAAAGAATGGCAACAAAAATGATGGATAAGTTTAAATGCTATTGGAATGTGATTCATGATATAATGGGAGTTGCTACAGTGTTGGATCCTAGGTACAAGATGACCTTACTTCTTTATTATTATAAAAAATTATATGTGGTTGATGTTTCAGTTGAAGTTCAAAGAATTCGAGAACTCTGTTATAATTTAGTTTCTGAGTATCAATTAAGAACCCAAGAATTTAATACCAATCCAGTTGAAGAGGTTGATAATTCTACAAGAGATGACTTATTAAATGATTATGATGCATTTGTAGTGAGTGGAAAAAGAGCGAGAACTTCAACTCTCAAAACAGAGTTAGATATATATTTAGAAGAAGACGTATTGCCAAGATCAGCAAGTTTTGATATTCTTTTATGGTGGAAATTGAATGGTGTTAAGTATCCCATACTACAAGCAATTGCAAGAGATGTGCTAGCAATTCCTATATCCACAGTGGCTTCTGAATCTGCATTCAGCACGGGTGGCAGAATTGTAAGCCCACAACGTAGTCGATTACATTGGTATATATTAGAGGCATTGATGTGTGCTAGAAGTTGGCTATGGAGTCAAGAGAACAAAGGTAATATAATTTATCTTTCTTAACTAGTTTGCTTGTTTTTATTATTTACTTTTTAAATCATATGTTTTTATCATTTTACAGGAAAGAATTCTAAAGCAATGGATGAATTTGCAAATATGCTTGATGATATAGATTCTGAGGATGAAGGTATGATTCATATTTATTAAATGTATGATTGATATTTATTAGATGTAGATAATTGATATAATCTATATTGTTCAATGTAGATGAATTGATGGCAAGTGGAGCTCAAGCAACATTTGGATTAGAAGATGATTGATAGCAATTTATGATTGCTTGCTACTTGATTTTGTTGTTTTTGACTTGTCTTAATTGCTTAGTGATTTTGTTGATGTGGAACTATGGAGTATGGAGTAAGGATTTTGTTGATGTGAAACTATGCTAAAAACACTGTTGATGTGATTTGCTGTTGATGTTGATGGGATTTTGTTGATGTGAAACTATGCTAAAAACACTGTTGATGTGATTTGTTGTTGATGTTGATGGGATTTTGTTGATGTGAAACTATGCTAAAAACACTGTTGATGTGATTTGCTGTTGATGTGATTTTGTTGATGCTTTATTATGCTAAAAACACTGTTATATTTAGTCAATTCTGAATATGTTTAGATATGCAATAGGTGTATCAATTCTCTTGTGTTGTTATTCCCTTCAATGTAGTATAATACTACTATACTAGTATTTGAATTGGAAATTTGGAATGCAATTGTCTACTAAAATTTTTTAGGCCAAAAATCTGTCGGGGTCGGGGTCGGGTTTCCCCGCGGGGACCCCATTCCCCGGCGGGGTCGGGGTTGGGATTCAATTTTATAAACCCGTCGGGGTCGGGTTCGGGGATGGGTTTAATAGAGGCGGGGTCGGGGCGGGGAAGGCAAAACCCGCCCCCGACCCGCCCCGTTGCCATCCCTACTGCTCAGGGAATTTTTTCTTGGGGAGCGTGAAATGTTATCATGTGGAAGGTCAAAAAGAAATAAAAACGTGCCTCAATTTTTTTTTTATTTTGACTTTAGTAAATTAAGTAAACAAAGACCGTATTTTTTTTATTAAGATTTTATTATTAACCACTAAGATTATTAACGGTTGATTAAAAAAAAAGGATAACCCACATAGAAAGTGGTATTTTTTTTAAATAATATATATATAATTTTTAATGATCGAAATTAGGGTCTAGTTACAAGGTGGTAGATCAAAAAATAGGATAACCTAAACTTGGCGAGTAAAATGCTCACCCCGCCGTTATATATTGATAAAAGACAAGAATACAAGACAATATTACAAGACACTAAGTAAACATTAAGTAGACCCTACACCTATGACTTGGTGGAGAGGGCAAGTGTGTGAAACCTTACAATTTTATACTTGCTGGGATCACAATACTGCATTTAACCAAAGCACTACTACCACCTCTCTCAATACTATCCCAAGCACACAAATTAAGGGGTGTGAGTAAAAGGCTTCACAAGGGTTGGGTAGGCTAATTTTACACATTTGAGCCTCTATCTTAGAGTACTTGTGAAAACATAGTCCCCCACTCACGCGTACATGCCCTGGGACAGTTCCCCGAGTGCATCGCTATCCCAATGACCAAAACACATGACACACATGTGCTAAACCCTGTTTTTACATGGATCTACCTGAACATCTAGGGTAATGACAAAAACACACATTGTCAGGGTCGGGTAACATAGTTTTTACACTCAAACTCCTCCGATCCCTGACATTCTCCTCCACTTGAACGGTCGATGCTCTCATCGACACAAAACATCCTTGTAGCTAGCCTTCGAGGTTGAAGCTTCGTGATCATTGGGCTGCGCTGAAGGAAAACTTCTGCCTTTGTCAGTGTCGCAGTAGGAACTTAGAGAGAATGTGACCTTCTTCTCTTTCGTTGGCTTCATGGATGCGGCCTCCTTGGCTACCAAGGCGTGCAATATCTTCTTCTGGGGGTAAGACCAGGGTTGGTGTTTTCCTTCACATATAAAGGAATCCCAAGTCTTTTTGGGTTGCCAATTTTGTCGGCTTGGTCGTCTCGTTGATTGTTGCTCCCCCACTTGAGCATTGCTCGGGTTGATCATCCTAAGTGCGCCTATCCTCAGCGTCTTGGAAGAACAAGTGATTGCGCCTATCCTCGGCGTCTTTGAAGAGGAAGGTTTGCCCGAAATAACAATGGTGTCATCTGAGTCGCTTGAACTGGATGATGGCATCAGGGCTTTCCCTTTCCGCTTGTTGTTGGTTGAAGCCTTCTCAACCAACATTGCGTTCAACATCTTCCTCTGTTGGCAATCATGTATGTGGTGGTTGCCGCCACATAGATAACATATGTATGGCCGGTTGTGCGGTGGGCTTCTTTGGTTGCCACCGTTGTGGGGTTGCTGAGGTCTCCACGGACTGTGTGGTGGATTCCTCCTATATTGATTCCCATTACCGTGCGAAGGACTCCTGTGATTGTCCCCCTGTCTATTCCCATTCCCTTGATGGGGTCGCTGCGGTGGTGAAGAACGGCGCCTTTCCACGAGTTTGAAGTCGGTCAGTTGCTCCGCTGCAGCTTGTGCGGATGCAAAATCCTGAACATTTCTCCTTATTCATGAAAAAAAATAACTTTTTTCATCTACCATCTTGATGTCTAGAGAGATAGATGCGAACTTCTTGACAAAATCACGAATGTCATCTGTGTGACAGAGGTTCGACAACTTTTTCCTAACCATCAATCCCATGTTCTCTGGGCAAAACTGGGCTTTCAATTCTCGTTTAAGGTCTTCCCAGGTTGCCAAGTTATTCATCCCATCTCGGACCCTTGTGCGCCACCAGAGTTTGGCATCCCCAGTAAGATACCATGTTGTCGTGGCCACTTTGGGACCCTCCGAGTCAGGGCATGTGACAAGGAAATACTGTTTCATGTCAAACAAGAAATTATCGAGTTCTTTGGAGTCTCGAGTGCCATTATAACTTTGGGGTTCAGAAACCCTCATTGGTGCATGCTGCAGTTGTGATATTCCTTTTGCTTGCACCGCTTCTGTGAGGGAGGCGATTTGCGCCTTTAACTCCTCGATTTGAGCCCTCAAGAATTTGACGGACTCTCGAGTATTATCCTTGTGTCCCTCTATTTCCGAAGTCATTGAAGCATGTCTTGCCTCAGATAGGTCCAATCGGTCTTTAATATCAGTGAAATACGCTTCTTGGCGTTCACAGTGCCTTCTCCGCCTTTCCTCCCTACCCAGCACAGGAGGATTACCCACAAGTGTTTCCACATCGGTTCCCTCGTAAGCAGACATTCTTGAGAGCCTAATCTATAGATCGTTAGGCTCTGATACCACTTATCACAGACGCACTTTGCTTGTTGTCTGATGTCCGCGCGGCAGACTACTTGAAGTAGTCTCAGCCTTAATCCCGTGTGCATGTACGCACTGAATTCGGAAGTGTCACTATAAAACTGAGGCAACGATGTAGTTTGAGGGCAACACTAGTATTCGAAAGGCACAAAAGATTTGCATAGGATAGCGAGTAAAATGCTCACCCCGCCGTTATATATTGATAAGCTATTTACAAAATAAGAACGTGTCTCAATTTCCACGCTGCTCACATCAATTCCACCAATGTCGGTCAATTCGCGGCCTGGTCAGTTCAGAGTTCACACCCTGTCCTCCAAGCCACTTGCTCTCGAGAAGCTTCCCTTCGCTGACCGGCACGTTTACCTCACGACCGATGGGTTTCTCGAATGTCCCACGACCGTTTATTCCGCATTCCCTATCGTTTGGATCATTGATTGACCACATGGCAATCAGATGACTGCATTGTAAGATTCTTCCTATAATATTTCTTACGTGAAATCACCAAAAGTCGAGAGCTCCGCCAATAAAAGCCCTCAACCCACCCCGCCCGTTTTCTCGCCGCTGTTGCATCTTCGTGTTCTCCGTTGTTGCGCGTCGCCTCGCCTACCCTTTCCCTACGGTATTCTTCTCTTACCTCTTCCTCTTTTCCTCCCCGTTATGTGATTTATGGTGTCGGTTGATTCTGATATGTTTTCGTATGATCCAAGGTCGAGTTTAATGTGGATGAACATAGCAACTTTTAGATCTGTTCTCATCTTCTGTGTAGATTTTGTTATTGAGATGCATCAGAAAATATGATTCATTCTTTTCTTTTTTGCTTCTTTAATATGGTTGTACAATTATGATTTGTTGATGCCCTTAAATACTTTATTGCATTTATTATCCATCAAAATCTGTTAGCAATCTTTTCTTTTTCTCCTGATTTCTATCAGAATTGCTTGACTTGAAGCTTCCAGCAATTTCTTCCGCCTCTTCTGATATGGCAGAGGTAACTATTTAATGAAGATTCTCTTATTTTATGTTCAGGGTTTCGATTCGATTCCATTTAACTTGTTGCTTTTGTGTGGCAGGATGGGTTCAAGGTCAAATTACATGTTTATGATCTGAGCCAAGGGCTTGCTCGGCAGCTTTCAATGACATTTTTGGGAAAGGCCATTGAAGCCGTTTGGTAACCATCTTACGCTATCATGTTTATCTCTTTCATCGTGTTTGGGATGAATGGTGTGACAATTGGAACTCAGTTCACACGAAACTTTACAAATTCATTAGTTTTCTTATTTCCTGGAAATTATAATTGAGCATTTGTTGCCAAATGAAATGGTGGGCAAGTTGTGAACATTGAAGAAAAATAATTGCTTTGGTCAAAGACTGTGTTCAAAGGTACGGGAGATAAAGAAATGGTAGGGAGGAAAAAGTGAGGGCGGTGGGGGAATAGAGTGGGTGGAAACAAAAGATTATTATGCATTGCAAACGTATGAAACTTTATTCTATTAAAACATGTACTGTGTAATTTATCTTTAATTCATTAGCTTGTTATTGAGGTTTACCAGGTCATGTATTAGTGTGGCAGTTATTTAATAATGTTTATTTGTGAGCCGTATTTGGTTAGGTTTGTGTTTTGTAAGGCTTCAATCTTATTACAATAGTGAGCTATTGATTAATGGTTTATTGACCATGATTTCTTGGACTTCCCTACCTATCTTTTGCGTAAATCTTTCTACTCGTTTTCTTCTCCTTTCCTCCTCTCTTCCAATTTTCTAAAATCGTCTTACGCCTTGCTTCTGCGCTAGTTTATCTGCATAATATCAACCCACGTTCACAGTTGACCAGTGCAACTTCTCCCACCTTAAATTAGTTGCTGCTTGCTTCTCCATTTTCTAGCTTGTGCTAGCTTGTGCAGTCCTTCAACTGGTCATTTTGTCACCCCATAGGCTGCACTATAACAACCTCAACAATCCCTTTGTCTAGTAACAGCATTGCTGTTGCCCCCAATTGACCTTCCACTCAAAACTCCATTTTCATTCGTCTTCTGCACATAATCTCCATTTCCATGGCTGCATTCCCTTTTTTTGACTGAAGTATTTAATCAGATCATTTTCTATATTTTCCATTTTTGCCAAATTTATTTGGAAGAAAACTGAGGGCAAAAGCTTTAAGTATTCTTTATTTTCTTTCCCCTCAAGTAAATGCTAATAATGGAAAATGATTATCCTTTTCTTTCCTCTGTAGAATAAAGTTGGGCATGTGTTTGAACTTTCACAATAATTTGTTTGATGAAATACAAATTAAAAATCCAACTAAATATAGGCTAGGATTTCTACATAACTTTGTGGACCCCTTGTCTTGATAAGCCTAAGAGTATGGTTGAGTATTGTTTAATGTATTATGCACATTTCCTTACGGCATTAGTTGTTGGAACACTAAACATACACCATCAAAAACCAAGCCTTCTTTTATAGAAAAGGTGGTTGGGACTTGGAAGTTGGAAGACCAATTATGATTGCTTTTAGATTGGAAAGCTAGTCAGAGTTTTTAATTGATAGATGGCCGACTAGAGATGTAGTTGCTGGTGGGGCATGTCATTGACACCACAAGTAATTGATGATGTTGGCCGGGTCTAGGACATGAGGTGTGGGTGAGTTGGTGATAGGCCAACGATGTGGAACTTATTACTATGGTAGTGATGTAGCTTGTAGGTTTGTTGTGCTATGGTCTAGCTAGAGATGAGATTGCGAGAGTGAAGCCAGGGAGAGGCTAATGGAGAGATAGTAGTGATGAATAACTATATTATTACTATTATGCTATGTTTTAGTGTAATGAATTATATTATATTTTATATGATAAATTATGATATTTTTGTTATTATTAGCACATAAATATGATGTATATTATTATATTATATAAATTATTTTCAATAATGTATTATTATTTATTGATGACACAATTGTAATGTTTTATATCTCTTAATAATTACAAATATTATTTGCATTATATTATTAGCTTTATTTTATCATATTTGTAGTATTTACATTTTTATATTTATTATTACTAGTATAATTATTATTATCATTAGTAATATCAATTTAATATTCTTGCAATGCCATTATTTGTTTTCTTATTGTTATAATTCTTACTAAATATTAAAAATTAATGATGTAGCTAAACTGAAATAAAATTATGAAATATCATACTGCCAATTCAACAATTTACCTGACTTGTAATTAAATTAAGGTTTTAATCTTTGATACATACTACATATACTAGGGGGAATGGATCAGTTTTTAAATCAATGATTAAACTGCTATAAAACTTGGTGATTTTAACAATCACGAGTCCATGTTTTCCTTAACAAATTTGTCCTTGAGCTACTTTGCACTCTTAAACAATTGTAACGGGAACTGCCGCCTTGTTTACTTTACACGAAGTTCTCCGTTTCTTAGGATTTATAATTGTGCCATATCAGCTAGGCATAAATATAGACTGTACTTCATCAAAAGTATGATGTTAACTGGGAAGTACGTGTGAACTCTGCAGTATGTTTTTCCTTAACGTTTCTTCTTGGGCTCTAAATGAGAATATCCTTAAAACGGTCAATTGCCATTTGAGTTCCATTTAGCTGGTGGTCTCCTTGATTCTAAAGAGAATTTGCAACTCCTAGATCTTTATCCGAGTATGGATTTTCTATATCAGAAACAGGGCTTGAAAGCTTCATTATTCCTCTTCCTGTTTCAATTATTTATCACAATGCTTTTTTCTGCATTCTCCAACAGGCATACTGGTCTGGTAGTCTATGAGAAAGAATATTACTTCTCTGGTGGCATTCAACAAGATCCAGCTGGAAAGACCCCGTATGGAAATCCAATGCGGGTTCTGGAACTGGGCGTTACTCATGTGCCTCAGGAAGTTTTTGAGGAGTACTTGCAGGAGATTAGCCCACGTTTTTCTGCTGAGACGTACAATCTTCTCAGCCACAACTGCAACAATTTCAGTAATGAGGTTGCACAATTCCTTCTTGGCACAACCATTCCAGACTACATCCTTCAATTACCCAACGAAGTGATGAGCAGCCCAATGGGTGCACTTATACGTAAGAATCATATTGGTTCTTGTTCTATATTTTGTCGTTTTGTTGAAGCCTAAAACTAGGACGATATATAGACCAGAAATCACTGTTAAACATAAACAATAAAGTTTCAATAGACTGTAAATATTAATTTCAATTATGTTTATCTGCAGTTCCCATGCTTCAACGATTGGAGACGACTTTGAAGTCTGGTGCTGTACCTCAAGCTCCTCAGTTCAATCCGATCTCTGCTGCCGCTCCTGTTGCATCCACAAATACTACATCAAGCACGAGTAAGACAGGTACCTCAATTCAAACTTCTGACAAGAATCTTGATTCCAATAACTCACCAGTCAAGGATCCCGCCGATGGTTGCGTTGCTCCGCCTGCGTCAAAATCAGCTACAGTTAGTACTGAAAATGCTAATGATCCCCTTGGTGATGCCCGTAGTAGAGTTCAGGAAGAGATAACGAAGGAATTTGCAGCGATCATGGCAACTGGAACACTACGCGCGAGTGAGGCAGCAGCCCTCGCAACGAGGAGAGTGATGGAGAGACATGGGCGGCTAAATGCTCCTATGCAGCGAGGATAAATTGGAAGATAATCTTTAATACCATTCTTTTGGAGCAGCACTTCGATTGCTTCAGGCGTGTGAGCTCTCCTCTATGACTGATTTCATTATGTTTGAAAACCATTTTTAGCCGTCCCAAGCACCTATAATTATCGACTTGCCATTTTCTACCAAACTAAGCATCTGTATTAATGATTGATGTTGGTCATTCTAAATGTGACTACTATTTCCAAAGCAGGGAATGCGTCCCCTTAAAAAGTGTTGATTTCAGTTTGCCTTAAATGGTTATAAGTCGGTTTCCGGAGATGCTTTTTCTGCCGTTTATCCGCGTTGCCCGAGCAAAATGGATTGATTTAATAGAAAGCTAATATTGATATATCGGTGGAAATTTAATCAGCTAATGCCCGTATATATGTCTTGGTGAAGTTTTGAGATTCAAAAATGAAAAATAAAGTGTGTTAGTAAAAATTTTGTTTTGGCACAGTATCTATTTTAGTTGAGCATCAGTCATATAAAAATATATCATTGAATTATAAATAAAATTTTAAGATTTTATTGGTAGCTCAATTTTATTATTAACTTTTATAAGATATATGTCATAACGGGTAGACCTGGCAAAACTTAACCTGACTTGTATAAACGGGTTGATTTGCTTAACTCGATTACATTATATATTTATATAAAAAAAATTTAAATATAGGCTAACTTAACTCTCATTGTTAGCTCATAAGCCCAAATATCTTTTAACTATTTTTAAATCTAGATTTCAGCCCACATAAGCCTAAAATTTTATTTTATTAATTTATTATTTATATTTAAAATATAAATGATAAACAGGTTATTCGGATAATGTCGGATTGATCTAATTATATTCAGATCGTATTCATGTTAGACAGTTTGGTCCAATTATAAATGATAAATGATCTCAAAATTATAAATGGTTTTCTATTTGAATTCTCTTGATACTTGTTGTAGTCCACAAGTGCACGGATACTCGAAGTAATAAAAAAGATATCGAACCACAGAAACCTTGTTTGCCAAGTACCGAGTAATCGATTTCTCACTAGCTAGGCAATCCGAATACGACGAAGCAAGCGATCGAAAAGTGCATAGAAAAATAACAGAGAAGAAAACTGGGACTAGGGGTTCATCCACCTTAATTTTAATGACTAGAAGGAAATAAAGTATTGTCAATCAAATTTCTTTATGATAAAGATATAATTTACTTAATAAAGGAATTATCTCGCTCTCGCATAGATAATTATACAAAAAACCAATCATCACTCTCGTGCATGATCTATTCAATGCTGAAGATAAGTAAATTATTGACAAAGAACTCAAGGATCACTCTCGTGCATCCGAATTCTAAGTCAAAAATCTCAAGAGAAACTATGTATTCTCATACCATAATTTTTCAGGTTCTACTTAAGGTTTTTCGATAATCAGATATTTAATCTCTTACAATATCAAATCAAGTATAACACAATAACTCAATCCAAAGATCAGAAAATCAACATGGCAATAAATCTACTAAAAATTAGAATTAAGAACTAACCTAATCTCTTACGAAAAGTTCTATACTCAATGATTCTAGGGTTCCAAATTTCGCAATCAACTTCTCAGTCTATTTCACAAAATTCTAAAACATGCTGAAAACATAAATCTAAGGAGAATTTAAACAAATATCTCAAAATAGAATTATCATAACAAAATTATCCTGACAAAATTAACAATGTCTAGTCATTAGAAATTAAGGGGATTACACCCTCATGTCCCATATGAAAATTAAGCTAGCATGATGGAAAGATTACAATAAACCATGATTTTCAGAATATCAAAAATCGAAAAAAGGGAGAAAAATTATAAAACAAGGTGCCGTAATACTTGATGAACACGATGAACAGTGGCGGCGCCCACTGTTTCGTTGATTTCTCCCTCGATCGGATTCCTCTTGCTCTGAAACTTCTGACGTGTGTTCTCCTCCTTCAGGCGAAGCTTCCTTGTATATTTCGTGGCCAGAGGTGGTCTATAGGCTAAGAACCGATAAACCCTAGGACGGCGACGATTCTCCAAAATTCGTTGGGTCGTGTTCAGCTAACACGACTCATTTATGACCCGCTGATCCGAATTGCCAGATCTAATAACGGAAAAAGAAATAATTTTTTTTAATATACCCTTAAAATTTAACTCGGTTTTCCAAATTCAAAAACCAATCTAAAAACATAAGTCAATCCACTGAATTGCGTTGTGCATTTCCACCGATCTAAAAACTAAGTCAATCTACTGAATTGCGATGTGCCTTTCCACCCATCTAAAAACATAGTAAGTCAAAACAACTGCAACCAAACTAAAACTAGGACAAATTTCTGAAAGTCAAACTAAATTTCCTCGAAAATAAACACATGCTTTCCACCTGTTAATTTTACCATTCATGGATTTCCAAAATAGATATTTATTTGATTTTCAAAATTGAACACTGCTGTACAATTCAATTATAAATGATGCATTAGATACATTGAGGAAAAAAAAAATGAAACAAGAACATTGCAATTCTAAGCTACCTGTTTTACTCTCATCTATTAAAGAAAACCCATCTTCTCAAGGGTTCAAGAAAGTACTTCGGACTACTCCTGCAACTACCAAGTTGTTCAATCTGCCTTGTTTTTTTCATCAGCAGTCACAATGAAACACAGAGTTGCTGAAGCAACCATTTTTGGATGCAATTTTACGGACGCCAGTGTCATGAACTGCCCTCATGTGAAGAGATGATATGAGTACCCTGTCCATCATGTTTACTTTGGGGGCTTCAAGGACTGCCTTTGGAGGAGAGAAGGCCCATTGCATTGCCCAGATAGCGAGCGGCCGCATGTAGATCAGTGACCGATAGTGCCCATCAGTTGTCCATCCTTCGGGAGTTTGAAACCAGTAGCTGCATGATCACGTCAAGAATAGATTTAGCTTTCTATTGAAAAAAAAAATCACAAGCATTTAAGATGACTATTCCGTATCTTTCTAATTAATACAGAACAACAATGGTTTCTAATGCAAAGTATTGTCGTATTTGGCACATGAATCCACCTGCTATTATGTATAAGCTGTACATCGCATAGCAGGTACTAAGTTTTACGACAGTAGAACACAGAAGAAATGGCAAGGTGTGGAGAGGTACTTACCCAAAGCCTTCCTCTGACCAACCTGCAATAAAAATCCCTTCAGCAGTTGTAAAAGCTTGATGTTCCATTCCATGAAGCAACATGGTGGCTGCCAAACTATATGTCACACCAGTCCATATTTCACGTGATTGCATGCAGGACTCGTCAACCTTACCATTCGGGTTCATCCCATTAACTGCCCCCATGCGTCCTCCTTTCACCTTCATCACATTAAATTCAAATATTTTCTGAAGAGTATTCCTAATCTTGATTTCATCAAAAAGCAAGGGTAACCCTGACGAAGCAGTATACCATTGCCCAGCCAGTTGATCAGCCTGTATCGATCGACTGTTGCTGCTGGTTCCACTGTCATAGTTGAAATAGGACCCATTCCACAACTTCGCTTCAAAGACAGGTTTGGCTTTTAAAAAATTGATCTTACATTTTTCAGCAAAAGCACGGTCTCCAAGTCGCTGTGCCATTGCTGCTGCAGCTTGAAGTGCAGCAAGCCATAGACATCCACAGTACGCACTGATACCATGAACGGTCCATGCATCATATGTCTGATCTGGGAATCCATCATTCTCAATGAGGCCATCTCCATCGCGATCAAACTGTTCCATGTAATCTATGGCAGAACATACTGCAGGCCAAACATCCCGTCCAAAAGCCATATCACCAGTTGCAGCAAAATCTCTGTACACCTGAAGCACGAATTTTGGATTGAGATCCTTCCATTTACTGGTGTCATGAATATTGTAGGCATTCATCTCGTTCCATGGGTCATGCGTTCCTAAATCATGGGGAACAGCGCCTCTGACTTTGCGAATTCCCCAGCTACCATCAGCCAGAAATTTGACTTTCCTTCTGTCCTCGTGCAACACAGCCCTAGCAAAATCACGCTGAATACTCAACTCTATTTTTGGAAAGAGCTCCAAAAGGGCAAAAGATGCATAGAAGTGTACATCATATGTACACCACATAATGTATTCCACTCCTTCTAAGTACAAAAATTTTCCAACGTTTTCAGGGTGCTGCTGCTCATGCAGGACACAACCCGACCCTGCAGATTCACAGCCACATATGTCGTTATCAGATAACGTATTTGGTAATACTGAAGTTGGTGACAGCATGTTTTCATTGTTCAAGTTGCTGTCTGTAAAAGTCTGCTCCACAACCATATTAACGTGTCTATCTTTGGAAACAGATTTATAATCTTTATTTCTTGTGGATTTATTATGGCTGGAACCAGAATTCAATTTCTCCTCAATTGTGGGGGCTTCACCATCTGCAGAGTTAAAAGAGTATAAATAAGGAAAACTGCAAATTCTTTCAAATTTTTTTTAACGATCGAAACTTGTTTAAGTAGAGCTACATGAAATGGCAAAATAATATAGATGACTCCAAATACCAATGCATGCTTGTGCTAATAAACCTTGTAATCAGAGTCAAACACGCGCAATGTATAATGAATGATATTGTGTTGGCCAAGGGAAAACATAGAAACCAAAAAGAAAAAGCACCTGTCCAAACTGTCCCCCCGGCGACTAGAAAATATAGCTCATTAAAAAGAGTGAACTTATACCTGAAACAAACAAAACCAAGATTTCAATAAGATATTGATTATGACATTTCATGCCTAAAGATCATATAGCTTTAAGAACTTCAGTTAGACAGATCCAGGTCAGGAAAAGAAATTTTGTCTAAGGATATTTACATTACCATTCAGGAAGCTTCTCATTTTGAAGTATTGGATTTTGCCATTTTTCAATCTCTTCCTCCCACCACTTATAATCTGTAAGTGTGGAGAAGGTTACCACAATGCAATGATTAACCAAGGCATGACTGAAGGTACGTTTCCAGTGAAGGATAGATGCATGGAATACAAATATCCCCACAAAAATGAAGTATGAAACTTATGGTATTTGAGATATATTTTCATGTATACATACTTTTTAATGCATCGTGCACCAAATTAAGGGCTGATCTTTCGGAGGTGCCATAAAATTTTGTATATCTCCTGTAAGAAAAGAAATGCATGAATAAGCAAAACCAAAAATGGCTACTGGGGGACCAACTTTAATTAGCAAAACTCTTCAGAAGTGTCCTGTTAAAAACTGATAAGTAGAGATAATATTCTTAAATAAAAGTTAATAGGTAATTATCTAAGTCAAACCTCCATTAATAATAGGAGATGAACTCTATTTTAGTTCAGGATTGTTTGCAACCTAGACAAGTTTAATAGAAGAAAAAATGTAAATACTTGGCAAATTACAAATAGAGGTTGAATTATTGTCCAACAATGGCGTTTAACCACGGTGCAATAAGATTGTCTTGGCTCTGGAAATAATATATTGAAATTTATTACTTTTTAATCAAAGCACAGAACGAGGAGAAATATGATATCAGTAAAATAATGACAAATCATGCAAGACAACAGAAGAATTTGGAAACACAGAAGAAAAGATTGGGAAATTGGCACTACCTATGGTATGTACATCCCTTCTGAAACTTCACTTTCGGTGATGACCAAGCTAGAGCAAATACAACAGTACATCTACCATGTGGTTCGACCCATGTAGAGGCTGAAACGGCTGCACAAAGTGTATCACCAGCAGAAGAAGGCAAACTGGGGCCAGCATTAAAATTTTCCCTCTCAAATTGCCCATCCTATAACGAAGGTAATATATTACAAAGCAATTCAGTATATATAATGAACTAAAAATAGTTGTCCTCTTGCTTGACTGTTGGTGCATTTAGGCTAGTTGTATTGTATTCAGTTCTCACTTATTGCATTGTAGCCTTTAATATATAGTAATATTTTTTACCAAAATTACATAGTAAGATTGAATTTTTTTAAAAAATAATGATCAAAGTACTAATTCCTTCACTTGAACACACGAGAAACCTGTCACACCATAAGGAAAAAAGGAAAAAGAGGAAAAAGGAAATTGTTGGATAGTATAAATTCTGCATTACCTATTCAGTGGTTGTTAGTCCCACATTGGTCATAAAACAATAAACCGGACTACAGGAGGTCATCCTATTGTGTTGCTTCTGTACCACATTGAGGACAAATCTCTTTGGTCCTATATCCGGTGTCTTCCATTTTATGGTTCCAATTATATATTATGGGCAAGAGGCCTGTGATTCTCCCATGGCTATCAACAAAAGATTCAACATACTAATTCTCCTCCTATGACAATGGACTCTACCTATCTCATGTGGCAAACTTAAAACTACATGTTCTTACTTGGCTTCTCAAGAGTATAAAGTTACATATTTAAAGTGCAATCATATTTTTACTACTATTAAAGAAAACTAGGATACCTTTAAATAATACTTGTTCTCTAGTGAGGAATATATACATATTTACAATTTGTATGAAGAACTTTGTAGTCTCATGTAGAAAGACAAATCTCTTCAAGAATATTATTCTTTACAAAAATTTCAAGCGGGATGAACTACAATTCTATCATCCTCCAAGGCTCCAACTACGAATAATATTGGCCTTCTAAATCAATACCAAAATTTCATTGTTGCAAGGTTTCCATTTGGCCTCTACAAATCTTACATTACCACTCAAAGGCATCTTTTTGTTGATAGTAGTATTCATGTCTGGAGGAGAACACTACTCTAGGCTTCTTTGTTCTTCACTCTTACCACTTCAAATATTACCTCGTCTTGAGAGTCTTCTGCTCTTGCCAAAGGGCATTTCACTGTGGTTCGTCTAGCAACAGTTGAGGATGTAGATGAGGTTACAACTTTCCACCATGTATACGTTATGAAAGCTGCAACCATTCTCCCAAAAAGTGTTTGAAGAAATTTGACCGTCCACCTCAAATTCATGCTATCAATCCTATTTCTATTGCGACTCCTATTAGTTCTATTATCATTATAACTATGAAAGACTAAGCCACTCATCGGTTACCTCTTGCTTACATCTCATAGCTTTTGCTCTAAGGTGTATTGATATAGCTCGCTCCTCTAGGCTCTTTTCCTTCAACACAAGTCTTGGATTTTGGGACCTCCTCAAATATGATAGGTTCATAAATTGTTTTTTTTACTTCTATATTTTTCTCCTAAACCTCCACTTATATAATCTTTTTATATGATGTTCTTTATGTTTTTGTTTTTACGATGAATTTGTCATCCATTAGCACTCTAACCAAATCTTCACATTGTTTTGCATCCTTCTTTTTTTACTCATAATATTTTTTTTTCAAGATCTAAATGGACAAATGTGATGAATAGTGGAGGCCATAAGTTTGGTGGTAGCTAACTCCTTATGACCTCCCTGCTACCTCCATCTCTTCATAATAATGGCACTATCATCCAAGCCTTCCTCACCTTTAAGGATAAAACAACTAGTGCCTTCAGAGTATGTTCATTCGTTTAATTATGAAGCTTAGCGGGCACATTGTGTTTCATAATTTCATTTCCCAGCAGTTCTTTTAAATGTACTTTTGAGTTAGTTCACTTTGACATTTGGGATCCTAGCTCCAACTCTACTGTTGGTGTTTTTTTTCTATTTTTTAATGTTTATTGATGACTATTCTTGCATGACTTGGTTGTATCTTTTAACGAGCAAGTCAAAGTTTCTTTGATGTGATTCAAAAGTTTTTGAATGGAACTAAAAAAATTAATTTGGTTTATCTATTAAAATGTGCATATTTATGATGCAAAGAATATATGAAGTCATCTTTTTTCCATTTTTGTTCATAGGAGGACATCATCCATCAAATTAATCTACCCTTATACCTCTCAAGTAAATAGGGTAGAGCATAAAAATTGTCATCAACTCGATATGGCAAGAATTAAAATGTTCTACACAAATATTCCCAAACCTTACTAAGGTGATGTTGGCATTAGATCTATTATCTCAGCAGTCAGAATGCAATTGTCCTCCTTAGGATCGATATGCCTCTAGGCCATCTTGCCTTTTGCATGCTCTTTAACCTTATTTCCTCAATTGATATGGTCTATTTTCTTAGATACTCCAATACATGAAAGGGTTATCCTTGTTGTGATCCTTTTAGCAGTAAACATTATTTGCAGATGTTACCTTCTTTGAGATGACCCTATTATTTTAGCTTGACCCAATATTCCACATGTTACCCTTCCTGTCCCTATGTCCCGAGTCTACTACTCCTATTGAGTCTAGTTTCTTCATATCGCAACCTCCATCTTCTTTTGTGGGGCCCCCTCTGCAAATTTAAAGTTGGCAAACACGCCATACATCAACTTAGTCAATCCAACCTTACGATGCAGATCTGTCACCATTTACCCATAAATCATTACAAAGATACCCGATCTACCACTGCTCATTCTATGTCTCACATCATTTACTATGATTAATTATCTTCTACTTTTTGTTCCTTTACCTTATCCTTATTTCCTACATTTCTACCTAAGAATTCACAGAAAGCTATACTCGGTCCAAAATAAAAGCAAATTAGGGTAATGAGACAAAGGCAATGATTACCCAAGGTACCCAGGAGTTTATTCCTCCACCCAAGAATGTTGTGCAGTTCTGCTTACGAGTTCCATATCACTCGACATTGTCAATCACCTTCTTGAGGGTTCTACGTAGCAATAAAAGGCTTAGTTTATGGCTGGGTTTCACTCAGACCTATGAAATGAATTACATACAAACCTTCTCTCATATGGCTAGGTTAAATTCTATCAAAGTTATTTTTTCTTTATCCACTAACAAGAAAATGAAGCATGCTTTAGATGGATTTTAAAAATGTTGTTTTGTGGTGACCTTATCAAGGAGATGGAGAGCTCATCTAGTATTGTTATTCTTGTAGTTCATGTTGATGATATACATTTTACGAGCAATGATGTAAAAGCTATTCATAAGATTAAAAAAATATTAAGAAAAAAAATTGTAACCAAAGATCTTGGAAACCTAAATAACTCCCCATACTAAACTGTCTACAAGACTAAGAGATTGCTCATTTGGAGGAAGCATACTAAGGATTTTCTTGAGGAGACTAGTCTTATTGGTTACTAATGTGCTGACACTCTTATTATTATAGAAAATATGCATTCTAATGATCACGGCTCTAGTGATGCTAACCCAACCAAGTATAGACATCTAGCTAGGAAAGTAAAATATCTTATTATTACCGGAGCTAATATTTCATATGTACTAGAGATTATTAGTCCATGCGTGCAATCTTCCAAACAAAGTCACGGGAAAGTTGTCCTAAAAATCTTTCATTATCAAAAGAGGGCACCTAGAAAATGCCTTTTTTATCAAAGACATAACATTTTCAAATTTAATTACAATCATGCAAATTGTGCATGCAATCTAGATGATAGATAAAACAAAACATTGTGCCTTTATATCCTTCTTCGTAACTTGGATTTTTATCATAAGGATTCTATAGCTATGCAATGTGATAATAACGCTACTACTAATATTGCTAGCTATCCTTCTCTAATACAAGAACAAAACACAGTGGAGTGTCATTTTATTCAAGACACAATTTATGTCAACGAAAATATGAATAATGTTTACTTTTTAAAATCAAATTGTTGATAAATTCATAAAACCTCTCGATAATAGAAGTTGTAACAAGACATTGATAGTTATGCTTCAGATTGAAGTGGAGTATTAGATAGTTTATATTTTTCTTTAGTTGTCTACTGTTTTTTGGTACCACCTATAGCACACTATATAGGTAGAACAAATATACTATTTCTTTCGACTGAAAGAAATAGAACATTTTAATACTATTACCAGTCAAGCATAAATTCTTACTTGCACCATAGTGCCCCACATATCTTTGGCAGTAACATAATTTTCTCCAGAAAGTCCAAAACTTGGCAAAACCGTCACAGTCACATTCTGAGTCTCACATGCAGCAATAGCAAATGTTACAGGAGGATTATCTTTTGCAGTCCTGTATGGTTCATAAGTATATTAGAGAGACAACAATTTAACAAGCAAATTTAAGCTCAAATAAAGATAAAAACACTTCAGATGTTCCGGAGAAAAAGCAGATGGAAGGGGAGAGGTTTTCAAAAATGATCCCAGAATAATGTGCTATGAATAATCAAGAACATAACAGTTAAGGGTTAGCAACTTGCTTGTGATGTAGTAGTACTCCAGATACACCATCATCGCCTCTGCTCAAAATAACAAAACAAGACTTAGGCCAATCACAAAACAAATCTAAAGTAAGTACAAAACGAAAAGCTAGCTAAGACTCACATGAACGGCTCATTGATGTGGCCCCCACTGTGATGAGATACTCCTCCAATAGAATTCTATGACAAACCAAAATTGAACAGATAATCATAAAGAGGGTACAAGCGGAGATTTGTAGCCTAAAGGAAACAATTAAAACTCAAAACATTCACTTACTGCCCAGGACATCAACAGGCTAACCTTTGCCCTTTCTCTTCCCGTGTTAACTAGCTAGAGAAAAACATAAAAAATGACAGATCAAAAGGTTGAAAGAAATGCTAAAAGACTAAAGAGAGTGATAATTCATGACAAGCACATATGTCATGCAACATTTTCTTGTGGTTATTGCAGCAGGATAACTTAATCCTTATTATTGCATTAGGATAACTTAATCCTCATAATGAGGATATTTGAGACAAGACAAGCTTCTGCACAATAACCTATATCTACAAGAATTAGCCACGAACAATTTTCTATTGTAACAGTAAATGTGAACATAAGTAACCAAATCATGAATGCAATTTTCTGGTAAGTAAACAATTAACAATCTTTCGATATGAAATTAAAAAGACAAACCCTACTTAAATTTCCTTCAGAAAACTAAACAATTAACAACTCACAAAAAGTAATTCATCAGCAAAACTCATTGAAGGATAGAAAAGAAAAACACACAAGGTGTTAAAAAGATAATGCTCAAAATACAGTCAAGAACCAAAAATACTCACTGTATAAACAAACACAGATGTAGGAAAACTGCTTTCACGGTAATTATGAGGCATAAATGGGGATATTTGCCGGCATGAGATTTTTAGATCGGGGTCTGGTTCACCTGGAAAAACAATAACTATATTAAATATATTTTACCAGGAAAGAACTTGTGAAATTATGGCTTATTTCTGGATACCAACACTTAAAATCTGAATAAGATGGAACCAAGGTTGTTAATTATTTAAAGTATTGTTGGCTAAATGGTTATGGACATGGAGAAAATCAAAGCTCCTTTAATCACAATATAAAAAAGAAAACGATTATTTTTATTGAATATGAATAAAATTGTACCATCATAAACAGTCCAGGCCCTGGGGAACAAAGCATGATATGTGGAGTGTTGACCAGTCAAATTCCAGTCCCATGAGGATATGCCACGATCACCATTTTTTCTGGAAAGAGTTAGAAGTCAATGGATCATAGAAAGAAGTTGAAAATGGAGAGTCAAGAACTAAAGATTAATAGATTCTTTTTCTCATAAAATTCAATCAAAGGCCACAAAAGAAAATATCAAATAAAACAGAGATATTATTCCGTCCTTGCCAGTTGCACAGTGCCGTTCTATTTATCCTACCATTTGTTAATGATTCCGCGTCTATAATTGTTGCTGCGTCATCTTCCACATATTCACATAATTGCAAATTAGTCGCTAGCTTTTGTAGTGAGTCTCAGTATTTGGATCTTTTATAAATTAGCACTTCGTTAAAAATAATATATGTTAATTAAAATATCTAAAAATTTAAAAATAGGCCCCTGTTAAGTTAAAAACTTGTAAATTACTCCGTATAATTTCTATAAGTCTTCATTGTTTTAGAATGTTTTGCAAATTAGTCAATTTTAAGAAACTGCAAATTCGCCCCATTAATGTCCAATCTTTTGCTTTGGTGCATAACACAATTTCAAATATCTTAAAGATTTGGGTTAATTGCAAATTCTTCATAAATGTTTAACATGTATAAATTGTTCCGTACAGTTTTAGATAAATTACAAATGGTACATAAGAATCCTTCTAGATATAACCAAGATAGCCTCCTATGTCTGTCTAAGTTTGTTACAAGTTAGCCCCTTTAGTTTGACAAAGGAAAACTACAAATCAGACCTTACATTTGTTTTAATCTTTTTTAGGGTCATGAAAATGCAATTATCTCAAAGATTAAATGAAGTTGGCCTGCAGAGTTCTGTTATTTGTAAAATAGCCTATATAATTGGAACAATTGCAAATCTCCCTAATGCAAAACACAGAGAAGAAAGGAAGAAGAAAAAACCCTACTTCTTGGAGGGATTAGAAGGAAGATAGACAAATACAAAATATTGATATATCATTAATCATTAAGTACTATTACAATATTTAACAAGCCTTTCTATAGGCTTTAACAAAACACAGTAACCATATATTAATCTGGGCTTAATCAATCCTTGTCTCTACAATCAATAATGACCAAAATAATTAATAAATATACTAAATAATCATAATTCATACACCAGTAACATATGAATTTACTAATTAATTAATTAGTTTTATCATGACCCATATTTTTTATGGTTCTTCCAATCTAACCCAGCACTTCTAAAATTCCCTCAACGAAGGCGTTCCAAACTCATATAAATCAACAGGACCTTGTAATTTAAAAATTAAAAATTAGTACCCAAAAACTTTAGTTTTAACTTTCTTGCAAGTCGGTTCTTTTGTTTGGAAGAAAATATAACTTTTTCCTTCATTCAAAATTTAGCTTTATTAGTTTAGAAATTTGTAAATTAGCTTATAAATATTCTTTTCTTCATATTCCTCATTTTTACAAATTGACTGGAGTAATTTAGACAATTACAAATTAGGACCCATATTTTCCCATGTAGTTCTTTCTTGCAAAGTAACACTTTAGATGCAAGCATTACAACTAGCCCATACAATTTCTTAACCTTTTTCTGTCATGCATATCGAGTTTTAAATTACGTAAGATTAGGTTATTTTTTACCCAAAAGATTTATAATATTTTAAATTGACCCTCATTGTTTAAACTTTCAAATGCGTTCTTATGTTTTAGAATAGTACATGCAAAAAAGAACCTAACACTCTTAGAATCCACTTACTAAGAAAATTAACCTGATGAGCCCAAGGTAGTAGTAGTAAGTTCATTAGCCTCATGACAAGTCTGATTTCACTTCTCCTGTGGAACTAAAGTAGGGTATTACATTTTAAATTTTCAAACATGTTCTTATATTTTGAATACTTCTGGTAAAATAGCCCATAACACACTATATTTCTTGCAAACTTTTTGTAATTTAGTTTAAGGAAACTGCAAATTAGCCCATGCAATTACTACTTTATGCTTATGCATATAAATTTACACCATTTCAAAGAATTTGGCCAATTACATATTAGCCCATTGAAATTTATTAAATTTGCAAAATAGCATTACTGTACAACTACAAATTAGCCTCTATAGTTTCCATAACTCTTGCGAATAAGCCCCTTGCAGCAGTATTTTCCTTAGTAAATATGTAGTTCAAATATTTTAGTGATATTTAATAACCTAGGCATCACATAAGTTAAAAATTAGCTTTATTTTATCTCCAGTATCAAAGTGATCCCATTAAAATCTGGAAAATACATATGAAGGCGATCACATTCACAATGAAGACATTTATTACTTTATTGAAGGCATGCATATTGAGAATATGTTAAAATTCTTCAGTATCATAGTTAAAAAAAATTTAATTACTTCATGTTTTTTAATTCTCTATTTTTAAAATTTTTCTTGAAATTTTCATCACATTGATTCTTTCTGAACTTAGTGGAAATCAACAATTCATTCCTACAAAGAATTGCCAACTTCATGCACGGAAAATGTGTAAACACCAATGGGGAATGTATGGCCGTATGTCAAGCTTTACTAGCCAGAGCATGCTGATTAACATTCGTCAAGTCTAGGCTTAGCTGTGGTATAAAGTATTTGTATATATATTACTCAAACTCTCCATAGTATCACTATTTTGTGTCCATGTTAAACTGATTCTCTAATATATTTATCAAGAACCAAATAATCACAAACTAAATCATGAAACCATCCTTGTTAACAGAAAAATCCATGATATACACATAACTATACAACATAATATACGTCAACAAGAGATTAATGAAACAATGCATTTGAACATTACAGCATTTGATATCACCTACATCATATGTTCAACTTTAATGGCAAAATCCATCTGAAAGAAAAGATTTTACAATCTGAAAGCAGGTTATTGAAACAATAAGAAATCATACAGCAAGTTACATAAAGCAAAATGAAACCTTAAAATACATAGAACTGAGTGGCAGATCACATAGATACAAAAAAGAAAGAAAATTCCTTACTGCAGTCCTTCATGATGCCCAGGGGCTAAAACTGATGAGTACTTCTTACTTCCCCCATCTCGTGATATAAAAATCTACAAGAACAAGTTATAAAATCCATGTAATTTTCTTAAGAGTTAAGGGAAAACATCTAGGAAACTGAAGAATTATTGTAGAATCTTTCTGCAAATAATAGGTAAGATAGCATCATAACTCATGAGCAACAAAGATAGTAGAACGATAATATGCATAACAAGTTCCTTTATATCAAAAAAACGGATGAGCAAATTTACAACACTATAACATTTTTATTTTGTTCCTAATTTATAAATTTGTTTACCTAGCTAAGATAAAGTTACAGCAAAGAGTAGTCTAAAACTGAAATGTATAAACACAAAACATATAAAGCAACTGATCTGAAGTCATTAATGTAAATGAACTAACGAATCTTCAAACCACATGGCAATGTTTTGAAAGTTATACCTAAAACAAGAATGGAAGTTACTGTCAAAAGATATAATAACCAATGTAAAGCTACCTTTAACCAACTGTTTGAAAGAAGAGCAGATCAAAATGAAGTGCTTTTGTTATCTACTACAACTAGTGTTATCAAAGCTGTTAGGCGCACTAAATTGCTAAGGTCTCATGATGCCTACAGCACTAGATGTAACTTAGGCTTTCACACAAGCGAAACAATCAACTAATAATAAAAAACTAGTATTGTAGTGTATAATATTTCAATGAGTAGTTATGTCAGTATAAGTGGGCATATAGTGTGTTAGCGGATATTATACTTGATTATATGGGATTAAAGCCTCTATAAAGGCTTAGATTGTGATGAAAATGGTAAAGTTTGAATGAAATATTGAATCTTATAGTTTATCTATCTATCCTCTTCTTTGCTCTCTCCAATCACCTACTTAACAGTGTAGTATTTTTGATGCATAGAAAATCCAAATAATATAACGATGACAATTCAAACTCCTATAAGTTGTGCAAATACTAAATCATCATAATACTTAAATGAAAACCAACTTTATTTGAAAACCATAAACACAATTAATGTGTTTGATGATAAAATCAAGCCAATCAAAAATTTCTCTAAGCTTAAAAAACTATTTGAATGGTTCAATAGTTGTACTCGTACACAACACTTAAAGAAAGAAAAAAAAAATAGCAAGCATGAAAGGAAGATACGTTCCAATTATCAACCAAAGAAGTAGATTTAGTGGGTCAGGAAGACCTATTTTTTATGCTTAGAAAATAGAAAATCCAAATAATAAACGATGACAATTCAAACTCCTATAAGTTGTGCAAATACTATATCATCATAATACTTAAATGAAAACCAACTTTATTTGAAAACCATAAACACAATTAATGTGCTTGATGATAAAATCAAGCCAATCAAAAATTTCTCTAAGCTTAAAAAACTAGTTGAATGGTTCAATAGTTGTACTCGTACACAACACTTAAAGAAAGAAAAAAAAATAGCAAGCATGAAAGGAAGATACGTTCCAATTATCAACCAAAGAAGTAGATTTAGTGGGTCAGGAAGACCTATTTTTTATGCTTAGAAAATCCAAATAATATAACGATGACAATTCAAACTCCTATAAGTTGTGCAAATACTAAATCATCATAATGCTTAAATGAAAACCAACTTTATTTGAAAACCATAAACACAATTAATGTGTTTGATGATAAAATCAAGCCAATCAAAAATTTCTCTAAGCTGAAAAAACTATTTGAATGGTCCAATAGTTGTACTCGTACACAACACTTAAAGAAAGAAAAAAAATTAGCATGCATGAAAGGAAGATACCTTCCAATTATCAACCAAAGAAGTAGATTTAGTGGGTCAGGAAGATCTATGTGATTCGTTTAATACATAAATTACAGGGAATACACAACATAAAGATATTAGAGCAAGAACATATAGGAAGATTCAAAATTATAAAAGTCCATATCTAAGTCATGTCTTAAACATATCCAAAAGATAGGGATCAAGAAAAAACGTTTAGCAAAAAAATGTACTTTGCCAAATTTTAACCAAGCTAAATGACTTCCTATATATTTCCTTTTTAGTTCAAGTTCTTAGGTTCTGCAAATATAGGTTGCATGAAGTAAAAGATTAACAACCAGCTCAACATGAAGAAAACATTTCATAGTAGTAAATATATAAGTTATTATTATGGACGGTTAAAAAATGAAGAGAAAATTTGAGTATTACAGAGAATTGATTTGCCATAACCGGGGGCATTTCACATGATCCAGGAATTATTTGCCAGTGTTTGAACTCCCCTCTAAAACCTCTTGAGATGCTTCCACTTCTGCAAACAGAAACAATATTAAGGAAAAGGAAATCATAGAGAAGAGATTCTTTACTTTCAAAACTACAGACCCCATTCCTCCGAGTGGTACACCTTGGGAAGCTGACGGCTTACATTGTTCTCTTGTGAAAGGATCAATTGGAGCTTTCTGCAGAACAAGGATTCAAATATCCAATTGCGAGCAATTAAAAGAATGTTTCATAACCGGAAAAACAATAACGCTAGGCACATTAAAGGAAACAGAGTCCACGAAGTTTGCAGAAACAATAGTATAAAGTCGCTTAGTTACCCTTCCTTGAGAAGCTTCTTCTCTGACATATGACCAAAGACGAACTCCAAGGCGCATCTGGTTCAATTATAATTAGCAGACATCAGTGATCTCATCGAATTTCATCTGCATGCAAACCAACAACAACTTACCATTTTAACTGCCTCCATGAACGTCACGCTAAATTCCTTCAATCTATCAGCATGACTGTTTAGCCGCCGCCTCCAGGCATGTTCTGGCGGGGCACCCCCATCAAAATCCAGCTAAAAACACATCCACCATAATAGATCATTAAATTACAGAGAATATCATATTAAAATTGGAATAGCCATATAAAACCAGAAATAAAGCTTGCGATCTTCTAAGCAACCATCAAACCAGAGGTAAAAACAAAAACTAAATCTGTAACGCCATGCAGACTCTCGTCATCGGTATTCTAAGTTTCGTAACGAAACCGAATGAGTCGTGAGAGAAATAGTAGATATGCTCCCAACTTAAAGCCATAACATAAGAGAAAAAGTAACACCTAAAACAATCTCGACGGGAAATACTAATTCAAAATAGATTTCAGCGATTCGGAAAGACAAAGAAGAACCTCACCAACTGCAACGTTGCTCTATTAACATACTCCTCAGCAGGCCATGAGCTCTTCCTACAGTGGAAAAGGTGTCCATTCACCATACTTAGCGCAGTCAAAGCCCACAGAACCTCCGAAAACACAAAGGCTAAAACTTTCTCCTCGTCCTGATCCGAAAATCTAAAACCATCAAAGTCTCCGACTAACTAAAGATACCAGCACAAAAGTTGCAACACGAAAAAAAGACCAAGGAATCAGGATCTCTCCGTCTGCAAATCAACAAATTTTCCCGGAGCCATAGATTCTACCAGACTCCGGCACCAACATCCGACGCTTTAGATTGACAGCTATCTCATCGCAGATGATCCACTGCTATAATGAACAGCAATTACCAAACACCAAAATCCTTTGACCACAAAATCGCGTATTTCAACAATCCAAACAACGATCAGCCTCTCAAATCAATAAGAAACAGTTGATAATCAACGAATCTGACAAGCGACGTCCCAAAAAGATCTCCTTTGAGGGATCCCCTTCAAATGGCCAACCCGCGCCCAAAACCGGCGTCGGGGATCAAGAAAATCCAAAAATTCTCGAACTAAACAGGCTCCGTATCCTCCGATCGCTGCGAAGGGCACTAGAATTCTTGATCCGCCACCAGGGGTTGGGTAGAGAGTCGACGACAGCCTTGTGGTCGGCGACCGCCATCTATAGACGTAGCCCTTCCTTTTAAAGTCAGAAAGTAGAAGCGAAAGACGGGAACAATCATAATCGGTGCTTCAACGTTACGGTCCGATTCGTACAGTGGTTATCTTGGTCGATGGTTGCGCAGTTGCGTTAGTTGCAGAACTTTTGTTACCTCAGAATTCAGATTTTCAGATCAACCCTAATGGGTAATTTGCAAAAGAAATGTGTAACAACTAGTGAATTCTAGGGGCTATATTGCAACAAAACTCTGATGGTTGGTCTAAACTCTAAAGCAGCCAGCTTGACACAAAAGTCTGTAACGGCGTCTGCAGGCGGCCGCCTGCCGTGCGGACCGGCCCCTCCTTATTTAGTTTTACCCTATTCACAAATACCCAGAACCACACCGTGCGCCGAAAGATTTACGAGTTCACCGGCGGGTCCCACTTGAACGAAAAGTGGGTCTGTAATAACAATGAAGGTAATGAAGCGTACACGAAGCCAGCTGGGCAGCACCTGAGGTGCCCCCGCGTCATGACGTGGTGCTCTGCCATTCTTTTCTTTTCTTTTCTTTTCATCACGCCGACAGTGAGTCTATTGCAAATGTCCGCATGGAAACCTCTATGCGTGAGTACGTGGTCAAAAAAATAAAAAATGGATCCAATCTCAACAGATTTCATATAATAAAAATAAAATGTAATATATTAATATTAGAGTTTGATTTTTTGGCTTTTCCTACGTGTAAAAAAAATAGATTTGGTGATCCTCGAGCACTCATTTTTAAAAATGTTTTGGTGGAAAAGAGCGGACTGTCGGCTAGTCCGCGGTTGGACAGTGACCATTTTTTCCTCACGCTTAGAAGTGGAATCTGCATCAAGTAATTAATTTATTATTACTATTATTGATTTCCCTAGTTATTTATTATTTTTTTTTAAAAAAAAAGGAGTTATACAGAATTTTCCAATGGTCATGTGTTGTATTATTTTTATAAATATATATTATATGTATTCTGAATTTATTTTTACTAAAATAGATATATGCATCATCGATGAAATAATTACTAACTCTACCTACCAAATTTAGTATTCATACCAACTGTTATGGGCAAATTTATTTTTTTAATAATAAACTTAACCACAACGGGCAGATCCCCTCGCAGAGATCTCAGCCCTACACTAGAGTGGCCCGCGACCGGTTAGGATCGCGTTGCGGAAGCTGGCCCAGCACTCTACAAGTCCTCACACCACGTGCGCGAAGGGTTCGGTATGAATACCGCCCCTCGGACACGAATACAGATCTCTCAACTGTGTCAAAGTGATGGAGACTCTCCAAAACACTTTGCAGAAATTCCCTTAGCCCGCACTCCTTTCTCTACACAGCCGAAATAGGCACCGGCGCAGCCTCAATCAATCACAAGGGGACGGTGGCGAACACCTTCAAGGGTGCCGGCACACACGTCCAAAACTTTGCAGGCAAGCAAGCAGTACCTACAAATAAGCACAACCCGCACTACACATATGCGGGCGCAGATAACGCAAAGAACCGTCCGGACGAAAAGCCACACGAAGTCAGGATGGCGGTAAAGTCTCTATCCACTACACACGAGAAAACCGTCCTACTACCACTACACACGATAGATCCGGGGAGGGTTTACCCTTGTAGCGTGCCACCACTCCACGAGCTGAGCCCACCGAGATCCTCCGAGAAGCTGCGTCGAAAAGTCCGGTCAGAGTCGAAGTGAGACGCGCATACGAACACGCACGCAGAAGCCCCTTCTCCCTCTTTCCGCTCGCGTCCGAAACGAAGCCGAGACTTCGGCTGAAACAGGGGAATGATCCCCTCTCCCATCCGTCAATGTCCGGCCACCGGAGCTGCGCCGGAGGGTCGAGATCTGGTCGCCCACGGACGGAGATGCCGCCGCCGAAGAAACGTCGCCGGAGAAGCCACCGCCGACGCGATTCTGAACCCAATGGAAGCTGTGGCTGCGTGGAACCGACGATTGGAAAATCCGATCGCACTCCCGCGTCTGGCTGCCGGCACCGGAGGAGATGGTCTCCTCGTTACCTCAGGGCACCGGTGAGTCGATCTGAGAGCGTACGCCGACGAGTCCACGGCCGGAGCCTCATCGCCGACGCCAAACAATGTCCTCTGTTCCCAGATCTAGAATTCGCCGTTGCTAGACCTTGCACAAGCGCTCGATTCCGCTTGATTGCAACCGCCCCTCGACGAGGATGGGATTTCCATCTTCGTCACCACGCAACCGCGATCTCCGCCGGTGATTGGCCGGAGATCTCGCTTCCACCGGGGCGGATCCGAAAATCCGCCCTAGGTTCGTCCACGTAGGAGTCCTAGCCTTCAATCGCCGTCGCCCTCGTCGCCACGCCAGCCCGCACCTCCGGCCACCTTCCAAATCCGGCGAGCGCTCTTCCAGGTGGCGGGATCAACGGCGGACGGCGCCGCTTCCAGCGAACACAAAGAACAGGGGAATTTTTCCCCTTTCGCGTGCGTGAGCACTGTAGCCCGGTTTGAACCGGCTGAACTGGTTCGGTTCAGCCCGGAAGGTTGGTTCAATGCCGATTTAGGGCTGATTCGTCCTCAGAATCGCCCCACAGTTGACCCTCCTCGATGCACACGCTCGCAAGCTCGTGCGAGAGGGTCTGGGGTCCATGGGTCGAGTCAGAAGCCCACATCCACGTGTGAACCCACACTCCATGGTTTAACTCGACCCTCACCCTATGGACTTGTGTCAGCCTCAGTGACACGATCGCACACCCGAGTCGTCCAACACGGCTGATGACGAGGGGTCCCGCCATCGCTCCATCTCGGTGTGCTTTGGGATTTGTGCTAAATCCCGGGAGCATCACATACTCCCCCACCCAAGTTCGTCGTCGCCCTCGACGACAGGCTGTCCATGTAGATCTTCAACTCCTCTTCAAACTGCCACAAATTAGAAGCTTTCTCCCACTTAGCTTCTTCTATGGGTGTTCCTTCCCACTACACAAGAAATTCCATCCGCTTGTTCCTCCTATACTATCCAAGTGTTTTGTGATTCAAAATCTTTTCAATCTTTTTATTGAACTCTGCCCGAACACTAGGAGGAGCCCGACGCCCCTGAGAGCGACTGGGGTCGGTCTCGTCGATATGAAACTTTTTCAAAAAGCTTACATGAAAGGTCGGATGAAGCTTTAATCTGTCGGGAGGTTTCAGCCTGTAGGCTACAGCACCCACCCGTCTCAAGACCTCGAAAGGTCCCTCATATCTCTGAATAAGGCTGCGATGCACAGTCTTGGCTGAGATCTTTCTCCACATCTGAGGTGTCAACTTTAAAAACACAAGATCCCCAACTTCGAACTGTTCATCGCGTCTACTCTGATTGGCATAATGCTGCATCCTTCTTGCAGCGTGTTCTAAGCTATCACGAGCCTCCTGGAGCACCTCGGCGTGATCTCTCGCAACCCGATAAGCTGCTGGGCACTCACCATCGGTGTGCTGCACAACATCAGCGGGGGTGAGAGGCTGTTGTCCTAACACCAACTCAAATGGTGTCTTGCCGGTCGCTGAAGACTGCTGCAAGTTGTAGGCAAACTGTGCCGTGTTGAGGAGAGACACCCAGTTGCGCTGGCTTGCCGACATAAAGTGACGAAGGTATTCTTCAAGTAGTGCGTTTATCTTCTCCGTCTGGCCATCGGTCTGAGGATGGTTCGCTGTAGAAAACTTTAGCTCGGAACCAAGAGTCTTGAACAAGGACGTCCAGAAGTTACCAGTGAACCTGGCATCTCTGTCAGAAACAATGTCCAGAGGAAGTCCAAAAAGCTTCACCACATGCTTGAAGAATAGGTCAGCCATCTCCTTGGCTGAACAAGGCTCAGGTGCTGCGATGAACACAGAGTACTTAGAGAACCTGTCCACCACAACAAAGATAGAAGCCTTCTCTTCGACCTTCGGTAACCCAGTAATAAAATCCATAGAAACTGAAGTCCATGGTCGTTCCGGAATGGGAAGAGGCTGTAACAATCCAGCTTCGCGCCTCCTATCGACTTTGTCCTGCTGGCAGATCAAGCAGGTGTGGACATAGTGATCGACATCAGCTCGCATGGAGGGCCAATAACAGGATCGGGATAATAGAATCAGCATCCTGAGCTGTCCCGGATGTCCACTCCATGCCGTGTCGTGAAGCTCTCGCAATAACTCGCGTCGAAGTCCGCTAGTCGTCGGAACAAGTGGTCGACCGCCCTCGGCCATCAGAAGGTCGTCGCCCTCAAGATAGTAACGACGAACCTTGCCTTCTCGCACGTCGGCGATCAACTGCTGATATTTAGCGTCGAGAACAGCAGCTTGCCGAATGCGATCGAGGAGATCACCCTCAATCCTCGATATAGAAGTAAGCACCACAGTGCACATCCTGCTGAGAGCATCTGGAACCACATTGGAGCGCCCCGGTCTATGCTCCCAGGTGAAGCCAAATTCAGCGAGGAACTCCTGCCATCTCGCCTGTTTAGGTGAAAGTTTTTTCTGCGTAGCGAAGTATGTGTTGGCGACATTATCCGTCTTCACTACGAAAGCGCTACCGAGAAGATAGATGCGCCAAACTCGAAGGCAGTGTATCACGGCGACCATCTCCTTCTCGTGAGCTGAGTAACGCTGCTCCACCGGACTTAACTTCTAGCTCTCAAATGCCACTGGGTGCCCCTCCTGTAAGAGCACTCCACCGATCGCTCTGTTAGAGGCATCGGTATGGACCTCAAAGGGCCGACTGAAGTTCGGCATACGAAGAACCGGCTCACTGGCGATCCTGCGTTTTAACTCTGCAAACGCAGTCTGATGCCGTTCTTGCCATAGCCAAGGAGTCTCCTTCCTCAGGAGGTCAAAAAGAGGAGCTGCGATCTTGGAGTAATCCTGGATAAATTTCCTGTAGAAATTCGCCACTCCCAGGAAAGATCGGAGCTCAGTAGGGGAAGTAGGTGCGGTCCACTCGACGATGGCACGCACCTTCTCAGGATCCATCTGGACAGTGCCATGGCCTACCACATGGCCTAGAAACTGGATCTCAGAAGTAGCAAAGGAGCATTTCTCCCTCTTCACATACAGCTGGTGTTCCCTCAGTCTCTGAAACACCAATCTCAGATGCTGCAAATGCTCCTCCATCGTGGTCGAGTACACCACGATATCATCAAGGTAGACGACCACAAAATCGTCTAGCAACTGTGTCAGAACATTGTTCATCAGGTGGGAGAAGGTAACCGGCGCATTGGTTAAGCCGAATGGCATAACCAAGAACTCGAAGGCGCCGTACCGGGTGACACAGGCTGTCTTCGCCTCATCTCCCTCAGCTATGCGGACCTGCCAATAGCCTGATCTCAAATCAAGCTTGGTGAAGACAGTAGCGCCCGCCAGTCTGTCAATGAGATCTTGGATATGTGGAATTGGGTATCTGTTCCTAATGGTGATCTTATTTAAGGCACGGTAGTCAACACAGAAGCGAAGACTACCGTCCTTTTTCTTTTGGAAAAGCACAGGAGCACCAAATGGAGACTTGGAGGGTTGGATGAACCCAGCTGCTAAGAGCTCATCCAACTGCTTCCTCAGCTCAACGAGCTCTGCAGGAGGCATGCGGTATAGGGGTCGGAAAGAAGGAGCTGCCCCAGGAACCAACTCAATGCGGTGATCAATCGCACGTCTGGGAGGAAGCTCCTTAGGTAGCTCAGGCGGAAGAAGATCCTGGAACTCCTCAAGCAAATTCTTCACTTCCGCTGGTACGTCGTCAGGACCTTCTACAGGGGCCGTCACCCATGTAGCCAGAAAGGTCCGCTCGCCCCGACGTAAGCCTGTCTCAAGAGTAGCAGCCGATATGTATGTACTCTGAGCCTTCCCTGGTCGCACTGACTTATCCGACCCAGCCAACTGTAGGCAATGAACAAAGCAAGGGTATCTCTCATCCATCACCTGGACACCCCTTAGATGAGGGACTATAGCAGCCTTCATCTTCTGTATCAACTCCAAGCCGACGATGACATCATAATCGTCCATCTGAACCACGCGTATATGGTTCTTACCCTTCCATTCCCCGAAGACAAGAGGAACATCATAGGATATTCCTGCGATCTGCCGCTCCTCAGCGTTGATCGTCTTGAAGCGGTCCTGAGCAGGGGACATGCTCAGCCCTAGCCGCGTCGCCATGCCATGAGCCACAAAAACATGAGATGCACCACTATCGATCATGGCATGAACTCGATGTGAGTTCACCCTCATCTCCACGTACATCAACTTGGTCTTCATTGTGGTGGAAGTGGCAATGGCGTTGATCACCAAAGGATTCACAGTGATCAGAGGATCTTCAGATTGGGCTGCCTCCCGCTGAACAATAGCTGCAAATGTATCTCCCCGAGGACAATCACGCATGCGATGAGGACCTCGGCAAAGAAAACACTTCAGTTGCTGCCTGGGAGCGCCCTTGGGAGGAGAACCGGCTGGTGTGGCTTTCTTCTGGCCGGTTCCTGAAGAGGTAGCACCTACCTTTCCCTGCTTCTTCTTATACCCACCCTTGGGTCTTGGAGCTGGACGCTTCCCCTTATTCCTCTGAGGGTAATGTGACTTAGATGGACCAGAGGAGATAGGGGCAGATTGCTTCCTATCTCTCAAATCTACTAAGGAATCAGCTACGGTCATAGCCTCCTTGAGAGTTAATAGGCTATGTCTCCTAACTTCCAACTATGCCCATGTCTGCATCCTCTCTAAGAAGAAGTACAAGCGATCCTCTTCTTCCATTCGTGGTATTTCGAGCATGGCGGCAGAGTAAGCTCGAACATACTCACGAACTATCCCCATGTGTCTGATCTTATGCAAAGAGTCTCTAGCAGTCTTAGACGTGTGTGTCGGCAGGAACTGGTTCTTCAGTTCAGCTTTCAACTCATCCCATGAGATGTCACGTGGCACCTCTTCTCCCGGAGGGGTCACTAAGGTATGCCACTAGAGCTTGGCGTCACCTGTCAGATATGCCGAACACAACTGCGCTCTTTCATAATTAGGCACCTGAGCAGTCCTAAAATACTGCTCCATATCCTAAAGGAAATTCTCTAATTCCTTTGCACTGCGTACCCCACTGAAAGTAGAGGGCTCGGGAACACGCACTCTAGTGGTCTGCGGCTGGGAACTCCCAGCGCCTGCGGCTGAAGTAGAAGCACGGGCAGAAGCTTGCCCCTTTAAACCAACCACCTCCAATGCAAGTCCAGCAAGGACACTGGAGAGACGTGCCAACTCAGAATCCAGGTGGGTCCCAACGGACTCGACCGCCGACCGAAGTGCCTCGAGACGCTCCATGATCGTAGCGTCTCCATCGAAGTTCCCTATCGCAGTCTCCAAGTGGGAGATGCGCTCTGCAGCTGTAACCATTGTGATTGTGAGAAGTAACTCTGAAGTTCTGCTGGTGGAATGAGATCTGATGGTCTGACCTCTGGGTGCACTGAAAAGAGCTAAGCAGTGCTCGGTCTGTGTCGGAACTGAGCGATCAGTGAAGAGGCTGAGAGACTACGCCCCGGCGCTAGGCACCGATGTACGCACCCTCCAAACAGTGTACACCGACGTCGATATCCCTGACAATAGACTTACACAAACTTAAGCTTTGATACCGGTTTGTTATGGGCAAATTTATTTTTTTAATAATAAACTTAACCACAATCGGCAGATCCCCTCGCGGAGATCTCAGCCCTACACTAGAGTGGCCCGCGACCGGTAAGGATCGCGTTGCGGAAGCTGGCCCAGCACTCTACAAGTCCTCACACCATGTGCGCGAAGGGTTCGGTATGAATACCGCCCCTCGGACACGAATACAGATCTCTCAACTGTGTCAAAGTGATGGAGACTCTCCAAAACACTTTGCACTCACAGAAATTCCCTTAGCCCGCACTCCTTTCTCTACACAGCCGAGATAGGCACCGGCGCGGCCTCAATCAATCACAAGGGGACGGTGGCGAACACCTTCAAGGGTGCCGACACACACGTCCAAGACTTTGCAGGCAAGCAAGCAGTACCTACAAATAAGCACAACCCGCACTACACATATGCGGGCGCAGATAACGCAAAGAACCGTTCGGACGAAAAGCCACACGAAGTCCGGACGGCGGTAAAGTCTCTATCCACTACACACGAGAAAACCGTCCTACTACCACTACACACGATAGATCCGGGGAGGGTTTACCCTTGTAGCGTGCCACCACTCCACGAGCCGAGCCCACCGAGATCCTCCGAGAAGCTGCGTCGAAAAGTCCGGTCAGAGTCGAAGTGAGACGCGCGTACGAACACGCACGCAGAAGCCCCTTCTCCCTCTTTCCGCTCGCGTCCGAAACGAAGCCGAGACTTCGGCTGAAACAGGGGAATGATCCCCTCTCCCGTCCGTCACCGTCCGGCCACCGGAGCTACGCCGGAGGGTCGGGATCTGGTCGCCCACGGACGGAGATGCCGCCGCCGAAGAAACGTTGCCGGAGAAGCCGCCGTCGACGCGATTCTGAACCCAATGGAAGCTGTGGCTGCGTGGAATCGACGATCGGAAAATCCGATCGCACTCCCGCGTCTGGCTGCCGGCGCCGGAGGAGATGGTCTCCTCGTTACCTCAGGGCATCGGTGAGTCGATCTGAGAGCGTACGCCGACGAGTCCACGGCCGGAGCCTCGTCGCCGATGCCAAACAATGTCCTCTGTTCCCAGATCTAGAATTCGCCGTCGCCAGACCTTGCACAAGCGCTCGATTCCGCTTGATTGCAACCGCCCCTCGACGAGGATGGGATTTCCATCTTCGTCGCCACGCAACCGCGATCTCCACCGGTGATTGGCCGGAGATCTCGCTTCCACCGGGGCGGATCCGAAAATCCGCCCTAGGCTCGTCCACGTAGGAGTCCTAGCCTTCAATCGCCGTCGCCCTCGTAGCCACGCCAGCCCGCACCTCCGGCCACCTTCCAAATCCGGCGAGCGCTCTTCCAGGTGGCGGGATCAACGGCGGACGGCGCCGCTTCCAGCGAACACGAAGAACAGGGGAATTTTTCCCCTTTCGCGTGCGTGAGCACTGTAGCCCGGTTTGAACCGGCTGAACCGGTTCGGTTCAGCTCGGACCGTTGGTTCAGTGCCGGTTCGGGGCTGATTCGACCTCAGATCGCCCCACAGTTGACCCTCCTCGATGTAGGGTCCATGGGTCGAGTCAGAAGCCCACATCCACGTGTGAACCCACACTCCTTGGTTTGACTCGACCCTCGCCCTATGGACTTGTGTCAGCCTCAATGACACGATCGCACACCCGAGTCATCCAACACGGCTGATGACGAGGGGTCCCGCCATCGCTCCATCTCGGTGTGCTTTGGGATTTGTGCTAAATCCCGGGAGCATCACACCAACCAAGGCATGTTCATTAATACCCATACCAATTAATGCAGCATTACCCAATATTAATGATTTATTTCCACCCAATAATCAACCCCTAGTCACTAATACAAATGATAATTTCTCGTCATGGTGTAATGTGTGGCCTTGTAAGTTTAGAGCCGGAATAAAACAATTGATGGGATCACCAACTCGATTAAATGCAATTAGACCTTGACCAATTTAATGAAACCGGCCCACTAAACTTGGTCTGATTAAAAAATGACTTTGTTATTAGGATGGACTAGTTAGTCAAAATTGGGAAGACTTTGCATCAGCTAAAAACTTGGGTCAAATAATTTCAAGTGCCCATTAAAATTTTCCTATAAGCAAGCAGCTGATCATTGTCACCATATTTTTCACATTAATTAATTTCCATTTCAACTTAAGCTCCATTTTTTTTTCGCTTCTTTGATGTCGTCACAAGAAGTTGACTGGTCACCGCCACTGTACGGGCGCATTCAAATTGTTATATTTGTATTTGACAATCTCAGCAATTTTCAAATTACTTTGTTGACTTTTAATTTGTTTAATCAAATATTATATTGTTAGTCAAAATGTCTTCGCCATAGAATAACATTTCATGATACCAAGGGCGGTTCAATTAATGTATTTAACAAAACTTGTTGCCTAAATCGACATATGATTATTCTAAATGATGAACGCAATCGCTTGACGTTCGTTATTTTAGTGTTTAATCTGTCAAATAAGTGTCTCCATTTAATATAAGAATATAATGTGCTTTTATATATTCGTTCATTTTAATCAAGCAATAAAATTTTGAGAAATTTTGTATATAAGAATATAATATACTTTTATATAATCGTTCATTTTATATTTATGAAATATACAATATTTTACTTTAAAGTAGTTTATTATAAATTATATAATGATAGTATCCATTAATTTGTAAAATTTTTATTATACTATAAACATTATATTGTTTCACATAAATTTTTGGGCTCACATGTATCTCTACGGCTGTAAGTGCTGCCTAATTGCATGCAATAGTAGTTAACACATATTATCATAGCATAATTGTGGATTTGAAGTTGTCATGGCCCGTGCGTGCAGAATTGCCCACTTGATCGGGGCGTATTTATCCTTATCGAATCGACATCCAAATGGGCGGGCCCCATAATTGTGGAGCCAAGTAGCATTTGCACTCCTCCAATCATGGCGGCCCCCATAATCTACCTTTTTCTTGATTTCATGCATAGCCATTAAGCCCATTAATTTGAGCACTCAACTCAAGTCCCTCTCAAATACCCCACATTATATTAAATTGTTCGTTTAACTGACCAAGATAAACTTTTTCCAAATATATTTTTTTTATATTAAAGGTTAAGAAACAAAAATAAACTCTTGTTTATTAATATTTTACAAATGCAATTCCAAATGTACTTTTACTCTCCTGCTCAAACAAACAAAATGTAGAAATATTCGACTACAACATTGAATATTCTTTCTTGAATAATTCTGTTTCTTTAGTCTCTGCGAAACTTTTCAAAGTCAAATTCTATTCTTTTTCTTTCCAGTCCCTTGCATGTTCTCTTTGTATACACACCTGTGATTTGAGAGTTGAGACTTTGGCTCCGAGTTCCTTGCGCATTCAATTCTGATAGCTACATAAATTTGCTCTAAGAAAACGTATGTGCACATAGTCCGAATCATGAGGAACATTGACAACTAAATTGCCCTGCCAAAGTTGTTAAGAAAAAAAATCAGACAAATTCAAAGCTTTATTCCAATTCTTGTTCTTTCTAATAAAGCTAATCATATAGTGAAATCTGTACAATCGCGTTTTTTGGGGTCTTGGAAATCACCTGTGTCACTTTCAGCTCCACTTTTGGAGCACTTGGCCAAGTTTGCCATCACAAGCCACGGAAAAGGTATGAATGGTCCACAAAAGTAGTCCTTAAATCTCTTATTGCTTTCTCCTCTGTCCTCTTCCTAGCCTTTTGGCTTGACGGAAAAGTGCCTTGGCATATAGAAGAAAACACACACAAGTGGTGTTCCAGACTGAATCATGTGAAGTATTGTGCCCACAAAAAAAAAAAAAAAGAAAAAAGAAAATTGAGTTCCCTTTGATTTGCCTCCAGATGAAGATGACCTACCAAATCCTGTGGTAGATATGTGAACTGGTTCTTCGCTACCCTGAGGATTGGATTGCAGCTGCCACTAGAAATTACGCCTCAGAGTTAGGAAAAAAGAAAACCAATTGTTCATTGTTTCATGGCCCATGAAGTAGGAAATCTGTGGTCCTATGAACTCACTCCTTTCACCTTTGTGTGGCTTGCCAATTGCCGCATGCAGATTGAGGTCTAGTTGATGTCCTTGTACTGACCTATAAAGGGGGGAATGCGTGTTGATCCATTGCATCGTTATCAGATTGGATATGGAAATGCCGAACTATAAAATGTGATACCATCAGATTGGATTCTGCCTTTGGATTGAAGGAGTTCCTATCAACTTTGGATGCAGATTTTACAAGTTAAATTCAGAAACTAGTCTGCATCAGCATATTAACCTGAAAAAGTTGGAAAGTTCCATTATTCATTTAGTAGTAATAAGAGGGATATTGCTGGTTTGAGAAGAACGTCCCAGAACATCAAATATTTGCAAGTAACTTTGAAAATTCTGCATCGGAGTCTTTCAATTCACATTCTTGGCATCATCAGCCAGTCAAACATGCAAAAGAAAACATAAATTGAGCTAAAACCGAAAAGTTATAGCCATTTAACAGAATGATTAAAAAAAACCACCATCTTAGCAGAGATCCCTCGTTGTATGACTAACTGTACTATTCTTAACAATGTGATGCTAAAGGAAGAACTTTTGAACCATAGAAGAAGGGTGCTTCATTCTTCATGCAGGAGTAAACTTTATGACCTGATGCTATGTAGTAACTCGTTGCGAATTCCAACAGAGAATCACTTGATTATTGAATTTTTTACCTTGAAATGTAGACCCTTTTTTTCACTGTTGCTGTTACTAGAAAATATTCTCTCAACTTGTGTAAGGGGTTATGCGCGGTTGTCATGCCATCTTATGGAATGTAGTAGCAGAGGTTCACAAATCCAACAACTAATTGACCACAGTGTTTTTGGGGCGTCGAACATTCTTTTTAGTTCTTTGCATATACAGGACAAATCACTGTGGCAGAAGGTTAAGAATAAGATGGTAGAAACATGACAAGGCAAGAAGAAACTCACTAATTAGTCACCACCAACATAGCTTCCGTAGTTTTTCACTGCTTGCTTCAATATCCAGAAACACGTCCTACGCCTCCCCAGTAATTGACTACTTACAGTCTACATCGAACGGGAAAAAGACAGAAATAGAAACGAGAAGAGACATGCTAGCAACTGCAGGATCCATCAAATGTAAACTAGGCAACTGCAACAGTACAAGTCTCCTTCAAGTGCCAGTCCTACACTTGAAAGGATCAAGATAACAAGGAACAATAAGAACAATGGGTAAGGTGTTGTGAGACAACTGCACTAGAATACAACACTTGTATCATTCCCACAGCAAATATCAGGATAAAGAATACATTATGCCTGAAAAGAAAGTTTGAACCTATCAAACTTGCAATGTGCATTTTTTCTGAGAATGCCCTAACATATGGCAACGACCACATTGAACTATACGCTTTGGACGCTTTAAACTTTCTATTCGGAGAACTTTCTTTTTGGGACGACCGGGTGGGCGACGAATTTTAGGAGGTCGAATAATGATATCTGATTTACCACTGCCACCTTCCATTCCCTCTGTAGATATTGTCCACAGACTTCTATCTGGAATTGGATATATTGTTGGCGAATAGGCCTCCCGGAACTTTCGGACGCTGAAGCACTCCTCAGCATATAACCGTACATCTTCGCCGCAAGATAGTAGTGCAGCAGCTGCATGTGCACAAGGTATACCATAAATTTGCCATCTTCGACATGAACAAGTCCGCGTCTGGATATCAACAATATTAGTTCTCTCACTTGACACAATCTCAAACTCCACTTTATTTGCTCGCAGAACTTGATAACAAAGTGAATCAGCACTGGCTTCTGCAATGAGCTTCTCAGCACAAGGCACGAGAACTGAGGTCAATGACATACCCGTAAGACGGCGATCATTAAACCAGATGCATAGTTGGTTGCGAATATGTTCCATCATTTGCACTATAGGAAGCTCATGGCCATCAAGGGCCCAACCATATAGAACTTCAGTGATGCCCAGCGTGAAGTGGCCATATCGAACCCCTTCAAAGTATGCGACTGCCCAAAGATTTGGTGGAAATCGTTGGAACCACGGCCTGACATCCTGAACTTCAGTCATTTCATTTATTATTGCCTCAAATTCAGCTGCTGTAAGAGCATAAACTGCATTCCAGAAGAGATTGACCAACTTTGAGTTTTTGAACTCGTCACGGAAGCTGTCACTAACATAACGCAAGCAAAATCCATGAGAAGCATTTGGGAAATTGTATCCAACTGCTTGTACGATGCCTTGTTGTCTGTCGGACAATATTGTTAACATAGGCATCTTGTCTGTATTAACACCAAGCAGCTTTCTCAATTCCGTTACAAACCACATCCAATTGTCATCACTTTCAGTATCCACGATAGCAAATGCCAGTGGAAATAGCATGTCATCAGCATCAACGGCCGAGGCACATAGCAAAGTACCTAAATATTTTCCTTTGAGATGTGCCCTGTCAAGTTCCAACAATGGCCTGCAGGCATAGAGAAATCCACAAATTGATGCACGATAGGAAATAAACAATCGATGGAAGCAATTCTCCGGGCCTGTGGCATAAACTGATGCAATACTCCCAGGGTTGGTTCTCCTAATTTGCTCACAGTAGGCAGGAAGAAGGCGGTATCCATCCTCCAGTGTCCCATGCAAGGCAGCCAAGCTCCGCTCTTTGCCTCGCCATGCTTGCATATAAGAGACAGCAACTCCATGCTGCTCACGAATATCCTGTAATATCTCCTTGGGCTTATATTGTGGATTGTCTCTCACTCGAGCCTCAACAGATCTTGCGACCCAACCAACAGTGGCTTGCTGGTGATGAAGGTCACGAACTCCTTCACATGTGTGCTCACCATGTAAAGTCCTGATCGAGAATGTCGGCACACCTGGGCATTTAGCCACATGAACCCGCCATGGGCATCCTTCCTTAGAGCACTTAGCAATAAAACGACTGCGATCCGACTTAACAATTCTCAGCTCGAAATGTAAAGCTATTGCAATATCTTTCAGCGTTCTTCTGCAAGTTTCAACATCAGCAAACTCTTGACCAATGACCAGAGAATGGTCTGCAGCAACAAGATTGTGATCCTGATGGACAACTGAAAGGGCAGACATGGGGACTCAACTGGTACTTAAATTCTTCCACTCATCCAGCTAATATTTCATACAGTAAATCAAACAATACAACACCAATTGCCTTGCAGAGTAAAACCTAAACTTCATCTGGATACCACTAATACAATTCTTCACAAAAGCATGAAAAAAGCTCAAAATTACTTCAATTGGAAACGTTATCTGCAACCATCTTGCTCTTTCTGGAAAAAAATGCGATCTGCAAAAAGAGGAAGTAGCAAGTATCAAAAGAATGACAAGGCAAACAAATAATCTTTGACATAAAAGTTAGAATCTATCCAAAACTTAAACTTCACCTCAATAATTGTAATCGTGTCTGAAAACCAATCGGAAAGCTAGGAAAAGCATTTGATTTGGAAAAGTAAATACCAATGAAAAGACAGCAATGAAGCACGGTCGAGAAATGGAAGGAAAACTACTGACTGATTAAAAATTTAATAAATGCGAATAATCATATACATCAACCTTGTGTGAGGCATCCCATGATGCAGATCAGACGCGGTGGTTATGCATGAATGAAACACACAAAATAAAAATTTTGAATACTTGAATAAACTAGAATCAGAAGCAAGAAAACAGTAAAACCCTAGAAAAAGTCATACCGGCGAAATGGAAGCTCTGGGATGGTGGATGAACCAAAATCAAATGGAAGAATAGACGGAACACTAAAACCACTACGAAACCGATTAGGCCACTGTGCTGATTCGAGGTTTTTAGGCCGCCGACGAACGATCGCAAGGCCGGGCGAGATGGGGAGCCGCGATGGGGCACAAAGATGCGGGGCAAATCGGTGGAATTAGGCCTTCGAGTTTCGGATATATGCTTACCAAAATACCCTTACATGCTGCCATATATTACTTACGGCTGAGCCCTTAAACCATGCGGTTCGGGTTCAACTCAAGCTGATTGATCAGCAAATTTGTTTACTAATTGATTGATTATATTTGACTTATACAAGCAGATTGGTTCCTTCGTCCTGGTGCACATATAAATGTGTTATTTTTAAAATATTTTATTAGCCCAACTAAAATATTAGGGGTATTTAGCCACCTTCACCTTGCCCAATTAATAATTATGTGTTCATATGCTATTCAATCTTAACTTTGATAATTACATAAAACATGTATCTCAAAGCACAAAAATGGGATCATATTTCTTTCTTGGTTTCTTACGCACTGACCCTGCCTAAAATTTTTTTTCTTTTTTTTTCTTTCAAGTCACTCAAATTAAAAAGCCATAAAGAATAATTCAAATTATATTAATCGAATTTCATTCAAGTCACTCAAATTAATAAAATAGAGTTTAAACATAAATTTAGATTCAGTCTTTTTTTTCTTTTAAAGGCTTTCTTATTTTTTTTGGCTTTTTAAATAATAAAAATAAAATAAGCAATATCTAAAGTCAAACTATTGAGAGTCAAACCAAGGACCATTTGTTTCCAGTTAATCAAAACATGAGCATCGAAACATTGTCGGGCATTTATTAATCTAAATAAATACTGGCAAGGGTCAGCTAGTCGCCCTTCAATTGAAAGAACTGCACTTCTTCCTGATGTTCCCATCACTCCCCGTGACAACATCCAAGCTCCCCAGCTTTACCAGCGCATCCGCAAACTTCGTCAGAAAGCTGGCCGCGTCGGCGGCCAATCCCGAAACGAAAGCTGCCGTCGAATTGTCGGAGGCCAGCTCCTGGTCTATCTGCATCACTCCCTTGTTCTTCAGCAGCTGGTGGTAGTACTCGTTGTCCACCCTAAACGACGTGTTCTGGTCCAAGAACGCCGTGGGATCCTTTTTCAACGGCTTCGGTCTCGACCCGCAGACCCGAGAAAGCTTTGCCCTCAGGCTTGGATCCATCGTGGGGTCCGGTGGGCTGAGCCGGTCGCGGAAGAAGACACAGTGTGCAACGCCGACGGTGTGGCCGCCCAGGAGCACGACCATCTCCTCGAGCGAGAAGCCCTTGGGGGAGAAGAATTCGAATGCCTCGGAGACCGTTAGGCTCGGCCCCGGTAGGATGACGTCGTTGGGATCGGAGACGAGGCCGTCAAGACGGCCAGTAGGGATGTCGTATTTGGGACCGCCGGCGAGGGCGACGGCGTCGCGGGTTGCGATGGCGATGATGTCGGCGCAAGAGACGGTGGAGGGGCACTTGGACTCGAGGGCCTTCTTTGCCTTCTCGATGATCTGGAAGCCGCGCACGGTCAGGTTGGCCCCGGCCGACCTTTCCGTCATGTTCTTCTTTGTAGGAGCTATCAGGATGGAAGCATCACAACCCTGCATGCATTCATATCGCCAAGGAAATGATATGATTCACCACCATTAATCATTGATGAAATTAAACGTTAAAGAGATGATAGTGCAATGACAATGCATACCCTAACGAAGCAGTCATGGAAGTACATACGAAGGAAGGCGGCGGTGATGGAGCGATCGGAGCGGAATTTTTTTAACACGACCGAGTACACGATGGATTCTGCTTGTGGGCAAGAAGAGTTGTAGAAGCCAACTCGAAGGTCTCCATACACTAAAGGAGTAATGGAGAGGGAGAGAAGGAGAAGGTAGCTGAGAAGCCTCATCCTGTAAATGCAGACGTGCAGCTATGGATCCAGCTAGCTCGGTTGCAAGCTCTTCCTTAATTCAAAGGAGATGGATTGAGATTGTTTTCAGACTCGACCATTATATAAGTTGATCGAAGCTGGCTTGGAGAATTAGTTAACATTTATACAAGATTAATTCTGTATTATTTACTGGAAGGTTGACTTGTGAACAAAAGGAATCAAGGTATCATCACTCATCGTGCGTTTACTTGGAAGCTTCGACGGATCAGTTGGGCACGTCGCCAAATGGGGCGGCGGGAACTTCACTAGATTGAAATTTGTGAACACGTTTCATTTGTCTATTGAGACATTAATTAATGGAGTCAACCTCCAAATGGCAGCAGCCTCACAGAGGAGTGTCAGCTCCATTTATATAACACGGGCTACTGTTTTGTGGTGTGAAAGAAAGACCCGACTGCTAAATTTATCGAGATTAAGATTTGAGGTCCAGGGACAGCATCGACAAGGGTGCAGGAAAGGAAAACACACTGCAATTGCCAAAATATTAATTAATGCCAGGAGATATTGATGTATTGATCGATCAATAGGGCATGTGAAAAGTTGATGATATGTATAAATATATTTTGCTGGTGCATGGCTAAATGAACCAGCTGTCGATGACCATGTAATTAAGGATTAATTGCAGGAACCATTATTAGTTTAGTTGATTCTTGCGCGTACTGATCCATGTGAACAATTGTAAGCGTTAGATTCGTACTAGTTCTAAGGTGAGTACGCAGGTTTATCATCTTTCTAATGTTAGTTTTTTTTTTTTAACTAAACCTCTTACATAATTTAACTTACCGTCCAATCCGTTTTCCTTGTTATCTCGAATCCATGAATACGATGATGCATATCAAGTAATATACAAGACAAGTTTTCTGCTCCGACTCATTTGTTCTTAATTACTTCAAACATTAATAATGTCACAGCAAGATTGCATGCAACTTGATTTCGTAGCCCCCCGTTCTCAGATTCGAGTACGCATGAATGTCACTGGAGAGGGTGCTCCTCAGCTGCGACAAGCTTCTCCACCTCTGCCTTCTCCTCTGCCTTCTCTGCTTTCAGCTCGATGATTCCTGGATGCAGCTGCTGCTCTTCATCTGCCTCAACGACCGGGGCTTCGCCGGTCGGTTCGGAGAGGTCTACCAGAGGTGCTTCTTTGATCTCTTCAGCGACCTCCTCCCTTGCCTGCAGAAATTTTAAGTCAGTTTGTTTTGGCCATTTCCAGTGCTAAATTACTAGCTGGAGTGAGCTCAACGACTCTCTCACCTCGGCGGTAGCATCTGCTACGGTGGGTTCAGAGATGGGCACCTCGGCCGTAGCATCTGCCACGATGGGTTCAGAGATGGGCGGAGGGTTCTCTGCCGCCGGTGACGCGATGTCGTGCTTCGGGCCATTTGGCGCACTGGGTTTGCTGGCACAGCCGCCCATTGAGCCTGGAGCAGACGAAGAAGCAGAGGAAGGAGGGGGGGAAATTAATGTCGTGGGGGAAATTGAAAGTGGGGAATAGATCGTTATATAAATGATGGGAAGAGGAATTCGAGTCGTCTTCTTCTCCATGTTTAGGAGACGGATTGCTCGCCGAGTTTTTCTGTTGGACCATTAATTTGTCTTCACTGCCAACGGATGAACAACCTTTGCTCTGGCTATTTCGGGCATTTTGGGAGGAGACGGATGCAGAAACGACAGAGAGAACATCCGCTGCCTCCCGAAACTTCTCACCAACGCTGACGTCGAGCAGAAAAAGAACGACGGCAAAACGCTCCTCGGAGCTCGTCTGAACGGAGCAAGGGCCACGACCCCACGGCTGCAACGTCTTCGCGGCCGGATCCAGAGACACCGGAGAGTGAGCCACCAAGATGTCCACCAGAAGGGAAAGAAGGGATCCGCACATACGCGGAGGAGGTCGGACAGATAGCAGAAGAAGCACGCAGGCGAAGCTGTCGCCGACCTCGCGAGGCTCGCGCGCAGGCGAGAGGGTCCGGAAGTTCCCGTACGCAGACGGGCCGGCACCCAAAAGGGACAAAGATGGAGGGGCTCGCCGGAGGAGCTCGAGACTCGGCCAAGCCAGGCATGCAACGCAGAAAGCATAAAAGGGACGGCGCCGCCGGGGCAGAACCGGGCCACCGGAGCGGAGGAAGAGGGGCGCCGAAACGGCGAGAGGGTACCTCGGCGACTCGCCGGCTCCTTCTAAGCGATGAAGCGGAAGCTTTCTGTGCCTTCCAAGGCAGTCCGAGAGTGAGGTCGGCGACGCGGCGGCGACGGCGACACCGGAGAAGACGAAGGGAGACCCAGGGAGCTCCTCGCGAACCGTTCCACCCACCCGCACCACCGGTCACGCGAGAGGAAGCTCTATGGAAACAGCCGACGGTGTCGTCGGCGCCGGAGAAGAGAATCGGAGGGGTAGCAGCCGAACCAAAAAAAACTCCCGCTCCTTCCCTCTCCACGTCCCTCCTTTTTTCTTTCGAAGAAGCCTCGTCTTCTTCGCATCAGCCCCCTCGAGATACGTGCCAGCCACCTGCCCCGTCAGCTCGAGCCCACACGCGACGGGACGTTGCCACGCCCGCCGCCCACGCCGTTCCTCTCCTCCACACGCAATCATCTGGCGCGTGGGACTTTCGCCCGTTGTTGGAAGTGCGCCCGATCCGTCCCCCTCTTACCCGTCCCGATCGGGTGTATTGAATGGGCCTGGGCTGGTTGGGCCGAGCCAGAGATTGGGCCACGCCCAATTTTGGCCTTAGGTCTAACATTCTCCCCCTCCTAAATCGCTCGTCGTCCTCAACGAATCTTTGAGTGCGGCTCACTTTGCACTCGAAATTTCAACTGAATTCCAGACAAGGATTCAACGATATCTGCGATTGAATTGGATTGCATGTTTCGATAAGGAGACCCGTCCAACTAGGTTGCGCCTAAGCCTCGTCTCCTTCGAAGGTGTCTCATACCACCTCCGTCAAGGAGTATCTTAGCTCGTCCCAATCACTGTCTTGTCCCTAAGTCTTTCCTTCATAAAGGCATCCCTTTTATGACGGAAAACCCAGCTCGGACAAATTTTATTTCTTTTCAAGGAATTTCCTTATTTGTTCTCCTAAGCTTCCCTCACACAAAGGCATCCCCTTATGCAAGGTTGGCTCAGTTGAACCAAGAAGAGGGATCTTTTTTATTTTAGTTCGACATCGTCCGCTCTTCTTGTCCCCAATAGCAGTTTTAGAGTCTGCTAACTCTTCCTCATTTTATCTCCCTAAATAGTGATCTTTTAAAGGTATATTACCCCTTTTTCATTTTCCCTTTGTCGCCCACGGCGAATACGAACCAGCCCGAATCCCGATCATAAATCAAGCTTGGATGAAATCCAATCTTTTCTCATTCTATCAAGGCTTTCCGTGGCCGATGGATTCGGGTAACAATTCCACACACATGCGGTATCACCGTAATTTTAAAATGGACCAATGGTGTAAGGCTGAAGCTAACCTCGTAATCCATGAGGTTGTGGATCTTTCCATGGCGACAGCCGTGCGAGCAAACAACCACACCTGCACATCGTAGGCTGCTCCTACAAGTTTGGGATTCATGGCACCGACCGCACTCGGTCCTATGCTAGGAGGTCCTAGAACCAATCCCTGATAATGAACTGCCCCCACAAAAGGAAAGGGGTATGATGCACCCATACCAACCACATCCCTCGCATGCACAGAGTCGATAAGACAAGCAAGCCATAAATATATACATGTGTCCAAAACAGGTCCACCAATAACCATGTCCAAAACATGTTTGTCCGTAGACATCACAACAGTACCAAATACAATTTACAAAACACAAAATATAAAGGAGCGTCTCCTAGAACAAAGTAGGCCTGTCAGAAGAAGTAGAGGCAGCACCTAGAACAGTCGGACTGAGGAGCGCCTCCCCCTCCTTTCCAGTGCTCTCTTCAGCCGCAACCAGAGCGGCGACTCTCTCCCTCTTGGGGCACTCCCTCATCATATGGGGGCCCATGCAGATGTAGCACTCCATAGTAGTGGACATCCTCTTCGGTGCTGGAGTAGGTGGACGATCTCTGACAGACTTCGGGGAGTTCGGCACAGCAGGCCTGTTCTTCCTCGCAAATGACTGCTTGCCCCTCGTGGCGAACGGGCCTCTCGCTCGCGAGGTAGAAGCGCCAGTAGCGGCAGCAGTAGGAGGGGCCTGTCCCCTCGAATCTCGGCGGTCCGCCAGAGCGTCAGCAGCCTGCATGGCGGCCTTGAGGGTCCTCACCTCCTGGCGGCACAGCTCATCACGGGCCCAACCCTGGAGATGGTCCATGAATGTATAAAGTCAGCCCTCCTCCGACATATCATCAATCTCCAGCATAAGCTGGGAGAACTGCTGCACGTAATCCCGAATACTCCCGTAATGCCGAACCTTCTTCAATGCATCCCTTGCAACCCAAGTCGACTTCCCTGGGAGGAATTGTGCTCTAATCTCAGATTTAAGCTCTTCCCAGGAGAGCTTATGGGTGGGATACGACCCAAGCAGATTTGGTGCGCCCTGAGTCTGCCACCATAATTTCGCATCTCCGGAGAGATATACGATGCCGGTCTGGGCCTGCTCCGTCTCGGGGATCTGGGCGTTTTGGAAGAACATCTCCATATCCCATAGGAAGTTCTCAACTTCCTTGGAGCAACGCACCCCCTTAAAGGGGGTAGACTCCAGGGCGCATCGTTGCACGACTGCCCCCTGACCAGAATCAGCTGAAATCTGCATCGGTACGGCCGCTGTAAGGCACTTAAGGAGCGCGATCTCCACCTGAGCCTCCTCCAGCTCCCCGATGAGTCGAGTCACCTGTGCTGCGAGACACTCATGTGAGATGAGCAAGGTGGAAACCAGATCCACCAGTGTCTTGGGGGCTAAGGAGCCATCCCCGACGATATCCTCCAGGGAGGAGATCCTACTGTCAGCCGTAGGCTCCATCTGCAAATAAACCACAGGACAAGCCAAAATAGTTGTACAACACTTGTACAAGTTGGAACGTGCAGAAACTGGCTCTGATACTAGCTGTCACGCCCATGTTTACTGTAACACATTTTTAACGAAATACACTGGAGTCAAGGGTTAACTCGAGTCCATACACGCCCGCGCAGGGGCACTACGGTCGAAACTGCAAGGTTGGGCGCGATCGGTGAAGATGGTCCCTTGGACCATCCCCCAGCCGAACCAGGGACTCAATGTGGATCTCTGATGTCCCAACCCAAATCGAGCCCAAATGGATCCGACCGCGTCGGATCAAGGCTACAACAGATGCGAACTCGACAAACGTAACGCCAGCATCGAGGACATCGACGACGCCTCACCACCGCGTGCGTTACGGGTAAAGCTTTCTCACGCCGGGGAGAACCCAAATGGGGCCGGGTGCCCCGGGACCGGAGGTCCAGTACGCCCACACGCCAATGGGGCGCCGGAGTACCCCAAGTCTATCATCTCTTCCGACGGCATCGCACGCCGGACTGAAGGTGGACCGAACAGTCACCCCTACGAGAGTCCACAATCCTCAAGAGGAAGACGAACGAGTGGCGTGGCTCGTCCACCGTCACACCAACGGACGGAAGGTCCGTTCGTAACCAAATACCAGGGGAAGGCGGCCGGAGTCCGGGGCCAGCGACAAGTCGGAGCTGAAGCTGGCGGCCGGACGACGACCGGCGAGATTCCAAAAAGACGAAGCAACGAAGGCTTCGTTCGCACGGAGCGGCGGAGACGGATGCGGAACCGACAGAGAGAACATCTGCTGCCTCCCGAAACTTCTCACAAATGCTGACGTCGAGCAGAGAAAGAACGACGGCAAAACGCTCCTGGGAGCTCATCTGAACGGAGCAGGGGCCACGACCCCAAGGCTGCAACATCTTCGCGGCCGGATCCAGAGACACCGGAGAGTGAGCCACCAAGATGTCCACCAGAAGGGAAAGAAGGGATCCGCACATACGCGGAGGAGGTCGGACAGATAGCAGAAGAAGCACGCAAGCGAAGCTGTCGCCAACCTCGCGAGGCTCGCGCGCAGACGAGAGGGTTCGGAACTTCCCTTACGCAGACGGGCCGGCACCCAAAAGGGACAAAGATGGAGGGGCTCGCCGAAGGAGCTCGAGACTCGGCCAAGCCAGGCATGCAACGGAGAAAGCATAAAAGGAACGGCGCCGCTGGGGCAGAACCGGGCCACTGGAGCGGAGGAAGAGGGGTGCCGAAACGGCGAGAGGGTACCTCGGTGACTCGCCGGCTCCTTCTAAGCGATGAAGCTGAAGCTTTATGTGCCTTCCAATGCAGTCCGAGAGTGAGGTCGGCGATGCGACGGCGACAGCGATAGCGGAGAAGATGAAGGGAGACCCAGGGAGCTCCTCGCGAACCGTTCCAACCACCCGCACCACCAGTCACGCGAGAGGAAGCTCTATGGAAACAGCCGACGGTGTCGTCGGCGCCGGAGAAGAGAATCGGAGGGGTAGCAGCCGAACCAAAAAAAACTCCCGCTCCTTCCCTATCAACGCCCCTCCTGTAAGATGACGTTGATGTCGAGCGACCAAGGACTGGTATGGGCACAACAGATATGTGGAGTGAAATATTTTTATTTCTCCTTGTCTTTACAAAAGAATCATACAGGCGCATATATAGAGTGCTATGATACATAAATGTCAATATTTACAATTGATTTGCAAATCAATATGTGATTTGATTTGATTTGATTTGATTTCCGACTAGTTTTGCTTGGAAGGTAGATCATCTTTATTGGGAAACAATGGTGTTTGCTTGGAAGGTAGATCACCTTTATTGGGAAACAATGGTGGCTGTTTATTTGTTGCTGAGTCTGTAATATCCTCGATGTGTATACGGTGGCAGTCGGCTTGATAAGGTAAGCTTGCTGAGTCAATATGTTTGATGCGTTTACACTCCCCCACAAGCTCATCGGTGGTAGGTACAACATTGAGCTTGGTCTTTAAGTATAAAAAACGAACACGAGATAGAGGTTTGGTGAATATATCTGCAAGCTGATCCCGTGTGGAAATGAATGATATATTGAGTTGTTTAGCCGCGACTCGTTCCCGGACAAAATGAAAATCAATCTCAATATGTTTCGTCCGCGCATGAAACACAGGATTGGCCGCGAGGTATGTAGCGCCAATGTTATCGCACCAGAGAGTTGGAGTTATGGTGGAAGATAAGTTAAGCTCGGAAAGGAGAGATTGGAGCCAGATGACTTCAGCTGTGGCGTTTGCAAGAGCTTTGTACTCAGCCTCGGTGCTGGAGCGTGAGACCGTAGCCTGCTTCTTAGAGGACCAGGAGATTAGGTTTGGGCCGAGAAATATAGCAAAACCGCTTGTGGAGCGCCGATCGGTGAGGGAGCCAGCCCAATCAGCGTCGCTATAAGCATGTAGCTCGCGAGAAGAGCTTCGATGAACAAGAAGGCCATGAAGAATGGTACCCTTTAAGTAACGGAGTATACGCTTGACATCCTCCCAATGCTGGATAGTAGGTGCATGCATGGCCTGACATGCACGATTGACAGCATAAGTAATATCGGGTCTTGTGATAGTGGCATAATGCAAGGCTCCAACGGTGCTTCTATAGAGTGTGGCATCCTCCAGAGGAGAGGAGGAGACAAGTTTAGACTCAACAGCCAGGGGCGTCGAAATAGGCCGCTAGCCGTCCATCTTTGCGCGAGTAAGAAGATCCATGATATATTTGCTTTGGCTGAGATGACAGCCGGATGAGTGGTCAGATAATTGAATGCCAAGAAAGTAATGTGCCGGACCAAGATCTCTGATTGCAAATTCAGTGCCAAGCGCCTTGATCAAGGCATCAATGAATGGAGAGTTATCGCCAGTTATGAGGATATCATCAACATAGACCAGAATATAGACATTGGAGGAGGAAGTGCAGTGATAGAACAGAGAGGTATCAGTTTTCGAGCCAACGAAGCCGTGTTGTTGTAACCAACCACCTAGACGCTGAAACCATGCACGAGGGGCCTGACGAAGGTCGTAGAGGGACTTTTTAAGATGACACACATGGTGAGGAAATTGAGGATGAGCAAATCCTGGTGGTTGATCCATAAAGACAGTTTCATTGAGATGACCATGTAAGAATGCGTTGGAGACATCCAATTGACGCAGAGTCCAGTTGGAGCTTATGGCGATGGCCAGTAGTAATCGCACGGTTGTGATTTTAACAACAGGACTGAAGGTATCTATAAAGTCGATACCTGGAATTTGACGATAACCTTTCGCAACGAGGCGAGCCTTGTGCCGTTCAATAGAACCATCTGCATGACGCTTTAAGCGAAAAATCCATTTGCAGCCGATGACATTCATAGAGGTGCGCCGCGGGACCAAGGTCCAGGTACCATTGCGAAGGAGGGCGTCAAATTCTGACGCCATAGCTACCCGCCAGGCTGGATCCTTGGAAGCTTGAGAGAAACAGCTAGGTTCAACTGCTGTGACTGAGTTGATAAGGATCGAAGGTAGAGGATGTTTACACCAAAATTTCGTGTGAAGAACGATGGGATCAGAGTCCCTGTAAATATCTGTAAGAGGCCGAGTGCGTCGAGGTGGTGTAGCAGAGTCGGGAGAAGGCCCAGTCGCCAATGACGGAGCAGCAGATGAGCCCGGAGAATTGGCAAGAGGCGGGGAAGACGTGCAGTCATCGGCAAGGGGTTCATCGCCAGCCGACAGTGGACGCGGGAGGCGTATATGATGATCTGGCAGGCGTGGAGATGTGCCAACACAACTTGGTGTCGAGGAGGTTGAGTCAAGCTGTGCGGTGGATGGACCGCAATTAGCAGCAGCAGGAGAGATGTCGTCAGCCTGGACCGGAGGTTGGATCCGTATACCAGGCACAGGCATGCGTGGAGCCGGGCCAAGGAGACCGGGTAAAGTGAGCGGAGATGGCGAGGCGGAGGCCGAGCCTAGCTGTGTGGCTGTTGCAAAAGGAAAGGAAGTTTCATCAAAAATAACATGTCGAGAGATATATATCCGCCCAGTGGGAACATGGAGACAACGGTAGCCAAGATGCATATTACTGTAGCCAATGAAAACACACAAGTCCGAGCGAGGTTGAAGTTTGTGTTTGTTGTAAGGCCGGAGAAGAGGATAACACGCGCAACCAAAGGTTCGAAGAAACTTGTAATTGGGAGCGCAATTGTAGAGTTTACCTAATGGCGTGTTATTTTGAAGAAGAGGAGTGGGAAGGCGGTTGATGAGGTAGACAGCAGTGGTGACAGCAGCATCCCAAAATTTGAGGGGAATTGATGCATGATTCAGTAAGGCAAGTGCAGTTTCAATTATATGGCGATGCTTACGTTCAGCAGTGCCATTTTGTTGAGGAGTGTGTGGGCAGGAAAGGTGATGAGCAATGCCAGAATTGATGAGATGCTGATGCAGTGCTTGATACTCCCCACCCCAATCGGAATGGACGTTTAGAATTTTTTTATTGAAAAAACGTTCCACGTGTTTCTGAAAATGGCAGAAAATATCTAATAGATCGGACTTGCGCTTCATTAGGAAGAGCCACGTATACCTGCTATGATGATCAATAAACGAGACATAATAGGAATAGCCAGTGTTTGATAGAATAGGAGCAGGGCCCCAAATGTCAGAATAAATAATTTCCAAAGGAGCCAAAGTTTTATCGTGAGTCGGAGAAAATGGAAGCTTATGACATTTTGATTTCATACATGCATCACATAAAGTAGAAAAAGTAGAGCGATGAGTAGGAAGGCCGTAGTGGCTTGTTATTTGTCGAACGATGCGAAGGGATGGATGGCCAAGTCGGGCATGCCAAGGCGATGGGCTGACGCGTTCTCCAAGGTAGGTGGCTTTGGACGGTGAAGAAATGTGATAGAGACCATGCTTAATTGTTCCTTGCAGAAGAGTGCTCCCCGTTGTGCGATCCTTCACAAAGCACTCATTAGGATGAAATTAAAAAAAAACATTGTTATCATGAGTAAATTGACGAACAGAAAGAAGGTTTTTGGTTATAGATGGTACACAAAGGACATTACGCATGGTAAGATTGTGAGCATAAGAGGGGAGTAATGTGTTTCCAACATGAGTAATATGCAAACCTGTACCATTGCCAATGTGGACTTCATCAAGACCATCATAAGGTGCAGCCCCTTGTAAGGTCTGAAGGTTCGGCGTGACATGATGAGTTGCGCCTGAGTCAGGATACCACGAAGCTGATGCATGAGGAGGTAGTGACTCAATTGGATTAGGTGATGCCGCAGTCATTGAGTAGGCCCGTGGATGAGATTGAAAACTTATTTGTTGTTGAGAGAACCCCCCAACGAAATTTGTGTCATACCTTTTGCGACATTCATGAGCATAGTGTCCAGGAATAAAACATATTTGACATCTACCTCTGCCTCGGCCACGGGATCGTCCACGGCCACGATTGCCGGTGTTGTGGCCTCTGCCTTGGCTATTGGTATTATAGCTGATGTTTAAGCCTCTACCTTGGCTGCTGATATTGTCGTGGCGGTTGGACGAATTGTCCTGGTGACTGGTGATGTGGACGGAAGGAGCAAGAAAATCAGTGTGCCGCATTTGAAGAAGGCGCTCATGAGAGGAGAGCATGCCGTGAACTTCTTCTAAGGTGAAATCATCAACACGTGTAGTAATGGTAGGTATAAGATTGTCGTATATAGGACCTAGCCCATTAAGAACATGCATAATCAAGTCCGCATCAGGAATCGGATTTCCAATTGCAGCTAAGCTGTTCGCAACAGATTTTATCCTTTGCATATAGTCATGAACAGAGTCGCTCCCCCGTTGAATCATATGTAATTGATTTTTAAGTTGTAGTATACGAGCTCTGGAATTTGATTGAAAGGCCCTAGCAAGTGCAGTCCATACCTCGTGAGCAGAGTTGAGGCCAACCACCATGGGGAAGACACTTTCAGTAAGTGTAGCGTTGATCCAGGTGAGGATAAGTTGGTCCTTGATGATCCAGTCATGGAAGTTTGGATCAGTCGGTGATGGTATGGGGTCGGTGCCTTCAACAATACCAAGTAATCTATGAACTCGGAAGAGAGGAATAAACTGAGTTTTCCACAGCAAGTAGTTATCATTTGTTAATTTGAGTGGTAAGATGGGAACTCCACTAAGAGAAATAGATGAGTTCGTTGAACTAGTTGAGTGTTGGGTGAATGCGGAATTGAGCTCAGAATCCATAACAAGTATTACGTACAAAAGGTCACCAGAGTTAGCGTGCGAAAAGAAAGCTTTGAATCTCTCACCAATCGCAGATGAAGTCGTAAACAAAGGTGGAGACGTGGGGCAGGGTAGGCCTCGGTGCTTAATCAGAGCACCATCTCTTCCAAGGCTCTCGTCAGGACACGCTCTGATACCATGTAAGATGACGTTGATGTCGAGCGACCAAGGACTGGTATGGGCACAACAGATATGTGGAGTGACATATTTTTATTTCTCCTTGTCTTTACAAAAGAATCATACAGACGCATATATAGAGTGCTATGATACATAAATGTCAATATTTACAATTGATTTGCAAATCAATATGTGATTTGATTTGATTTGATTTGATTTCCGACTAGTTTTGCTTGGAAGGTAGATCATCTTTATTGGGAAACAATGGTGTTTGCTTGGAAGGTAGATCACCTTTATTGGGAAACAATGGTGGCTGTTTATTTGTTGCTGAGTCTGTAATATCCTCGATGTGTATACGGTGGCAGTCGGCTTGATAAGGTAAGCTTGCTGAGTCAATATGTTTGATGCGTTTACACCTCCTTTTTTCTTTCGAAGAAGCCTCGTCTTCTTCGCATCAGCCCCCTCGAGAGACGTGCCAGCCACCTGCCCCGTCAGCTCGAGCCCACACGCGACGGGACGTTGCCACGCTCGCCGCCCACGCCATTCCTCTCCTCCACATGCAATCATCTGGCGCGTGGGACTTTCGCCCATTGTTGGAAGTGGATCCGTGCAGACGCCCGATCCGTCCCCCTCTTACCCGTCCCGATCGAGTGTATTAAATGGGACTGGGCTGGTTGGGCCGAGCCAGAGATTGGGCCATGCCCAATTTTGGCCTTTGGTCTAACAATTGGTACCAAATGCATTTATATAACACTTTAGGAACTAAATTTCAAAATATTACAAACTTGATATTCCAAACTATTTCTTTTTAAGATAAACATGTAGTTCATCTTACGAAAAAGTTATTTAGCAAGAAGCATAATTGCTAGAAAATTATTTCATTCTCCTAATTTAGCTACTATTCCACACTAGCAATCTATATATGAGCTATTAGGTTTGCTAACCATTTTCATCATGACTAAAAATATATTGGGGTGAATTATATATGTATTAATACAATTATATATAGGTTTAGGGACTGTATTAGAAATCCTAAAGACCTAGTTATGAACATGTAAGCCTTGTTTACTAACAAGGATGAAAAATAGAATGAAAAGAAAGTTAGAGGAAAAACAAGGGTAAAATTTTTTATTATTGTGTTTCTTTGGAAGGATGAAAAGTTTTATAAAATAAACAAATTTGATATATTCATCCTACTTTTATAATTTTATATCCATATTTAAAAAATAGAATCAAATACTAGTAAAATTACTAACTAAGGGTGCGTTTGGGATTGCAGGTGAACTTGCAAGCCAAGCGGGTCAAAGGGGCGGAACACACAGCTATTTGGTGCTTTTTCGCAGTTAGGCGACGTTGACTTTTGGTTGACTAAGCATTAAAAAGTAATCACACACGTCTACAGCCTTTACCCTGCAAGCGCAAGCACAAGTGCGAGGATAGGGTTCAAACCCCTCTCAATTTTTTTTTATTTCCAGCACCTAACCATAGCATCAATTTTACCTTATATTTTATTATATATATAAATAATATTTATACAAAAGTTAATATAAAATCATATAAAAATATATAAAATCATATAAAAACTTATAAAAATATATAAAAACATATAAAAATATATAAAAAGATATAAATATATAACAACAATAAAAATATATAAAAAAGATATAAATATATAAAAACAATAAAAATATATAAAAAGATATAAATATATATATAAACATATATATGAACATATAAAAACATATAGAAACATATTAAAAATTAGAAAAACATATATAAATAAAAATATATATAAATATATAAATTATTTTTTAATTATTATATATTTTTTGCTTAATAATATTACAATACTTCTTCGAACAGCAATCTATAATATTTTAATAGTAAATAGTACTGTTTTTAATCTTACAACATTGCAACAATAGCATCTGCAACAGCAGTATCTGCACTGCAATTCCAAACTGGCCCTAAGTATTATTAAAATTAATTAATGTTAAATATAATTAAATAGTCATTAATTATATTCTTTAAATATAATTAAATTACTAACTAAGTAAAATGGCGGGATCTAAGTGCCGGTGACAACAACTTTTGGCTTGTGCAGTTGATGAGAGAAAAAAAAATGAGATTAGAGAAAAACCATAAGTTGTTGCATTTATGCCCGAGTTGGGTAGATTACAAACTAGCAGGAAGTGAGAGTATTTTCCCTCCACTTATTCATCCTTCAATTTCCATCCTTACTAGTAAAGGTCATCCTTTTCACCCTGTTGTCCCTCGAGTAAACAGGGTGTAGGCACTTGTTTATTGTTTTAATCAAATGCTTTATTTTAGGTGAAGCTTTTATTGCAGTTTTCTATCTGCCGTTTGATTGTTGGATTAATTTAGTTTTTGTCTGGACCATGGATTTTGTTAGATGCAAGGACATATATAATTTTTAGAAGAGGAAAGCTTATTTGCAAAATTGTATATTTGAATCTGATTGAGCAGAATTGCTTGCTGGTTATGTTTGAGTCGGATGGAATTTTTTTTTAAATAAAATTATGAAAGTTGTTCTAGTTACAATGGGAATGGACAAAGGGTTGACCAGCTGATCTGGCTAATTTTTTGACCAAACAAATGCGTCTTTATTTCTTTTAGCAAATCCTACTAGCCAATTAGCAATTTGATTTGTAGTCCTCCTAATACACAAAACTGAAGTTGTTTTCGTTGCAAGTGATAGATTTCTCTTAGAAGGCATTCAATTTTCACTGATGGGTAAGTGTTATTTCCCTTGATGATGTTGATAGCCTCCAATTCCAATGATGATTTCATTATCTGTAGTTTAAAATATTGCATGAGCAAATCCCATTGCACTGCGAATGGCCATTAGCTCCGCCAATCATGTAGAGGAGCAGGTGTGATAAGCAGCAACAGCAAAAACTGGACCTCCATTAGAATTTCGTACAATATTAGCCAATTCCAGCTTCATGATTTGAATCACTCCAAACCCCATCCATATTAATGTAGGTTTTGTTGGAAAACCTTCAACTATTTCACCTGCACACACAACTATTTCACCTGCATTTGTGGAAGAAGATGAAACGGAGACAACAAACAACAGGACAGCACGGTTGCTTTGCTTTCCAGCCGGCTCTCGCATTTTTTCATTCCAGAAAGTTTGAGTACAAATCTCTAATTCTAAGTGGGCCCAGTTTGAACTATGGTCCACCAACATTAAGCCCAAATACATAACATAGCATTAATTTTAATATTCCTCTTTAATGCTAGTGTTTTTCATTCCTAACAAATCTCTAAGATAATTAAATTTCATATATGAAAGTGTTTTAGTAAAAATATCTGCAATTTGATCATTGGTGTTGATGATACTTGAGGTTGTTGTGCTTTGTTCGGCTATGAAAAATTGAATTCTTTGATATAACAATAGCGGATTTGTTGTCACACAAAAGAGTTGTAGTCTTCTCTTGTTTCTCACCCATGTCTTCTAAGATTCTTCTCAACCACACAACTTGCTTTGTAGCTTCACTTGCCACCATATATTTGGCTTCGGCGGAGGAATGTGTCACTCTATCTTGCTTCTTTGATGCTCAAGACAATACACTTGAACCAAGTGTAAATGCATATCCGGAAGTATTCTTCAAATCATCCATACTATCAGCCCAATCACTATCACAAAAACCAAACAACATAACCTTTTCTTTATCATTCTTCTCATACATGAGTCCAAACTCTTTAGTACCTTGGATGTATCGCAACTCTCTCTTTGCAACTCCAAAATGCATCTTGCTTGGTTGATGCATAAATCTTGACAATAACCCGGAAGCATACATGATATCGGATCTTGTAGTAGTGAGATACAACAAACTTCCAATCAAGCTTCTATAGTGTGCTTCATCCACTTTTCCACTACCATCATCTTTAATCAATTTGTAATTGACTAACAAAGGTGTTGATACCAGATTGCAATTATCTATCTTGAACTTAGAAAGAATAGTTTGAGCATACTTCTTTTAAGAGATAAACACACTATCTTCTCTTTGATCAATTTCAATGCCCAAGAAATAATGAAGTAAACCCAAATCATTCATCTCATATTTACTCATCATCTCCTTTTTGAACTCATACATCATTTTCTTATCATCACCGGTAAAGATTAAATCATCAACATAAAGAGAAACTATAAGCATACCATGCTTACCATGTTTGATGTAGAGTGTTGACTCACTTGGGCTTCTTTTGAATTCTTTGTTAGTGAAGTATGCATCAATTTGCCCATACCATGCTCTTGGTGCTTGTTTCAACCCATACAATGCATTCTTTAACTTATACACTCTTTCTTCTTTGCCTTCAACTTCAAAGCCTCTTGGTTGTTCAACATACACCTCTTCTTCCAACACTCCATTTAAGAAAGCCAATTTTACATCAAGTTAATGCAATTTCCAACCTTTGTGTGCCGCTAATGCAATCAACATTCTTATTATCTCATGTCTTGCTACCGGTGTAAATATCTCTTGATAGTCAACTCCCGATTTTTGTGAGTATCCTTTTGCCACCAATCTTGCCTTAATTTTTGTATGGAGCCATCCAGATTTGTCTTTATCTTGTAAATCCACTTGAGCCCAATTGTATCTTTTCCTTTTGGTTTGTCAACCAACTCCCAAGTTTCATTTTTCTCAATCATCTTTATCTCCTCCTCTATTGCATTTCTCCATACTTCCTCCTTGATGGCTTGTTCAAAGCATTCCGGTTCTACAACACAAAAATTATAAGTATCATAAATGTCACATAACCATCTCATTCTCACCGGTGTTGAACTTGGAGAAGATAAGGAAGATCCAGCATATGTTGAGGGAGATTGTTGATGGTATTCTTCTTCTTCATGCTCATTTGTATCTTCATCCAATGATGTCTCTTGTGCATCCTCTTGAGTTGGTAAGAATGCATTTTCTACACCTTTTTCCTTTCCAATCAAGCTTGTCTTTTTCATTGAAGATCACATCCTGGCTTACAATCATCTTGTTTCTCTTCAAGCTAAATAGTCTATAGCCTTTTGATTCAGTGCTATAGCCTACAAATACACATTTCTCACTTTTCTCTTCAAGCTTGTGTCTCATTTCTTTTGGAACATGAGCATAACAAATGCACTCAAATATGCGCAAATGATTTACCGATGGCTTTCTTCCTCCAGACCATGCTTCAAATGGTGTTTTGTTCTCAACCACTTTTGTGGGACATCTATTTAGCAAATAAATAGCCATGTAAGTTGCCTCGGCCCAAAAGGTAAATGGTAAGTTTTTGTCATTCATCATGGTTCTTGCCATCTCTACAATTGTCTTATTCTTTCTTTTGGCAACATTATTTTGTTCTGGTGTGTAAGCAACCGTTAATTGTCTTTTAATGCTAATGTTTTCACAAAACTTGTCAAACTCCTTAGAGTTGTATTCACCACAAAACTTGTCAAACTCCTTAGAGTTGTATTCATCACCTCTATCACTTTTCAACTTTTTAATCAACTTGCCACATTGCCTTTCAACCATACTTTGAAATTTTTTTGAAAATTGAAAATGCATCTGATTTTTGTCTCAAGATATAAACCCAACACATTCTTGAATAATCATCAATGAAAGTAATAAAATACATATTTTCACCATGAGAGGTTGCCTTCATTGGACCACATATGTCGGTATAAACTAGCTCCAATGGTGTCTTTACTCTCCATTAGGGGTGGGCAATCGGTTTTTACTGAAACCGAATATACCGATTAAAATTTACTGATTAAAAATTTACCCATTTTTTAAAATCCGATACCGAACCGATTAAATAAATTACCGAACTTATACCGAACCAAATTTACTAAATGTTTTTCGGTAAATTATAGAATATTAAAAATAATTTTTTTTTACTTATGATATTTTGCTTTGATTTGTTGATCCTTTTAGTTTTCAATATTTGTCTTAATTTTTTAAACTCTCTTGTCCTCATCCTTGGCTTAGAAAAAGAAATTGTATAATTCATATACATATACTTAATATTAAAACATGATGTTGGATCACCATATCCAAATTCCAAGTTTGTTTTTCTTGAAACTAGTTTGTTTTCCTTTCAGAACTAAAAATACCTTTTTTTCATATAATCTGGGAAATAAATTTTATGATGGCAATGCATTGATAGTATCGGTACCCACCCTGTTCTTGTGTTAGATTAGAAAAACAAAAGGAACCAAATACTGACGACAATGTTGCAACTGTAAAGGATTTTCAACACCCCATGCCACCTCTTCCAATCTCCGATCGATCCGTGTGTAAAAACTTCATATTACCAGATCTCAATGAGCTACCAAATTGGCAAATCTCAACGAATTACCAGATTTCAGACTGCTAAGTGCTAATACGCCAGCATATTCTGATCGCTGAACTTTTCTCCTGCCAAGTAAATCCACAAACATCATAAAGATGTTCTGCATATTACCGAGAGTACAAAGAATGGATCAGCTATGAATATAAGATAAAGAGATCTGCAAGACACTAATTTATCATTCTTTACTGATTAGTGACTAAATGTCTTTGTTGTGTGTAAATTCTCTAATTTTATTTTATTTTCTAAGCTAAAATCTTGTTATGATTTTGTTGATGCAAGACACCAAGTACAATTTATTAATATAACTATGCATCACAATTAATATAACTATATTACACCAAGTGACATTAGGCTTTGACTGAGTTGTCTGGCGCACTCACTGCTTGTTACAAGTGTTTAACAATAATAGGAACTATGCCGCAATCCACAAACTATATCATGGTTTAACAATAATAGCAGCATGTGCAACACTTATTACACTTCAACAAAATTAGTAACAATATTTACACAATTCAAAACTCAGTCATTAGTTATTACAACACTTGTTACACCAACAAAACTTGCAAACAGTCAAGCCCTAGACAAGTGGACATTAGTCATTATAGAGTTAATAGAATTTATAAATACTTCCACTCTTCTAGCCATCGAAACCAAGTCTTCCTCCACGTAGCCTAGACAAATTACAGAACTTTCGATGAGAAGGTTTAAATAAAATATAGTTCCATGTGATTAAGCAATATGCCAATTGTCAAGAACTCATAAACCTGTAAGCCAAAAAGGTACCAACAAGAACCCACTACATGCCCAGCCAATACAAACATAAGAAGATTAATTACAAAGTTTGCCCATGCAGATTCAAATATGAAGCCACTTGCAGCCAATTTATCAGTATCCAAAATAAGTAAACTGAGCTCACAAAACTGATGTCCATCACCATGAAACAAGCCATTAAGCCAAAACTCCTCCATTCGGCCAAAGAACCAAATTCTGCAAAGAGTTTGCAAATTAGAAATTCTTAGACAATGTGGTTAAGCAATATGCCAATTGTCAAGAACTCACAAACCTGTAAGCCAAAAAAGTACCAACAAGAACCCACAACATGCCCAGCCAATACAAACATAAGAAGATTAATTACAAAGTTTGCCCATGCAGATTCAAATATGAAGCCACTTGCAGCCAATTTGTCAGTATCCAAAATAAGTAAACTGAGCTCACAAAACTGGTGTCCATCACCATGAAACAAGCCATTAAGCCAAAACTCCTCCATTCGGCCAAAGAACCAAATTCTGCAAAGAGTTTGCAAATTAGAAATCCTTAGACAATAAATAAATAAAGGTTAAAGGTTTAAATTTGATTATCAACAATTAACACTAATTGTCTTCACGTCATGTTTGAAATTATGCAAATAACATAATTGATGAATTGAGTTTAGCAAACTACAAATTGCAAAAAGTTCAAAACAATATCAAATAAAATAAAAATTGTACCAGACTCTAGTTTATTGACATCTTCAAGTACTTCTTCAATATTAATTGGATGGGGTGATCTTCTAAGCCAATCTTGAGCACAAATATGAGCTTCTACTATTTTAGGAGATAAAGAACTCCTAGATGGATCAAGAACTCGATTTTCTGTACTAAATGCTGATTCGGAGGAGGCAACTGTAGAAACTGGGACAGCAAGCACATCCCTTGCCATTTGTGACAACACAGGAAATCTAGGACTATTGACTTTCCACCATAATAATATATCAAATATCTCAGTATCATCATCAACTTCCTCATTTAAATACTTATCCAACTCTGTTCTTGAATCTGCCTCTCCATAATTCGATTGGTTTCTTTTAAACCTTTCCCTCATTCTTTTATTTTCCGCAGCCCGAAAACTAACAGTGTTATTGGAATCCTCAATAGTTGAAATTTCAGATATTGAACTATCAGATGGTTGAGCGGGTTTTCGGATGTATTGAGACGCTTATATTCATTAAACATCTCATACATAGCCGTTTTGACTTCCTCGACCATAGCCATACCCTTTTGAGTATCATACAAGGTACAAAGCTCTGCTTCAATATATCTGAACCTAAGTCTTGGGTTAGTAGCAATATAAATTATTTTGTTTGTCTTTGATGTATCACCCCAATACTTCTCATATTTCTGTCTCATAGAGTGGGTCATCATGCTTAAATCAAAGTCTTCACTTAGTTCATACTTAGCCAAAAGCTTATCAAGAACAATAATTTCTTCAAATAATACATTGGAAGTAACAAACATAATACCAGAAACTTTAAGTGTGAGATCATAAAAATTTTCCAAAAATTTAATTGCTCTCCTAGCATCTTCCCAATCTCTTTTATTAGGCACTCCATCACTCCCATCTTTTCTCATAAGTTCATGCCAAAAGTTAGGATCTACTACTTTGAATCTTTCAAATGTTCTTTCAAATTTTTCAGCAGTGTCTAACATAAGATAGGTTGAATTCCATCTAGTACAAACATCCAAGCACAACAAGTGTTTGCTTGAATTTTTCCATCTCAACACATTCTTTAAATCTATTCAATCTAGCTGGTGAATGCCTAATATAGCGAATTGCTTGTCGAATTTTTAAAACAGAGCTACTGATTTCTTTCAACCCATCATTGACAATAAGATTAATGATATGAGCAATACATCGAATATGAATGTATTTACCTTCTGCAATACTAGAGCCCCAATTGGTAATTTTATCTCTCAAATAATTAATTGCAACATTGTTGTTCGATGCATTATCAATTGTTATGGTAAAAACTTTTTCAATACCCTATTCAACAAGACACATTTCAATAGCCAGACCTAATCCTCCACCACTATGGTCATTAACTGGGCAAAAATTGATTTTTTTTTTATGCAACCTCCACCCCTCGTCAATGTAATGGGCTGTTAAGCACATGTAATTGATCCTTTGTAATGATGTCCATGTGTCAGTAGTTAAAGAAATTCTTTGAGTGTAGGTAGAGCTTTGAAAAAGTTTCTTGAGCTTAATTTTTTTATCCATGTAAATCTTCAAACAATCACGTGAAATAGTATATCGTGATGGAATCTTAAATCTAGGGCATGCAAGAGCAAGTAATTGTTTAAAACCCTCACTCTCAATAAACTTGAAGGGTAGCTCATCAATAATAACCATTCTAGCCAATGCATTTCTTATAGCTTCCTGGTCAAATTTCCAAACATTAGTAGGACATATTTTGTCATGTCCAGAATCCACCTTGAAATTGAGCTCTGTTTGTTGGCTAACGGTATAGGAGTACTTCTTACAAATTTTTATATGATTTCTAAGACCAGATGTATCATTATTTTTTGGATCAGCTTTAATTTCCCTATTACAATACTTGCATTTACCAATGATAGAACCTCCTACTTTAATATGCTTGGTAAAATGGTCCCATACCTCTGATCTTGGTTTTACTTTTCTTTTGGATTTGGCAACAACATTTGTTCCTTGTGTTTGACCCGTTGGTTGTGTCTCTTCCTCTTGTGCCTCTTGTGTCTCTTGAGAATCTTGTGTATTTTGTGTTTGCATATCTTCTTGTTCTTGTAGCATCTACAACATTAATTTCATATAGATTCATGCATGAGCCACATAATGGACATTCTGATGTCAATGTAACTAATAAAGAAAATTTTTTAATAAGGTGCATGCAAATATCTGAAATGATCTTTGTAGCATAAGACTGGTTTTGCTATGTCCTTGGAAATCTTCCTCTCTACCCATATGAATGTTCTTGTATTTTACTTTTAAATCAAATGCTGTGTGTTTTGGATAGAATCCATTATACCTATTACCTAACAACCAGAGTTTATTTTTCAGAATGAAGGGGATGGCGCTTTCTATGGGCCAAAGATTGATATTGCCTGAGCCCTGAAGGCTGAATCTACTTTAAACTTAGAAGAGCTCCCCTTGTAAACATTCATATAATCTAACTGATGAAATCTCATCTTACGTAACTTAGACTTCACCCAAAAAACCCTAAATAAAATCTTACCTTTCAGCTTGAGTGTTACGAAAGAGTGATGATTGATGAGTCTTCGAATAGACGATCGCGGACCACAGAGGATTGGAGGAAGGTCGAAGATGATGAAGGACAGATAATCACGGACATCGGACACCGGACGCCGGATCCCGGTTAGAGTCGCCATCGCCAGTCACCTTTTAGTTGCCTAGGGTTAGAGACTTAGAGTTAGTCGAGTAAAGTAAGACTGTAAGAGTTACAACTTTAGGTTAGGGTTACGGAATAGTGGAATACGGGTAATGGATCTTCAGATTTTGGATTCGGACACTGGACAGAGAAGAGAGAACTCAAGTCAAAGGGATACCCGACAACTAGCTCCTAGCATTTAGCAACCAGATCCATCGGACACAGGAGACAGGGAGAGATTGCTGCCGCTTGCTAGGCCGCCACTTCGTCTCCATTCGCCGACGAGAGTCACGAGATGCGCGAGGCGCAAGCGCTCTCTCGAATTCGATAGAGGGCTGACTGGCCGAGGGGAAGGGGGGCAGGACTCAGGAGTCAACAGTCAACACTCAAAGTGGTAAATCTTAATCGGTAACTCACGAGACTCGTATTCGGTTTACTCTAATATAGAAATTATATCAACCATCTAATATATATCGGTAAATCGGTATTTTACCGAACCGAAAAACTTTTACTGATACCGAAACTGATTACTGATTATACAAAAAATATTTACCGATACCGATACTGATTTTACCGAACCGAATTTACCAAAAATTTTGGTAAATCGGTAAAAACTGAATATACCAAAATCGATGCCCACTCCTACTCTCCATGCATTCACCTTTGGAAATGACTCTCTATGCATTTTGCCAAGTGCACATGCTTCACATACATCATCATTGCCTTCAATGGTTGGTAAGCCTTATACCATATTCTTCTTGCTCAACATCTTCAAGCTTTCAAAGTTCACATGTCCAAGTCTTTTGTGTCATAACCATGATATGCCTTGTACACTAGCCTTCAAAGCTATATTTCCTACCGGTTTGAGAATGAGAGGAAAGTTTCTATTCTTCTCCATTTTCACAACCGCCATCAAATCTCTTTTATTCTCAACCTTATCATAAATTTGCATAGTGAACCTTCAAAGTGAACCACATGCCCATGCTCAACTAGTTGACCAACATTTAGTAAATTTTGTGCCAATTTCGGAACTAGTAACACATCATGTATCAACATCCTTCCTTTCTTTGAAGCAACGACAATTGTACCTCTTTCCTTGGATTTGACTATTGCACGATTTCCCATTGTAATTTGAGTTTGTAACTGTCGTGTCAAGCTTGCAAAAGATTGATTCATCTCTGGTCATGTGGTTGCTACATCCACTATCAATGTACCATACACCTTCCTTTTGTTCAACCGTCATTTGACATGCATAAAAGGTACCTCATTCGCCACACTTCTCTTCGGTGTAGTTGGCTTGCTCATTGTTCTTGAATATACAATACTTCTCTAGGTATCTATACTTCTTGCAATGATGACATTGTGGCTTTCCTTTGTTTCTACAAAATCTTTCATTATGGCCGGACATCTTGCAATAGTTGCATGTTCTCACTTTCTTATCTTGAAAGTAGTTTCTACCTCCACCTCTTCCTTGTCTTTCTCTACCTCTACCATATATACCACCACGTATTGCTTTTTTTTTTTTTTCACTCCATGTTGGTTGAATGACTCTTTGACAATAGCCTTGAATTAAAAGGCACTTTCAAGTGATTGCTCAACATGCCTACACAATCTTTGCTCATGCATTTCAAGTGAACCCATCAAATCATAAACACTTAATAGTGACGCAAAACGGAAGTTGGCGATGGGAAGAGAAGAGAAGGGAAGAGGAGAAGAGCAGAGAGGAGAAAACCCTTAGCAAGCTAAGGGGGAAGAGAGGTGGCTACATATCCTAACCCTAACCTCACAAGGAGGGAGAACACACCAACCAAAATGTTTCCACAAATATTTCTTTCAACTTACTTCAAAAGAGAGATTACAGGTCTTTATATAGACTCAACATTACAATAAAAAAAAATAAAATATTAAGTGGTAATTGGCTTCTTGAGGAAGCCATGTGGTAGTTGGCTTCTTGATGAAGCAAATACATTTCCTTCATTATCAAAATTGGTCAACTTTTTTCATAGTCAAAATTGACCTATACCAATATCTTATGAGCCCTGATGTCTTTATGAAATATCTCTTTTCCTTCCTACATCAAATAGAGAGATCTTTAGTTTCTTCAATAATAGCAACTATGTTATTGCACTTGGAAGAAAAACTAATAAGTATCTTCTCACATATCACTTTGTCATTCACATTGTCATCTAGACATCTCATGTGATTCACCACTTCAATAACTTTAGAAAAATAATCATTCAAAGACTCATTTTCTTTCATTTGCAAATTTTAAAAAATCTCTTTTGAGAGTCAAGAGCTTTACTGTTCTAGCCTTTTTGGTGTCTTGAAACTCCTTTTGCAAAATCTATCATGCTTCTTTAGCACTTGTAACTCCAATGATTCTTGGAAATAATTTGTTGAAGATGCTTTGTTGGATGAGGAAAAGAGCCTTTGCATTTTTCTTCCTATTCTCCTCTTCTTACTGAGATGAAGCCTCCATCTTTCCTTTGTCTTTGTCTTTCCCCTCTTTTTCCGTAAACCCTTCTTCCACTATCTCCCAAAGATCTTGTGAGATTAAGAGAGTCTTATTTTGATACTCCAATAATCATAGTTCTCACCTTCAGAGATGGGATGAGAATTTTGGGGCACCCATGCTCCTCCTTGCATAGCTATGGTGCTCTCCTCTTCTTCTTTGAAAATCTCTCTTGAAATCTCAGCAACCATGCTTTGATACCATTATGTTGGCTTGGATAAATCCTTCAACTATTTCACCTGCATTTGTGGAAGAAGATGGAATGGAGACAAGAAGCAATAGGACAGCGTGGTTGCTCTGTTTTCCAGTCAGCTAGGGCTGTTCATAATTCGGTTAATTGAACCAATTGACTTGGTCAATGGTTAACCGAACCGTTCGGTTCAACAAAAAACATGAACCATTCCTGAACTGATTTAACTGTTTAACCAGTCAACCGGTTATCCGATCATAATTTATTTATTAATATTTATTCAAAAAAATTGATTTTAACTATTAAATATTATTATTTAATAATTAAAAATTATTTTTAAAGCTGACTCTAATCATTATATATTATTATTTGATAATTAAATATGTAAAATAATAAATTTTTAAAGTGCAATCAATAGATTTTTAACCCATAACTTATTAACTCATAGAGTAACATCTAACCATTACACTAGATGAATAATTATGTTATAAGTTTAGAATATATATATATATATATATTCCCTAAACTGAACCATAAATTTATAAGCTAAAAATAAATCGTGAACCAAACCGACCCATTCGGTTAACCATCCGTTCGGTTCGATTTGATCGGTTAACTATAATTTTTTGATTTATCAATTTTTTTAAACACTCCTACAGCCGGCTCTCGCATTTTTTTTCATTCCAGAAAGTTTGAGTACAAATTCCTAATTCTAAATGGGCCCAGTTTGAACCATGGTAACCAACATTAAGCCCAAATACATAACATAGCATTAATTTTAACAGGTTTATCCAGCTCTTGGTTTCCTTCAAGCTTAGATTGGTGCTCTCTTGGATGTAGCCTTTTCTCAGCTTAGCAGTAAAAGCCTCCTGCGATTGTATGAACTCAATGGTTGCTTCCTTGCTAACTTGAGCTCGTGAGGCAAGAAGCAATCGCCCGTTTGAAAATCCTCTCATTCTTAGTCTTCCAGACCAAGTTATCAGAATAAAAAACTCGAAGATAGCACCACCTTCTTTCAGGCATGTAAGCCAAGCACCATCCGTCCCATTCTCAATATCAAAGTATTGAGTCTTGGTAAGTTGCACATCAGCCACACTTGTTTCGATAAAATTGAAGTGATGGAACAGATGTGTACTGGATTCATCATTCAGATTACAATGTAACATTTCATTTGAGTGCCAAGACCCAGTTTGTTTAGCTTGGGTAGTGATGAAGAAGTGTCCAACCAAAAAATTTAATTCCAGGAGAGATATTAAGTCTCGAAAGTAATTTCCACAAGAGGAGTCAGAGTAAATTTCTCTTTAAGCAATGTGTGAGAGATGGCTTTGGTCAGTGTACTATTGATCCCCTCTCTCCAAGTCTACTTCATGAGGGAGAGGAATGGTCAATTGGAGTTGAGGTCATTAATGTTTGGTCATAATCGCTAATAATCTAGGCCCAGAAATTTTGGGTTCTAACCTAAGATTTACAAATCTGAATCTCGTTTCGGTTCTTCCACTAGGGGTCGAATCCTGCTGCAGATGGAATATTTTCGGGGGCATGATGGCCCATGAATCGGAATGAAATTCGGGTTTGTAAATATTGGGTTATGGGCCAAAACCTCTGGGCCTAGCTTGTTACGAGTTATGACCTAATAATTAATAAGGTAGAGTGTATAGGATCAGTAGGCTATATTTAGTAGTAATAACTTTCACCTATAACTTGTCCTCCTTATCGAGGATGTCAATAATTCTTTTACATGACGGGTGAGGTGTTTGATGTAAAGCCATCTTGATTCTTTGAGCTAATGATTGTTTTCCAGTTGATAAGGTGGATGCCCCCTTTTGTCTTTGTCTTGGACTAATCAAATTTATGAGTATATCTGTTTAAATTTTTAAGATGAGTATAGGGGAAGTCATTAGTAAACAAAATATGAATGAGCATCAAAGATAAGATACTTTTGGCAAGGACAACCTGCCTGACCTAGCAAATGAGCCTTCCTTGCTAAGTCTAGAGTTTATTGTCTAGGTTTTGGATGCATTCTAATAAGATATGTTTAGCCAGCGATTCGGGTTGATGCAAGTTCCCATGTATTTGAAAGGATAGTCTCCTTATAAGATTCTTAGCAGATTAGAAATTTGGTGCTTTGAACATTAATTATGTTTTAAAATCTATTAAGAATCTTTTTTATATAGATGCAAGTTTTTTTATTAGCACAAACACAAAAGTTGACATCGTTAGCATACATGAGGTGTAAAACTTGGCATTTTCCATTAATATTATAAGGAGTGATCTTTTGTAGTTGAAGCCCTCTGGCATAAGAAGACTAAGAATGTTAACAATAATAACATAAACGAAAGAAGATAATGGGTCACCATACCCTTGGTAGCAAAAAGGTATTATAACTAGCTACCATTTATATTGCTAGAGAGAATAGCAGAGTTAATGTAGGATTTAATCCAACCAATAAATTTTTGAGGGAAATTGAGATTCTCAAGAGTTAGGTTGATGGTTTTTTCAAGATCTAATTGTTCTTGCTCTTAGAGTGATGGATACCCTACGTGATTTTTTGCACAATTTAGATGTTATTATATATGATCCTCCCTTTTATGAAGGCAAATTGCTCTTGGCTAGTGAGGTTATTGAGGTAAAATGACATGCAGTTAACAATGGCCTTGCAAAAGATTTTGTAAAGGACATTGCACATGGCAGGCCCCCAATCCATTCGTTCATTTAGCATTGAGATTCATGCAACACGAATCTTGATGTGATATGAAGGGGGGAGCTTGCTCACTGAGATCCCTGTTTAAGAGTTTTTTTTCTTTGAAAACCCTGATAATCTCTGGGTTAAAAGTCATACCCAAGGAAATAGGAATGATATGATCATTTTAAAAATAATTAAAAGCCTTGATCATGTCCTTTTTCAATATGTTTCAATTATGATGGTAAAATTCAACAGTGAAACCATTTGCACAGGGCTCTTACCATTCTTAAACCCTATTATGACACTAGTAATTTCCTAAGGATGAAGGCACGACAAGGATTGCCGTGTTCAGTTATATCAATTTTAGTCATATTATTAGATAAGGTTCTTCCGGTTTTGGCATAAGGATGGTTCAAGCATTACATAATCTTACAAAATATTGAAAATATATTATATTATATTATATTATATTATCTTAAGAAGTTTCTGAAATTAAACATTATGTGAAAAGGGTTCACCGCCTACACACATGCTTCCTACATAACCTTTTCTCACATGAAGCTGCCACAATCATGACTGAGCCAGACATGATGAACACGCTCCACACACCATTCAAGATTCCACCGCCCATCATCACGCTCGCTAGCAGTGGTCCTTGCGAGTTCGAACGACAGCCCGACATCTCCATGTCCCTCGACATCTATCATAGATCACATGACACTGCACGCGTTGACGTCGTCGTCGTTGAACATGTTGCTGACCTTGTCGTCCCCTCGGTAAGGCGCCGGCACGTAGCCGTGCCTGTCGCCGTTGTACCCGTGCCGCCGGTAGTTGTAGCTGTTGCGGTACGAGTCCTCGTCGTCGAAGTAGTCCTTGGTGGATGTGAAGTAGAGTGGGAGGCCGGGATTGGGCCAAAACTCCGCCTTCTTCCCGCTCCGCCGGACTTCCTTGAGCACCTTGTTGCGGTCTACATACCCGGTCACCGTTACCTTCTCCAGCTCCAAGTCCACCTCCACGGAGTCAACCCCTGATCCGTAGTCACGCAAATACTCCCAATTAACTTAACCCGATCAACACAAGGATGGAGGAATATAACATTCCCTAAGACAAAGCTGATCCAAAGTACTCTGAAAGGTCATTCACTGTCCTATACCGATTCCTTTTTTTTTCCCTCAAATTATTATTATACACATTTGCTTTTGTAATGTGCATGAATAGGCGTTTTGGTTGGCCATTTTAAACTCAAGAGGAGCGGCAGTCGCATTTCTTTTTTTATATATATATAAGTTAATTTAAATTTGCAGAAAATTTGTTTGACTACCAATAACATAAACACAATTAATAATTTTAATACCTCGAAGCTTTAGGAGAGCATGTTTGACTACTCTCTCGCAACCTGCGCAGCACATCCTCACCTTAAGCTCCACTGTCTGCAGAGAAATTAATAGAACATACACAAAAGTCAGGTAATTTTCCTTTTTTTTTTTTTTTTTTTTTGTACATAGGTAATAATTCTTGGCATCTTCTTTCTCATGTTTGAATGCTAGGAAACATATGGATCATGTAAAAAAAAATTGTTTATGAGAGGAATGAATGAAGCAGCATTCCCTCTGAGAGAATAAGAAAAAAAATTGTAATTATGTTTTATAAGCAAGATCAGAAAGAGCAAGTAGTTAGCGAGAACAAGAGGAAAGAAAAAGAAAAGCCAAAACCTGGAGAGACAGAGGCCTGCCTTTGCTCATCTTCCTCTTAACCATTTTCATGTCGTCAGTGTACAAGTAGTAGGTGTTGCTGCTGCCGCTGTTGCTTGTGTTGTAATAGCAAGTGATGCCAGTACCAGAACTGTTCCGGTAGCCCCGTCGCTTGCCGCTGGAGAAGTATAGGAGGGAGAGCAGAGTGCTCAAGGCTCTTCCCATGGCTCACAGCTGGAATAGAGCGAGATGGAGCTAACAGGGTGAGACGAACGCAGGAAGATAAAGCCACCAGATTCCGCTCCAGGCCGCGGCATTGCTTCCTTATTTAATTCCATCGGGTTCCATCCCCCTCGCGTCTCCTCTGTGCCTCGCTAGTTTGCTTTGAAATAAACAATGGACTGCTTGCCCTTGAGTAGTGCTTGAATTATGGACCGAGAGTCCCCACTGCACGACATTGCAGTCAGAAAAACGAAAAAGGCCGACAATTTTGTTTCAGGGAGAAGAAAGCAAGCGTGTGGATTAGTTGAAATGAACAGCTCAGGCTTTAACGTAACGAAATATTTTTCAGACACTATCAGAGATGCAGCTGCTCCTATCTTTAGAATCCAATGTCACCGCTCAAATCCTTTCAGAGTAATTTGATGGAGGGTAATGGGGGATCAAACCCTCCCACCTGACACCAAATTGGCTGAGACATGCTCCAAGTCAACTGGTATCAACCTCATGATATCAACTTCGAGGCTGAACATTAGCGTTTAAGATTTTAAGCATCCATTAGCAAATTTGCCAATGGATCATATAGATGCTATTCCAACCTACACCAAGGAGATTAGTGTGCATAAACAACCAAAGGAATCAGTCGTCCTGCATATTGTAGTTTATTCACCTAATGGATTACACTTTCGGCAGAGACAAAAGTTTAAACCTAAACAAATGAACCTTATTGGTGTACCAGGGAGGATAAACAATTCTGTTTTCTTGATTCCACAGAGTAAATTATGGAGCGTTTTAAGTTAGTCATTAATTTGACCTGAAACATCAACAGATTGGTCCACCAAGAATTAGATATTCCAGAGTATAATGATGAGCAATAATCATGATAGCTTGGTGACAACAATAGGGATACCTAATTTTCTGGCTAAAAGAAAAAGAACACAGCAGTAGGATCGAGTTGCATATTAATATCTCAAATTAGGAAAAAAAAAGGGGCTTTTTGAAATTGGATGCTATGATGAAGTCCATGGCTTGACTTTATCGTTTGCAAGCTATCTTCCACCGAAATTAAAGACGTATAAAGCTACGCATGGTAGCCCCAGATGATCATAATATCCATATCACAGGTCTGTAAGTTTTAAAAGAAGATAAAAAGAATAAACGAAACAAAATATTAAGAAAAAAAAATGTAAACTATAAAATTCAAAAGAAAATTGAATTTTTTAAAAATACGAAAATTTTAAAAATTACATGATATTTGAAATTAAGCTCAACTCATCCAATTATAGACCATAGGTCGCCTGTGATACTTGACCTAACTCATATCATATTGAGTTGGTGCTAGCCACAAGGTCCTTGACTCATTGGCCTCCTTAGATTTGAGGAGACTCAACAATCATTAGCAATTCAAAATCTTAACTTATCAATTATCCTTAGTTGTTGAATGATTGAGTCATATTTCCTTGATATATTATTGTAGGAGGAAAAAAGGCTAGGCCTAATGTCAAAACAAGTCCACAAAAAGCTCAATTCTTACTAGAGTTTCATTAACATAATTAGGATTTTGGTATTTTGTGATAAGTACTGATGACATGTGTCATGAACTCATAGGTTTCTTCATTTGAACGGTTAGGTTTTTTTTACAAATTTATCTTGTAAACCTTGAGGTATGTTGATTGATAAATAAATTTTATTGACGGCTATATGCTTACCTCTTGCTTCGTGAAGTATCAATTTTAACCATGAAGGCTAGGTAGCTACATTAGCTACATTGTCAGTTCGTCACCATCCACATTGGACGTGCTTTCGAACATCCACCACCTCCCCCCCACATTGAACGTCTTTGCAAGGCTAGGTAGATGCACTCCATACATCCATGACTGCATAGACCTAGAGGAAGTTGGAGATGGTTACAAAATACTAAAGTAGATGAGTAAAAAGGAAGACAATAGTGTTGTGGGAATATCAGTGGGCAGTAGTGATACACAATCGAAGTTAACATTAGTACAGCCTAATGTGGAGGGAGATGTGACAAAGACAACAACAGCGAATCAGGCAAGGTGAATAGGTGAATAGTATTGATACCTAATTTTTAATAAAAAACTTTTTAGAAGTGATTTACACGTTGCAACCTATTTGATGATATCAATATTAGGATATTTTAGATTACGTGTATATATAAAATATCTTAAATATTTTTATATAATAAATAATATTTTATTTTTTATATGATAATATTTAGTGTATTTTATAAATATACATAATCTAAAATATTTTAATATTAATACCATTAAATAGGTTATCGTGTGTAAATTATTTTTTAAAAAAAATTAAAAAAAATTTTTAATTAAAAATTAAGTACCGGTTAGGAATTTTGCTCCTCTCTATGCCATTCTTCCCAACCTTAATATTGATTGCTACATGGTCGTTGTCAGATTTGTACTCACTAGCATCCAATAATTGAACTCGAGTTCCATTTTAAAATATCTCACCGAGCCTTGTTCCACAAAATTCCTTACGTTATCCAAGAACAGAACAAGAAATAATCTAACGCCATCATTCTCGTCCAACAAACCCGATAACTTAAAAAGTCTCTCACACAAAGAACAAGACAAGATCCAGAGCGTATCAGCTACACACTAATAGAAGTGAACACCAAAAGGAGAAATTCTGTGTCATGTACAACATTGAGATCACAGTAGAACGAACGAGAGTTGGGCGAGAAGGAAAACCCTAGCGCGAAATCAGGGGACGGCGACGGAGGCAGGGGACCGGATCCGCAGCGCGTGAGGCGGCGCCGGAAGGGGCGGCGGCGGGGAGGCGAAGGGGAGGCGTCGCAGGATGAGGAAGCGGACCCGCCGCGGGAAGGGGGCGCCGCGGAGCAGCTGCTCCAGCGCCCTGGCCACCAGCGCCGTGTACTCCTCCAGCAGCTCCGCCAGGATTGCCACCAGTATCATCCTCTCCGATCTTCTACCTCTTCTTCTACTAATTCTCTTCCTTCCCTTCCGATAATCCTCAATTTCTCCTCCCTTAACACCAAAAAGCGATTTCGCCTGCGAAAAATCTTGAAATGGCCTTGTATCCGTCCTAATGTTCGAGATTGACGGCAAAAGTATGGAAAAATGCAATCTATGACGGAGAGATTGATGATTCTCCCTAGATTTATATGGATTCGGGACTCGGAAGGAGGGGACAGATTTAAGTAACCAACAAAAAGGGGATGCCAACGTGGTGCGGGAACTGCAATCCGGATTAGGCACTGGAAAGTACGGGAACGAGCGAGCTGGTTAAAGAAGAATAACAGGGACGTGGTTTTGTTTGGTCTTATCCATTCCCAGAATTGGATATCGTCATCACCGCTTGCTTCTATGTTTTATGTTCTCACTGCCTCACAGGATCGGATGGGCCGCGCGGCTACAAACAAACAGACGACCTGCGGTTTTCTTTTCCGGACCCTGGTTTTCACTGTCCCGGAATTGCAAATTTGAAATTGCCAATTGAGTTAATGAGTCATGTGTCCATACACTAAATGTTAGGCCGTTCGCGGGTTTGGGCTGCGACCATGTGCGGCCCAAGCCCAAAATGCTGCCCGCGTTCCAGAGGCATATGCTATCAGGTTGGGGGACCCGTTTGCGCGGCGAAGCTCCGCTTGACTAGGAAAAATGCGAGCATCGCGTTAGGGCTACAGTAACCCCTTACGCTTGATCGCGAGCGGCGGCGGCGATATTTTTCCCCTCTCCCCTTTGTCAAACGGCTCCGGCGAGGGCTATGGTGGTGGCGACAACTCCTGCGGCTTCCCGGTGGATTGGGTGCGGCGGTATGGGACGCAGCGGAGCGATGGGGCGGTGACCCCTTTTCCCTCCTCCTCCTCCTTCTTCGGCGTCGCCGGTGGTGGAGCCGGCAGACAGACGTCCCCCGAGGTATGGTCTCTATCTCCTCCCGCTCTGCCTTCGTCCGGCGGGTGGGTTTTCGTCGGTGAGCGTCGCCGACAGCTTCCTTCCCCTCTCCGCCGCGTCCGCTGCTCTTCTCCTCTTCCGGAGAGACCGGTGGCCGGTCGGCGAGGTCGGGGCTTCGGCCTCTCCTTCTGGTGACGTCTGGCGAAGGGTTCGCCGGCGTCTCCCCTTTGCTCCGGCGTGCCCGGGCTGGACCAGCGTGGTTCCAGCGGGCGTGGGTTTCGTGCGGGGATGCTGTGCGTGCGTCCACCGCGTCGTCTCCCCTCCTCTATTCCCCTTTAGGGGTGTCAGTGGGTACCCGACCCGTTTATGGCGGGTTCGGGTACCCGATTAGCTAATCGGGTCGGGTTCGGGTACCCGATACCCGATTAATATATAATAAAAAAATTTATATTTATTTATATATTTATATAATAAAATAATTTTAATAAATATATTTATTATTATTGATATTATTGTATAGTTATATTTTATAAAAACAATTTAAACATAAATATTTTAATTTAAACGGGTACCCGTTTAAATACCTGACTCGGGTTCAGGTTTGGGTCGGGTCGAGTATGGTTTGGGTTCAATCAAATCTGGCGGGTACCCGACCCGTTGACACTCCTATTCCCCTTCGTCAAAGTGGTGCTAGGTTCGGCCGGACTGTGCTCCAGCGAGCCTCGGGCAGGTTTCCGGCGAGCTTCGGCTGCCGACCTGCTACCTCGATTTCCATGTGCGCGCCTCTGACGAGTTCCGGACGCAGTTCCCGTTCCCGGCCGATCAGCTGCCCTCGGCCAGCGTCTTCCTCTCTCCGGCTCTTGCGCTCTGCGCTCCTGGCCGGGTTGTCCTTCTCGGTCGGCGACTCCTCGCCCCTCTCCGCGCTCCGGTCACGTGTGCCGGCCCTTGTGTGATGTTGCCCGGTATTTGCCGAATTGTTTCTGCTGGACGTCTATGAGACGTCCCTTTTGGGTGAGTAGTGAGTATGACCGCTTGCGTGCGGTCTGGTCGGAGTTAGAGCGTGTGCCTAGTGTCCTGCGCGACATTATCTTCTACGCGTGTGTGCGCCTCCGCCTGCGTGCGGTTTTGTTTATTTTCCGGTGTACTGGACTCGTACGCGCGCTGCGCCAGCGTCGAGTCTCGGGTTATGTACTTTGGTAGACCTTGGAGTTGGTTTGTGCAGCGGTCCGCGGCAGACGTGTGGCGGTCTCTAACTCGTCAAGACAAGCAGACAGATGGCCGTCAGAGATAGACTGACGAGTGCGTCGAGGACGTTCTCTTGCCGGTCGCGTCCAATTTAGTGGTTTAGCCACTTAGCCCCTGCGTGCACGTGCTTGGGTGTGAGTCAATCGTTGACTCACATGTAATTTATTAAAAATTTCATTAGCATAATTCTAAGCGTGACACTAAATATATTTAGCTACATATGACTTAATTAAATACTTGTACTAAAAGTACAAACACAAACGTTCATTAGGTTGCGGTAAGACACGACACGCCCTAATTAATCTACTTACTACTTGACATGTCTAGACGTCAAATAAAGCATATAAGAGGGTATACACAAAAAAAATAAAGTATAACATTTCATAATTAATTACAGTTCTCCACCATTTTTTATGAAAAAAAATCAAAATTCAATTAAAAAATTAGAGATAGTTGAAGACCATAATGACGTGGGACAAAGACCCCGGCTTAGCTTTTAGGTCTGCTTATAACTTTGCGGTTAGTAGAAATCAAGAAGTTGCGGCATTTGGCCCTTCAGCTTCTCTGTTCCAACCCATAAATTAGCTGCTTCTTTGAGAAGCAGGGGTGGAGCTACTTCTCTGGCCCCCACCTGCTTATGCTCAATAACCTTTATATGTAATAATAATTTTTTAATAATATAACTCATAATATTTTTAATAAATATTTTAATTATAGTTAACTATAAATTTAATCGTATAAATTTTATCTTAGTAATTTTTTTAATAAAAAATTATTTATTATAAATAGAATAATCTAACCATAAGTTGTGCATTTAAACACCTTCCTTGCTTCTCCAGCCAACAGTTTTTCAACCAGTACTTCTTCAACCAACAAAAGCAAAAAATAGAAGCTAGGCCAAATGGAGCAAAACTAAGTTCAACTAACTAACAAGGTAACATGAATGATTAGAGATTAAGATTGTGTTTGGAACTGTGAGCCGCACAGCCACAGCAATAGCAGGTATATGATGCTTCTCGTGCAGGCCAAAAAATTATAGGAACGTTGGAGTTTGACCCCTGCTTGAGCTGCGAACCATAAGTCAAGCCACAACCCCAAACTCACCTTGAGATGGGGAAAGTGTTAGTTAATTTGAGTGGTAAATACCTTTGTTATTAATAACAAAATCTTAAAAATGATTCTAATTTCAGTAATACTTGTCCATATAAAAAAGGATTATGGTGATACGGAAAATCTTTTATTTGGAGGCTCGTTAAGAATACTTAGTTAGCATATGCATTATTGGTATCATAAATATGACATACACAACGCACCCCACAACTTTCTAAATTACATTTTACAAATGAGCGCAATTGGGTCTGGGTCAATTGAAAAAAAAAAAAAAAAGGAAAAGGACTGGTTCATGCTTTTCTAAATTACATTTTACAAATAATTTTTGAAAAATCATCAAGAACAAATTATGTCAGAAAGTTGTGAAGTTAATTTCCGTATATGTATGATAATTAGGCGCCAGTTTTTGTATACATTTCACTTAATTAAAGGGTCATTGTCCTACTAATCAAGAGCTAATTACTCTGAATTTGATGTTATATACATCCCAAATTAGTCTCTACAAAGTATAAGTTGACTTGAAGAGTTAATCCAAAAACCTTTCAACCAATTAAAAATTAGCATAAAATACAGATACTAAAAAATTAACCATTTAGTTGCTCTTTAAATAACGTGATAAAAAAGGAACATTATCCTTGTGATAAAATTTTGACCAAACATTTGTGCAAATGTAGACGGAGACACAATCAATCCATGCTTAGAAAGTCAAACCAGAGTCGAGCAACGACCAAGTGGAGCCTTCTTCTTCCACACTCACAAAAAGATCTTCCCTTCGAGTGCATGCCATATTTACATACGTGTTTACAAAATATATAATTCATTAATGTGCACATACATGTATATATAGACAAAAATAGTAAAAAAGATCTCAAGTTCACACGATGAGTCAAGCATGGCCCCGTTCCCCTCAACCCCCATCCATGCCTTTATGTCCACCTGCCAATTATCCTCCCCTTTCCGGACTCACGTATCAATCACAGAATTGTGCTCACTTCATATCCATCTGCTCGTCGCTTCATCTGCTTCAACAGTCCTTGGTTGTTTTTCTTCTCCTACTCCTTCTTCTTCTTCTTCTTCCTTCACAGTGCTCGTTTTATTGATTAGCTTGGGCAACTCTCAGTAGTTGATTCTTTCCCGATCGAATTAGTTGCCATCATCACATGGACATCACCCATGGAAGAAGGGAAGAGCGGCACTCGTTCGTGATGAAGGAGCACATGTTCGACAAGGTCGTCACACCCAGCGATGTCGGGAAGCTGAACCGTCTCGTGATCCCCAAGCAGCACGCCCAGAAGCACCTGCCGCTAGCCACATCGGGCGACCATGACAAGGGGCTACTGCTGAGCTTCGAGGACGTGGTCAGCGGCAAGTCGTGGCGCTTCCGCTACTCCTACTGGAGCAGCAGCCAGAGCTACGTCATCACCAAGGGCTGGAGCCGCTTCGTCAAGGAGAAGGGCCTCGGCGCCGGCGATACCGTCTCCTTCGCCCGCGGCGTCGGGGAAGCCTCGCGCCACCGCCTCTATATCGACTGGAAGCGGCGGCCCGACAGCGCCAGCTGCGGCGGCAACGGCGTCGGTTCCTGCCATGGTGGACAGCTTCTGCACTTGAGGCTGCCGTGTGCACAGCCACGGCCGGCGAAGCGGCTGAGGTTGTTCGGGGTGAACCTCGATATGCCAGACCATTCAGGAGGAGGCGGCTGTGCCAACTGCCGGTGGGTGGCCCATGCGGTTCCCCTTCTTCAGCTGCCGAGTGTGACCGGCGAGACGCCGGCGTGTGCGATGAGCAATGAGACGCAAGCAACGTTGGATTTGTGCTTGTGATCGAGGTAGAAGTTGATAGATGATTATAACGCTTGTGATCATGTGAAGGAGGCGTTCAGTATCCTTGATAAATTAATATTAGCATTTTCTAGAATATATTAAATTGAGTTAATATTCCTGTAGCTAATTAACCAGATAAAATTCTATCTCGGGTAAATAGGTGATCGGATACCAGTTAGTTTAACTTTAGGGCCTTCGTTGCTTAACTTGTTAGGTGAAAAAATGGTTTCACTTAACAGCTCCAAGTAATAAAGAATTTACAGTAGGGAAATGTTTTGTTGCTGTTGATGTTGTTATTAAATTGAGTTGTGATTGTGCTTAACTTGAGGAATACATATATTTAAAGGAATTAATGCGGCTAAGTGGCTGGGCGGTGCCATGCACGGCCACGTACGTAGCTTCGAGATGGTGCTGTTTTAAAAAGCCAGGTCAGGAGCCGCTTTATCTAATGATATAAAATATTGATCGCATAGACAGGTAAGTAAATTAAAGGAGTAGTGCAATTCAATTACACGGGAAACAGCTGTTCACATGCATTAATTAAATTTGACGGGGGAGGAAGGAGTCACACTGACCGCACAGAGCCCAGATCTAATCAACGCTTGTGTGTTCAATTACCTCTCGAGTCACACTGACCGGACACAGGCTCAGATCTAATCGAGCCATGTGTGTTTAATTATGGCATAACGTTGCACGACATTTGACATTTCATGCGGCCAAGTTATGGTGTCCATTAATTTGGCGCATCGGACACTGACCCTGCCATGCTTCTGTGTGCAGTACAATTATGTTGTTGGGTTTAGCTGTACCTATCTCGATACGCATAGCATGGGCCAGGTAACATACTTTTAATGAACCGATTAAACAAAATAAATAAATAAATTGCTTGAGCTATAAAGTGTTACATGATAATATCCTAATTATTCATCAAATTATAACTTTATAGTCTTCTTCAACTTGTTCATGCTTGGTTACATTTTTATCTTTTAGTGAGGCATCACAAACTAAGCTTTGGGATTTGCTAAATTCTTGCTAGTTATTGAGTTATCACTCTACTAGATACTTGCCATCTTATATCAGTACCATACTTGGATCGATGATCCAACCTACAATCATACAATTTAGCATTATACTTGTAGTCAATCATGTTTGTCAATTTGTGCATATACCAGATGACCAGCATTTGGACTTTGGTAATAAGGATTTATATGTTATCTTCTCCATCTTTGCCACAACAACACCCACACATATTGTCATACCTATCAGCCAATGCAAATATGATTATCTAGTATGTCTATATCGTATATTGGAATTGCAATTAATCCAACAATTTCAGTCATTGATATTTATATTATGTATTTTACAAATAGAAAGAAAAATCTACTAATGCAATTATCATTGGTTGTCAGTTCTATCCAATATTTGATCCGTCAGATTCTTATTATTTTATTCTCCTTGTATTAATTTTCAGAGAATAAAAATTCCAGTTCATTAGTCAGGTCGGGCGCTTTATTAGTAGAAGAGTTGCTTTTGCGATAGACACAGCAGAGAGAATCTAGAGGAGAAACCAATCGTTTGTTGTCATTCATGCACTCAAGGAACACTGCATAACTCGTAAGCAAATGATGAACAACTCTCGCTGCAACAATCTCAACACCCTCATGCGGCGTGCAAGCCATATAATTTGTATCAAGTCAATGGATTGATGACACTGCAGTTGGCGCGTATTTCGCCTATGCTCCCAGTGAGCACACCAATTTCACCCATCTTTATCATCGCGTCAATGAACTGCTGCTGGAAGTCATCGTTGCTTTTCGAGAGATTCTTCACCTGCTCTGCCGCGTCCGGCGTTGACACAAGGGTCTGGTCTGAGGTGAATAGGCCGCGGTCGTTCAAGATGTTACGGTAGTAGCTGGTGTCGAACTTCATCGGGCTCCGCGGGTCCATGTACACCGTGTTGCTGCTCCCCGGCGGGCACTCTTCCTTCAGCTCGTCCGCGTAGGCTTTGTTCAGACTCGGATCCGTGGCTTCGGTGGCGTTGAAGTTGTACAGCCGCCTGGAGAAGGCACCGCAGTGCGCTCGGCCGATCGTATGTGCCCCTGGACACATTATATTATGTATATATATATTTGTGTTATGGTTTTCCAGCTCAAGGTGGGGGGTTAAGGAGACCACGCGTGCGCATGCATACTTGTTGACTGATTAATTACCTGAGAGAGCGATCATTTGTTGTTGGTTCAACCCTTTCTTGGTGAAGAAAGGGAGTAGGGAGGGAAGGTTAGCTCCAGCGGGAGGAAGATCGGTTGTGTCGCTTGCCTTGGATACCCTTCCATCTCTTCTTCCTCCGGCGACTGGCCAGTGGTTTCCGCCGCTCTGCGCGTCATTTCATTGTTCATCAGTTACTCTGCATCCTTGTGTGAAAATTAATTGACATGTATTACCAAAACCACGCTGTCTCTGGCAGCAAAAGCGAGTATGTCAGCACAAGATACGACTCCCTTGCACACGTCCTCCAGCCTCGACTTGGCGTTGTTTATGACTTCGAATCCACGCAGACTCCGGTTGGGGGGCGCATCCTTCTCGGCCGTGTTGCCTGGCGTTGAATCGATGAGCACCGAACCTTCGCAACCTTGCTGTATTTAAGTAGTAAATGTAGTAATTAGCACGTAGGTCATCCATGCACGTGTCGTGTACTGATCACAGCACCAATTAAGCATTAGTGATTTAGAGACTAACGCCGACGAAGCAATCGTGGAAGTGCAGGCGGAGGAGACTAGCAGCGATGCTCGGGTCGGCATTCACGGCATCGAAGACCTCGTGGAAGACGATGAACTCAGCGGCAGTGCAGCTGTCGAGGTAGAAATTCTCTTCCAGCCCGGCTTGTGACGCGGGAATACCGATCAGGCACAAGGCCACAATGACAGACAGTAGCGATTCTCCTCTACTCAAGCCCATCTCTAAACACACAAAACACCCAACTTCCGATCGATGTGATTAATTAATCGAACTCGTACGAATTCTGGCTGTATGGGCACGTATATATACAGTGATGGAGGTGCAGTACTTGGTTCTTAAAGCCTTGAAGTGCTAACAACTTCGTTACTTGTAAAGAAAACATAAAAATAAAAATAAAACATAGTAATATGGTTTTGATTAAAGGTGCATGTGCAGGCGGAGCTGGAACAAACGACGTGGAGGTAAGAAAAGCGGAGATTAAGGATCAGAGAGTTTTTTAAACTTGCAGGATGCCAAACGTGTTGACAACAAAATGAATCGATGCTTGGCAACAGTTGGATCAGTAAATGTTTTCAATGCCTCACGCGAAACAAATTAAAAGCTAATCAAGCGTGGTTGGATCGGGTCCAATAACATACGGTGCTCTAACTTCCATCTCCAAAATAGCATCCCATTGAGATGTTTCATTGGGGAGGAGAAAAATCCCAAGAACCTGGCGATAAGCTGTTCATATTTTCAAAATTATAAATTTTAAAGCAAAACTTACACCTACGCTACTTTAAGATTCTCACATCCTAGATAAGATCTGCAGTAAGCTCGCATTGTAGATCTGTAGTCCACATGGTCGACAAGTGAGTATTTTTCTTGACCACATAAATATATGTATTGTTAGTAAAATAAACTAATAAATATTGTTTATTGAAATAACACATAATTAGTCAAATTACGATGAATATGAAAGTCTTCACTTGGCTTGAACGGATAACATGCGACCAGCCTAATCGGGATTAATTAAAGACAAAAGTTGACTTTGCGACTTTCTAAACATTAACAAATTATTTAAGTTTGCTGCCCTGGCTAATTTCTCCCCCAGTTATGAACATTATCTTCAACTGCGAGCAACAAAGGAGCAACCTGTCATCCCACCCACTCAACAGAGTCTTCGAATTTAATTGGTTTAAATATGTGTTCTTTTGTCCTTATTTGACAACGGTGTGTCTATGGCATCGATCGGTTTGATTCGTATATGTTGACTTCTTATCACATTATGCGCTGCCGAAATGTTGTTACCGTGACTAGAATTAGTACTAAAATTTGAGAAAAATAAAATATAGCTATGTATGTAGAACTCTGAAAAATAATCCAGGAGAAAAAAATAGCGTATAGATATGACCACTCATGTCTCAGACTAAGCCTAACGAAATAAACAGCTAACACCAGAGGGTAGCGCACAAGCATGAACAACAAACACCACGCAGAGTGTCGGGGGGAGGACCAGTCGCACGTAAGTGACGAAGCACCAAAACAACACAGCACAGACAAACATAAGCGATAGGGTTGTACGCGTCGAGAAGTCGCCTCGCTCGAACGAATAGGGGAGAACGCCGAAGAAGCGAGAGATCGCACACACCTAAATGCGAGGTCAAATGCAACACACGCGTACAACAAGCAAGCAAAATATGATATCGCCGAAAGACATGGCAATACTGGAAAACAAAATAAATAGTGAAAAACTGTAAATGACCAAAAGTAAGGAGCCGGGAGAAAAAGAATACCTCTCGGCAATATTTGAACTCACTAGTTCCACCATTGTACAATATACTGATGGCAAACTAATTTGAACTCCTCGACGCTGAATCGCCCATTATGCACCACCGGTTGTCGCACGAAGTTTGCTGAAGATCGACACCAATCATCGGAGTCCATCGAAACAATAGATACGGGCATGGCGAGCCGAAGAGAAAAACAAAGTGGACTCACCACACCACCGGTTGTGGGAGTCCACCGACGATTGCTGCCAATCACTGAAACGGAGGGGTAGACCTCCCGGGGCTCTAAACCCCATGGCTTGCTGGGCACGAAATCCGCCGAAGGTCGCCGGATGATCACCGCCGAAGTCTCACCGGAGTCACCGGACCACGGAGGCGAGAGAGAAAAGCAGGGGCTTACCAGCGTTCGCCATTGATCGTCGGAGCCAAGAGGAGAGAGAGCACGACAAAGGACCGCGAGCAGGGCGCGGAGCAACCGCGTCCGCCCGAGGCTGTGCCCTACCCGCTCACCTGAAGCTGAGTCCGGTAGCACGTCCGTCTGACACTGCCGCATGCGACAATCGGTGCTTGCCACCGAAGGCCGTTCACCTCACGTCCATCGACGTTGTTGACGCCTCCTTCCTCAACCAGGCGCATACGTTCCCGGGCTCCCTCATCCAGGCATCCGCCCGCGCCGTCTCCACCCATGCTCTCCTTGTCCGCCGTCCCCTCCTCTCCTCCTTTGTGTTGGGCTAATGGGTCTCTCCTATGTGGAGAGGGCCCAACAATTAAAAGCTCATTAGGGCTAAGTGAATATGCTGGTCTAGAGGCGTTTTGGAGACATAGGGTTTTTTGGAACAAGAGAGAAAATCGAGTTGGAGGCAGCTGGAATTTCTGCTCTGCACAGCTGTGATTGATTTTATGATCGGAATGTCATCCGTGGTCCGATCGAGCTGATTTTTGGACAGCAGCCGGAGCACTGTTTGTCTTCGTTCTGAACGGTGGTGATCGGATTTGGAGGTACGAAAGTTTCTCTGCTAAGCTCGAACATTTGCTGTAGATTTGGTTTTCTGTTTTTGCTGGGCTGCAATAGTTTCTGTGATCAAACGCACGATTGACTGGTCATTTGTGATCCGATCGTGCTGAAATTTGAACAGAAGTTAGAAGACTCAATAATCTTTGCTTTCAACGGTGGAGATCTATTTTTATGGTATAAATATTTCTCAGATTTATTCAGAACGTGAGTAATATTTGGGAGACTGTTTTTGGTGATCTCTTTTGTGATTCTCTTGTCAATTTTATGATTATTGGAGTTGTATACTCCTTGTAACAAATTTGGACGCCTCTTGTATTTGTTTGACAACATAGTGGAGATCTTTGGGAGGACTTTGTGTCCCGTGATTTTTTCCCCCGTCAATTTTGGGGGTTTCCATATAAATCGCTTGTGTTCTTATTGTGTAATTGAGATTGAACATCATCTAGCATCTTTGTTATTGTGATTTATTTATTTTTCGTTGCGATACTCTCTATACGATCCCCATCAAGTGGTATCAGAGCTAGGTTACTCGTGCAAAGTCTGTTGTATTCAAGATATAGACGTTAGCTTATGCTGTTTGGAGGGTACGTACGTCGGTGCTTAGCGCCGGGGCATAGTCTCTCAGCCTCTGTGCTAATCGCTCAGTTTTGAACCAGATTAAGCACTTAAAATGGAGAGTGGTTTTACAAAGATGGTTTGTTTGAATAGTTCAAACTATCACATATGGAGGAACAAAATGAAAGATCTTTTATTTGTTAAGAGATTGCATTTACCTGTGTTTGCAAATGAGAAGCCTGAATCCAAAAGTGATGAGGATTGGGAATTTGAACATGAGCAAGTATGCAGTTATATCCGATAGTTTGTGGATGATAATGTCAACAATCATATTTGTAGTGAGACAAATGCACAAGTTCTATGGAATAAGTTTGAGACATTATTTGCTTCAAAGACAGGTAATAATAAATTGTTTTTGCTCAAGAAATTGATATAGTTGAAATACAAAGAAGGAAATTCTATGGCAGATCACTTGAATGAGTTTCAGGGTGTGACTGATCAGCTCTCTGATATGGGTATTAAATTTGATGATGAAGTTCTTGGTCTTTGGTTGCTTAATACTTTGCCTGATTCATGGGAGACATTCAGGGTCTCCCTTACTAACTCAGCCCCTCATGGTGTTGTATCCTTGGAACTTGTGAAAGGAGGTGTTCTGAATGAGGAGATAAGAAGAAAGTCTCAAGGTTCTTTCTCACACTCAGAGATTCTCTTTACTGAAAATAGGGGGAGAAGTAATCGAAGAATTGATAAGAGCAGAGATAAAAGTAGAAGCAAGTCAAGATCAAAATATAAGAATTTTAAATGTCATCATTGTGGAAAGCCAGGACACATCAAGAAATATTGCTACCAATGGAAAAGAGAGAATAGAGGTAACAATGACAAAAGTGAGAAAAAGCATGATGACCGTGTTACTACCACATCTACTAGTGATGATTTAATTATTGTTCATGAAGTTGAAGATGCGGTAAATTTCACCTGTGATGAGACAAGTTGGGTGGTAGATACATCAGCTACTCGCCATATTACCAGCTATAGAGAGTTCTTTTCTTCTTATACTGTAGGTGACTTTGGTGCATTGAAGATGGGCAATGATGTTGAATCAAAAGTTATTGGCGTCGGTAATGTGTTCTTGGAAACTAGTAGTGGAACACAATTAATATTGAAAGATGTAAGACATGCACCTGATATTAGACTGAATTTGATTTCAGTTGGGCAACTTGATGATGAAGGGTATCATAATGACTTTGGAGGAGGTAATTGGAAACTCAGTAGAGGATCACTTATTTTGGCTCATGGGAAGAAGTATTCTGGTTTGTATAGGACACAGTTTTCTATCTCTAAGTCAGTTGTCAATGTTTTGGAGAATGAAGAGGTCCCTCAGTTATGGCATAAGCGTCTCAGTCACATTAGTAAGAAAGGACTTGATTGTTTGGCCAAGAAGAACTTACTTCTAAGTGTAAAAAGTGCAAAGTTGAAGAAATGTGATCATTGTTTGGCAGGAAAGAAAAATAGAGTTTCATTCAAGAATCATCCTTCTCCTAGAAAGTCAGATCACCTAGAGCTAGTATATTTAGATGATTGTGGTCCTTTGAAGGTACGATCATTTGATGGTGCTATTTATTTTGTCACCTTTATTGATGATTATTCTAGAAAGCTTTGGACATATGCTTTGAAAACAAAGGATCAAGTGTTTGATGCATTTAAGCAATTTCAAGCCCTTGTTGAAAGAGAAATAGGAAAGAAGCTTAAATGTATACGCTCTGATAATGGTGGTGAATATGGTGGTGCCTTTGATGATTATTGCAGGTTACAAGGCATCAGACACCAAAAGACTACCCCGAAGACTCCTCAGCTTAATGGGTTAGCTGAAAGGATGAATAGAACCTTAATTGAGAGAGTTAGATGTTTGCTTTCAGAAGCAAAGTTGCCAAAGTCCTTTTGGGGTGAAGCCTTAAAGATAGTGACTCATGTGATCAATCTATCTCCTAGTGTACCATTACAAGGTGATGTTCTTAATAGAGTATGGTATGGTAAGGATGTTTCTTACAATCACCTTCGTGTTTTTGGTTGTAAGGCTTTTGTACATATCCCAAAAGATGAAAGGTCAAAGTTAGATGGCAAGACCCGTCAGTGCATCTTCATTGGCTATGGTGAAGATGAGTTTGGATACAGGTTTTATGATCTGGTAGAGAAGAAGCTTGTAAGAAGTAGAGATGTTGTGTTATGTGAAGATCAGACTATTGAGGATATTGGGAAGTCAGAGGAGACTTCCAAGAGTTGTGAGATGAGTGTTGATCCTGCTTCATCAACACTGTTGGATAGCATAGTACGAGATAGTCCTCAACATCAAGGGACAGAACAAGACATGGTTGATGATGATGTTCCTACTAATCAAGTTTTTGATCAAATCTTGCAGGAATCTAGTGATATGGCTCGAAGGTCTTCTAGGGAGAGACGACCTTCTATTAGATACTCCTCTGATGAGTATGTACTCCTCACTGATGGGGGAGAACCTGAGTCATATGAAGAGGCTATTGAATCTGACCAAAAGCAACAATGGATTGAAGCCATGAAAGATGAGATGAAATCTCTGTATGACAACAATACCTTTGAATTGGTACAACTACCAAAGGGTAAGAAAGCTTTGAAGAACAGGTGGATTTATAGGTTAAAGCAAGAAGAAAATGTCTCACATCCATGGTATAAAGCTAGATTGGTTGTTAAAGGCTTCAATCAGAAAAAAGGAATTGATTTTGAAGAGATCTTCTCTCCAGTTGTGAAAATGTCATCCATCAGAATTGTGTTAGGCTTGGCTGCTAAGCTTGATCTAGAGATTGAGCAAATGGATGTGAAGACTGTATTTCTTCATGGTGATTTGGATGAAGAAATTTATATGGAGCAGCCAAAAGGTTTCACAGTCAAAGGGAAAGAAGATAATGTGTGTATTGAAGAAGAGCTTGTATGGTTTGAAACAAGCTCCTAGGCAGTGGTATAAGAAATTTGAATCTGTCATGATTGAAAAAGGCTACAAGAAAACTTCTTTAGACCATTGTGTTTTTACACATAGATTCTCTGATGATGATTTTATCATATTATTGCTTTATATTGATGATATGCTTATTGTTGGTCAGAATGCTTTCAGAATTGACAAGTTGAAGCAAGAGTTGAGCAAGCATCTTGCAATGAAGAATTTGGGTCCTGCAAGTCGAATTCTTGGTATGCAAATTGTGAGAGATAGAAAGGTAAGAAAGTTATGGTTATCACATGAGAAGTATATTGAAAAGATACTTCAAAGGTTCAACATGCATCAAGCTAAAGCGGTTAGTACTCCACTTGCTATACACTTTAGGCTTAGTCATAAGCAAAGTCCTTCTACTGAAAAAGAGAAGGAAGATATGCAAAAAGTTCCTTATGCATCTGCTGTTGGTAGTTTGATGTACGCCATGGTATGTACAAGACCTGATATTGCATTTGCTGTTGGGGTTGTTAGCAGATTTATGTCTGAACCTGGAAGAGAGCATTGGAATGCAATAAAATGGATTATGAGATATCTTCGAGGCATAATTGATTTAAAACTCTGTTTTGGTAGTGATGGACCTACTCTAGTTGGTTACACTGACTCTGATATGGCATGAGATATTGACTGTAGGAAATCCACTTTTGGTTACTTGATTACCTTTGCAGGTGGTGCTGTGGCATGACAATCAAGGCTGCAAAAATGTGTTGCACTGTCAACTATAGAAGCAGAATTTTTTGCAGTAACTAAAGCATGTAAAGAATTGCTTTGGATGAAAAGGTTTGTGGAGGAACTTGGCTTTGTTCAAGAGAGGTATGCTTTATTTTGTGATAGTCAGAGCGCTATTCATCTTGGAAAGAATCATACATTTCATTCTAGATCAAAACATATTGATGTGAGATATCATTGGATACGTGATGTGCTTGATAAAAAGTTGCTAGAACTTGAGAAGATTCATACAGATGATAATGGTGCTGATATATTGACAAAGCCTTTGCAGAAAGAGAAGCTTGAGACTTGCAAATTGATCGCCGGATTGGCGAATCTCTCCACATAGTCGAGAGGGGGAGAATTGTTGGGCTAATGGGTCTCTCCTATGTGGAGAGGGCCCAACAATTAAAAGCCCATTAGGGCTAAGTGAATATGCTGGTCTATAGGCGTTTTGGATACATAGGGTTTTTTGGAACAAGAGAGAAAATCGAGTTGGAGGCGGCTGGAATTTCTGCTCTGCGCAACTGTGATTGATTTTACGATCGGAATGTCATCCGTGGTCTGATCGAGCTGATTTTTGGACAGAAGCCGGAGCACCTGTTTGTCTTCGTTCTGAACGGTGGTGATCTGATTTGGAGGTACTAAAGTTTCTCTGCTAAGCCCGAACATTTGCTGCATATTTGGTTTTCTATTTTTGCTGGGCTGCAATAGTTTCTATGATCAAACGCACGATCGGCTGGTCATTTGTGATCCGATGGTGCTGAAATTTGGACAGAAGTTAGAAGACTCAATAATCTTTGCTTTCAACGGTGGAGATCTGTTTTTATGGTATAAATATTTCTCAGATTTATTCAGAACGTGAGTAATATTTGGGAGACTATTTTTGGTGATCTCTTTTGTGATTCTCTTGTAAATTTTATGATTATTGGAGTTGTATACTCCTTGTAACAAATTTGGACGCCTCTTGTATTTGTTTGACAGCATAGTCGAGACCTTTGGGAGGACTTTGTGTCCCGTGGTTTTTTTCCCCGTCAATTTTGGGGGTTTTCATATAAATCACTTGTGTTCTTATTGTGTAATTGAGATTGAATATCATATAGCATCTTTGTTATTATGATTTATTTATTTTTGGTTGCGATATACGATCCCCATCACTTTGCATGCCTGTGCATGCTTTCGGAAGATGAAATGTTCCCGTTCGACATCACCCATTGCAGCCGATTGAGACGCGCCACGCGGCATCCTACTCACAGAACGAGAGCAGCCGATTTCGGGCGCGTTTGGCATTGTAGGCGGGGCGCCCGGTCGCGTTGGGCGTAGGTCAATACAGTATTTTTCGTTTGGCGCTGAGAGTGCTTAGTAGCTGCTTATCTCTGTTGACCAAGTCTGACCAGGCGTTTTCCGTCCGGCTCAGCCTACAGCTCTCCCCTGTCGGTGCGGAGGAGGGTTTCTTTCGAAATCATCTCACCGATCTCCGAAGCTCCACGCCGATCACCCAGGAACCCTCGTAGCTGCTTATCTCGCCGATCTCGTTCGTCGCTAGCCGATCACCCAGGAACCCTCGGTCTCGTCGTTCATCAGGTGCATTTTCTTCCCTTTTCTCCATTTGCAAGGCATTTCTCAAATCTTTTGGCCGTTCACCTAGGAACCCTCGGTCTCGTCGATCACCCAGGAACCCTCGATCTCGATTACACCCTCTGTCCGTTCTACTGGTGATCTTACAACATCTCGTCCCCGAGGGTTTTGTTCCTTTTTCGGATTTCTCAATTCCTCATCATCCATCTCTTCTGATTCGCTTGTTTTCCTATCACCCAGGAACCCTCGGTCTCCCTCGGTCTCGTTGATCACCCAGGAACCCTCGATCTCGATTACACCCTCTGGCCGTTCTACTGGTGATCTTACAACATCTCGTCCCCGAGGGTTTTGTTCCTTTTTCGGATTTCTCAATTCCTCATCATCCATCTCTTCTGATTCGCTTGTTTTCCTATCAAATTCCTGTTTACTCTCTTTGATTCCCTTGTTTTTCCGCCAAATCCATCTGTTTTTAATCTTACTTATTGTTGTTCCTGCCTGTAACCCCGTGGCGGGGGAAAAATGATTATTCGATGCATGCTGCGATTAAAGTTCAATTTTTTTTCCTTCTGTTGTTGGTGCATCATAGATTTTGATTGTTCGACTATGCGATGCCATGGTTGAAAACGAGACAGATACGAAAGAAGTGATTCAATTTACTGCGACTTGCTTCGTGCGTATGATTTTTTTTTGTATTTATTGGCGCACGAGGGCGAATATGTAGCACTGTAGCTGAAGCCTGACAATCTCATTCTCAATTTAGAAAATATTGGGGAAGAAAGGTAGTAATGTTAGAAAAACAGGACGAAGTGTTTTTCTTTTTCAAATAGGAGAACTGCGTTGGCGTGTATTACAGAAATGGATAATTCCTGTTTTCTTTTTTTTTCCATTGTAGATGATTACGTGAACTGTCCTTGATAGTAGATCTTCCTTTTTGCAGTGAACTGTCCTTGATAGTAGATCTTCTTCATTAAGTCAAAAAAAGAATTGAAGGTTAGGATTTTTTCATCTTGTTTGCTGTAAGACAGAATGCTTTCCGGTTCTTCCAATATTTAGTACCAGAGCGAGGATAACATATTTTGAGATTCATGTAACTAACAGTATTTCAAAGAGAAGTTGTTCTTGTTTTTACCTTCATGGTTGGAAACCTTGGTTAGGATTGGATAAACTTATTTTAAGTTGCTTTAACCTTAGCTACCTAGACGCAAGACAAGACTAGTAGAAACAGTTGAATACGGGCCATCTTAAGTACAATGATTCTTGAATAGACATTGGTATCTACATAAAGGTACCTTAAAATTTTTGCCTACGACACAAATTTTTATAGTTTAGGAAGTGGAGATGATCGACAATGCTCACAGGGTCCTGTGTGTATGTGCTCTATCAGAAATTGCAGTGCATCTGTGTGCACAATTGATGTTCTTCAATTTTTAAAGAGGTTGTTCTTGCAATATATGAACTATGAATGTTTGTTATTGACATGTGGATTTAAAATCTATTAGATGATTAAGTGTTACGTTAGTAGACTACTCATTTTTTTAACTAATCAATTTGGTTAATCCATTAAGGTATTTTTAGATGGAACATAACACGAGAAGATCAGGAAAGGCTATATGGAACTTTCAGAATACATGGATTTTCTGTGATATATGTGTTTCAGCTGTTGAGCAATCAATGAGACCTGGCACTCATTTTAATACACAAGGTTGGAAATATGTGGTGGATAATTTCCAACAACAAACTGGTATTATGTATGACAAGGCTCAATTAAAAAATCGATGGGAACAACTTAAAATCGATTGGAAGCTATGGAAAGAATTGAAGGGATGAGAAACTGGGCTTGGATGGAATTCTAGTCTTGAAACTGTGGACGCACCACCAGATTGGTGGGAGGCAAAAATTCAGGTATTACACCAAATTTAGTATTATAAAATCATAATTCAATTGATATATATATATATATGTATTGTATTTATAGGTCAATAAAGATTATGCCAAGTTTAAGAAGAAAGTCATTCATCCTGATATCGAAGCGAAGAACGATATTATGTTCGGCAATACTGTGGCCTTAGGATCTGATTGTTATACACCAGCCATACCTCCACATGTCAATGATAATATAAATGTGGGAAGCGAAAATGACTTTGCACCGGTAGAAGATTTGGAAAATAATTCAATGAATGCCGAATCATCTCAAGGTAATAGATCATTGAATGCTGAAGCATCCCAAGCTAATCGAATAGCTAGTAAGAGGAAGGGCAGAAATTCAGAAGTATCAAAGTTAAATGATAATTTTTGCAAATTTATGAATCTCATGGCCGATTTTAAGGATGTTATGAGTCCACCAGGCTACGGTGTAAAAGAGGTTATGACTGATATGAAGAATCTTACCGGTATTTCTAAAGAAGATGAGATGTTTTATTTTGCCATGCTACTATTTGAACAAAAATCAAAGAGGGAGCTATGGAATTCATTGGAGACTCCAGAAATGAAGATGCGTTGGTTAAATTTTCAATATGACTTGTATAAGAAATTTGGTCGGGTTTAAGTAGTTAATTGTGTTGGTTAACTTTTGAACTTATATCTATGTATTAAACTGATATTTGGATGATGATGTCTTTGGATTGTATTTAACTTTTGAACTTATATTTGGATGATGATGTACTGTTAAGACATCTCTTTCTAATGATGATGATGTATTTGGATGATGTATTTAACTTTTGATATATATATATATATATATATATATATATATATATATATATATATATATATATATATATGTGTGTGTGTGTGTGTGTGTATCTCTTTCTAATGATGATGAAATTTTTTTTGTGCTTTAATAGAAATGGAGAATGTAGCAGATGCATATTTTTGTGAAAACAATGATGATGAAGAGAATATGAATTTAACTCTTTGGTTATGTGGACATGCTGTTGGTTCTTTGTTGATGGATTTTAATAATATTTCATTATCAAAATCACCTTGTATGACTTCTGAATTCACTGGTGCAAAGTAGATAGGAGATATATTATATGGCCATCTAGAAAGATGTAAACGGATGATGAGAATGGAGGCAAGATATTTTTTACAATTGTGTTATAACTTAGAACATCATTATGATCTGAAGCCATCTAGAAATATGGGAGTTGTTGAAAAAACTAGTATTCTTGTATTTACATTGGCCCAAGGTGGATCAAATCGCGAGTACAGGAACGTTTTCAACATTCAGGAGAAACAATTAGTAGAATCTTTCATGATGTTTTATGTGCAGTCTGTAAATTGGCTAAAGATATAATTAAACCGGCTGATCCAGAGTTCAAAGATATCTCACCATAAATTTTGAACGACATACGCTACATGCCTCATTTCAAGGTAAATTATGAAGTTTACTATTCTTTTGTATATAATTATATGCATACCATCTAATTGTTTAATTTTTTGTAGGATTATATTGGGGCTCTTGATGGGACTCATATTGATGTCGTAGTTCCTATTGCAGAGCAAGTTCGCTATATTGGACGAAAAGGTCGGCCAACGCAAAATATATTGGCTGTATGTAGTTTTGATATGAAGTTTACATATGTTTTAGCTGATTTTGAGGGTACGGCTCATGATAGTCGTGTTTTAACAAAAGCAATTACTATACCTGCATATGAATTTCCTAGACCTCCACCAGGTACGAATTTGATTGTGATTTTGAAATGATTATCTCATGAAACTATAATATATTTTACATTTGAATTTTTTATTACCACAGGAAAATATTATTTAGTTGATGCTAGATATTCACAACTGAGAGGATACCTTGGGCCATATAGAGGAGTAAGATATCATCTTACTGATTTTCAACGTGGTCATCCACCACAAGGATACAAGGAAGTATTTAATAAAGTGCATGCCTCTTTGAGAAGTTGTATTGAACGAACGTTTGGTGTATGGAAGAAAAGGTGGGACATACTACGAGATATGTGATCTTATAATTATAGAACTCAGGTGAGGATTGTGGTTGCAACAATGGCATTGCACAACTATATTAGGGGAATAACATGTAATGATGGACTATTTTAAGAAGCTGACATTGATCCTGATTTGGTGGCAGAGGAAAATTTGTCTGATGATGAAGAATCACATCAATCACATCAACACAATGAAATCGATAATATTCGTGATCAAATTGCATTAAGTTTGATAGAATTTAGAAATTAGTTACTGTATTTATATATAAGAAACCTAGTATGGAACTGTGGATTTTTAAAAATTTGGAATTATATGTTTCTATAAAAGACATGATTGTTAAATTTTGTAATCTAAAAATTTACAATATTCTGTTTGCTTAATCACTGTTTTTAATTTTATATAGCATTTTATTTAATTATATTTTATATTATTTTTTTCAACAGCAATCTACAGGACCTGCACAGCAACAGTACTTACAGTACAGCAACAGTACTACTTTTACAACCTACAACTGCAATCCCAAACTCACCCTTCGTCTCCAGGAGTTACCGCCCACGGTTGCTCGTCACCGTTCGCCACGTGATCAGCGCTCGACTGGAAACCAACCGATGTCCCCAGCCTAAACGCACCACGTGGCACAGTTCCGCTGGCCGAGATCGTCGCCCGCCGCGCTTAAGTCACGTGCTGATCGCCGGAATCCTCGCCGTACGAGTCGCCTCCCCAAGCCATCGCCGTCCGCAGCTCCAAGGAAGGTTGATGATGGCCGCTCGACACGAACGGAGTTGCAGCCGAACGCCGCTCGCCCGAAGCCTGCGCCACCGGCCGTAATCCATCTCACAATCTCACGCGTTGCCCTAGCTAGATTTGGGGGAATTTTGACGTTGACAAATCAAGCCCAAATCTTGGGGAAAAACTTGTGTGGGGATACCTAACTATTAAAAAATATTTGTGAAATATATTACTGATATTGTTTATAAAAATTAATTTATTGAATAAACTCGTTGACGGATCCCCTCTTATTCAATATCTAATAAAATGTAAGGCTCTTTATATGTAGGGGAGTGTTTAGAAAGATTTTCTTAGGCGTGGTCCCCGCCGAGGATTGTTAAGCGCCGTGTCCTCTTCATCCTTGATGTTACTTTAAAATTCGTGCAGCACAAGGATGCACGAATTTTAAAACAGTATCTAAAATCAAATTAATCGCGGTTTAACAATCTTAGGCGGGATCATGCGTAAGAAAAATTTTCGAGTGTTTAGTTCTTTCCCTCGAATTTAAACAAACTAGCTTATTAATATAGTGAGCCAGAATAATAATTATTAAAATATTTAAGCATAAATTAATAATAATAAGGTTAAGTTGATAATAATAAACTCATTAAGCACTATACATTATAATAGTTTTTCTTTCAAGTTTTAATATGGAACTAAACCTATATATTACATAAGTATTAATACTATATATTTGGAGTTGTATTGCGTAAGTGACAATTTCTAATTCACATTAAAAGAAATCGAATTTAAGTGCAATTAATAATTTTTTATTGGTTAGATAGAGAAATATAAATGGTATATATATATATTATCTTGTCATAACATAATATGAAGGCTATTAAAATTTGAAATATGAGGTTGATTGAGAATGACAGTTGGAGTGCATAATCACATGAGCTGGAAATTCAAAAAGTCAGGGTAGATTTTTTTTACTTGAAACTTAAAAAACATTTATTCTTATACTTGTTAAACATTTGAAAATATAACAATAATAACACATGAATGACTAAATACTCATAGTGATGTTATCACCAATAAAAACCATAACGGTGTGTTTCAGAGGAGAGAAATAAGGAGTGAAAGGAAAGAAATAGGATCATTTCCTTCCATTTCCTTGGTTTCAGAGGAGATAAATACAAAGAGGAAAGAAAAAATTTCCTTTCCTTTATCTCCAAAAACGTTCCCTCCAAATCGGAGGGAAACCATTTTCGTTCCACTGTTCGCCTCGTTCGCCGCATCCTCCCTCTTGTTCGAGCTCGCCCCCTCTATCCAAGCTCGCCGCGTCCGCCCGAGCTCGTAGCGTCCTTCCTCCCCTCTCGCCCGCTCGAGCTCGCTGCGTCCTCCCTCTCGTTCGAGCTCGCCCCCTCTGTCCAAGCTTGCAACCACTTTCCTCCCTCTCGTTCGAGCTCGCCCTCTTCGTCCAAGCTTGCAGCCGCCTTCCTCCCCTCTGGTACTGCCGAGCTCGCGGCCTTCCTCCCCTCTCGCCCGCCCGAGCTCGCCGCGTCCTCCATCTCGTTCGAGCTCACCCCCTCTGTACAAGCTTGCAGCTGCCTTCCTCCCCTCTGGCACTACTGAGCTCGCGGCCTTCCTCCCCTCTCGCCCGCTCAAGCTCGCTGTGTCCTCCCCCTCGTTCGAGCTCACCCCCTCTGTCCAAGCTTGCAGCCACCTTCCTCCCCTCTGGTACTGCCGAGCTCACGGCCTTCCTCCCCTCTCGCCCGCCCGAGCTCGCCGCTTCCTCCGCTCTCGTCCGCCCAAGCTCGCGGCCTTCCTCCCTAGCCCTCACACCGGCGAAGAGAATAAGGCAGGCAGCGAAGCCAACGCCGAAGAAGAGGGATGCGAGGGTGATGATGGTGACGAAAAAGCCGTGGTGGGCGATGAGGAGCTCGGCGTGGGAAACTGTTTCTTTCTTTTCATTGAAACAGGAGGCATGAAAAGGAAAAAAATTATTTCTTTCCTTTTCTATTTCCTTTCTACAGCTATTTCTTTTCCTTTGTTATTTCTATCTTGCTTGAACTCAAGAAATAGTATGAAGAAAGTCTAGGAAGCAAATAAAATTTGTTATCTTTAATAATTATGAAGAAACTAACTCAAGAATTGATGATGATCTAATTTTATTAATGGTTAGACAACATGAAAGAAGTATTGAAACCAACAGAGGATAATAAAGTTTTGAGATCCTGTTGACTTACAGAGTTAGGTGTAGGTGAGTCTCTAAGACCAAATATAACTTTAGTAGCAATGTCTAATGCCATATAGCTTAGACTTGCTATCAAAATTTTCACTCAAAAATATTATGTTGTATATAAAGAAACATTTTCTTTTATTTAACAAATGACTCATGTATAATTATCATGGTATTGATATCTCATTATTAATTTAGTTTATTAATATATATTTTTGAATAGGAATTTCAATGTGTAAAGCTTCATTCAGTGATACCATCACTTTTTTAGACTTAAAAAAAATATTATATATTGATATATATATATATATATATATAAAGGTAAGTGGGAGAGTATATGTGATATTCTGATATAGTTTCAGTAAAATGAGAAAAAAAAAAAAAAAAAACACGTCGGCGTGAGCATCTTAAATTGCATTTCAAGCTCACTAATTACATTACTCTATATATTCTTGGGCCCAATTACATGTTTATGACAAGTACAAGCGAGAGCAGTTAATTAATCGACCTGATGGAACATTTGGATCAGTTGATAACCCTGCAGTTGCCACGTATCTCGCCATCGCTCCCCGTGAGCACATCGATCTGGCCCATCCTCACCATGGCCGCCGCGAACTTCCTCTTCCAGGCGGCACCACTGCCGGCTGCGTTCTGCCTGACCTGGCTCGCCGTCGCCGGGTCCAGGAAGAGGGCCTGGTCGGAGCCGAAGAGGCCACGGTTGAGCAGGAGGTTGGCGTAGTAGCTAGCGTCCATGGTGTAGGGGCTGCGCGGGTCCATGAAGACCACGAGGCTGCTGTTGTCGCTGCCCTGCGGGCACAGCTCCGCCAGCTGCGAGGCGTAGGCAGAGTCGAGGGTCGGGTCTTGGCTGGCCGTCGAGTTGAAGTTGAACAGCCGGTTGCCGAAGGAGGCGCAGTGCGAGCGGCCGATGGTGTGCGCCCCTGCTCGCAGTTACGCATACGTCAGCAAAATTACCAAGAAACTAAATAGTTGATGGCTTGTTGGCCTTACCGGAGAGAGTGACCATGTCTTCCTGAGTGAGGCCCTTGCTGTTGAAGCTCTGAGTGAGTTGGCCGACGTCAAACATGGGTCCGGGTAGGTTGGCCAGCACCTCGGCTGCCACCGACACTCTTCCATCTCTCCTTCCACCGGGCACTTGGTACGGCATTCCTCCAGTCTACACAATGAAAAGAAAATTAATGCATTAAAGTTTAAAAGCAACTAGAAAGTGTTAACTAGTTACATCCTGATAAACAGAATTGGCGCTGCTAGTTGGTAGTTGTCAGTGCTCTCACCAACAACACACTGTCCCTGGCAGCAAAAGCAAGAATGTCAGCGCATGAAACGACCCCTTGGCATTCACTTTCCAATATGGTCTTTGCACTGTCAATGATTTCGAATCCCCGGAGGCTTGGATTGTTGATGGGTGAATCCTTCTCTGCGGTGTTGGTCGAATTGGAGTCGATAAGAACTGAGCCGTCACAACCCTGATCAATTAAGAACAAGGAGGCAAATTAACTCATCTAATTTCCGCTATCAACTATACTGAGGCAGCAAGTCTATTCTGATGTCAATTAAAAGAAAACATGAAGCACGACATACTTGCTTATTTTGGCAGAAGAAAATGACATTTTTTTTTTCTTGTGGAAAAGCAATTACCCTCACAAAGCAGTCATGAAAATGCATCCTCACGAATCCAGCAGCAAAGCCAATGTCACTCATGAGCCCTTTTCTAACCTCTTGGGCGACGATGGACTCCGCTTGAGGGCACGTACTCTTGTAGAACCCAATCTGTAGCTGAGCCTCCATCACAGAGCTCAAGCACAGCACCAGCGCACAAACCAGAACTGCTTCTGCTCCTCTCCACAGGCGCCTCATCTCTTACTTGTCTGTCCTCAAACTGGAAAAATACAAATCCAAGGTCAAGTCTACTTGAGTACTATGTGCCTCACCGTAAGCCCATTTATATATAGCTAAGGGAGATTGGAGTCTGGTTCAAGCTTGTGGGGAACACGCTGGAAGCCACGGCCACCATTGGCGACTGATGCACCAGAGAGATACATGGCAAGAAGAGATCAAATCAAGTGCTTGGTGGATGACGTTGGACGCCACTGCTGACCGGCCCAAATGTTGCTATGAGAGAATGGATATTTAAAAAATAATCGAGGTAGATATGCTTTTGTGCACCTTAAATTAAGGAGCCTTGGTTGTTGATAATAAGATCTTGGATTCAATTTTTGGTCTTAGTATTTGACTTATCTTAATAAGGTCTTAGATTCAATTTTCGCTCCCATTACTTAACTTAGAAAAAAAAAATCAAAGAGGCCTAGATAAAGATATGGGCACGAGGTTTTGACTGCTGTTAAAAGATGATGAGGACTAATTGAGTGGATTGCGGTGGGTGACTGGACTTGACTTGTGTCGTCCAAATCAGACAATGGCAGTGAAGGAAGTTGGAGTCTTGTGTAAAAGGCTAAAACCCCCTTGTCGTCAGTGCATATGATTCTGAAAGACAGGGCTTTGCAGCTGGCAGCAGTGCTGCGGCCATTTTGGATGGAGGCTGGTGTCACATGTGACTTGTGCAGATTCATGCCAGTAATAATTAAGATTTTGACATTGGAATTTGCAATTTGAACATTTGCTACAACTTTTATTAGAGTTTCAGTTGATGAATCAGCCATCTGAAAGTCTACTCAGTTATTAGAGGCTGATGATGGCCTGCTAACCTGCTGCATGTTGATGGTTCTTTCTTCGCAGGCTCTTTCTATTTCCTTCTTGTTTATATTGAGAACAAACGAGATAGAGGCCAGCTTCTTCCTCTTCCTGCACGCTTGAAAATGAGGAGGGCAACAGTGTAGGCGGTAGTTTCTAGAGAAAAAAAAGGTCAAGTAATCATCCATCACTAGAAGAAAGGCGCAAATAGATCAAGCGAGCAGAGATGGACCGATAGCAGCCAGCCAGCAAATTGCATGTCCGTAATGGACGCAATAGCTAAAAGACGCTGAGAAACGTCCAGCTTAAGTCTTTGTGGCGTCTGGCCATAATGCATGCATGGTTAATTTAGCCGGCTGTAAGTGACGTGGCGTTACTTTGATGGAGCTCCACAACTTGCTAGTGGAGGATGTGCATGTCGGTTCTACTTAAACTTAAATTAGCTTCAACACTTAAAGTTAACTAAAAATCTGTATGTTTTCAGCTTATGGAGTCACCAAAAGTTACAAGTCTTCGGCCACCGAAAGGTTGTTATACTTTGATTGTAAGATTAAAAAAGCAATCTTGACACTACATACATAGGTTATTAGTAGTCTTGGCGAATGAAATGCCTCTTTGAAGGTTGACTAACTTGATGTCTAACCTTCGGTGCTCAAGCCGCACCTTTGATTGTATAGGCTTAGGTGCTAGATTGCTCAAGCTTAGGCAATGGAATTCATGTGGCTCAAATCAAGTATCAAGTAGAACATGCTTTGAGCCACTCATGCACTAGTACATCAAGCTTGAGTGGCTTAAATCAGATATCCAAAAATCTAGGCATTAAGTTACTCAAGGTTGAGATCAAGTGGCTTAAGTATTAGGTCAACTTGAACTTTGCACCCATTTCATCCATCCTAAATAGTTATATCACTAATAGCTGATCAATCTACTTTTAACACAAGACATCAAGTAGGGTATCAGGATAATTAGCTTGATGACTTAGGGAAGAAAATGCTCTTATAGATCCTTTCTTCTCATCGATGCTAAGTGAACAAGAAGAGGTAAGCTATGAAAAAAGGCAGCACAAAATGCTTCAAAAAGCCATGGTGGCTCTAAAGACCTTTCTCATGTTAGTGATATTCCATTTGTTGTATAAAAATAGTGTCGAGAATAGGAGGGACATAGAATGTTTCATTGTCCATTGTCAGGCACCTAGAGGTGCACAATATATTTTATGTATATCGCTCTACCATATGTGTATATATTGTATATATGTAATTTTTGTTTCTTTATAGTATGTTTCCTTGGACGGAAAGCTGAAAGGAAAGAATGAAAAATATATTGAATCTAGACGCAAAATGCTACTAGATTCAATATACTTTTTATTTTTTTCTCCCAGTTTTCTGTCCAAATAAACACAGCCTAAGAGGTAAAATTCTTTGATACAAACATAGATTCTTGAGGCATATATTATATGAGAAATGATATTTGTAAAATTAGTCAACTCAAATCTTATAAAGCCTTGAGCACATTCAAAGCACTTTTACCCTGCATATAGTATTTCAAATTACAGATGACAACTATACTCACTATAATATTGTATCTGACCCAACCGACCTATTAGTATTTCAAAGTACTGATGACAGCTATACTCACCATAATAAGGTATCTGATGTGGGCTCACAACATGCAAACAACGTCTTTGAAAGATTTTTCTTTTGTAATCGAATAGTAAGAAAACCGAGATAAACTAACGGGTTTGAAAATAAATGTTTTTGTATTTTTATATAGGAAAACCGAATTACAGCTACTTGCAGGAATGAAATGCAGAAATGAAATGACTGAAAAACTAAAGAAGAGTTACAGTGGACCCCTTGAGAATAGAAGGGGTCACCTTCCCATTCTTCACCGGTCCAACTCTGATGGAAGGTGTCGATTACACACAGGCAATACAGCAACCCACACAGGCGTGGGGGAGTTGGTTTTAAGTACTAAGATTACAAAGCAAAGGTGCAAGAGGGAGGTTAAGCCTCCAAGTTCTCTTGCCTAAACAATAAGAGAGACTAAACTAAGTTATGGAGGGGTGGAGAAGAGAGGCCTTGCGCCCCTAAGGGGGGTCTTCAAGTTCCAAGCGCCTTCCTTCCTACAAGAGTCAAGCAAGGTGTAGATCTCGGGTCTTGAAAGAAAAGAAGGAAGAACCGTGAGGGAGGAAGAACACTTATCTTAGTGATGCAACTTCAAGGAGGCATGCGACATGGTTGTTCTTTCAAGTTGAGTCTCGGCCTCTAGGGAGATTTTCTTCATTGGTCTTTCAGCTTCTCTTGAGGGAGATGTGGTCATGGTTGGGTGTGGAGGAGGGGTGAAGGTCTCGGCTATGGTGGAGAGGTGGATGATGGAGGCGCAAAGAGGAAGGGAGGAAGCTTTAGTGACACAAGCACCAAGAGACTAAATTTACTAGGCAACTACTCGACAAATATCATTACTATGCTGTTGCAAATGATGCATGAGGGCTACAATATATAGGCAAAGCATCTAGGGGTTACATGAGTCTTTTCTCCCCTAGGCGCATAAGCAAAATAAGGAGGAAAATTTCAGCATTAAACATTCATGAATTACAAGGCAATGGCGCACAAGCTATTAATTGTCTTCCCTTCTTTGGCCAGCTCCTTCAAGGTAAGTTTTCGAATTTCAAATTCAAGGCGCTAGCGCACCTTTGAATTTGAATGAGTGGGCGGTTTGAGCATTGATGAGGCTTCCAATTGTGGAGAAGGATTTGAATTGTTGCTCCAAGTGTTTAGGCGCCTTTCTCATGATTCCTTGATTTGTGGAGTAAATGGTGGATCTAGATTGTGACCGATTTCTTGAATGTTGATGTGGGCGCCCATAGCTTGATTTGGCAAGGTGGTTGAGGATTTATGAAACCCCTTTAACTCAAGTCTTCAAAGTGATGGAAGCTTGAACTGAGTTGAAGCTGAACTTTCCTTCTTTGGAACTCACTAGGTGAGTGGGTTGTGAGCTGAATTTGCCTATATATTGTAGGTGCAAATACACGTGCTATGCTTCTAACCAACCATGATGCAATATTTTATTTAAACAGGAAAGTAAAACCTACAAGTAACTACATGTTGGATTGGGGGTGGATCTAGTCTATCATGATGCGATGCAATGCAAATAAGGAAAGTAGGATCCTATGGAGAAAACCCAAACCTGAGAGGTTTCCTTCGGATCCTAGTGGACCTCCGCGGAGCTGGTCTTGGCCCCCCATCAGTATCTAACCCAGCCAACTCATTTATGGTAGGTTCAAGGTACTAGTTAGCTAACCTAGTCGATTTGAATTTATATATGCAATTATTTTATATCGAATTTAGAAGTAATTAAAAAATTATTATTAAATTATATAAAATAATTATTAATAAATATCTTTATAATAATAGTAATTTATATAATTAGTTTTTAAGAATATTTTAAAATATATAAATTATAGATTAAAATTTTTAATTTTAAATAGTTCTTGTTTAAATACCTAAGTCAGGTTTACATTATGTTAAGTACTGTACTCAAGTCATTGTCATTCCTATTTTTATTTTGAAAGGATGAAATTACTCAATTAAATAAAAAATTTATGGTTTGTCGAGTTTAAAATATGAAGTTTCATGCATTATACACACATGTTTGGCCATTCCTTTTATGTAAGTACCCTTATTTAATATTTTATTTGCCCTCTTCACTAAGCCTTGTGATATGATGTTTGAAAGACATGTAGATTATGTGCACTTAAGTATTCTTTCATCTTCGGCTAATTAATGATGCAATATAGGCTATAGAATTAAGTTCAACCTACTTCTATAGTTGGGCAGAGTATTGGCGCATGATGCATTATGATATGAACCAGGTTGTACTAGGTTGGGCAAAGTGCTAGGTAATATGGCACATTATGGATTAAGACACGAGATATTAGGAAGAGTGCTGAGACTGACATAATATTATATGGGTCCCATTGTGTCAAGCCGAGTGAAATCCTAAGTCAATGTGAGTGTAATTATATAGATCCGTTTATGTCCTACAAATTGGACAATAGATATGCTATTATGTTGGGCTAGGTCAACGGCGCCATGTCTCGAGGGTGTGTTTTCTATAAATTCGCGACTTCATAAAATTTTAGGAAGCCGTGCCTCTTTACCCTTAGATTTAAGGGATGAAAATCTAAAGGCTGAAAATAGCTAATACTAATATTAATATTAATATTAATGTTAATACTAAGACTAAAACTAATATTAATTCTAATATTAGTATTAATACTAATGTTAATATTAATTTTAATATTAATACTAATGTAATATTAAGGCTAATGCTAATATTAATATTATATTAATATTATTATTTTGGCAGAATATTGAGATTCTGCCCAGATCTACCGGCATGGACTCGCGAATTCCTAAATAGGAATTCAGAAATTTGCGAGTTGATAAAAAAATTTTCCCTGTCTCGAAGAGTAGTTGTAGGGAGCAACATGTGCAGCTTGCACAACGTTGGTGTTGGGTAGTCATGTATAGGCATTAGGTTTGGGCTACATGCACAATTGCACCCACTGACTTGTTGATATTCGGAATTATATCATCGAGTGTTTGTAGCAAACGTGTGATGCACTTGGATTTTAGTTTAAATATGATTGTTGTATACTATGACACCAGTCCAATAAGATATAGGCATAAGGCAAGGCACTAATCAGATAAATTGGGTAAGTAGGGGCATACCGCTCTTGCGTGGAAGGACCAGGTTGGAGCATTTAGAGGAGCACAGGTTTTGGAAAAAAAAAAAAAAGCCTCCACTACTTTTATATAGATGTGTGAGTCAACGAAGAATGTAGCTTTTAGCTTGTGTCCTTGTAGGTTATCTTCACCACAGGGGTGGTAGTTGAGAGAGGGATCTTGGGGTGTTTTAATTGTAGAGTGAAGATCCGCGGGTGGTCGTTGAGGGATCTTGGGCTGTTTCTATTGTAGAGTGAAGGTTGAAGCAAACGTAAGAGTGGTATTCGTCTGCCAATTGCAGTCGGGTTACTCGTTCCTCAGCGAAAATTCTACTTCCGGGAAAAATGCTATGGCATATTATTTGGTCCTGCTATCAAGCGCAGTGTTGCTAAATTTTGTTTTATTTTATTTTATACCTTCCTTCTCCTAACTGATCAAAAGGGAAGGCCAAGGTGAGTAGCCCAATATATAATTCATATACATGACAAAATATAAAAAAAATCGTTAAAGATCGGTGATTCGGAAATTTCAAGATTTTTAACAGTCAATACTTAATCAACAACAGACAGTGAAATGAGGAGAGTGAAAAGACGTATTACGTATATGACATATGGTACATCGCAAACCCGAGAACCTTACTACGTACACTTAAGCAAAAAAACATGAGATGTTCTACAATCTTGAGATGCAGATCGTCCGGCGGCAATCAATCTCATGTGTCAGCTTCTTGCGCTTCCATGCAATTGCTATGTTCTTGCACTTCATTAACTGCTGCGGTTCCAATAATCTCGCTGTAGGTGCGCTTTATTTTTTCTACCAAAACTTCTCTGAGATAGTCATAAACAATGTCATTGCAAATCTTTGCAGATTGAACATTGTATTATTCATAAACTAAAATTCTGATTCATATTATAATTTTCGTCATTAATGTAAATGCAGCAAGATCCATCACATCATTAGTTTTTTCTTCTACCATAGCTTCTTTCAATTTATCATGAACAATGTCACTGTATGCCTTTACTGGTTGAACATTATTGCATTCAAAAATTAAAATCTTTCTACTTTCTGCTAATGACGTGATTTCTAAGGATTCACACAGTTAAGGATAAAATAGTAAGTAGGGGAGGCTTCATGACACCACTGTTTCTTGGCCTAAAACTAATTCAGAGGTGGTCTGTTTTCTAAACTCAACAGAGTTGTATAACTTGAGAAGACTACCAAGGATGTACTACTGGTAAATTCTGGACTTGTGTATACATTTTTCTTTTCCACATAAATATTTTTTATGATTGTAGGACAAAGCCAGGGATTCCAACAGACTCCGGGCCAGTTTGGGGTTACTTCTGCTTTTAGCTTCTGCTGGTTGGGAAAGTCTGCTTTTAGCTTCTGCTGGCTGGGGAAGTACCTAACTGTTTGGTTCAATAAGCAGAAGCTACTGCTGTACTGTAATATTAAGCAGAGACTGAAAAATAACATTTTTCTTAGAGATCAACTCCACCTACATGTGTAACTTTAATAACATGACAAGCTTTTAATTTAATTCCATAAAGAGTTCTTATATAATACAAGAAGTTCATAATGTTACCAATACAAGACCAAAGTCATTACATATAAGTACTTATCTAACAACAAATAATACAAAGCATAAATAATTCAAACTAACAACAAATAAGATAGCAAATATAAGACTATATATTTATTTTATAGTGTGAATCAAACTAAATTTAAGCTAAAATTATCATAAAGATTAGTATTTACCTTATTTTTACTATAAATGACTATATAATTTTTTATTATAAGCTTAAATATGCTAAATCCTTATTTTTATTATAATTTAAGCTAAAATTATCAAAAGTATCCCAGCTTCGAGATGGGATCTGACAACAAGAAAGAGATGCAATGAGAAAGAGATGCGAATGGAGGATGTTGGATGCTTGGATCCAAGCTCTTTGGCAACAAAAAGCATCAAAAATCAAAGAGGAATTCCTTGGCAATAGCTCAAGGATGGGCTTCTCCGGGTTGTCGACGGGAGGGACAGCAACAGCGGATGGTTGCTGCTCTGTTGCTGGAGGGGGAGGCAACGGAGCTGCTGCTCTGCTGCTGGAGGGGGAGGCGACGGACGATCGGGCTAGGGGGGGAGGCGGCGGACTATCCGCCGAGTCGCTGGATGAGGGCAGCAGCGACGGACTCTTGAAGGAGTGCAGTGGAGGACGACGATGCTTGAAGGCGAGTGGAAGGTTGGAGCAGCGACGGACGCTTGAAGAGGAGCGGAAGGTCGGAGCAACTCGAGCGGACGGTCGGAGCAGCTAGAGCGGACGGGGATGGAGCGGTCGCTGGAGCACGGCGGACAGAGATGGAGCAGCTCGAGCGAAGACCAGATAGTGGTCCTTGAGCACGGCGCGAGCGGTGGACGGGGAGGAGACGACGACGCAGAGCTTGCAGCGGACGGCGGGCTCACGAGTTGCAGCGGACGGCGACGAGCTGCAACGGCGGATGTTGGCCGAGGATCAGCGGTCGTGTGGCGTACGCGAGAGAGCACAGGAGAGACTCGAGGCGTTGAAAGCTGCTGCTGCCTCTGGGAAGCAGCATTTACTCAGCTTCCCCACAGAAGTAGGTATCTACTGCTGCTGGCCGCGGAAGCAGCCCCAAACCTTCCTATTAAACCAGCTTCTGCTGCCCGCCCCAGCAAAAGCAGGGCGGGCAGCAACCCCAAACTGGCCCTCTATGGAACCTACATTGACGTTCAATAGTTAGAAATTGAAATAGATATGGAATATTTTGCTATGATAATTTCTTGCATATATTATAAATGACATAACCATTCCCTATTTATAGGGAGTTTTGGATAACTAAAAAATTAAAATTTAGGATAATATTTGACCTTTAAGCTTCCTTAACATTTAAGATTCCTCTTCAAGCAATTAACTTGCCTTTAATTTTAAATTTTCACATTCCATGACAATTAACTTGTCTTCAATGTTCAGCCTTTGAGCATCCAATCGTCATTTTGTCTTTATCATTCAGCGTTTAACCTTCCTCTATAAGTAAATTTATTTTATCTTCATCAACATCCCAAAGAGAAGTTGGTTACCTGATGAAGAGAACTCAAAGTTTGAAACTAAGTGGAGGCGGCAAGGCGGCAAACAATGGAAACCACCAAAAGTCGCTCTTTTAAACTCTGATGCTAAATAGCTAATATCAAGGCAAAGGAAATGTCGTGTTTCTTACTAATGGCGTATTAAGAAACAAACCAACTATTATGTGAGAGAAGTTCCCTAATCAAACTAGAGTTTTGGCCAGGATGATCAACTATGAAGGTATTCTTTCTTCGTGAACCAAATAGCTCTATTGCTCATCCATTCAGGCAGTTAGCGAAGCCATCAAGGATATCAAGCGGATTAATTCAAAACTTCCTCAGTTTTATCAGATGTTTCTCTTGCATATACTGATAGTTTTTATTCAGTACCACCATTTGTTTGTAGCATGATATGGTGGTCTCTAATATCCTCCTAAATAACTTCAATTACAAGAACGAGCATCTTCTGGAGAATTTGACTATAACAAGAAGTACTAATCTCAAAGCTGACTTCCAACAAAAACAAATCCACTATGATGCCTTACCCTGGCAAAACAAGGTCTCAAAAATATTACTTCATCTGAAAAAGATGAAACATAAATATATTAGATACGCAATCAACCTCAACTAAGGTTTTAAATATCAATAGTAGACAATAGAGACTGGACCAGTATATACAGACATGCTAGTACCAACCATACCCACATGTCACTATTTACATATAAATACATATAAAATACCAATTTGTATAAATACATACAGACATGCTAGTGCCATAAAACTATGCCACTTCACAAGGTGTAAGATCAAATTATATTACCTTTTACGAGTCATAGAGCTCCTCTGCTTACCAACTTTCAAGACTGGGCCACTAATTCAGAATGTAAGTTAAAATGCCTTAATGCTTTCTTGTGGTGGAGGGGCCTATTTTGTCAACCATAATGAAATTTCCTTATTAAACAAGCGACTACATTTTTCTTGGCCTACAGAAAACATTTTTCTAGCCTACCTGCCCGATTAATTACTAACCAAACGAATACATGTTTTGGTTACTTTCCTTCTATTTTAGGCCAAATAGGAAGTGAAGAGACCATATTGGTAGAGAAGCTAAGCTACACTTACCTTGACAATTCGAATAGCTCAGTGGTTGGCCGCCATTGGAAGATAATTAGTGGCCCTGTATTTGCTATTCCTATGGGTGTTCAGTAGTTAACAGGTCTTAGGCTGTTTAAAGGTCTACCCGTGCCTGATTTGTCACTTTACTTGGCCAGGTAACTACAGTAGATGGCATGCTTCTTTATTGGGTTTGGCATCAGGTCTATAAACTGGACAAAGTACCTTGTCTAAATAGCTCAATTAAGTTAGCATAGCCCGCTGCTCTACTTTCTTGATTGGACCAATCAGGTCCGCATAATGGGAAATCCGTACAGTTGGCGACCTGTCTTTGCCATTTGGCAAAGATCAAAGTTTTGAGATTGCTTACTGAAAAGGATAAATTAGATGCACACCCCAAAGCCTACTCAGGCTTTCTATGTGCCCAATATGCTAGATTACATGGCAACTCTGTAAGCAATTTTCCTAAATAACTCAAATAGTAGACTATTCTATTTGGATCACTCAAAGAGTTAAACAAACTATGTGGCATTAGATCTCCATGCCTTTTCATGTTAGTCATGACCAATCACTTGACTTAGATCACGTGGAAGCTATCTAAATGATCGAACTCCATGGCATTAGTTCCCAAACTCTTTCTAAATGGGTCATATGAAAGGATATAACTAATAGGACATAAACCCACACAACTCAATGACTAGGGTTGCCACATTAACATTTAGTGTGGTAGCAAAGTCGGCATCAATACGTGCAAACATCAATAGGAGTTAAGACCAAGGTTTCTATATCCATTGTACCATATCTCAAACTAGTACATACTATATGTAAGAACACATGGATGTTTTTATACTAAGTGTCTAATTGTACCAACATAAAGGTCTATGTACCAGTTATGTCTCGAATTCTTTGTACACTTATTGCTCGGTACAAACCGAGCTTAATAACATTGGAGAAGACATATGAATCTTGTCCATAATGATGATGGTATATATACTCTCTTATTTGAGAGGTCGGTAAGTTTTTACCATCACATTTACTACTAAAGCTTTGTCCTAAGATTTCTTTTGTTGATGTTAGCATTGGAAAGAGGACATGTACTACTAAAGCTTTGTCCTATGAATTTAGAGTGAGATGGTGGAAGCCTAGGTGTGATCTCAAACTCTGCATCTTGATCAAAAGATAAGTTTGCTTTAAGTACTTGTCGCTTAGATGAATAAAACTGATCCACATCACTTACATTTACGATTAAGATACTATTATTAACCTCCTCAAATTAAGCACTGTTCATAACCCAGGTAACTGCTTCCTGTAAGTTTCTTAGCAATATGTTTGGGGCATGTCTGCTACTACGATTTTGTTGAACCCTTTGCTTGCTATCTTTTTCCTTTGCTTGGTCGGGTCCCATTATTATCGTATTAAATCTCCCAATTCCAATGTTCTGGTTCGAATTTTGTGGTAAGGTTTTGAGTCGCCACCAATTAAAAGGAAAGGGAAAATGAAGCGTGTTCTATCAAAACTGCACAATTAATTGATCAATATCAATGCCAAAGCAATGAACACATATCAATAGAACAAGATTTCACTAGGTTCTTTGTAGCAAACTTAACGTCATCTTAGTAAAGAAAAAGATTTCGATTGTACCTGTCAGGTTTGAACACCAGATTGGAATACACAAACCACTGCATAGAAACCAAAGATAATTTGCCACATTAACACAAAAGAATTATAAACAGAACCTTAGTTACAATGAACTCCTTGATGAAAAACTATTTTGACTATTATGAAGCATGGAACTCTGGCAAAGTAAGCACCAACAAGCTTAGTAAAGTAACAAAATAGAAAGATACATGTAGACATATAGGTATCCTAAAAAGGGGCACTGTCTAGGTAACCACATGCAGGAGCACTGCCTTGCATGCCGCCTAGAATTTCTTTCCCATATAGACCATAAGCAGTTTTTACTCAGTTTTAGTGTTCAAGGTCTGCACATATCCATACCACAACAGTATAAACTTAATCAGAATTGAGCTGTGATATAATTGAACAAAAATACTTGCCTTCAAACTAATTGTGCCATTTACTCTACATCTAAAGATACATTATAATTTCAAATCTTTCATTCAGCCCTTTTGACCATGCTCGTTTACTTCTCTTGCTCACAGATGGTACCACATCAACAGTACTTGCAGCTTAGTGAGAAAAAGTGATTCTGCATTGGTATTTTCGGTTTGGTTCTAATATATGTAGGATAAACACTTCATTTTTCTATTGGTCCAGTAAGAATTGAAAACTGAAGTGATTTGAACTGCTCAATATCAAAGAACTTACCCCTGTGTAACCAATTCCCACAAGTTCGAATACACCAGGAACTATAGGCAGCCTATCAATTGCCTGGACATGTTTAGGGAAGTTCATATGAGTCAAACATGGACCATATAAATCATAAAGAATACTTGCTTTAGAACAATGATTCTTTCATGACAGCATCACTAAATCATAAGTATTTCAAGCACTTAAAATTGTTATTTTGTTATTACTACGTCGTTAATTACCGAGATCATGCCGGTAGCAACCCATAGCCCGATAAGTCCCACAAATACAAGGGTAGCCACCGCATACTTGTCTTCAAGTTTGTCCCACTGTTCAATCAAGAGAGTCAGCTAAGGCTGTACAGAGGTTAGATCACGTAATAATATCATCAAATAAACACAAAATGAACAAGACAATTTGCAGACCGCTTCTTTTACAGGTGTAACGATTTCTAAAAGCTCGGTTGAAACTTCAGCTGGGGTTTCTCCGGTGGCCATTGCGATTCTACCCCTCGATCCTGTTCGGCCTAAATCCCAGTCAATGAACATAGCATATAGTTTAGCTCCTGATAATTTTGCAACGCCCAAACCAATTCACAGTGAACTAAACTTAATAATGATTCAGAGTGATTCATTTCATGGGAAAATCGTCAAACAGAAATGGTTAATTTTCAGCGTCATAAGAAATGTATCTTAAGCAATGCAATCGGAGTCACCTCCAACAGAATCTTAGACTTACTACAAAAGGTAATCTTCCGAGGCAGCGACAAGAGGCGGATGCAATGCGGTGCGCACTGGCCGCGGTAGGCGGCAGCCTTGGAATCCAGCAGAGTCCGAGAGTTTAGACCGGAGGTGGCACTAGCGGCGGCGGTGGCGGCCATGGATATTGGATAGGATGAAGCAGATCAATGTAGGTAATTTTGGGTTTTTGGTCGGTTATTTTTGTTCCATGTGCTAGGTTTAGGAAATGAGAGAAATAGCGGAGTGGATATTTGAGGGATGGCAATCAGCACAAACATTCGCCACACATTGCGAGTTGCTCGGCTTTCTATTGGAGGAGAGGATTGGGGTGGGGCCGTCGCATAGTCTTGCAGTCTTGCTCTGGTTATGGTTTTTTTTTTTTTTTTTTTTTTTTTTTTTTTGCTCTGGTTATGTTATTTCCGCTTAATACTAGTGATTTTTTTTTTTGTTATAGAATGTCTAAAGTGCAAGCGTATAACCTTTGGATACCAAACCAACATTTCCGAGCTCTTTTAATTTCCTAGTTATCAATCTCAGAATTTGACTCTCATTATTTATTTTTTGTTTTGATAAAATAAATGTCAAAATCACTCATAATCTTATTAATAAATAAGCTTACTTCATCCCTATTTGTACCGGTTGGGGCCACACCTAAAATCTGGATTTTGAGAAAAAAAATTTTACTTTTTTTTAACAACTATAAATTCTTATCGATAGGATTTTTTTTTTCCACTGCTCCAGAAAGAGGGTGGATTAAACTATTTCTATATTATCAACAAAATAATAAAATAAATAACAAGAACGAAGAACCTGGAGGCGCGGAAAAATCTGCTGTCTTTAGGTGAATTTTTAGACCCTTGTATGAGCAAATCCAGAGAGATCACCCAGGAAACAACCAAAATGCTTCTCCTGCGGATCACGACCGTGGAGAAGTTGATCGACCACCTTGAATCTTGAGCAGTAAAAGAAAGAAAGAGAGCTGAGGAATTATGCAAAAGCTATTAGCCGTGCAAATTCTGATGTGTCTATACCCAAGGGTCAGATGCCTATTTATAGGCTAAACCCCCACGGTTAGAACTGTTGGATTAGATCCAACGGCTACCACAAATGTGCCACTAATAGCCTTGCCAAAATTAAAATAGCAAATGAATTAAATAAAATATAAAATAATTAAAAATAGAAAAATAAAAAAGAAAAGTTTTAATTTTAAATTCCAACAATCCCCCACAAAATTAAAACTTTTCTTAAATATAAATGAAATAAGAGAAAAGATTAAAATTAAATTTCGACTCATTGTCTATATTATGCGGTCAGTAAAGTGCACATAAAGGTATATCTTTTACTTAGTAAAAACGTCTCCATCTAAAGGAAAGATAGTGAACTAGTCTTGAACTATTTTCCTTTGACCCAGACTTTAACATTCTCACACACAATATAGGTGGACCGATCGTGGTGTTGCGCATTTTTGGCCGTGTGCGTGTATCATTCATGAGAGCTTATGAGGGTTGTCTATATCCTCAGCTGCGGCCGTATACAGACTCTCTCATATAGGAAGTTCCCTGCAAGGGATGAGTGTAGAGGCTCATCTCATGGTAATTAACCACTTTGGGAAGTTTTTCTTTCCTCTACAATATAAGCACAAATCTATCCTCAGGAATGGGAGTGTAGAATGTCAACTCTATCACATAAAATTTTATACACTATAGTGTTTTATAATTTTTATTTTTTCAAAGTGCTTATTGGCCAGTCAATCAGCTTGTTATTACCACATTGAACCTCCTTCAAGGGATCTCCTATCACAAAGGTTGGGTTCCCACCGCTGAAAGGCCTATTTACAGACTAATTCTCATTCCTTTCAATACTTCTAGGATCTTGGTCCTAGACAAGCCTTGGGTCAAGCCATCGGCTAGGCTGTGCTCAGTCTTTACAAAAGAATGAGCTACAACTCAATGCGAGTCCAACCATCTAATAGACTTCTGTCTAATTTTAATGTGGCGACTCATTTTCACATTTATTAGTTTCTTCTTACAAAATGCTATTATGGCTTTAGAGTCGCAATGAATAGAAATAGGAGCTAAAGGAGCAGAAAAAATGGAAGTGAAGAAACTAATTCTTTAAGCCATTCGGCTTTAACACATGTGGCATCCAAAGCCACTAATTCTACCTCCATTGTGCTCATAGTTATTATAGATTGCTAGACATTTATATGTATTAGAGTCTATAGAATACTATAGATCAACATATTTAGATCCAGATTCTTTCTTTTGAGTTCTAGTGTATTGAACTTTGTCAACCACCCCCACATTCGAAAGAATTTTAAATGACATTTTCTAGTTTCACAAGGAGACAAATGTCTAAAAGGAATAAAATTGCAAAATATGCAAGTAATGGATTTCCAATAAGCAGTTAATATATATTTTTGAAATAGATAAAATTGACTAATAATCAGAAATTAAAATAAATATTTTTGATGCAAAACAGTAACGAATCAAAATTCGTGATGCAAACGTTCACGGCAAAACTGTGATTGAGATAAAAACTTGATTTCTCAGTCGACAACGGAGGCGACGACAGCGAAACAAGTTTAAAAAGTAAGAAAATTCGTAATGCGATGTAAAAATAAAAGGAATAAATTGATACGTTGATACAAGAAATAATTTAAACTAAATTACCAGAAATTCACCTAAGATTGTTAGAATGAGGGTAGATTAAACAATTTCTATATTATCAACAAAATAATAAAAATAAATAACAAGAACGAAGAACTTGGAGGCGCGGAGAAACCTGCTGTGCTTAGGTGAATTTCTGGGCCCTCGTGTGAGCAAATCCAGAGAGATCACCCATGATACAACCAAGATGCTTCTCCTGCGGATCACGACCATAGAGAAGTTGATCAACCACCTTTGAACCTTAAGCAGCAAAAGAAAGAAAGAAAGCTGGGGGAATTATGCAAAAGCTATTAGCCGTGCAAATTCTGATGTGTCTATACCCAAGGGTCAGATGCCTATTTATAGGCTAAACCCCCACGGTTAGAACTGTTGGATTAGATCCAACGGCTACCACAAATGTGCCACTAATAGCCTTGCCAAAATTAAAATAGCAAATGAATTAAATAAAATATAAAATAATTAAAAATAGAAAAATAAAAAAAAGAAAAGTTTTAATTTTAAATTCCAACACTTCATCGGGACAAAATTTTAAATCAAAAGAATACAAAGATTATGTTTGGCCGAATATCTATTTCTAATTTTTGCTGGCTAAAATTAGTGGGTTAAAAAAATACTGATTAAAAAAGTTTAGAGAATATTTGAATGCACAACTTTTAGTTAAATTATTTTATTTATAAAAAATAATTTTTTTAATTAAAAAAATTATTAAGATATAAATTATATGACTAATTTTTTAGTTAACTATAATTAAAATATTTATTAAAAATATTATATTATAGGTTCCACTACTAAATTTATTTAAAATAAATAATTAATATAATTATTTAAAAGGCTAAAAATAAATTTAGTAGTGGGAGAGGGAAGAGGAAAAAAAGAAGATATAAAGATGTCTTGATAAGCATATCTATAACCAAACGCTGAAATTTTTTAAAATCAGCTAGCTATAACCTCATAAAATGCTAAATAAGTTTGGCCAAACATAGCCAAAATCTACCCTTTTTTTGTTGAATCAACCGACAACGAGATTTCGGAGGATTCCCGCATTGCCTTGCAGTGGATTTAGTTATTTCTATCTTCCGCAGAGCACAAGTTCTACTGGCTATTTATTTAATGCAATTATTTAGGCTCTATAGCAAATTACTATTATAATTATTAATTTTATAATTAAATAGGAAAAATAAAAATATACACATAATTTATAATTAAGTTTTAGAAATAAAATTGCATACATAATTATTTTTTAAAAATTAAATGATATGGATTTTTTTTTAAAAAAATTAATGTTATGCATGATCACAAAACCGATAAGCTATGACTCATCTTGCTAACTGTCACGCTCTAACCCATCCATGTAGGCAAATTCTTGCCTCACACTATGCGCCAAATCTACCTGAAATCAAAATTGAATTTGATTTCGTTCGTCGCATCAATTTGACCATGCCGTTGACTTCTCCTCATTTTGAACACTGCTCGTTTGAAACTTCGTCTGCTGCTCGTCGTCTTCACGTAGCTTCGAACGAACGCTGCCTATGTAGAAGACGGAGAGCTTGCCGGAGACGACAATACATATAAGGGAGAATTTCACTTACCTACCTCAAAACCCTTACACATTTCACTCAGATCTGCTCGTCAGATCTTCCCTCTCTTACGTCGACGGCAACGCTCACCAACAACTCACAGTGTCTCAGACTTCTCGTCAGCATCTCGCAGACGCTGGAACACCTCGCCGATGGTTTCGATGCCGCCTCCCCCTCTTCCCTCTTGGATGGGGCTAGAAAGGAGGCTGTGCTTGACGAAGCTTTGGCGACACTCGGAACAGGGGAAGCTGCCACCCTTGGACAGAACTCCCCCTCGTTCCTCCTCTCACTCTCATCGCTCGCCCACCTCTAGCTTTAAGGACAAGGGAGACGATCCTTGTCTTGGAAGGGAGCTGCCAGCCAACCAACCTTCCTATTTGAGATGTCCACGAATCACGCCTCCGCGCGTGATTCGCTCGCCTGTCATCGCCTCTTCCGTGATTGAATCCGCCTTCACCCAAGCTGCTGAAGGCGCTCGCCTTATCTGCATCCGCAAGCATAGCCGCTGACCTTCGACAAGCCCTGCGGATCTCATTGCCGATCTTGCCAACGTCGAAGCTCCCTTTGGCGTCAAAGACAGCGGCAGAGATGGTGTCGCATGTGCCAAGAAAGTCGCCCGTCTCTCGTGCACGAATTGGGCCTCGTCCGAGTCCATGGCATGGGATTGGGCTGCTACCCGATCCATTTGCCACTGGTCCGATTCAGAAAATTCTGGACATCACACTAACCGAATGTTAAATTAAAATTTTAATTTATTATATTAAAAAAATTATAATTAATTGTGCAACAGTTGAATTGCTATAATATCCTCTAATCCATTCGTTTAAGTATACATACAAATATTCTTTAAAAATAACAACGATAATGACATACAAATGAGCCGCATTGTGCGAAAAAACTACTAGCCGTAGATTCCACACAAATGAGCCAAAAATAACTCTTTTCCTGCAATATGCTTCAGCCAAATGCATCAATCCATCACACACAGTTTGGGCAAGCAGGTGAAAAACAAATTCCTAAGCAAGTTTATATGCTACTGTCCATCACACACAATATATCAATCTTAAAAAGCATGTTTTTTTTTGGAAAGAATTCAAGCAGTGGGAGGAGAAGAAAAAATATAATGAATCTGACAGCTTTTGCATTCAGATTCATTGTTCTCTCCGATATGAATTCTCTTCAAAGAAATATACCCAAGCAATCCTCATACGACTTTTATTTTAAGATTCATATTTCTAAAGAGACAAGAATATACCGTGCGTAAAACTCTTTTCTAGCCTAAGAATTTACTTTCAGGGCAGTTAGGCCCTCCCCTAGTGTCACGCCTAGAATTAGGGTAATAAACTTTTAATTAAAATACACCCAAGTCAACACTTTGACTCGCACCCAAGCACGCCTACGCAGGGGCTAAACAGCTGAATCGCTGATCCAGGCGCGACCAGCAGGAGCACGTCCTCGACGTATTCTTTAGCCTATCCCAGACGGCTACCTTGACTCTCTTCTCGACGAGTCATCGACCGCCACGTGCCCACTGAGGACCGCTGCACGATCCAACTCCAAGGTCCACCAAAATACATAACTCGACGCCGGTGCAGCGCGCGTACGAGTCCGGTACACCGGAAAAGAAACAAATCCGCATGCAGGCGGAGGCGCACACTCGCGCAGGAGATGATGTCACGCAGGACGCCGGGCACACGCCCTGACTCTGACTAGACCGCACGTAGGCTGCCGAACTCACCTCTCGCAGACGTCCGGCACAGACAAACCGAACAACGTCGGGCAACATCACACAAGGCTGGGGCACATGACCGGAGCGCGGAGAGGGGCGAGGAATCGCCGACCTAGAAAGATGACTCGGCTGGGAGTGCAGGGCGCAAGAAGCCGGAGAGAGGAAGACGCCGGCTGAGGGCACTTGATCAGCCGGGAATAGGAATCGCGTCCGAAACCCGTTAGAGACGCGCGCACAGAAACTGAGGCATGTGCACACAAACCAAGGTGCATGCACGCAAACTGAGGCACACGGACGATGACCGGAGGATCGTCAGAAACCGCCCGAGGCTCACCGGAGCACCGTCCGGCCGAGCACGACCTCGCCGGAGGCAAGGAAGGCGCCGGCGAACTAGGGGTGAGCATTCGGTGCGGTAAAATCGGTTTTTACCGATTACCGAATATTTCGGTAAATTCGGTTCGGTAAAAATAAATTCGGTTTCGGTTTCGGTTTTAAGTTTTATTAAATTTCGGTTTTCGGTTTTCGGTTCGGTTTTTTTTTTTCGGTTCGGTAAAAAACCGAATTTACCGATATATATATATTAAAATATATAAAATATACAATATACATTAAAAAATAAAATATATTATATTATATTTTTATTTTATTATATTATAATTAGTTACTAAAAGTATAAAATCTATTATATAATACTTAATAACCTAATTACTAATCATATAATTAACTAAATCTTTAATAATTAAACTTTTCGGTAATTTACCGAATTTACCGAATTTTTTCGGTAAATTCGGTTCGGTAAAATTTCGGTTTTTACAAAATTCGGTTCGGTTTCGGTTTTTGAAAATTCGGTAAAAAAAATTTTGGTTAATTAATTTCGGTAAATTCGGTTTCGGTTTTCACCGAATGCTCACCCCTACGGCGAACCCCCATAGTCGCCGGACGCCACCAAAGGAGGGAGTCGCGTCCCCCATGCACCCACAGCCAGAGACGCCAGCGGACCCACCCACGGCCGCCGGACGTCGCCAGGAAGAGGGGAGAGAGCTCCAGCCATGCCGGACCAACCTACTCTCACCGGAAAACAGGGAGAAGAAGGAGATCACGGCGGAAACGAAGAAACCGAGTCGGCGACCTCGCCGACCAGAAACCTGCCCGCCGGACGAAGCCGGAGCGGGAGGAGATAGAGGCTTACCTTCGGCGGACGAATGCAGCCGGATCCGCCACCGGCGATGCCGAAGATAGAGGAGGAGGAATGGAAAGGGGAACGCCGCCACTTTGCTCCGAAGCTTCCCGCACCGCCGCACCCAACCCACGGGGAAACCGCCGGAAGTCCGTTGCCGCTGCCGGGACCTCTCGCCGGAGCCACACTCGACGGAGGGAAGAGATCGGGGAGAAGGAGGGGAGAGGCAGACGCCGCCGCCGCGCTGCATCGTGCGTCCCGTACGCGAGCGAACCAGCAGGGCACTATAGCCCTAGCTATCTCCCTCAAACGGAGCTCCGCCCCGCTATCACCACCCGACCCGTTAGCCCGATCCACTAATGAAAGGGAACTAGGCTTGGGCTGCTGGTTGGGCCTAGGCCTGGGCTTGGGCCCAGCGCCTGGGCCTAATATTCTCCCCCACCTGAGGTGGTCGCCGTCCTCGGCAACTCGAGGTAGTTCCTCAGCTAAACCTCGTACACCAAACTTTGAAGCCTCATACCAGATGGCTTCCTCCTCAGGTATATCCTCCCCGATGAATAAGAAACACCCATTGTTTACTCATTCAGCCGTGACCTAAGAGTTGATAACATCGAATCTCAACAATTCTTAGATCGAACCTCATCCGAGCCATCGGAGAAGTATTGTTTGGAAGCTTTATGCTAGGTTGCTTCCTCCATAAGGGATCCATCCCATCGGATGAGAAACTTCGTATGTCGATCAGCTTACTTTGCCCCAACACCTAGTGACATAAAATGTCACGTATCCCTTGGTCGAACTCCGTTCGAACCATCGGTGTGCCTTGGTAAGACAATGACCGAGAAGGATCATCCAGATCCAAGTGAAACTTCCTCAAGTTTACATGAAATGTAGGGTACATCTACATTCTCTATTGGAGTTTCAAACGGTATGCTACTGAGTCCACTCGACTCAATATCTCACTCGGACCGTCGTATCTTCGGATAAGACCCTGGTAAGCCTCCCTCACCGAGATTTTTCTACTAATTCGCGAGGTAAGTCGGAGAAGAATTAAGTCGCCCATGACTAATTCTTCGTTCCAACAACGACGGTATGCATACCTTTGCATCCATTGCATAGCCAACTCCTAGCTACCTTTAGCCTCTCCGAGTGAATAGATTCGTTCCCAAGCATTCCGTTGAGTCATAGGGCACTTCTTGTAGGAATCCCTTTGTACCACATCAACAGGGTTAGGGGCTGACTCCCTAATACTAACTCGAAGCTCAAATGAGGTGGGACTTGTGGATGACAACCTTTGCAAGGTGTAGGCATTCCATGCCACATCGATCCTCTTCACTCAGTCATCCTGACTGGCGATCACAAAATGACAGGGGAATTCTTCCACAAGAACGTTCACCTGCTCAGTTTGCCCATCCGTTTAAGGATGATTGGCTATGGAGAAATTTACCTTGGACAAAATTTATTGAACAACATGGTTCAAAGGTGTCCAGCCAAAATGGGCATCTATATCGTTCTCGATATCCACTTGGATGCCAAAAAGTTTCATCATTTCTTGGAAGAATAGGTCTATAGCAACCCTTGCTATACACTGCTCAAGTGCTAGAACAAAGAATCCACTCATGGAAACTCATTCCACCACTACCGGCACTGAGCTTATCCCGCCAACTTTAGGACCCCACCAGTAAAGTCCTTGGACACCCTTGTCCAGAATGTCTAGGGAACAGGCAGTGGTTGTACAACACTGCCCCTAGTCTCCAATCGATCTTACCTTCCTGGCAATTTTGGTAAGTGCGGACATACATCCTCATGTTTGTGCTCGTGTTGGGCCAATAGCATAGTCGTGCTGACAGGATAATTTTTCCCTTTTGTCCTAGATGCCTTGCCCAAACTCTACCATAGAGCTCCCTCAGTAGCTCCCGGCGCAGTCCGCCCCATCGATGGGACTAGTAGCCTATCGCCTCTGGCCATGATAATGTCAACTGGACCTAGATAGTAGTGTCGGATCATGTCCGATATAATCTGCTGAACTTAGCTTTTGATTCTCTCTATCAAAAACTGAGGTGTCTTTATTCTGCTTAGCAGATTCCTTTTTCACGTTAGAAAGGGTACAACACATATGGGCATTTAATCTACTGAGCTTGTGAGGAGACACATTGCCTTTACCCGATTTATGTTCCCCATGGAACTAGAATTCACCCTAGAATTTCGGCCAACGTGCCTATTTGCCGACAACTTCTTTATGTGGTGTTATGTTGTCAGACTTCATAACCTCGAGAAGGTTCTCCGCGTCCAGAGATAGTGGACTCCCACCACCTTTTCCTTCTCGTGGTCAAATACCATCGCTCAGTCCTATTAGCTTTCAGATCCTAAAAGCTAAAGGATGTCCATCCTATAAAGGCATACCACCAATGGTTTGGTACAAAGCATTGGTGTGAAACTCGAAAGACATACTGAAGTCGGGTAACTTCAGGATCGGTTCAGAGGCAATATGGACCTTCACTATCGGAAGGCCAACTGATACCGATCAAGCCACTCTCATTTCGAGTTCCCTTTCAGCAGATCACTGAGGGTAAGACTTTCCTTGAATAGCCTTTAATGAACTTTCGATAGAAGTTCACCACGCCGAGAAAACTCTATACTCGGTTTGATTTGAGGGGGGGGGGGGGGGGCGCACTATCCCGCAAATGGCTTGGACCTTTACCTTGTCCATGCGCGCTTGTCCGTGGTCCATCCCATGACCAAAGAAAGAAATCTTATCCACCACAAATGAGAATTTCTCAACTCCATTTCTCCCTCAACACCAGCCTTAGATAGCTTAGGCGTTCCTCTACGCTTGAGAAAAATACCACGATATCGTCCAAATATACAACTACGTAGTCATCTAAGAAAAGAGGTCAACACTTATTCTTCAGTTGACAAAACGTAGAAGGGGCTTTAGAAGTTCAAAGGGCGTCACTTTGAACTTAAGGACTCATATCGGGCTACTCATATGGTTTTCCTATTCGTTGCCCTCGGTGAAACGATTTTGCTAATTAACCTGCTCTCAGGTCTAGCCTTAAGAAAACCAATGCTTTCCCTAGTCGATTGATAGGCTCCGTAAGTGCACGGTCTATCGAAGTAGTAAATAATATCGTTCCCACAGGGAGCAGGTGTCAAGTACCGACCTTTAGTGTCATTGAAAGCTAGATGATTCAAACACGAAATAAAAGAATAGCTCTAAAACTAAATTAACTAAATTATCAAACCAAGAAGTCGACGACTTTAAGGGAAAATTACAGTTTAAGAAGTGTTCAGAACTTCAGGTTTCACCTCGTTGAAAGCTTTAAATGTAAAACAATCAATGAATTGAAATAGAAAACGGATCTCCTTCTCTCGAAGCGCAATTCGACAGTAAACAACTTAAGGCGATCTTTCCTATGGTACGGGTTACCTTCTCTCGAAGCGTAATCCGGTGTCTAGCATAAGCTAATTTCCTACTCTCGTAGCAAAATTAACCTAAGAGACCCATTAAGCTCTATGAAATATCGTAAATCCTCAAGTGACGTAGAACGACTCTCGTAATTCTAGTCACAAGTTTAAATGAGAACGATCGAGTGTTACGATTCACCTCTCAGTTCATCTCGTAACACTTAACACATACAAATGTTTGGCCAAAACATAAATACACAATAAGCACAACTCATTTAAATAAGTCAATTTACTAAAAGCTATCACTGAGATTCAATAAAATGTTTTACATGAAGAAATGTGTTCAACGGGCTACGCCCGAGTCCCGAACGAGGGTTTACTCTAAAGCATACATCGTTTTACACCCAAAAATCCAAGAAATAATACTCGAAAGTGAGGGAAATTACTAATCAAGGGTAGGAGATGATGAATCTTCGGTCTTCTCTTGAAAGCCCCAAAGAATCTGGTCGAATCGAGCCCTCGAACGAGCAAAATCGCCCCTTTTCGCCCTAGTCACGTTTTCTCCAAAGTTCGACCCCCAATAACCACCCAAAAATCTCGATTATATACTCCTTCCCAAGCTTTGGGCGGTTAGAAATGTTAATTGGGAATTTTCCCCAATTTTCTGGCATCTGGAGCGTTGAATTTGAGGAGAAACGAATGAAAGGTCGTGATTAGCGGACGCGATCACGGGCGTGACAGCGAACACGGGCCGGCCGTGTCCGTCTCGGGCATACTGCAGGTAAGTGAACACGGCCGTGCCTCTGGATATGGGCAGGTCGTGTTCTTCTCTGTAAATTCCGAAACGCCCGAACACGGGCGCGACACGGCGGTGACGGCTTCGGGGCAATTCATTGAGCACGGGCGTGACGAATGTCACGGCCAGGCCGTGTTCAACTCGTCCATCGCAGATTTGGAAGCAGTGATGAACACGGCCGTGATCATGGACACGGGCAGGCCATGTTCAACTCGTCCATCGCAGATTCGGAAGCAGTGATGAACACGGCTGTGATCATGGACACGGGCCGGCTGTGTTCTTCATGGAAAACTCCAAAAACTCTGAAATTTTGCCTGTAACCTCGTCGAACTATGATGAATCTTTTCATAATATAAAATCTTCAAAATTCTTCACGAAAATGTATAGAAATGACCTGCATTTCTTAAATAAACGACAAAGAGTGAAGATTCCATACTTTACAAGAAAAGATATCAAAATGTGACAGAAAATAGAACTTAAGCCTATAAAGATGGTAGAAACAAGACTCTAAATCCTATAAAATGGACACCTATCATCGATCTCCCAGATCAGGGATAAGCAGTATAAGACAATAGTCTCTCATCGTTATCCTATCCAAGGTTCTATAGTCTACCCAGAACCTTAGCGACTAATCCTTCTTCTTTTAGAAGAGGATCAGCGCTCCATAAGGCGATACCGTAAGCCGAATGAACCTGGCTTCGTGCAATCCACTCAATTGCTAACGAAGCTCGACCAACTCCGTTGGAGAAATACGGTATGAAGTCTTTAGTGGAGGAGTGGATCCTGTCACAAGCTCAACTTGGGATCTATCCCTCTCCTTTAGGAAAAGTGTTTAGAAGACTCCGAGGAGAACAAGTTGGAGAACTCTTCCAACAAACCCTTCACCAACGAAGGGACCTCTCCTTCGCAAGGAGGGTCGTCAACCCTTGCCTCTCTATGGCAAAACCCTACCGCTAGGGTGTTGCTGACAATGGAAACCCTCTATCTCAAGCATCACCTAGGCATACCGCCGGACATAATCCCGCGTGGCCCAGTATGCCTTAGTCGTTTTAGGATGCCTCACGCAACCCATGATAAGTTTCCCAAATAGAAACTATACCACAATCTTATCTTTTTGAGATATCCTCACAAGAGCTTAAGGATCAGTATAGACCCCGAAAAGGGTAGTGTGCGGCCAGAGTCCGCCACCACAATTACGTGTCTCCGAAGAGATGCGTGATATAAGCATCTACCTGCTCCTCAGCAGGAACCTGGGTATTTTGGAAATATAATTCCAATACCCCATAGGAAGTCCTCAACTTCCACAACATAGCAAACCCCTAAAATGGGTGCTAGCTCGCAAACACACCGTCTCATGGCAGTCATATGGCCACTCTTGGCTGGAGTTCCAAAGATGTCGTCGCATGACATTCCATAGGCTACAAAGGCCTCAGTTCATATAATGTGTCATCACACAACACTTATTTGGCCGCCATCGGTCGGTCTCTAAGATACGTCGTCACACGACGATCCCATGGAGATATCAGCTGGTGTCCGTGACACATCGTCGCACATTGTCCGTCAACCACCAGCAACCACTCTCCAGGACAAGTCATCGCATGACTATTTTATGGCATCAATGAATGATGCCCGGGATACATCGTCGCACGATGATCCCATAGGCACAATCAACTGCCTTCGGGACATGTTGTCGCACGACAGTCCCAATGGCCACCTTTGGCCTTGGTCGGTGCTATAGAAGCTGCAATAACGAGCTTCAGCAACACGACCTCCAACACGAATGACTCCGCTAGGGAGACAAGAAAATCGAGCCCTGAGGCTCTAGTTGAACAAAGCCAACTCTATCGGTATCTTTGGAGCGAAGCTCCCCCATATTCAACAGTCTCCACCAGCAACTCAATGCTGTGGACATTGGTGATCATCGCAGTGACCACAGCTGCCAACACGTGTACAATACCGGTGTACAAGTTGGAACATGCAGAACTTGGCCTCTGATACCAGTCTGTCATGCCCAGAATTAGGGTAATAAATTTTTAATTAAAATACACCCGAGTCAACACTTTGACTCGCACCCAAGCACGCCCACGCAGGGGCTAAACGGCTGAACCGCTGATCCAGGCGCGACCAGTAGGAGCACGTCCTCGACGTGTTCCTCAGCCTATCCCAGATGGCCACCTCGACTCTCGTCTTGACGAGTCATTGACCGCCACGTGCCCACTGAGGACCGTTGCACGATCCAGCTCCAAGGTCCACCAAAATACATAACCCGAGACTCGACGCCAGCGCAGCGCGCGTACGAGTCCAGTACACCAGAAAAGAAGCAAATCCGCACGTAGGTAGAAGTGCACACTCACGCAGGAGATGACATCACGCAGGACGCCGGGCACACGCCCTGACTCCGACTAGACTGCACGCAGGCGGCCGAACTCACCTCTCGCCCAACAAGGACGTCTCGCAGACGTCCGGCACAGACAAACCGGACAACGCCGGGCAACATCACACAAGGCCGACGCACATGACCGGAGCGCGGAGAGGGGCGAGGAATCGCCGACCGAGAAAGACGACTCGGCCGGGAGCGCAGGGCGCAAGAAGCCAAAGAGAGGAAGACACTGGCTGAGGGCAGTTGATCGGCCGGGAATAGGAATCGCGTCCGAAACCCATTAGAGACGCGCGCACAGAAACCAAGGCATGTGCATGCAAACCGAGACACGTGCACGTAAACTGAGGCACATGGACGACGACCGGAGGATTATCGGAAACTGCCCGAGGCTCGCCGGAGCACCGTCCGGCCGAGCACGACCTCGCTGGAGGCAAGGAAGGCGCCGGCGAACCCCCACAGTCGCCGGACGCCACCAAAGGAGGGAGCCGCGTCCCCCACGCACCCATAGCCGGAGACGCCGGCGGACCCACCCACGGCCGCCGGACGTCGCCAGGAAGAGGGGAGAGAGCTCCAGCCACGCCGGACCAACCTACTCTCACTGGAAAACAGGGAGAAGAAGGAGATCATGGCGGAAACGAAGAAACCGGGTTGGCGACCTCGCCGACCAGAAACCTGCCCGCCGGATGAAGCCGGAGCGGGAGGAGATAGAGGCTTACCTTCGGTGGACGAATGCTGCTAGATTCGCCACCGGCGACGCCGAAGATAGAGGAGGAGGAATGGAAAGGGGAACGTCACCCCTTTGCTCCGAAGCTTTCCGCACCGCCGCACCCAACCCACAGGGAAGCCGCCGGAAGTCCGTCGCCACTGCCGGGACCTCTTGCCAAAGCCACGCTCGACGAAGGGAGGAGATCGGGGAGAAGGAGGGGAGAGGCAGACAACGCTGCCGCGCTGCATCGCGTGTCCCGCACGCGAGTGAACTAGCAGGGCACTGTAGCCCTAGCTGTTTCCCTCAAATGGAGCTCCGCCCCGCTATCACCACCTGACCCGTTAGCCCGATCCACTAATGAAAGGGAACTGGGCTTGGGCCTAGCGCCTGGGCCTAACACCTAGTTAGATTGCATCATCTACCGATTATTTTGCCAAAATAATATATACTAAATAAAATTATTTGAAACTAGTTTGAAGGTTAGGCTCAAAATATAATTAAAAAATTTACTCTATTTTTAGGGTTTGTGCCCCTTTAATAGTTTTGCTAAACTGTATTATACTGTGCTGCACTATTAAAATTTATAAGATGTTTGACTAATATCAAAATTTAAAATAATAAATAAATATAATTTTAAATTATTTAAAATAATAATATATTTTTTATTTAGTATTATAATTTTAAATTATTTAAAATAATAATACTTAAAATTTTAAACGAAATCATATAAATTATTTTTTTATAAAAAAAAATAGAAGATACAAAAATATTAAATTATAATTTTTTCAACTTCTACTTTTTTTTACTATTATTTTATTATTTATTTTGTTTATACTTTTAATTTTTTATTTTTTTTCTAATTACTTTATGCTTGAAAACAACTTAAAAATAGAGTCAAACAAACCCTTAGTCTCTGAATAAAATTTATATAGCATAATATTTTAAAGCAATTAATCTTTATTTTGTGTTTTATAATAAATCGATCATATGCAAACAGGATTATCTATCTCCAAAAATATATATGCGAACCAACATGAGCAAATGAAAATTTACACATCTTCGAACGCTCCTCAATTCTTTTTATCATTATGCAGCGCAAAAATCCTCTTTTTTTTTTATTTTTGTGAGAATTAAATGATTGTACTTTTTGTAACAATTTAAGAACTAATCACAAAATTGACTATATGAACTGCATACTGTCAACCACCGTTTCGAGTTTAAACCCATTCGACTTTCTATTTCACAATAAGAACATTACAGAGAAGAATTTCCTCTCTCCTGCAGATACACGTCTTGCACAATAAACACCGGTGAGCGAGGCAAGCTGAAAGTAAAATCATAGAACAAGTACAGTGCCAAAAGAAAAAGTGTGACACTTCAAAGTTCAATCTACCAAAGGAAATTAAAAAATGACAAAAGAATTAAAGGACAGCTTCCTTCTTCTTCGGCTCCAGGACTGGTGGATCCACATCAATTCCCATATTAGCTGCTGTACCTGCGATGATTCTCATGGCTGACTCAATAGTAGTACAATTCAAGTCTGGTAATTTTTCCTGTGCTATTGCACGCAACTGATCAATCGTTACTTTCCCCACCTTCTCTCGTTTAGGTTCTTTCGATCCTTTTTCAATTCCTACACGTTTCAAAGATGATTGTACTCAGAAACCGTTTTGTACCACGAATGGTACACAGGATAAAGCTAGGAGCTTAGAAATCGGTGGCATGTTCAAAGCCATAAAATGGCAGTAAACAGAAGGTAGCTTTTACATAATTTTAGTAAAACAAAGAATAAGGTACACGGTTATTAACACCAAATTTGGAATTCACAAAAGAAGCTGCAAATATAAGCCATCATGGCCCAAGTTACTTTTGGCAGTCAAAGATCAATTTTAGCTGAGATAGCAAAGATTATCGTTCATTCATTTAATCGTCGGAGCCACAAAAGGATACAAACAAAATGTTAGTAACACCGACTAACACACCCAGACTGCTTCAATTTATAATGGTGGAGTTACCATCAGCACACCAATAGTGAGGATCTCAACTCAATATACTGAAGGCACTTATATCCACTTAAGCAAATGATGAGGTTTCCAAGATAACCACAGGGTAGAACAGTTAAAAGTGGCCCTCTAGGGTCTGGAGAAAAGAAATGCATGTCTAGTGAAACCAGCAGTCTTCCATTTTATCAATCTAGTGGTTTAAGTCCATCATTTAGAACTACTTCATGTTCATTTTCTTATCCTGATTGCATAAATTCGTAAGTGTATCCTTCACTAAAACAATTTAAGCCTAACAGCCAAAACAATCTCAGTGTAATCTTCTGATGAGCAGTCCGGTGATTGATGAGCAGTCCGGTGATTGTGACTAAAGCCTTAGCATAATTCCCAGAACCACAGAACAGTGTGATTGAACTCGACAGTCCACATAGCTAATCCCTCTAAAATTGAAAATACTTCTAGTTACTTCCCTATTAATGGATGTCATCAAGCTCTCTGCATCTGTATAGCATTGTCGAAGTGACCACAGAATAGGATGAGGCTACAAATTGATGATGATTCCAAACAACATTCAAAACTATGCAATAATTTATTGCAAATTGTAAGACATTATTTATTATATTGCAAATATCTAAACTACTGAGAATACATAGACCTTTCTATCCATTCCTTGTAGCATTTTTGGTACAATAAGAATCCCTAATGAATAATCTAGTGATGCTAATCTATGAGGGAAAAAGCAATAGCATGCTTAACATTAATCCCTAACTGGAAGTTCCAACTAATGGTGTACCAAGCATAAAACAAAAAGCCAATTGGTACTACCTGCCATCGAATCCATCAGCATGTTGGAATCTTGTGAAAGTTGAACATTTTTAAAAGGCTACATTTAGTAAAGTAGTTATCCTTTTTTTTTCTTCTTTCAAATAAATACAACAATACAAGGATATATGCATATGAGTATGACAGTGGACTAGATAGGACACTCCCAAAATCTCTTAGGAAAATCAAGATAGACAAAGCAAAAAATATGTAACTTTGTGTTGTAGTAATCCGAATCATGTGTGCAATGTTCAAAATCAAGCCAATTGAGGTATAGGTAAGTCCTCATTTATTCCACTCCTTCCAATAGAGAATCATGTACTAACATTGTGAATTCTGGAGGGGAATGAAAAGTAAAAGAGAGGAATAAAACTATAAATTAAAATATAAGAGTACAAAAATAATAAAATTTCTCCTAGTATTTTCTTTGAGAGAGAAAAAAGAAAGGAGGTGAACATGAGCATGAGAGAAGGCAAGCAAAGATGAGCCATTAGAGTGGAGGCAAGTAGAGGGGATCACAGCCACGAGCAAAGGCTTGCACAAGAACAGCCCCCCTAGTTTCGCCCTAATTTGGATAGATACTAAATTGAGAGAAAAACCATCAATTTTCAATCCATTCTTTCCTCTTTAGTCCACACTATCCATTGAAGATATAACAATAAGCAATACTAATGTTTGTTTAATGTTTTTAATTTTAAATTTTTATTAGGGGTTATTAGCATATTTTAAAAAAAGGATTTTTTTAAAAAAAGAATGTAATATTGGTGAGTAGTTAGTTTTTTTTAACCCTTTTTCTTCTTTTTAGAAAGATGTATCTCTTAAAATTTTGTTAAGTAATTTTATCTATAAAGTGGTGTTACAAATGATCGTCTCCAAATAAGAAGGATCCCTCTTCATATTTTATAAACACCAAAATGGAAAGAAAGTCAAGTGTTCATCCTCTTATTTTTCTCATACTAGGTTCCGCTCAAATTTGATTATGTTAGTATTACTAGCTAATCTTTGTTACTCAATAATGAAAGAGCTGCCAAGAAACTTTCCAACTGGAGCTACTAGCAGAGATTGCAAAGTCAATTGTACGTTGGAGTAAAAGATCAAACTGAAGGGATCATATTTTGACATAGGACAGACACTCACCATCTTCAATTCTATTTATCACTTACTACTTTATTTGTTATTTTACATTATTGATTTCATAGATTAAGTTCAAATCAATTAAGGTGTAAGAAGGCCTAAAAATTAAGTTCAACAACAGTAAATTGTGACCTTGATATGAATTTCAAAGTAAATTCAATGACAGTAAATACCATTATATTTACTAAAATCCAGTACCTTATACTCGGGCTGCATACATATATTATGATGATAAACACCTCACTCGTGGATTATATATCAGAAATAACAAAAAGGATAAAGGTGAAATTTTGAGTGCATGGGATCACCGCATTCTATTCATTTGGAAACTAGCACATTTAAAACGAAATGGGAACTTTATTTTCTCAACATATTAACAGAGAGATTATATTTTAATTTAACAAAGAATCAGCAAAGCAGATAAACAAACAGAAGGTTCATTTACCTGCAGCCTTGAGGAGCAGAACCGAAGCCGGTGGAGTCTTCAAAATGAAAGTAAAACTCTTATCCTGGGAGAAGAGATTCAGACATTTGTACCACATCAGGAATAAATCATAAATGCAAATCTACGCTATGAGCAACCCAAACAACCGACTTCTACCAACACAACAACCTCCGTGGACCAAGGGGAATCGAGGATTAGTTGACAAGGGTAAAAGATTTTTTTTAAAAAAAAAGAATACGAAATGCAAGAATAAAAGACAAATTTCTCTAGAATTAGTTGGCAATAGTAGAAAAAAAAAACCCAAAACAAGATAGCTCACATCGAATACGGTGATCTCGACGGGGATAACGTAGCCGGGTTTGTCGGCGGTCTTAGCGTTATACTCTTTACAAAAGGCCATAATGTTCACACCCTTGGAACCTAGGGCGGGTCCAACCGGCGGAGCGGGGGTCGCCTTGCCCGCCTCCAGAGCTAACTTCACGATACCTACCACTGCAACAGCAGAAGAGACCAGTCAAGAATCCAAAAAAATAGGCGGAGGAAAAAATAGGCGGACGGGTTCGCACCCTTCTTGGGCTTTCCCGAGGGCTTGGGGGGCGCCATGGCCCTCACGGGTGGAAGCGGGCGCGAAAATCGGAGTGGCCGAGAGAACGAGGAGGAGGAGGAAGAGGAGGGGATGGAGAAGAAGGAAGGGAGGAAAGAGGAGGAGAGGTCTCGTGCGGAGTTTGTGGCTGGAGGAGAAGGGAGGCGAGCGAGGGAGAGTGAGGTGGCGGCCATGGCAGTGGTTGCAGAGGAGCAGCAGCGAAACGGAAGAAACGATTGCTCTCAGATGTTATCCAAAACACTTTCTTCTGGAGCGTTTAATGGGCCGAGCTGAACTGCTGATTCCTTACTGGGCCGAACGTTTATGCTTGGGCTTTCTCAAGGAAGTGAGCGATTAGGCTTGTATTATTGTCGGCATAGATGCGCGAGAAATAGAGGATTAGACCACACCAAATTGCAGGTGCAGATGATGGAGGAGTACATAAAATACATCCAACTAAATCAATGATGTTTTGCATCCTTCAATTCAATGGTATCGTCGTCTCATCGTTCTTAAGCAAATTGTAGGTGCATTTTGCATTGTTTTATGTGGTATGAATCAACGTTATATTTCTTTGTCATAGTTGTTAGGCCTAGCCCTAAATTAGGGCCCAACCCAATAACCAAATCGATTCCAATTTGGGAAAGAGGCAGCGGCAGGTTTCGCAGGCGTCGATCCCAACCGCGATCGACGGCATCTACCGTGGCCAGCGTCAATTGCGTGTTCAAACGCTTGTGTGTATCAAGGCAAGCGTGCAGTAACTGATAACAGCGGTTGGTTGAATTCGGCAAAAACAGCGGCAGCTGCGAAACCCGGAAAGAAGCCGACTAGGAGGGAATCCGGCGATGTCCGCGGCGGCAAAGATGGGGAAGAATGTCTAAGATGTGCAGATTGATGGAACAGAGTTACAGAGACCTCTGCTGGTGGAACAGTTGTATGGCAGCAGCGGCTCAAGAAGGTTGTCCTGAAGCGAGATTGTTGAGCAGCGAGATTATTGAGAGAACGTCTACGACGATGCAGAGGGGTAGATGGCTCCGATACCATGTATACAACAGAGAAAAGTTATAAAAGGGAGATGAATAATTGTACAGTCGATACAAGCTTGTCACATAGGAATACATTCTATTTTATTATACATAATAAATTCTTGAATCTTCTATCTATCGACAATTTGCTGATTGTGATTGATTGATTCTTAAGCTTCTAATTTATTAATTCGATGAATCATCAATATATTGTTTGATTTGCTTCCGACTGCTCCTCCTGGTCTCTAAGATATGCTTCGCCGCTAAGCCGACACTCGGTTTTTGAAGAGCTCCAAACAATGATCGTCATCCAGATTTCTGCTCCAGAACTTGTTGTAGTACTCGTCGTAGGTGTAGGTCCTATACATCGCCGGAGATCCCTCGCCTACAAGCTCTTTCGGCGGGCTTATCTTCACATTATTGCATGGGCAGAGGAACGACGCCACCGAGATCCTCTCCTTGTCGGAGTTCACCAAGGCCCGATGCCACACGCTCTTGTACCTCCCATTACTCAACATCTGCAGCTGGTCACCGATGTTGATGACCAAGGCGTCCGGCTGGGGGTTGACGGCGATCCATCTGCCATCCTTGCGGACCTGCAGCCCCGCCACGCTCTGATCCTGGAGTAGGATGGTTAGGGCGTTGGGGTCGGTGTGGGCCTGCAAGCCGTACGTGAGGTCTGGAGCTGGGCACTTGGGGTAGTAGTTAACGGCCATGTGCTGCTCTTGCTCGCCTAAAGCCTCGACCAAATACTGCTCTTTCAGTCCCAGACCCAGTGAGATTAATCCCAGGAGTCGAAAGCCGAGTGCCCGGACTTGTTCGCAGTAGCTGCTCACCACTTTTCTGCCAACCAAAAAACATCATCCATCAAGCAGTTGATAAAATTTCAAAGTAATGCACATGAATAATTCATTATGTACTCTTACTTGAAGGAAGGGGGATTAGAAGGCCAACAAGGCACGAACTCGTCGAGGGGGTAGCAGTGAAGGCGGAGGTAGTCCCGCCAATTGCGCATCGTCTCCTTTCTAATGTTGAAGCTGGTCGACAACCGTATCTTCTTCGCCGGGTCGTCGGAGTAGTGCTTCTCCTTCTCCTCCGGCGGCAGCAAGAAAAACTCCTTCGCCACCGCCATCATCTGCTGCATCAGCTCGTTCGGCACCCCATGATTTACCACCTGCACACAAGGCCATATGAAATTAACTAATTAGAAGCTAAAATTACTATTATTTAGTAGTTAACGCAACACTTGAAGTGGGTTTCACCACCGATTTATACGCGTTATGTTTTGGGTTGTGGCTGTGTCCTCCGACTTAATTAGTTGTTAGGTTTTTTTATTTTTTTTTTTGGTTATTAGTTAGTTAGTTATACCTGGAAGAAGCCATAGGCCTGGCAGGCAGCCGCGACTTGAGTTACGATTTGGGGCTTATCCGGCGAGCCGAGATCCACGGTGGGGATGGTGGCGCCGCTCATGACTTCATGGAGACGAGGCCTTTGCGACTCCGGCCGAATGTAGCTCGCCGGAAGAGACGCACCAGCGGCGGTGGAGAGGAGTTGATCTGCCATTAGAACGAGCTGAGAAGCAGAGAGTGTCGCTTCTGTATGCTCGAACTCTTTGTAAAGCGCGGGATCTCATGCACGCTAGCAACAGAATATGGCTCCCTTTTATAGTGAGTCGGTGATATTTAATAATTGACGCGTTTGTGGGCTGTAGATATTTAATTTGTGGGCTGTAGATATTGTGTGCGTGTGATTGAAAAGCATTTCATTTTTTTTTTCTCAAGCAATTAGTAGGCTGACGTCAGCCATGACAAATTAATTGACGCGTCATAAATAGAAGGTAATTATGTCATCAACAGACTTATGTCTTGCTATAGTACAGTATTAATTAAAATCACTCAATTGCAGGTTCAATGTCCTTGAGAGACCAAAGAAAAAAAAGATATGTCTTTCATTGCGGCAAATGCAATTCTAATCAAACTTACGGTTTGCGGCCACGTAAGAGTAGAAGTAGCCGTGTCAAATGAGTTAGGTTAGAATTGAAATTGATGGATGATTTAGGCTATGGCGGCTGCTTTCGGCAGAGATTACGTTAAGCACGATTCACACTGATGGATACACGTTAGTCCTTAAAATCTCTCCGTCTCTCTCCCAAACAAACGTGTCAAAATATATTATGCTCATCAGTCGGCGCTGAAACCAAATGTGCCTGTCGATACACTCCGATCGTCGAATCGACATCAAATAAATCAGGCATCATTGAACCTTATCAATCTTGTGTGCTCCCTGCTGAAAAGTCGCATCGAACGATCATGGGGACCCTAGCCAGACAATTGCGACAGATAAACACGTAAAAACGTGTTTTTTTAGCGGGGCCACGCCCCATCCACCGTCTTCTCTTATGATTCAAGCTTTGGAATTCATGCATATAGAAATCTCGATATAATATTGGAGAGGCCACCGCTTCAAAAGTTTGCTTTTGACGATAGCCATTTCTTTGGTGCTCATGAGTTTGCTTTTGACGTTAAGAATTTATGCGCCGACATCGCTTACGGTGGAGGGACGGCCTACTATTATTTTTAATTGACGTCGGCAACGATGGGACATCACGTTGATCCATTTATGATGCTGACGCAATGCGCCTGACGTCAGCTAAAAAACGCATCGGTTACGTGAGGCTCCATCTATTCGGTATAAAAGTAAATTTGATCATCATTAAATTTTGATTAATTCTGAATTATGATGTTGAAATATTCAAATAGTTATAAAAAGAATCTGTGTACATTATTGTATCATGATTCAATTTAGTGAGCGTATCAAAGTTTATTTCGACTAACCATAACGCATTGCGTGTTGTGGAAGAAACAATGTTCACATTTATTAAACGTGTTTTAGTAAGTCATGATGGTACAATTATCGCTTGAATTTATTAAATGATAATTGCATGAAAAAGTAAGGATTCAATGTTATGCAAATAATAGAAATGCGTGCGGTAGAAGGTCCTTTAATGATCGTTATACAACTTAACTTGGTTGATATAGACAAATTGGACCTCTTTGTTTGATCTTTGTAGAGCCCACTTAGGTTGTGTATGAACCAGCGGGCCGCGACATGCATGAAATGAGATTGTGTCAATAGCGTGGCCCGTGGCTGAGTACTAGCCCAACAATAGTTTATGGGTGTTAGCCCAATGTTTTACCTAGCCTAGAATGCTATTGAGCCAGCAAACTAAGGGCTAGTTTGGTGCTATGATAGTTGCGCTGTCACTGTAGCACATGCTGTTAAGGGTATTTGATGAGTCTAACTATGCTATCACTATAGCAACTATTATTAAAGTTATTTTATAGATTTATTATGTTGTTAGTGTTGTTAATAAATAAATAAATATTAATTTAATAAACTATATTAAAATTAAAATTATAAATTTTTATAATAAAATAAAATAATTAATTAAATAATAAAATTAATTATTTAATTTTATATTATTAATTATTTTAATAAAGTTATTAAATTTTATAAGATCAAATAATTAATTTTAATATAAAATTTAATTATTAATTTTATTTTAAAATTAAATTTATTTTTAAAATTTAAAATAATTATTTTAATAAAGTTATTAAATTTTATAAGATCAAATAATTAATTTTAATATAAAATTTAATTATTAATTATATTTTAAAATAAAAAAAAATTAAAATTCTTTTTTATAAAAAATATTAATTAATATATTATAATATAAATAATAGAATTAACAAAATATAATATAATTTAATATATAATTAATTGATGTATATAGTTATAAAATATAAATATGTAAATAATAATTAATTTAATATAAATTTGATATTACTACTGTAGCATCACATTGGCTACAATAGCATGGCAGCAGTCAAAGCACCCGCTACCTTGCTTTCATGAATAGTGCATGCAATGCTACTATTCCACAGCACCGCATTTACAAAAGTTGGGATTTTTTTTTTTTGCTGCTTCTGCCGCTCTTCCTAGCGCCGCAGGAAGCAACGTGCCTCCAAACGGGCACTAAATCAAGTAAAACGGTAGCCTAAGTCTTTGGTGTAGTTAATATTTGTAGACTAGATCTCAATTACGCATTTATGGCATGCATACTAACTTTAACTCTAATTTAATCAAATTTTAATTAATTAAATTCAAATTTAATTATTATAGAATTTTCATAGAATTATAGTAATAATTCGAAAAGTGTAAAAAAAATAATTTTGTGCTTTATAATTTTTAATAAATAAAATAACAAATAGTTTAATATATACTTTTTTTAGAATCTATGATTTAATCACATATGTTGTTACGTCGTTATTTTATTGTATGAAATTGACCCAGAAAACGATGATGGCTTGGTGTGTATGGGTTGGAATACCCAAATAGAAAACCGGTAGAAAAGATGCATGCAAACATAAATCATTGACTCATTGTTGAGGACGCTCGCTGTCACCTTAGAAGGAAAATTTTTTTTAAGCATAGGAGCTGCCCAAGAATCTTGAACAGCGCCTCCTAAAATTTGAAAATCGAATCTTAAAGTTACATAGATTGCATAAATCTTAGAGCATGCCCTACTCTGTTAATTCCCCGTTCGGTGCTACAGCTAATCCTAGTTACTTTTCGAAGTGTCATTAACCTGCACTCTCTCTCTCTCTCTCCCTCTCTCTCTCTCACATAACTCTCGAGTGTGATTTGATCTCTCTCGCAGAACCTGCAAAAATTTTTTTCCACCAACGCCAACCTCTCGCCGGACGCCTTGAACCCTAGCTGTTTCTTCTAATCCATCTTGGCCTTCTCCCTTGTGCTTAGAGCAGGGTTGCTACTTTTCGGAAACCACTCATCGCACATTCCTCCTTCTCGGGTGAAATCTTCGTTCTCGTCGAAAACCCTAACCCAAGCTAGAATATGTCTTTGAATCTCTCCTTCTCCCTCGTTCTCTCTTTCTCCGGCTTGCCTAAAACTTGATTCCTATATGTTGGAGGCTATCGCTGTCCTCTCTCCCAGCAAACCCTAACCCTAACCATATCTGCCCCTTTGAATCAGGTGGCATGTTTTTTCATTTAATATTTTCTCACATTTGGTATTTCCTGGTGGTTGAACATTAGTTGTTAATGATTGCTACATTTTCTTATCTGACGAAGTCTTGTGCAAGTAAATAACAGTAAGTTGAAGACAAGGACAATCAAGCACAGTTCTAACATCATTTGCAAATTTCTTTATAAGTTAAGTCCTTTAATATTTTCTCACATTTGGTATATCCTGTTATTGCTTCCGCTGTTCCCATGTACATGCCAACATAGGTGATAACATTTAAAAGATATGTATATCTATTTGCCTCTTAATGGCTGTCATCTTTATCTTTGTCAATTTTTGCTTGTAGGAATCTCAAGTAATGTTCACCTTCCCTTCTCAACCAACAACTTATGTCAAGCCTGCTATCTCATAAATTGTTATGATGATAGGCATGTTTACATCCATTTATGTTAGTGTTAAATAAATCAGCTTTTTACATTATAAAATCTCGGATATGTAAATTAATTTTAGTGTGTGATGCAGTGCTCGGATAACTTCACATGTTGCAGTCAGAGAGGATAATTTTAATGAATAAGTCAATTATAATGAGCACTAATTTTAATGGATAAGTCACATGTTGTAGCCTTCAGTATCTTTGCCAACACTAACTTTTCTTCTATTCTAATAAGCTAAATAAGTAAATTGTGTAAATTAGGAAATGAATTGGGGTTCTTAAGGTTGTAATAATCTTAACTATGCTGCAATAATCAAGCCAGTCACACTAAATTGACTTCCTCTGGTTAATAACAACTTATTTGGGAAAATTTTTCTCACTGTCTCATTCTGTTGTCCTTAATTCATTGCTCTATTATTTTAATTGCTTTTAATAGTGCAATATTGGCTCTATACTATTCCTATGTCCTGAGAAGTAGAAAGCTGATTAAATGTTAGCAAGCAATCGTTTATGATTTTTTTATTTCTTTAGTTATTTTGATTATCTAAAAGATTCTAAAGTTCTTTAATTAGTTGTAGTTGGTTAAATTGTTATTGCTAAATGAAGCAAAGGTGGAAGTTCGAAATAAGTAATTTAATGCCTAAATTTAAAACTGAACCTGAACTAAAACCAAATTGGAAGTTTCAGGTTTGTTTAGTTTTTCAATTTTGTTATTTATTTTTAATGTCAATAAAATTTTAGTATAGTCAGTTTAACTTGATTGAAATATCTAACATTGAACACCCAACTATTTTTTTTAAATTTTCAACCTGAACTGGAAGAAACTGTAACAAGAAAAAGCCCATCTAGGCTAGAACTAAGCTGAAACTCCTTCATGATTACCACCATGTTGTCGTGCTTCTGTTTATGAAAACCTTGGCGTGTATTTTGTCTAATCATGCTCGTGCTCTTATTCTCTATCAATTGCTAGCTATTTATAATATCCTCTGCCATGAATCATTTCCCCTTACTGTTACAGCTTTAGAGCTACTCCATTTTATTGCCCTGACTTAATAGGTGACACTATCCCATGATGCAGTGCTTAGATGTAGCTTCACATGTTGTAGACAGGGAGGATAATTTTAATGGATAAGTCAATTGTATATAAAGTATTTACATTTGTAAAGGTATTTGTATGTAATGGACATGTGTTAGCAATGGATATTTGTATGTAATGACAATTTGTTTATTGTGAAATGCCGACAAATATCGTGGAGAAGCCATACTATCGTAGATATGACACAACTATTGTGGATAAGTCACAACTATCATGGATAAATAGAACAACTATCATGGATAAGCCACAAATATCGTGAATAAGCCTGTCAACTATCGTGGATAAGCCACAAGTATCTTGTATAAGTATGTCAAATTTCGTGGATAAGTCACAACTATCATGGATAAATAGAACAACTATCGTGGATAAATAGAACAACTATCGTGGATAAGTTACAACTCTTATAGATAAATATAACAAATATCGTGGATATGACACAACTATCGTGGATAAATAGAACAACTATCGTGAATGTCGTGAATAAGCCTGTCAACTATCGTGGATAAGAATGTCGTATATCATGGATAAGTCACAACTATTATGGATAAATAGAACAATTGTCGTGGATATGACACAACTATCATGGATAAATAGAACAACTATCGTGGATATGACACAACTATCGTAGATAAGTCACAACTATTGTAGATACATAGAACAACTATCATGGATATGACACAACTATCGTGGATAAATAGAACAACTATCTTGGATAAGCCACAAATATCATGGATAAGCTTGTCAAATATCGTGGATAAGCCACAACTATCATGGATAAGTTACAAGTATCATAGATAAGCCTATCCACGATATTATAGGTACGATCCATGATATTACAGACACAATCCATGATATTTGTCAGGCTCAATTCTCTGCATTCAAGCTCAATCCACTATACAGGCTCTATCCACAACAAACAAATTGCCATTACAAATAGGTATACATTGCAAACAAATATCCATTACATACAAATACCTGTAATAGCATGAATCATATCTGTAATATCATGGATTATGCCTATCATATCATGGATTGTGTCTATGATATCGTGGATAAGCTTGTAATATTGTGGATAGGCTTATCCATGATCTTACACGCATGATCCACGATATTTGTCAAGCTCAATTCACTACATTCAAGCTCAATCTACTATACAGACTCTATCCACGACAAACAAATTGTTATTACAAATAGGTATACATTGCTAACAAATATCTATTATATACAAATACCTTTACAAATGAAAATCCTTTATATACAACTTGCCATTGCAAACAAATATATAGCGCAAACAAATATACATTATAAATAAATATACAATATAGACAAGGATCATGTATAATTGACTTATCCACTAAGATTATCTTCCCTGTCTACAACCTATGAAACTGCATCCGAGCACTGCATCACACACTAAAATTAGTTTATGTATCCGAGATATTACAATACAAGAACAGAAAGAAAGAAGAACTTTTGTTCTTTAGTTTTCTTTTGGTTTCTTGTCATCGTGCTCATGGTTTTTCTTTTTAGTTTTAGAAAAAAAACCATAAAAAAATATTAAAATAAATAAATTATTAAAAAATAAACTATTAAAGAGGAACTGAAAAATTATCTCTTGTCATGTATTGTTCATCTCATGAATTTTCTTTCGAGACGAATGATTAAAATAAATTATTAAAAAAAAGCATGATCCAGAACCTTGAGATTAATACTCAAACAAAAAAAAAAAGTAACGTGATCGGAGATGAAACAACATCCAAGCGAATCGTTCTCCATAATATATAAAAAAAATTAATAGGAAGGAGGGCACTGGTGGTGGAGCTGATGCCAGAGATGTGCGGGGACGGAGGGGCAGTGGACGGGGAAGGGGAGTAGACTATGTACCTGCCGGAATATATGATTCCTGCAGGATATAAGCCGATCCCTATGCTGGTATGGGCTCTGTTCAGTAGCCAATCACTATGTCGGTGCGGGCTTCGTCTAGTAGCCTTGAGATGGATTTGTTTGTGCTATCTAGGGTTTTGGGCATTCGGCGAGAGGTGAGGGCTGTTAGATATGGGTCCTACATCATGTAGGGACCCATTTGTAAATACAAAAAGTCTTTGGGGCTTTTTGTAAAAAGTATTTAATTAAAACAAGGAAAGTGGGGAGGGCAATTGGAAATTTTGGTTCTCTAAATTTCGACGAGAGCGTGGCTGGAGAGAGAAGGAGAGAGAAAAGAGAAGGCTGAGTTCTTCTAGGTGCGATCTTAGAGAAATCTACCGTCTGATCAGCACAAAATTTTACAGAGTTTGTCCTGGGTAGTTCCTTACATATCTAACGGTCAGATTTTTCATTGGTCTCTTCTAGATACTGTTTTTGAGACAATGGTAAATTTAGGGATAATTTTTCCCTTGTGTGATTTTTCATCTTGTTGTTGATGAAATTGTTATTGTGAAGAGACAGTGTATTTATTGGATTCATAGTGGAATTTTGGTGGCCGGCTCCTGTGATTTTTTACCCTATTTCTAGGGGTTTTTCCATGTTAAATCTTGGCGTTCTTGTATTTGGTTGTGTTTTCTAAGTTAATTACAATTTTATTGCATCTACATATTGTTGTGATTACATAAGTGAGATTTAGGGATTTATTATTGTCGAGGTAAAATCCCAACAATGGTATCAGAGGCAAGTTAATTATTTACTTGTGTTAATCATGGAAATTAGCAATATGATGATTGTTCTTAATGGAAAAAATTGACTTATTTGGAAAGCCAAGATGGAAGACAACCTATATTGCAAAGATTTATTTGATAAAGTTGAGAATGAAATTAAACCAGAAAAAATAGCAGATGATGACTGGAACAAGTTGAATAGAAAAGCTATCAGTTATATTCGGCAGTGGGTAGAAGATAGTGTTTTTTTATCATATTGTGAATTAAAAAGTAGCATATAAGTTGTGAAAAAAAATTAGAAGACTTATATGAGAGAAAAACTACTAGTAACAAGGCTTTCTTGATTAAGAAACTGGTGAATCTGAAGTATATGGAAGATGGAAAAATTATTGAGCATTTGAATGACATGAAAAACATCATCAATTAGTTGGCTTCTATGAAGATGGTAATTGAAGATGAATTACAGACACTTTTATTATTGAGTTCTCTACCAGAGAGTTGGGAGATTTTGGTTGTATCTCTCAGTAATGCAGCACCAGATGGTATGTTATCCATGAGCCTAGTAACTTCAAGCTTGTTGAATGAAGAAACTAGAAGAATGTCTGTGGATGCAAATAGATCTCAAGTATTGGTGATTGAAAATCGTGGTAGAAGCACAAATAGATCTCGACACCAACATGGGAATTCTAGGAACAATTCATCTACCAGAAAAGATGTTGAGTCTTTTATTGTCATAAGAAGGGACATAGTAAGAAGTATTGTTGGTCATTCAAGAAGGCTTAGAGAGGAGAAAGCAGTGGAATCACAAGAGAGGATAAAGAGAGCAACACTACAATCACTATGGACAGTGATGTTGACATTCTAGCAGCAAGTGACACAGAAAGTATATTGGCAGTCAATGAAAAAGACAGTTGGATCATTGACACAGGTGCTTCTTGTCATGGTACCCCGCATATTGATTATTTTTCATCATTACATCATTGTGACTTAGGTGTTGTAAAGATGGGAAATAAGGATATTACAATTATCAAAGGAAAAGAGGATATCATTATCAAGACTAACCTTGGACATAGGATGATTCTCATAGATGTAAGGTATACTCCTGATTTGAGTTTCAGTTTGATGTCACCTGGTGTTCTTGATGAAGAGGACTTAGTGAGCACATTTGGTAATGCAAAGTGAAAGCTAACAAAAGGATCACTTTTATGTGCTAGAGGAAGCAAGCAATATGCTCTTTATCACACTAATGTTGAGGTTCTCAGAGGAGAAATTAGTACTGCTTCAATATCCACTTCAGAGTTATGTCATAGGAGGATTGGACCGTTGAGTGAAAAGGGTGTGAAGATTCTATTTAAGAATGTCATTTCTCCTAAAGTACAACATGAGTCAGTTTCTCAGCTTGGGGAAAAGTTCCAGGATGAACACTAGTCAATTAATGCAAGCAGTGCACAGAAAAGACAAATATCTCAGCAATCTCAGATAAAAACTCAGTTGAAAAAGTCTCTTAGAGAAAGGAAACCTTCAAGGCAATTTGACAATGGTTTTGTCATGAGCAGAGATGGAAGAAAGGCAAAGTGCTATCAAGTGAAGAAGGTTATGACAAAAGAGAAAACTGAGGTTTGTAAGAAGATGGCTGGCTTGGTCATCCCTGCATGATGCAGGAGGGAGAGATTGTTAGCTTTGGGGCTTTTTGTAAAAAGTTTTTAATTAAAACCTAATGTGCACATGAAGGAAAGTGGGGAGGGCAATTGGAAATTTCGGTTCTCTCAATTTCGACGAGAGTGCGGTTGGAGAGAGAAGGAGAGAGAAAAGAAAAGATTGAGTTCTTCTGGGCGCGATCTTGGAGTGATCTACCGTCTCATCGGCGCAAAATTTTACAAAGTTTCTCTTGGGGTAATTCCTTACATATCCAACGGTCAGATTTTTCATTGGTCTCTTTTAGATACTATTTTTGATACAATGGCGAATTTAGGGATAATTTTTCCCTTGCGTGATTTTTTATCTTGTTGTTGATGAAATTGTTATTGTGAAGAGATAGTGTATTTTTTGGATTCATAGTGGAATTTTGGTGCCCTACTCCCATGGTTTTTTACCCTATTTCTAGGGGTTTTTCCACGTTAAATCTTGGTGTTCTTGTGTTTGATTGTGTTTTCTGAGTTAATTACAATTTTATTGCATCTATATATTGTTGCGATTACACATGTCACAGCCTGACGGAGTGTCATCTAAAAATATTAATTGACAAATTCACCCTTGGGTGTAACAATTTCCTGTTCATTATAATCATAATCCAATAACACTTTACAACTAACAATATAATAGTTACAACCTATCTCGAAACGTCAGCATCTATATCAATATCAAAATTTCACATTATTCACAAGCATTTGAAACTACAAGTGAGATAGATCCATAACCCAAAGCATGGATTACATGTCAAAAAGTCAAAAGTCTATGTAACATGTACAATACACAAGTCATCTTACAATACTACCTAACTACCCCATCATACAATAAATTACTCAAAACATTGGGTAGTCTCTATAGCTATCTACCAGTCTCTAGTTGGAGTTGCGTCTGGACCTGGAGGCAAAACAAAGGGAGTTAGCAGAAGACTAAATAGGAATCGTAACAAGATGATGTCATGCATCAAATACAAGATAAGCAAACAATTAATCTTCTACCACTACATGACATATATATAATATCAAAAATACGATATCATAAAAATACTTATAACACACAGGTTGTGAAATCATCGAGCTACGACCATAAACCATCATCATGAGCCGCACTCTTGAGTAGAATGTTTCCACTGCTAGCTCACACAGTGGAGCGGCTGTCCGGAGACAGTCCGGTGGTGTTGTGTCCAACACCTGGCGACCCCAGCATTGTCTGAAGACAATCTGACGGTAAGCCCTAACTGGCACCGCTATAATCCGAAGGCCAATCGGCAACTATAGCCAAACTGTGGTCCACTGGTCCAACTCGATCAGCCAATAAGATTATCACAGTCACGACATTTTCATGCAAGCATCAATACTAACTTATATTTACTTATAACTTAACAAAATGCATAACATCCAATCTATCCATTATTTCAACAAATATATGAATGCAGTATCAATAATGCGACTTTAAACCACAAACATTCATTCACATGCTTCAATTAATCAACACAAGGAAAACAAAGGAATTAGAAACAATAATGAGGAAAGGAACAGTAAGAAGATCATGGTATCACATATACCATACCATGACTTACAAAGAAAGGGACAAAATTCCTACCTCCAAGCCCCTCCGTGGTACAAGTGACAAGATCACTCCAAAGTCTTACTTGTTACCTGAATCATTATTCAAAATTACTTCCTTTTCTTCCATTACTACACATAAGATATGCTATCATTTAATTGCACTATTATATAATCGAACTTCTACATATACCACAATTATAGTGATTAAAATTTTTAATCTCTAGCAATAGATAAACATATCTAATTACATTTCTAAATACCCATATTTCATTCTCTAAATTTATTCATTCCTAGCCAACAACAACAAATAAAATGTTATCATCTATTCATAGCCTGCATTTCATGTTTACCTCTAATTGCTTGATTCCCATATTACAAAATATGTAGGAACTAAAAAAAAAAAAATCAAAATAGGTATTAATCCAAGGCAACTTATTTTGATATTACTAAATATATTCAGGTCCTGTTTCTTTTAATCCTTGCAAATACTATATATGTAACATAATTTACAGCTTACCTAGTACATCTTTTAGCCAAGAACCAGATCTCCTAGCAATTGAACTTGTAGCAGGGAAGGAAGTTATAGATTCAACTAAGAAACTATAATGAAAGGAATATTAAACCCTAAGAAATGTAATCCCAAAGAAAACACACCTGCTATTCTAAGCTACACCAAGAGGATGTTGATCTCGACCCAGCAAGTAAGAGAAGATTAAATTATTCACAAGGCACCACACCAAGCAAAGGCGATGGACAAAAGGATAAAAAAACAAAAGGGAGGAACAAAAGGAAAGAACGAACAAAGGGAGTGGAAGAGAAAATTGCACCTGGCTCTTCTCTAATTAAGTCTTATCTCTTTTACCACTATTCTTTCTTTATTTGTTTTTGTTTTCAAATTCCAACACATGACAGCAAGTTGTAGAAATCTGTAGAAGTATACTTTTGCTCACCAACCTCTCTAATTTATTTAATTCTCCTACATAGCAATCATTGTATAAACTATTTATTTATTTATTTATTTTTAAATGATAATTTATATTCAATCCACTAATTCTATAAATTACAACTTAGTCCCCAAATCTTAATAAATAAAAATTCACAAATATAATTTATATTATTTTAATATCCTAAAGCATAACAACACAAGTGAGATTATTATTGTTGAGGTAAAATTGTTAGATATGCTTGTATCATGCAGGGACCTATTTATAAATATAAAATGTCTTAGGATTTTTTTTAAAAGAGATATCTAAGTTAAGTTACTATTTTGGGTTAATAAGTAACGTGGAAACAAATTTGACGAGGGCAATTTTATAATTGTGGAATTGGAAATTGGGGAGGCTCTCGATTTTGACGAGAGCAAAACGTGAGCGGCGGCTAGAGAGAAGGAGAGAGAAAAGAGAAGGCTAATTTCTTCTAAGCGTAATTTTGGAGTTGTCTACCGTTTGATCGGTGCAAGAATTTACACAGTTTCTTCTGGGGTAATTTTTTACATATCTAACGGTCAGTTTTTCGATTGGTCTTTTCATTTGTCTGAATTAATTTAAAGAGTGATTAGGGGATTTGTGTTTCCCTTGAGTTGATTTTCATCTTTATAAAATCTTTGATTGTGAAGAGACCTTGTATTTGTTGGATATATAGTGGAATTTTGGTGGCCGACTCTATGGTTTTTTACCTTATTTTTAGGGGGTTTTCCACGTTAAATCTTGGTGTTCATATTTTTTGGATTGCTATTACTCTGATTTCATTATTTGCATCATATATATATTATTGTGATTACACAAGTGAGATTTAGGGATTTATTATTGTCGAGATAAAAATCCCAATAGTAGTATCAGAGGCAGGTTCTTCAGTCATTTGTGTTAATCATGGAGATTGGCAATCGAATGGTAGTCTTGAATGGAGAAAATTGGTTTATCTGGAAAGCCAAGATGGAAGATTACCTATATTGCAAAGAATTATTTGATACAGTTGAAAATGAAACCAAACAAAAAAAAATAGCATATGATGACTGGAACAAGTTGAATAGAAAAGCCATCAGTTATATTCGGCAGTGGGTGGAAGATAGTGTTTTTCATCATATTGTGAATGAAAAAGTTGCTTATAAGTTGTGGAAAAAATTAGAAGACTTATATGAGAGAAAAACTGCTGGTAACAAGGCTTTCTTGATTAGGAAATTGGTGAATCTAAAGTATATGGAAGGTGGAAAAATTATTGAGCATTTGAATGACATGACAAGCATTATCAATCATTTGGCTTCTATGAAGATGATAATTCAAGATGAACTGCAGGCACTTTTGTTATTGAGTTCTCTACCAGAGAGTTAGAAGACTTTGGTTGTATCTCTTAGTAATGCAGCACCAGATGATATGTTATCCATGAGCCTAGTAACTTCAAGCTTGTTGAATGAAGAAATCAGAAGAATGTTTGTGGATGCAAATAGATCTCAAGTATTGGTGACTGAAAATCGTGGTAGAAGTACAAATAGATCTCTATACCAGCATGAGAATTCTAGGAACAATTCATCTACTAGAAAAGATGTTGAGTGCTTTTATTGCCATAAGAAGGGACATATTAAAAAGTATTGTTGGTCATTCAAAAAGGCTCAAAGAGGAGAAAGCAGTGGAATCATAAGAGAGGATAAAGAGAGCAACACTACAATCACTATGGATAGTGATGTTGCCATTCTAGCAACAAGTGACACAGAAAGTATATTGACAGTCAATGGAAAAGACAGTTGGATCATTGACACAGGTGTTTCTTTTCATGCTACCCCTCATATTGATTATTTTTCATCATTACATCATTGTGACTTAGGTGTTGTAAAGATGAGAAATAAGGATACTGCAATTATCAAAGGAAAAGTGAATATCATTATCAAGACTAACCTTGGACATAGGATAATTCTCAGAGATGTTAAGTATATCCCTGACTTGAGATTCAGTTTGATGTCACCTGGTGTTCTTGATGATGAGGGTTTAGTGAGCACATTTGGTAATGAAAAGTGGAAGCTAACAAAAGGATCACTTATATGTGCTAGAGGAAGCAAGCAACATGCTCTTTATCACACTGATGTTGAGGTTCTCAGAGGAGAAATTAGTACTGCTTCAGCACCTACTTCAGAGTTATGTCACAGGAGGATTGAACCCTTGAGTCAGAAGGGTGTGAAGATTCTATTAAAGAATGTCATTTCTCCTAAAGTACAAAGTGAGCCAGTTTCTCAGCCAGGGTGAGAGTTCCAGGATGAGCACCAGTCAATTGATGCAAGCAGTGCACAGAAAAGACAGATATCTTAGCAATCTCAGATGAAAACTCAGTTGAGAAAGTCTCTTAGAGGAAGAAATCCTTTAAGGTAATTTGACAACGGTTTTGTCATGAGCAAAGATGGAAGAAAAATATAGTGCTATCGAGTGAAGAAGGTTGTGACAAAAGAGAAGACTGAGGTTTATAAGAAGATAGGTGGCTTGGCTTTCCCTGCATGATGCAGGAGGGGGAGATTGTTAGATATAGGTCCTGTATCATGCAGGGACCCATTTGTAAATATAAAAGGTCTTAGGGGCTTTTTTGTAAAAGAGATATCTAATTAAGTTAAGTTACTATTTTGGGTTAATAGTAACATGGAAACAAATTTGACAGGGCAATTTGCAACTGTGGAATTGGAAATTGGGGAGGCTCTCGATTTTGATGAGAGCAAAACGTGAGCGGCGGCTAGAGAGAGAAGGAGAGAGAAAAGAGAAAGCCGATTTCTTCTTGGCACAATCTTGGAGTTTTTTATCTGATCGGCGTAAGAATTTACAGAGTTTCTTCTGGGGTAATTCCTTACATATCCAACAGTTAGTTTTTCGATTGGTCTCTTCGTTTGTCTGAATTAATTCAGAGAGTGATTAGGGGATTTGTGTTTCCCTTCAGTTGATTTTCATCCTATTTGATGAAATCTTTGATTGTGAAGAGACCTTGTATTTGTTGGATATATAGTGAAATTTTAATGGCCGGCTCCGTGGTTTTTTACCCTATTTTTAGGGGGTTTTTCCATGTTAAATCTTAATGTTCATATTTTCTAGATTGCTATTACTCTGATTTCATTATTTGCATCATATATATATTGTTGTGATTACACAAGTGAGATTAGGAATTTATCAAGTTAAGCATAAAAATCCCGACAAAAATCTCAACAAGGCGAGAGATCAAATCATGCTCTAGGTTCGCATGGGAGAGAGAAAGAAAGCACATGAGTTAATAGCATTTTAAAAAGTAATTAGGGTTAACTATATCGTCGAGTAACGGGGCATTAACGAGAGTGGGTGTGCTCTGAGATTCGTAAATATAGGCAACTTTAAGATTTGATTCTCGAATTCTAAAGGGCACTGCTTAAGATTCTTAGGCAGTCCCATTCTTAGGAGATTTTTTCCCTTAAAAGGCAGACATATAATGTGCCCACCAGGAGCTCCAATTGTCGAGAGACATTGATCTATGTCAGGAAGTAATATTATTAAAAATGAATACTCATATTGATAATAGATTGAATGAAAGGTGCCGATGGTAATAGAGGTGGCGGTGGTGACCTAGAAGGCGGTGGCAGTGGCTGCGGTGGTCAGTGTTGAGGCAACGGAAGGCAAGTAGGGCTGTAGTGGATTTGAAGCGGCAATAGAGATAGAAGGTGAGTGAGGGAACAAAGCTGAGAGGGGCGTATGTTGATACGGAAGTGGAGGAGCCACTACTATAACGGGGTGGTGCAGATTGTAGACACAGCCGCAGTCCTAATAAGTTAATTCTAGTAAATTTATTAAAATTTTTTATTTAAATTTTAGTAAATTTATTTAATTTATTTAATATTTTTTTATTAATTTTTGCATTTGTATGTATTATCAAACTTTATCATTGAATTTTTTGAATTTTAACGAAAATTTGCAAGAACAAACTCGATGAGAAACTTTCAGATGCGCGCTAGTTGAATGATGGATTAGTCGTGCTGAAGAATTGTAGGCTGTGCCTATGATATTTTCTCTCGATTACATGAGGCTCCATCAATTCGGTATAAAGTGAATTTGCTAATAATGTATAAATTTTGATTAATTCTGAATTATGATGTTGAAGTATTAAAATATTCATAAAAAGAATTGTGTACATTCATGAAAGGAGATTGTATTAGTGAATTTTATCGTGATTCAGTTTAATGAACATATCAAAGTTTATCTGGACTAACCATAATGCGTTGTGTGTTTTAGTAAGACATAATGGTACAATTATCGCTTGAATTTATTAAATGATAATTGCATGGAAAGGAAAGAATGTTATGCAAATAATAGAAATGCGTGCGGCCTTTTAATAGGTTTATGATGTGTTTTAGAATTATTTGGGTTGATCGTTGTACAACCTAACTTGCTTGATATAGATCAAATTGGGCCTGTACGGTTGATCTTTGTACAGCTCACTTTGGTTGTGTATTGAATGAGATTGGTCAATAGTGTGGATGAGTAGTAGCCCAACAATACTTAATGTTTTTGATATGCGTGTTGGCCCAACATTTTACCAAGATCATGCTAAATGTCACGCCCACTGTAATCGGCCCAGTCCACGTCACCCGGTTTGCCTCGATTTGCGCACCAAAACCGAATCAAAATCACGGAAACGTGATTTCGTCTGCGCGTTCGAATTCGTTGACTCGGTCAACTCCTCGAATCGAATGCCTTTCGGAGCTTGCCTCGTCGTTTTCACCTTCGAACGGCTCGTCGCCGGGGAAGTGTACAGGGACGGGCGTGCGGCAGGCTTGAATGGTTCAAGTCCTCGCATCAGCCTTCGCCTTCGTCGGAGATCACGGCTGCCGGGTCGCGTCGAACCAGACGGTGATGGAGAAGAGCTTGTCGCCGGAAATTGCAAGGGAAGAAGATCGGCGCCGGGGAAGACAACACAATAGGGAAATTTCCGTTTGATTCACAAAATCAAACCTACCTAAACCCTTTTACAGATCTCACTGATCCTCACTCACTCCCTCTTCACCAGCTCTCGCTGCGGACGGAATGCGCCGACCTCGTCATCGATCGCCACCCGGAAGGAGTGTTCGCCTCGCGCACGCTGAGGAGGAGGGGGAACAGCGTCGCACACTGCTCGCCTGCTTGAGATCCGCCGGAAGAGAACGTTCCGCCGCTGGGAAATGTCTTCGCCGCCGAAGAAGAATTCGCCCTCTCTGTCTCCAATGGTGCTCTGCCTCCTACTTCGTTCGTCCACCCGAGGATTTAAGGAGGAAGGACGCCTCCTCCTTTGGGAAGCCAGCCGACGCCATTCCTTCCCTTCCATCTTTGCGGATCGCGAATCACGCCTCCGCTCGTGATTTCGCCGCTCAGTCCGCCGCAGATATCCACCAGCCGCTCCTCTCGTTCCTGCTTGAGATCCTGCTATTGATAACGCCGGGAAAGATGTCGTTGATCCGGCCGTGGATGATGTTGTCGACTATGCGGAAGAGGGAGTTGGAGTCGCAGGCTTTGTCCGCCTCCGAGCGGGCTTCGTCGAACCAGCGAAGTTCCTCTGCTTTGGGCCAACAGTGGGCTCTTGGATCACCGCCCTGGCCCGTTTACGCTCTGGCCCGGTCTGCCGGAGAATTGGCATCACACTAAACCCAAGTCTAATGTGTAGTTAATATTTGTAGACTAGATCTCAGTTAGGATTTTAGGGCATGTTCACTAATTTTGACTCTAATTTAATCAAATTTTAATTAATTAAACTCAAATTAAATTATTATAGAATTATAAATAAGAATTCTAAATGTGTGAAAAATTAGTCTTGTACTTTGTACTTTTTAGTAAATAAAAAAATAAATAGTTTAATATATACTTTTTTTAGAATCTATGGTTTATTAACGTACGTTGTCATGTAATTATATTATTTTAATATCATAATAAAATGTTTGTCTTGCCCAATTATATCAAGACGTTTTCAGCAAAATTTGCAGGAAGAGTTACACGATAAATCTAAATAAATAGGTTAATATGTAAATTATAACCACATTCCGAATTAATTAATTGGCAGTCTTTTTAAAATTCTACAATGGAGTTAGGCCATCAAACCCATTATCGCAAACCTGCACTTGAAAACGCGCATCGCCAATAGTCGTCGGAGCACGCCGACACTAGTACCGCTCCAGGGATAAAACACTTGATTTGCAACAGTGATGCACTCCTTGGGTTAATTGATGGTTCGTCACTAACAATTCAATAGCAGTCCTCGTTAATGTTCATAATTAAAAAGCTAATTGATCTCATTCATTTTTGTTTTCCAAGATTAGTTCACCTGCTCTTTCTTTCTTTTTGGTGATACTAGATTTTAACCAAAGTGGATTGACGTGGAACCGGGTCAAACAATAGTTGAACCTATAACGTTGATTACTTGGTCAAGTTACAGTGGAACCTCGATAATAATTAGTTAGTCAAATTAGCATTTGCGTAGTTGATGACTTTGACTACATATGATCTACTGTAATTTAAGGATTTGATACATGTGGAGAAATTGGTGCAGTCAAAATACGTGCACGGTTACAGTGATGGATTATTTGAATTTTTCCTATAGCTAGGGAATTGAAAGGTCAATTGTTAATTAACAATTCACATATTTTGAATTAAGAAAATGTGATGCTTGTGTGCATATATGCCACATTAATTAATTAATTAATTAATTAATTAAAATGGAGAAAGCCGACCAATTTTGACTGGTCTGAATTGCCTAAAACAGCAACAACCTTCATGAAATAATAATTCTATGGTAGGTGATCGACCGGTAATTGTAATTAAATCGCTTGAAAATTTAGTAATCAATCGCCACTCGGAAAGAAGCTTCCTTGCCAGAGAATCGCTAGCTCTATATAATTAGAATACTCTTCCAATTCTTCCCTGTCAGTGCCTGATTAAACAGTATATCCATCCACCTCTCTCTGTAGTCTCTTCCCTTCCTGCTGCTGCTTAAAAATGGGCTTCCCTGCTGATCAGAATTGCTACCTAGTGCTGCCGAAGCCTGTGATAACCTTCTTTTTCTACCTTGCGTACGTCAAGTTCGCCATCTCTCTAGTCCTCAGCTGCCTCGGCCTCTACGCGCCGTCGGAGCCGCTCATCTCCCCCTGGGAGGAGCACGAGTTCTACTTGTCGGAGGCGGAAGGCTCCTCGCCTGCGTCCAAGTGCCACGCCCCGATCAGCGCGTCGATCAAGAAGCAGCTCAGGAAGGTGCGGTTCTCGGATTTGACGACCGAGGGCTGCCAAACGGAAGACCCGAGCTGCATCATTTGCTTGGGGGAACTGGAGGCGAAGCAGGAGGTGCGAGAGCTTGGGAATTGCAGACACGGATTCCACGCGGAGTGCATCGATAGGTGGATCGATGTTGGCCAGGTCAGCTGCCCATTGTGCAGGGCCCCACTCCTGTCGTCCTCTGCCAACCAAGGGAAGAGGGCAAGACCAAGCCTTCGCCTCCTCCGTCTTCGCTGATTGAGACGTCGCAACGACAGATACTTTTAACTTTCTTCACTGGCGCAAGATGATAATTATTTTATTTATTCGCATTCTATTTATTTAATTAAACGACGATCTGTAGTTAATTTTGCATCAAAACACTGAATACATACACATGATGTTGATGAAATTGGTGGCAAATTGGTGGGTTAAAATGACACACGAGTATTACTACTCTATTCTGCTTATTTCTGCGCTTCTGCCTATATATGAAAGCTCAGTCAAAGACCCAAGTCTTGTGGGTCAATGCACACCAACCATTTTAGGTGTGGATGGTTTGGAATTTTGAGGTGCAAGTTTGACTCGGAGTAGTCATGCAATTAGTTATAATTTAACATTGCAATTAGTAGAGGGGCAAACTTTTGTAGTTTATTCGAGAAAGCGAAGGCTGCACGGAATTAAAGTAGGGACAGAGTCAAAAAAAGTAGGGACCTAATTGTTAATTAATTAATTAATGAATTTAGATGAGCAAAATTGAGGAGGTGAGCTGCCTTGACCTTTCCTTCTCCTTCGCTAACGTGTACGCGGACCTTTTCTTCCTCTACTTTGACCTCTGCTCATTTAAATCTCCAAGACATTCGATTCTGCGTCTCTCTTTTAATTAATTAAGAATATCTACATACCTAGCTTAATTACTGATGAAATATTAACGTGGGAAGTAATATTAGAGGAGACAAATTGTTTTTTTTTTAAAAAAAATTATAGGAGTAAATTGAAACAAACCAATAGAGTATAACTCATTAGGATGTGCAAAATCTAGCCGCAAAAAAGAAATTATCGAGGAAGAAAAAAATTCAGATAGCTTAAACAAGATGCATAATCTGAAACTCTTAAAACGATTGGAAGGAGCATAAGGACAAATTAAGGAGTGCATGAAACAAACTGCTCCAGAGGAGAGCATAGTCTATCGCTTGACAACAGAACCGAAGCTTCCGACATCATTCAATGAAACGAGAAATTTGTGATGCCACATGACTTCTCCTAATTAGTCTTTAATTTCTTTTCTTCCAGATGACCCAAATTAGGTTTGGAGAAGGGCGTTCCATGCATTGTGAAAAAGATGAGAACTAAAGAAGGTTACTGTTTTCATCTTTGTTATTATGATTGAATTATTTTTCTGCTATAATACTCTTTGTTGTGATTTCGGAGCCATCTATGGCTTCATTTGGGGCAGCTGCCCGTCTGCTTCTGCGGGCGTGGCCAACAAAAACATAATAGAAGAAGATGTTTGGGTTGATCTGCTAGGCGCAGCAGTCAAATTTTAGCTGCCCGGAAGAAGCTGAAATTTAGCTGCTTGAATAAGTAATTCTTTGACTAACAAAAATTAAAAAGTAAAATCAGCCCCTTGCAATCATTGCGCAAGAGTATTGTTCCATTAATCTACACCTCCTAGACATTCTTCCCATCCTTGCTGCCACGGACCTCGCCGGATCACATTCTTGGCCAACGACCTCGCCGCCTTAGCGGAACGCGGGAACGTCTTATTCCGAGGCGTCACCTCCTACTCAGCTCCTTTCCGGGTTTCCCTGCTGCCGCTATTCTTGCCGAATTCCATCAGCCGGTGTTTTCAGCAATTGCACTTGACACGTGGAAGCGTTTGAACTGTGAAAAGTTTTGGAATAGGTGCAGACAAATGAAAGAACCAAGAAGACACAGGTGAAAGATAAATAATTTCTGTTATATTTATAGATAAAATCAAGCCGAGCGCCATCACAAGTTATGGCTCAATCGGCATTGTATATGGGAAAAAATTTATACATGGGAGGTTTACAAATAATGGTAACATATTAATCCTTGCTGTCGTTGCTAGTATTGCTGTTATCACTCCCTCGCAAACTCATTGTGGTAGAGCAAATATTGAGTTTGGATAATAACTGTTGAAATTTGACTCGCGAAAGAGGTTTGGTGAGAATATCAGCTAATTGATCACTTGTGGAAATATATGAAACTGTAAGTTGTCGCATGGTGACACGTTCACGCACAAAGTGAAAATCAATCTCCACATATTTAGTGCGAGCGTGAAAGACTAGATTAGCTACTAAATAAGTAGCACCAATGTTATCACACTAAAGTTTTGGAATTTGAGAGGAGGCAAGATGGAGTTCAGTTAAGAGAGACTGAATCCAAATGACCTCAGCAGTTGCGTTAGCAATAGCTTTATATTCCGCCTCAATACTTGATCGAGACACTGTTTGTTGCATCTTAGAGTTCCAGGAAATAAGATTTTTGCCAAGAAAGATTGCAAAACCACTAGTGGATTGACGATCTTCAGGAGAGCTAGCCCAGTCAACATCACTGTAAACGTGTAGATCCCTAGAAGAGTTACAATATAAAAGAAGACCATGAAGAATAGTGCCCTTTAAGTACCGAAGTATATGTTTAACCATTTCCCAATGTTGATCAGAGGATGAGTGCATGAATTGACACACACGATTGACAACAAAGGTGATATCTGGTAGTGTGATTGTGACATATTGCAGTGCACCCACTACACTTCGATAAAGAGTTGGGTCGTTAAATGACGTAGTGGGTGGTGAGGAAATAGAAGTGGCCATTGGTGTTGATGCAGATCGTGAACCATCATCCATCTTGGCACGTTGAAGGATCATTGTGATGTATTTACTCTGTAATAAGTGACATCCATAAGAATGTTGAGAGAGTTCAATACCTAAGAAAAAATTAGATGAACCCAAATCTCTGATGGCAAATTCATGGCCAAGAGATGTAATTAAGCTGTCAATGTGTGATGGATGAGTACCAATGATCAATATGTCATCCACATATATGAGAATATAGATCATGACATCAGGGGTATAATAGTAGAATAGAGAATATTAGTCTTAGATCCGATAAAGCCTTGTAGTTGTAGCCAGCCACTTAAGCGCTGAAACGAAGCACGGGGAGCCTGACGTAAGCCATAAAGAGACTTTTTGAGATGGCATACATGATTCGGAAAATGTGGGTGATGAAAACCAAGCGGTTGCTCCATATATACTTTTTCTTCTAATTGATCATGCAGAAAAGCATTAGAGACATCCAGTTGGCGAATGAGCCAATTAGATCTGACAGCAATAGATAATAGAAGACGAACAATAGTGATTTTGACAACAGGACTGAAAGTCTCAGTGAAGTCAACACCTGGTTGATGTCGAAAACCTTTAGCGACAAGGCGTGCTTTGTGTCGTTCAATGGTACCGTCAGCTTTATATTTGACTTTGAATACCCATTTGCAGCCAATAACATTCATAGAAGGAGACCGCAGAATAAGAGTCCAAGTACCATTATGAAGAAGAGCATTGAACTCAGAAGCCATAGCTGCTCGCCAAGCAGGATCTTTAGAAGCTTTAGTGAAACATGTTGGTTCACTTAGCGGTAAAGAAGCTAATAAGGCTTGTGGTAATGAATGTTTAGTGCTGACTTGAGTGTTATTGGATAAAGGAATGGTGGCATTATAAATATCTTGGAGCATGCGCGTGCGACGTGGAGGAGTCTCAGGTGTTGAAGATGAAGAAGATGTCTCTGGTGTTGGGGAAGATGGCCCCGGAACTGAGGGATTCGATGGAGATATAGGAGATGATGGCGAAGGTGGATTGTCACTTGAAACAGGAGGTGACGCTGTGTATGAGTCGTCGTCTGGGGAAGAAGAAGACTGTTCTAGAAGCGAAGTAGATCCATGTAAGGAAGAGGGCATTGCTCCGAGAAGACCTTGATATATAGTAGTTGATGGCAGAGGACTTGGCACATCTGAGGCATGATCATCTTTAGCTGCAAAAGGGAAGAAAGATTCATCAAAGACAACATGCTGAGAGATATAGATCCTCCCGGTTGGCACATGTAAGCAACAATAACCATAATGTAAATTACTATAACCAAGGAAAACACATAGTAAAGAGCGCGGTTGAAGTTTGTGTTTATTGTACGGTCGAAGCCAAGGATAACATGCACAACCAAATATACGAAGAAAGTCATAATTTGGAGGGCGACTGTAAAGCTTTTCTAAAGGAATTTGTTAGATAAAGTGGGTGTTGGAAGACGGTTGATAAGATAAACAGAAGTGGATACCGCGTCATCCCAATATGTGGCAGGCATAGAGGCATGTTGTAGTAGAGCGAGAGCGGTTTCAATGATGTGTTTGTGTTTTCGCTCAGCTGACCCATTCTGCTCCGGATTATGAGGATAAGATATGCGATGATGAATTCCTATAGCTTAAAGGTGTTTATGGAGACCTTGAAATTCACCACCCTAATCTGATTGAACGGTGAGAATTTTTCGCCCAAAAAATCTTTCAACATGCTTTTGGAAGTGACAAAAGATACTAGTAAGTTCAGATTTGCAAGACATGGGAAAAAGCCAAGTAAATTTGCTAAAATTATCAACAAATGAAACATAGTATGAGTAACCTTTATTTGATAAAACAGGGGAAGGACCCCAGACATCAGAGTGGAGAAGTTCTAAAGGAAAAGACGATATAGTATTGGATATTGAAAAAAGGAAGTTTATGGCTTTTAGCTTGCATACAAGCATGACAATGTCTGGACACATTATTCTGAAAAACAGGAAGACCATATTGGCCTATTATTCGTTGAACAATACGTAAGGAAGGGTGCCCAAGTCTAGCATGCCAAGCTGTAGTATGAGTGCGTTCACCAAGGTTGATAGTAGAAGATGCAGGCTGAATATGGTAGAGGTTATTTTTAATGCTGCCCCGAAGCAGAATGGATCCCGTCGTTGGATCCTTCACAAGACATTCATTTGGGTGAAACTCAAAATAAACATTATTGTTAGAGGTAAATTGGCGAACAGAGAGTAAATTTTTGGTCAAAGTAGGAATATGGAGAACATTGCGCATGTGAAAATTGCGAGAAGGGCAAGTAAGGTATGTGTTTCCAAGATGAGTTATTTGCAAACCTGTACCGTTGCCGACTTGTACCGTGTCTGGTCCATGATACGGTGTAGTGTCTGAAAGAGCACTATAATCAGGAGTAACATGGTGAGTAACTCTAGAATCAGGGTACCAACTGATTGTAGATGAGGTAGGAGGCAAAGCGGATACAGTAGTATTGTGCGCATATGTTTGTTGATTACCTCTGGAATATCCGCCAGTATAAGTATTGTCAAATCGTTTATAGCACTCATGAGCGTAATGTCCAAAAGCAAGACATATCTGGCATTTCATTTGACGACGCCTTCTACCTTTGCCATATCTGCCTCGATTGTAGCGACCCCCACATTGAGAAGTAGAGCCCATAGAATCATGGACCTTTGTTGCATGAATAGCCGGAAGAGAGTGTTCGGAGTTGCGTATAGATTGTAACTGTAATAGACGTTCATGCGAGGAGAGCATACCATGAACCGCTTCAAGACTAAAATTTTCGACACCAATAGAGATAGCGGCAACAACATTATCATAAGATGGGCCTAAACCTGTGAGTATGTGCATTAATAGATCAGAATCAGATATTGGATGTCCAATTGCCGCAAGGTTGTTGGCAATATTCTTGATATTTTGCATATACTCATCAATAGATTTGTCTCCTGGTTCAAGCTTTTATAATTGTGTTTTTAACTGAAGGACACGTGCACGTGAGTGAGATGCAAAAGCACGTGAGAGAGCTTCCCAAACATCTCGCGATGTGTTAAGACCAACAACCAAAGGAAGCACATGTTCTGACAAAGTTGAAATGATCCATATTAATATCACTTGATCTTTCTTGATCCAATCATGATAATTGGGATCCAAAGTACTAGGACACAGAAGAGTTCCATCAAGCATATTAAGACAATCATGTACTCGAAAAATAGGCATTAATTGCGTCTTTCATAATAAATAGTTATCATGAGTAAGGTTAATAGGCTGAAAAGAAATGCCACTTGGATTAAGTGAAGACGATGATGTGTTGAAGACGTTATTTGAAGACATGATATTTGATCCAGATGAGTTAGCTTTAGACATAATGCAGAAAGATCTGGAAAGAATATACTGCCGAGGGTGAGAATGGCAAAGCGAGATAACGCCGAGAGAATGCTAGAGTGTTGCTGATTGCACCGACGGACGAGAGTCCGAATCCTCTCTTGCACTGCAGACGAGGGCATTGCAAAAAAGACACAGATATCACTTGTTGTGTCTTGACAGCGAGCTGCTTGCATTAAATTGACGCTGTGGAGCCGCTAGATTTCTCGAACACACGAGAGAGAGAAGCTTTGTGTCTCTCCTAGAGAATCTGGAGGAATGAAGCCACGCTTGCGTGATGCTCTGATACCATGAAAGAACCAAGAAGACAGAGGTGGAAGATGAATAATTTCTGTTATATTTCTTACCGAGAAGGAGTACATATTTATAGGTAAAATCAAGCCGAGCGCCATCACAAGTTATGGCTCAATCTCGGCATTGTGTATGGGAAGAATCTATACATGGGAGGTTTACAAATAATGACAAGGATTAATTTGACAATATATCAATCTTTGCTGTCGTTGCTAGTATTGCTGCTATCAACAAGATTTATTTGAAAAAAAGTTAATTTGATAATTTCTGGCATACGTTTTAAATGACACAACAAAAGTTTACAATATAAAAAAACAAGTTCTATTAAGTTTACAAACTTAAAAAATTATTTTTTTTATAATGTTTGACTTTTAAACTTTTTCATTATTTAAGTCCTCTTATCTCATCATATAGGATTCCATCTTATTGCTTCAAGTCTTTTGCTATTAGTTTTGCATTATACTTCAATATGGTTTTTTTTTCAATTAATGACTTTTTAAAATAACACAGTATTTTTATTAATAAAAAAATAAATCATATTGAGTTGATTTATCAGTTTATATAATTTGTGTTCTCCAAACCTTTTTGGAATTTAACTATGTTCCAATAAAATTATGGATAATGAGCTTGTTGAAAACGAAGGTGAAGACTTTTTAACTATGCCTTTGATTTAGTTTTTTTTTCTTCCAATCTTTGCTCTCGGAGTACTTTCTGCTCGGTAGCGTGTATGCGATCCGGCCTTTCCGAAGAGTTGAGCAAACAAGTGACGCACTATCTGCTTCCCAGCTCGTTCTAATGGCAGATCAACTCCTCTCCGCAGTCAACGACGCGTCTCTTCCAGTGAGCTACATTCAGCCGAGGTTGGACAGGCCTTGTTTCAGTGACATCATCAACGACGTCAACGCCCCCGACATGGATCTCGGCTCACCGGATATGTCCCAAATAACAGCTGAAGTCGCGGCCGTCTACAAGGCCTACGGCTTCTTCTAGGTATAACTAACTAATTAAGTCGGAGAACACAGACACAACCCAAAACATAACATATACAAATCGGTGGTGATACCCCCTTCAAGGGAGGCGATAACTACTAAATAATAGTAACCATGTGATGCTAAGCCCGCAGAAAGAGCTTGTCGGAGAGGGATCTCTGGTGACGATTGCTGTCTCGCAAAACGCTAAGTTGAGAAAGAGTATGCGGTTTTGGACGAGGGGCGAGCGAGAATCGCAGAAGTGATTCATTTGGAACAAATGTTCCAGGCCATCAGCAAGTGTAAATTCTTGGAGTTAGCTTAACGGTTTCAGCTATTGTATCAAAAGTACCATCGGCCGTTGCATCTATTTCTTTCTTTTTACAGATGATATGGTTCTAATCGTCTAATTGTACTCAAATCTAGTTACCCATTTGTTTTTATGAAAAAAGAATACTTTTTATAAGCTTGTAAATAGAGTTAAAACATAAAAAGGGAATAGAGGATTACTGTGTTAGTGTTGTATTAAATTTTATTTATTATGTTTATTAAAATCTGACATTGTCCCTTGAACTTTATTTGAACAGTACAGGCTTTTTCCTTGCCGTCAAAGAGGTCTTCTTGCTTGACCAAGGAATTGATATGAAACAATCTATTCATCAGCTGGAACAAGTGACCCTCATCTGAGGGATGATTTTTCTCTATTAGTCTATCATCTAGTGTTTCTTTATTCTTAATTCAACTTATTTGCCTTCAGGAGATTGCATTTTATGCCGTCTTGAATATGAGAATCTAATTCGATTTTATAAAATTGACAGGTGAATGTTCATCTGAGCTATATTTCTTCTACTTTGGATTGCCTTAATATTGCTTCTTAACCAATATACTACATATAGAAAAATCTATTGAATCCTTGATTTCTAGTAAATGTGGACTCCTTAAAAATCTATTGAATCCTTGACCAATATCCTACTAGTATTAAAAGTTCAAATTCAAGATTCATGAGAATGCTACATTGAGTAGGTTAGTGAATCACACTCATAATGCACATGATCCTACAGTAAAAACTAAGGGATTATGATTAATTAGTAAAAACTAAGGGATTATGGCTAATTAGCAAAAATATCATGATATTTTGATATCATAATAACGAGAGGAGGTGCACTGTAGCATTTAAATTTTCTATATAATGTTGTATTAGATTATTATGTTTTCATTTCTCCTTTACAAAAATACAATACAATGTGAAAGAGAGAAGCACTACTGAAAACTGATTCATTAAAAAAAAGACCAAACTGTATTAGTTACTCTTAGACATATAGAAGAGATAGTGACACAGGAGAGGAGTGAGAGAAATATGAAGATGACATTGTATCAAATCATTAATGTTTCGTTTGGTACAGATCATAATTTATACAACTATTGATAGATATAAAAGACAATACTATACACGGTAATATTACTATGGTAAAATCATGACTATGATTTGATTATAATCTTATTGATGTGATTATGATTCTATGATTTGATTACGATCCTATAAACCATGCCATTGTTACTCTCAAACTCCCCCCACAAGCTCAACTTGGGACAACACAAAGTTGAGCTTGGGTATCTGCTAGCTAATTCCTTCCTGGAGTAGAGTGATTCCTAAATCTAGATGTGCGTGAAGTGGGCAGATTTGTCGTAGATTATAGCAAGTTGAGTTGGATCTGCATCCCGGTTTAGCGAGCATCAATGTTAGCAGCAACAATGAACTTGGAGGATGCAGTAGGGGCAATGAGAAGGTGGTAGCAAGATACGAAAAACTTAACGATAATTCAACACAATATCAGACACAATAGATGGATAGGAGTGTTCAAAAAAATTTAATAAACCATTGAATCAGTGATTAACTAATTGAACCAAACTGTAAAAAAGGTTAAACGACATCAACGGTTTATGGTTAATCATTATTTGGTGGTGCCCTAGTTAATTACTTTTTGGTTTGAGAATGATTTATAAATTCTACAATTCGAAAAAAAAAAAGTATGACATCTCAATCACCGAGCCATAAACACCCTGACATTAGAAAAAAATTCAAAGGAGCCCCCTCCTAATGATGTTTCATGAATCTTAAAGTGCCTTCCGAATATAGATAGTTATTGGCAAGTTCTTATGGATCTTAGGATCTTATGGTTCTATAATCCAAATTAGCCTAAATGATCAAAAATGTTTATGGGAACTTAATAGGTGTAGGAATGGAAGAATATATGATTGTACCCATAGTATTTGTAGGATCCATGATCCGTTTCAATTACATAAAATAAACTTAGTGATCAAATATACTTAGTTTCAACCTGTTAACTTGGTAAATGCTATCTCAACCTCCAAAATTTAAATAAATATAGTAATATAACAAGTTTAGTTAATTAACTTGTTCTATTTGTATGGCCTCTATAGATTAACAATAGGTCAACGTTATCACAACCTATCTTTGACTTTGCTAGTGCATCTACCATTACTTTTGAAATTATATCTTATCTCATTACAGAACTCATCTAGTGCATACATATTGATATTGTGCCTCATCTCTTTGCTGCTCAACATATCCTCAACTTCATTGTTGTGGAGTCATGTTATAATTATTATGATTTAGTTGATTCTTTCTTTGATTAGTAACTAATTTATTTTTACTATTTAGAAAATGTTACATATCAAATAATAAACACTCAATGGAAGCATACTACCATATCAAGTAGTTAGTATGCATCCATTTTGCCTTCTCTCCCCTTTGCTTATGCTCTTCACCTCTGATTCCCGAGGCTCTGAAATTGATAATAGGGAGCTAATTGCACATCTCCAATTGAACTTATTAGATTCTAACCAACTTAAGTAAATTTCATACTACAAATCAAAATAATTAGTTGGATATGTTATACCAATAAAATGGGTGCATCATCTCAGAATTTGGTCATCTTATAAATTATGATAAAAAACAAAATAGCTTGCTTGATATCACAAATCAATGTGGTTGCCAAACTAATTTTCTGACAAAGTTTTGCACGTATGAGATATTGTGCTTTTCCTTGCAAAATGACTACTTTTTTCTTTAAAAATGACAATTGTTTAGAAGTTAGTGTTTTGTTGTATAAGATTCATATGATATTTTTTCAGGATAGTTCAAAGTCATACATCTTCCTTGAACTTGCTACTCAAAGATCTCTGGTATTAATTTATCAGAAGTACCATATGCAAGATTCTCAAGTTTCCAAATACACCATGCAAATTTTGGAAGGTTTGTACTTTTTGGATGATCATGATGTGGTGCATAGGCGAATATGGATTTCTTATAAACCATTTATTGTTCTAATTGGCCTTAACTATAGATCTGATTCATACGTAGATCTTAAGTTTGAATTTCCAGTGGTATGTGGTTTTCAGTTATAGATGCTTTGTAGGCTTTTTTTTGTTTCTTTACATGGCCGAACTGATATCTTGTATCATGACACTTGTATCGTGCCCATTAGGATGCCTTTATTCTTACTAGCAAATGATGAAAGCAATCCTCAAGTTGAAGTTGAATTACTACCTTAAACTAGCTCTTAAAGGGGGCTCTTTTCCAGTTATTTCAAACCAATTTATTGTAGAGAAATATTATAGAAGAAAGATGCATATGATCTACATTAGCAGTGAGGAGAGAGTAAGATAGGATGTTAAATGGGATAAAAGAGAGAGTAGTGGTTGGAGAAACATCCAGAAGGAAGTAAGATGGCTGCTAGATCTTCCAAAACAGCTTTCCGCATAGTGCTAGCAGAAAACTGTATTATAATATCAGGTTTTTTGAGCCTTAGACAAAGTAAACCCAATGTATATGCGTCTGGGATAAGGTATTTTGTACTGTCTATTACATCCTTCAAAAATAGAGAAAACAATACATCTAACACATGTAGATGTCATGAGAACAGACTCAGGGGTCACAGTGCAGTCTTATAACTTTTTTGCACCACATGTTTCAGCTTATATTTGTCCCAATTAGATGGCATGTCAACCTTGGACTAAAATTGCCAATCTTTACGGCCTAATGTATAGAAACTCTTCTTTATCCTGGGTTCCTCCATTTTCTTGTAGCTAACATATAACAGTCGGGAGAATTACATTCGTTGAGGTTGCTTTATAGTGACAAGTGAGAAAGCGAATTATATAGCATCTAAATGCCATTGCCCCATAAAAATTAATATAAATACACTATATACACACTCGTTAATGTAAAAGTTATCTTCCACCAAATTATCTCAATATTCTCAACTACTTGAAGCTAGCAATGTCCGTAATGACATGTAATCTTCATCTCTAAGCTAGCTTTGGTCTTGATATATTTGCATACTCCATAACATTGACAAAACTGAGATGTCCCTTCTCCACTTACCAAGTTCTCATTTATTTAGCTTCAAGGTTAGTGTTTATTGGCTTGAGCGATATTATGTCTAACTTGTACTTTCATAGAAGAGTTGGGGTCAGCAAGTTGAATTGTTCTCTAAGCAATGTAGCAAAACTTCACCCAAATGGCAAGAAACTATGAAAAAAAAAAAATCTTAACCATTTGTTAACCGATCACGTTGCTCTGCCCAACATTCACCGACGAGTAGTCATTAATGGCAATGTAAAATTTACTCCATACTCCGTTTCTCTTTAGTTGCATTACTAATTACTCCTTAATTCTTCAACTTGGATAACAAGATCTATTCACCTTCCTCTTTTCTCTAATGCTGATGAACTTGGTATAACAGAGCATGTGACCTGGACATAGAAAATCCAATTCCTTCACCGCGATGATCAAGCAGCTAGTCTTGCTACAACTTTCCTGAACCTGCATGATTTTGTTTGACAGGTGCGCATGGCCGCTTTGTTGGATTATAGTTGCTTCGGAGTGGCTAGATGACGGAACGAAGCTATTAATTTCATCATGATTAATACCTCAAGATAAACTAAATCTCTCGATTCTTTTGTCAAACGTCTGTCGTTCATGTAAAAAAAACTCATGGTTTGAAGCATACTGAAACAGGAGAATAAACTCTGGGAGTTGAAGTTTGTCCAAAATCCAAACTTTTTGTGTATGATAAATTTGTATTTTCTTTTTTCGCTAATTCCATGTTAGCTGACTTGGATTGCGGAGAAGTTTACATGTGTTACTGTCTGACCTAATATTGGAAACTTATGATAAACAAATAATTTATATATTTTAAGCTTTTTAATGGTATTAATATTATTATAAAAAAAATTACACATGATAACATTGGTATCATTGAAAAGTTTAGAATGTGTAAAATAATTTTTTATAATTTTTTTTAAAAAAATATTTTTGGTATAAAAAAGAGAGACACAACATAGGTTTCACATAACTAACGAATTTTTTCCTCGGCGTTGCTAGAAGGGCGGGCGCTGCGTGGCTCAGAATCTAAGAAAAATTGTTACTATAAAATTTAAGCTCCTTTTGGCTGTGCTTTTGAGTTTTGACGGCGCTTTTCCTTTTGATTGCATTTTTACCACGGTCCGTAGTAAAGGAAAAAACTTCTCTTATAAGCTAAAAAAACCTGCCACCCATTCTCAAAAAGCTCCACCAAATGGAACCATAAAAAACTTTCCTTTATCGTGGTCCTACGTTGGAGTGACATGGCAAATTGTATGGGTTCAAAAAAGTTAGTGAATGCTAAGTCTAAAATTAGACTCAGTGAACCAAAATTTTAGGCTTCCATGAACCTTCACAATTTTCGTTCTATAACTCTATTTTTCTTACCCCACAACAGAATTAATGTTTAAAAGAGAGTTAAAAAAGTTTAACAATAAAGGAGAGACGGTTTGACTTATCTATCTATCGATATATAGACATACCATACCCACAATCAGCGCAGGATGATTTAACCTGACTCTCTATATTTTAATTTTTAACTATTGCCTCCTATTGCTTCAAGAAAATGATTCGTTTTGCCTAAATTAGCTTAATTACTGATGAAATATTGCCATGGGAGCTAAGATACCGGAGGCAAAGCAATTTTTTTAAATTATAGGGGTAAATTGAAACTAACTAATTAAAGTATAACTTATTAGTATGTGCAAAGCAAGCTGTAAAAATAAACCAAAAAAAAAAAAAGACTGAAATGAAATCATTGGTGAAGAAAATAGGTTCAGATAGCCTAAACAAGATACATAATCTGAAATTGTTAAAACGACAGGATTACTTGTAGATTTCAGTTCTAGTCCTTGAAAGGAGCATAAGAGCAAATCAAAGAATTCCATTGATCCATTATAGGTCCACATGCATTCTGAAAATACACAGACCATAATTTCCTCCTGTTGCAATTACAATACATAGTTTTATAAAGAATGATATTCTTCTAGATCAAGAACCATACCGTGTTCAGATTATGAGAATATGACCAGAGTGTGAGTTTTTCATTTCTTTCCCTTTTTTTTTCCCCTTTTTAAGAATATCAACTATAGAATGAATGAAGATGAAAGTGCATAATGGATCGTCTTGATTAATACATCTTTTTCTTTTGATCTATCTCCCAAGGATCCCATCAATGATAATTGCAGAATGACATGAAGAAATTATAAGAGAAATTTCATTAATCCATTTACAAAGTAGTTCATATCGTCCAAGGAAATCAACTCCTATGGCGATAAGATCCTTTTCTTCACTTGTAGTTCATATCGTCCAAGGAAATCAAGCGCAAGAATTTGATGTTACTAGCCGATCAAGCACCAAAACATCTTGTGTTCCCAATCAGGTATACTCATTCTGGAGATTCTTCTTTGGCTTAACATATTCCTTTACTTTCACATTTCTGCTGACAATTTTCTCTTTGTTTTCTTCATTGCCCTCTGCAATGCCATTTGTTGTCCTTGACTAAGATTGTGCAGTAGCCTAGAGCTCTTCCTAACCAGAAATTTGTTGTTTGAACAACTAGAAAATCTAACTATATCTTTTGCTATCTAAATCCAACTTGTTAGGCTTCTATTAATGAATGTAGAATGGTACACTTAACTAATAGCCTGCTGAAAGATATTTCTAATGTTCCATAACTCTCTATTTATCATTTTTTGGTTGGGAAATCAACATCGAACTCCTTTATGACATCACTGCACATGAATGGCTTCATTAGACCTTCGTAGCCGCACATGAATTGCTTCAGTACTTGCATCTGGTGTGATTCCGAGATTGAATACTGGAAAAGCATTAGATACAGTAAGCCAGTCTTCTACTGTTCGATACGGCTGCTCACGCACTATTCCCACATAAATGGATCCACTTCATTCATTCAATCTTACGCTTAATTTCATCATTCTCTATCATTTTAATAGATATCTATTCTTAATTTTGTTTTTTTGTTCTCTCTAACTAGCTCGGATAGAGCAAATCACCAAATTGAAATTAACCAAAGCATAATTCGATCGCATTTGTTACACAATTCTCAAAACTTTAATTCACCTACTAATTGATATGAAATATCCAAATGTGGACGTTTTGCCCATTTCCAATTTAATGCAGCTTCGCATGCATGCAAACACGACAAGTCATGCTTGCATTTGCTCATCCAGAAAAAAAAACAAAAAGACCCTTCTTTTCTTATATTTTTTATGTGGGTCACCGAAAGATTTTCTAATTAAGGAGAATATAACTTGCAATTAATTATTGAATAATGTATTTTTTTTAAAAAAATAAACTGAGATGGATTGTATAAGATAGCCATGAAAAGTTTTCAGAACGCCATGTAGTGTGTGACTTGAACATGTTAAATATTCATGAATTATGTCTTTTTTTTAATTATTGTACTACTTAAACTTTATAACTGTACGTACTCTTATTTAACAACTTAAAGGATCTTTTTGTGAGATTAGGTAACAAGGAGATATACATCAATATATCTACGACTTTAAATGAAGCTGTCAAAAATCAACCTTACTCTTGAAAATATGATCTGATCATCAATTTTTTTTATTGTATATGAAACAAATTTATGATTCTAGATTTCCGAATATTGACTTCACAAAAAAAAAAGCTCACATGCGAAATCTAAGTTAGCTTTCAGAATTATCCAGTAAACTTAAACTAAAATGAGAAAAAATAATAAAAATATTAAGATACATGCGAATCTATGTTAGCTTCACCAAACTCGTGACAATTAATTTGAATGGCAAGTTCATTAACATTTATACCTGTTTACAACTGTATGCTTATACAAGAAAAGAAGGAAGAAAGAGAGAAAGATAGACTGTCGCCTGTGTAATTAATCAAACAATTGATATATCAAACTCACGCACACACTTAATTGCTACAATCTGTGTGGAGTTGGTTCTTCCCTCCCAACCCTAATTAATTAGGGTTGCTTGATTGCACGTCCAGCTGCACAAACGTTTACATTCCAACCACCACTGGATCCGTCGCGTATCTATGCATGTATACGTGTAAAAATGTCTGTACCGTTTCAAATGGCTAATTGTCGCGGTCCAAGCCGTGACGCTTCAGCATCCCTACGACGCATTCAAAGACCGGGCCCTTGTTCCATCGCCTCCACCGGCTCGGCAAAACATCAGACCGGCACATCGGGCAGCTGACCTGACCCTTGTCCAGCCACTCGTCGATGCAGCCCTTGTGGAACGCGTGCCTGCAGTTGCCCAGCTCCCGCACTTGGTCCCGCAGCTCCAGCCGCTCCAAGCAGAAGGCGCAGACGGCGCCGGCGTCGTCGGTGGCGTCCGTGCAGCAGCACCGCCTAGAAACGCGGGCCACGGCAGCGAATTCTACCACCGGGAGTTGGGCCTTGATCGACGACGGCGAGGGCCGGGGTGGCGGTACGGCCTCCGCCGACGACGACCACGGGTCGGTGGGCCGACTCAGCAATCCAAGGTAAACCAGAGCTGCGAAGATGAAGGATCGTATCCGAGCTAGTGTCTTGACCAGCGTCACCACCGGCCATGGCACTGCGATGCAGAAGCACACCAAAGGGAAAGTCATGAAGAAAGCGAGCGAGCGAGAGAGGGAGAGGAGTTTTCTTCTGTGTTCTAGACACGAGGATAGGTTGTGGGAAGAGAGAGACTTATATATAGGGAACGACACTGGACTGGAGAAACGTGTGCCGATTTGTGGCTAAGGACGCGAGGAAGAAGAAGAAGCGGTTGGGGGGGTATAATTAAGTTGTGACAAGGATTTAGGAAGTTGCATCAACTGCTAGCACCATTTGAACTGAGCTTTGGGGGTTTGACTATTTTCTTAAATTTCGTCTATATGACTTGGCGAACTCCTTTGACTGCGTGTGTGAGTACGCACGCCACCACTCACCAGTTCAAATCGTGTGCCCCGTGGGCGTCAGTCAAGTTTGGTGTCCACTGAATGGAGAAAATTTTCTTGGCAGCTTCCTTTTTTAGGTAGGTTTAGATCCCAACCCTCCGTTACTATAAAAACACGACTCTTAAAGCACCCAGGTCTCATATAAATCTTGCTTTAAGATTTGCATATTATACTGATACATGGCAGAGATCTAATCTTGCCTAAGATTCCTAGGCTAGGATTTTTTTTTTGGTTCGACATTCTGGTATATATAAGAGGAAAATAAAAATATTCAGTTCGATTTTATAGGCTTAGCACTAAAATTAATATTTTTTCTTTTTAAAAAATAGAATTTGTTTATCGAAATAATAAACAATTTCTTCGGTACTTGCTTAAATTTCTTGAGATATTTTTCGCAGTGCTGTAACATTATATTAGTTTTTAATTGTGCTAATGAAAAAAACAGCACCACTCGTATTTCCTAAATATAATTTTAGTTAAAGTTAGATTATCTACCTACATATGTATTTTTATTATTTAAGATTCTACATATTTTACCAATAACATTCCTACTACTATTGGTGACAAATGACAATGATACTTGTTGAAATTAGAGGAGCTTATTTTTACATTTGTTTTCATAAATATTAAATACTTTTTTCTCAACAACCTGATTAAAATTTTATAATAGTGGCTACATTAGCTTTATTTCTAGAAAAGTTCATTAAATAACTAATTACTCTACAATTAATTGGGAAGTTAAGATAATAAATACTAAATAAATAAATAGTAGCATTTAAAAAATATAAAAAATGCTATATGTTCCTATCTTAATTTTTCAACATTGCTTTATGCTAATTTTTTCTTTATAATTAATAACTATACAGTATGATCCAATTTAAATATGCTAAACAAATAATTATAGATGCTGGGCCATACCTCACTGATAATCACGTGCTGGGAATAGGGGTGGTCATGGTCGGTTAACCGAACCGTTGATCATGGTCAACCGGTTAACCGAATCGTTTGGTTCGGAAAAACCAGAAACCGTTCCCAAACCGTTCGACCGGTTAACCGGTCAAACGGTTAACCAGTCAACCGGTTAACCGAATCGGTTAACCACTGGTTAACCAGCAATTAAAAATAAATAAAACTTTAGTTTAATCTATGTAACAATTTTGCACTTTGTAGTAATGATTCTGGAACTTTTTAAAACCACTCTTTAAGACTTTAACAATAGCCGCAGCTTTCAACTTGCAAATCTTGCAACTGCTTTTTATACACAACAAAAATGCTTCAGGCGACTTCGTCCGGTGTTCAACAACTTTAAGCAACCAGAATCCAGAATCGATCAATAAAATTCCATCTCAGGATCCGGCCCTAAGAGTAGGTGCAAGCCTGCAAGGTTAGAATCAGACTCAGCTCTAGAGTCTAGACTGAGAAATGCAACTATGAAAGAAAAAGAAGTAATAATTTGAATCATCCAAATTTTATGTAGACTGAAGACAACATGAAATGGAAAATGGGCAAAACATAATGCATACTATAATGTAAGCATAGAATGCATAACCGAACACTCAAGAATCAAGATCACCGGAAAGCGGCAGGCAGACATTCAGACAAGGAATCAATACAAGCAAGCTTCATAAAATAGTGCAAAAAATCCAGCTTAGCTGATTGCACTGGTTACTGCAAAAATTTGCAAGAATTATCTTATCAAAATCATCAGAGCTTCATTATCAAGCCTATTGGACAATGGTCACTGCCATAGATATCTGGGCATATATACGAGACATGAAAACCAAAAGTTTCAAGTAGCAAGTAGCAACTCACAAGAACTCAAGAAGTTCCAACTTACAAGTCAATACAACATTACAACACAAACCAAAAGTTCCAACTTACAAGTTACAACAGCATTACAACGCAAAACCAAAATTCCAACTTCCAACAAGTCCTACAACAGTACAACATAACCATAAGTTTCAACTTACAACAACTCAACAAGTCAATACAAACCAAAAGTTCCAACTTCCAACAAGTTCATTGTTAATCCAAAGTCAATACTCCTTAGTCTTCAGTCATATCAATAATATGCTCTTGAGAACCACCTAACCATTCTGCAATAAAAACAAAATAAACAAATATCAAATTCATAAAAACAATAATATTTCATGAATGAAAATGTATTATAACACAACGTATAAGAAAAAAAAAAATCACCTTTTTCTATCTTTTCAATCTCATCTAGTGACTCTTCAATATAAATTGGACCATGTGAAGTACGAAACCAATCCTGCCCACAAATAAGAGCTTCCACCATCTTTGGAGTAAGAGAACTACGGAATGGATCAAGTACACGACTACCAGCACTGAAAGCCGACTCTGAAGCAACTGTGGAAATTGGAATAGCTAACACATCTTTAGCGATACAAGATAATATCTGGTACCTTGCTGCATTTACCTTCCACCAATTCAAAACATCAAAGGATTGATCATTAACATCTTCACATTCTTCTTGTAAGTACTTGTCCAACTCAGTTTTCTTCTCCCCTCCCTCTTGGCCACCCTTTTGCTTCTTATACAACAAGAATTGGTAATTGCGGCAACTCAGTATATCATCAACCTCTAGTTCACTTGTTGGGTCAACATTGACATCTTTAGAGCTTGTACCTTGATGTATTGAAGCATAAAACTCAAACATATATGTTAGAGTTGTTTTCACTTTATGTTGCAACAAAATAGCAGCCTCCTTTGAATATGACTCATTAATAATCCATTTCACATAATCTAATTTGCATCTTGGATCAAGAATTGAAGCAATAAATATTATCTCATTGATTTTATCAATATTGGCCCAATATTTGTCAAATTTAGCTTTCATGTTACAAGCCATTAGCTTCAAGCTATCATTATCACTACTGCAATATTTTGAAATAATCAATCCAAGTCCAAAAATTTCACTAACATACATGTTACTAGTGTTGTAAAATGAACCAGACAATCTTAAAGTAGCTTCATAAAATTTCTTCAAGAAAGGTAATAAGCTACGAGCATACTCCCAATCACAATCCAATGGGACCCCTTTCTTTGCAAGTTCTTCACTGAATCTAACATCTTGTATTTCAAGCAACTCAAAAGCTTTCTGAAATTTGATAGCGACCTCTAACATCAAATAAGTAGAATTCCACCTAGTCTCAACATATAGGCAAACACTACTTTGGCATTTAATTTTTTCTTTTTCAATGCAAGCCTTGAACCTTTGTAATCTTGCTGGAGAGGAACACACATATTTGATAGCTGAACGTATTCTGCTTATTGAGTCATCAATTTCTTTTAATCCATCCTTTACTATTAAACTCACTATATGTGCAGCACATCGCATGTGTAAGTGTTTAGCTTGCAAAATACTACATTTCCAGTTATTAAGTCGTTTCTGCAAATGAGCAATACCTAGATCATTGGAGCTTGCATTGTCAACAGTCACACATAAAACTTTGTCTATCCCCCACTCAAGCAAACAACTTTCAATTGATCTCCCAATTACAATACCCGCATGGCTTGAAACTAGATTAAAATTGATAATCTTTTTATGTAGCACCCAATTTTCATCAATAAAATGGGCAGTAAGGCACATATAATTCAGATTTTGACAAGATGTCCATGTGTCTGTGGTAAGACAAATGCGAGATGACAATTTACTGAAAACTGATTTCAACTCTTTTTTCTTTTCAATAAATAGCTGATAGCAATCTCTAGTGATTGTTGAACGAGAGGGAACAACAAATCTTGGTTGTAAATTTATAATAAAATCAACAAAGCCTTCACATTCAACAAACTTGAAAGGCAATTCATCAACTATAATCATTCTAGCAAGTGACTTCCTACAACTTGCTTGGTTAAAATTATGAGCAACAACTGTATGCTTAATAACACTCCCCTCTGATTTATTATTGCCTTGAGTCACTATCTCTAGGGTCTTTTGTTTTTTTTCTGCATTCAAAGGATATTTCTTGCATCTACCCAAGTGATTGATCATACCACTAGTACCATTTGATGTAATGCAACTAATAGATATTTGACAATAGCTACACATAGCTTTTTCTTCATCTTTTTTATCACTTATGATCTTAGAAAAATGGTCCCATACCCATGATGGTTTTCTAGTACTAGTAGGCTTGGCACCACTGACCTTTGATTGAGAAGGAATACCTCCCTGTTGATCAGTTGGTCCAGATGCAGATGCTGAGATGAGTGGTTTAGAAGCTGAGGGTATACTACCACTGCTCACATTTTTCCTTTTGGTGCTAGTCTCCCCCGTGCTCTCCTCCATCTAATAACAATTCAAAGGGAATACATTTGATGAGCTGATGGCACATTGGCACTATCTAAGTATCAAGTAATAGTATCAATAGAAGATTAATAACATTGATTGGTTCCAGAATTTACCAAATTAGGGTTGATGTCTTGATGAGCCTGCTGTGTGCTGACGGGCGTCACTGGGTGACTTGGCGAGTAGAGGGACTGCCGAGCGTCGACTCTCGACTGAGCTTCGGCGTTTAGGGTTCAGGGCTTCAGGCGTCACGGGTGAGGGCGTCGGCCGTCGGGTGACTGGTCGTCGACTCGTCGGGTGACTGGGCGTCGGCCGTCGGGTGACTGGTCGGTGACTTAGCGAGTAGAGGGACTACTGACTGCCGAGCGCCGACTCTCGTCTGGGCTTCAGCCTTCAGGGTTCAGGCGTCACAGACTCACAGGCGAGGGCGTCGGCTGTCGGGTGACGACGATTATGAGCTACGACTACGAGGCTACAAGCCAAGGCACGAGCGCGGAAAGTCTGAAGGAGAAGGAGTGAAGGAAGTCGGGAACATTGAACAACATTGGGGTCTTGGGGAATGGGGATTTTTTGATTTTAAGGTTTTGCCAATTGCCATATTACACATATACGGTCGGTCGGTTAATCGGATAATTTTTTTCTGTCGAACCGAAACCAAACTGAACCGTCATATCTTATTACAAAACCCGACCATAACCCGAACCGATCTTTTCGGTTAACCGCCCATACGGTTCGGTTCGGGCGGTTTTCTGGTTCGGTTCGGGTTTCGGTTTTTTTAAACAGCCCTAGCTGGGAAGCCTCCATTCCTCCAACTCTCGCCGTGTACACTGTAACATGGAAAAGTGTGCGTGGAGCGGAATCCTACGTTTCGTCGGCATGTAATTTACACCATGCTTTACATGTGTTTTTTTAATTTCTTAAACGATGAAATTGTGGCTCAAATTTAACTGTATTTTTGTTGTTTTGACTCTTGAAAGGGAAAAGATCAGCCCACCTTGGACTTGCATAACATTTTTAGTACGTATAAATCAATGTTAATCTATATAGAATATCAATAAATATTGGGTTAAAGAGCATATTAAGTTTGCATGTAATAGTCGAAGGAAATTATTACAAATTGATATAATTTTAAATTATCCATTTTAGTATTTTCAACAACTTAAATCAAGACAAATCCATTGTTAGATGAACATAGAGTCAGTTGCTCATTGAGGAGTAGTCCTCTGGCAAGCCTTGTTGATTGCTCTCGCTTTGAGCAATTATTCTTATCCCTCGGATGTTTGATGACTCGTAGTGCATTTCTCTCTCTCTCTCTCACTCATGCGTAGATAACAAGCAGAAGCGGAGCAACCGAGCTTTTCATAAATCACTACTTCTCGACCTCAAAATTGATGCAGCTACTGTGATCTCGGCAGCAAAAGATATCGCTGTAGCTGAGATAATGGGGAGGAATACACATCTAATAGGTTAAGAAATATTTGACTAGGCATAGAATTAGATATCAGTTAATTGTTCCATTAAATCCTCAACAAAATGGTGTAGCTGAGAGAATGTATCACACACAAAAGATTAAATGTATGCTATTCTTTCATAAATTGCCTAAATCTTTTTGGGTTGAAGCATTAAAAACTGTTGTTTATTTGATTAACATATCTCCTTTTTTTTTCCTTTAACTGTACTATTCCTGATAAAATTTGGTCTAGAAAAGATATTTCTTATGCTCACTTACATGTTTTTAGTTGAAAAGCTTTTATGCATGTTCCTAAAGAAAGTAGGTCAAAACTTAATGCTAAGGCAATTCAGTGTATTTTCCTTAGCTATAGTGTTGATGAGTTTGGATACATAATATGAGATCCAATTGATAGAAAAATATATAGAATCAAAGATGTGATTTTTTGAGGCAAAAGGAGAGTCCCATGAAGAGCACCAGCCAGATAGCCTTACTAATACTTCTATAGGTACAGATAGTACATAGAAAAGTCAGATACCTTAATAGCCTCAGATGGAAACTCAATTGAGAAGGTCACTAAGAGGAAGAATACTTGCAAGGCAATATGACAAAAATTATATGATGATCACAGATGGATGAGACCCAAAATACCATGAAGAAGCACTGAAAAGTGAGAAAAAGGATAAGTGGAAGAAGGCAATACAAGAGGAGATATATTATTTGCTAAAGAATCAAACATATGAGTTAGTGCAGTTGCAGAGGAAAAAAAGCATTGAAAAATAAGTAGTTATACAAGATAAAACATGAAGGTGACAATGGTCAAATTAGGTATAAAGCAAGATTGATGGTTGAAGGCTTCAATTAAAAGGAATGAGTTGATTTTGATAAAATATTCTCACCTAATTATGAAGATGACATCTATCAGAGTTGTTTTGGATTTAGCTGCAAGCTTGGACCTTGAGATCAAATAATTAGATGTAAAGATAGCTTTTCTATATAAAGACTTAGAAGAAGAGTTATATATGGAGCAGCCAAGGGGATTTGTTGTGAAAGGAAGTAAACAAATAGTTTTCAAATTGAAAAAGAGTTTGTATAGATTGAAGACTAGGCAATGGTAGAAGAATTTTGATTCATTCATTATGAATCAAAATTACCATACGACGGATGCAAATCATTGTGTTTATTTTAAGAAATTCCCTAATGATAGTATTATTCTTTTGATATGCTTATTGTAGAGAAGGATATTTTCTTAATTCATAGGTTGAAGAAAGAGAGATCAATGACTCATTTGATATGAAAGACTTGAGACAAGCTAGAAAGATATTGGGGATGATTATCACACATGATAGAAATGCTAAAAGGATTTTGTTGTCTTAGAAGATATATGTTGAATAGGTGCTAGAAAGGTTTAACATAAAGGAAGCAAAACTAGTTAGCACACCTCTTGCAGGTCATTTAAAGTTGAGTTCTATGCAATGCCCCTCAAATAAGAAAGAAAATAATGAGGTACAAAATATTTTGTATGTATATGTAATGGGTAGTTTAATGTATATTATGATTTGTATTAGATCAGATATTGCACATGCTATTGGAGTGGATAGTAGATATCTTGTAAATCTAGGTAAAAGTCATTGAGAAGCAGTAAAATAGACCCTAAGATACTTAAAAGGTACATGAATAACATATTTGTATTTTAGTACATCAGTTCCTATCTTAGAAGGTTTTACTGATGCTGACTAGGCAGGTGACTTAGACGGAAGAAAATCTACTTTTGGATATTTATTTATATTTGCATAGGGAGCTATCTCATGGCAATCTAAGTTGTCGAGATGTGTTACTCTATCTACTACTGAAGTAGAATATATTGCAACCACTAAAGTAGGAAAAAAACTTATATGGTTGAAAGGTTTCTTAACTGAGTTAAATATAAGTCAAGAGAAATATATGATTCATTGTGATAGTTAAAGTGCTATAGAGCTTAGCAAAAATGCCACTTATCATTCTAGGACAAAACACATTGATATTAGATATCATTGGATCAGGGATGTTATAAACAAAAAATTGATGAGTCTCAACAAGATCCATACTAATAAAAATCCATCTGCCTTGATGACTAAGGTTAGTAAGAAGATGGTCAAATTGGTCATTCCTACCTAATGCAAGAGGGAGAGATTGTTATATGTGAGTCATATATTATGCAGGGACCCACTTGCAAATAGAAGAAGAGAATAGACTTTTTAAAAGTCATTAATTAAAATATAACGTCCACGTGAACGTGGATAGAGAGCAAATTTGGGAAGCTAAGAAATTTAGTTTTTCTCACTTTGACGAAAGCAATGGCAGGAGAGAGAAAAAACTGACAACTTTTCGGTATAATTTAGGAGTCATCCATTGTCTCATCGGCATAAAATTTTAAAGAGTTGTTCCTGGAGTAATTCTTTACCTATCGAATGATTAGATTTTTTATTTGTCTCTTTTGGATACTGATTCGAATACAGTGATGAATTTTGGGATAGTGTTTCCTAATGTGAATTTTCATATTATTATTGATGGAATTATTGTAGTAAAGAAATATTATATCGTTAGATTCTTAGTAGAAATTTGGTTGTTTGCTCCCATTATTTTTTACCCTTTTTTAAAGGATTTATTCATGTAAAATCTTAATGTTTTTGTGTTTGAATATTTTTTTTCTGAATTTGATTATAATTTTTATGGTATCTATATATTAATGGTCTTGTGTTTGAATATTTTTTTGAATTGATTATAATTTTTATTGTATCTATATATTATTGTGATTATACAAATTATATTTAGAAATTTACAAAATTAAGTGTAAAAATTTTGTAACACCAAAAAGGGGCTTTTTGCCGATGCTTGTGTGCCTTGTACTTTCCGAGTTGAGGCAACTTGTACCCCAAAACTTGTATTCCTTTCTTTCTGAATATATCCTGTGCTTTCATGAAAATATTCCCTATTTTTTAGGTTCTATCAGTAAGAATCAAGCATTATTAGTTTATGCATAGTTTCAGAGCCTTAGTGCATCAACTTCAGTTCATAAAAACGTGCATAAATAGAATGGAACAGTATCATAAGGTATATCCAACTACAAAAAGAAAGGTGTAGTTGGATATATCTTTAACATTTTGGTACTTAATTCATCAACAATGCGATTAATATAATATTATTTGTATGTAAACCATAATTTATTTTGGGTATATTGTGTATTTCTCCTAATATTCCTAATATTGACATACTTAGGAGAAGAAACTCTATCCTTACTTAAGTGTTCATAAGTAAACATCAATATCATTCGATGAATAGGTTTGTTGTTGTAAGGAATCAAAGTCATAGGCCATTGATGATGACTGCAACTTAAATTTGATTTCATAGCTTATAGATTATTGTTGTCATAACAGTCAATTCTAAGTGGATGAGACGCTTTTTTTAATTAATTTTATATTAAACAAATTGAAAGAAATAATTAATTTTGATTTTAGAGTTCATGGTAATAAATTACAAGCCTATAATCAAATTAGGTTACGCAGTCATGTAGTGCGGACCGCAAACCACTACCTAGCATCATTTATTTGTATAGACTCAATCACAAAACATTAACAGCCACTTGCTATGCATTGGAGAACCGGCCACGTCAAACAGTCGTGGCACAGTCAATTCCCAAGGAAGGCCGCAGCGCGAGCTTGCAGATTCGTTAAAGCATTGATGCGCTGAATTGGCTACGCCATTGCCAGCTATTTAACTTGGATAATTCACAAATTGTGTATTTAAATTTATTAAAAAGGCTAATGTTTTATATATAAAAAACTCCTATTCGCACTCTCAAAGGCAAATAGATCAGACGGAACCCACTGGGACGAGTTAAATTGCGATACCTCCAATGTTATCTAATGTACCGGCCTGCTTTTCCCATCTTTCGGACTACAGGACCAATTTGCGGAACTGAGACGGGCACGGGAACAAAGTTAACCCATTCAGTTTTACCCATAACATTCGGGTCCCACAGCCGCACGAGAATATGCCGACGGCGGGTACGAAACATGGGCAGTTGCTCTTTGAAAGTGAAGTGGTGGCTTGAGTTGGCGGGATGGTGGGCAGGGGTTGGTTGGCTCAGTCGTGGCATTTAGTTGCGCTTCCTAACCGATTCCAGCGCGCGCACTCTGTCGAGAACCCGTAGGGAGAAAGAGTAATAATATACCGTCGACGAACGAAATGTGCACGCACACAAGGTGCTCGTCCGGTGTCGTGCGTCACACGGATTACCTCAAAAGTGGGCAAAATTTTTTTCTTCATTTTCTTCAGCATCCGGTGTGCGAGTGGCGCTTGCCTCGTCTGCGTCGCCCATTTCTCCTCACTTGTTTATTAATCCACACTATTTACCGTGTGTTGTCATTACAGCAGAGGCCGGGGACGGGCGCAACCAGTATTGTATGAATCGGGCAAGAGCATGGCGTACCTGTCTTTGCTTTCCTTCTTTTATTACGTGAGATAGAAGAAGAATATGGGGGGAAGAGAAATGCGTTCCATGGATGGAATCCGCTGCTCCTGCTGCAGAGAGACAAGGAGAAAGCTGCCATCCAGGACGGAAAACGAGAGGAGGGGCGCCATGAGCTTTGCCTCTTAATAGATTTCTCTCGCCCTCCACCATCTCCCTTTTTTTTTTTCCTTTTGTTTCTCTTGGTATGGCATCTGGGTTTCCCGGCCGGAAGCTCGACTCAGGCTTGCAGGTTATGGTGGCGGCGGGGTCGGAGTCGGGAAGAGGAGGGATTTTGAAGCGAAGCGTGACTGAGATGGAGAGATTGCAGATGCAGCATCAGATGCAATTGCAGCAAGAGCTTTTCCTCCGATCTGTGAGGCAGAGGACGCTCCTTCCCCCACCAGTGTCCTCCCGCCTTTCTCCTCCTCTTCCTCCACTTGCTTTTTCTTCGGAATCTATCTCCGCCGCCCAGCCGGTGGCTAGATCGGGGGCCCAGGACTGGTGTTCTACCACTGTGCGCGACCAGCTCGTGGAGCTTGAGCGCCGTCTGCTCTTGGACGAGGAGGAGGGAGAGGAGACAGATGTCAGTGCCTCCGGTTCGGCTGTGACCACCGAGGAGTGGAGCCAGGCGATGCAGCTGCTCATGACGCCGACGCCGGCGACGGCGCTCCCGCCGAACCTGTTGTCCCCTTCGCGCTCCAGTTCTTCCTCTACTGGCTCTTCCTCAGCCTCGTTCTCGCCCCCCTCGTCGACCGCGGTCGCTTCGTCTCCACGGAAGATGCTTTTCGACACCGCCACTGCAATAGCGGACGGGAACATCGAGGCTGCCACCGCGAATCTCGCCGTCTTAAATCGAGTCGCGAACCCCCGCGGGGACGCCGAGCAGCGGCTCACGGCGGTGATGGTCGCTACGCTCGTGTCTCGCCTGAACCCACCCAAGGGGGGGAGTGCTTCTCCACCTTTCGCGGCGCTCTATAGCGCGGAGCACTTTGCTGCGACGCAGATGCTCTATGAACTCTCCCCCTGCTTCAAGCTCGGCCTCTTGGCCGCCAATTTGGCTATTCTGGAAGCCACCAAGGACCAGCCCAAGATCCACATCATTGACTTCGAAGTCGGCCAAGGAGGCCAGTATGCCGCCATCTTCCAAGCCCTTGCGGAGCGCCACCGTCTCCGACCCTTTTCCCTGCGGATCACCGCTGTTTCGGACCCCAATTACGACAGCAGCAGCCATTTGAGGACCGTCCGCGATCGGATCGAGATGCTGGCCGATCGGACCGACCTTTCCGTCCGATTCAGCATCGTTCAACGGCGGGTGGTGGAGATCGACGCGGCAGCGTTAGGGTGCGAGCCGGGGGAGGCTTTGGCCGTGAACCTCGCTTTCTCCCTCTCCTACGTACCCGACGAGAGCGTCTCTCCGACGAATCCCCGCGACGAGCTTCTTCGCCGCGTGCGCGCCCTCGCGCCGCGCGTGGTTACCCTCGTGGAGCAAGAAATCAATACAAACACCGCCGCCTTCACCGGTCGCTTCGCGGAGGCGTGCGGCCACTACGGGGCACTATTCGAGTCGCTGGACACGACCATGGCTCGGGACAACGCCGAGCGGACCCGAATCGAAGACGGGTTGGCCCGGCGAGTGGTGAACTCGGTGGCTAGGGAGGAGGCGGACCGGGTGGAGCGGTGCGAGGTCTTCGGCAAGTGGCGGGCGAGGATGGGGATGGCCGGCTTCGAGCCAGTACCACTTGGTCCCGCAGTGATCGAAACGGTCAGGAAGGGGCTCGCGTCGCTCCGGTCCAGCCAAGGGTTCACGATAAAGGAAGAGGCTGGCGGGCTTGGTTTGGGATGGAAAGGGCGCGTGATCGCGGTGGCATCTTCGTGGCGTTAGGCCTGGAGGAATTGGTCGCGGATACACCAAATGTTGTCTCGCCTCGCATTGTTTTTTCGACATAATTAAAGATGATTAACGTGTTATGATCTTTGTTTGACGACATTGTTAACCATATATGTAAACTATATATAGAGAGACGAGTATTTGTGGCAGAATCTCCGTATTGTTCCCGTTTGTAGTCTCATATCTCATTGTTGGGTATGCAAGTATAGGCGGATTGATTGCTTGCCAAGAGTTTAAACTTGAGACACGGCGATTTCATTTGAGCTCGAGTGTGGCGTCCAACTGTAAAAAAAAAAAATATTAGATTTAGTGTAAATATGCATATGAACCCGTGATAGAGTGTCATTTAAAGGAGCTGGCAGAATGATTCTGACATGGAATTCTTTCCATACGGATTCTGCAGCGACAGACGGTGGCAAAGGGAAAAACTTGTGCATTATGGAATGAGACGTATCGATACCAAGGCTTCTGCTTCAAGGTTTTCATTTCTCATCTTTCAATTAAAAAGTAAAATAACAAAAAAATATTTTGGAAAATGTATTTTGATCGATAGGCCATACGTGAAATTGGCCCAATCAAACGCCCCAACAGAGGCCTCGCATCGAAACTTGTGCACCCAACTTTCCGCGGACCCTCAGATAGAAGGTTAATCAAACACATTCAATAAGGTCATCCCTAAACTTAAAAAGCTACTCTTAGTGTTAAGCCCTAATTCACCCTACAAATTTTTTTCTAATCCACAGGCCTAAGATCATTAGCCAGAGATCTAATCCACGGGCCTATGATCATTAACCAGAGAGTTGGAGAAGTGAAGGCAATCCAAAAGAAAGCAAAACCTTGCCCACTCACTTATATTGCCCAAGTCGAATGACCTCACAACAATGCACACCCAAATCAGCCCTGAGGTGGAGTCTAATTGTTCCTCTTTTATCTTTATTTCGGACTCCTCTCGTCTTCTTTCTTATTTATATTCTTTTTCCTTTTTCTTTACAATGCCAGCCCACGCACATACAAAGTCCTCACTTACACTCTTGCCCAATACAAGCCTCTAAGGAGAGCAATAAAGAATTAAGCGAGGACAGGGGTATTCATGTACCCGCAAGTAGCATTTGGCAGCGTGAGCCTTTGGGCTCAATAAGCACACATGCACACAATATTTCACAGCATTCACAGCATTAAAACCACAGCATATAGAAGTAGCCGCAAGCATCAACTCAGGGAAGGAAAACCAAGCGGGAATATCGAGAATCCACATCTTACATATGGCAAGAAAACCCATTAGCAGAGTAACATGAAACCGAGGCTCGACATGGCCAAGAAATCGCGCTTAATCAGCCTTCCATACATGCAAGGATCAGCTACACATACTGATCCATAGGCTGACAACTAACATGCGTATAAGTCACAAGAAAACCAGGGCTCGACATTGTAACGCCCTCGATTTTTCTGAATTATGATTTAAGGTTGGAAATTCTGTTTCTGTATTTTTATCTGTTAAAATTTTGGGATTTTTGCCTAAGTGTAGGAATTTTTCCTACAGGGCAAAAATAATTATTTTGGTTGGGGATTTGAACCCTCAACCTTGATTCTTTGCTCCTGGAATTCCTTCCACCATGGTGGCGCATATTTCTGATGTTATTGGAGTGGCGCAGGGTGGTTAAGCCCAGGTAAGCCCATAAAACCGATTTTTCACTTAAGTTAACTGGGTTATTGGATCTTGGATCCGTTTGGGGTGGGAGAAAAAGAGGAATTGCGTGAGGGCTCCTCTCCCTCACGACTTTTGTTGGTTTTCTTGCCCTAGCCGCCTTTGGTTGTCGCCCCTCACTGTGCTTGGCGCCTCCTGAAATTCCTGACGCTGGTGGTGGCAGACTGGTGGTGGACGAATTTCCTGGTGATCCTCTGTCTTGGCGTTTTTCTCTGTGGACGATTTTTCTTGTGAGTAATTCGATCCTAAGGAGTCTAATCCGCTAAATTGTAGATTATCAGTCAATTAAAATTCGTTATTTGCAACGATTATCTGTATGAACCAAAAATCTACAAGTAAATTTGTGCATATGTGAAATTCAAAATTTACCTGTGCCGGACGAATATTCCTTTGTGAGAAAAATTTATCCTGTATGGTTTAATCTCTTAAATTGTGGTCTGTATTTCTTCTAAAATTTATTTGCTTGATGAGAAATTTTAGAGAAAACAAAATTTGAGGATTTAACTAAGAACTTAGGGATTTTCGAAAATCATGGTTCGGGCCAATTTTGGGGCTTTTGTCATTTTCCTTCACAAACGTGCAATTAAAATTATCTGTAGTGGGGGACTGAAATTATTTTCATGAAATTTGTATGTTCTGCAAGGATTCTGAAAAATTCGCCCCTTGCAGTGATTTTATGGCTCACGATTTTTTTGAAATTTTGGGGAAGAATAGTGCAATGAGTATCTATATATATATTTCCCTATAATTTCTAGGCTTGTTTAATTGTTTGTTACGCGAATAATTTCTGTTCTGTATATATGTTGTGAATTTTCTGAAACTTTGAATGTGTTATAACTTTGTGAGAACATAGAATGGTTTGACCTGAATTAAGGATAGTTGTATGAAATCTAAGGAATTTACTCATATATTACTTCTGGTTGATGGTAAAAATTATGAAGAGTGTTCAGCTTTGATTTTCTGAAAATTGTAATTTTGTTAAGGACTGAATATTGGGGTGTGTCATTTTCTGGTTTGTGAGACACTTTGGGCATGATGTGAGAATTTAGTAGTGGTTAGTCCTACTCCTCCGTTTCAGCATGACCTGTTCTGTAAAAAATTATGCCCTAGTGTAGCACTCTTCCGTGTCCTTACCCTCCTTCTGTGGCGCTGTAATGGTGCTGATAGTCTACTACGACCCATGAGACACTAGTGAAGGGTAGATGTGAGCTGGTCTCACCTTCCGTTCTCCCTCCACTATTTCTGTTCTGTTCTGGGTATTGGAGGCCAGAGTGCCACGTCCTGACAAGACGGGGGCCACCCACTGATACCTCCTCTACCATTCTGTTTCTGATATGCATGCATGTCTCGTCCTCGGCAGAGGTGGGGTCAGACCTTCTGTGGTCATCAGACCTTCTGTGGTCTTCAGGCCTTCTGTGGCCTTTCTGTTTCCGATGTAGACTATCCGTTTGGATTCTGAAAATTCTGATTTTCTATCTGTCAGCTCTGATTTCTGTAGTTCTGTTTCGATCTGTAGTATAGATGTGTTGGGCGGTGTGATTAGTTGGAATGGATTGGTATACTTATATCCTACTTCATGCTTGATGCCTATTGTTATAAGTGTCTGTATTTGATTATGTTTTGTTTCTGATATGAGTGTGCATGTTAAGTGTCTTATCTGCAAGCATGATATTTTTTTTGATGTGTACTATGGATGGCTTTTAGTGTCTTTTACTCACTGAGCTTTTTAGCTCACCCCCGTTGTTTAAATATTTTCAGGTGAGACATCAGGACAGTGATTGCTACAGCTACTTAATTTGTTATGATGCTAATGTTTTAAATAATTTCTAAGAGTTGTCTTCTAAAGATCTATCAGGCCTGCGTGCCTAACTTACTTATATGACACGTTTTATCTCCTGAGGGCTTATGCCTGTTTTCAGGATATTATATTATAGTTGTCTCGTTTTATTGTTGGATACGAGTTTTGGAGTCATGAGAATTGAAATTGTTCTTATTCTGAAATGTGTAACCGAGTTACTGTATTCGAAATACCTTGAGATGTGTAACCGAATTATTGTTGTATTTGGTATCTGAATAATCAGTTTCTGCAATATTTCCGAAATTTGTGTTCTCCACATATGTGTAGTGTGGACATCTGTTTTGTTCCAGGATATGTGGGTCTGTGCAGCAGTAATTAGTATACTTGCTGCCGGATTTTTTTGGATTTCCGGATTTCTATTTCCTAGTAATCGATCCTACTCAGTTCTGTGCGGTTTTCAGTTCCGTAGTAATGTCCTTCGATGCCGCTTTCTTCTTATGTTTTAATGGAAGAGTAAAAATTTTTAAAACCCCGTATTTTTACTTGTATGCGTGTGGGGTGTGATTCTGAGGGATGTTACAGACATGGCCCAAAGACATCAGCATGAAGTCTAGAAGAATAGGGAATCATCACAGATGGTTCATGTCTAAATACCACCAGAAATCCACACAAGAAAACCAGGTGTGAACATCAGCCACAAGGAGGTCTTAGAAGTATACCTAGCCCCAAAGAGAAGGGCTGTTGCCGAGTTCTTCAATCAATAGAACCACCAGTCCTTTGAGGACTAATCAAGTGCCTAGGTGGTCTAGTGCATCTTGAGTGGAAGGGGCTGTAACATACCCCAATGCCCTTCTTTCTCCAGCTCAGGGGACGTAGGCCCCTATCAACCAGTGATCAACTCCCTTGAAGCAGGTTGTCGACCCTTCACCGGAGAAGAGAGGGCAGCTGCCGGGGCTCTGGTTCAACTTGAAGACCACCTAGCTTAAGGCACTTGCCCTTGTTACATAGCAGCAGAATACTCATGCCATCCAGCCTAAAAGGATGGGGGTTACATGAGCTTTGAACACCAAAAGAATGCAGCCAAAACTGCTTCCAGAAGAGAACTGCAGGTACAGGTTTATAAGGCATTACTGCCCCTCATGAGATCCATGGGAAGATCTCAGCCTGTCCGACAATGGAAAAGGATCCACTGGCCGCCAGACATCCATACTTCAGCAAGCAAGCCCACTGATGGAAACCTTCCGGATGATCACAGCCCTAGGGGTGTCGGTTAATCGGTTCAACCTGATAAACTGAACCGAACCGAACCGATTAAGTTGGTTCAGTTCGGTTTTCCTTTAGTTTAAATCGGTTCGGGTTGTCGTGGGTAAGATCTGAGCCGAATCGGTTCAGTTTCGGGTTTTATTTTCAAAAAACCAAGTAAACTGAACCGAACCGATTAAGCTTTAATTAAGAAAAAAACGTTGCTTAATCAGTTCGGTCGGCAAATAAGGAGGCGTTGACTCCCTGGCGTACTCCTCGAATACCCGATAGTACAGTGGCCTTCCATTGTCGATCTTGTCGCCGAGCGTCGTGAGGAGGGAGTCCAGCGAGGTGTCTTTGGCGAGGTTGGGCCACATCTGGGTGTTCCTCGTGGCCTCGCCTTTTCCCCTCAAACGATGTGTACGGAATTAAAGTCCCAATTCAGGCACGCGGATATGGAAGATACAATTTCCATTAGCCGCCGGGACTTCCAAAGGATAAGGTAGTTCACGCCGGAGTGATAGTTGCCAATCGTGGAGACGGTGAGGGTGCAGTTAGCGGATCTGGCGAGGTGGAAGAGGCGATAGTCCCTATATAAGGTAGGGCGGGTTGCTTCGCGAGGGCGGAAGCGCCACGCCATGTCACAGGCGTCGTTCGCGTTAGGGACAACGGCTGGCTTGCTGTTAAGTCATTTTTATATAGAGAATTATATGTGATTTTTATTGTTATATCTTCATTATTCTAGCATTTACACCTTATTTACATGGATTTATTTCATTATCTTCGGAATCTACACTCGTTGGTGTTTTTGCATCATTTCAGGGAAAAAGCGAGGGAATGCGACTGTTTTCAGCGAAATCTGTCTTCTCAGCAAAAAACACGGTCCACCCGATGACCAGAATCACGCCCCGTGGCTTTGGTGTCGCCTTATACCGATTTTCCAGATTTTGGCCCTCGACTTATCCACGTCAGATAGAAAGTTCCAAAGGGGCAGAAGAGGAATTCGACCAAGGAAGGGGGGACAAAAGGCAAAAGCCCTATTCACGTAAGGGGATCACGATTATTGAGAGAGGAATTCATTCGTTTATGCACGTACGAAGGAAGACGGGCAGCGGCTGAGCATCGAAAGAAAAGAGGAAAACCTTTAACACGAGAGCGTGAAGGAGGCGGACAGACGACCAGAGGAAGAAGAGGGCTCCTCCAGGCGGCTTCTTCTCTCTTTAGGGAGTCTTATTTGCCATTTCTCATCTATTCTGCCATCTTCGTTGTCCATGGATGCTATGCTAGGAATTGTTTATGCTTTGCTTTGGAACATGAGTATGACAGCTTAAATCTTGTTTCAGGGCTAGGGAAAGCCCCTTGAATGTTTTATGCATGTATTGTGATTACATTTTGTAAACCCTAGATTGTCTTACCTTGCCTAGTTGCATCTCTTGAATGAAGATTACCTTGTTGCTTTCTTCATATTTTAGATATCCGGTATGGCGAAGAGGCACATCTAGATGTTTGATAACCTAGGCGAGGATACCTCAATCATCGCACGAGAGTGGTTGATTAGGTACGGGTAGTGCATACTATTTCGTGTTCATTGGGTTTGTTCGGGTAGGCGTACTATGAGGGTAGGCGTCGAACCGTACAAACACCTTGTTGCATCACCCGAGAGGGGACAACATGTACAAATGATGGGATGGTATGTACGATCCGGCACTCATTGAGTTTATTCGGTTTTGCGTCCTACGACGGTAGACGTTAAATCGGGTAAAGCTCCTAGTCGCAAGTTGCATCGCTCGAGAGAGGACGACTTGCGCACTCTTGGATCACCCTAGGATTTTAAAAGGGAATTGCATGCTGTTATTTCATCCATGCATAACACATCAAGGTGGTGGACCCTAGCCCTGATCTCTTGCATCCTTAGATCCTTAGTTGTGCTATTACATTGCTTTCCTCTTGAGTTATCTTGCTTTGTTCTTTAGTTTTGATTTATTAATCGTTTCACAACCATCAAACGATCGTCTATCTTGTGATAATCTAATCAGTCGGTACTTGGTATTTGGTCCCTGTGGGATCGATACATTTATATTACTTCGATAGTCTGTATACTTGCGAAACGACTATCAAGTTTTTGACGCCGTTGCCGGGGACCAAATTTATCAATATCGACACGGTTGCGTTTTTGCTAGACTAGACATTTTTCTTTCTTTTAGCTTATTTGTTTTTAGTTATTTAGTGTTAAGCTCTTTTAGATATTTGATAATCATTGCTTATCTTTTTTTTGTTAATTGGAAAGGTTGCCTCTGGACTCACTTGGTTTATGCGTAGGACTCTACAGATGGGAGAACTAGTACCTTCAGATCCTGAAATTGAAAAGACCTTCTGGCGCCGTAGAAAAGCTAAGTTCAAGGCAGCTATTTCTGAAGAATCTCTTGAACAGCTCAAGATGGATAACCGCCGAACTCTTAGGGACTTTGCTTCACCAAATGCACAAGGGCTTCATACTAGTATTACTCGGCCTCCGATCGAGGCAAATAATTTTGAAATCAAGCCGGCGCTTGTGAACATGGGACCCAACACCAATTCGGAGGTTCGCCACTTGAGGACCCGAATTTACATCTATCAATCTTTCTTGAAGTATGTGATACGCTGAAGATGAATGGAGTATCGGATGACACAATACGGTTGAGGTTATTTCCGTTCTCACTATGGGACCGTGCTCGTGCTTGGCTGCACTCTCTATCATCCGGATCTATTTTAACATGGAGTCAGCTTTCCACAGCATTCCTTTCTAAATATTTTCCGCCAAGTAAGACGGCCGAGTTGATAGCTCAGATCATTAATTTCGCTCAAAGAGACAATGAGTCACTGTGTGAAGCATGGGATCGCTTCAAGGAATACCAAATGATGTGCCTTCACCATGGTATGGAGAAGTGGTTTCTTATCCACACTTTCTACAATGGTCTCAACCACAATACCAAACTTACCATTGATGCGACAGCCGGTGGTGTGCTAATGAGCAAGGAAATTGATGAAGCTTTCAATTTAATAGAGAATATGGCAATGAACTGTTGGGGAATGCCGGGTATAATTTAAAAATTTGCAGTCCTAGGACGCAGCGGAAGAAGCATTACACCCGAAACACATTCCTTTCCCAAGGATCCATGCGAGAGAGAGAACACAAGGATGTGTTAGGGTTAGTACCTTTATTGCTTGTTAGGATGAAGGTGCCAAGTTGAAGACGCTCAAGTGCTCGTCCTCTACAAGTATCCACGCGTCGACTTTCTCAACGTTGCTCCCTTCCACGCTCGGTGCTAGCCTCGGGAAGAGAAGATCACCTCTTGGAATCTCCTTGTCCTTCTCCTTTTGTTCTTCACGCCAACAAGACTCCTCCAAGGAGACTCTCGGCCAACCAACAAGAGGATGAAGGAAGGTGGCGCAACTATAAAGAAAGAGGGCGGCTTAGATATCCAAAGCTTGCGCAACTCCAAGTTGCCTTGCTTTGGCGAATTCAGCATCCATAGAGAGGGGCGCATACCCCTTCTTTTATAGCCTTTCAAGCCTCCACCGCCCATTCTCTTTCCAACTATAGATTGGCACAATTCCTCCAAGGAATTCTCCCTAATTGATCAGCCGCTACTAGCCTTGAATATGCGCAAGAATAAGGCTTGGAAAGTATCAAGCTTCTTGCCAATTTAAGAGCTAGTCATTGAAATCAATTAATTGGGACTTGCCATATATGCTCTTGGCGCAATTCCTCCAAGGAATTGCCGCAAGACATTAGCCACATACCTTCTTGAATTGGTGCTAATTGAAGCATAGAAATAATCTAGCTTCTTTCCATATCAAGAGAGGATATTTGAGTTTCATTCTTATTAGAACTTTCCATATGAGATTGGCTGATTTCTTGCTTGATATAACCAAGCAATACACGCCTTCATATCAGCCCACACGTCCAAGCATGTTTCCAATTGAGGAAACCAATTTCCAAAAGGATTCATACACTTCACATTGGCGCAAATTCCATATATGGAATTATCCCATGTGCCAAGTGTATTTCCAACTCCTATTAGGATTCAAACTTGCCTCAATTAGAATTAATCCACAATCCCTAATTGGATTTGGATCTCAACACTAATTAGGCCAGTGGAAATAAATCCTTATTGGATTAGGATTTGCGCCCAACACAATGAGCCTTATCCAAATCCAATTCTCTTTAGGATTTGAATCCTAGTTGGATTAGGATATGCGCCCAACCACTATGGGCATTATCCAAATCTAATTCTCATTAGGATTTGAATCCTAATTAGATTAGGATTCTCATTTCTAGTAGAATTAGAATTCCAACTCCTAATTGAATTAGGATTCCAACTCCTAGTTGGAATAGGACTCTATTTCCCAATAGGGTTAGGATTCTAACTCCTAATTAAATTAGGATTCCAACTCCTAGTTGGATTAGGATTCGAATCCAACATGGTATATAATCCCTTGTTTAAGTCCAACTTGACTAGGATACATATACAAACTCATGAATCCCAATTGGACTCAGATTCAACCATGAATCTGTCTTGGACTCAGAATGATGAACTCAAATATATTCCAAGATTTCCAGATCATAAAACAACGTCAAGAGTCTATTGCGTGTGACCCGGTAGGATCCTAATGACGATAGCAATGATGATTGAATATCATCATAAGTAGTGAGAGGTATCTAGCAACACATCACTACTACCCATGTCATAGGACTTAAGTCATTTGGCAACAACTCCCTAACAAGCAACGAGGATTCTCATGCATTCTAGATCCCTTTGCCTAAACTGATATCCCGCCATTGGATTAGTCCATATTTATTAATCCAATCTATTGGTCATGACTCAATCGGTGTGGCCACACATTCCTGTCATGCACCAATGAGGTGGGGCGCCCCAAAGTGGATATCATGCTTCCTCGGAAGGAAGGGGCAAATCCTACTATTGGTCATCCATGTCTCTACATGACTTATGACATGCCCAATGACAGTCGTTTTGATCTCCCAATTACGGAGAGACGTAAGACTGTATTAAAGCATACCCATCATCAAATCTAGACATGAATACCTCAAGTCTAAGGATCAATGCAAACCTCTTGCATGTGAGATTGACTTGTTGACTAGACAAATCAATCCTCACGGTGGATCACTCCAGTGCATCCAATGCACCTGTATGTCTGCGTTACTATGCCCCGCACCTAACCAGCCCATACACCAGTCTCACATGTACCAAAGCTGTCCCATATCGGCTAAGGCACCTTGACCGGGGATTACTTATGAGAATGGATCCAATCCAAACTCCTGGGACATTATCTATGCAATTCAATACATCTACGCAGGTAAAGCAATCTGCATAATAACGACCATGCCTTTATTGATTATATCAATTTCATTAATTCTATCGAAGTACATTTAAACAATGCCTGACCATGTCCATACATTGGTCTGCAGGGCATATACACCAACATGAACCACCACCAGTGGTCGACTGAAAGGGCAGAGCCATCTAAAGCGAGTGGTAAATTTGAATTGGATACCTTGACTTCTATAGTAGCCAAAGTTGATTCCTTGTCTCACAAGTTTGATACATGGGGGCTGAACTCCACCACTGCATCGGTCAATAGTATCTCTTGGGAGAATGGTGGTATGCAAAGCCAACCCTCAACCGAGTACCAAATGGGACTTCCTGCTTGTGGAGACTCTACACCGGATCAAGTAAACGCTCTCAATAGCTTCCAATCAAGACCGCAACATGATCCGTACTCCAACACGTATAATCTTGGGTGGAAGAGTCACCCGAACTTCTCTTACCGCAACAACAACGTGGCACAATAACCCGAGCATAGGCAACCAGCGGGATTCCAGCAACAAAGACAACAACCTCCACATCAACCGGCCAAATCAAGTTTGGAGTCATTGCTTGAAAATTTCATAGCAAGCCAATCTAAATAGAGCGAACACGTGAATGAGACCTTCTAGCGCCAAGCTAAACAGAACGAACACGTGAATGAGACCATTCGGCAGCTAGCTTCCCAAGTTGAAGCCTTGACCATGTATGGGAGGAAGCTTGAAACCCAGATTGCACAACAAGCCTTGACGTCACCTAGACCTCCAGGTAGACTTCCAGGACAACTTGAGGCCAACCCTAAAGAACAATGCAACACTATCACTACCCACAGTGGGAAGCAACTCGACCAGCCTAGGGCAAGTTGGGATGTGGAAAAAGACACTGAACCAGAAGACTTGAGGAAAGAAGGGACTGGTACGGGAGTACCTGATGCTGAACAAGAGAAGACCAAGGGACCGACATACACACCACCACCCCCTTATGTGCCAACCATCCCTTTTCCTCAAAGACTGGCGAAGGCGAAGCTTGATCGCCAATTTGGTAAATTCTTAGAGGTTCTCAAGAAATTATATATCAATATCCCCTTCATTGACGCCCTTGCGCAGATGCCATCTTATGCGAAGTTCCTCAAGGAGATATTATCCAATAAGCGAAAATTGGAAATTCAAGGAACCGTGGCGCTGACAGAAGAGTGAAGCGCCATAATTCAAAACAAATTACCTCCTAAGTTAAAAGATCCCGGCAGTTTCTCGATCCCATGCCAGATTGGGAACATGAGCTTTGATCATGCCCTATGCGACCTTGGGGCCAGTGTCAGTCTTATACCGCTATCTATATGCAAAAAGTTGGATATGGGGGAACTAAAGGAGACAAGTATCTCATTGCAACTTGTCGACCGCTCAGTTCGACACCCAGTGGGCATATTAGAGGACGTACCGATCAGAGTCGGTAAATTCTTCATTCCGGCTGACTTCGTTGTATTGGACATGCAAGAGGATGTCCGGCTTCCCATAATTCTTGGTTGACCCTTCTTGGCCACTGCGGGTGCAGTAATTGACATCAAAAATGGGAAGCTCACATTGAATATCGGTGAGGACGTTATCGATTTTGACATTTCTGAATGCCTAAAGCGCCCTTCTTTTGCGGGACTTGCTATAGCGTGGATCTTGTGGAGGATGAGTCGTGCAGCTCGGGCACTATTATTGATAATCCCGACCCTTTGGAGGAGTACCTCTCCAAAAATGAAATAGAAGACGAAGCTAATCCTGAAGCACCATGTACCATGGTAAAGGATGTTAAGGAGATTGAACTTAAACCATTACCGGACAATTTGAGGTATGAATTCTTGGGCTCAAATTCCACTTTACCGGTGATAGTACATGCGGATCTTGGTAAGGTGCAAACTCAATTGCTCTTAGATACACTTAGAAAGTATAAGAATGTTATTGGATATACATTGGAGGACATCAAAGGTATTAACCCCCTCCATTTGCATGCATAGGATATTTCTGGAGGAAGGATGCAAACCCACCGTCGAAGGACAAAGACGACTCAACCCGAACCTGAAAGAAGTAGTGAAAAAGGAGATTTTGAAGCTTCTTGATGCGGGAGTAATTTACCCCATCTCTGATAGTGAATGGATGAGTCCGGTACATGTCGTGCCGAAGAAAGGAGGCACAACAGTGGTTAAAAATGATAAAGATGAACTAATACCGACACGGATGGTAACAGGTTGGCGAATGTGAATCGACTTCCGTAAATTAAATAAAGCCACCCGCAAAGACCACTACCCTTTACCTTTTATCGATCAAATGTTAGAACATCTTGCTAACAACTCTCATTTTTTGCTTTCTAGATGGATATTCTGGGTTTCTACAGATTCCTATCCACCCGGAGGATCAAGAAAAAACAACGTTCACTTGCCCCTATGGCACATTTGCTTACAAGCGAATGTCATTCGGGTTGTGCAACGCTCCAGCAACTTTCCAACGTTGTATGACTGCAATATTCTCAGATCTTGTGGAAGATTTGATGGATATATTCATGGACGACTTCTCCATATACGGTAGCTCTTTTGATGTTTGCCTTACTAATTTATCTCGTGTCTTGTAGCAGTGCCAAGAAGCTGACCTCGTGCTCAACTGGAAAAAATGCCATTTTATGGTACAAGAGGGCATCGTGCTGGGACACTTGATATCAAAGAGAGGAATAGGAGTAAACAAGGCAAAAGTGGATGCAATTGAGAAGCTACCACCTCCAACTTCTGTGAAAGCAATTCGAAGCTTTTTGGGTCATGCCGATTTTTACCGGCGCTTTATAAAAGATTTTTCAAAAATAGCTAGACCGTTGACATGTCTTCTTGCTAAGGATGTGCCTTTTATTTTTGACAGGGACTGCTTGCAAGCTTTTACCACGTTGAAGGAAGCCCTGATTTCGGCACCGATAATGCAACCGCCAGATTGGTCCCTCCCATTTGAGATCATGTGTGATGCAAGTGACTATGCCGTGGGTGCAGTACTAGGACAACGAAAGGAGAACCGGTTGCATGCAATTTACTACGCGAGCTGCACGCTGGATGACGCACAAATCAATTACGCGACCACCGAGAAAGAGCTCTTGGCCGTGGTTTTTGCATTTGACAAGTTTCGGTCTTACATTGTTGATTCTAAAGTTATTGTTTTTATTGACCATGCAGCTATTAGGTACTTGATGACAAAGAAAGATGCCAAACCGCAACTGATAAGATGGATTTTACTACTCCAAGAATTCGACATAGAAGTTTGAGATAAGAAGGGGGCCGAAAACTCAGTTGCCGATCATCTCTCATGTATCACCCATGAGCAAGAAAACGAATTGGAACACGAATCAAGTATCAATGACTTTTTCCCCAATGAGAAACTTATGGCACGCTCTCTAGTATTGAAATGCCTTGGTATGTAGACTTTGTGAACTTCTTAGCCGCTAACGTTTTGCCTCCTGAACTCACTTATCAGCAAAGGAAGAAGTTCCTTTCTGATGTCCGTCATTACTATTGGGATGAACCTTTCCTTTTCAAAAGATGTGCTGACGGAGTTTACCGGCGGTGCCTACCTGAAGATGAATGCCGCGATGTCCTGTTTCACTGCCATGGATCTGCTTATGGGGGACATTGTAGCACATCCAAAACGGCCTTCAAGGTTCTCCAAAGTGGGTTCTATTGGCCAACATTATTTCGAGATGCCAAAAGGTTTGTTCTCACTTGTGATCAGTGCCAACGTATCGGTAACATATCAAGAAGAAACGAGATGCCCCTAAACAACATTCTGGAAGTGGAGATTTTTGATGTTTGGGGAGTCGACTTTATGGGGCCATTCCCCTCTTCATTTGGGCACAAATATATCTTAGTGGCAATGGACTATGTATCAAAGTGGGTAGAGGCAATGCCGTCTCCCTCTAATGACTCTCAAGTAGTTATGCGGTTATTCAAGAAGACAATATTCCCACGGTTTGGAGTGCCGCGAGTGGTTATTAGCGATGGTGGTTCCCACTTTATTGAGCAGCGGTTTATGACACTGCTTAAGAAATATGGAGTCACCCACAAGGTTTCCACTCCATACCACCCGCAAACCAGTGGGCAAGTCGAAATATCAAACTGAGAGTTAAAGAAAATTTTGGAGAAGACGGTATCGAGAGCACGCACCGATTGGTCAATGGAATTGGAAGATGCTCTCTTGGCATACCGTACCACGTTCAAAACACCTATTGGGATGTCCCCATACTAGTTGGTATACGGTAAATCTTGCCATCTACCTGTTGAATTAGAACACAAAGCATTTTGGCCCATCCGGGCACTGAACTTTGACCTAAAATCTGTTGGTGAGAAGCGACTATTACAACTTGGCGAGCTTGATGAAGTGAGGTTAAGTGCCTATGAGAACGCCCGTATCTATAAGGAGCGCACAAAGAAGTGGCATGATCGAAAAATCATACGGAAAGAGTTCAAAGAAGGGGACCGTGTACTCTTGTTCAATTCTAGGCTTAGACTATTTCCAGGCAAGCTGAAGACACGATGGTCCGACCCTTTTACTGTTAAGAAAGTTCATCTTTTTGGAGCAATTGAAATCGATGATAGGGAATCTGGGACTTTCATGGTTAATGGTCAGCGTTTAAAGTACTATTTCATCCATGAGCCATTGGAGGAGCCGAGCACTGTTCACTTCTCCAATCCCCCGGATCCACCTTGACATGGCATCATGGTCAAGCCAAAAACCTTAAAATGACGCTTCTTGGGAGGCAACCCAAGCTCTTTTCCCCTTTTTCTTGCTAGTTCTTTTAGGAATTTGCTTCATGACATTTTCATTTCTTAGTAGTTAGCGTAGTGGTATTTCGGTTTGCTTATCGCGATGGTATTTTGATCTGTTGACTACTTGCTTAGTTTTCCTCTCTTTGAGTAGTTAGCTTAATGGTGTTCTTGTCTGTTGTGATGGTATTCTAGGTAATTGACTGCTTGCTTGCTTCTATTATACTTAAGTAGTTTGCTTTGATCATCCCTTTTTGGTAGTTTGTTCCATGGTATCATCGTTTGCTGTTCTTAATTGATAGGCTGAGATGGTATTGAGCTGATGTTTGGATCTATAGATCATTTGCCCAGTGTTTGCTCTCCCTCTCTAGTCTATCGCTGTAGCACCTACCATGGTATTTTCACTTGTTGCTTACATTTGCTGCACTTGGGTGGTGTGTGATGGTATTCTGATGCTGTTGGTCACTTGTTGGTGCTACTCTCTTTTGATTGATTTGAACTGTTTGGTCACGGTGGTATTTTAATTTCTAGATGTCATGCTCACCCTTTCCCCATGATTAGCTGTTGCCAATTGCCTACTTCTACTCTCTTCATGTAGTTAGTTGAGCTATGTGTTCACCTTGCTGAAGTTTTGAGTAATGCATTATATGATTTTTGTACTTAGCATTGCCCATTGATTGTATTGAGGTGGCTTTGTGATAGTATTGTGCTTTAATCTATTTTGATGACTTTGGGGAGCCTAATTATATGTTTATCATTGTCTAGGGACGATCTGAGTGCAATTAGAGACCAATTGCGTTGTTTCCAAAATTCCACGGTCGACCTGGTGATGACAGCCACACCCGTGCTTCCAATAGCTGCACTTCATGTTGTGATTTCCGTTCTCCACAGAAAGTTCCTTGGGCCGCCCAATGATTAATACCTCAGCCCACGGAAATTCAGACCATTGGAGGCGACTCCTTAAGTTCAAGTAAGGTTTTTCACAGAAAGTTCCTCTGGGTACCCAGTGACCGAGACCTCGGCCGTGGTTTCTGGAGGCAGATTTCGCAGAGGAAAACATGAAATCTGAGTTCTCCACAGAAAGTTCCTCTGGGCACCCAGTGACCAAAACCTCAGCCCGAGGGTTCCGGAGGCAGTTTCTGCAGCATAAGTCTTGGGAGTCCCAGTTTTGCACAGAAAGTATCTCGGGCCACCCAGCGATTCCATCCTCGCCTCGAGGTTATCGGTGGGATCCCTCTCACTTAACTTCACTTAACTTTGAATATCCTGCTTGCTTAAACCCTTCATATGCCTGCGCTCTCTCACTTCATCGCACCGAACTTTCCTCGCCCCGTGAAACCCTAGCTCGATCTTCGCCTCTTTTCCCGTCGCCACCCCATCTCTTTCACCAGACCTCACCGCCGGAGCTTTCTCTCTTCTCCTCTCTCCATGGGACCCCATAAGGCGTGCGTGCGCCCCTCCTACCTCCATAAACGCCCGCGCCAAGCATCGCCTTCGAACCCTGGCCAGACCTCCCTTGACCCGGTGCAAGCCTCCGCTTCCGCACAAGCCCCTTCTGGTGCATCTGCGCCCACTACCACATATTCTCGTCGGCGCGGAGCAGGGAAAACCCCAGCCCAATCTCCGACCCCTCCTTCTCCTACTCCCACGCTGGTCCCTTCTTCCACTCCTGAACCCTCCTCCACTTATCGCCTGCGTCGAGCGGGGAAAGCGCCCGCTCATTCCCAATCTCCACCTCCACCACATCACCCCCACTTTCACCCTTCAACCGAAGGGCACATACTTGGTTTTCGAGACGCCACCCAAGAAGCCAGGTATTTCTCTCTCTCCAGGTGGCGCATCATCAACACGCGGTATATGGACATACCGACTCTGCATCATCCGGGACTCCTCGACGATATACTTTGGCTATTCTGGAACCTGGGCAGGGAGAGATTTTTGAATCAGGCATCCCCCACACATGTCGGCCTCACCCTGGAAGTGCTCAGTTCCTTCTCAACCTGCCGCTCCGGACGCAACAACGAGGTATTTTTCATCTGCTTCCGGTTGAACAACAATGAGATCGTCTTCCCCTTGAAGAATTCAATTCCATCCATGGTTTTCCTGCTGATGTTGAGCTCCACAAACCAACTGGTCACTGGGAGATGCGTTCTGGAAATCCCTCTCCTTCGAAGATCATTACTCCTCCAAGAATACACACGCCAGCGCAATCTCTAATCCCTGCCTCCACTACGCGCATCAACTGCTAGCCCATACCATTTTCGCGCGAGCAGATAGCGATTGAATGCTGTGGCATGTGGAGCTGATTTTCCTATGGAGCATGCTACACCAGTTCCCCCTCAACTCCGGTTCCTACCTTGCTAAGCATTTGGAGCATGTGGGGCGGGTCACCAAGGGAACCATTGCAATCGGTGGCCTGCTTACTCCACTAGCGCTGCACTTAGGGCATAACCCTTATGGGACTCCTGAAGCCAATGGGAGCCGACGGCTTGATATGGAGGCATGTATCGCCATGAAACTAATCTCAAGGCGCAGCGACGTGCACCATCTCCTCCTCCGGGACAGCCTTCACACGATCCCACTGCCCAACACCGTGCAGACCACCATTAGATCCCGAGAAAACTGGAATATTAGGCCTGACGCTGCAGATGCTCCTAGCGCCCCCTCAGCCGTTCCTACTCCCTTTGCAGCCGGACTAGCGCCCAGAGCTCCTGATCAGCCTACCACACACGACCTTCTCCAAGTGATACTTGAGCAACTCCAGAGTCAAGGAAACTAGATAAACACGCTAACGGAGAACGTACAGAGTGTGTACGCATTTCTGCGCTCTCGTTTCCCTGGCTTTCGGAGCACTGCCCATTACCAGTGCCATCCAGCTCCTGATGACACCTCCTCGGCTTCATCTGATACCTCTTCATCTGAGGCCTCTAGCGACGATCTCAGCGACGCGGGGGATGACCCCCGCAATTAGTTTTGTGAGCCCTCTGCACCCCACCATTTTTGTATCGTTTACTGCTTTTCTATTTTGGCATCGGGGACGATGCCTCTTTTACCATGTGGGTGGGGGGTACTTGTGCATTTTCAATATTACTAGCTTCATGCACTTTTACCATTTGGTGCTCATTTTTGTTGACTTCGGTTTTACCATTTACCATCTTGTTGACCTTGGTAAGCTGAGCTCCATATGCATTGTTTTTATCAGTCGCTAAACTGTCTCCCCTAGTTCTAGAATTTATAGTATAACTCGCTTGTCTTTGAGCATGTTCCTAAGTTGTTCTTTGCTGTTAGTATGATTCATATGCATGATCCTGCATTTCTATCGATTTTTGCTTATATTGATCCATTGTAGTGCGATTCATCCCCTTGTGATAGATAACTAAAAGATAGACTCTTGGTAAATTGAGCTCCCACTTAAATTGTGGGACACCGCTGGCTTTCTACACTTAATTTAATACTGAATGGTTCCTCCTCACCTATCATGTCCTCCATTTTGGTTGCCACAAAAAGTCAAAACAAGAAAAGATTCTCTAGCAATGTCTAGAGACATATTCTAAAAAAAAAAAGAGGACAAAGATCTTCTCAAAACAAAAAAAAAAAGAGGACAAAGATCCTCTCAAAATTCTCCAAATATCTATATATCTTCACATCACTTGTAGAAATATTTTTGATGTTTCCCTTTTTCCACTTTCATCTCAAACCACTTGGAGGCTTCAAACCTTGTATGGGGAGGAACTAGGACGTTGATTAGGAGGTGTAGTAGCGATGTGTGGAATGCATTTACTTTGGGATGCAATGCTTACCACTTAGATATCTGATAGGAGTCTACCACTTTGTGGGATGTTTGACCATTACATGGATCGGTGTTAGCATTATCTTAGAGAGGTTTGAACTCAAGTCTTATGAATCATCGTTACAGCTTAGTTTCATCTTATTTTTGCTTGAGGACAAGCAATAGTTTAAGTCTGGGAGATTTGTTAAGTCATTTTTATATAGAGAATTATATGTGAATTTTATTGTTATATCTTCATTATTCTAGTATTTACACCTTATTTACATGGATTTATTGTATTATCTTCGGAATCTACACTCGTTGGTGTTTTTGCATCATTTCAGGGAAAAAGCGAGGGAATGCGACTGTTTTCAGCGAAATCTGCCTTCTTAGCAAAAAGCACGGTCCACCCGATGACCAGAATCACGCCCCGTGGCTTTGGTGTCGCCTTATACCAATTTTCCAGATTTTGGCCCTCGACTTATCCATGTCAGATAGAAGGTTCCAAAGGGGCAGAAGAGGAATTCGACCAAGGGAGGGGGGACAAAAGTCAAAAGCCTTATTCATGTAAGGGGATCACGATTATTGAGAGAGGAATTCATTCGTTTACGCACGCACGAAGGAAGACGGGCGGTGGCTGAGCAGCGAAAGAAAAGAGGAAAACCTTCAACGCGAGAGCGTGAAGGAGGCGGACGGACGACCAGAGGAAGAAGAGGGCTCCTCCATGCGGCTTCTTCTCTCTTTAGGGAGTCTTATTTTCCATTTCTCATCTATTCCGCCATCTTCGTTGTCCATGGATGCTATGCAAGGAATTGTTTATGCTTTGCTTTGGAACATGAGTATGACAGCTTAAATCTTGTTTCAGGGTTAGGGAAAGCCCCTTGAATGTTTTATGCATGTATTGTGATTACATTTTGTAAACCCTAGATTGTCTTACCTTGCCTAGTTGCACCTCTTGAATGAAGATTACCTTGTTGCTTTCTTCATATTTTAGATATCCGGTATGGCCGAGAGGCACATCTAGATGTTTGATAACCTAGGCGAGGGTACCTCATTCATCGCACGAGAGTGGTTGATTAGGTACGGGTAGTGCATACTATTTCGTGCTCATTGGGTTTGTTCGGGTAGGCGTACTATGAGGGTAGGCGTCGAACCGTACAAACACCTTGTTGCATCACCCGAGAGGGGACAACATGTACAAATAATGAGATGGTATGTACGATCCGGCACTCAATGAGTTTATTCGGTTTTGCGTCCTACGACGGTAGACATTAAATCGGGTAAAGATCCTAGTCGCAAGTTGCATCACTCGAGAGAGGACGACTTGCGCACTCTTGGATCATCCTAGGATTTTAAAAGGGAATTGCATGCTATTATTTCATCCATGCATAACACATCTAGGTGGTGGACCCTAGCCCTGATCTCTTGCATCCTTGGATCCTTAGTTGTGCTATTACATTGCTTTCCTCTTGAGTTATCTTGCTTTGTTCTTTAGTTTTGATTTATTAACCATTTCTCAACCATCAAACGATCGTCTAGCTTGTGATAATCTAATCAGTCAGTACTTGGTATTTGGTCCATGTGGGATCAATACATTTATATTACTTCGATAGTCCGTATACTTGCGGAACGACTATCACTTGCCGAAGCGGTAGAAGTGGATGTCAGGAACTTCTCGATGGCAGCGTGCATCATCAGGTGGAAGAAGTCCTTGTTGGCACAGTCGATGAGGGCGCTGGGGTCGCACTCGGCAGAGGTGGACACAGTGGTGGAGTTAACGATGTCAGAAAGCTGGATGAAGGGGGTGGCCTCAGCGATGATGCCAATGGCGGAGGAGGGGAAGAGGAGGAGGTTTTTTTGGAAGTCTTCGCCAGTTTAGAGGACGGAGAAGTCGGTGAGGAAAGTAGCGTTGGAGGTGGAGGTGAGGAAGGAGGTGAGCTTGGAGGAGGATGAGGAGGTGGAGGGGTGGAGGAGGGGGCCGTCGGGCTAGTAGGTGGTGGCCATGATGGTGAAGACAAGGACGGCGGCTACGAAGAGGGCGAAGCTCCATAGGCGGACCGAGGGAGCATATGTCGAGGACGATGCCTCCGTTCGCCATGGCCTAGCCTCGACGCAGTGGCCGTTACAGCAAGCCACGATGGTGAGGCGGGAGGAGCGCGCGGCGACATGAATGGCATGGGCAACGTCATCGGCGTGAACGGGCAAAAGAATCTGGCTGGCTGCGCGAAAATCATACCACTGAAATCTCGGGCTGCGGAGACGGTGTCTCCGGCAACATCGAAGTCGAGGGAGCGGAGGATGGAGTGGTCGGAGCCGCATCTTGTCCCTAGCTCGGCGTCGCCGTCGGAGGATGAATTTATAAAACCATCGCTTATTCGGTTTTAATCAGGTTGAACCGAACCGAACCGAGCTATTCAGTTCAGTTTGTATTCGGTTTAACTGTAAATCGGTTCAGGTTCGGGTTCTTACCATCGGAAATGAATCGGTTCGATTCAAACCGAATAGATAGCCTTACACAGCTCTGCCCAGGTTCAAGGACTTAATCGCTACCTTTGTAGGGAATGCGAGGGAGAGCTACGTGCACAAGGGTATGGAAGAGACACTCACAAGGAAGTGGATCAATCTAGAACTCACAGAAATCTCAATGAACCCGCTGCCATGATCGCTGGAGAAGGAGACAGTGCCATCGCCCAACGAGTCACACCAGAGAGAACGGGTAAGCTTCCTTGCAAACCAAGTGCTCTCTGCCAAGAAGCCAAGAAGCCAACGCATAGGATTAAGTGAAGTGGCAGGGGATTCAGTCCCATCACTTCATTAATCCTCTCTTAACAATTAAATCAAGTCTCGGCTAAAGTATTAAGTCCACCATGTAATGCAGTCAACCCGATTCCAAGTAGCAGCTGAGTCTTTCAAATCCTTCTAAGTGTAGAATCCAATACCACATATGAATACCAAAGTCTCAGCTGGATATTTGTGTCCATACCCATATAAGTGCACGCCACCTCAATCCCTTGTTTCAACTACGTGTGATCATCCTAGGCTGGCCTGAATATGTAACCCTATGGGGAGAGAATCAGCATAGCCGAGCATCACCCTGACTAGCCCTTGAGCCGAAGCGCCACCCTCGAACTCACCCTCCTATCGGAACTGGATCGAAAACAGGACTCACTGCTCCAACGCCCTAGACAGATCCCCACTATCCCCCGGTCCTTGGACCAATGACGCCAGCTGGGTCATGCAGTTGTATACGCCTCTCGGGGGGTCAGTAGCCAGTTAACGGTTGTGTCGACTACGGTGCGTCCACCGCATGGAAGCTTGACACCAACCACGCCCGCATCGCAGACCCTGACTTCCTACTATCGAGATCCATGTCAGTGCCTCGTAATATCTTAGCTTGCGTGCTGTCGATCTGGTGCTGAGGCTCAGTCCGTGAGTGCCACGCTTCCACGCGCCAAGCTCGCTCGCATACGCCGGCACGCTATTGTGCGCCAAGGTTTCTGCTCGCTTGCCCTCGCACTGAAGCTAATGGAAATGCCCACGGCCTAGCCGTCGACCCTACAGATCAGACGCCTACTTGCTTGAGGCACTCAACAGACGTGCAATGATCTCGTCGTCAGGTGGACTACTGTGTCGGTCCTCTCCATCCTATTGCACAGGAGAACAAGCTCTCTACAGGAGCTCTGGCACTAGCGAAGCCATCCCACCGCAAAGGATGCTCGCTTGCAGCAAGCTGCCGTGTCTATGACCACACAGTTGGAGGATCCTCCGACACGTATGATCTATCCCTCTAGACGCGGTTCGCCGTCATAACGAGTCGTGGTGCCATATCGTGAACATGGATAAGCATGCATAAGAAAACCACATGCATAATATATATATATATATATATATATATATATATATATATATATATATATATATGAAGGGAGTACACATGTTCACTCGGTCGACGCCCAGGGTGAGACGCCGATCGTAAAAATATAGGATGGAGAACAAAATAATAATACTTAAGCTCCGAGTGCCTCACATGCACCCGTGCCCTCTGAAGTCACCGCCCTCGGCGACTGGAGCTGTAGATAATTCCGCACCTGGTCCTCAAATTGCCATAGGTGCACAGCCTGCTCCCAAGTAGCTTCCATAGGCGAAGTCTCTGCCCAATGGATAAGAAACTCCATACACTCATGTCGGCCATACCCTCTGGTCCGGTGTGAAATAATCCGTTCGATCTGACGATCGAACCGAGAGTGAATACCGGGCGGTGCCTTGGTGCGGTGGCCTCTATTCGTACCCTCTGAATTGCTGTAATAAAGCTTCAAGAAGCTCACGTGAAAGACCAGATGGACCTTCATAGCATCAGGACGCCTCAGAAGATAGGCAACAGTACCGATTCTCCCCATGACCTCAAAGGGGCCCTCGTAGCGTCTCATAAGTCCATGATGCATTGTGCCGCTACGAGCCTTCTCCATCATAAATGGGAGACCTTAAGAAGAACCAGGTCTCCCACAGAAAATCGGAGGTCTCTCAGATGGAGGTTAGCCGAACGCTCCATCGCCTGTACAGCCTGGCGGAGGTTGTCGCTGGCCTCAGCTAGTATCTCGCTACGGTCTCGGGCCAGCCTATGCGTCGCAGGACATATACCGCTAGAATCCCTCTGGGCCACATTTGGAGGGGTCAATGGCTGTCGGCCTAGTATGATCTCGAAGGGACTCTTCCCTGTCGATGATCTCGAAGGGACTCTTCCCTGTCGACGCGGACCACTGGAGGTTAAAGGCAAACTATGCAGTGTCCAGCTAATGCACCCAGTCCCTCTGAGTAGATGACACATAATGCTGCAAATAGTCCTCCAAAATAGCGTTAAGACGCTCGGTCTGACCATCTATCTATGGATGGTTAGCCGTGGAGAAAAGGAGGGAAGTGCCCAATCTATCAAATAATGTAGTCCAGAATCACCCCGTGAAGCGGGGTCCCTATCTGATACAATGTCCACAGGAACCCCAAACCACTTCACCACATGCTAAAAAAAGAGCATGGTGGCGGCCTCAACAGAACACGGCTCCGGGGCAGGGATAAACACATATTTAGAAAACCGATCAACAATAACCAATATAGAAGACTTGTCATCTACCCTCAGCAAGCTAGTGATTGAATCCATAGATACAGACGTCCATGAGCTCTCCGGGATCGGCAAAGGCTGCAGCAACCCCGGGGCCCTCTGTCTGTCGGGCTTGTCTTGCTAGCATATCAGACAAGTCCGCACGTACATCTCTACATCCGCTCACAGTGAAGGCCAATAACATAAGCGAGATAAGAGTGCAACCATGCGCCTACTACCTAGGTGACCAGCCCAAGGAGAATCATGCGCCTCTTTTATCAAATCACGGCGAAGTCCCCCGGAAGCCGGAATATATGGACAATCGTCTGAGGCGAATATAAGTCCATCGGTCGAAATGGAAAATCGTCGTACAGTCCCGTCATGGATGCGCTTCAAAAGAAGCATATAACGTGAATCCATCCCTGCCAGATCTTTAACCTGGGCAAGGAGATTGCCCTCAATGCATGCGACTGTGAAGCAAATAAGTAAGTTCAGTCGACTTAGAGCATCTGGCACAACATTAGATCGGCCTGGCACATGCTGCTATGTGAAATCAAATTCGGCAAGGAACTCTTGCCAATGGGCTTGCTTGGAAGATAACTTTTTTTGGGTAGAAAAATAAGTGTTGGCAAGATTGTCCGTTTGCACTATGAAGGCCGCGCCAAGAAGATAAACCCGCCATACTTGCAAACAGTGGACAACAACTAACATCTCCCTCTCATGTACCGCATAGCATGTTTCGGTATCATTAAGTTTCCTGCTTTCAAATGCCACAGGGTGACCTTGCTGAACTAGGACACCCTCAATAGCTACGTCCGAGGCATCAGTATGAACCTCGAATGGGAGAGAGAAGTCAGGCAGTTGTAGCACGGGACTAGAGGAAATCCGAGCCTTCAACTCCATGAAGGCTCCTTGCTGCTCACTTCCCCAAATCTAGGGGAAGCCTTCTTAAGAAGACCAGATAGAGGGGCCGATAATTTAGAACACCTGGCAATAAACCTCCTATAGAAATTAACTACACCGAGAAAAGACCATAGCTCGGTGAGTGTAGTACGAGGGGCCCAATCCAAAATAGACTTGATCTTGGCAGGATCCATGCGAACCTGCACTTGACCAACGATGTGTCCCAAAAACTCGATCTAAGAAGTACCAAAAATGCACTTCTCCTTCTTCAGGAGCAGTCTATGCTCTCGAAGCCTGTCAAAAACTGCCTGAAGGTGGCGCACATGCTGGGACAAACAATCCGAGTAAACAACAATGTCGTCTAAGTAGACGACAACAAAATCATCTATATATGATGAGAGTACAATATTCATGAGACGGGAAAAAGTAGAGGGCGCGTTCGTCAAACAGAACGGCATCACAAGAAAATCAAAGACCCGTATCGGGTAATACATGAAGTCTTACTCTCATCTCCCTCAGCTATTCGGATTTGCCAGTAACCAGAACGCAAGTCCAGCTTAGAGAATACTTGGGCAGGCGCCAATCTATCTAGAAGATCCGGGATAAGAGGAATGGGATACCAGTCCCTTACAGCGATCTTATTAAGGGCCTAGTCATCCACACATAACCACATCGAATTGTCCTTTTTGCACTGGAAGAGCACCAGCGCACCAAAAGGGGAACAAGACGGGCGGATGAATCCAGCAAATAATAACTCATCCAACGGGCTCTGGAGCTCAACTAACTCCGCCAGAGCCATCCGATATGGCTGTCTATATGGTGGCATAGATCCTGGGACTAGCTGAATGCGATGGTCTACGTCTCTCCGAGGAGGGAGCTCGCGAGGAAGTGATAGGGGCCTCGATGGCTGCTACCGCAAGTGCACGGTCTATCACGTAATATAATAAGTATCGATCCTACGAGGACTAGGGGTCAAGTATTAACTAATCAGTCAACTAATAGCTAGGTTAATGATTAATGGAGAAATGACTAATATCCTAGTGCAAGAGATTAAACTAAAGCAAACTAAAATCAAATTAAAATCAAGCAGAGTAGAGAGCAAAACAATCGGGGTTTTAAGTCTATAAGAGAGATTCGGGGTATCGGGTTTCACCACACTAAAACATGAAGAAATATTAAGGCTTGTTGTTCTAATCAAGTTTTATCTAAATTCTCAAGGTAATCCTTCCTAAGGTACAGACGCGCTCCCTCTCAGGACACGGTTTGGTGTCCGATTTAACCCAAGTCTCCTACTCTTGTGGTTTACCGGGTTAAGTGGACCCAATGGGTTCTAAGAAGAATTAGGGTTCCTCGGGTGATTTCGAGTGCTCTCGCTAAACGAAATCACCAGTCCAGTCTAAGGGATTCCGATGACTGTAGTTCACCTCTTAGTCCTACCCACAGCATCTAAGACATGCATACATATGACCAGTACATAAACATGAGTGAAAACATCCTAGACATGAATAAGAACAAAGATAAATAGAGAAATATATAAATCAAGTCATAATATTCAACATTCATACAGTGGGCTAGGCCCAAACCCCGAAAAGAAAGTTTACGCTATCATATACATCGTGAAATACATCAAATCTCTCATGCAAGTGAATTCAAACCAAAGGGAAGGGTAGATCTTTGATGGAAGAAGGTCCAGCACGAAGATCCACGTCGGAACGAAGGAAGAATCACGCCGGAACAGTGTTGTCGCCCCGAAAATCTCCCCAAAACCCTAGGTTGTTGCCCTTTCGCCTCGTTGTCCTCAACCGCCTAATCAAATCTGATTCTTTTGGTCCCAAAACGTGCGTAGCTAAGTTAGGAAGGTCTCCTCAAAATTTCAGTGAAATCCGCTTCCAAAATAGAAAGTTATGGGTGAAAAACCGGGCGCTTGTCGAAGCTGTGCGGGATGATGCACGGCCATGCCCGTGTACGGCTCGGTGGCTGGAAAACTTACTCTTCACGGCCGTGCATGGATGCACGGCCATGCCCATGAACGTCTCAGTGAAGCCTGGGATAGTCAGCTCATGCACGGCCGTGCATGGATACACACCCATGGCCGTGAAGAGCGTAGAGGACTCCGATTGGGCTAAAATTTCTCGTATAGCTTCGTCTCATCATGAGAAATCGTCCTATATCTTCATATCTTCCAAATTCCACCAATTTTAAGGCAAAATACCTACATTTCAATAAAACAAAGGAAAAATGAAGACTCTGAAGAATATGAAGCATTTAAGCAATTAAATGAGACAAAGTATGCATTTTATTCCAAAATAATAACAGAAATGAGTCACGATATATCATATATTTGCATGTCATCAAAATACATCGGACTTAAAGTTTTACTTGTCCTCAAGCAATTGAATTGTTTAGAACATAGTGATGACATGAAATAGGGAATCTCAACTAGCTTAAAGTGGTCTATTTAGGTTGTAGGTTAATCACAACAAGTCTTCAGATTGTAATACAGTATAGAAAGCAAATTAAACCAATTATCATGAATGCAATCTATTAGAGTATGCAAAGTTACCTTACCAAACACCTCTATAATACATTTCACATGAATGATATGATTGATCAAACATTCAAACAGGGGGTAATTGTGCATTAAGTCATGGGAAAGATAGTATCAGTACCACATAGTCCCTTTGTGGTACCTTTTTTTTAAGATAAAATATGTTTAGATAGTGCCAAGTTCCAAGCTTTGCTTCAGTACCACTTCGGTACCACTGTCTTTGCTTTTGTGGAAGTGCTATAAATAGTGCCAAGTGCAGGTACGATGTGCAATGCACAAGAACACTTCGGTACCACTATTATTATTTCTGGTTCCCATGATAAAGTGCACAAATAAAGTAGAGTTATGAAGCAAGATACAATCACGCACATGGGATGTATATCAAGGGTAAGGTGAAATAACAAGCATACTCTGCAAGATCGTACCAACAATGAATTGGGTTAATTAATTCAATCAACTACGTTAAACTAAAGAATCATATGTGCAGCCCAAAACCATTATAGACCACTAGCAAAGAAAAGTCAAGATTTCCATCCCAATCAATCAAGTACCCGTAGAACAATGCAATACCATAGTACAAAGCAAATAGTATAAAGAAAAGTAGGGGTTGGGCAAGACAATAAAGATGTTGAAGCAACTAACTAACAAAGCATGCAAGGGAATAGAAGTGATGATTGGTCCCGCAAGTATACGGTTTCTATCGAAGTAGTAAAAAGTATCGTCCTTAGGGAGTGAG